>JBBBVM010000063.1:5148124-7548124 GCA_037355625.1 Petunia x hybrida
AACAATCTCGTGCAGAGCGTTGCTCTCCTCGGACTTCGCGTATTCCCCACTCGGATGGGAACTTCAACTCCTGATGATAAGTAGAAGGGACGGCTCGCATGTCGTGGATCCAAGGTCTACCCAGAATGATATTGTAGGCTAGGTCCGCATCGACAACATGAAAAGTTGTCTCCTTTGCTACCCCTTCGGCCAGAGTGGTCAAAGTATTCTCCCCGAGAGTCTTCTCACTCGAGTTCGTCGATATTTTTCCTTGAGACGTAGCGATTGCAGACGTCCGACCAGCTGACGGCTGGGGATTCACGAAGAGACTCGTACAATCTGCGTGTAGTCGCCGAGCTTTGAATATCTAGACCGTAGGTAAACGCGATTACCGCCCACCTGTCCGATACCTCAGGATGCATTATTCGCTCTTTTTGGAAGCGATCTATGTATTGGCGAAGAGATTCACCAGGCTTTTGCTTCACTTCGAGAATATTTGCTACGCGAGTTCTTTCCTGACTTCCGCCTACGATGGCTCGTTGAAAATTGCTTTCTGCCATGTTAGTTATAAAACAAAAAGATAGACGGAAATAGATATAATATCAAAGATAGACTTTTAACCTACGAAAGCTATTGACCGGCTCCCACTGTGGTCGCCAAATTGTTTAACCTAGATCCGATTTTAGGCAAATTAACAATTAAATTTGTATTTACGGAGTCACGATCAATAGTTGAGATTAAGAGTTTATACGGCGAATCAAATACTATCAATGTTGAACGATAAAAGTAAAAAATAAACGAAAGCAAAGAGAGGCAAACGTATCGTATTCTTCGTCTCCGGGGAGAGTTGGTCGATATCTACCACACTTCGGACAATCGAAAATCTAAATAATATGAATCGAGAGAATATCTGAGCAAGAGTGGGAGAGTATTCTTATTGATAGTGTCGACAGGCAGTAAAAGTTGTTTACAATTGGTTAAGGTAAACGCTATTTATAGGACTGGTAGGCGCCCGTTGGCATTATAGTAACCGTTGGGCGTGGATCCGTCTGGATAAGTAACTGCTGGGCACTTATTCAGCGAAGTTGTAACCGCTGGGCTGTAATGATTGCCTTAATGACCATTTAATGGATGATCGGGGATAATAATGCTAATAATTGCTTATTTAATCTGTGTTGACTGTTGAAATGTTCCGTAACTTCCTTAGGTCTGCTCGTGGGAAATATCTGTCCGGTGAATGTCTGTCCGTTGAAGAGTCAGTTCGTGCCACGTGGAATACACGTGTCACCCTTCAAAGTCCAGTCAGCTTTTATCCAATACAATGACTTTCCTACGATTTATGCTTTGCTTGACCAAAGAGATTACATAAGTTGTTGGAGCATTTATCTTTACAAGCAATTGATTTAAAAGTTCCCACTTTCCTCAACAAGAGCCTAGAACGGTCACTACTCATTCATTTTGGTCTTCACGTGACCTTTAAGATTGTGATAGTGCTAATTAACCTAATGATTCATGTCCAATGAATGGAGCATTTTCTTGAATTAAAAGAAAGAACAAACTCAACTTATGATAAGGGAAAAAGGGCACTGTAGACATTTAAAATTTGAAGGAACCGACAATTATTTGCACAATATTTTGTATTTCTACACAGTTTTCGGCATTTCTAAGTGTCAGAGAAATATATAATTAGCATGAACAAAAGTGTCGCACAGGTGTTTCTATCTGTCCCATCATTTGTTCTCTCCTGGTGTGACCTTAATAGTCTCCCCGTTCCAAAATGGTTGTCATAGTTTAACTTGAAGTGAAGTTTAAAAAATATAGTAAGACTTTTGGAACTTGTGGTCCAAAATAAGCGCTACATAAATATGTGGCTATAAAGCATTTCATTAAGGGTAAAGTAGTAGTTTCAATTAAAAAATGTTTCCAAATTTAAAATTGTGTCATTCTTTTTGGAATGAACTAATAAGGAAATAGTGTCATCCATTTTGGAACGGATGGAGTAGTTTTCACTGTCTATAGTGGTGCTCTTTTGAATTCTGACGGGTAGAATTATAGGTCAAACTTTCTGACTTGAGTTTGCACTAGCTTATTCCTTTGATCGTTTGTCCATGAAAAATTGCCAGTTGTTGAATTTTTTTTTTTTTAAAACAATTTTTGAAAAAGAAAAAAGTAGTCAAAACCACTCAAGTTTTTTCAAAAGAATAATTTTCTCCGCTCACAAAATTTTAACATTTTTTCAAGTAAAATTCATATCTAAACAGAATTTCAACTTCCAAATATAATTTTTCAACTCAACTTCAAAAACTCTTTTTCAAAGATTTTTTTGGTATCTATGATCAGACGGCTACTTAGTTTCTATCTAACCTAAATTTTTATTTTAAAACTGTAGGAAAATTCTAGTGATACTACTGGAAATGGGGGTAAACTCAAATTGATAATTGAAAGTCAATGACGAAGAGTTTTGGAGAACTATGAATTTTGTTATTATGAAGATACTTGATGTCTGGCCAAATTATCACGCTCTACCTATTTTTACTTAAATTTTTATTATATTAAATGTATAAAATAGTGCTCTTAGTGTGGTTTTACTGCAGTTACAGATTTTATATGTTGGAGAAAGTCAAGGAAGAAAATAAGTCAAAATAGCAGGCAAAATAAAGAAAAAGAAGAAAAGGGAAGAATTACAAAACTATATGATGACATCATAGCCAATGGTTTGCCTTTTTACCCCATAACAAGTAATTTAGTAAAATGGTCTCTGCTTGATTTAATGATTAAATTTGGACTGTTATGCCCCTAGAATCTTATAATAGTGTATGTATGTCTGCCCTCTCTTTCTTAGAAGTACTGCCTAAGAGGCAGCACTTGCCTTTGATGCCCACTTGCTTAGGCAACAGTTGTCCTTGAATCGTTTCCCACATTCTCTCAGATAACTCGAAGTGTCATTTGTATAGCACTTGCCCCTTCATTTTCTTTCCATATTCTCTCAGATAACTTGAAGTGTTGCCTAGGCAACACGGCCCTTTGACCTCTTCCTAAGCGGCAATCCTCGCCGGTTGATAACTTGTAGTGTTGTCTATGGTTGATGTTTAACCTAGATCCGATTTTAGGCCAATTAACAATTAAATTTGTATTTGCGGAGTCACGGTCAATAGTTTAGATTAAGAGTTCGACCAAGTTTAATATGGAATGGTGATGGTTATTAGATTATCAGTATATGCACGATTTCTAACGACGATAATTGACGATATGGAAATAAGATATAATCGAAAATGAATAAAGTTAAAGCATTAGCAAAATATATAGAGGTAACCGTATTGAATCGCTTGATCACGGTGAAGGTTCTTCGTTACCACTCGAAGACTAGAGAGCAAAGTATCCAGCAATGTAAATGAAGAACAGTATTTGAGCAAGAGTAAGAGAGAGTATTCTTATTGATGTTGTAGACAGAGAATAAATTGTATGTTCCAATGATTCGGGACGAATGCTATTTATAGGTCTGATAGGCGTCCGTTGAGTTCGTTACTACTGGGCACGTATCCGTTGGATATGTAACCGCTGGGTTGTGTAATTACTGCCTTTATGACCATTTATTAAATAATCGCGCATGATCAGGTTAGTAATTGCTCATTCAGATCGTGCTGACCTGGGAAGCGTTACATTGCTGCTCTGGGTCTGCTCGTGGTAATCGCCTGACTAGTTATCTGTCCGCTAGATGTCTGTCCGGTGAAACCTCTGCCCGTGCCACCTGGCGGACATGTGTCACTTTTCAGGTGACGTCAGTTTTTATCCAATACAAATAGTCCCCGCACTTCTCGAGTAGAGTTTCTGCTCGAGGAGTGGATGTGAACTTTGGCGGGAATTTTCATTTTGCAAAATCTAATCTTTATATGACGAAACTGGGTGACGCACGTACTTCATCAGCTACATGACAAGTTTCCATGACGTGCGTATTAAATGCGCAGTATAAAAAGTAACTGCAGCTGGCACACCTGCACGCCCGTAGTCTACTTCGAAGTGACTACTGCGCGTCCCAATGGTAAAAATAATGATTTTAACCGCCTCAATCACGTGCACACGTCGGCTGTTGATCGCGAGGTGACCGTTGCACTTCAGGGTAATGATGACACTTCGAAAGTTGGTGAAACCTACTTCTCTTTTTGACGGTTGGATCTGATCGTGGCTTCTTCGATAGTCTCCATGTGTCTTGTGGGAACTTGGTGGGCCGGATTTCCATTTCTGTAAATAGGGGTTAGTTGAATTAAAACTCTTTTACTTGCTTTTAACTTATTGCTGCCAAATCCTGAGAATTCTTTGAATATCCTTCAATCTTCCTTTCAAATTTCTCAACTCTTCCGGAATCATGTCTTCAAAGGCTAGGAAAAACATGGATGCAGCGGGTAGTTCTTCTACAACCACCCCTAGGCCTAGGGCTGCTCAGGCCACGGCTGTAGAGATCATCCCCAAGAAATAGGGTGAGTTGGAAAAGGACTGCAACATCAAAGCTTTCAACAATCACGGAGATATACGCGTTTGGCCGGCGTATAGATTCAAGTCTGGGATCACATCGGAGATGATCCCATGGGTTAGAATGGACTGCAATTGGGATGCGAGTGTTCCCCTCTTGCCAGTATCTGAAGCGGAGAACATTACTTCGCACAGGGCTGGGTGGACAGCCATGTGCACCTACCCATTTACAGTTGGATGTACACTACCCCTGCACCCTGTGCTTGAGAGGCTTTGCAGGGAGTATTTACTCTGCCCGGGGCAGCTGTGCCCCAGCGTGTATAGAATAGTGACACTTATGGATTGGTTTACGGCAGAAACCGATCAAGTTTTTGAATATGAGCATTTTATTTCTCTGTACAGTATACAAATTTTCAAGGACGGCTTCGTAAATGTTAGGATGCGCAGGAGCAAGGGCTTGGTGCGCAGCTCTGAGGATACAAGTGACCGGGGCTGGTTGCACCGGTATGTATTCGTGCACACCCAGGCCTGACCTTCAACTCTAAGAGTTTTCTCCCCGAGGTCTGGAACAAGAAACGTAAGTCCCCGAGTTTGCTTTTGAGTTTTTCGCGCTTCCTCTTTTCTTCTTGTCTGATTATTCCTTTGATTCTTCCTTATAGCCGCCAAGCAACCCTACGACGGGCTCATATCAGTCGATGAGCTGACGGCGTGGGTCGAGGCGATCCTGGAGAAGTTCTCCCCTGAGAAGAGGGAATGGGCGTACTTTGCTGCGCAGAAGAGTTTGACCGTGAAGACTCACGGTGAGAACTTTCCATTGTTTAAAGTTGTTTCTTTTCTTCATAATTTTGTTGTATCTGACAGTTCCACCTTTTTGTCGGTTTGGGTACTCAAGGGGACTTTTACCCTGCCCCTTCCCCTCAAGCTGCGCCATCTGGCCCGCTGTTGATCCCGACGCTGAGGTCGCATCTATACTAGCTTCAGCGGAGGCACTGCATGGAAGAGAAGGCGGTGAGGAGCTTCTTTCCAGTAGCCTTGGTTCCTTGAAGAGGAAGAAGAAGGGCCAAGGCGAGGGCGGAGCACGGAAGAAGTCTGCTCGTAAGACTTCCGTTGCTGCCGGGCAAACCTCAGCTGTTGGGGGTGAGTCCTTGCCAAGGGCCAGTGTGCCAGAGTCTGCAGGAGAAAGTGCCAAGACCACTGCCGAAGTCCCTGAGTCTGTGCGGGGAGAGGGTTTAGACAAGGAGGTTATCGATATTTCAGATGCTGAAACTGAAGCTAATGAACCCCTTGTGCGAAAACCCTATCTTTGGAGTGACAAGAGGAAGGTCGAGGAGGAGGCTGCCCGTACTTTGGAGAGGAGTCCCCGAGTTGATAACGGGGTGAAGGCGGCTCCTTCCCACGCGGACAAGGGGAAAAGAAAAGTTGGTGAGGAAGAAGAAAGAGAAGAAGAAGAAGAAGAAGAAGAAGAAGAAGAAGAAGAAGAAGAGATAGGAGAAGAGACCCCCCAAGAGGGTGGCCAAGGTCCTCGTATTTTCCGTTTCGAGGACTAGGAGAATGTGGCCGCTGAGGGGGCGGCGCCTGTTGGTCTTCACGAGTGTGACACAAAAGACCCTAAAGTGGAGGGTGATTCTGATGTGTCAAATACAAGGCTCACTCGGCGGACCGTCATCAGTGGTCAGACCGGACTAAAGGACATCCGGGGTGTGCGCTACAAATTCGGCCCGAACTACCCCTCTGAACAGGCTTGGGAGCCCAAGTACTGCGAGAGAAAGTTCACCATGAAGCTAGCCCCCGACGTCAACTTTGTGTCCAGGCCGGGCAGTGTAGCCAAGGCGGTCTCATCGCTCATTGGTCCCCGAGAGGAATGGACAATGAGGGAAATGAGTGATGAGGAGTTGGCTTTTACTCTTGCTACCGACTCTGCCCGGGTAAGTATCTTCTCTAATACCGTTTGCATCAGAAGCAATTTCAACTTTCCTCTTCTAACTCTACCCTTTTTTTTGTGCTTTCTCAGTCGAGTATGATGTCTGCTGAGCTGATGTTCCGCTCCAGGATCAACAGCGTCGATCAAGTACTCGAAGTGAAGAAAGAGCTGCTAGAGGCTCTGAAGGAGAATAAGGTTCTGGCAGAGAAGTGTGGTCTCCTTGGGGGTGAAGTTAACCGATTGACTGAAGTAACAACGAGCGTATTGAACGGATTAACGAACTCACCAATGAGAAGGACCTTCTTTCTGAAGAGAAAGAAGGGTTCGCACGATCAGTCCAGGGTCTGGAGATTCTGCTTGAAGAATGCAAGGCTTCGCTGAACAGAGAGCTCGATGAGCGTGGATCTTTTGAAATGGACCTGCAAAGGGCTAACGAAGAGTCTGCTAAAGCCAGAGCTGAGCTTCAAGCCGCTAAGGACCAGGTTGCCCAGTCGAGCGCGTTATCTAAGGACTTGGCAAGCCTGCTGTTTAACCTAGATCCGATTTTAGGCCAATTAACAATTAAATTTGTATTTGCGGAGTCACGATCAATAGTTTAGATTAAGAGTTTAAAGTGAAGAACTGCGTAGGTCACCTTTACTCACAAAATATATTCGTAAATGAATAAAGATAAAGAGCAAATGGAATAAATAGTAGTAGCCGTGCTGGATCACTTGGTCTCGATGAGACTTCTTTCCTCCTGATTGCACTTAGAGACTAAAGAGTAGAATATGCAAGCCAAGAACAGTATAAGAGAATAGTATTATTGATATTGTAGATAGCGAGTAAAAAGATGATGATACAATGATATAGAATGAGTGCTATTTATAGGCCTGATTGGCGTCCGTTGGGGTTTTGTAACCGCCGGGCACGCATCCGTCGGATGTGTAACCGCTGGGTCGTAATTATTGCCTTTATGACCATTTATTGTCTGATCGCCCATGATTAGGTTAATAACTCCTCATTTATATTGTGTTGACTGATGGAGCATTACATAGTTACTTGGAATCTGCTCACGGTAAGCGTCTGGCTAGTTGTCTGCTCGTAAGATGTCTGCCCGAAATAAAATCTGCCCGTGCCACGTGGCAAACACGTGTCTTGTTCAGGTGACGTCAGATTTTATCCAATACAGATAGTCCCCGCACTTCTCGGGCAGAGTATCTGCTCGAGGAGTGGATATGAATTTTGGCGCAAATTTCTGCTTTATAAACTCCTTCCTTTGCGTGACGAAGCTTAGTGACGCAGGTATCTTATCAGCTACGTGACAAACCTTATGACGTGCGCATTAAATGTGCCGTATGAAAAAGTAACTGCAGCTGGCACGCTTATGCGTTTGCAGTCCATTCTGAAGTGACTACTGCGTGTTCCGAGGGTAAAAGTAATGATTTTAACCGCCTCAATCACGTGCACACGTCGCCTGTTGATCGCGAGGTGACTGCTGCACTTCAGGGTAATGATGATACTTATAAAAATTGGCGATACTTTTTCCTTCTTTTGACGGTCAGATCTAATTGTAGTTTCTTGGATAACCTCCACATGTTTCGAAGGAACTTGATGGGCCGAATTCTCACTCCTATAAATAGGGGTTTTTTGAATGAGAAACCTTTTACTTGCTTCCATTTCCCTTCTGCTAACTCTTGAAAATCCTTGAGCAGCTTCCATTTTTTCTTGCGAATTTCTTAATCTCTTCTGAAATCATGTCTTCCAGAACTAGAAAGAATCAAAACGTTGACGCAGCTGGTAGTTCCTCAGCGGCCACTCCTAGGCCCAGGGCTACTCAGGCTACTGCTGCGGAGATTATCCCCAAGAAGTGGGGTGAGTTAGAGGCGGACTGTAACATCAAGGCCTTCAATAATCATTATGGGGATACGCGCAGCTGGCCGGCATATGGATTTAAATCTGGGATCATATCGGAGCTGATCCCATGAGTGAGGATGGACTGCCACTGAGATGATAGGGTTCCCCTCTTGCCAGTTTCTGAGGAGGAGAATATTACTTCCCACAGGGCTGGGTGGACAGCTATGTGCACCTACCCTTTTACAGTGGGATGTAGACTACCCCTGCATCCTGTGCTGGAAAGGCTCTGAAGGGAGTATTTGCTCTGCCCGGGGTAACTGTGCCCCAGTATATATAGGATAGTTACACTTTTGGACTGGTTTGCGACGGAAACCGACCAATCTTTTGGATATGGACATTTTATTTCTTTGTACAGTGTACAAATTTTCAAGGATGGCTATGTGAATGCCAGGATGCGCGGGAGCAAGGGCTTGGTGTGCAGTTCTAAAGACACAGGTGACCGGAGTTGGTTGCATCAGTATGTGTTTGTGCGCTCCTCGGCCTTGACTTTCGACTCCAAGACTTATCTTCCCGAAGTCTGGAACAAGAAACGTAAGTCCCCGAGTACTTTTGAGATTTTTCATGTTCTTCCTTCCCTTCTCATCTGCTTACTTCGTTCAATTTCTTTTGTAGCGGCCAAGCGATCCTACGACGGGCTCATATCTGTTGACGAGCTGACGGCATGGGTCGAGGCCATTTTGAAGGAATTCACTCCAGAGAAGAGAGAATGGGCGTATTTTGCTGCCCAGATGAGTTTGACAGTGAAAACTCACGGTGAGAATAATTCCGCTTTTGTGTCCGTTCCTTTCCTTTGTAACTTCTCCGTGTCTGACCGTACCTTTTGCAGGTCTGGGTACTCAAGGGGATTTCTTTCCTGCCCCTCCCCAGGATGTGCCTTCCGAGCCTGTCGCTGACCCAGATGCTGAGGCCGCAGCTATACTAGCTTCGATGGAGGCACTACGCGGCAGGGAGGGTGGCGAGGAACTCTTGTCTGGTGGTCTTGGCTTTTTGAAAAGAAAGAAGAAGACCTAGGATGAGGGCGGAGCATGGAAAAGGTCTGTTCGTAAGACTTCCGTTGCTGCCGGGCAAACCTCAACAACTGGGGGTGAATCTTCATCTAGAGCCAGTGTACCAGAGTCCGCGGAGGAGAATGTTAAGACCAGTATTGAAGTCCCCGAGTCTGTACGGGGAGAAGGTTTAGACAAGGAGGTTATCAATCTTTCAGATACTGAGATCGAAACCGATGAGCCCCTTGCGCGAAAACCCTATCTTCGAAGTGACAAGAGGAAGGTAGAGGAGGAAGCTGCCCATACTCCAGAGAGGAGTCCCAGAGTTGATGACGGGGTGAAGGCGGCTCCTTCCCGTGTGGACAAAATGAAAAGAAAAATAGGTGAAGAAGAAGAAAAAGAAGATGAGGTAAGGGGAGAAGTTCCCCAAGAGGGTGGCCGGGGTCCTCGTGTTTTTCGCTTCGAGGACCTGGAGAACGTAGCCACTGAGGAGGCGACGCCTGTCGTTCTTCGCAAGTGTGACACGATAGATCCTAGAGTGGAAGGTGACTCTAGTTTGTCAGCAACAAGGCTTATTTGGCGGTCAGTCATTGACGGCCAAACCGAAATGAAGGACATCAGGGGTGTGCGTTATAAGTTCCGGCCAAACTACCCTTCTGAACAGGCTCCGGAACCCAAGTACTATGAGAGGAAGCATACCCTGAAACTCTCTCCTGATGTTAACTTCATATCCGGCCCAGGCGGTTTAGCCAAGGCTATCTCTTCACTCATCGGCCCCCGGGAAGAATGGGTGCTGAGGGAGCTGAGTGATGAAGAGCTGGCTTTTCAGATTGCTGCTGATTCTGCCAGGGTAAGTTTTTACTGCTTTGTGTTGGAAATAACTTCGTCCTCAGATTCCTAACTTTCGCTTTACTTTTTCAGTCAAGTATGCTGGCTGCTGAGCTCATGTTCCGCTCCATGATCAACAACGTCGATCAAGTACTCGAGGTAAAGAAAGAGTTGCTGGATGCTCTGAAGGAGAACAAGACTTTGACAGAGCAGTGTGGTCTCCTAGGGAGTGAAGTTAATAGAATAATTGATGTTAGCAATGAACGACTTGAGCAGATTAACGTACTCACCAAGGAGAAGGACCTTCTTCTGAAAGAAAAAGAAGGGTTCGCACGCTCTGTCCAGAGTCTAGAGAGCTTATTCGAAGAATGTAAAGCTTCATTGAACAGTGCTGCCGATGATCGCGCGACTCTCGAGATGAATCTGCAAAGGGCCAATGAGGAATCTGTTAGGGCCAGAGCTGAGCTTCAGGCGGCCAAGGATCAGGTTGCTCAGTCGATGAGTTCTCAGGCCGCACTATCCAAAGACTTGGCAAACATGCGCGATCAATCTGAGATTAAGGCCAAGCTTGCTGCGCTCGAAGCTAAACGTTCATTACTTGGGCAGATTCAAGCTAAGCAGATTAATGTTGAAGAGATGCTGCAGATGACGAAAAGCGTTGTTCGTAAAATAAAGCAAGCTCTGAACCTTTCTCCTGAGGAGTCTGAAGGTGAAGATGAAGACGAGGACGAAGACGACGGTGAGGATCTGGGAGATGATGGCAGAACCGATGGAGCTGGTGTGTCGGGTTCTGATCGTAGTCCCAAGAGCTGATGCCCTTCCCCAATCTTTAAGTTTGTTCATCCGGCGAGAGCCAGATTTTAATTGTTTGTGGACAGAGGTCTTGTAAAGACTCTCTGGTCTCTGTATGGCCGGTTCCATTTGGCCTTTGATCACTCTGTAAACTTCTGTCAGCCGTTTTCGGCATCTTATCATTTTACAGGATTATGTATATATGCTTTTAGATCTATTCAATGACTATATTTAGCCTGAATTTTTGATCTTTTGTTTATATGTATGGTGGCCTTCGTGCCTTATGTTTGGGAGTTTTCTGAAGTTTGAACTTTATTAAGTTCTGGTCTCCAAAAGTCTGCCCGAATGTTTTTAACTTAGCCTTTCTTTAGGAAGAGGTCGTAAGTTGTGAATAATCTGCGCAGATAATTTTATTCTGACCGAATCGTGGTCGTTAGACTTTTGGCCAAATCGTTGTCCTTTGCGCATAACTTTGCTTATCGTTTCGATAGTTTGAAAGTTGTTGCATGACTTTGTAGATTGGCTCTGGCCGAGTCGCTGGCCTTGTGAATGACTTCTCTTATTTTCGTGGAAGTTTGTCACGTAAAAAGTTTTGAAAAACTTTTTAAAAACTCGCCTTTTGGCAAAGTCTTTAAAAGCTCGCCTTTTTGACAAGGTCTTTCGCCTTTATGAAGGTCTTATCTGGCCTATAGGGGCCTCTCACCACCCTCCTTGTTTTTATGTTGGAACACGGGGAGTGATAACATAAAAAGAGTTAAGGCAGACTGCATGTAAAAGAACACATATAACCAAACGTGGAGTGTGTCCGTTGTGGGATACGAACCCACAGCCGCGAAGTTGAAGAACTTCGAGCTCTACCAGTTGAGCTAAACGGATCTGACCTTGTTCAGGTCGTTAGTACCATTTAGAAGAAATGTAATAAAAATGACAATCGTCATAAAAGTAAGAAGCAAGAAGAAAGTAACTTACCGTTGTACCGCTCAGAAGTGGTACCTTTTGAGGTGAATTGCGTTCCAACTGTTCGGGACAATGGAACCGTCGGGTCGTGCTTGGCGATAAGAACCCTTACCGACTGAAGCGATTACCTTGTAGGGGCCTTCCCAATTAGGGCCTAATTTCCCTGAATTGGCTTCCTGTGTGCTCTGGGATACTTTTCTTAATACAAAGTCTCCAACCTGGAAGCTTCGTACGCGCAGTCCCCAATTGTAATATTGTTCAATTCGTTCTTTTTGGGCGGCTACCAGCACAAGGGCTAGTTCCCTTCGTTCTTCGAGTAAATCCAGCTCTTCAGAAAGATTGACTGAGTTCGACTCTTTAGTGGCATTTATACTGTTGTCCGATAAGCCCATAGCACTCCAGGCAGTTCTTCCACCCAACACCCCTTTGCCCGTTGAAGGCGCTTCTTGAGTGAATCAGCGATGATCTTGTTCGTCGACTCCGCTTGTCCATTAGCAACTGGGTGATAGGGGGAAGATGTGATCCTTTTGATGTGTAAATCGTCGAGGAACCTAGTCACTTTCTGGCTGATAAAATGCGGGCTGTTGTCCATGGCTATTTCCTTGGGTGCTCCAAAGCGACATACGACGAAACGCCAAAGGAAATCGATGACTTCCGTCTGTCGTATCTTCGCATATGCTGTTGCTTCTACCCATTTGATGAAGTAATCGGTGATGATCAACAAGAAATGTACTCCTCTTGGTGCCGCGGGGAGAGGTCCTACTATGTCCATCCCCTATTTCATGAATGGCCACGGGGAGATGATTGAGTGTAGCGGTTCTGCCGGCTGATGAAGAAGATGCGCGAACCTCTGGCACTTGTCGCATTTCTTGACAAATTCATTCGTGTCCTTCTCCATCCTATCCCAATAGTATCCTGCACGAATCAATTTTTGTGCCAATGCTTTGCCCCCGGAATGATTACCACAACAGCCTTCATGAACCTCTCGCATCACGTAGTTGATTTGGTTTGGCCCAAGGCATTTTGCGAGGGGTCCAGCAAATGTTCTGCGGTAGAGTTCTCCGTTTAGGACGGTATATCGAGCAGCTTTTATCTTGAGCTTGCGTGCAGCTTTGGTGTCAACGGGCAGAGTTCCATGAACAATATAATTCATAATTTCATTCCAGCAGTCCCAAGTCGCGTTTATGGCATTAACTTCGAACTTCTCCCGATCCACGGTTGTGTAGAGGAGGTGAACGATAGTTGAAGAGCTGGTTGCTCCCATTTCTGCTACTGATCCGAGATTGGCGAGAGCATCGGCTTCATGGTTTTCTTCCCGTGGTATTTGGATTGCTTCCCATTCATCGAATTGCGTTAGGAGATCTTTCACACGGGCGAGGTATACTTGCATTCTGGATTCTTGTGCAATGAAGCCTCAGTTTATCTGGTTGACCACCAGCTGAGAATCACTTTTGAGTTTGACAATGTTTGCTCTGTAGCTCCGAGCTAGCTCCAATCCTGCAATTACGGCCTCATATTCGACCTCATTGTTAGTAATAAACGGGCATTTGATAGCTTGCTTGATGGTTTCTCCGGATGGCGTAACGAGGACTAATCCAAGACCGGATCCTTTGATTTTGCTTTGAACACTTGAGATTCCAGATTTAGAAACTGCATCAGATTGAAATTCAGAATAAGCTGATGAATATTCATCAGGAAGTTCTTCAGTATAATGTTCAGAACACTCTAGATCAATATCATTATAATTCACTCCTCTGTTTTCAACTGAATTTTCAATGTTCATGCTACTTTTACCTGAAAACCTTTGCATACTTAATATTCTGGATATGGAAATATAGCGTGTCTCCGCGTCGATTAAAGCTTTACTAATGTAATAAATAGGAAGTTGTTTACCTTTTTCTTCACGAACGAGAACCGCACTTACCGAAGACTCTGATACTGCCAGGTAGATCAGCAACTGCTCCCCGGGCAGGGGTGTCGAGAGCAGTGGTGGATTGGATAGATACTTCTTCAGATCCTTCAGTGCTGTTTGGCATTCGGGAGTCCATTCGAATTCTTTGTTCTGCTTTAACACATCGAAAAAGCTTTTGCACCGATCTGAGGAGCGGGATATGAACCTCCGTAGAGCTGCTACCCATCCAGTCAATTTCATGACATCTTTCCGGTCATGGAGAATGTCTGGTATTGATTCGATAGCTTTGATCTGAGCGGGATTGACTTCAATTCCACGCTGAGAAACAATGAAACCCAGGAATTTTCCTGATTCGACTCCGAATGCGCACTTTTCTGGGTTTAGCTTCATGTTGTACTGATCGAGAATTCGAAAAGCTTCCTTTAGATGCGCTAGATGATCTTCTGCTCCCTTTGATTTGACCAGCATTTCATCGATGTATACTTCCATAGTCTTACCGATATGGTCATGGAACATTCGATTGACTAGGCACTGATACGTTGCACCTGCATTTTTCAACCCAAACGGCATAACTTTATAACAATATGTACCTCTGCAAGTTATGAATGCTGTCTTCTCCTGGTCCTCGGGGTCCATGAGTGTCTGATTGTATCCTGAGTATGCATCGAGGAATGTGAGCACTTCATGCCCGGCCGTTGCATCAATCAACTGATCTATCCTGGGAAGGGGATATGAGTCCTTCGGACAGGCTTTGTTTAGATCTGTAAAGTCGATGCAGACTCGCCACTTGCCATTCTTTTTTGGCATAACGACCACGTTGGCTAGCCAGTCGGGGTACTTGACTTCTCGTACGGATCCGATCTTCAACAGCCTGTCAACTTTGTTATTGATGATCTGACTCCGAAAAGCTCCTTGCTGTCGCGTCTTCTGCTTTACCGGGCGGTGGTACGGATCTACGTTCAACCTGTGAGAAATAATATCCGGAGAAATACCTGTCATATCTGCGTGAGACCAGGCGAACGTTGTGTGCCGCTCCCTGAGGAACCGGAGGATATCTCCTCGTAAGCGTTCGCTGAGTTCGGTTCCCAGGTAGACTTTTCGCTCTGGCTTGTCTGCGAACAGCTCTTCGGGCTCCAAAGCTTCCACGGTCGGCATGTGTTTTTCCCGCTCGTCTAGCTTTGTGATGAATTCCGGGACCTCGTACTTTGCTTCTCCATTTGGCATGCCTGATCCTGGTTGCTGTAATTGCTATTTGTTTTCCTCGGGCAGCTTGAGGGCCACCGAGTAGCAATCTCGGGCAGAGCGTTGCTCTCCACGAACCTCGTGCACTCCCCATTCAGATGGGAACTTCAACTCCTGATGATAAGTAGAAGGAACGGCTTGCATATCATGGATCCAGGGTCTTCCCAGGATGATGTTGTAAGCTAGGTCTGCATCGACGACATGAAATGTCGTCTCCTTTGCTACCCCTTCAGCAAGTGTCGTTAGGGTAACTTCGCCAAGGGTCTTCTCACTCTAATTGTTGAAGCCGGAAAGAACCCGAGATACTGGCACGATCTTATCTGCTAGCTGCATCTCTATTACAACTCGTGACTGAATAATGTTCGCAGAACTGCCTGCATCAATGAGCACTCTCTTGACATCGAACTCCGCCACACGCAGCGTTATGACTAACGCATCGGTGTGTGGGAACTGCAATCCATCTCTGTCTGAGTCTTCAAACGTTATGGTCTCCTCTGGTCGTGGACGTTTAGTCTTGGTGATGGAGACTTTTGCATACTTCTTTGCCGTGAAGGTGACGGAATCTACCTCGATCCCACCTGAAATAACATTGACTGTCCGCTTCGGGGAGGATGCTCGCGGAGGGCCAGATTTGTTCTTCTGAGCCTTCGCGTGAGTTTGCTTTCCCATCTCGGTCAGGAACTCCTTCAAGAATCCCTGTTTCAACAAATGAGCAATTTCATACCTTAAAGCTTTGCAGTCTTCGGTTGTGTTACCGTGGTCGCGATGGAATTCGCAATATAGATCTTGGTTTCGCTTGCTGGGATCAGTCTTCATGTCTTTTGGCCACTTGACTTTTTCTCCCATATCTTTGAGTACCGCCATGACTTCGGTCATTTCGACGTTGAAGCTTGGCAGGTTTGGGGCTCCACGGAGATTTGATTCAGAATCCTCTCTTCGGGATAGCCCTTTGTTATTGTTGCGGCTGCGTCCTTTGGAATTGTTGCGTGACTGGTTAGGGTACGGCTCGTAACGTGCGTCTGACCTCTCCGTCTTCGTTTTCCCGCCAGGGGCGCCACTGCGCGATTGAGTCCTTCCTCGGATACCTGTTCCAATCAATTTATCTTCATCGATACGTACCTTTGAGTTGTAGCGGTTATAGACTTCCGACCAGCTGGCTGCTGGGAATTCGCGGAGGGATTCGTATAGCCTGCGCGTTGCCTCTGAGCTCCTGATATCCAAACTGTTGGTCAACGCGATGGCTGCCCACCTGTCCGGTACCTTGGGTAGCATCATACGTTCCCGCTGGAAGCGGTCCACATATTTACGGAGAGACTCGTCGGACCTCTGCTTGATCTCGAAAATATCCTCCACGCCGGTGTCCGTCTTCTGGGCGCCGGTGTGTGCCTTTACGAACAGTTCAGCCATCTCTACGAAGGACCCAATAGAGTTTGGTGGCAACATTGAATACCATCGCAAAGCTCCATCTGCCAGTGTTTCTACAAATTTTTTCAATTGAACTGACTCGATCTCCTCATCGGTGAGATCGCTTGCCTTTATGAAGTTGCTGAACATCATGAGATGATCGTTGGGGTCAGATGTCCCACGATATCTCGAAATATTTGGCATTTTGAACGTCTGCGGTATCGATTTTGGGGCTGCTTCTTTCTTCCAAGGCCGCTGGGAGTAACGTTGGACGTCGAATTTCTTCAGCGTGGGTGGAGCGCCTGGTATTTGATCGATTCTCTCGTGGAGAGACTTTTGAAGCGCTTTCTGGCTTTCCTTGAACTGCTTGGTGAGAGCCTCCACGATGACGCTCATTTCAGTGGACGCCTGGGACCCTCCATTTTTTGTCGCATTTCGTTCCCCATCCTGCCTTGAAGTGTGTGAAGAATGAGCATCTCGGCCTGGTGCTGCAGGCTCAGCCCTTGTGATCGTAGGAGCTTGTCCCCGCAGAGAATTGATCGCCTCCCTTATTCCTCGGTTGACCTCTGCTTGTTCCTGCATAAACGCATAGAGGGTTTCCTGGATATTCCCTTGGCCAGGGGAGAGACTCCTGTAGCGTCTTCTCCTAGGCGGAGTGGCGCTCTGAGAGTGCCTATGCCTATTTCGCTGCCTGTCCGTTCCTTGGGGAGACTGCTGCTGCCCATCGGACGAATAATCGGGAGAATAGTTAGGAGAATAATTAGGAGAATGATCCGGTGAAGGAGTGCGTACCTGTTCTCCTCCCACGATAGTTCGTTGTGAACTGCTCTCTGCCATGTTAGTGGTAAAAGCAAAAGATTGACAAGAAAGGAATAAATTTTATCAAGTAAACTATTAACCTATAGAGGCTATTGACCGGCTCCCACTGTGGTCACCAAATTGTTTAACCTAGATCTGATTTTAGGCCAATTAACAATTAAATTTGTATTTGCGGAGTCACGATCAATAGTTTAGATTAAGAGTTTAAAGTGAAGAACTGCGTAGGTCACCTTTACTCACAAAATATATTCGTAAATGAATAAAGATAAAGAGCAAATGGAATAAATAGTAGTAACCGTGCTGGATCACTTGGTCTCGATAAGACTTCTTTCTTCCTGATTGCACTTAGAGACTAAAGAGTAGAATATGCAAGCCAAGAACAGTATAAGAGAATAGTATTATTGATATTGTATATAGCGAGTAAAAAGCTGATGATACAATGATATAAAATGAGTGCTATTTATAGGCCTGATTGGCGTCCGTTGGGGTTTTGTAACCGCCGGGCATGCATCCGTCGGATGTGTAACCGCTGGATCGTAATTATGGCCTTTATGACCATTTATTGTCTGATCGCCCATGATTAGGCTAATAACTCCTCGTTTATATCGGGTTGACTGATGGGGCGTTACATAGTTGCGTGGAATCTGCTCACGGTAAGCGTCTGGCTAGTTGTCTGCTCGTAAGATGTCTGCCCGGAATAAAATCTGCCCGTGCCACGTGGCAAACACGTGTCTTGCTCAGGTGACGTCAGATTTTATCCAATACACCTGCGTGACCAATTTGAAATTAAGGCTAAGCTTGCTGTACTCGAGGCTAAGCGCACACTGCTTGGGCAGGTCCAGACTGGCCAGGTCAATGTTGAGGAGATGCTGCTGAAAACAAAGGGCGCTGTCCGCGGAGTAAGACAAGTGCTGAATCTTTCTCCTGAAGAATCTGAGGCAGATGAAGATGAAGATGAGGATGATGGTGATAGCTCGGGTGACGATGACAGAATCGACGGAGCTGGTGCGTCGGGTTCTGTTCATAGCACCCAAAACTAATGCTCCCCAAATTGACTAGGTTGTAAGCTTGTACATCCGGCGAGAGCTGGATATTTGGTTGTGGATAGAGGTCTCTTAGGGACTCTCTGATCCTTGTTCGGCCGGTTCCATTGGCCTTGATCACTGTGCAAAATTTCTGTCAGCCGTTTTCGGTATTTTATCGTTTTGTCAGGATCATGTATATAATTTCAGATCTTTTTTAATTCAATGACTATAGTTAGCCTGAATTTTTGATCTTTCATTTGTATGCGTTGTGGCCTTCGTGCCTTATGTTTAGAAGATTTTTGAAGTTTGAACTTTGTTAAGTTCTGGTCTCCAAAAGTCTGTCCAAATGTTTTAACTTAGCCTTTCCCAAGGAAGAAGTCATAAGTCGTAGGTAATCTATGCATATGTTTTATTCTGACCGAGTCGTGGTCGATAGATTTTGGCCGAATTGTTGGCCTTTGCGAACAACTTTGCTTATCGCCTTGATAGTTGAAAGTTTTCGCAGGAAATTCGTAACTTAATTCTGGCCGAGTCGTTGGCCTTGTGAACGACTTCTCTTATTTTCGTGGAAGCTTGTCACATAAAAAGTTTTTGAAAAACTCGCCTTTTCGCAAGGTCTTTTGCCTTTATGAAGGACTTACCTGGCCTACAGGGGCCTCTCACCACCCTCCTTGTTTTTATGTTGGAATACGGGAAGTGATAACAAAAAAACAATTAAGGCTGGTCGTAAATAAAAGAACACATATGACCAAACGAGGAGTGTGTCCGTTGTGGGATTCGAACCCACAGCCGCAAAGTTGAAGAACTTCGAGCTCTACCAGTTGACCTCAACGGATCTGACCTTGTTCAGGCCATTAGTACCATTTAGAAGAAGTATAATAAAAGTAAGAATTGCCACAAAAGTAAAAGGTGGGAAGAAAATCACTGACCGTTTTACCACTCAGAAGTGATACCTTTTGAGGTGAATCACGTTCCAATTGTTTGGGATAATCGAGCCATCTGGTCGTGCTAAGCGATAAGATCCCTTGCCGACTGATGCAACTACCTTGTAGGGGCCTTCCCAATTAGGGCCTAGCTTTCCTGAATTCGCTTCCTGTGTATTCTGGGACACTTTCCTTAGTACAAAATCTCCAACGTGGAAACTTCGTACGCGCAGTCCCCGATTGTAATATTGTTAGATTCGTTCTTTTTGGGAGACTACTTGTACGAGGGCCAGTTCCCTTCGTTCTTCGAGGAAATCCAATTCATCGAAGAGGTTGACCGAGTTGGATTCTTCAGTGGCATGCGCATACCGTAGACTTGGCTCTCCAATTTCGACCGGAATTAAAGCATCTGCGCCGTATACTAATCAATAAGGTGTCTCACCTGTACTCATTTTTACTGTTGTCCGGTAAGCCCATAGCACACCGGGTAGTTCTTCTACCCAACATCCTTTTGCCCGCTCAAGGCGCTTCTTGAGTGACTCAACGATGATTTTGTTTGTCGACTCCACCTGTCCATTGGCAACCGGATGATAGGGAGAAGATGTGATCCTTTTGATGTGCAAGTCGTTGAGGAACCTAGTCACTTTCTGGCCGATAAATTGAGAGCCGTTATCCATGACTATTTCCTTAGGTGCTCCAAAACGGCATACGACGTATCGCTAAAGGAAATCAATTACCTCTGTTTGTCGTATCTTTGCATATGCTACCGCTTCGACCCATTTGGTGAAGTAATCGGTGATGATTAGGAAGAAACGAACTCCTCTTGGCGCAGCGGGGAGGGGTCCAATGATGTCCATCCCCCATTTCAAGAACGACCACGGGGAGATGATTGAATGGAGTCGTTCTGCTGGTTGGTGAAGAAGATGTGCGAACCTTTGACACTTATCGCATTTCTTGACAAACTCGTTTGTGTCTTTCTCCATTCTATCCCAATAATACCCTGCATGGATCAACTTGCGCGCCAACGCTTTTCCTCCGGAATGATTACCACAGCAGCCTTCATGGACCTCCCGCACTACGTAATTGACTTGCTTTGGTCCCAGGTATTTGGCAAGGGGTCCTGCGAACGTCCTGCGATAAAGCTCACCGTTGAGGATTGTATACCGAGCAGCTTTTATTCTGAGCTTGCGGGCGGCTTTCGCGTCATCGGGCAGAGTTCCATGAATAATATAATTAATAATTTCATCCCACCAGTCCCAAGTCGCATTTATGGCATTGACTTCGAACTTTTCTCGATCTATGGTCGTGTAAAGGAGTTGAACGACAGCCGAGGAACTGGCTGCCCCCATTTCTGCTACTGACCCCAGATTTGCCAAGGCGTCTGCTTCGTGATTTTCTTCTCGTGGAATTTGGAGTGCTTCCCATTTGTCGAACTGGGCCAGGAGTTCCTTCACACGGGCAAGGTACACTTGCATTCAAGATTCTCGTGTAATAAAGCCTCCGGTCACCTGATTGACTACCAGTTGAGAGTCACTCTTGAGTGTGATGATGTTTGCTTTCCGTAGCTTCGGGCTAACTCCAATCCTGTAATCACGACCTCATATTCGGCCTCATTGTTAGTATTAAACGGGCACTTGATGGCCTGCGTGACGGTCTCTCCGGATGGGGTAATGAGAGCCAGTCCAAGACCGCCTTTGACGCTCGAGGAGCCATCAGTGTAAAGGGTCCATGTGCCAGGGGCCTGCCCAGCATATAGAATGGCATCCTTTTCTGCCTCAGGATATATATTAGCGCTAAAATCTGCTACGAAGTCTGCTAGGGCTTGTGATTTTATTGCTACTCTAGGCTGATAAGTAATTTCGAATTCACTTAGTTCTATAGCCCATTTAACTAACCTTCCAGAAAATTCAGGTTTATGCAAGATATTGCACAAAGGAAACGTTGTAACTACAGCTATCGAATGACCTTGAAAGTAAGGGCGTAACTTACGGGCAGCCGTTACCAGTGCTAGAGCTAACTTCTCCAAAGGTTGGTAGCGTTTTTCTGCATCAATTAGAGCTTTGCTAATATAATAGATGGGAAGTTGTTTACCTTTTTCTTCTCCAACCAGAACTGCGCTTACCGAGGATTCTAAAACTGCCAGATAAATCAACAACTGCTCCCCATGTTGAGGTGTAGAGAGTAGTGGTAGATTGGATAAATACTTCTTTAGATCCCTCAGCGCTTGTTGACATTCGGGAGTCCAATTGAACTCTTTGTTCTGCTTCAAGACATCGAAGAAGCTTTTGCATCGGTCTGACGATCGGGATATGAATCTTCGCAGGGCTGCCACTCTCCCAGTCAACTTCATGACGTCTTTCCGGTTGTGGAGTACGTCTGGGATTGACTCGATAACCTTGATCTGAGAGGGATTGACATCAATCCCGCTCTGAGAAACGATGAAGCCCAGGAATTTTCCCGACCCGACTCCAAATGCACACTTCTCCGGGTTGAGCTTCATGTTGTACTGGTCAAGTATTCGGAAAGCTTCTTTTAAGTGTGCTAAATGATCTTCCGCTCGTTTGGACTTGACCAGCATGTCATCGATGTACACTTCCATGGTCTTACCGATATGGTCATGGAATATTCGATTGACTAGACGCTGATACGTCGCACCTGCATTTTTCAGTCCAAATGGCATAACTTTATAACAATACGTACCTCTGCAGGTTATGAACGATGTTTTCTCTTGGTCATCGGGGTCCATCAATATCTGGTTGTACCCAGAGTATGCAACGAGGAAGGTGAGCACCTCGTGCCCGGCTGTTGCGTCAATTAGATGATCTATCCTGGGAAGAGGATATGAATCCTTTGAACAGGCTTTGTTTAGATCAGTGAAGTCAACGCAGACTCGCCATTTGCCGTTTTTCTTGGGCACAACGACCACGTTGGCTAGCCAGTCTGGGTATTTGATTTCACATACAGATCCAATCTTCAACAGCCGATCGACCTCATCATTGATGACCTGATTCCGAAAAGCTCCTTGTTGGCGCTTCTTTTGCTTTACTGGACGGTGGTACGGGTCGACGTTCAACCTGTGAGAGATAATATCTGGAGAAATACCTGTCATATCTACATGAGACCAGGCGAACGTTGTGTGCCGCTCCTTGAGGAACTGTAGGATATCTCCTCGTAAGTGCTCGCTCAATTCGGTCCCCAAGTAAACCTTCCGCTCCGGCTTGTCCATGAACAATTCCTCGGGCTCCAAAGCTTCAACGGTCGGCATGTGACTTTCCCGTGCCTCCAGTTTTGTGATGAATTTCGGGACCTCGTAATTTGCTTCTTCGTCTGGTACGTCAGATCCCAGTTGCTGTAATTGCTATTTGCTTTCTTCGAGCAGCTTGAGGGCCACCGAATAACAGTCTCGAGCAGAGCGTTGCTCTCCTCGAACCTTACGTACCCCCCATTCTGATGGGAACTTCAATACCTGATGATAGGTGGAAGGAACAGCTTGCATATCATGCATCCAGGGTCTTCCCAGGATGATGTTGTAAGCTAGGTCCGCGTCGACAACATGAAATGTCGTCTCCTTCTCTACCCCTTCAGCAAGAGTCGTCAGAGTAATCTCGCCAAGGGTCTTCTCACTTGAGTTGTTAAAGCCAGAGAGAACTCGAGAAATTGGCACGATCTTCTCCGACAGCTGCATCTCCCTTACAACTCGTGATTGAATAATATTCGTAGAGCTGCCTGCGTCGATGAGCACTCTCCTGACGTCAAATTCCGCCACGCGTAATGTTATGACTAACGCGTCAGTGTGTGGGAACTGCAAACCATCTGTGTCGGAATCTTCAAATGTTATCGTCTCCTCTGGCCGTGGACGCTTGGTCTTCGTGATAGAGACCTTTGCGTACTTTTTTGCCGTGAAAGCGACGGAGTCCACTTCGATCCCACCCGAGATAACATTGACTGTCCTCTTCGGGGAGGATGCTCGTGGAGGGCCAGATTTATTCTGCTGAGCCTTCACGTGAGTTTGCTTTCCCTTTTCGGTCAAGAACTCCTTCAGGAACCCCTGTTTCAATAAATGAGCAACTTCGTACCTTAGGGCCTTGCAGTCGTCGGTGGTGTGACCATGGTCACGATGGAACTCACACCAAAGGTCTTGGTTTCGCTTGCTCGGATCAGTCTTCATGTCTTTTGGCCATTTGACTTTTTTGCCCATATCTTTAAGCGCCGCCACTACTTCAGACATCTCCACGTTGAAGCTTGGCAGACTCGGGGCTCCACGGGGGCTCGACTCTGAATCGTCTCTTCGGGATAGCTCTCTGTTGTTGCGGCTACGTCCTTTGGAGTTGTTGCGTGACTGGTCAGGGTACGGCTCGTAACGCACATCTGACCTTTCTGACGCCGTCTTTCCGCCAGAGCCACCGCTTCACGACTGAGTCTTTCCTCGGGTACCTGTTCCAATCAATTTATCTTCATCAATACGTACCTTTGAGTTAGCGGTTGTAGACATGATTCGTATAGCCTGCGTGTAGCCTCTGAGCTCCTGATATCCAAACTGTTGGTGAATGCGATCACTGCCCATCTGTCTGGTACCTTGGGTAATATCATACGTTCCCATTGGAAACGATCCACATATTTACGGAGGGACTCGTCGGGCCTCTGCTTGATCTCGAAGATATCTTCCACGCGAGTTTCCGTCTTCTGAGCGCCTGTATGGGCTTTCACGAACAACTCCGCCATCTCCGCGAAGGACCCGATAGAGTTTGGTGGCAACATTGAGTACCATCGTAGAGCTCCATCCGCTACGGTCTCCACGAACTTCTTCAATTGGACAGATTCAATCTCCTCATCGGTGAGATCGCTGGCTTTTATAAAGTTGCTGAACATCATGAGATGATCATTGGGATCAGATGTCCCACGATATCTTGGAATGTTTGGCATCTTGAACGTCTTGGGTATTGCCTTTGGTGCCGCTTCCTTCTTCCAAGGCCGTTATGAGTAACGTTGTACATCAACTTTCTTTAGCGTGGGTGGAGCGCCTGGTATCTGATCAATTCTCTCGTGGAAAGACTTCTAAAGCGTTTCCTGGCTCTCCTTGAATTGTTTGGTGAGGGCCTCCATGACGACGCTCATTTCGCTGGACGCCATGGATCCTCCGTTTCGGTTTTGATTGACTTGGGTCACCGGGTGCACGGTTCCTCTGTTTTTGGCCGCGTTTCGTTCCCCATCTTTCCTTGAAGTGTGCGAAGAAGGAGCATCTTGACCTGGTGCCGCAGTGTCCGCCCTTGCGACTGGAGGGATTTGTCCTCGGAAAGAGTTGATCGCCTCGTTTATTCCCCTATTGACCTCCCCTTGTTGCTGAATGAAATCAAATATCGTATCTTGGAGGCTCTTTTGGTCAGAAAAGGGACTTCTATGACGTCGCCTTCTAGGCGGGGTCTCGCTCTGAGAGCGTCCGCGCCTGTTCCGTTGCCTGATTGGTCCTTGGGGAGAGTGTTCCTGCCCATCGGACGAATAGTCTGGAGAATAATTAGGGCTTGAAGGAGGGGTACGTACCTAGCTTCCGCCTTCCATAGTTCGTTGCGAATCACTTTCTGCCATGTTAGCTATGAAAAATCGACAGAAAAAGAATAGAAAGTATGAAAGAGATAAACTATCAACCTGTGGAGGCTATTGACCGGCTCCCACTGTGGTCACCAAATTGTTTAACCTAGATCCAATTTTAGGCCAATTAACAATTAAATTTGTATTTGTGGAGTCACGGTCAATAGTTTAGATTAAGAGTTTGACCAAGTTTAATATGGAATGGTGATGGTTATTATATTATCAGTATATGCACGATTTCCAACGACGATAATTGACGATATGGAAATAAGATATAATCGAAAATGAATAAAGTTAAAGCGTTAGCAAAATAGACAGAGGTAACCGTATTGAATCGCTTGATCACGGTGAAGGTTCTTCGTTACCACTCAAAGACTAGAGAGCAAAGTATCCAGCAATGTAAATGAAGAACAGTATTTGAGCAAGAGTAAGAGAGAGTATTCTTATTGATGTTGTAGACAGAGAATTAAATTGTATGTTCCAATGATTCGGGACGAATGCTATTTATAGGTCTGATAGGCGTCCGTTGAGTTCGTAACCGCTGGGCACGTATCCGTTGGATATGTAACCACTGGTTTGTGTAATTACTGCCTTTATGACCATTTATTAAATAATCGCGCATGATCAGGTTAGTAATTGCTCATTCAGATCGTGCTGACCTGGGAAGCGTTACATTGCTGCTCTGGGTCTGCTCGTGGTAACCGCCTGACTAGTTATCTGTCCGCTAGATGTCTGTCCGGTGAAACCTCTGCCCGTGCCATGTGGCGGACATGTGTCACTTTTCAGGTGACGTCAGTTTTTATCCAATACAGTTGAAGCAGAGACCATTTTACTAAAATCATGATTACTGCGGACAAACACCCATAATCAGTCAATTTGGAGGACACCTAGTGACAATTTTTGGAAGGAAAGTCGCTAATCAATCAAAACAGACAAAACGTGGCTAGATTAATAAAATAGTTGCTGGGCGAAAATCTGAATGCAATATTGGTAGTTTTTGCTTGAAAAAATTGTGGTACTATAAAAGGAAGATTAGGTTAACTTTTTAGCATCTTTAGCTATTTTTTAGTGGGAGCAAGAACAAACATCCACACCTTTGGGGATTGAAAGATTATTATTGAACAACTCTTATCCTTAACTTTTGAAACCCTTATCTCCATGTTTTGTATTGAACTATCTGGATGATTTGGTATGAATTTATATTTAAATATTTGTTGAGAGCTGGTTTTGAAGCATGACAAACAGGAAGGACAGAGGTTCATGTGAAGAACCTAGTCCTTGAGATGAAGGGCACGCTGGATCGAAAAGATTACGGGTTGCAAATCCCTGTGGAACTAGGAGTAGTGGCGCGTGGTTGTAGACGTATCCTAGTCAGACTAAAAGAGGCGGTGTCCAGGCTGTGTCTTTGAAGTGTGAACAAGAGTTGGACTTCAACATGGAAAAGAGTTACTGCGAATCTCAAATTGCCATAATTAAGAGGATTCCCAGCAGGACTCAACTAGGGTTGCAAGACCTGTATAAAAGCAAGTAGAAGAGACAGCCGAAAATAGTTTTTTTCACGATAGAGAGTTGAGAGCATATAGAGGCGATCTGAAGAATTGTCTATGTGGGAAAACTGAAGAAGACAACTGATTTGAATGCTGAGTATTTGAGTCTAGATCTCTAGTCTAGGTTCATCGAGTTGTAAGTTGTCTTTGTTACAAGTATTCATTGTTTTGTCTATTAGCTTGTTTCAGAAGCATATGTATTAGGCAAACTACTTTGTGATTACTAGAAAAAGCTAGAGTTTAGCTTTGGTTAGTGATTAGGGTCTAGAGTGTAGCCCCTTGGTTACAGAGTTTGTAATAAAAAACGTTGCTCTTGTGTTAGTGGATTCAGTGCTAAAATCCCAGAGTGTGGGTCGTGGTTTTTCTCCCTTGAGCAAGGAGTTTTCCACGTAAAATCCTTGTGTTCTTGGTGAATGTTTTGAAGTGTGTTCTTAAGTACAGTCTGCATAAAAGAGAACTGAAGAACCTTGTTCTACTACAGAAGAATCAGGTTATTACAACGAAAAATCGGAGGACACTATTCAACCCCCCCTTCTAGTGTCGTTAGGAGGTGCTTAAAGTATAACAAGTGGTATCAGAGCAGGTCTTCTCTTGTAAGGCTAACACCTTGAGAAGGATCAAAATGAGTGCACCGCCTACTATTACTGAAGGACAGTCGGTTCTGAGGCCTCCACAGTTTAATGGGCAATAGTACGCATGGTGGAAGAATAGGATGGAGAATTACATATGTGCTGAAGATTATCAACTCTGGCTGATAGTCTCTGAAGGAAACCTGATTCCCACCAAAATTGTTGGTGAAGGAACCACTGCCACAAAAGAACCCAAGCTGAAGGAAGAGTTTGATGAGTCTGATTATAAGATGATCGAAAAGAACCACAAAGCCAAGCGATTGGTTATATGTGGTCTGGGTCCAGAAGAGTTCAATCGAGTATCATCATATAAGACAGCTAAGGAAATATGGGATGCCTTGCAGGTTGCACACGAAGGAACCACAGAAGTAAAAGACTCAAAAAGAAGAATGTTGAAGAGACAATTTGAGTTGTTTACTATGGGTGAGAAGGAGTCGATTCAGGATATGATGACCAGACTGACCATGATCACCAACGAAATGAGATCGTTGGAGATGGAATTACCTGAAGTGGAGATGGTTGACAAAATCCTAAATGTGTTGCCTGAAGCATGGGAACCAAAAATGACAGCCATCATTGAATCAAAACCCTTGAAATCCATTAAGCTTGAAGAACTGGTTGGAAGTCTGAAAACGCATGAGATGATGAAAGACTCAAAGGCTAAACCTACAGCAAAGAAGGAAAAGACCCTTGCGCTGGAAGCAACAGAAGAAGCTGATGAATATGTTGATCTTCAATCAGTGGAAGCTGCGATGGTAAGTGCTCTGAGACAAAAACTCAATCTGGGAAGGTTTAAAGGATTTAAGCGAGGGAACAAGGAAAGCTCTAGCAGGAAAAACATAGTTGATAGTCCTGACTATTCTGGATGCTTCAAATGCTTTAAGAAGGATCATGCTGTCATGGATTGCCCGATGTGGGAAATAGAATGGATGAAGAACAGAGCCGCTAAGGAAAAGGAAAGGGAAATCACAAAGGATTTTGATGCAGACAAGAAAAAGGCAAGACGGCCACCAAACATTAGAGCAGAACGAAGGAAAAGAAAAGAAGCCTTCTATGCCACATGGGGACCAACTGATAGTGAGTCTGATCACGAGAAGGAAGCTGATGATGACTCACCATTAGCACTAGCAGGGATGACAGACGTCAGTTCTGATGAAGAAAATCCTCGAGAAGTCAGATGGGGAAGAGATCCATCAAAGCCACCAATGTTCAATGGGACTCAGTACAACTACTGGAAGAAACAGATGAAAAATTTCTTACAGGCAACTGATTACAGCCTGTGGCTAATTGTGAAAAGAGGACCTCATGTTCCAGTGAAAAGAGCAGCAAATGGAGTCCTGGTACCCAAGAAAGTGGAAGAAGTAGATCCTCAAGATCTGGACTGGCTACAAGCAAACTCCAAGGCTGAGAACTATCTAAGAAGAGGGCTCACAGATGATGTGCTTGGACGAGTACTGGAATGTAAATCAGCCAAGGAGATATGGAAGAAACTGAAGGAGTTGTACATAGCTGACAACACCAAGAAGGACTCGGCTCTCATGGAAACTGATGGTGAGGAAGCTGGCTGTTCAGCAGAGGTATGTTTATCTGATCTAAAGGAAACTCTACACACATACTCTTCTGAAAATTTAATTCTAATCACAGCCACCTTGATTGAAGGATATGAAAAAGAAAAGCTTGAAAAAGATAAGCTAACTGAAGAACTGAGTGATCTTAGAATTAAGCACAAGAGTCTCCTAGAACTGAACATTGAACTTGAAGAAACTAATGCTATCTTGAAAGGACAGACTCTTGTGTCAAACTCCAAGATCACTAAGCTTGAATTGGAATGTAATCAGTTAAGAGAAAGTAAGAATGGTAAGCAAGTTATGAGTGAAGTTCAAACCTTTCTGGAAGATGAATTGAAAAGGGCTAATGAGATTTTATATCAAGAAATTGAAAAAAATAAAATGTTAAATCAGAAGGTTGAAAACTCAAAACTTGAACTTACCAGACTTACAAAATGGAATAAATCTTCAAAGGCAATGAATTGGGTTCTTGAAAATCAAAACAAAGGAAAACAAGGTTTAGGATTCAAGAAGCCCTTGCCTCCATATAATCCTAAAAGCAAATATGTGGGATTACCTTGTAACATGTTATGCACCTTCTGTGGTCAAACCGGTCATACTAAACAAAGGTGTGTAAACATTACCAAGGCAAGGGCCAAGAATAAAAATTGTGTTTTACCCAAATGGGCCAAACAAGATCTGATTTATCCATTTTCTCATAAGAAGGGACCCAAGCTTGTCTGGGTTCCTAAGGCTAACCTCTAATTATTTTGCAGGCTGGAGTGAGGGAGAACAACTCAAGCTGGATTCTTGATAGCGGTTGTTCTAGGCACATGACAGGAGATAGAAGAAACTTTCTCTCACTCGCAGCATTTCAAGGAGGCAGTGTGGCCTTCGGAGGAGGAAAAAGTGGTCAGATAGTAGGCATTGGGAAGATTGGGAGATCTCTTGAGCATGCAATTGAAAATGTGTATTGTGTGGATGGTCTTAGACACAATTTACTGAGCATCTCTCAACTATGTGACAGAGGAAACGAAGTGAGCTTCTCATCTGTAGGGTGCATCGTGAAGAACCTACAGAGTGAAGAAGTGGTAATGGAAGGAAAAAGAGTGAACAATGTGTACAAGGCGTCACTGAGGTCTTTACCTGAAAACAATCTGACATGCTTGAATGTGCAAGAAAGTGACTCTCAGCTGTGGCACAAAAGACTGGATCATGCAAGTCTCACTCAATTAAATAAGCTAGCCTCGAAGGAACTGGTTCGTGGATTGCCAAACAAGAAGTTTGAAAACATAAGAATGTGTGATGCCTGTGTGAAAGGAAAGCATGTGAGAACGTCGTTCAAATCAAAGAAAGTGGTCAGTACATTAAAGCCACTGGAGCTGGTGCATATGGATCTGTGTGGACCTATGAGGGTCAAGAGCAGAGGAGGTAAGAGGTTTGTGTTCGTAATTGTTGACGACTACTCAAGGTATACATGGACCTTGTTCTTGGCATCTAAGGATGAAGCCTTTGAGAGCTTTAAAGACTGGGCTGGTGTGGTTCAGAAAAGGCTAAATCTTGAACTCATCAGTATTCGATCTGATCATGGAACTGAGTTTGAAAACTCAAAATTTTCTGAGTACTGTGCAAGGAACAACATAGATCACAACTTCTCTGCACCAAGAACTCCCCAACAAAACGGGGTAGTCGAGAGGAAGAACAGGTCATTGGAGGATATGGCTAGAACCATGTTGCTGTCAAGTGGACTAGCAAGAAACTTCTGGGCTGAAGCTGTAAACACTGCATGTTACTTGCTGAATAGGTGTTCCATCAGAGCAATCCTTGACAAAACTCCATATGAGCTGCTCAGAGGTAGAAAGCCAAGTATTGCCCACCTAAGGCCTTTTGGGTGCAAATGCTTTGTTCACAACAATGGTAAGGAACCCTTGGGAAAGTTTGATGCCAGGAGTGATGAGGCAATATTCTTGGGATACTCTACTCAAAGTAAGGCATACAAGGTACTCAACAGAAGGACACAAGTAGTAGAAGAAAGTATGCATGTTGTGTTTGACGAATCAGATAAGGAAATAGGAGAAACTGATGCAGATGATCAGGTGATTGGTTTAAGAAGAGAAGAAAGCATAGATGAACTGGAGGACACGGATGAAAAGGAGAGCACAGTTATATCAGATGAAGGAGTCAACTTGACAGGGGGAACTTCTGACGAAGCTGAAGATCAAGAAAGCCAAGAAGAATCTACTCAAGACGATGCTGCAGGTTCTTCTAATCAGATTCAGATCAAGCCATGGAAACATCAAAGTTCTCACCCTTTGGAGAATGTTCTATCTGAACTGGATACAGGAATTATGACCAGGTCAGCTTTAAAGAACTTCTGTGCATTCTTTGCCTTCCTCTCATCTTTGGAACCAAAGAATGTAAAAGAAGCTCTAGAAGATCCAGACTGGATTATGGCTATGCAGGAGGAGCTTCATCAATTTGAAAGAAGCAAGGTATGGCACTTAGTTCCTAAGCCAAAGGACAGATCTATAATAGGAACTAAGTGGGTGTTCAGAAATAAACTGGATGAACACGGCATAGTTACCAGGAACAAGGCAAGGTTGGTTGTCCAAGGGTACAGTCAGGAAGAAGGAATAGACTATGATGAAACCTTCGCACCAGTTGCACGAATGGAAGCTATTAGAATGCTGATTGCTTTTGCTACATACATGGAATTCACATTGTATCAGATGGATGTGAAGAGTGCCTTCTTGAATGGCTACCTGAACGAAGAAGTTTATGTGGTGCAGCCTCCAGGTTTTGTGAGCAATGAATTCCCTGATCATGTGTACAAACTGGACAAGGCTTTATATGGTTTGAAGCAAGCTCCTAGAGCCTGGTATGAAAGACTCTCAGGATTTTTGATGAAAAATGGCTTTTCAAGAGGTAAAATTGACAACACACTATTTCTCAAGAAGAAAGGAAAGGATTTACTGGTAGTGCAGGTGTATGTCGATGATATCATTTTTGGAGCCACTGATGAGGAGCTGAGCAAAGGTTTTGCTGACTTGATGGGAAGTGAGTTTGAGATGAGCATGATGGGTGAATTGAATTTCTTCCTTGGATTACAGATAAAGCAGACACCTGAAGGAACTATGATTCACCAGCAAAAATATGTCAAGGAACTGCTGAAGAAATTCAATATGGAAGGAGCAAAGGAGATGACTACCCCTATCGCCCCTGGAACAAAGCTGGACATGGATGAACTTGGTCCTTCGACAAATGAGACTAAGTATAGAGGAATTATTGGCTCACTTCTTTATCTCACAGCAAGTCGACCTGACATAGTATACAGTGTAGGACTGTGTGCCAGATTTCAGTCAAAACCCAAGGAATCACACCTGACAGCTGTGAAGAGAATCTTGAGATACTTGAAGGGGACTCAGGATTTATGCCTGTGGTATCCCAGAGGAGGAACTTTTGAACTAATTGGTTTTGCTGATGCAGATTATGCAGGTCATTTGGTGGACAGGAAAAGCACTTCAGGAATGACACATTTTCTAGGTCCCTGCTTGGTATCATGGGCTACAAAGAAACAAAATTCAGTTGCATTGTCAACTGCTGAAGCTGAGTATGTGGCAGCTGCTTCTTGCTGTTCACAATTGCTATGGATCAAGCAGCAACTGGAGGATTTTGGTATCAAGTGTGGGGCAGTGCCAATCTTCTGTGATAATACTAGTGCTGTGAACATTGCCAAGAACCCAGTCCAACACAAAAGAACCAAGCACATTGACATCAGACATCATTTCTTGAGAGACAATGTGGAAAAGGGTCTAATTACTATGAATTCATGCAGGACTGAAGATCAAATTGCTGACATATTTACCAAAGCTTTAAACAAGGTGCAGTTCGAGAGGAACAGGTTGGAGTTAGGGATGACCAAAATACACGGATGACCCAGCAGGTAATCCCCTTGTGATTGGCTAGTTAAGTAGTAAAAGTGTCTGTTAGAAACTTGTCATTACTATCTGGGCTAAATTGGTACTTGAATTAGTACACTCGTTTAGTTGTTTTGAGCACTAGGTACAAATAATGTGATCCCATGAAGAACCCACTATGTACTGAGAAGGAACCAGTCTGAACATGAGGAATCATGTCCAGGTACAGTCAACTTACTCTGTTTGTTAGTTTTCACAACTGGAACTAGAATTGTCTATTGTACGTGCATCATGGGAGATTTTTCATATTCTCATAACTGTCCAAAATTATAGGAACACATTCCTTTTTAGGATAGAACTCTTTTTAAACTGCTTGGACCCCACCTCTTGAAAAGGGCTTATTTAAAATAAGTTCATAACCGTCAAATCTCTTAACTTCTCCCGGTTCTCAAAAAGTTCAAAAAGCTGCCTTCCTTTATACTCATTACTTCTTGTCTTCCCTAGATATTGTCACATCACTAAAACCCTTCTCCTTCTACAGCACTTCTTCAATCTCTCAAAATCTCATCCACCTTTTCCGATTGAGCATCAAAATTCTCTCAAGCCCTAAAATAGAAAACCCTTCAACAAACTCAGTAATCTTTACAAAATCCTTCAAGATGTCTAAAAGACCACCTCCATCCACACTTGCTGAAAGAATTGCTAGGGCTCGCATCAAGTTTCTCAAAAAGGGGGAAAAGAAACTGGTTAAGAAGCTAAGGTCAAGAGCCGTTCTCTCGACACCCACCACTCAAAGTTCGTCTCAACCGTTGCATGAGGTAATTCCTGACCCTATTTCATCTACACCTGTTGGTTCAGTCGATATAGTCAGTCCTGGTGCTGTAGAAACTGAAACCCTAGTCGCTGAACTAGATAAAATTATGGGTGATGAGCAGAGAGACAAAATAGATAGGGGGAATTCGTGTGAGGAGAAACAAGAAAATAAAGAGAATGAACTTAGAGAAGATGTGCAGGGCATTGTAGATGGTGTGTCTAGAGGCAAGTTAAATGTAGCGGAAAGACTTGAAGAACAGTTTAGGGAACAAGACAATGTTGAAACTCTGAGAAAGGATGCAGTTGAGTCAAGTAAGGATGTAAGTGGAACAGGGGAGTGTATAGAGGGTTCTGTGTCCAAAGGTCCTGAGGGTGATGGACCTGCTACTGCTGAAGTTTCAGGGGGAGAGGGACAAGAGCCTGTTACTTGTCTAAACCCTACTGGAGCTGACGATGCAGATTTTAGCTGGACAGAATCTGATGAGGATGGAAACAAGGAAGTTGTTGTTGAAAAGCAAGAGAGTGACAAGGAAGAGAAAAAATTAAAAAGGAAAAGAAAATTTGGGGCAGAAGATGAGAAGGTGACAGGTGAGGAAGAGGAAGATGAGGTGGTGTTTGTAAAAGAAAATAAAGTAGAGCCTGAAAAAAGAAGAAGGTTGGTGAGAGATGGGAAACCAGTGTTGAAATCTAGACTGGTAGATGAAGACAGTGAAGGAGGTGACCAAGAGGCTAGTGAGCCTGTGGTCAGGAGAGTTGGTACTAGGTCGGCTTTAAAAATGCAGATGGAGAGGGTTGAAAAGCTAGGAAAGACAGTAAAAAATGTGAAGATAAGGGAAGAAGAGAAGAAGAAAGAAGAAGAGGAGAAGGGAGCTGGTGAAGAAGAACAGGAGAGTGAGGCTGGGAGTTATGTTGAACCCAGTGATTCTGACACTGACAGTGAAGTGGAAAATAAGAAGAAAAGAAAGGAAGTGGACAGGGAAGCTTTCTTCTCTAAACATCAGGTGCTGCCAGGTAGTATTCTGTATGATGAAAAGGAGTTTCATATGAAATCCTTGTTGAGAATGATAGGAGATCAGGGTTGGTTGAGCTTGTTTGGGAACAAAGACAGGAAGCTGTTTGTGGATGAAGTCAGGGAGTTTTACACAAATTGCAGGGTAGTAGCCAGGAGGGTGTTTACCACTGTGAAAGGAGTGGAGATTGAATTTGGGAGACCTGAACTGGGAGTGATTCTGGATGTACCTGCTGAAGGGTATTGCAGGTATGTTAAGCTAAAATGGCCAAAGAGGACAGATAGAGTTACTTCCTTAGATGTTGTGAGAAAGTTTTCAGGGAAACCCAGATTGAGGAAGGAGAGGAAGGTTGAGAAAAAGGAGATGGAGCCTGCACATCAGCTTTTGTTTGAGTTTGTGCATAGGTTTCTTCTGCCTAGGGGGGAAAGAAATTGTGAGGCTAGTGCTCTTGATTTGACCTATATGGATCTGATGGACAGAGGGGTGAAAATAAATTTGCCTGGGCTCATTATTAGGCACATAAAGAGAATCTGTGATACTGATCAGAAGCCACACTCTCTTGTGCATTCTTACATCATCCATCAGATTCTTGAGCATTTTGGAGTGCCTTTAGATGCAGGGAAGAAGCCAACTATCCATCAGAGGTTTGGGGTTAATGTGCTGAAAAGCTGTGACTTCTTTCAAGAAAGCAGGGCTTCCAAAAGGCCAATGCAGGTCAAGCAGGAGCAGTCCGAGGACAGTGAAGAATATGGACCTGATGAGGCCATTGGTGCTGTGCAGGAACTGGAGAAGATGGTTCTTGAAGTTAATGAAGAAAATGCAGAGCTGCACAGACAGTTGAAGGTGAAGGATCAAGAAATTGATCGCTTGAAAATTGATTGCCACAAGTATGAGGCCGAGCTGGTGATGGAGAGGGCCAAGAATACGAAGCAACTTGAGGCACTCGTCAAGCACTTCAACCTTCAGCTGTGATTCTTCCAGTCCTGTCCCCATATCTCTACCCCTTCCTATTCTACCTGATTTCCACCCCTTCCTACTCTCCTTTGGTTGCATGTTGTGAATGATTAAGACAATTTTTATTTGGTTGTGTAACTACTAATGGGGTGTGCTGCTGTCACACCTTGGATGATGATTTTAAATTTCTCATGTTTTATGACTGTTTCTTGTTTAAGTATGTGGTTCCCTGCTGGGCCCTTATTTTGATATGCCTATGTTCTGAACACTGATGAGTTGCCTTGTGCTCTAGTCTAGATTAAACTGACAGGTTCCTGCAGGTCTTTGAATCTTTTCGATGATGCCAAAAGGGGGAAGAAGGAATGTTGGGGTGTTTGTGACCTAACTCATCTGTTGTTATTGTTCTGTATTTTTGTTTTTTTGTTTTGGTGTATGTCTATTCAGGTTCTTGGGCAACATTTGTTTGTCATCATCAAAAAGGGGGAATTTGTTGAGAGCTGGTTTTGAAGCATGACAAACATGAAGGACAGAGGTTCATGTGAAGAACCTAGTCCTTGAGATGAAGGGCACGCTGGATCGAAAAGATTACGGGTTGCAAATCCCTGTGGAACTAGGAGTAGTGGCGCGTGGTTGTAGACGTATCCTAGTCAGACTAAAAGAGGCGGTGTCCAGGCTGTGTCTTTGAAGTGTGAACAAGAGTTGGACTTAACATGGAAAAGAGTTACTGCGAATCTCAAATTGCCATAATTAAGAGGATTCCCAGCAGGACTCAACTAGGGTTGCAAGACCTGTATAAAAGCAAGTAGAAGAGACAGCCGAAAATAGTTTTTTCACGATAGAGAGTTGAGAGCATATAGAGGCGATCTGAAGAATTGTCTACGTGGGAAAACTGAAGAAGACAACTGATTTGAATGCTGAGTATTTGAGTCTAGATCTCTAGTCTAGGTTCATCGAGTTGTAAGTTGTCTTTGTTACAAGTATTCATTGTTTTGTCTATTAGCTTGTTTCAGAAGCATATGTATTAGGCAAACTACTTTGTGATTACTAGAAAAAGCTAGAGTTCAGCTTTGGTTAGTGATTAGGGTCTAGAGTGTAGCCCCTTGGTTACAGAGTTTGTAATAAAAAACGTTGCTCTTGTGTTAGTGGATTCAGTGCTAAAATCCCAGAGTGTGGGTCGTGGTTTTTCTCCCTTGAGCAAGGAGTTTTCCACGTAAAATCCTTGTGTTCTTGGTGAATGTTTTGAAGTGTGTTCTTAAGTACAGTCTGCATAAAAGAGAACTGAAGAACCTTGTTCTACTACAGAAGAACCAGGTTCTTACAACGAAAAATCGGAGGACACTATTCAACCCCCCCTTCTAGTGTCGTTAGGAGGTGCTTAAAGTATAACAATATTGTTAGTAGGAATACTACAATACAGAGTTTTGAATATTATCTTATTTCTTTTATATTAATCAAATTTCTTACTTGTTATAAATGGGTTTTATGTTATTTAATGAGTCTTGTGCTTGTGTTGATTCCAAAGGAAGTAGCTAGCCCTAGGACCACCTCATTAACCTTGATGAAACTCGAGAAAGGAAGTGGGGATTAGATTAATTATCACGATTTTAGATTAATACGAGGGATCGATTAATCTTAATATATTGATTGAGGTTAGGGATAATCCATTAAGCTTGTAGCCTAGTCGGAGTGTGTGTAATGCTTCTTGGTTAGATTAGAATAATCAACTAGGATAAACTCGCTAATTAGTTGGAAAATAATTAATGGATAGTCAAGATCTATTAGTTGTTGGGAAACGCTAATGGGTAATATATTTTCATGGCTAATAACTACAATTTATGATTAATTATGAGAGTTGATTGGTTCTTTGCGTTATGCTTGATATTAATTGATTTTCTAGTTTCCAAACTTATTCTATCTTGCTTGGTAATAGCCATTGATCACTTTTACCGCTTTCTAGTTTAATTTATAATATAATAGTTAGTAATTTTATCAAGAATTCTAAAAACGTGTTTGGCTTAGCTTAGTTGGTTACCTCCACTATTATAGTCGCTCTTATATTATTCCTTGTTGGATTCGAATTAGACACGTAGTTGGTTAAAAGAATTGCGACAACTGTTTCATATATATTTTTAAAGAGGTGTGTGTTGAGCATTGTTACTTACGAGAAGATATAGTTTTCATATGGTTCGTTGCTAGTTCACACCTTGAAAATATTTGGTTTGGTAATTGATGTGGTACAAAGAAAATTTTCTTCTTCAAAGTTCATAGAATGTGAACTTTTGTGTTAATATTATCTAATGTAATTTTTGAGATCTCCATTTTCTTTTTGAGATCTCCATACTTTTTTGAGATCTCTATCGTTAAGTTAATGTGTGAAATAAATGTGATAATATGATATGTTCAAAAATGTAATTAAAATTATGATTTAGAGAAGAAACAAAAGAACCTGTTTTAGGAGTGTAGGCATAGGGTATGTAAAGAGTGGTACGTTAGTGACAAAGGCCATATTATGCTTTAAGTGATTTTGAATAAAATTATATTGGTAGACCCCTCACTGCCCTAGAGGTTGTTATTTCTTTACACCTTTCAATTTTTAAAAGCACCTACACTTTGACGGAATTCACCCCTTCTCTTTTTTTTTCAAAAAAAAAAAGTAATATTATTAGTAGCTCGGTCCTAAATCTTTGTAAATGTTATGAATAAGTTGTATTGTGGATGTCCATTACTCCCATAGCTTCCTGAAGAAGCTTGATGTACAAGTAGCTTACAAGTAGCTCACAAACAGATAGCTTGCAAGTAGCGCATACAGACAGCTAACAAGCAGCTCTATGAAAAGCCTTGCAGCAACTTCTAGAAATCCTTGCAGCAGCTTGAAGAGGCTTGCAATCAAGCAGACAGCTTACAAGTAGCTCATGCAGACAGCTTGCCAGCAACTCCTAAAAAGCCTTGCAGCAGCTTCTTGTAAAGCTTTGCAGCTGCTTATTTTCTTCTATAAATAGGAAGTCATTTTAGTTCATTATACAGATAAATTTGATATGAAATAATATATTAGTCTCTCTCTATACAGTTTCTCTGTTTGATTTACTTTACAGCTATTATTTCACAACACTGTAGCAGCAAAACTTTTAGATTTGCTCCTGAATTGGCAAAGCTTTTAAATTTGCTCCTGAAGCAGCAACAAGTTTTAAATTTGATCTTAAAGCAGCAAAAGCTTTTAAATATTCTCCTGAAGCAACAAAGCTTTTAAATTTGCTCCTGAAGCGGCAAAGCTTTTAAATTTGCTCCTGAAGTAGCAACAAGTTTTAAATAATCTCCTGAAGCAGCAAAAGCTTTCAAATTTGCTCCTGAAGCAGCAAAAGGTTCCAAAATTACTCCTGAAACAGCAAAAAACTTTCAAAGTTTCATTTGAAACAGCGAGAGCTTTTAAATTTTCTCCCGAAGGAAAAGCATCTAAGTTTACTCCCGAAGCAGCAAAAAGCTTTTAAATTTGCTCCTGAAACAGCAAGTATTTTTAAACTTACTCATGTAGTAGAGAGAATTTCAAAAATGTCTTAAAAAATAGTTTGAAGTAGTGTCTTCTTAAGATTGAGAAAAATGATGAGCTATTATTAGCAAAATATGCCCATTAGATTAGGTTTAGTCCCCGAAGTGATTGAGAACACCACAACCAACCTCCTGAAAAGGTGGAATGACTAAAAGAATATAAATGTTATTGTTGTGGTATATGTGAACTTATTGGGCACATGCTTATCATCAGAACATCTTGTAATGATCTCAAGTATCACTGAGAGATAGAAAATACTTGTATAATTTTGACCACATCATATATTACATAGTTCTTACTTATTTTCCTGATGAAAAGAAAATGTATCATGTACTTTTCCCAAAAGAAGTATCAATTATGTGATTGCTACTCAGATCAATATGTCAAGATGTGATGAATATATGGCTTTGCTCCTTGAAGGAGATATTACCATAAAGTTGGTGTTAAAAACAGCAAGTACTATATAATTCAAATATTTACTTCTGTCATCTACGATGTTAAAATTATCTTTATAATTTTCAGCTGATTACAATTTTCTTTCATATTACAAAATTATTTAAAAGATCCAAAAGGACTAATTGTTTGTTTGAAAGAGTCATGTCACGTGCAGTGTTTAAATAATATTTGATTATGAAAAATTAAATTGAAATCTTCCGAAGAGCTTATATAATAGCACACGAATATTTGAAGATGTCATGATTGGCATACAAATTGTAGTAAACCTGAAGTCTACGGATAAAGATTGACTATCATATTGAGTCAACAAATGATAGGAAGATTGAGTATCTTCGAACATAAGGTGTAAAAAGTATGTGTATATGTGAAAGATTACCGGATGTATTCTTTATTTCAAACTACACATATAAGCATGATGGCATCATATACCTCGATAAACCAGAAGTTTATTGATACAAAAGTCGTTGACATGACAAACCAGAAGTTTATCAATACAATAACATATGTCATGGTAAACTTGAAGTTTACCAATTCATATAATTCTTATAAGTTGGCATAACCAGTTTGACCATCTTGGTTTTAATAAGATGCACATACTAAGAGTTTGGCATATAATGAAGAACTAGAAGATTTTTCAAGAGTTCTCTTGTGCTGCTTGTTCTCTTATTAATTACTAAATCATCTAAAGATTGGGACAAATTCTTTGAATTCTAGAACATATAAGAGGTGAATATGGGCTTGTTCACCTGCCATGTGAATCATTTATAGATGCATCTATGAGGTGGTCACATGTGTATTTATTATCAACCTGCAGTTTGATAACTGAGGTTATGTGCTCAATTAATTTGATTAAGAGCACAATTTCTAGATTATGTAATCAAGACATTTGATCTTGATAATGATGGTTTATGTCCAACCTGGTTTAGCATCTAATGCATCCGACTAATAGCTAAACCACTGTTTATGAGATCAAAGCAACTTATATCAATATGTGATATATAACAGTACTTGTATGCATCACGCCAAAAAATTATAATAAATTCTCCCCTCGCAAGTGGTTCAGGGTCGGGAACAAAATATTTATATGTTAGCTTTCTAACAATAGGGGGACAAAATAAGCAACTTAGAAATATGTTGTAAATTATCATTCATATGATCCTCATTTTAAAGATAATTCAATCCATATGCCAGATGCATTTGCTAACCCAATCAACATCATATTTCAGTTGCAAGATACTCCTATTCAGATTAAAGTCCTTGAAAGACATAATCTATTGGGTTTACCTGAAGCGTAATAGACTAATCGGTTTCAAAGGTAACAATCTCTTAAAAATAAGAGGAGCAAATATTTTAAATGGTCATAATGAGGAGGCAATATGCTCTTGAAGAGCCCATGACATAACAGTTCAAGAAACCTCGCGAGAGGATCAGGTACACAAAAATTATGAAATAAAGAGATCTCAATATGTTATGTCGCTTCGCAAACCGAGAAAGTTATCATTGATGATATCTTTGATACAATATCGCGCGTAATATTTTAAAATATTATGAGGATCTGAAAGTTGCGTTTGTTAAAGCATACTGACGTGTAAACTATTTTCCAATATGAAATGATGCTCTGATGAGTGTAAAATATGTTGCAATTATAGTCCAGACACCAGAAGATGTTGGCTAGCATCTACTGATGTGTTGTCATAGCCTATTTAATACTCATCTAATGAAATTTATATGAAAATTCCTGAAAGATTTAAAATGCCTAAAGCATATAAGTAAAAGTCTCGGAAAATGTACTCAATCAGATTACAAAGATCTTTGTATGGTTTAAAACAATCAGGCGCATGTGGTATAATCGCCTTAGTGAGTACTTGCTAAAGGAAGGTTATATAAACGATGTCATTTGTCCATTTATATTCATAAAGAAAACAACATTACAGTTTGTTATACATGTTGTTTATGTTGATGACATAAATCTCATTGGAACTCTAGAAGAGCTTCAAAAGGCAAATTGATTATTTAAAGAGAGAATTTGAGATGAAAGATCTCGGAAAGAAAAAACTTTTTCTTGGTCTACAAATTGAACATTTAGTAGTCAGAATCTTTATTCATCAATCTGCCTATACAGAAAAGGTCTTGAAACGATTTTACATGGATAAAGCACATCTATTAAGTACTCCAATGATTTTTTGATCCCTTGAAGTGGATAAAGATTAGTTCCGACCTCAAGAAGAGGATGAGGAACTCCTTGGTCCTGAAGTACCATATCTAAGTACAATTGGTGCACTTATGTATCTTGCTAATTCTATAAGACCTGATGTAGCATTTTCTATTAATGTTTTAGCAAGATTTAGTTCTGCTCCTACACAGCGACATTGGAAAGGTATCAAACAGGTATTGCGATATCTAAAAGGAGGCGTTGATATGGGTTTATTTTATTCTAACAAATATAGTACAGATCTTGTTGGTTATGCAGATGCAGGCTATTTATCTGACCCTGCATAGGGCTCGATCTCAAACTGGTTACCTCTTCACATGTATGGGTATTACCATATCATGACATTCTACAAAACAATCAATGGTTGCTACTTCTCCAAACCATGTTGAGTTAATAGCTATTGATGAAACAAGTAAGGAATGTGTATGGTTGAGATCGGTGATACATTTCATTCGTGAAAGATGTGGTCTGAAGATTTTCTAATCTGGCAGACTTTTTCACCAAATCTTTACCGCCTGTAATTTTTGAAAAGATGATATATAACATTGTCTATTAATGAACATCAAAGGGGGAGTGTTATGAATAAGTTGTATTGTGGATGTCCATTACTCGCATAGCTTCCTGAAGAAGCTTGATCTACAAGTAGCTTACAAGTAGCTCACAAGCAGATAGCTTGCAAGTAGCTCATGCAGGCAGCTAACAAGCAGCTCTATGAAAAGCCTTGCAGCAACTTTTAGAAATCCTTGCAGCAGCTTGAAGAGGCTTGCAATCAAGCAGATAACTTACAAGTAGCTCATACAGACAGCTTGCCAGCAGCTCCTGAAAAGCATTGCAGCAGCTTCCTGAAAAGCTTTGCAGCTGCTTATTTTCTTCTATAAATAGGAAGTCATTTCAGTTTATTATATATATAAATTTGATATGAAATAATATATCAGTCTCTCTATACAATTTCTATGTTTTATTTACTTTACAACTATTATTTCACAACTGTAAAAAGGTTTTCACATGTTGTAAAATGCTTCTAAAGTTGAATAGAATATGTTTTTACATTTAATTTTTAAATTTCCTAATGACAATAATATCAAGAATTTTTGTCCAATTATTTTTTGTGATACATTTTATAAAATTATTACTAAGACTATTGCGACTAGAATTAAACCCTTTTTGGATAAACTTATGAACCCTCAATAAACTAGTTTCTTAAAATATATACGAGCTTCTGATAGTGCTATTCTGATTCAGAAAATCTATTCTTACATGAATAATATGAAAAGGAAGAGTGACAACATAAGTTTAAAAATTGACCTTACAATTTTGACCGTCATAAATGGTTTTTCATCTGTCGATCACTTGTTTATTTTTCAAATTCCCTGCGAATATTATTACTCTCATCATATCATGCATTAGTACCAGTAGTTTCAGTCATCGTTAATGACTTCCTTCTTCAATCTTTCTAGGGGCATTAAACCAGGGGATCAGGATCCCATGTCTCCAAATATTTTTATTTTGTATTGAAATACTTTCTAGAAGTACATGTAATGAAGTTTCTAGGGAGAGTTGGATAAAAGACCTCTTTCAGTCTTCAATTAATTAAATGACCTTCAAGTTTTAAAATTTGGGTAGATGACCTCCACCTATTTAATCATGTTTAAAACTAAATTAGACCAAAAAAACAGCTAGACCTCCAAACCCCTAAGTTTCAAATATTACAATTTGGCCCATACAAAAAAAAATTCCATTCCCCTAAATTTCCCGTCCACAATTCCCCCATTCCTCCTCTTCTTCTCAAGCTCGTTCATTACCTTCTTCTTCAGCTGAATGCCTTTCCAGGCCCCAAATTCATACTAGTTTATTCCGTAGCTATCACAAATCCAATTTCCATCTTCAATTTGTTCTCATTTCGTGATTTCTGGTCATGGGAAGGTTTCAAATTTTAAATTTTCTTCTTTTTCAAAAGTTTAAATCTGTCGATTGTGGTGTGTGCATTGACATCGAATTGGGTTGGTATCAACTTCTTTGTGGTATAAAAGGTGTTTTATTGAGCTGGTAAGTTGCTTTATTATCTCCGTCATTGTTTTTATTCCATTTGAACTCTGCTTTAGTTTATTGATCTGTTCTAGTATATTATCGACGATACTTATATCGCTAAATAGAGCTTGATGTGGGACTATGCAGTAGTGGGTACTGATTTCAAGGGGAAATAGGTAGAGACGAGTAAATGCTGGTAGCGTTCCAATTCTACTGCAACAGTACCTATTACATTGAAATTGGAGGGTATATTTGACGAGTTGATTGACAGCGTCATTGAACGCGAATAATTAACCTGTGATCGGGGCGATGTATCCATTAGTTATATGCTTGGCGCTGCGCCTACAAGGGGGAAAATAGCTCTTTCATTCATTAGTAATGACAGTGATCTGCGCATATACCTCCTAGATGTAGATGGTAATGGAAATAGGCCTAGTTTTTATATTTTGATGGTCGAGGGAGTCTGCCCAGCTTCAAATGTTGTTGTAGCATCTCCTCTAGTAGTTGATGATACTCAATGGGAAGATATTTTTAGGCTTGTGGTTGAGGATAGTGGAGAATATCCAGTAAACGTGGATAAAGATGAAAGTACCGGCAGTGATGAATCTGAGCATGAGGGGCCTACTGAAATACGTAGCGGTGTTATAGGGGGTCTGCTGCAACGGAGTTCAGCAATATGATTGAAGATGACACGGGGTTTTATGAGGGAAATTATTATTAAACAAGAATGAGCTAGTTTTCTTATTGAAGGTAAAGGCGAATAAGAAATTGTATACTTCCCGCACGAAGAAGAGTACAACAGTTTTGTATTCTGTGGCATGTGCATTGATGAATTGCAAGTGGATGGTACGCGCTGTGAAGTACCAAAGTTATGATAGATTTAAGATCACCAAGTACTGTGGTGATCATACATGTGGGGTAGAGACGGCTACGAGCCACTATCCTCATACTTTAGCAGAGGTCCTCGCTCGTCTTGTGAAAAATAAGTTTATTGGAAACAACGGTCTATCAACCAAAGACATCAACATGAGTGTTGTTCCTGATCTGAAAACAAATGTTAGTTATTGGAAGGGTTGGAGGGCAATGTAGATTGCAAAGACCTTGGTGAGGGGGAAGCTGGAGCACGGGTATGCTGTTTTAGATACATATCGGTTAGCAATCGAAAGAGAGAATCCCAGAAGTCAGGTTACACTGGCTGTGAATAATGACTAGACATTTCATTATTTTTTATGTCATTTGGTGCTTGGGTTAATGGATATCATTATATGAGAAAAGTAATATCTATTGATGGCACTCATTTTTTAGGCCCTTAGAAGCTGTAATGTTGGCTGCGGTGGCGCTGGACACGGAGAACCATCTCTTTCCGTTGGCGTTTTGTGCGGTCGATGTGGAGTACGACGATTCTTGGACCTTCTTCTTTTAGAACCTACAGACGGTGGAACCGAACAGCCCGGAGTTGTGCATCATATCTGATCGGCTAGTGATATAGCTAACGGAATTCAAGGGTTTACTCCGAAGCGCACCACGGATGCTGCATGAGGCACATTGCTGATGACCTTCGTAAAAGGTTTAGGAACAGTGATTTTATGGATAATTATTATGCTGCAGCTAAAACTTACAGCCGCGAGAGGTTCAATATGAATTTAAAGAGATTCGTAAAAAAGAACATAGCTGTTACTGACTGTCTTCTAAATGAAGTTGAGGTTGAATAATGGAGTAAGGCATATTTCTCGGGTCACAGGTACGATTTTATGACCACCAAAATTTCAATATCTGTAAACACAATGTTCTTAGAAGAAAGGTAATTCCCGATGCTCGGCCTGCTTAATTCTATTAATGAGAGGTTCCATGAAATTTTCATGAAGCATCGTGCGGCTGTCAACAAGGAGAACATTGTCACGCCCTAAAAAAATTAACTAACCCTGCGCTGAGGTTTATTATTTAAAGGCTCGTGACTGGTGTTCAAAAAGGTACAAAATTATTTTAGAGAAACTCAGAGTCGCCACTTGACATAGTTTAGGGTGTGCCAAGTCACCAAAAGGTACCTTGGAACACCTCTGACTTGTCTAATGGTCTGCGTTTAGAGATTCGAGTAAGGTTCTCAGTTGACTCTCGGGAAGGTATTAGGCACCCTCGAGTCCTGTGCCAAGCACAACTGCTTTATTGTCGCAATTTTAATTTATTAAATATGGTTGTTATATTAATGCCGTTAATTTGAATTTGTACATTGATTTAAGAAAAATTAAAAAAAAAAAAAAGCGTTATTCTTATCCAACCTCACGGAGGACTGGATGAATTTACACTTAGATTCAAAAAAAAATTTAAAAGCGTTATTCTTATCCAACCTCACGGAGGACTAGACGAATTTACACTTTGATTCATAGTAAATAAATAAATAAATAGATAAATAGATAAATAAAATTTATTACACATTTCCAACCTTACAAAGGACTTGTCTATTTTAAAAGAATTTAATTAACTTTGAAAAAAATAATTAATTTAAAATTAGTTTAACTTAATTTAGTTTTCTTTTAGCCTAATAAGTAGATCACAAATCATACTTATCGTCTTGCCTAATTGCATGGGTCTTTTTGCTCTTATCAATTTGCCTACTCGATTTAATTAAGTTTAACTGCTAACTATTATTAAATGACAAATTGGGACTCCCAAATTTGCGTTTATTGATAAAAAATATAGATTACAAAAATGTATATGTATATACATATAGTAGGTTTTTTTGTTAAATTGGAACATGCTTTATGGCTGTTTACGCAAGAAAAAGATATTGGTTGCCATAATTTAATTTGAGACGGGCTGAATAATTTTGCGAAAATAGGCTGCTTTAAGGTGTTTTGCAAAATTAATCACATTATGTCTATATTCAAATGATGACTGTTTTCAATGAAATCAAAACAATGGTTAGAATTTAAAAGGCATCCTAAATCCACAGCCTACTCGTTCCAGAAAGCAGTTTGCCTCACTTTGCGTATAGTGTCCTATTTTGCCTACTTGTGTCACATATGTCCAGATTTTAAAGAGAGCCAAGTTGAAGGGTCAAAACTTTGCAAAGTGATTTTAAATAAAGTTTAGTCCTACATTTGCCTATCCCGCACATACAGAAATCATTCAAACTTGGACAATTGTGCTACATGTCCTATTTATGTCATTTCTATCAAATCTGTCCCACTTTTAACATTTTAGACAATCTGGCTATAGTTGAAAACAGTCTACAAAAATATGTTTAAAGGCCTTAGTTTGCATATTCCTACCCACGATGCTTTTACTCCTTCCATACATAGGTAGCTCAAAAGTGGACATGCCAAAATACCATATATATATTTCTACTTGCTTTCCTACTTTTAAACAAACTAGTCAATTTAACTAAATTAGCAAAAGAAACATACATACAAGATACAAAAGATTGTGACCTTTAAACATGCTAAAATACTCTTAAAAGCTTAAGATTTATGCTCCAAAATACCTTAGATATCAAGGCATTTGGTTCTAAATCTCTCTCTTAAACTTACTATTTTTTTCTCAAGTGTTTTTTGCTCTTAATTTAGTGTTTTGTTTCAGCTGGTTGTTGTGTGTTAAATGAGGGTATCCAATGCCCTATTTATGGCTGAAATTGAAGGCCAAAAGGTGGAGTATGGACTTGTACAAAAGTACAAGCCCACACCCCTACACTTGAGTGTTTTTTGGCTATTTTCAGCATGGTACAGCTGCTGTACAACCACTGTTTCAGCTACTTAAACAGCCCCAAAAAGCTGAAAATGTACAAGTAGGGTCCTCTAAAAAGAACCTCCATTACTCATTGTACTAACTAGAAGGTCTAGGACCAACTAATACAAACTAAATCAGCCCCCAAACTAACTAAATGGACCAAACTAAGTAAACTAAACCAAAGCAACCAGATTTCTAACTAAATTGACTAAAACTAAACCAAACTAAAAAAAACAGCCCCCTAACTTGAAACTAACTAAAATATAACCAGATTCCAAACTCAGTTCAAAAGCAAGAAACAAAACAACCTAAGGTAGTGTTTTCATTTTTTTGGACAATTCAAAGCAAACCAACAACCATACTTCAGATTTACTTTCCTCACAGGAACAAACATACATGTTATATAAAAACATAAATTAACATTTCAAAACTCAAATCCATGTCTGGCCAAATACACACTTAAACTCAAATCACAAGTCAAATTATCTATATGTTCTTTGCATTCTGAACAAATGCAGAAACAGTAACAGGACATGTGAATTTTTTTTATCACACTAAAGTCATTTTTTACTTTCAAAAGAGCTATATGTCCCACCCAGAACGTTCATGTTTCACATGATTCAATTAAGACAACATTTGATACTTAAACTAATTTGACAATTCACGATTGAATCGGACACGACTAAACCTTTTCATACATACCTAATGACGCTCACAAGTGGATCCAATTAGTCTTAATTAGACGCTCACAAGTGGATCCAATTAGTCTTAATTAAATGCTGAGGCAACATGACACCAATATAGCCAAACATACACAATCTGAACTTTGCACCAACAGTGAAATAAACACGATTTCCCATTTTTCATTATCAATACATATACAAGATGAAGTTCAAAGACTACGCAATGTTAATTAACGACTACGCAATTAAACAATTAAGTAAATCAGCCTATAGCAGGAGGGAAAATACGAAGGAAACTCTAGCTAACTGTCAAAACCAATGCCAAGCAAGAAGAAGAAACTCACTCGCTGCAGTCTTAATTCAACAACATCATCATCAAATAAGTTTCACGCCGTCACCTCGCCTAGTACACTGCCTCGCTGTCACCACTGCTGTTGCTGCCTCGCAGCAACTGTTCAAGCTGCGTCGCTACATCACGCTCTCGAATCAGCTGCATCCAACAGCATCAACCAACGTCACCAACACCGCTGCTACGTCGCCACCAAAAGCGCCCAGCCTTCTGGCGCTTTGAGTGGTGCGAGGCACCCCAAAAGCGCCCAAGTTTCGACGGGTTCTGCCTGGGGTTGCGCGTTCGGAGGCGCGGGGCGCCAGCTACAGCGCCCCTGGAGCGTTTTTGGACTTCTTATTTCGTCTAGGCTTAGGTGTAACTTATTACTAGGCCTTTGTAAACCCTATAAATACTCTTTTACTTCATTTTTTATAGGAGTTCAGACCTTGGAGCAAGTTTTGGAGGAGAGGGGAGGAGCCCTAGATGTCTTCTAACAAGTTCTTTCTCTCTTTCTCTTATTCTTCTCTTTAATTCTATAGTTTGTTCGTTCTAGGGTTAGAGTAAATACATGAAGGTTGATGTTTGAAAGTTGATTTCTATATATTGATTTACCATTACGGATTGTTTATTCTTTCTTGATCATAATTGTTTGATTATTGAGGCCTGATAATTGAACACTATCTATGGTTTTTAGATTGAACTCGAAAGAGGGAATTTATGAACGCAATAAGAAAGAGTAGAGCTAGATTGTGAACCCGGGCATCGGGGAACCAATTTGTGAGTAGGATAGACATATACTTGCTCGCCTAGCTTAACTAATCACAGAATTCGTTAATGCGTGCATGCGATTCAACCCATAGACATATAGGGATTGGAGTAGCCTGCATAGATCGTGAAAAATCGAAAGGTTTTCACGGGTACATTTAACCTGTAGTTAGCAATCTAGGAAATCAAGAAGTAGAATCAACTGGAAAACTCAACTGGATTGTTTGTAACTCTGACCCTGGACCGTTTCTTCTTTATTGATAACAACTATAGTCTGCTCTCGAATACTTGATTTCGGTTACTTGTTTTAATTATTGCATTGAGTTAGTAAAAATCTCAACCATTGGAAAAAGATCCCTGAATAGTTCTTAGGAAATTGTTTGCTAGAATTCAGTCTTAACAATAGTCCTCGTGGGAACGATACTCTACTTATCACTTTATTACTTGTCGACCACGTATACTTGCGTGTGCGTTGGGAGCAACAAATTTTTGGCGCCGATGCCGGGGACTAAACAATTGACTGATTTCTTTTTAAACGATTTATTATTTTCTATTCAGGTTTAATTTTTTGTTTAGTTTAGCATTGTGTTACCTGTCTTATCATGGCATCTTTTAATGAAAATTGGTCGAGTGTTTGTAATTCTAATTTTGATGATCTTTGTCTGATTTGCGGAGGAACCCACTTGTGGGAAAATTGTCCAACTCTTTCAACCCTACGAGACTGGTTATGTGAATTTTCTACCACCTTTGATTGAAATTTTTGTAAATTATGTGGTGGTCAGTGGAATGATTGTCCTAAGTGTCATACTCCTTCCTCTATCAATGTGTGTGATGTTTTTAATGATGTTTGTGAGTCTGACAGGAATGAAGAAGTGCAGGTTGTGAGCCAAAATTTTCTAACGGAGCAAGCCAACCTTTTAGAAGCATATGGGAATTTTAGAAGTGAACTTACAAGTATGATGAGGCAATTTAGGGAAGAAAGAGTGGAGCTCACACAAGAAATTGATCAATTTGGTTTAGCTATTCATGATCTAGAGGCAAATTTGAGTGATATAATTGAGGTGTCTGAAGCCCAATTATCAGTTGTCGTGGACAGTAGATTTGAGATAGAAGAGCTTAGAAGCCAATTTGAGGAGCAAGAAGTGGAATTCCTACCATTCGACCCAATATTAGTTGATGATGCCAAGGTTGAGAAAATCACATTAGAGTCAAATGAGGAAATAGAAAACATCATATGTGAGGACTCTAGTGTTTGTGCAAGTGAGGGTGTCAAAAGTAATGCAATTTCAGAATTGAAGCGCATTGGACCTCATTTCAATCATTTTTCAACATTGTGTTTGGATGTTGACATGAAGATTGAGCCACCCGAGCCTATGAAGAAACAAAAGGAGGAGGAACAAGGTGCCTATATTTTAGAGTTTGTGATGCCGAGGAGACAAAACGACATCCCTCATTTAAAGGCTAAGAAGTGCAAAATGCGACAATGGTTATTTGGTCCTTTTGTATATTTGCCACCACCCCAATACCACAGTCATAAGCTTGAAGCAAAGTTGGGGAGACAATTCATTAGTTCAAGGTGGAGGAAAAAGTGATGAAGTTGTCTTCGTCGTGCCGCGACGTTAACTAAGGCGCTTCTCGGGAGGCAACCCAAGTTTGTACTTGTATTATTCTATTTATAGTGTCACGTAGTTTGTGTTTTTTCCTTGGATTGCAGGTTCATGTAATGTCGAGTTTAAGTGTGGGGTGTCCTCACCCCTACCTAATATTGATGACCTGTTGGGGGAAGTCTGAGTACCTCATACTATACGGAAACTTGGAGGATGCTATCACCAAGGACTAGAGCCTTCAGGGAAGTTCTTTCACCTCTTGTACTTTTTATTTTTAGCACTGAGGACACTGCTTAGTTTTAAGTGTGGGGTGGGGGAACTCCCCTTTATTTTTGAGGTTAGGGATGCATGTACCGTTAGGATTTTTTCCTTTGTCACTTGACTTTATTTTGATTTGTTTCATGCTTTAATATATGAAAAAAAATTGACAAAAAATTAGAAAACCAATGAAAAAATTCAAAAAAGATTTTCCTTTTAGTCTTTATTAGTGGTACATGTCATCCACCCCGTGGTTTTTCTTATGACCTCGGTTCTTTTCCACGGGGAGGCCTTTGAACCGGGTAGTTTTTACTTTTAGGATTAGAGTAGTTAGTTATAGGTGGTCCTAGACGAAGGAATAGGTAGAATGCTAGGTGCCTTTGATTTGTTTGATACCGGTGGACTTGAACTTGTTGCATGTGCTATTTGTGGTGTCTTTTGGTTTTAAATTGTGATGCATGCCTAGAAAAAATAGAACGACCCCCTTGAGATGCTTGAGTCCACTTGCTTGGCTTTGTTGTGAACTTTTGTGCATTAGTGCTTAATTTTCCACAAGTTGTACTCTATTTGCTTGATTGAGAGTTGTGATGGAGTCCTTTTGTGTAGATTGTGTGCATTGTGTGTTGTGAGGCATATTCTCATTGTGTTCCATGTTTGCATATTGGTGTCTAGAACTTGCCCCGTGTGTGTGCAAAGCGAAATCCTAGGTTTGCTCTAGTCGGGAAATGATACAGGCCTTCTTTTAATTTGCCTACCCTTACATATACACCTTGGACTTGATTGTTGTGATTTTTTTGACCTTTTTATTGGCACCCACACCCCGCGCCTACCCACTTGTTCTAAATTGTTCTCTTTTGGCCCTTTACTCCTTAAGCACTTTAATTGATAATGTTGTTTTATTGTGGAGTTGTGGTTGAAATATTGGGAGGTTTTTGAGTGGAACCAATGAGGGGAATATGTAATGAATTGTGTAGTAGTTGATTATGGGCATTGGCAAGGTTGGAAAGTAATGAATAGAAAAAGAAAACAAATGAAAAAAAAAAGAGCAAAGTTGAAAAAAAAAATTAGAAAAAGAAATAAAGAGAGAAGAATATCCATCCTTGCTAGTGTGTGCTTAAAAGAAAAAATTGCTACTTGTTGAGAAGGTGTGTGTGAAAGTTGTTGATTGGGTGGCTTTGATGAGACTTGTGTTTGAATTAACTGTGATGTATTAAAGTGCTTAGGGAGGTAGTCACTATTACCCATATGTATCCTACCAGCCCTTAGCCTACATTACAACCTTTTTAAAGTCCTAGTTAATCCCGATTGGAGTGAGCCTATATTAGTGGAGTCCTACACTACGGGCAAGCCTATGGTACATTGTGTGTGACATGTGAGATTTTCATGAGAGTGAGTGAATTCTTTCTATGCTATTGTCCCCATTTTATTCTTGATATTCATTGTTGTGTGTGATATTTGGGGGACACTCTCTTGCTTTATTTTGGTGAGGGCACACGGTTTGCATGAGGTAGGTGAAGTTGTGGCTTCTTGGTTGAGTAGATAGGTGTGATTTTGTGGGAGCATGGTTGCATTGAGTCGAGTTTGTGCATTTGAGTTGTCTTGGGGTGGTTGTTCTCATGTTTTGATGTTTGATAAATTATTGGCATGTTTGTTGGACCCATAGTATTTTTGTATGCATTTGTTCAATGGTCGGTATCAACCATAGTCATAGGCAGACCTGTTCTACCTAGGATGGGAAGTTATTGGTAATTGCTCGAGGGCGAGCAAAGGTTCAAGTGTGGGGTGGTGATGTTTGGCATTTTATGCCTATATTTCCTTAATATTTCCTCATGTTTGAGTATTTTATTCGCCCGTTTTCTAGTTAATGAATGTGATTTTGCACTGATTTTATGTCGTATGTGTGTAGGTTGTTATGAAGTGCAATTGGAGCTTTAAAGAGCATGATCGAGCAAGAAAAGATTGGATTTGGATTGAGGATTGGATCGAACATACGAAGGCACAACGCGACGCGGGCTGCAGACGAAGGAGGCAGGAATTTGGCCTGGCGCTATAGGTGGCGCGGGGCGCCCCCAAAAGCGCCCAGCCTTCTGGCGCTTTGAGTGGTGCGAGGCACCCCAAAAGCGCCCAAGTTTCGACGGGTTCTGCCTGGGGTTGCGCGTTCGGAGGCGCGGGGCGCCAGCTACAGCGCCCCTGGAGCGTTTTTGGACTTCTTATTTCGTCTAGGCTTAGGTGTAACTTATTACTAGGCCTTTGTAAACCCTATAAATACTCTTTTACTTCATTTTTTATAGGAGTTCAGACCTTGGAGCAAGTTTTGGAGGAGAGGGGAGGAGCCCTAGATGTCTTCTAACAAGTTCTTTCTCTCTTTCTCTTATTCTTCTCTTTAATTCTATAGTTTGTTCGTTCTAGGGTTAGAGTAAATACATGAAGGTTGATGTTTGAAAGTTGATTTCTATATATTGATTTACCATTACGGATTGTTTATTCTTTCTTGATCATAATTGTTTGATTATTGAGGCCTGATAATTGAACACTATCTATGGTTTTTAGATTGAACTCGAAAGAGGGAATTTATGAACGCAATAAGAAAGAGTAGAGCTAGATTGTGAACCCGGGCATCGGGGAACCAATTTGTGAGTAGGATAGACATATACTTGCTCGCCTAGCTTAACTAATCACAGAATTCGTTAATGCGTGCACGCGATTCAACCCATAGACATATAGGGATTGGAGTAGCCTGCATAGATCGTGAAAAATCGAAAGGTTTTCACGGGTACATTTAACCTGTAGTTAGCAATCTAGGAAATCAAGAAGTAGAATCAACTGGAAAACTCAACTGGATTGTTTGTAACTCTGACCCTGGACCGTTTCTTCTTTATTGATAACAACTATAGTCTGCTCTCGAATACTTGATTTCGGTTACTTGTTTTAATTATTGCATTGAGTTAGTAAAAATCTCAACCATTGGAAAAAGATCCCTGAATAGTTCTTAGGAAATTGTTTGCTAGAATTCAGTCTTAACAATAGTCCTCGTGGGAACGATACTCTACTTATCACTTTATTACTTGTCGACCACGTATACTTGCGTGTGCGTTGGGAGCAACAAATTTTTGGCGCCGATGCCGGGGACTAAACAATTGACTGATTTCTTTTTAAACGATTTATTATTTTCTATTCAGGTTTAATTTTTTGTTTAGTTTAGCATTGTGTTACCTGTCTTATCATGGCATCTTTTAATGAAAATTGGTCGAGTGTTTGTAATTCTAATTTTGATGATCTTTGTCTGATTTGCGGAGGAACCCACTTGTGGAAAAATTGTCCAACTCTTTCAACCCTACGAGACTGGTTATGTGAATTTTCTACCACCTTTGATTGAAATTTTTGTAAATTATGTGGTGGTCAGTGGAATGATTGTCCTAAGTGTCATACTCCTTCCTCTATCAATGTGTGTAATGTTTTTAATGATGTTTGTGAGTCTGACAGGAATGAAGAAGTGCAGGTTGTGAGCCAAAATTTTCTAACGGAGCAAGCCAACCTTTTAGAAGCATATGGGAATTTTAGAAGTGAACTTACAAGTATGATGAGGAAATTTAGGGAAGAAAGAGTGGAGCTCACACAAGAAATTGATCAATTTGGTTTAGCTATTCATGATCTAGAGGAAAATTTGAGTGATATAATTGAGGTGTCTGAAGCCCAATTATCAGTTGTCGTGGACAGTAGATTTGAGATAGAAGAGCTTAGAAGCCAATTTGAGGAGCAAGAAGTGGAATTCCTACCATTCGACCCAATATTAGTTGATGATGCCAAGGTTGAGGAAATCACATTAGAGTCAAGTGAGGAAATAGAAAACATCATATGTGAGGACTCTAGTGTTTGTGCAAGTGAGGGTGTCAAAAGTAATGTAATTTCAGAATTGAAGCGCATTGGACCTCATTCCAATCATTTTTCAACATTGTGTTTGGATGTTGACATGAAGATTGAGCCACCCGAGCCTATGAAGAAACAAAAGGAGGAGGAACAAGGTGCCTATATTTTAGAGTTTGTGATGCCGAGGAGACAAAACGACATCCCTCATTTAAAGGCTAAGAAGTGCAACATGCGACAATGGTTATTTGGTCCTTTTGTATATTTGCCACCACCCCAATACCACAGTCATAAGCTTGAAGCAAAGTTGGGGAGACAATTCATTAGTTCAAGGTGGAGGAAAAAGTGATGAAGTTGTCTTCGTCGTGCCGCGACGTTAACTAAGGCGCTTCTCGGGAGGCAACCCAAGTTTGTACTTGTATTATTCTATTTATAGTGTCACGTAGTTTGTGTTTTTTCCTTGGATTGCAGGTTCATGTAATGTCGAGTTTAAGTGTGGGGTGTCCTCACCCCTACCTAATATTGATGACCTGTTGGGGGAAGTCTGAGTACCTCATACTATACGGAAGCTTGAAGGATGCTATCACCAAGGACTAGAGCCTTCAGGGAAGTTCTTTCACCTCTTGTACTTTTTATTTTTAGCACTGAGGACACTGCTTAGTTTTAAGTGTGGGGTGGGGGAACTCCCCTTTATTTTTGAGGTTAGGGATGCATGTACCGTTAGGATTTTTTCCTTTGTCACTTGACTTTATTTTGATTTGTTTCATGCTTTAATATATGAAAAAAAATTGACAAAAAATTAGAAAACCAATGAAAAAATTCAAAAAAGATTTTCCTTTTAGTCTTTATTAGTGGTACATGTCATCCACCCCGTGGTTTTTCTTATGACCTCGGTTCTTTTCCACGGGGAGGCCTTTGAACCGGGTAGTTTTTACTTTTAGGATTAGAGTAGTTAGTTATAGGTGGTCCTAGACGAAGGAATAGGTAGAATGCTAGGTGCCTTTGATTTGTTTGATACCGGTGGACTTGAACTTGTTGCATGTGCTATTTGTGGTGTCTTTTGGTTTTAAATTGTGATGCATGCCTAGAAAAAATGGAACGACCCCCTTGAGATGCTTGAGTCCACTTGCTTGGCTTTGTTGTGAACTTTTGTGCATTAGTGCTTAATTTTCCACAAGTTGTACTCTATTTGCTTGATTGAGAGTTGTGATGGAGTCCTTTTGTGTAGATTGTGTGCATTGTGTGTTGTGAGGCATATTCTCATTGTGTTCCATGTTTGCATATTGGTGTCTAGAACTTGCCCCGTGTGTGTGCAAAGCGAAATCCTAGGTTTGCTCTAGTCGGGAAATGATACAGGCCTTCTTTTAATTTGCCTACCCTTACATATACACCTTGGACTTGATTGTTGTGATTTTTTTGACCTTTTTGTTGGCACCCACACCCCGCGCCTACCCACTTGTTCTAAATTGTTCTCTTTTGGTCCTTTACTCCTTAAGCACTTTAATTGATAATGTTGTTTTATTGTGGAGTTGTGGTTGAAATATTGGGAGGTTTTTGAGTGGAACCAATGAGGGGAATATGTAATGAATTGTGTAGTAGTTGATTATGGGCATTGGCAAGGTTGGAAAGTAATGAATAGAAAAAGAAAACAAATGAAAAAAAAGAGCAAAGTTGAAAAAAAAAATTAGAAAAAGAAATAAAGAGAGAAGAATATCCATCCTTGCTAGTGTGTGCTTAAAAGAAAAAATTGCTACTTGTTGAGAAGGTGTGTGTGAAAGTTGTTGATTGGGTGGCTTTGATGAGACTTGTGTTTGAATTAACTGTGATGTATTAAAGTGCTTAGGGAGGTAGTCACTATTACCCATATGTATCCTACCAGCCCTTAGCCTACATTACAACCTTTTTAAAGTCCTAGTTAATCCCGATTGGAGTGAGCCTATATTAGTGGAGTCCTACACTACGGGCAAGCCTATGGTACATTGTGTGTGACATGTGAGATTTTCATGAGAGTGAGTGAATTCTTTCTATGCTATTGTCCCCATTTTATTCTTGATATTCATTGTTGTGTGTGATATTTGGGGGACACTCTCTTGCTTTATTTTGGTGAGGGCACACGGTTTGCATGAGGTAGGTGAAGTTGTGGCTTCTTGGTTGAGTAGATAGGTGTGATTTTGTGGGAGCATGGTTGCATTGAGTCGAGTTTGTGCATTTGAGTTGTCTTGGGGTGGTTGTTCTCATGTTTTGATGTTTGATAAATTATTGGCATGTTTGTTGGACCCATAGTAGTTTTGTATGCATTTGTTCAATGGTCGGTATCAACCATAGTCATAGGCAGACCTGTTCTACCTAGGATGGGAAGTTATTGGTAATTGCTCGAGGGCGAGCAAAGGTTCAAGTGTGGGGTGGTGATGTTTGGCATTTTATGCCTATATTTCCTTAATATTTCCTCATGTTTGAGTATTTTATTCGCCCGTTTTCTAGTTAATGAATGTGATTTTGCACTGATTTTATGTCGTATGTGTGTAGGTTGTTATGAAGTGCAATTGGAGCTTTAAAGAGCATGATCGAGCAAGAAAAGATTGGATTTGGATTGAGGATTGGATCGAACATACGAAGGCACAACGCGACGCGAGCTGCAGACGAAGGAGGCAGGAATTTGGCCTGGCGCTATAGGTGGCGCGGGGCGCCCCCAAAAGCGCCCAGCCTTCTGGCGCTTTGAGTGGCGCGGGGCGCCCCAAAAGCGCCCAAGTTTCGACGGGTTCTGCCTGGGTTGGCGCGTTCGGAGGCGCGGGGCGCAAGCTACAGCGCCCCTGGAGCGTTTTTGGACTTCTTATTTCGTCTAGGCTTAGGTGTAACTTATTACTAGGCCTTTGTAAATCCTATAAATACTCTTTTACTTCGTTTTTTATAGGAGTTCAGACCTTGGAGAAAGTTTTGGAGGAGAGGGGAGGAGCCCTAGATGTCTTCTAACAAGTTCTTTCTCTCTTTCTCTTATTCTTCTCTTTAATTTTATAGTTTGTTCGTTCTAGGGTTAGAGTAAATACATGAAGGTTGATGTTTGAAAGTTGATTTCTATATATTGATTTACCATTACGGATTGTTTATTCTTTCTAGATCATAATTGTTTGATTATTGAGGCCTGATAATTGAACACTATCTATGGTTTTTAGATTGAACTCGAAAGAGGGAATTTATGAACGCAATAAGAAAGAGTAGAGCTAGATTGTGAACCCGGGCATCGGGGAACCTATTTGTGAGTAGGATAGACATATACTTGCTCGCCTAGCTTAACTAATCACATAATTCGTTAATGCGTGCACGCGATTCAACCCATAGACATATAGGGATTGGAGTAGCCTGCATAGATCGTGAAGAATCGAAAGGTTTTCACGGGTACATTTAACCTGTAGTTAGCAATCTAGGAAATCAAGAAGTAGAATCAACTGGAAAACTCAACTGGATTGTTTGTAACTCTGACCCTGGACCGTTTCTTCTTTATTGACAACAACTATAGTCTGCTCTCGAATACTTGATTTCAGTTACTTGTTTTAATTATTGCATTGAGTTAGTAAAATTCTCAAGAATTGGAAAAAGATCGCTGAATAGTTCTTAGGAAATTGTTTGCTAGAATTCAGTCATAACAATAGTCCTCGTGGGAACGATACTCTACTTATCACTTTATTACTTGTCGACCACGTATACTTGCGTGTGCGTTGGGAGCAACAAGCTACGCCAAACGGTTCACTTTTTGAAGAAACCAATAGCGGAAATGGAAAGAGGGGGCCGAGATCTTTCAAATGGTATATTTTTTGTATTTTTCCAGCCACCGGAGGTGGTGGCCGCCGGCGGCGCAGTGGCGGAAGGCGGCGGAGCAATGGTGGGGCAGTGGTGGCTGGCGATTTCCGGTGAGAAAGTGAAAATTTTAACAGAGTAACACTAGTCACATGGGACTTAAGGGGGAAATGAGAATAAAATGAGGTTTTTTCACATTATATATGTAAGTCATGGGCCGGGTAAGGGACTTGGGCTGACGGGCCAATGTTTTGGGCTATTATTTTTACAAATGGCCATTAAAATGGTTGATACTTATTAAAAACCAACACAATTAACTACAATCAAAACTACATAAATCTACAATACTATCAAAATTAAACATAGAATCATAGTTAAACATATAACAAGTAGTTTTTGGCAATTTTCATATTTTCTATCCCAATTAAAGACAGTTTTAGTTAAAATAAAGACTAACTTCCAGGAAAACCTGTCAAAATTTTCTAAGAACCTAACACAGCTATTTTGAGTATTCGTGTGCTAAAATTAGGTGATTACAACTGCCCCTCTTTGTTCGGGAACACGAAGAGTTTTCGGACAAAGAAGTAATCGACAACTAGTTTTGGCTTTTCGGTTCTAGCCAAGAGCATGCTTTTCAAAATGGTGACCGTACCTTGATTCTTCGGTTCCAACCAAGAACAAAGCTACCTACATATCCCCGGACTAAGGAATCAGGTTAGTGTAGTTCCTCACGTGCGGTAGTTGGGACTACCGCATTCAAACAGACACTAGACTCTTCTAGACTCACTATGACAACACTAGACACTCTAGACTACTAAGACAAACTAGAGACTCTTCTAGACACACTTGGGGCTGATACTAGACACTCTTAGGCACACAAAGGCTGTCGTTGCTGAGTACTGGTCGTTTGCTGGTGGTCGTTGCTTTACAAGGAATGGAAATACAAGGAAAAATGTAAAATTACAATCCCTAGCCTTAATCTTCATGCTTCCTTGAGGTAAATCTTGGCTTGAAAGACAACTCTATTGCCCGTTGTATGGGCAAGCACTATCTGAAAATTAAAATGGTCGCATCTGTTTCAAACAGGTCTTGACTTGAAGCTGGGGATGGTTGCTATCTTTGAGCGCAAATGACTTGAAGTGGAAGTGGGTGCTATCTTCTAGCAAAACTGACTTGAAAAGAACATGATCTCTGTCTTTTAGCAGATCTTGTCATGTAAAGGAAATGACGCTATCTTTGAGCGAAACTGACTCGAAAAGGAAATGATCGCTATCTTTTAGCAGATCTTGACATGGAAAGGAAATGAAGCTATCTTTTAGCGAAACTGACTCGAAAAGGAAATGATCGCTATCTTTTAGCATATCTTGACATGGAAAGGAAATTACGCTATCTTTGAGCGAAACTGAGTTGACAAGGAAATGATCGCTATCTTTTAGCAGATCTTGACATGGAAAAGAAATGACGCTATCTTTGAGCGAACTGACTCGGAGAGGAAATGATCGCTGTCTTTTAGCAGATCTTGACATGGAAAGGAAATGACGCTACCTTTGAGCGAAACTGACTCGAAAAGGAAATGATCGCTATCTTTTAGCAGATCTTGGCATGGAAAGGAAATGACGCTATATTTGAGCGAAACTGACACGAAAAGGAAATGATCGCTATCTTTTAGCGAACTGACTCGGAGAGGAAATGATCGATGTCTTTTAGCAGATCTTGACATGGAAAGGAAATGACGCTATCTTTGAGCGAAACTGACTCGAAAAGGAAATGGAGTTCCATATGACATCTAGCGCAGCTACCCCGATTCAGGTGGTCCTAGCTCTTTCTTGGCAACATAGCGAATGTCACACTGGCTTCCTGTATCGTTGATACGCCCTTTTTCTAGTCTTGCAAATAAGCTTGGTGATTTATGTTCGCCTAAAGCTTCTCCCCAAACATGTCCACTCTTCATGATACAATTTTGGTGTGTCGTTCCTCCGACCTGATGTGCGGTGCTCCATTATCGAGGTCGGTCATGACTCACTGAAACCTTTCCATTGTCGAATGTGTGCCCTGCTCGCTGGAATTAAACCTGAATCTTGAAAGACCGAGTTTTGCAATTTTCTTTTGTTGCTCATATGAGGTTAGCGCCGAAAGGGCGAGGAATTAATGGTGAGGCAAGATGTACAAAATGGAATAAAAAAACGTTTAAGGGCGAAAGTCGTTTGGACAGGGAACGTCTTTCTGAAAAGGGAAACTTATCTGGCAATATACTGGCGGCCTAGATGATCATGACATGTATCTTGGATGACCTCATCCGACCAGTGCCACTTGTTTGTTGAGAGTTGCTCCACGGAAGATATCAAACCATAACCAAGTTGAGGTGACTCTCAAGTCGACTAGTAGCGCCCTTTCGGGTTTTCGCCAACTAACCTCTCTCTTTAATCTTTTTCCTCACTGTTTGTCTTGCGGCGCCTTCTCAGGTTTTCACCGACAAGACTTCTTTTTTTTTTCTTTTTTTTTTCTTTTCTTTTCTTCTTTTTTTTCAATGCAATTTACAACACAAACATCTCTTTTGATGGCATCATCGACTTGTCATAAAGAAAAATTTGACATAAGCTCTCCAGAACGCAACATGAGGTGACTGCGTACGATTCGCTCCCCTTTGGACATATTTTCTTTAAAAATAAAAACTTTTGCCCCACTGTTAGAATAAACTGGGGCGCTTTATTTTTCTTCCTTGACTTCGAAACTGGTATGCCAAACATCTCATGAAACATGTGAATAGATGATACAAAAATAATAGAAGTTTGTTTTTATTTTATTTTATTTATGAAATAAAATAAAAACAAACTTCTGCCCCAGTTTAGCATAAAAGGGGGATCTAAATTTCTTTTGATGTTGGCCGCAAACTTGGGGGCAAGTTTTGCGTCAATATGAAACAGGAAAGAATGAACTTTTCACAGTTACGAACACAAAGAAAATGGGGAGGAATATTGAATTTCCTCCATTTTCTTTTAAAAAAATAAAAACTTCTGCCCCAGTTCAGGATAAACTGGGGTCTTTGATTTTCTTGACATATCCCGCAAGCCTGGAGGCAAACTTTGCGCGAATAAAAGTAGACAGGGAAAAAGGAATTTTTTTCTTGTTGCGACCGCACCGAAATAGTTGCCTACGTATCCTTTTGAGAGGAATCAAGTCAGACGTAGCTCTAGGCAAATGCCCAGTTTTTTTTTTTTCTTTTCAGTTTCATTTCATTTTGGTACAATTACATTGATTCCAACTGAGAACATGTCTCAAAAGTACAATGTTCAAAGTGCTAATAAGGGATAGAATTTTGGATTGCAAAAGAGAACAAAAGCCTTGCATTCATCCCGATTTGAAAGCCATCTTGGAGTCAACTATAGTACCTCTTGACCGCGTCTGGATTGACGGGTATTTCAGTCGTCCTGCCTTCCGGATCTGTAAGGTACAAGGCGCCATTTGGCAATACTTTCTTTACCAGGTACGGCCCTTGCCAATTTGGAGCAAATTTCCCCTTAGCTTCTTCCTGATGAGGAAAGATTCTTTTCAAGACTAATTGCCCTTCTTTCAAGTCGCGGAGGCGCACTTTCTTGTTGTAGGCTTGGGCCATTCTTTGCTGATACAATTGACCGTGACAAACTGCATTGAGCCTCTTTTCATCAATAAATGACAACTGTTCCAATCGGGTTTTGACCCACTCCGTGTCCTCAATCTCTGCTTCCACAATGATCCTGAGAGACGGTATTTCAACTTCAGCGGGTATGACTGCTTCAGTTTCGTATACCAATGAATACGGGGTCGCACCTATGGAAGTGCGCACAGTTGTGCGGTAACCAAGCAAAGCAAAGCTTAACTTCTCATGCCAATCACGAGATCCTTGTATAATTTTTCTAAGGATCTTCTTGATATTCTTATTGGCTGCTTCAACCGCACCATTTGCCTTTGGTCGGTAAGGCGTGGAATTTCGATGCATGATCTTGAATCTTTCACACACGTCATTCATTAAATGACTGTTCAGATTTGCCACATTATCGGTGATGATGGTACTTGGGATACCAAAGCGACAAATAATGTTAGAATGAACAAAATCCACCACGACTTTCTTGCTCACGGATTTGAGATTAATGGCCTCAACCTATTTGGTGAAGTAATCTATTGCAACAAGAATGAATCTGTGCCCATTGGATGCTTTTGGTTCAATAGGCCCGATAACATCCATCCCCCATGCTGTGAAAGGCCAAGGGGCCGACATTGTGTGCAACTCCAAAGAAGGTGAATGTATCAAATCACCGTGTACTTGGCATTGATGATATTTCCGCACAAAAGTAATGCAATCATGTTCCATGGTAAGCCAGAAGTATCCTGCTCTGAGTACTTTCTTAGCTAGAACGTGCCTGCTCATGTGAGGTCCGCAGATCCCTGAATGCATGTCATTGAGAATTTTCGTGGCTTCAGTGGCATCCACGCATCTTAACAGTCCCAGATCAGGTGTCCTTTTGTACACCACCCCTCCACTTAAAAAGAAACCACTTGCCAGTCGTCGGAGGGTTCTCTTTTGATTGTTTTCCGCCATTGGAGGATACGTCCCATCTTGAAGGAAATTGTTGACATCAAAGTACCACGGTTGACCATCAATTTCTTCTTCAACTACATTGCAGTATGCATGTTGACTTTGGACCTGAATCTCTAACGGATCAATATGGGCTTTATCAGGATGGACAAGCATTGAGGCTAATGTAGCCAATGCGTCAGCCAGCTCATTATGTATTCTGAGAACATGTCTGAACTTTAGAACATCGATCTTTTGGCGAAGATCGTTCATACGCTGCTTGTACATGATCAGCTTAAGGTCTCGAGTTTCCCATTCACCCTTCATTTGGCGTATCAAAAGATCTGAATCTCTGATCACCAGTAATTCTTTGATGTCCATGTCTAACACCATACGCAAACCCATTATGCATGCTTCATACTCAGATGTGTTATTAGTACAACTGAAACGAAGTTGGGCAGCTGCCGGATAATAAAGTCCTGTGGGAGTGATGAGGACTGCTCCAATACCATGGCCTTTTGAATTAGAAGCACCGTCAAAGTACATCATCCACACGTGCTCTTCTTCAATAATCAATTCTTCAAGCACATCTACTTCCTCGTCAGGGAAGTTAGTCTTCAATGGCTCATAATCATCATCAACCAGATTTTTAGCCAAATGATCAGCTAAGGCTTGAGCTTTCATTGCAGTTCTGGTGACATAAACTATGTCAAATTCTGTGAGCAGGATCTGCCATTTTGCAAGTTTGCCAGTTGGCATTGGCTTTTGAAATATGTACTTCAATGGGTCCATCCGAGAAATGAGATAAGTGGTATAGGACAAAAGATAATGTTTCAACTTTAGTGCAACCCAAGTTAGGGCACAACACGTCCTTTCCAACAAAGTGTACATGGCCTCGCAATCTGTGAACTTCTTGCTCAGACAATAAATTGACTGCTCTTTCTTTCTCGAGGCATCATGTTGCCCCAGTACGCAACCAAAGGAGTTTTCATTGACTGACAAGTACAAAAACAATGGTCGGCCAGGCTCAGACTGAACCAAAATAGGAGGATTTGACAAGTATTGCTTGATCTTGTCAAAAGCTTCTTGGCACTCTTCGGTCCATGCAATCGATGCATTCTTTTTCAACAACTTGAGGATCGACTCACATATTGCGGTAAGTTGAGCAACAAACCTACTGATGTAATTCAGCCTGCCTAGAAAGCTTTTAACATCCTTCTTGTTTCGAGGCGGAGGTAATTCTTATATTGCTTTGATCTTTGCGGGATCCAATTCAATACCTCACCTACTAACAATGAAACCTAACAATTTTCCAGCAGGCACACCAAATGCACACTTGGCTGAATTCAGCTTCAGATTGTACCTACGGAGCCTTTCAAAGAACTTTCTGAGATCTCTCACGTGTTCTTCAGCCGTTCTAGACTTGATAATCACATCATCCACGTACACTTCTATTTCTTTATGCATCATATCATGGAAAATGGCAGTCATCGCCCTCACGTAGGTTGCCCCAGCATTTTTCAAACCAAACGACATCACTCAATAGCAGTACGTTCCCCAAGGCGTAGTGAATGCTGTTTTGTATGCATCATCTTCATCCATCTAGATTTGGTGATATCCAGCATAGCAGTCAACAAAGGATTGTATCTCATGTTTGACATAATTGTCTACGAGAGTGTGAATGTTAGGCAACGGAAAATTATCTTTGGGACTTGCCTTGTTCAAATCTCGATAGTCGACACATATCCTTGTTTTCCCATCTTTCTTAGGAACCGGAACAACATTTGCAACCCAAGTAGTGTACTGAACGATTGAATTACTTTTGCATCCAACTGTTTCATTATTTCATCATGGATTTTCTTGATCATATCAGTTTTGAACTTTCGTTGCATTTGTCTCACTGGAGGGAAACCAGGTTGAATTGGCAATTCGTGGACTATCAATTCGGAACTCAAACCCGGCATCTCATCATATGACCATGCAAAAACATCCTGATATTCAAAAAGCACTTTCCGAATATCGTTCTTCACTTCAGGTCGGGCATATATGCTTATCTTAGTTTCCCTCACATCATCAGGGCTGCCAAGATTAACATCCTCTGTATCAGCCAAATTGGGTTTAGGCTTGCCCTCATGGCGTTCAACTTCAAGGCCTATTTCAAAATCAGCATGTTCCCCATCATATTCAATCTCGTTAACAAATTCCTCAATGTTTTCTTCATTACTTTTAACCTCAACTATGGTTATGGAGCCAAAATCAGATTGCGGTCCCTAGATGGACGATAAGTTCCTTGAACATGTCATGATATCAGGACCGGCAGATATATCACTACAGATAAACAAAAGTTGAATAAAATTAAAAATATGAACAGAGATTTGAAGGAAAGCTTGGCTCTTAGGCCTTTCATTAATGAAAAAGGGTTTGAATTACAAAAGGAAAGATGAGCAAAATAATACACTTGGCATACAACCCTTAGAATATCCAAGTGTATTCAAAAGAAAACTGTAAAAAAACAGTCTACCAAGACCCCTTCCTGCTGGGGAAGGGAGTTGCATTCCAGTTAGTTAGGTGCACGTCCGGGCCAATATACTGTACTGAAGCATTGCTGGAGCCTTCACCTGGCTGCACCATGCAGATCTCAAAAATGCCACCTAGTTCAAATGGTGCACCCTGATTGTCTTCCACTGTGTTGACATTTGTAGCGACAAACTTTGGTTTCATGACATAACCCACAAAAGACTGAGCGAGACATGGAATTGGCTTTGGGAGAGACCAAACCTCCGACTTCTTTTTCTTTGCTTACTTGCGATCAGCTGCTTTTGGCTTGAACCCTAGTCCCCACGTGCCTTGCATGCTATTTGGATAAACTGGATTTACCCTGCCTTGTAGTGATGCTCCCAAACCCTTCCCAAATTGGAAACCATGCTTTAACATTTCAGACGCCATCATAATAGACGTCTCTGACACTCTTGGGATGGGTATAGGTTTCCCTTCTGTTACTTTTTTCAAATACACCACATCGGAGGTTTGATACAAGATGGTCGGGCATGTGGTGACAACTTCAAGGGCTGGTACATCCAGACTATTGTTAAATTGCAAGTCATCCTCTCCATAAACTACGACAACTTGATTATCCCAAGTAAACTTGACCACCTGATGAACTGTAGAGGGTACATCACAAGCCATGTGGATCCATGGTCTGCCCAATAATAGATTGTATGATGCATCTGTTTCCATGACTTGAAACTCAATGCTGAAGGTAGCAGGACCAATGGTCAACTCAAGATTAATGATGCCCAAAGATTCTCGAATTCCACCATCAAAAGCACGAACAACAGAGGAACTTGCCCTGAATTTGCTCATATCCACCTTTAGACTCTTCAATGTAGACAAAGGGCAAATGTTCAATCCTGCGCCGCCATCTATTAGAACACGTGTGACATAGGAGTCTTCACACTTAACTGAGACATGAAGCGCTCGATTATGACCGGTTCCTTCTACTGCAGCTCCTCATCGGTGAACATCACACGATTAGTCTCAAATACTCTGCCAGCAAGTGCTTCCAGATTAGCCACAGTAGTTTGTTCAGGAATGTAGGCCTCATTCAGTATTTTCAACAGTGCGTTGCGATGTGCTTCAGAGTTCATAAGCAGAGACAAAAGTTATATCTGAGCTGGAGTCTTTCTCAATTGCTCGACGATAGAATAATCTGTCGATCTCATTTTCTTAAAAAATTCTTCAGCTTCTTTCTCGGACACTGGCTCTTTGATGGGTGCTTGGTCTTCTCGACCTGGCTTTGCGTTTCTCAATTCCTCTGGGGTAAAACATCTCCCGGATCGAGTTAGACCATTTACATCTGCAACAACCTCCATGATTTCTTTCCCATTGTAAGACACAATTGTCTTGTTGTAGTTCCAAGGAACAACCTTTGTACTTTTGACAGGGAGTTGCGCTGCTTGAGTGATGATAACCGGTTCACACTTCTTTGCCTTAACCTCGAAGACCGGAGTTTTCTGGCATGATGCCCCTTGCACAATAAATGCTGGTGCACTGTCATGAACTTTTTCTTGCTTTGCAGCCGAAATTGTGAAACTTGGCTCAACAGCCGCATCTTGCTTGGCTTTGTTGACAACAGACGTACTTGACTTTCCCCCCATTACAACAATAAATGGCTCATGGCTTTTGATGTCTGGGGAGAGACCAACTGCCACAATCTGCCTGGTGGCTTTCCCTTTCATGTCTTCTTCTATGCATACCATCCCTACCATGTGTACGTTGTTTTGAACATCATGAGCTGGTAAAGGATTTTGATTCACATTTTGTGTTTCATCCTCCACGATTTTTATCTGATTGTTGTCTATCATTGCCTGGATTGCTCTTTTGAGTTCCCAATGTCCAGGTGCTCCAGAATGAAATGCACAATGACGTGAATGATCAACTCTTCCATTGGGGTTCACTTTTCCCGGGATTGGTTTCAACAGATTGGCTTGTTGCAACTTTTCAAACAAATTAGTGTAAGTTTCCCCCAATGGGGTGAACTGCCTTTTCTCTTGTTGCATGTTTCTCTGTTGCATGTTTGGACGAAAGCTCGGTGGACCCCGTGGTCGATAAGGCATCTCCTGCTGAGCTGGGAATTGAGCATGTGCCTGTTGATTGTTATACTGGACTGGAGCGGGGGGTGCACGCCATTGTGGACCAAATAGTGGCTGAACATAAGATGCTGCATTGACAGGGAATGAGAACTGCGGCATGGAAAATTGTTGGCCATGAGGTGGGTAGAATTGTTGTGGCGGGGGTGTCTGAGTGTACCCTTGACGGTCATTGTATCTTCCGTCATTTCTTCTCGGTCCAGGACTAACCATTGCCACTTCATCTTTCTTTTCCTTCTTCTTCCCAAAAGCACCTGACCCTGATTGCAACGCTTGGGTAGTGGCTCTCAAAGCTGTTTGGCTGACAATCTTGCCTGCTTTGATTCCTCTCTCAATCATCTCCCCAATTCTCACTGCTTCACAGAACTGCCTCCCAATGGAAGAGGCCATCGCTTGGTAGTATGTTTCATCGAGCACTTCGACGAATTCTTCAACCATCTTATCATCTGGGATCAAAGGGCTCACACGTGCCGCTTGTTCGCGCCACCTGTAGGCATACTCTCTGAAACTTTCACTTGGTTTCTTTGTGATCATCTTCAAAGAAGAACGATCAGGAGCAGCCTCCATTTTGTAACCATAATAGTTTAGGAAAGTGGTGGCCATGTTATCAAAGGTGACCCACTTCGAAACATCTTGTTGTACAAACCATTCTGTTGCCGGTCCTCCCAAACTGTCAGCAAAGTAGGCCATCAATAATTCATCCTTCTCAATGCCCCTCATTTTGTTAAGGTAGATCTTCACGTGGATTCTTGGATCACTTTGTCCAGTGTACGGATCAAATTTGGGCACAACAAAACCTTCGGGCAGTGGCACATGAGGGAACAAACACATGTCTTTGTATGAAATATTGGTTTTACCCCCTTGCCCTTGTATGTTTTTCACAGTTTGCTCCAAGCTTTTCAATTTCCAAGCAAAGTCACTCTTCTGTTTTTCCCAACCTTTCGATATCAGCATGTGATTCTGGGTGGTGTCCCTGATCATACGACTCAGTTTGGCGGCACACATTACCCTGAGCTTGGTCAAATTGTTGATCATGGGCCCTTAACTGTGGGTCACTGTTCGATCTTTGCAAAGTGTGTCCTGCAGGAATGGTGAATATTGTGGCAGGAACTTGGGGTTGGCCATGTTTTCCATGTTGTGGGAATTGAATCCCAGGTTGTACAGTAGAAGGTCCGGCTGCGTTGTCAGTTTCTGGATGTGGACCAAACCCTGGAAGGTAACGGGGGTCTTCTACCACTGTGGATTGCCCTTGCCCTGGTGGCTGAGTATTTGTCATGAAACCAGCAGCACCTGCCGGAACAGGAGGTGCCTGAACTGCTGCCAAGTTACGAACCAACTGCATCATTATTTCTTTCATAGCCGTGAAGTCCTCGGCCATCTTAGCCTGTTGCTCAGCCAAACGAACCAGCTCAGTATTCTCAGTTTCCTCGGCCATCGTTGTTGGAGTGTTTTCCTGAAGAGGTGCTTCAACCACTTCTGGAACAGGCAGTGGTCCCTTGATTCTGGTGGAATAGGACTGTGGGGCCAGCATGGCAGTTGCTCAAGCTTTAATCAAATCAAAACACGTTAGTGCAACAAGATAGCATGGAACATGAATTTTCTCGTTGGCTTAACCAATGCCTAAGGTAGTTATGCGTCATCCCGAAACGGTTAACGGCCTAAGCCGAGTGTACCGACCGTATCCCTCAAAGATTGCTTACGTGCCTTAAGAAAAATCAAAACAAAATTTTAACTGACACGTAATTAGAACAAGGACAAACTTTGATGATTTTTTTGATTTTTTTTTACCTCTTTTTCTAACACAAAAACATAATTTAGACAAACGACACGAGACATACTCAAAATAAACTGCTTAACGTGATACACGAGTCAAAAGATATATACAAACTGACACATTGGGTGTGTACACCCCGATGGTGAAAATAATGAGACTCGACATTTTAGCGGAGTCAGATTATTCCACGAGGATCGACGCAAAATACAACTTAACTAATTGCAATTTAACGTCTGTACCCTGTCTTGACCTTGAAAAAATACAATGCAAAGTAAAGTGGGACCCTAAAATAATATTATTTTAAAAAAAATTTAAGACTCAACCCGAGGGAGGTTCTAACGGAACTTAAGAATAGATTATGAAACAATATATTTTTATCCGAAAGGTGATTCCAAAATCATACACCATGATAATACAAAGATGGACACAATTTTTTGAAACAAACTCTTTGATCTAATTCGAAAAAGAATCTTAGAGTATTTACAAAATTTGGCCATTATGACGATATAAAGACACAAAATATTACACGAATTAGATGCAAAATTGGTTTACAAATATTGGCCATTATGACGGCGTAAAACCTCGATAAATTACTTTCCAAAAATATGGACTTGATTTGGACACAGACTCAATGACAAAAGGGTCCATAAATTTCGCCATCATACCGGCACAAAACTATAACGGTGCAAAACTATGACAAATTATTTTCTAACACTTGAGACCAAACCCGGACACAAAATTAGACTCTAAAAGTTCTTGAAAAAAAAATTCGCCATTATAACGGCGTAAAATGACAACTAAAGATATTTTGAGACACGGGACTAAATCCATTTTTCATTTTTCTCTCTCTCTCTTTTTTTTTTCAAAATTTAACACCCATCCTCGGTGATCGGTCAGAATAACAACCCTCTTTCTACAATAAATGCAACATATAAGATGCCAATAATGTGTCTTTTCAGGAAGTGGGCCCCGCTTAGACAAAAAGGTAGTCAGCCTAGACAAGTGCAATACCGGTGTATCGCACCTCATTAAGTCAAATATGATGCAGATAATTGGGCCTAAAGGTTTAACTCTAGCTGACACAAATGACTCAGTGTCTAGACTGGCTAAAAATCCGGTGGACAAAACGGGCGGAAAGCGCATCAGGGCCATCCGGAGACAGTGTGTCCAGCCTAAAATCCCGTCACGCCTTCCTCCTAAATTATGGGCAATTTAGTAAGAAAGTCCCAGATGCCACAAGCAATCTGGTAAGTGCACGTGTGCGTGTGTTTCAGAGACTCAGAGGGTTGCGGAGGAAAACAGTTTATATACAGTTCAATAATATCAAAGCAGTAACATTCAACTTTTCATGTGATAACGGCAAGAATATAACAACCAAATATTTAATAAATTAAAACATGCGACAATTTTATCAAAAAGCCCGACATTCTAATTTTCACTAATTTCCCCAGTGGAGTCGCCAAGCTGTCACGCCCTAAAAAAATTAACTAACCCTGCGCTGAGGTTTATTATTTAAAGGCTCGTGACTGGTGTTCAAAAAGGTACAAAATTATTTTAGAGAAACTCGGAGTCGCCACTTGACATAGTTTAAGGTGTCCCAAGTCACCAAAAGGTATCTTGGAACACCTTTGACTCGTCTAATGGTCTGCGTTTAGAGATTCGGGTAAGGTTCTCAGTTGACTCTCGGGAAGGTATTAGGTACCCTCGAGTCCTGTGCCAAGCACAATTGCTTTATTGTCGCAATTTTAATTTATTAAATATGGTTGTTATATTAATGCCGTTAATTTGAATTTGTACTTTGATTTAAGAAAAATTAAAAAAAAGCGTTATTCTTATCCAACCTCACGGAGGACTGGACGAATTTACACTTTGATTCAAAAAAAAAAATTTAAAAGCGTCATTCTTATCCAACCTCACAGAGGACTGGACGAATTTACACTTTGATTCATAGTAAATAAATAAATAAATAGATAAATAGATAAATAAAATTTATTACGCATTTCCAACCTTACAAAGGACTTGTCTATTTTAAAATAATTTAATTAACTTTGAAAAAAATAATTAATTTAGAATTAGTTTAACTTAATTTAGTTTTCTTTTAGCCTAATAAGTAGATCACAAATCATACTTATCGTCTTGCCTAATTGCATGGGTCTTTTTGCTCTTATCAATTTGCCTACTCGATTTAATTAAGTATAACTGCTAACTATTATTAAATGACAAATTGGGACTCCCAAATTCGTCTTTATTGATAAAAAATATAGATTACAAAAATGTATATGTATATACATATAGTAGGTTGTTTTGTTAAATTGGAACATGATTTATGGGCTGTTTACGCAAGGAAAAGATTATTGCCTGCCATAGTTTAATTTGAGACGGGCTGAATAATTTTGCGAAAATAGGCTGCTTTAAGGTGTTTTGCAAAATTAATCACATTATGTCTATATTCAAATGATGACTGTTTTCAATAAAATCGAAACAATGGTTAGAATTTAAAAGGCGTCCTAAATCCACAGCCTACTCGTTCCAGAAAGCAGTTTTGCCTCACTTTGCGTATAGTGTCCTATTTTGCCTCCTTGTGTCACATATGTCCAGATTTTAAAGAGAGCCAAGTTGAAGGGTCAAAACTTTGCAAAGTGATTTTAAATAAAGATTAGTTCTACATTTGCCTATCCCGCATATACAGAAATCATTCAAACTTGGACAATTGCGCTACATGTCCTATTTATGTCATTTCTATCAAATCTATCCCGTTTTTAACATTTTAGACAATCTGGCTATAGTGGAAAACAGTCTACAAAAATATGTTTAAAGGCCTTAGTTTGCATATTTCCTACCCACGATGCTTTTACTCCTTCCATACATAGGTAGCTCAAAAGTGGACATGCCAAAATACCATATATATATATATATATATATTTCTACTTGCTTTCCTACTTTTAAACAAACTAGTCAATTTAACTAAATTAGCAAAAGAAACATACATACAAGATACACATTACGTCAATTATGTGGTAGTTAAATTGAAGTGTCATTTTCTTATGCTTTTGGATAGTTGTAGCGTATGACGTATCTAAGATATCCCGGATCAATATTTCAACACTATCGCGTCCTCATCCAAATATCTTTGATGTGATTATTATGTCAAGCAATAACCCATGCGTCCACTATATTATTAAGAAGCTTCTGTGTAATTTTATTATTTACAATTTATAGTAAGTGATATATATACACACGGTAAATGGACAAACTGATGATAATCTGCTAACATTAAGAGAGAAAGAAGAAATAGTTGGGGTGAAATTCTCACATTTTCATTGATAAAGAACAACTATATATACAATTTAAAATGAGAACCTTAACTTGGTCCCTAAACTACTCCCCTTAAGCTACTCACTACTGGGTCATGCTTAATCTACAATTAAACCTAATCTACCCTAAAATATATAATTTACATAAATGACCCTCATCACCCACTCCTACTCTTTACGTTGGAGCATATGAGTTCCGGATGCCCAACTTGCTCCAAACATAATCGACCTGTGCTCGACCTAGGGTTTAGTAAAGATATCGGCTAACTGAGTGTTCGTAGGAACATGCCCCGGGTGAATAGCTCCACCGATAATTTCATCACGGAAAGTGACAATCGACCTCAATATGCTTGGACGGTTCGTGAAACACATGGTTTTGAGCAATGTGCAAAGTTGTCTGACTATCGCAATTTAATTGAGCCGAAGACTGGTGAGGTATCCCAAGACTCCACAATACTCCTTTCAGCTACTTCAATGTCATGGCCATAGAATTCAATTTTAGCGGAACGACACACTATATGTTGCTTCTTCGTTTGTGAAGGTATAGGCATGTCTTCGACACAAATATACCAACCGGTTAGATACCGGCGAGTCAACGGGCATCCAGCCCAATCAGAATCAACCAATCATATAAACGGAGATCACATTTTTCAACTCATCACAATACCTTGTCCCGGACACCCTTTCAAATAACGCACTATCCGGAGAGCCACATCCCAATGCTCAATCTGCGGTTGTTGCATAGACTGAGACAACACATGAACACCTTAAGATAAATATGGACGCGTGAAGCACAAATAAATCAAACGGCCAACTAGTCATCGATATTGTTCGAGATCGTCAATCTACTGGCCACTTGTAAGGGCCAAACAACGATTATACTCCGTAAGAGTACCAATTGGCTGAGCACCTGACAATCCAGCCTCAGAAAATAATATCCAAGGCATATTTTTATTAACATAGAAAAAAATATCTTAGGGACCTCTAGCCACTTCAACTCCCAAAAAAAATTTGAAAACACCTAAATCTTTCATATGAAAATAAGTGGAGAGATACAGCTTGAATATACAAATAGCCTGAGAATCATTACCTGTAGTTATCAAATCATCCACATACACGAGCACACTTAATTGAACTGTCCCCTTCTGGAACGTGAAGAGAGAATAATCTAAAAAGGATTGTCAAAATCCATAGGTCATCAAGCCTTCCAACAACTTGGCAAACCGATACCTCGGTGCCTGTTTTAAATCATATAATGACTTTTAGAGGCGGAAAATACTACTATATTTTTTATTCTAATAACCCGGAGGCAACTTCATATAGACTTCTTCGCTAAGATCACCGTGTCAAAAAGGCATTATGCACATCCATTTGATGCAATTCTCAATCATTAGCTGTAGAAATACTCTTACGGTCACAATTTTAGCAATCGGAGCAAAGGTCTCTGTGTAATCCATACCTTCAACCTGATGATTACCAAAATCACTGGGGCCTTATATCGTTCCGCCGTGCCGTCGGATTTATATTTAATCTTGTACACCCAACGGCAGCCGAGTGCTTTCTTTTCAGGCACTAAGTATTCGACCACCTTGTTTTGTTATCTTCCAATGCATGCAATTCTTGTTGCATAGCATTTCTGCATTTTTCATTCTTCACGGCTTCAAAGATGGAGGTCGTTTCACGCCCCTCCGTTATGGCAGTAAGAAAAGATATATGGCCCCAGGAAAAATTATCACAATTAACGTAGTGTGTAAGAGGATAAGACATATCTGAGGCTCGTTGTGGCTCGGATAAACGATTGGACTTTTGGACACAGATCGAAACCTAGTGACTAACTTTCCAAACTGGATCTATGACAAAATCACGAAGAAGAACATTCTCTTTCTTAATAAGCTGTCAAGACACATTCTCCCAAAAGTTCAATAGAAAAACGTGCTTGAAACCTACATGCACGAGTAAACATTTAAGATATGTCTATGTTTTCTCTCAACTCTCTCATTCTGTTTGTGGTGTTCCGGCATAAGACGTTTGTAATATAATCCCTTGTTCATTGAAGTAACTTGTCATACTTGTGAATTTCGTTCCATTATCACTTGGGACAATCTTATCCTTTTTATTAAATTGACGTTCCACTATAACAAATAAATTTTTCAACAATTGAGTCAATTCTTTCTTATTAATCAACAAGAACACCCACACTGTCCCAAAACAATCATCAACAATTGTCAAAAAATATGATGCACCACAAGAAGATTCAGTTCTATAAGGACCCCATAAATCACAATGTATTAATTTAAAAATTGTAGAAGCTTTATTATCACTTAAGGAAATACACTCCTTGTTTGTTTTGCCCGATGACATACATTACAAGCTTTTTCATTCAACCTACTACTACTATTCCTAATATCTTGAATGGAAAGAGATTCTATTACTTAAAGGAACGCGTATGCTAACCTCTGGTGCCATAAATCCAACACGTCCACTCTCAAAGCCTTTATGTGAGGAACAGTTCAGAAGTAGTAAAGTTCTTTCTTTCGCTCACCCATACCAATCAACATTCCCATGGTCCGGTCCTCCATAGCATACGAGTTATTAATGAACTGTACATTACAATTAAATTGATAAATCAAGTGAGAAATATAAATCAAATTGCACATCATCCCGGGCACGTAAAGAACTTCTCGGAGAGTCAAACGCTCATCAATTTTAACTGATCATTTTCCTGTAGTAAAAGAACTGCTTCTATTATATTAGGTAGACCCACCGGGCAATGTAGAATTTTTCTTAGGTCTCACTAAATATTCAACTCTCTGGTCATGTAATTTGAAACCCCCATGTCAATTATCCACATGGAACGAACAATCTTACTATTGACTCGGCCACCGGTGCCCGTTTTGCTTGATTCAGCAATCCAATCAATATCTGCCACTACTCACTGCTTAATCTAGAGATACCTAACTGCCCGGATTCCATACTCACTTTGGGCTCTATGTGAGCCACATTAGCACGGGGAGCACCACATCCACGACCAGCACCATTCTATCTTTATGGTTGTCCACGACCACGACAAACATTATTATTCATACCTTTTCCACGTCCTCCTAACTTGTTGTCAGATTTTGGAAAATAAACCCACCTATCTGGATAACAACACTCTGGTCAGAGACCAAAGCGATCGCAATGCGGACACTTCGGCCCTTTGTCTCCTACCTCAAAACTTTTGCAAGGGGTAGATTCAGTTTGTTGGAAAAGGCCACCACTTATCGTTTCCCTTCTTGTACCTGTGCAACTCTTTTTACTCATTCATCTTGCACCAACTTTTGATACACCTTACTCAACAAACAACAGGTCTTGTGCCAATAAATTCGAATGAACCATCGCAAAATCATCCTCATCTAATCCCATAAGAAAAAGATGTACATTTTCTTCTTCTTTCTTCTTGTCCAAAGCAGCTTCCAGATTGCACGTACACTTCCCACACGAACAGGTTGGGAACTGTTCATAATTTTCAAATTCTTTCCAAAGGGATGTCAACTTTCCATAGTAATTCACAATGGACATTCCCTTTTGCTTACAACCGGCCAGTGCTGTCTTTAGTTCCTGAATTCTAGGTCCGTTTACAATAGAAAATTGTTCCCGGATATGCTCCCACAAATCTCTAACTACTTCCATATGAGAGATAGTAGTCTGAAGAGTGGTTTCAATAGAGCTTAAGATCCAAGACATCAACAATGAATTAATAGTCCACCATAATATAAATCGGGTAAATCTTCAATGGGTTTCTTTATGGTTCCATGCACGAAACCAAACTTTTTTTGGGCACGTAAAGCTGCTCTTATCGATCTCGCTCATTCATCATAATTCTCTCCGGTCAAAATTACAAGTGTGATGATGAGACTAGAGTTATCATTGGAAATAATACCATAGGGAGATATTGTCTTCCGAACTACGGCTCCATCGACTTCTGCGACTGTTCTGGTGGTTGCCACTGCTATAACTAGAACATTGGATTTAATGGAGAATTTTCACAAACTTTGATTATGGATCGAGTAGTAGCTCTGACACCATACTAAGTTTAAGATTAAGAGAGGAAGAAGAAGTAGTTGGGGTGAAATTCTCTCCTTTTCATTGGTAAAGAGCAACTAATGCAACCCGATGCCCGGCTAAACTATTTACAAGGAGCCAAGCTCGGGATTTGCAGCAGTTGCAGTCCATGTTTGCACAGTTGGAGCTGCTGGGGTAAGTGCTGGAAACTTCAGGGCAGTTCTGCCTACTTTCTGCCTCAGAAGCTGAAATTGTTCATTGCGATCGCGAGTGCACAGACGCGATTTCCAAAGGCCAAAAAGAAGACCAACGCGATCGCGAGCCATCAGACGCGATCGCGGAACAAGAGAAGGTAGAACAGCGCGATCGTGTGTCCACAGACGTGATCGCGCAAGAGGCTGATATTGGTTGAAGAGCCACGCCTGTGCGATCGCGAGACCATTGCCGCGATCGCGAGGCTTTGATTAATTACTCAGTGCGATAGCGCCAGTTCTTGCGCGAACGCGCTGAGACGAGGACTTGAAGCCCATTTCAGCTAATGACTTTGAAGGCCCAATATTAAGGGGTAATCAAGGCAAATTGTGCCATACAATATAAGTTATTATTGTCATTAGCTTACTTAGTTTTTGATGACATTAAACCTAGTGAGGAATTTGGCTATCCTTGTTTGCTTAAGCACAATTATTGTCCTTGATTTGCAATTAGTCTTAAATAATTGAGGATCAATTAGAATTGGTTCGATTTGATAGACAATTAAGGGGGTGTTTAGGCTAATTTCCCTAATCTACTTCCTTAATCTTTTCTAATCAAGTTTGGGTCTTTCTTTAATTATTGTTCTTTTAGTTTCGTGTCTTTAATTTTCGTATCATTTGGTATCAGAGCTGGATTAGTGTTTGTTCTTACAATCACTAACCCAAATTTATTCCTCAAATCACAAAAAAAAAATCAAAAAATCAAAAATCCAAAAATCCCAAAAAAAAGAGTCTTTGGTTTAGGTTTCTTTTGGGTGAAATTTTTGTTACCAACTGAAGATATTGGTTCCTAGAAGCTATTCTAAAAAGGAATTGAACAAACAACAACAATTTGTGCTGATTTAAAGATTGAAAAATTAGGGTTCTGCATCAAGAAATTGGGGCTTTTGAAATTGGTTGTTGATATTGAAGATTCAACTATTGGGGTTTGTTCATGGACCAACAAGGAGTATAAATCTCAAATTTGGAGCAAAAACACGGTGGTTTGTGAAGATTCAAGTGGAAAAGAGGGTTTGAAAATTGGGTTCTGCTTCAGGCCCAGAAGCTTACGCAAACGCGCGCCATCCAGCCCTATTGCGCATGCCTAGAATTAAAAGGCCTACGCGATTGCGACAGTCCTACGCGATCACGCCAGAACATCCAGAGTAGCCCTCACGATCGCGACGTTACTCACGCGATCGCACTGAACAACAAATTCTAGAAAAATAGCTTCTTAGACAGATTGCTCGCGACAGCCCCGTAACAGTTTTCAATCAACCGGAACCCAATTTCAGCATCAAGTACAGTGAGTTTCTAGATCACGAACAAAATTTCATCGAAATCCGAATCCAATTCGTGCCAATTCGATTCGTGCCTTTCTTCTTTCCTTTCTTTGAATTTTCCTAAATTCCGTCTGTTAGTTTCAATTGTGTGTTTCTTCACACAACAGTTTCATTCTATCCCGAATTAGTTGAGTTTGATTGTCAAGTCGGATTGAGTATGCAAAGAACAAACTTGCAACAGCCAAGAGAGTGGAAAAAGGCAAGTGTGGTGAGAGTATTAGAGCGAGTAAAAGCCAATCGTTGAGTGCAAACACGAGTGAATTGAGTGCCATCAATTTGAGTGTAAACACTTAAGGAGCGACTCGGTGAGGACTCTTTCTACTAATCTTGTTTGTTTAATTACTTGTAGGTACGATGGCTCAAAAGGAAGTCGAGGCGGACATGGAACTTGGAACCATGATGCAAGCCGTATTGGCAAGTGTTAACTCAATGCAAGATAAGTTCGAGAGAATGAAGGAGACGGTTGATGAACTATCTCGAAAGGATAAGCTTCGGGAAATGGGTAAGCATGTGGTTGAAACACCTCCAACCGTAGGGGTGCGGGGTGATGGACCTAGCCGAATCTCTCGCGCTAATGACCGCTACTCTCTCATGGTGGTCCAAGATACCTATTCTCCAAATGAAACTCCACGAGCAAGGGATCCCATTCACGATCTTCCAAGAAATAAACCACCAAGGGATGACACTCCAAGGCCACATGCAGATGAGTCTTTTCATGCACATGAAAACTATGATAATGACCCATTTCATTATCCGGGGGATGCACGACAAGGGGGAGCTAGGGGTCGAGGTGGTCAATCTAGAGGAGGTTACCAAGGGAGGGTGGAGCGTGAAGGGGACTACTATGACTACAGGGGTTATGGTGGACATCGGAGACATCATGATGATGATAGAGGGTTGAACACTATCAAGATCAACCTACCTACCTTCCAAGGAGAGAGTGACCCCGAGGAGTATCTAGAGTGGGTGGTCAAGATGGAGCGAATCTTTCAAACCAACAACGTCCAAGAAGCTACAAAGGTCAAGTATGCCATCACCCAATTCGAAAATTATGCTTCTACTTGGTGTGAGTCCAAACGAAGGCAAAAGGAAACACAAGGGCTCATTGCCAATGGGGGATGGGCAGATTTGAAAACCATGATGGAGCCTCGGTTTATACCTCCAAACTATGAGGATGAATTTATCAAAAAGTCCTACAATTTGAGGCAAGGAAGCAAGGGTGTGACGGAGTATTTTGATGAATTTGAGAAGACTAGGACAAGGGCCAACATGCAAGATGGTGATCGGTCCCTCATACCAAAGTTTTGTGGAGGTTTGAATAGGAAGATCTCTTCTCCCATGGACTTGCACCGATATGAAAGCTTGTATGATGCATTCCAAGCGGCTCTAAAGGTGGAGAAAGGGATCAAATTAGACAAGTCCTACAAGACCAAAAACATCCCTTCCACTTTGAACAAAGGGAAAGATAATGTGAAAGCCTATACCCCATGGGACAAAGCAAAGGAGCCCAAGCGAGAGTTCAAAGGCCATTTTGAAAAGGCCAAGCCTAAAGAAGAGCCAAAGATGGGAGGTAACAAAGCTAAACTTGAAAGCTTGTCTAACATTCAATATTATAAGTATAATGGCCGAGGCCACATGATGAGAGATTATCCAAATAGGAGAATTATTGTTGCTTTGGGTGATGGGGGCTATGAAATGGGTGGTAGTGATGATGAGGAGATAGATAGGGGTATGCCATGTGATGATGACTTTGATGAGGGCCCGTTAGTAGGTGAGCAATTAGAGGAAGACTACCTTACTCTTGTTGTAAGGAGAATAATGGGGGTGCAAGTGAAGGAGGAGTCGAATCAAAGAGAGAATTTGTTCCATGCATATTGTAAGGTTCAAGGGGCTGCTTGTTCTCCAATTATTGATAGTGATAGTTGTGTCAATATGGTGAGCACCACTTTGATTGAACAACTCAAACTACCCACTAGGAAACGTCCACAATCTTACAAGCTACAATGGTTGAATGAGTGTGGTGAGCTAAAGGTGATCAAGCAAGCTTTGATTAAATTCAAGATTGGGGACTACCATGATGAGCTTTTATTTGATGTGGTTCCGATGAAAGCTTATCACATTTTGCTTGGTAGGCCTTGGCAATATGACCGCTTGGCAAGGCATGATGGCAAGACTAACAAGTATGCCTTGGAAGTGGAGGGTCGGAAGTTTATTCTCAACCCGTTGACCCCGGCGTAAGTGAGTGAGGGTTATAGGAAGTTGAGGGAGTTGAAGTTGAAAAGAGAGAAAGAAAAGAAAGAGGGAGTTGTGGAGGATAGGAGAGTGGGAGTTGTCACACAAAAGAGTGAGGAAACAAAAAAAGAAGTGAACTTGTTCTTGTCTAGGAAGGAGTGTTTGAAAGATGTGGAGGAAGGAGCACCCATGATTCTCCTCCTACACAAGGACCATGTTTTGCTTACTAATGAACTAACCCCTTCTTTGCCTAGTTCTATTTCTTCTCTTTTGCATGGTTATGAAGACATCTTCCCCGAGGAGTTGCCTAGTGGATTGCCACCACTAAGGGGCATTGGAAAACAAATTGACCTTGTTCCGGGCTCCTAATTACCCAACAAGGCTGCTTATAGAAGCAACTCGGAGGCCACCAAAGAGCTCCAAAAGCAAGTGGAGGAATTGCTTGAGAGAGGACTTGTGCAAGAAAGCTTGAGCCCATGTGTGGTCCCGGTCATCCTAGTGCAAAAGAAAGATGGAACTTGGCGCATGTGTATGGATTGTAGGGCCATCAACAAGATCACGGTAAAGTATCGTCATCCTATTCCTAGGTTAGATTATATGCTTGATGAGTTATGTGGATCTTGTGTGTTCTCTAAAATTGATTTGAGGAGTGGATACCACCAAATCCGGATGAAACCGGGTGATGAGTGGAAGACGGCCTTTAAGACTAACTTTGGTCTTTATGAGTAGCTTGTCATGCCTTTTGGCTTGTCCAATGCTCCTTCAACCTTCATGAGGCTGATGAATCATGTGCTCAAATCCTTCATCGGAAAATTTGTTGTAGTTTACTTTGATGACATCCTTATCTATAGCAAATCCATTGATGAGCATGCTAATCATTTGAAACAAGTGTTTGATGTTTTGAGAAATGAATAATTGTTTGCTAATATGAAAAAGTGCTCTTTTTGTATTGAGAAAGTTGTTTTCCTTGGTTATGTGGTGAGTGCAAATGGTGTGGAAGTAGATGAGGCTAGGGTGGAGGCCATTAGAGATTGGCCCACTCCTAAGAGCATTGGTGATGTGAGGAGCTTTCATGGGTTGGCTAGCTTTTATAGGAAGTTTGTGAGGGGATTTAGCACTCTAGCCACACCATTGACCGAAGTGATAAGGAAGGATAATGCGATTGTATGGGGAAAAGAGCAAGAAGAGGCTTTTGCAAAATTGAAGGAAGTGCTTAGTTCCACACCTCTTCTTCAATTGCCAAACTTTGATAAAACCTTTGAAATTTAGTGTGATGCTAGTGGGGTAGGAATTGGAGCCGTGTTGATGCAAGATCAATAACCCATTGCCTATTTTAGTGAGAAACTCAAGGGGGCAACCACTAAATACTCCACTTATGATAAAGAGTTGTATGCCTTGGTGAGGGCATTGACTCATTGGCAACATTACATTTGGTCCAAAGAATTTGTCATTAGAACCGACCACCAATCCTTAAAATACCTCAAATCCCAAGAGAAATTGAATGTGAGACATGCCAAATGGGTGGAGTTCCTTGAAACCTTTCCTTATGTCATCCATTACAAAAAGGGGAAAGAGAATGTGGTGGCGGATGCCTTGTCAAGAAAGTTTGTTCTTCAATCAAGAAGGCAATGGGTTTTGAAAGCATGAAGGAGATGTATGCTAATGATCCGGAGTTTGGGGAACTTTATGCTAATTGTGAATTAGAGGAAAGGGGTAGGAGACTCAATCGAATGTGTGGTGAGGAGGAATCTAGTGGTGATGTGGAGAAAAAGAGGTTTCACAAGTTCGAAGGCTTCTTGTTTAGGAATGGGAAGTTATGTGTGCCTAGTTCATCTTGGAGGGAGTTGCTAGTGAGAGAGGCACATAGTGGGGGACTAATGGGGCATTTTGGAGTGGGCAAGACCATGGAGATTCTTAAGGGAGATTCTTAAGGAGCAATTTTATTGGCCTAAGATGAGGGTGGATGTTGTGAGGGTGTGTGGCCAATGCTTGGAGTGTAGGCAAGCTAAGTCAACGCTACTTCCCCATGGTTTGTACTCACCCCTCCCCATTCCCTTAGGTCCTTGGCTTGATATCTCTATGGATTTTGTACTTGGATTGCCTAGGACCAAAAGGGGAAAACATAGCATCTTTGTGGTAGTTGAAAGATTTTCCAAAAAGGCTCATTTCATTCCATGTCACAAGGTTGACGATGCATCTCATGTAGCCAATTTGTTTGTTGAACATGTGCTTAAATTGCGCGGGGTCCCAAAGACTATTGTTAGTAATAGGGATCCAAAGTTTCTTAGTCATTTTTGGAAAGAGCTATGGGGGTGGCTTGGCACTAAGTTGTTATTCTCCACTTCTTTCCACCCCCAAACCGATGGCCAAACCGAGATTGTCAATAGAACCTTGGGTGCCATGGTTAGAGCAATGGTTAAGGGGAAGCTAGCTTCTTGGGAAGAACATCTACCTTTGATTGAGTTTGCAAATAATAGAACCATGCATACTTCTACTTGTATGACGCCTTTCGAGGCTGTGTATGGTTTTAACCCCCTTACCCCCCTTGAATCTTACGCCTTTGTCTAGTGATGTTGTCTTAAGCTTAGATACCAAGGTGAGAGCTCAAGAGATGAAGCAACTTCATGAGCAAGTAAGGAAACAACTCAAGAAGAAAAATCAAGAAGTTGCCAAAAGAGTGAACAAGGGAAGGAAGAAGGTTATCTTCGAGCCCGGTGATTGGGTGTGGGTTCATTTCCGAAAGGATAGATTTCCAAACAAGCGGACGAGAAAATTGATGCCTAGAGGCGATGGCCCCTTCCAAATCCTTGAACGCCTCAATGACAACGCATACAAAGTGGACTTGCCAAGCAATTACCAAGTGTACAACACTTTCAACGTGTGTGACTTGTCTCCCTTCAAAGTCGAAGAACAAGTGAATCCGTGGACGGTTACTTCTCAAGACAGGGAGAATGATGCAACTCAATGCCCGGTTAAACCATTTACAAGGAGCCAAGCTCGGGAGTTGCAGCAGTTGCAGTCTATGTTTGCACAGTTGGAGCTGCTGGGGCAAGTGCTGGAAGCTTCAGGGCAATTCTGCCTACTTTCTGCCTCAGAAGCTGAAATTGTTCATCGCGATCGCGAGTGCACAGACGCGATCGCGAAAGGCCAAAAAGAAGACCAACGTGACCGCGAGCCATCAGACGCGATCGCGGAAGAAGTGAAGGCAGAACAGCGCAATCGCGTGTCCACAGACGCGATCACGCAAGAGGCTGATATTGGTTGAAGACCCATGCCTGCGCGATCGCGAGACCATAGCCGCGATCGCGAGGCTTTGATTAATTACTCAGTGCGATAGCGCCAGTTCTTGCGCGAACGCGCTGAGACGAGGACCAGAAGCCCATTTCAGCTAATGACTTTAAAGGCCCAATGTTAAGGGGCAATTAAGGCAAATTGTGCCATACTATATAAGTTATTATTGTCATTTGTTTACTTAGTTTTTGATGACATTAAACCTAGTGAGGAATTTGGCTAAGCTTGTTTGCTTAAGCACACTTATTGTCCTTGATTTGCAATTAGTCTTAACTAATTAAGGATCAATTAGAATTTGTTCGATTTGATAGACAATTAAGGGGGTGTTTAGGCTAATTTCCCTAATCTACTTCCTTAATCTTTTCTAATCAAGTTTGGGTCTTTTTTTAATTATTGTTCTTTTAATTTCGTGTCTTTAAGTTTCGTATCAACAACTATATATACATTTGAAATGAGAACCCTAACTTGGTCCATAATCTACTCACTAATGGGCCAAACCCAATGTATAATTAAACTAACCTACCTTAAAATATACCATTTACACAAGTGACCCTCATTATGATCATCTATAAAGTGTAACTCACAAATAATACATGTTCAGGAACATAATAGGCAAATATTTAATCCCTTAGAATATGGTAGTGATACCGAGGGACCTATTTTAATGTCTTGGGAATATAAAAAGAAGATTTCCTTTCAAGTAAATTTAATTGATTATTCACAGCATCCAACAAGCTGATATACTTTTCGTCTTTAGTGAAGTGTTTTTTTTTTACTGTAAGGGCAGATTAATCGTATAAAGTACATGTTCAATCAAATTTTTGGCTCAAACTCTATATATCTGTTATACATAATATATATTGTACCATAATGAAATGACCTTGGTCAGTCGTTTCAGAAGTTAGGACTTCGATTGACGTGCCGATAATTTTAAAATATTCGTAATGTCCATTAGAACCTCTCTGTAAAATTTGAGCTAAATCAGACCTCGTCTGTTGGCATCGGAAGAAGGTTTCAGTTTTTATTGTCGATAAATATTAAAAAGAGATTTTCGAGCTCGGTTTTGGCGAATGAGCTCCGATTCAAAATCCGAAAGCGCCGTTAGGTTCGTATGATTATTTGTGACTTTTGTGATTTTTTGAAAGTGAATTTCGATGTTGTTCGGTTAGTTTCCGCTAAAATGTCGAAAGTTAAATAATTTGACTTTTTTTCTATTTAAATTCACATCTTGAATTTCGGGAACCCGATTTGAGGTCCGCCTGAGCGAGTATGCTATATATATTTTGTATAACTTGTATGCAAAAGTTAGAATTATTTCGAATATCGTAGGGTACCGTTTTAATTTTTACCGTAGCAGCGAATTTTAAAGAAAAAAGAGGGAGATATACATATTGGCGGTGACCTTAGCATTTGCTAAGGATTATAAACAGAGGGAGAATTGGAACGAGAAGCCGAGAAAAATGAAATGGCGAAAAAATGGAAAAAAATGCCAGAAAATGAGAAAAGGGACCGGAGAAAAATAGAATTTTCACCCTGAAACATTCAGGTAATGATCCTAATATATTATTTGAGTTTATTATGTGTGTTTGAATATGTTTTAACGGTAGAATTTGGAATATTAGACATCGTTTTAATAAGTTCAATTAATAGTTTAAAAGGCCAAATGGACCCTGATAATGGAATTGATTATATATTCGCACTCAGTAAGTTATGGACAACATATAAATGTAATTTATTTAGGGTTTGGTTATGTGACCTTAAACCCTGTATATAGGCCTGGCCTGCGTATAGCGTATGCGAATAGGGCATCAGGTTCCTAACCGGATTACCCTAAGATGTGAGGAATGAAGCCTTTAGCCTAATTTGATATATTTTTCTGCTTATTGAATGGAGTGGGATCGTTTGGCAATGAAACCAAAGGACAAAGTGGTTATTGAGTGGATGTACAAACTTTGTAACAAGGTAAGTGTTTATATCCATTTTTTTGGAGGCACCTGGCCTCGTGGATTTTCTACTACGTGTTCCTTACGTGTGTAGCTACCGATAGGCGTACTCATTACGCCTTAGCTTTGGATTTACATTATATATGATATGTTATGTCCTGTTGTTGATATTGCATTGGGGATCTGAGCAATTGTACTCTGGCTGTGAGTTGGCATCTACTTCCCGGCTATCGATGAGAGTCCCGCGCCGGTGAAGGGTTATTATTGCATCACATTGCATTCATATGCATTACATTGTATATCATATTGGGTAAAGGAGTATTCCGCCACAGGAGCAGGAGTATTCCGCTCCATTGTATCATATTGAGGGTAGGAGTATTCCGCCTTAGGAGCAGGAGTATTCTGCTCCATTGTATCATATTGAGGGTAGGAGTATTCCGCCCCAGGAGCAGGAGTATTCCGCTCCATTATATCATATTGAGGGTAGGAGGATTCCGCCCCAGGAGAGTGCAGGAGTATTCCGCCTCAGCTTTACATTATATCGGGTGCAGGAGTATTCCGCCCCAAGAGAGTGCAGGAGTATTACGCCTCTGGTTTATATTATATCAGGTGCAGGAGTATTCCGCCCCACGAGCAAGAGTATTCCGCTCCAGTTGGTTATCAGATTGGATTCCCCTCGAATGCAGGAGTATTCCGCTTCGGGATGGGATTACGGGCACATGTGACCCTTTGCATCATATTTCATTTCATTTCATTTCATCTCAGTTCATACCATTGTGTAGACTTGCGGTACATGACTACTATTCTGCTTATATGGGCATTGCTTATTTCTTGATATGTTTCTGGCACGCATCCTTAGTTGAGTTTATAAGTTTCTTACGTGTTTCCGGTTGTTATCTGGCTCTGCCTTTTTATAATTTAAATAAAAGGAATTTGGTCTATCGGTTTCTCTTCTCCCTGGCTAGCTATCCTATTCTTTGAGGTGGCTTGTCTGCCCCACTTATTGAGTCCTTTTGACTCACCCTTGTTTGTTTTTTGTTTCTTGTCTATCTATTTCGTTTCGGCAGGTTCGCTCCAGGATTGAGTTCGCCACGTTGTGAAGGAGCGAAGACGACTTCAGCTGTCAGGGTGAGCCAGCTTTTATTCCGGATGGCCACCAGTTTATTGGTTATTATTTCAGCTGCATTTTGCTCCCTTCAGGAGGTATTTGTCTTCTTTTGTACTCTTAGATGTCTAGTCTGGATAGCCCTAAACCTAGTATATTGGGTAGTCAGCTGTAATTTCTTTTATGCAGCTTAGAGGTATCAGTATCTCTGTGTTTTTTTTAAGTCTTGTCCTTATTTAGGAATTATTATATTTATTTCCCTTATTTAATTGGTAAGGGTTCGCCCGACGGGTCTAGGGGAGGATGTCGGATGCCCGCACTGCCTAGCCGGATTCTGGGTCGTGTCAGTTGGTATCAGAGCCTAATTTAGAGTCTATCCAGACTAAGACAGTGTCTAGTAGAGTCTCGCTGATGGGTACGTAGACGTCCGTACTTATCTATGAGAGGCTATGATGGAATTTAGGAAGTTTCACTTTCTTCTTTTCTGATCGTGTATCGGTCTAGGATGCAAAAGTAATTTTGTTAATTCCTTCATGGTAATTGTGAACCCTCGTGCGACAAATCAGCAAACGGTATGAGTTCAAGACGAAGCAGTCTAGCCTGGGGCTAGCACTGACGAAGCCCCGATATTTTTTTGATCGTGCTGACGGTCTAGTTACGGAAGTCCCAGTTGTACGAGTTCGCGATGGGCAAGGGAGCATGGCCTTGTGGTTCCCTTGGCTCTCTACGATGCTTTTACGAGAATCTTGGCGACGCAGATACCGCAAAAAAACCTATTATTCGCTAGGCAACTTATCAGGTTGCCGCAGATGCAGACGTTCGGTCTCAAGGAGCTCATATTCCAGTTTTTAATATTGCCGCACTAAACTATGTTCCGGAGGCAGCATGTGTTGTGCCTCTAATTATTCTAGCTGGTTAGCTAGCCTGAGTAATAGCCCGGTCCGAGTGTCTGAAGAGGCTACATTATTTTACCCAATTGAACCTTCCGATATTCTTAAGCCACGCATCAGATAACCCCTGCGTAAATTTTTGGAATACAATGATGTCAGCATATCCTTCAGGCTCTTAATTATATCGAGCAGCATGGTGTTCGTTATTCCGCTTTTCAGTTTCAGGGGTCCAGCCTTGAATTGGGGGCCGCTCTCTTATTAGCTAACTTGGTTTGATTTTTCTTCTAGATTCGTGGAAAAGTTCCCTTCGCGTAGCGAGCGAGATGAAACGAGTCGCCAATTTGAGCTGATTGGATAGGGTAGCCTGTCGGATAGCCTGTTGGTATTTCAGAATATGAGATTGAATTCTATAGAATGGCTGGATATGAATTAGAACTCGTCCATCTGCCTTTCGAGAGATTCAAAGATTCATTGGTGATGTTTTTCCTGAAATAGTGAATGATATCCTTTCTTATGATTAACAATTTTATATAACCATTGCTTCTTCTTCTTTTTTTCCTTCTAAATGTGTCCCATCATTTTATTTTTCAAAATTTTTGCAGCGGAAAGAAATGGAGTATCCATTGGTAAACCGGTAAAAAACTTTCACCTTTTATCTCCCAGGCAAAATTTATCTTTTGACTCTTACATCTTCTTATTCCTTTGCTTAATTTTTTTTCCTTCCATTTCCTTACTGCAGACGGGCTCGAGTTCTTTTATGGTCGTTCCAAGAGGACTTCGAAAGTTACTTGTCTACACGAAGAAAAAATATAAGAATCCCATAATTTACATTACAGAGAATGGTAAGACAATGAACTAATTCATCAATAAAGTGATTTTGTCATTCAATAATTTAAACTGAATCTCTTTATTTACTCATCACAAATGTATATGTGTTGTCTTGTGATTAGGAATGACTGATAATAATGTTACACAAGTTCAGCAAGGAGTAAATGATCCCCAACGAGTAGATTTCTACCGTCGTCATCTGTTGGCCCTTAATGCTGCCATTAAGTGAGTACATTCAATTCATTGGTGATGTTTTTCCTTCCTTGAGATCCCAGAGGGCTCGAGAAATCGAGGTTGGGACTTCATTTGATGTTGTTATTGATATTGCTCAGAGGTATTAGGCATACCATAAGTTAGAGGGGGAAGAGTTAGAGCGAGAGAGCAAGAAATTCCGTGGCCTTGGTGGGCAACCATGGTACCTCATTTGGAAGTAAAAGTTCTGATTATTTTGGGAGGTCATCTTCATGGTTATCTCAGCTTGTGTCACGTGATTCTTAGAGTGCGCCAGTAGCTCGTCAAGATCATATTCAGTCTTTTCTTTACAGCTATCAACAATCTTTCCAACTTCCATTTTTCAGCGAAAAGGTGGTATCATTGTCGTGAGTCTGGCTATCCTTTAAGGAGTTTTTCCTTACTCCGGATAGTAGGCAGTCGTGCTTTCTTTGGTCATCAGGCACCTGATCAGTCACAGGGGATTTCATTTAAATCTTAATCAACCAGAGAAATGCCACCATCCAATAGAGTTCGAGAGCGTAGTGGTTGTGGTTCTTTTGGAAATAATTATCAGGGTAGCGGCTCAGCTTAGCTGCAGAGGCAGTTCTACGAACTGCTAGTCTGGCAGGATGCTGAGGCATCCGATGTAGTAGACCCGTGTGTTTCTTCTTCCCTTATCTCTAAGTAAGATTTATTTTTCCGATCGATCTGGAAATGGTTTGTCATATTATGTTTCCATGGTTTCCTCATTATTTCTATTAAGAATCGGTTGCGGTAGAGGGGCGAGCTTCTGGTATGATTTATTCCTAGCATTTGTGAGACCCTACTAGTTGATCTGGTTTAAATGTGAGAAATTTGGGAGAAAGTGTCGGTATGGTCTGCTTGGCATCTTTTTGTGCCACCTTCTATTATTATGTCAAATCAGTTTACCTCTCTCGTCGGAATTAAATATTGGTAGGATAATGGGATCCTAATTCGTCACCTTCAGAAAGTGTCATTGTTTCTTCCGGTGTAAAGTGGTTAGTAAGTAATATTCAATCTACGTGTCTCCTCTTGGTTCGAAACGCTAGTAAAGTCATGTTATCTCATGAGCTTATCTGGGTTATAAAACGGTTTAGTAAATTGTCAGAGTTTCCTTCTTATTGGGAGGTTAAATTGGCATAGATCTCATTCCATAAAGCTCAGTTAATATCTGTTTCTTCAATTGCGATTCTTGGGCTACTTTGACTCGTAAGTAGTCTAGCTTTGGTAGCCAAGAAAATAAGAAGATGAGCTTCCTGAAGCTCTAATTATTTCTATCCTCGATCCATTTCCATTTCTTCTTCGTCCGGCACTAGTGAGCTTGGGCGATTGGTAGCCGCTTGTGACGTTTCCTGTGTTGAGCCAGAGTACGTATTATTGTAGCTGGGTAAGCATATTATTGCTTTGGATATAAACACTTAACTCTTCCAAAAGATAACACTGCTAAGAACCACGGTAAAAGATGTCCAAAATAGTAGCACAAAATGTTTCAAAATCTGGAAAATTATTTTTATCTTCGGACAGCTGTTAGTAGTTTGCGCATAACTCCTTGTACAAAATTGATATTGAGATGCTTCAAGATTCCTTGGAACCCTAAGACATATATCTAAAACTTTTATGAAGACTATGAAGTCTATAACTTTGATCTACACTCTGAAAATTAGGTTGAAATTCAAGACATTGGTGCTGTCCAGACATTCTATCTGCGGATTTGTTATGTCATGCAGTTGTCTCATCTTGTTATCCGTTTAACATGTTTATGTTATCAGTTTATCCGGGTATCTATTCCCATGTATAGTATAGTGTTGGTTCTATTTTTGCGGATCATCCAGTTTCAGGGGAAACTCTGCCGAAATTTTTATATAGAAGTACCATCCATTAGGCGGTGGTGTTTACGGCAAAGGTATGGAGTTGCGAACTCGAGCGTTGCAGCTGTTTGGCAACTCGAAAGGGTAGTTGGTAGCTTAGGTCTGCCTACGTTCAGCTTTTAGCTAAATCTTCTTTAGTCCAGCAGACTGTGCGAGGATGGTTATTTCTATTCAAATAGCTGCATGAATTTGTGTTTTAAGTGGAGGAGTCTTCCTCCAAATACTGAATGGTAAAACAAAATCTCTAAGGCGTTGATACCACTTTTGACACGACTTTAACTTGCTGGCAATTAGAATACTGAGCCACAAATTCTGCTATGTCACACTTCATTCCGTCCCACCAATAAATCTGCTTAACATCATAGTACATCTTAGTCGAACATGGATGAACAGTATATTTGGAATAATGTGCCTCTATCATAATCTGTCCACATAAATCTGCAACATCAGGAATACAAAGTCTATCTTTTTACATGAGAACACCGTCAGTAGTAACCCTGTATGGTGACTCTGGTTTTCTTCTAGCTATCTGCCTGTATTCAACTAGAACTGGATCCTCATACTGACGCTATTTTACTTGATGAAAATTTAGATTTAAAGATCTAGTGCAGCTTGTCGTCCATCCATCATTGACATATCTCCTTCACACCTCAACTTTTTGAGAAGTTACTTTAGAATTATAAGGGCACCTGTAATCAACTTTGTTGCCGGTATTCTGCCTCAGCTCATGATCCAACTACATGCCTCTTTTATTTTCACTTTCTCAAGTCATAATTTTTCTAATTCAAAAACAATACCCTGAAGTAGATGTTCAGTCTGAAGATTATTTCTGGTATGCATCATACTATCCAGTAGTATTTGCATGATCCTTATCCTTATATGATAGACCCTGTTCAGATGAACCTTTGACATACATTAGGATATGAGTAACTACCTTCCCACAAGGAGCTTGCGGAACAACACTAACATCAACTGAGATGTTGCATAATGCGTTCGTAAAAATAATATAGCTTGCATCAAATCCTCTATAGTGTGTAGTGACAAGGTACTTTAAAAGTTCCCTCTATTGCATCAAGCGCGAGTTAATTCTTAGTTCCATCGACCTGTTCTATATCGAAAGGTATATCGAAGAGGTGATTATCGGCTGAATCATGTTAATCCATTCAAAGTTCCGTGTATCTTTGCTTTGAAAATATAGAACTCTCCTCTCGTGATTTAAGAAGGATCATCTTAGTCAGAATAATCCGGGCAATGGTATTATCATATTATCCAGATATGTTTTATTCCAAGAGTTCGGTGTTCGTGTTATAATCTTGATACTGTAATCATGAGAAAAATTCCGTGGGATAGTTTATGAAGGTCGTGCAAGTTCTTTCGTTATCAGCGTAAATCTTGCTTTAGACTTAGGCTCGTTCGAGGACGAACGAGAGTTTAAGTGGAGGAGAATGAAACGACCTCGGTCAGTCGTTTCGGAAGTTAGGACTCCGATTGGCGTGCTGATATTTTTAAAATATTCGTAATGTCCATTAGGACCTGTCTGGAAAATTTGAGCTAAATCAGACCTCGTTTGGTAGGCATCGGAAGAAGGTTTCAGTTTTTATTGTCGATAAATATTAAAAAGAGATTTTCGAGCTCGGTTTTGGCGAATGAGCTCCGATTCGAAATCCGAAAGTGCCGTTAGGTTCGTATGATTATTTGTGACTTTTTTTATTTTTTGAAAGTGAATTTCGATGTTGTTCGGTTAGTTTCCGCTAAAATGCCGAAAGTTAAATAATTTGACTTTTTTTCTATTTAAATTTGCATCTTGAGTTTCGGGATCCCGATTTGAGATCCGCCTGAGCGAGTATGCTATATATATTTTGTATAACTTGTATGCGAAAGTTGGAATTATTTTGAATATCGTAGGGTACCGTTTTAATTTTTACCGTAGCAGCGAATTTTAAAGGAAAAAAGAAAAAGAAAAAAAGACAAAAGACAAAACACAAAAAGACAAAATAGTAAAGGAAAGAAAGAGATATATATATATTGGAAGTGACCTTAGCATTTGCTAAGGATGATAAACAGAGGGAGAATCGGAACGAGAAACAGAGAAAAATGAAATGGCGCATAAATAGAAAAAAATACCAGAAAATGAGAAAAGGGGCCGGAGAAAAATAAAATTTTCACCCCTGAAACATTCAGGTAATGATCCTAATATATTATTTGAGTTTATTACGTGTGTTTGAATATGTTTTAACGGTAAAATTTGGAATATTAGACATCGTTTTAATAAGTTCAATTAATAGTTTAAAGGGTCAAATGGACCCCGATAATGGAATTGATTATATATTCGCACTCAGTGAGTTATGGGCAACATATAAATGTAATTTATTTAGGGTTTGGTTATGTGACCTTAAACCCTGTATATAGGCCTGGCCTGCGTATTGCGTATGCGAATAGGGCATCAGGTTCCCAACCGGATTACCCTAAGATGTGAGGAATGAAGCCTTTAGCCTAATTTGATATATTTTTCTGCTTATTGAATAGAGTGGGATCGTTTGGTAATGAAACCAAAGGACAAAGTGGTTATTGAGTGGATGCACAAACTTTGTAACAAGGTAAGTGTTTATATCCATTTTTTTGGAGGCACCTAGCCTCGTGGATTTTCTACCACGTGTTCCTTACGTGTGTAGCTGCCGATAGGCGTAATCATTACGCCTTAGCTTTAGATTTACATTATATATTATATGTTATGTCCTGTTGTTGATATTGCATTGAGGATCTGAGTAATTGTACTCTAGCTGTGAGTTGGCATCTACTTCCCAGCTGTCGATGAGAGTCACGCGCCGGTGAAGGGTTATTATTACATCACATTGCATTCATATGCATTACATTGCATATCATATTGGGTGCAGGAGTATTCCGCACCAGGAGCAGGAGTATTCGCTCCATTATATCATATTGAGGGTAGGAGTATTCCGCCCCGGAGCAGGAGTATTCCGCTCCATTGTATCATATTGAGGGTAGGAGTATTCCGCCCCAGGAGCAGGAGTATTCCACTCCATTGTATCATATTGAGGGTAGGAGTATTCCGGCCCAGGAGCAGGAGTATTCCGCTCCATTGTATCATATTGAGGGTAGGAGGATTCCGCCCCAGGAGAGTGCAGGAGTATTCCGCCTCATCTTTACATTATATCGGGTGCAGGAGTATTCCGCCCCAAGAGAGTGCAGGAGTATTCCGCCTCTGGTTTATATTATATCGGGTGCAGGAGTATTCCGCCCCAGGAGCTGGAGTATTCCACTCCAGTTGGTTATCAGATTGGATTCCCCTCGAATGCAGGAGTATTCCGCTTCGGGATGGGATTACGGGCACATGTGACCCTTTGCATCATATTTCATTTCATTTCATTTCATCTCACTTCATTTCATTTCATCTCAGTTCATACCATTGCGTAGACTTGCGGTACATGACTATTATTCTGCTTATATGGGCATTGCTTATTTGTTGATATGTTTCTGGCACGCATTCTTAGTTGAGTTTATAAGTTTCTTACGTGTTTCCGGTTGTTATCTGGCTCTGCCTTTTTATAATTTAAATAAAAAGAATTTGGTCTATCTGTTTCTCTTCTCCCTGACTAGCTATCCTATTCTTTGAGGTGGCTAGTCTGCCCCACTTATTGAGTCCTTTTGACTCACCCTTGTTTGTTGTTTGTTTCTTGTCTATCTATTTCGTTTCGGCAGGTTCGCTCCAGGATTGAGTTCGCCATGTTGTGAAGGAGCGAAGACGACTTCAGCTGTCAGGGGGAGCCAGCTTTCATTCCGGATGGCCACCAGTTTATTGGTTATTATTTCAGCTGCATTTTGCTCCCTTCAGGAGGTATTTGTCTTCTTTTGTACTCTTAGATGTCTCGTCTGGATAGCCCTAAACCTAGTATATTGGGTAGTCAGCTGTAAGTTCTTTTGTACAGCTTAGAGGTATCAGTATCTCTGTGTTTTTTTTAAGTCTTTTCCTTATTTAGGAATTATTATATTTATTTTCCTAATTTAATTGGTAAGGGTTCGCCCGACAAGTCTAGGGAAGGATGTCGGGTGCCCGCACGGCCTAGCCGGATTCTGGGTCGTGTCACATAATGTCCCGGCTTCTCGTTTTTAGAATTTTGACTATATCTTTAGAAATGAGGGTTCCGTTAGAACAATCATGTCAATTTTGGCTTGTGTATAAATTTTTGTTACACTCTGAGACCTTTTGGTCGACTTTGGAATAAGAAATTATTTTATGAACGACTTTATCATTTTAACTCCTCGTTTTGAACATCGGTGGTCCATTTGAAGTTTTGAAGTTTTCATAGATAAGTCTCGATTTATGTGACTCACAGAAGCTAGATTCATTGAATTCCAAGGTCTTTTAAGAGATTTGAAACACGGAAAATGGTTTAGGATTGTAAGCATTTAAATTTTGGTGAATTAAATCCATAAAAAATTTGGATTAATTTCTTAATTCCAAAAAAATAAAATGCAACATGGCAAATGACGTGGCGCCAAATCAAATGAAGTAGCCAATGAAAATACACCAAGTGTACAAATGATAGGCTTTATCAAATCAAATGAAATCATATCACAAAGATATAGGAGATTGGTTTATAATTCAAAATCAACCAATCAAATCAAAACAAATACATTTAGCCTTATCACAATTTCTCTATAAATAGAGAGCTTCCATAAGGCCAAAAGAAAAGGAACTTGAAGAAAGGAAGAAAAAGGACATCAAGGTGGAGATCATCAAGAAGGACATCAAAGGAGGAGAAGCACATCAAGCATACTAAAGGGCAATCAAAGAAGCTCCGAAGGAAAGCTTTCAAAGTCTTCTTCTACGTCAGTGATTTACGTCCCTGTTCAAGTTCAACAACGGAGACCGTGATCTACGTCTTTGTTCAAGTCCAACAACGGAGGCTACGATCTATGTCCCTGTTCAAGTCCAACAACGGAGGTTACGATCTACATTCCTGTTCAAGTTCAACACTAGAGGCTACGATCTACGTACCTGTTCAAGTTTAACAACGAAGGCACGATCTACGCCCCTGTTCAAGTTCAAAAAGAAAGTTCAAATCAAGATTCGGCGAGCACGAGTTCAAATCATCTGTTCGTGGCAGTTGAATCTCAAATCTCGTTCGTGACGGACGTCAAAGTGTTCGTGACACACAATAAATCCAAATCAAGCTCTTGAATCAAATCCAAAGTTCATCAAGTTCAAGATCAACCTTTCGAGCCCTTGAACCAAAGTTCGTGAGGAGAAGTATCAGAGGATGTCATTTACAAAATTAGAGACACTCTAGAGATTGTAACCTGCATCTTTTGTTGATATAAATACAATACTTTGTTACACTATTTCTTGTCTTGATTTTCTAGACTTCTAAATTTGTTGTTACAAAGATAATACTGGATTTTTAGGCTCCCAGCAACGGCTATAAATTCCCCACCCAATAATATTTTTTCAATTTTTCGCTGTTTTTTGGAGAGTTGGAGCACGAGATAGAACTATTTGAGCTTAGAATTACTTCCTAGTTAAGGTGAGGATTCTAACACATGTTAGTGATTCTTAACACTAATTCCTCCCTAAATTCATGCTTTTACGAAGATATCAAGTAGAGATTTATGGATATTTGACTCAAAGCATAAAATATAAAAATTATGGGATTGATGAACCTACTATACATTGTTTGGAAGATTCTTTACATATTTGGGTATTGTAATGAATGGATAAATGAGTTTGTAAGTGTGATTCTAAATATGAGATAGTGGCTAAATGTTGAATTTCGACATAAACCATAGACTGCTTAAATTGGGTAATTGGTTATCCAATTGGATTCCAATTTAGAATCCAATCATATAGTTAAAGTATTGGGACTTTGGGTACCACAATTGTGGATTTTATTTGGGTTTTCGACCATGTGTGTCCGGGGGGGGGGGGGGTGGTTATTTCAAGAATCTTAACCCTTTTGACTATGATATTGAGGAAAATGATCCTATACCCAAAAATAGTTATGTTGTTCATTATTTTGACTAGAGCAGAGTCGTTTAGAGGAGGTTTGATTATAAGTCTTTGTTCGAATTGTTTGAGCATGTATATGATCATCCATCTATTCATATGGTATTTGATCATGGGGTGTGGTCCGTGTGGACTCTCGACCCGGTGTTATGTTTGGGCATGCGGATCCATGAAGTAGTTGGATATTTATAAGCATATATTCATGCCTCAGGATTATGATTTGGGCATGTGAACTCACGACTTGATATTTAATCATGTAGATAGATGACTGTGTTATCTCTTTAGACAAGTGAACTTGTGTCTTGGTTATCTGATTATGGTTTGGGCGAGTAACCTCTTGATCCAGTTTCTGGTTGTATCTTCATATATGAATACAATATTCATATTGGTTGTACCTATGTGATTATGCGCTTATAGGATTAAACTAGTTGGTTGCATAAAGTTAGTTATATATATGGACGGGGACATTGATGCTATGGTAAAATATCAGTTTGAAGTATTTTCTTTGACGATATCATAAATGTTGATTTCGAGTTCTCGCTTTAAATACCATTTATTTTAAACTTTATATTGATATATGGCTAGGATATCAGGTTTGTTTCAAAAGAATATTGGTTTCATAATCATTTTTATGTGGCTCATAAATTATTCAATTTCCTATTAAACTTGATATATATATTTTTTGAGTAATTGCTTCCTTTTATTGTTGGAGGCTATCTGCCTCGTATATGGAGACCTTATGATCGATCACCCCTATATTTTCTTTGGTCTTTTATCGTTAAGTTCTTTTGGGTAGTTTTTAACCATGCTGTGGACCGCTTATCTGCTGATGTATGGAGCATAAGACAAGTGTTAGTTCAGCACTCGGAGCGTATTGAAAGAATGCTTTTGGGACTCCTTATCCAACAAGGGATGAATCCGGAGCAGTTTGTTACTCCTCCAAATTCTCCCAATGCTGACAACTAGAACTTTTATTTAAGCATTATATCTAGTACTAGTACTTTTGTCTAAGCATTATATCTAGTACTTTTGTCCAAGCATTATGTCAAGTACTTTTGTATATGTATTTTGCTTCCTTAAGTATGAATGAAAATTATCAGATTATGTGTTAAGTTGATAATACTTCCACTACATAAGTGAACGCCTAAACTTCATCAGCAACTTGAAACATTCTAACACACGTTCCAAGCACCGTATGAAGATGTTTGACATCGTTATTAATGTAAACATGCTAGCATATATTTTAACAACACCCATCTAAAATGCATCAGCAAGTTGAAACATCCTAACAAAAGTTCAGAGCACTGTATGAAGATGTTTGACATAGCAGAAGGAGTTTGGCCTTAAAATCGTTATTAACACAAACATGCAAAAGCCTCACTATTTGTACAACAACACAACACTATTTTATTTGACGAAAAAATCAACAAAAAGCAGAAATTTTCACGAGAATTTCAGTCCAGAACCAGAAAGAAGGCGTAAAAACCCTAGCTTTATCGAAATAGCCAAATAGCAAAAAAATAAACCTCGATTCACTTGAAAACATCAATATAGTACAAAATTTACCTTTAGATGTTACCGGAGAACATTATGTAGATGGCCGGCGACGAAATAGAAGACTCGAGAAGAAGACTTGAGAAGTGTGTAAGAGAAGAAAGGGGCGGGTGTTCGATGTTTGAAATGATGGAATTGATAAGATTGATCAGCCGCATTTTTAATTAAAACTTCACTTTTGGGGTTGTCATAATTTCCATTAAGGCCCCACCTTTTTTTTTTTGTTCCGAATTCCACGCGCATCCCATTTTTGTATAAAATAGAGCCCGGGGCGGGGGTACATTTCTTTTTTGAGATATTAGAACGTTCTTCTGAACGTGCCAAACATAATAATCAATTAGGTAGTTCGTTTAAAATGAAACGCGTTTGCTAAAAAATAAAAGGTACTTTTTTCACGTTCAGAACATAATAAACGATGTTTGAACCCTAACCCTAACCCTAACCCTGAACCCCAAAACCTAACTCTAACCCTAACCCCAAACCGCAAAAATTCCTAACATTTAGAGAACATTCAATCTCCTGTTCTGAACCTTGTGCGTAATGTTCTCGAACGTCGTAAGTCTGTTCTGGATCTTCATACTGATGTTGTTTTTGTACCGTTGAGGATTAGTTGATAAATACTAATATAAGGATCATTTAAAATGCATAAACAATGATTTAGTAGTTTATTAAGATTCCAAAACATGCTATGTATAAGTAAACCAAAATATATGTCGTTAATTATACCAAAATATAATTATTAAGTTGTTTGGATAAGGAGTGTAGGGTTGATTCTAGATCAATTAACAATTTTAAACATTAAGAAGTGTATTATAATGAATTGTAGCATAGATTGGACGTTATATCACTAGATAGACACATTAGTAATCTATTTGCTGATCTTACAATCTATGTGTAGCTTTATTATTGGATCGAGCAAGTCTTAGACTAGGTAACTGATGTTTGGCATTTTATGCCTATATTTTCTCAATATTTCCTCACGTTTGAGTATTTTATTCGCCCGTTTTCTAGTTAATGAATGTGATTTTGCACTGATTTTATGTCGTGTGTGTGTAGGTTGTTATGAAGTGCAATTGGAGCTTTAAAGAGCATGATCGAGCAAGAAAAGATTGGATTTGGATTGAGGATTAGATTGAACATACGAAGGCACAACGCGACGCGAGCTGCAGACGAAGGAAGCAGGAATTTGGCCTGGCGCTATAGGTGGCGCGGGGCGCCCCCAAAAGCGCCCAGCCTTCTGGCGCGGTTACTAGCGCGGGGCGCCCCAAAAGCGCCCAAGTTTCGACGGGTTCTGCCTGGGTTGGCGCGTTCGGGGGCGCGGGGCGCCAGCTACAGCGCCCCTGGAGCGCTTTTGGACTTCCTATTTCGTCTAGGCTTAGGTGTAACTTATTACTAGGCCTTTGTAAACCCTATAAATACTCTTTTACTTCGTTTTTGATAGGAGTTCAGACTTTGGAGCAAATTAGAGAGCTCATAACATCTTGAACAAGGGTTTTTCTTCCTTCCATTAATCTATTACATCATTATTTCATTATTTCATCAAATCCTTGTGTTGTTATTATGAGTATGCGTAGCTAAATCTATCGTTCTAGGGTTAGAGTATTTCATGAAGGTTGATGTTTGAAGATTAATTTCCATTAATTGAATCCCATAACGGATTGCTTATTCTTTCTTGATTTCACTTGTGTAATTGTCAGGGCCCGATTATTACGCATTATTTATGGTTTTTAGATTGAACTCGAAAGAGAGAATTTATGAACGCAATAAGAAAGAGTAGGGCTAGATTGTGAACCTGGGCATCGGGGAACCAATTTGTGAGTAGGATAGACATATACTTGCTCGCCTAGCTTAACTAATTACAGAATTCGTTCATGCGTGTACGTGATTCAACCCATAGACATATAGGGAATTGAGTAACCTGCATAGACCGTGAAGAATCGAGAGGTTTTCACGGGTACATTTAATCTGTTAGTTAGTAATCCGGGATTTGAGAAGTGGAATCAATTGGAAAACTCAACTGGATTGTTCGTAACTCTGACCCTGGACCGTCTCCTTATTACTGATAACAACCAATTTTTGCTCCATTGTTTGAATTCACCTTTACCCTCTTAATTACTGTTCTTTAGTTAACTAAATCATCACTATTGGAAAAAGACCCCTGGATAGTAGATAGAAATTGTTTGTTAAGCGTCAGTCTGAATAGTCCTCGTGGGAACGATACTCTACTTATTATTTTATTACTTGTCGACCGCATATACTTGTGTGTGCGTTGGGAGCAACAAGTTTTTGGCGCCGTTGCCGGGGACTAAATAATTGACTGTTTTCTTTTCAGACGATTTATTAATTTCTATTCAGGTTTAATTTTTGTTTTGAGTTTTGTGCTGTTTCAGGTATTAGGTCCTGCTTGATCTTTACCTACAGGAATGGCAGCAGAACTAGCTTTAGCTGTGCGAGATGTTGCTCTCCCCAGCCTGGAGGGGGTAGCGTCTAGCATAGTTAAGCCCGCTATCACCGGGCACTTTGAGATTAAGTCCGGCATGATTCAGTTGCTGCATGTGACTGGGCAATATGCTGGATTACTTCATGAAGATCCGCAGCAACATATTCAGAATTTTCTGGAGATTAGTGATACTTATACACCAACGGGAGTTCCTACTGATTATGTTCGTTTGACGTTGTTCCCGTTTTCACTGATTGGGGCAGCAAGGAAGTGGTTAAAGGCTGAAAAGCCTAGGTCTATCACTACTTGGGAGGATTTGGCTAAGAAGTTCTTGGCTAAATTTTATCCATCTGCCAAGACAGTCCGGCTGAGGAGTGAAATTATGTCCTTCAGACAGATAGAAGGAGAGTCTTTGTATTCAGCCTGGGAGCGATTTAAAGCTTTATTGAGAGATTGTCCACACCATAACCAATCCAATGAGGTTATTGCACATACTTTTGTTGAGGGGTTGAATGCGCATACTAAGATCGTGGTAGATGCTGCTGCTGGAGGCCAAGTATTAGCCTTAAATTTTGACCAGATCTATGATTTGCTAGATAAGTTTTCGCAGAGCAATCCTGATTGGCAGGGAGATGGTAGAGCTATTACGCAGAAATCTGCAGGGGTACTTCAGTTAGATGCAGTTTCAGAGCTAAGGGCGAGGATGGATGCTATTTCCAATCAAATTAGCAAGCTAGCTCTGCCAAAGACTCAGCAACCAGTGGCTCCAGTGCAACAACTCCAGAGTTTTTGTGAGGTTTGTGGTCAAGACCATGCTACAAAGGTTTACTCCTCTAATCCAGAGTCAGTTTATTACGTGGGTAATCAAAACAGGCTGCAGGGTCAAAATCAGTTTGGTAATGCTTATTATCAAGGCAATACGAGAGCCCTGAATAATTACCACCCACTTCCAGCTCCACCACAGCAGGTTAGCAATTCAGTTGAAGATATGCTAAAGCAGATAATGGTGGGCCAGCAAAGAATGATAGCTAACACTGCAGCCCATGCACAGGCCATACAAGATCTTGCCAATGCTCAAAAGAACATGGAGCACCAGTTGGGGCAATTGGTGGGAGAAATAAGTACTGTTAAAAAAGAGCCAGAACAATGTCTTGCAGTGACTTTAATTGAAGGTGGAGAGCTGATGGCCAAGTCCGAGAAGAGGGCTGAAATAGAAAAAGTTGAAAAAGTAGAGAAGGTAAAGAAGAAAGAAGAGAGAAAGGAGGCACCTCTGCCGCCTCCACCATTCCCGCAGAGACTTATACCATCGAAGGATCTGGCCCAGTATCAAAAATTTGTGAGTATGTTGAAAGAACTTCAAGTTAATATTCCTTTGACTGATGTGTTTGAATTGATGCCATCCTTTGTGAAGTTCTTAAAAGAGATTTTAGTCAAGAAGAAAAAGCCTCAAGAGATAGATACAGTTAAGTTAGTTGAGGAGTGTAGCACAATCTTGAGCAAGCTACCTCCAAAACTTCAAGATCCTTGGAAGTTTACTATTCCTTGTACCATTGGAGGGCATAATATCACTGGTGCCTTGTGTGATTTGGGTGCGAGCATAAATCTCATGCCTCTATCTGTTTGTAAAAGGTTAGGGCTAGGAGCAATCAAGCCCTCTTCAGTTACTCTTAAGATGGCGGATGGATCACTCACTCACCCTGACGGTAAGTTGGAGGATATGTTGCTAAAAGTTGGTAAGTTTACATTCTCTGCTGATTTTGTAGTCCTAGATTATGAAGAGGACCGAGAAGCTGCAATCATTTTGGGGAGACCATTCTTAGTCACCTCGAAGGCAATTATTGACATGGAGCTGGGTGAGATGACTGTTAGAGCGCATGGAGAAAAGGTTAATTTCAAGGTGTATACTGAGAAGGAGCACATAGCTAAGGTTGAAGAGTGCTCTATGATCGAATGTGTCAGACAAGAACATGGAAGTACACCACATGTGAAGTTGAAGAGGGGTTCTCCCAAAAAAAGGAAGAAAGCAAAGGTTCGGCGTAAGAAGAGAAGACATAAATGCTGGAAGTGAGCTAAAAGTGTCGTTGTGCCACGACGTTAACTAAGGCGCTTCTCGGGAGGCAACCCGAGTTTGTACTTGTATTATTTTATTTATAGTGTCACGTAGTTTTTATTTTTTCTTGGATTGCAGGTTCATGTAATGTCGAGTTTAAGTGTGGGGTGTCCTCACCCCTGCCTAATATTGATGACCTGTTGAGGGAAGTCTGAGTACCTCATACTATACGGAAGCTTGGAGGATGCTAGCACCAAGGACTAGAGCCTTTAGGGAAGTTCTTTTACCCCCTTGTACTTTATTTTTTGTCGCACTGAGGACATTGCTTAGTTTTAAGTGTGGGGTGGGGGAACTCCCCTTTATTTTTGAGGTTAGGGATGCATGTACCGTTAGGATTTTTCCTTTGTCACTTGACTTTATTTTGATTTGTTTCATGCTTTAATATATGAAAAAAAAATTGAAAAAAAAAAATTTTCCTTTTAGTATTTATTAGTGGTACATGTCATCCACCCCGTGGTTTTTCTTATGGCCTCGGTTCTTTTCCACGGGTAGACCTTTGAACCGGGTAGTTTTTTATTTTTAGGATTAGAATAGTTAGTTATAGGTGGACCTAGACGAAGGAAATAGGTAGAATGCTAGGTGCCTTTGATTTGTTTGATACCGGTGGACTTGAACTTGGTGCATGTGCTATTGTGGTGTCCTTTGGTTTTAAATTGTGATGCATGCCTAGAAAAAAATGGAACGACCCCCTTGAGATGCTTGAGTCCGCTCACTTGACTTTGTTGTGAACTTTTGTGCATTAGTGCTTAATTTTCCACAAGTTGCACTCTAAATGCTTGATTGAGAGTTGTTGATGGAGCCTTTTTGTGTGGATCGTGTGCAATGTGTGTTGTGAGGCATATTCTTATTTTGCTCCATGTTTGCATATTGGTGTCTAGAACTTGCCCCGTGTATGTGCAAAGCGAAATCCTAGGTTTGCTCTAGTCGGAAAATGATACAGGCCTTCTTTTGATTTGCCTACCCTTACATATACACCTTGGACTTGATTGTTGTGATCTCTTTGACCTTTTTGTTGGCACCCACACCGCAAGCCTACCCACTTGTTCTAAATTGCTTTCTTTTGGCTCTTTACTCCTTAAGCATTTTAATTGATAATGTGATATTATTGTGGAGTTGTGGTTGAATTATTGGGAGGTTTTACAGTGGAACCAATGAGAGGAATATGTAATGAATTGTGTAGTAGTTGAAGGAGCATTGGCAAGGTTTGGAAAGAAATAAAAAAAATGAAAAGAAAAAAAAAGCTGAAAAAAATGGAAAAACAAATAAAGAGAAAAGAAAAGAATATCCATCCTTGCTAGTGTTGTGCTTAAAAGAAAAAATTGCTACTTGATGAGAAGGTGTGTGTGAAAGTTGTTGATTGGGTGGCTTTGATGAGATATGTACTTAATTTGTATTGTGATGTATTAAAGTGCTTAGGGAGGTAGTCACTATTATCCATATGTATCCTACCAGCCCCTTAGCCTACATTAAAACCCCTTTAAAGTCCTAGTTAATCCCGATTGGAGTGAGCCTACATTAGTGGAGTCCTACACTACGGGCAAGCGTATGTTACATCATGTGTGACATGTGAGCTTTTCATGAGAGTGAGTGAATTCTTTCTATGCTATTGTCCCCGTTCTATTCTTGATATTCATTGTTGTGTGTGATATTTGGGGGACGCTCTCTTGCTTCATTATTGGTGAGGGCGCACGGTTTACATGAGATAGGTGAAGTCGTGGCTTCTTGGTTGAGTAAATAGGGGTAACTTTGTGGGAGCATGGTTGCAATGAGTTGAGTTTATGCATTTGAGCCATCTTGGGGTGGTTGTTCTCATGTTTTGATGTTTGATAAATTATTGGCATGTTTGTTGGACCCATAGTAGTCATGTATGCGTTTGTTCAATGGTCGGTATCAACCATAGTCATAGGCAGACCTGTTCTACCTAGGTTGGGAAGTTAGTTGTGATTGCTCGAGGGCGAGCAAACGTTCAAGTGTGAGGTGGTGATGTTTGGCATTTTATGCCTATATTTCCTTAATATTTCCTCACGTTTGAGTATTTTATTCGCCCGTTTTCTAGTTAATGAATGTGATTTTGCACTGATTTTATGTCGTGTGTGTGTAGGTTATTATGAAGTGCAATTGGAGCTTTAAAGAGCATGATCGAGCAAGAAAAGATTGGATTTGGATTGAGGATTGGATCGAACATACGAAGGCACAACGCGACGCGAGCTGCAGACGAAGGAAGAAGAAATTTGGCCTGGCGCTATAGGTGGCACGGGGCGCCCCCAAAAGCGCCCAGCCTTCTGGCACGGTTACTGGCGCGGGGCGCCCCAAAAGCGCCCAAGTTTCGATGGGTTCTGCCTTGGTTGGCGCGTTCGGGGGCGCGGGGCACCAGCTACAGCGCCCCTGGAGCGTTTTTGGACTTCCTATTTCGTCTAGGTTTAGGTGTAACTTATTACTAGGCCTTTGTAAACCCTATAAATACTCTTTTACTTCGTTTTTGATAGGAGTTCAGACTTTGGAGCAAATTGGAGAGCTCATAACATCTTGAACAAGGGTTTTTCTTCCTTCCATTAATCTATTACATCATTATTTCATTATTTCATCAAATCCTTGTGCTGTTATTATGAGTATGCGTAGCTAAATCTATCGTTCTAGGGTTAGAGTATTTCATGAAGGTTGATGTTTGAAGATTAATTTCCATTAATCGAATCCCATAACGGATTGCTTATTCTTTCTTGATTTCACTTGTGTAATTGTCAGGGCCCGATTATTAAGCATTATTTATGGTTTTTAGATTGAACTCGAAAGAGAGAATTTATGAACGCAATAAGAAAGAGTAGGGCTAGATTGTGAACCTGGGCATCGGGGAACCAATTTGTGAGTAGGATAGACATATACTTGCTCGCCTAGCTTAACTAATTATAAAATTCGTTAATGCGTGCACGTGATTCAACCCATAGACATATAGGGATTGGAGTAGCCTGCATAGACCGTGAAGAATCGAGAGGTTTTCACGGGTACATTTAATCTGTTAGTTAGTAATCCGGGATTTGAGAAGTGGAATCAATTGGAAAACTCAACTGGATTGTTCGTAACTCTGACCCTGGACCGTCTCCTTATTACTGATAACAATCAATTTTTGCTCCATTGTTTGAATTCACCTTTACCCTCTTAATTACTATTCTGTAGTTAACTAAATCATCACTATTGAAAAAAGACCCCTGGATAGTAGATAGAAATTGTTTGTTAAGCGTCAGTCTGAATAGTCCTCGTGGGAATGATACTCTAATTATCATTTTATTACTTGTCGACCGCATATACTTGCGTGTGCGTTGGGAGCAACAGTAACTGATTCACGAAGATTGCAATGTTGAGCATGCCACTAGTCTTTGTTGGCAGCATTTCTTATTATTCTATTAATACTATTTTCTTCAAATATTTTGAAGATTTTATAAATATTTTTTACCATCTTAGATGATCATGAGATCGCGAAAAGGGACATTAACTTATTTGGGTGTCCAACACAACCTCATTATTTGGATTATGATATGCAGAAATACTAAATTTTAAACCAAGTAACTATAAATTGATCTTTGGATTTTAATGGTATTTTTGGACCTATTGTAATACTCTATTAAATAAAGGACAAATAAGTCATTTTTAAAAGACAAAAAAAAAAAAAAGGCAAAACGTGAGTGGGCCTAAGCCCATGTTGGCTGATCTGCTTAAGCAAAAAGAAACATACAGAAACAGAGCATTGGCAAAAAAAAAAACAGAGAAACGCTGGGAAAGAAAAACCAAAAAAAAATTAAAAATACAATCAAAGTAAGATCTTGGATAGGCGCTGCTTTAAAGAAATAACAGAGGAGTTCCTTTTCTTTGTTTGCAACACTATAGAGCCCTAACCGAGGTATGATTACTTTTCTCTTTATATGAATCTTGTAGACAAATTCTTGAGTTATGTCCCTGGTAAATATAAGTAGACTCTTAGATAATTTTTTCTACAGAGAGATGAAGAAGGTACTAGTTTTGGTGTTTGAATGAAGAAATCCATGGTAAAGGAACTTAGTTCATAGCTACAGAGAACAACTACTACTCAAATAAATACTAGATTTCTCAAAGTAATTCAGAATCTAATATCTTCCAACTAATCGAACTAAGGGGACAACATGAAACGAAATTGTTGGGTACTGTTAATAGAGTAAGAGTTAGCCTAAATAAGGATACAACAATATTTGTTGGAAAATTGATACGAGATCGCTACAATGTGATTATAGATTGACCGGACGAGGTGTTGGATTGCTCGTGGAAGATACGCTTAAGCCACACGCGTTTGTACAGTGAGTGATAACCTTACCACAATTTGTTTTTCTGTAACCTGCATGGTTTCTACTTGATTTTGAAGTAAATGTGTTACTGAATGTTTAAACTGCATGTGGGACAAGTCCTTTTACAAGATATGTACCGAAATAATTATTTGAATTATTTTACTGTTACAAGATTTGATTTTTACCGCTACTTGATATGTTTTACCGCTATGTGAAATATTGAATTGTGACTCAAAATATCCTGTACTTGGTATAGAGAATATAAATATTTTTGGGATGAGCCTTGACAGACCCCGTAGCTAACGACGGGTACGTTAGACCTGGTGCACCTTGTATACTCCGGATTACCGTTACAGTCCTTGCTAGTGGGAAGGTAGAACTAGCTTACCGTTACTGATTTCCTCAGAGAGGAATTTATACTGATTACATGGTTTGTTCTTGGAAATCTCCCTAACCTATATACTTGATTTAATATAGTGATTACTGAATTTATTACTGGTTTGATATTGGTTACTGTTTACAAGAAGTACTTGAAAAGACTGATTTCTGTTGTTATTCTTAAAGTGACAACTAAATTATATGTATATTTCTGCATAAAATATACTGGCATGTTTTTGACTTGTCCCCACTTAAAAAGGTTGTGGATAAGCGTTGTTACTCACTGAGTTGCGACTCACTCCTCGCTATATTTTTCCTTCCAGATACAGCAGGTGCCGTAGGCGAGGATCTTCATTCTTAGAGTCGCGAGTTGACAATCCTGGTGAGCCCCGCATTAGTTCGCGTGGGCAAGAGCTTTATTTAGTCATTATTATCTTTCTTGAAAACTCTTAGAGTCGCTCCATTTAGTCATTTGTCAGTCATTCTTTTAGTCAGTTGGATTATTTATTAATAAGCTAGTCTTGAGAGTATTTGGTCTTTATGAACTTATCACAATCCTGTTAGACGTTCTCGTAGTCTGTGGGAGATAAATGTGGTATTTTGATGGTTAATGTGTGAGAATATTGGTTGTTTTGCTGGGTTTTCTGTTTGTTTAAAGCAGGTAAAATTTTGGATAGGCCTAAAAACAGGGGAAACTCTGCCCGATTTTCTATAGAATATTGATAAGGCTTGTTTAGGGACTTAGTTCCTAAGCGCCGGTCACGGTCCCAAACTGGGTCGTGACAAAGTTGGTATCAGAGCCCTAGGTTATTCCTGTGACTAATGGAGCACACGTCAGTAGTAGAATCTCTATTATGGTTATGTTGCCGGCCATTCCCATAATCGTTATTCTGCGAGGGCGTGATAGGATGTTTCGTGTCTTTCCTTCTTTCTTGTTCCTTCCGTACGTGTGAGACGACTACTGCTAAATAGATGAATCTAACGTTAGTTATTCTATTACTCAGATGGCTGGTAAGACAAGATCTAAAAAGGCGGCCCGAGCTGCTCCGAATTCCTCCACTGCTGGGCCGTCATCTACCTCGGCTAGAAAAGGAGGTAATACTCAGGGACGAGACCAAGCTACTGCTACGAGGGCTGGTGTTACTACAAGAGCTACCAGAGAGCCTACTCCAGAAATTGAGGATAATCCACCTCCACCGTCATATGAGAATGCTACTATTGAGGCACTTAATGCTATGCAAAGGTCCATTGAACTCTTGAATGCCAGAATGGATAGACAGGAAAGGGCTAGTGAACAGAATGTTGCTCCAACGCAACCTCAGGCACCTACACAGGCTCAGACTCAGACACAGACTCAGGCACAGACACAGACTCAGGCACAGACTCAGACTCAGACTCAGACTCAGACTCAGCCACAGACTCAGGCTCAGCCTCAGAGACAGACTCAGATTTTTGGTAACAGAGAAGTATCCTTACCAGAGTTCTTGAAACTGAAACCACCAAGGTTCACGGGTTCTGACACTACAGAGGATCCTCAGAGTTTCTTGGATGGTACACTTAAGGCGTTGCGTGCTCTTGGATGTTCTAGTGAGAGATCCGTGGAACTTACAGCATACAAGTTGGAGGATACAGCTAATACTTGGTATGAAACTGTACTTTTAGAAAGGCCCACAGAAGCAGCACGATTGACATGGGATGAGTTTACTAAGCTGTTCATGGATCGCTTTCTCCCTGAAAGTCTGAGGAAGGAATATGCTAGGCAGTTTGAGAGATTAGTTCAGACTCCAGATATGGATGTATCGACATATAACACTAAGTTTACTAAGTTGGCTAGATATGCACCTAACTTAGTGCCTAATGAAACATCTCGGGTTCAGAGGTTTGTTGATGGGTTGGTTGATCGTTTATTCAATGCAGTTGCTCCGCAGATGAAGAATCTGAATTACTCTGATGCACTTGACCTTGCTAGAAAGAATGAAAACAGGGGTCGTGAATCACGGGCAGCTAAAGATTCATATAAGAAGGCTAAGACTGGGGGATCTTTCACTGAGGGAGTTAGCACAGACCGTAGAGCAGGGAATCAGGTACAGCGACAGGGTTTTCAGACAGGGACAAACTTGGTTTCCCAGCCATTCGTTAGAGCACCTCCTCACAAAGACAATGCTAAGGGGCTACCATTATCATCTGGACATCATAGCTTTGGACAGATATATGCTACTGATTCAGTATGTCAGACTTGTGGTAGATCACATTGGGGTCCGTGTCGTGTTCTGACTGGAGGGTGCTTCCGGTGTGGCAAATTGGGACATCACATACAGGATTGCCCTCATCCTCAGAGAGAGTTTAGCCAGGCTTCTGTGCAGGCAGCGGCATCTACGCAGACTGCTCGTAATAATACAGGTACTGCTGGCAGAGGTAACAGAGGCAGAGGTACCGGAGATCGTGCCATGGGTAATCGAGGACAGGGGACTGCTGGTAGAGGCCAGTCGAGAGTTTTTGCACTTACTAGGCAAGATTCTCAGGCCTCAAATGCTGTGGTTACAGGTATTCTTTCTGTTTGCTCACTTGATGCACTTGCATTGTTTGATCCAGGATCTACCCACTCCTATGTGTCCTCATTCTTTGCTTTGAGGTTTGATAGACAACCAGAAATATTGAATGATCCTTTTCTAGTTGCTAATCCTGTGGGAGATTCTTTACTTGTTGAATATGTGTATCGTGCTTGTCGGATTCGAGTTGAGGGTAGGGATACCTTAGCTGATTTAATTGTACTGGATATGGTTGATTTTGACGTGTTGATGGGTATGGATTGGTTATCTTCTTGCCATGCTACCCTCGATTGTCATGCAAAGGTAGTTAGTTTCGAGATGCCTAATGAACCTAGTTTTATTCTGAAAGGGGATCAAATTCCAGAGATGTGTAATGTTATATCATTTGTAAAAGCTCACCAGTTAGTGAAGAAAGGTTGTTGGGCATTCTTAGCTATGGTGAGAGATACAAGAGATGTGACTCCTAGCTTAGAAATGGTTCCAGTGGTGCAAGAGTTCACCGATGTATTTCCTGAGGATTTACCGGGACTACCTCCAGTGCGGGATATAGATTTCAGCATTGATGTAGCACCTGACACGCAACCCATATCGATTCCTCCATATCGTATGGCACCAGCGGAGTTGAGGGAGCTAAAGGAACAATTGCAGGAGTTATTGAACAAGGGATTTATCAGACCAAGTGTATCACCCTGGGGTGCACCAGTGCTATTTGTGAAGAAGAAGGATGGGTCCCTAAGAATGTGCATTGACTACAGACAGCTGAACAAGATAACGGTACGTAATAAATACCCTTTACCTCGTATTGATGATCTGTTTGATCAGTTGCAGGGAGCTGCCCATTTCTCAAAGATTGATCTTCGATCTGGTTATCATCAGCTCAGAGTTAGTGACAAAGATATTCCTAAGACAGCTTTCAGAACTCGATACGGGCATTATGAATTCCTTGTGATGCCTTTCGGGTTGACTAATGCTCCAGCTGCATTCATGGATTTAATGAATAGGGTGTTCAAGCCGTTTCTGGACAGATTTGTCATTGTATTTATTGACGATATCTTGGTGTATTCTCGCAGTCAAGAAGAACACGAGGCTCATCTGAGAGTTGTACTGCAAACATTGCGGGAACATAAGCTTTATGCGAAGTTCTCTAAGTGTGAATTTTGGCTAGACTCCGTAGCATTCCTTGGGCATGTGATATCCAAGGATGGAATACTGGTAGATCCTAGAAAGACGGAAGCAGTGCAGAAATGGCCCAGACCCACTACTCCTACAGAGATTCGCAGCTTTCTGGGCTTAGCAGGTTACTACAGGCGTTTTGTGCAGGATTTTTCCAGAATAGCAGTACCATTGACCAAGCTAACACAGAAAAATGCAAAGTTTCAGTGGACAGATGAATGTGAGCAGAGTTTTCAGAAGCTCAAGACATGTTTGACCACCGCGCCAGTTCTAGCCTTACCATCCGGTTCGGGAGGATTCACGGTATTTTGTGATGCTTCGAGAGTGGGATTAGGGTGTGTTCTCATGCAAAATGGTCGTGTGATAGCTTATGCTTTGAGACAATTGAAAAAGAATGAACAGAACTATCCCACTCATGATCTGGAGATGGCTGCAGTAGTATTTGCTCTGAAAATTTGGAGGCACTACTTATATGGAGAAACGTGTGAAATTTACACTGATCACAAGAGCCTAAAGTATATTTTTCAGCAGAGAGATCTGAACATTCGGCAGCGTCGTTGGATGGAACTTCTCAAGGACTATGATTGCACTATTCTATATCACCCGGGAAAGGCCAATGTTGTGGCTGATGCATTGAGCAGAAAGTCCATGGGTAGTTTAGCACATATAGCTCCCGTAAAGAGACAATTGGCCAAGGATATCCACAGGCTCGAAGGAACAGGTATTATGTTCGGTCTACCTAAATCAGGGGCATTATTGGCTTATGTTCCAGCCAGGTCTTCATTGGTAGAACGTGTTAAAGCCACTCAGTACGAGGATGAACGATTGTGCAAATATCGCGATGAAGTCCTAGCTGGTAAAAGCAAGAATATGATTGTTGATGATAATGGGGTTCTCCGACTAGATAACCGGTTATGTGTACCAGAAATTGATGGGCTAAGACGAGTTATTCTTGAAGAAGCTCACCAATCTAGATACACTATACATCCTGGATCCACTAAGATGTACCGTGACCTGAAGCAATTGTATTGGTGGGAAGGTATGAAGAAAGATATTGCTAACTTTGTTGCTAGTTGTTTGACTTGTCAACAGGTTAAGGCTGAGCACCAGCGACCCGCAGGACTACTACAACGGCTTGAGATTCCAGAGTGGAAGTGGGAAAGAGTTACCATGGATTTTGTGACTGGCTACCTCGTACACTTAAAGGTTATGATTCAGTATGGGTGATTGTTGATCGGCTTACAAAGTCAGCACACTTTTTGCCGGTTAAAACTACTTACAGTGGTGCGAAATATGCACAGTTATACATGAATGAGATTGTCCGACTCCATGGAGTTCCGCTGTCCATTATCTCTGACAGAGGATCACAATTCACTTCTCACTTTTGGAGGTCCTTTCAAAGAGAATTGGGTACTAGAGTAGACCTGAGCACCGCATTCCATCCTCAGACTGACGGTCAGTCTGAACGTACTATACAGATATTGGAGGACATGTTGAGAGCTTGCATTATTGATTTTGGTGGTAGTTGGGATACTTACTTGCCTTTAGCTGAGTTTGCTTATAACAACAGCTATCAGGCAAGCATTGAGATGGCTCCTTACGAGGCTTTATATGGTAGGCGTTGCCGTTCTCCAATTGGATGGTTCGAAGCCGGTGAAGTTAAGGTTTTAGGACCAGACCTGATACAGGAAGCTATTGATAAGGTCCAGTTGATTAGGCAGAGATTGCTCACAGCTCAAAGCAGGCAAAAGTCATATGCAGATAAAAGAAAAAGGGACTTAGAGTTTTCAGTTGGGGATCGTGTGTTCTTACGAGTTTCCCCGATGAAAGGCGTGACACGATTTGGGAAAAGAGGGAAGTTGAGTCCGAGATTCATAGGACCCTATGAGATACTTGAACGAGTTGGAGGCGTTGCTTACAGTTTGGCTCTTCCTCCAGAGTTATCTTTTATTCATCCTGTGTTTCACGTATCTATGTTACAAAAATATGTACCAGACGCTTCTCATGTGCTTGAGGCACCGACTATACAGCTTAATGAGAAATTATCTTATGAAGAGGAACCAATAGCCATAGTTGAGAGTCAAATAAGGAAGCTACGGAGAAAAGAAATTGTGTTCGTAAAAGTTTTATGGAAAAACCATACAGCAAGGGAAGCTACTTGGGAAATGGAAGAGGATATGCGAGCAAAGTATCCTCACTTATTTCACCCTACAGGTATACTCTTGGTTTAAATTCGGGGACCGAATTTCTTAAGCGGGAGAGATTGTAATACTCTATTAAATAAAGGACAAATAAGTCATTTTTAAAAGAAAAAAAAAAAAAAAAGGCAAAACGTGAGTGGGCCTAAGCCCATGTTGGCTGATCTGCTTAAGCAAAAAGAAACGTACAGAAACAGAGCATTGGCCAAAAAAAAAAAAACAGAGAAACGCTGGGAAAGAAAAACCAAAAAAAAAATTAAAAATACAATCAAAGTAAGATCTTGGATAGGCGCTGCTTTAAAGAAATAACAGAGGAGTTCCTTTTCTTTGTTTGCAACACTATAGAGCCCTAACCGAGGTATGATTACTTTTCTCTTTATATGAATCTTGTAGACAAATTCTTGAGTTATGTCCCTGGTAAATATAAGTAGACTCTTAGATAATTTTTTCTACAGAGAGATGAAGAAGGTACTAGTTTTGGTGTTTGAATGAAGAAATCCATGGTAAAGGAACTTAGTTCATAGCTACAGAGAACAACTACTACTCAAATAAATACTAGATTTCTCAAAGTAATTCAGAATCTAATATCTTCCAACTAATCGAACTAAGGGGACAACATGAAACGAAATTGTTGGGTACTGTTAATAGAGTAAGAGTTAGCCTAAATAAGGATACAACAATATTTGTTGGAAAATTGATACGAGATCGCTACAATGTGATTATAGATTGACCGGACGAGGTGTTGGATTGCTCGTGGAAGATACGCTTAAGCCACACGCGTTTGTACAGTGAGTGATAACCTTACCACAATTTGTTTTTCTGTAACCTGCATGGTTTCTACTTGATTTTGAAGTAAATGTGTTACTGAATGTTTAAACTGCATGTGGGACAAGTCCTTTTACAAGATATGTACCGAAATAATTATTTGAATTATTTTACTGTTACAAGATTTGATTTTTACCGCTACTTGATATGTTTTACCGCTATGTGAAATATTGAATTGTGACTCAAAATATCCTGTACTTGGTATAGAGAATATAAATATTTTTGGGATGAGCCTTGACAGACCCCGTAGCTAACGACGGGTACGTTAGACCTGGTGCACCTTGTATACTCCGGATTACCGTTACAGTCCTTGCTAGTGGGAAGGTAGAACTAGCTTACCGTTACTGATTTCCTCAGAGAGGAATTTATACTGATTACATGGTTTGTTCTTGGAAATCTCCCTAACCTATATACTTGATTTAATATAGTGATTACTGAATTTATTACTGGTTTGATATTGGTTACTGTTTACAAGAAGTACTTGAAAAGACTGATTTCTGTTGTTATTCTTAAAGTGACAACTAAATTATATGTATATTTCTGCATAAAATATACTGGCATGTTTTTGACTTGTCCCCACTTAAAAAGGTTGTGGATAAGCGTTGTTACTCACTGAGTTGCGACTCACTCCTCGCTATATTTTTCCTTCCAGATACAGCAGGTGCCGTAGGCGAGGATCTTCATTCTTAGAGTCGCGAGTTGACAATCCTGGTGAGCCCCGCATTAGTTCGCGTGGGCAAGAGCTTTATTTAGTCATTATTATCTTTCTTGAAAACTCTTAGAGTCGCTCCATTTAGTCATTTGTCAGTCATTCTTTTAGTCAGTTGGATTATTTATTAATAAGCTAGTCTTGAGAGTATTTGGTCTTTATGAACTTATCACAATCCTGTTAGACGTTCTCGTAGTCTGTGGGAGATAAATGTGGTATTTTGATGGTTAATGTGTGAGAATATTGGTTGTTTTGCTGGGTTTTCTGTTTGTTTAAAGCAGGTAAAATTTTGGATAGGCCTAAAAACAGGGGAAACTCTGCCCGATTTTCTGTAGAATATTGATAAGGCTTGTTTAGGGACTTAGTTCCTAAGCGCCGGTCACGGTCCCAAACTGGGTCGTGACACCTATAAAGTTAACAATTTTAGATTGTCTATGCTTGCAGCTATTATTAAGAATATAATTAAAACTATGAAGCATATTATTTAGTAAGAGGTAGCATGTCAGCACACATGTTGTCGTTTTGCTGTCAAAAAAAAATAAAGGTACTCCCTCCGTCTCTATTTATGTAGTGGAGTTTGGCATGCTGGCACATGATTTAAATAACAAATATTGACTTTGAAATGCTCCAAAATTACATTGTTAGATGAACGAGACAAAGGAAGAAAGTGACAATTGGATTAATGAAAAAATTAGTGGTAGCTTTTAAAGTAAGTGAGACTCAAAAAAGGTAAAATAAAAATAGTGACATTAAATAGTTGCCAAATAAGTAAGTGTGATATTACTTTTAAATCATCATCATCATCATTAATAATATTATTATTTCAATTATTATATATATGGGAGGGGGAGGGAAAATGGAAGGGATACTATCAAGATGGGGAATCTAACCCTTTGAAGTTCAGGTAAAAAAAAAGTACTTCATCGCTTGCATAACCTTTTATAAAAAACAAATATATTCAAAAAAAAATTGAATTTAAAACAAACAATAGTCACAAATTATAGTTCCATGTTCTAACAAATCGATGATTACATCTAAACAGAACTAGCTACTTGCCTCTTATTGAAATATAGTATGTATTGTATTAGACCATTGGGCCAACATTAGATCACATTGTATATTTAGGCTTTAGTTAGTTGTAATTATTTATAGTTCAGCCACTTTTGTATTTTAATTGGTATTCGGTTCGTAAGTTGACTCAACCCACTTTTATCCAACACACACACACACACACACACACACACACACACACAAATATATATATATATATATATATATATATATATATATATATATGCAGTGAGAGTTCTAGAAAGAACTCCAGAGTCCAAACGTCATTTTACAGAAAACTTTCTCTCTCTACTTTCAGTTGCTCTCAAGACGAACTTTAACTCTCATTTCGATCCTGTTTGTTTACGATTCTTACATGGTATCAGAGCCATGGAAATCACTTAGAATACTCGATTTTCCTGGTGATTTTTTTTGGAGAAGCATTATCCCCAAATTCTAGTGGTTCAAAACCCTAACCAAAGCATTTCTGCACGGGATTTTATGAACATTCAGTGATAATAGGTGTTTGATGAAGATTTTTCGTGGAGATTCTACTCAGAATCAACTTTTCGGCGATATTTTGGTGGAGATGTAATCTGAGTAAGTTTTCCAGCGATTATTTAGGTATTTTCCTATCTGGTTCCGTTTTGTACGACGAATGTATTAATCACGCCGGGTATTTTGATGTTCAATTAATTTTATTCAACAGATATTCAATTTAGATATTTTTCTTTGTGTATTCCTTGGTTACTTGATATTTTAATTACTAGATATTATCTGATGGAAAACGAATGAGAGAACTTCTCTGATGATGAATCTTCTAATGAGAGACAGTTTGCCAAAAATCTTAACCTTAACATTCATACGCATAATGTAGCTGAACTCAACCTATCACCATCACATCATTTCTACCTCCACTTATTTGATAACCTTGGGATTATTCTTATGTCCAAACAATTTAATGATTCCTGATTTGGGGAATGCAGAAGTGGGATCTTCATAGGCTATATCTGCTAAAAAGAAGATATGATTTATTAATGGGACTTACACACAGCCTCCTGATGATTCCCCACTGCTTGAACAATGTAATAATATGATGATAGCGTGGATTCTAAATTCTCTTGACACTGGAATAGGGCTGTAAAACTGCAAAGGAAATTTGGGATGAACTCGACCAGCGATATGGTCGGGCTAATGGAGCTAGACTATATGAGGTGAAGAAGGACTTAATTTTAGTTTCACAGGGATCCTCTGATGTAGGTGCCTACTTTAATAGAGCCAAGCGTTTTTGGGTGAACTGGATTCTATTGATTATGATTCGTAATTTTCCACTGCTTGAACAATTGGAACAATGTAACAATATGATGACAGTGTGGATTCTAAATTCTCTTGACCCTGAAATAGGGAAAAGTGTCATATACTCTAAAACTGCAAAGGGGATTATGGATGACCTCAACCAGCGGTATGGTCAGTCCAATGGTGCTAGACTATATAAGGTGAATAAAGACTTAGTTTCAGTTTCACAGGGATCCTCTGATGTAGGTGCCTACTTTAATAGAGTCAAGCGTCTTTGGGATGAATTGGAGTCTGTTGATTCTGATTCGTACTGTATTTGTGGTTGTACATGTGGGAGTAAGCGTAAAATGATTAAGAGGGAAGAAAATCAGAAGCTCATCCAATTTCTTATGGGCCTTATAAAGTCTACAACAATGCAAGGGGCAGCATCTTGATGATGTAGCCCTTGCCTAATGTCAGTAGAACCAATTCTCTCATCATTCAGGATGAGAAACAGAGGAGAATACAACATTCTTTCAATCTTCCTCCATCTGATTGCATCTTTCTCTATTGGATCACACCAACACCAACATCTACAGAGCTTCATCAAGTTAACATCAACTATAACCAAGGTCCAAAGTATAATTTCAACACTCAGAATCAAAAGGGGATACACCAATCAAAACTCAAGTGGAACTTTACCACCTAGAAAGTTATTCTACACACATTGTAAAATGGATAATCACATAGTTGACAGATGCCACAAACTCAATCCTCAGAACTAGTACAACTCACAACACTCTTATAATTTCAGATCTGGCAATCCTAATCATATGAACAAAAGAATGGTAGCAACTATACAAGGATCAGTTCCTAACATAGCTGAAGAGACTCACGATTCCCCCACTGATTCTCAGACCATCACTCAAGATCAGTACAAGTATTTGCTTAATGTCCTACAAAGTGTCCAATTTATAGACGACACTAACCCCTCTCAGCCTACATCTGGTGCTGCAAATTTTACAGGTATAACTACATCCTCCTGTGTTAAAAGTTGTGGAAATTTTGTGTGTATTCATTCTAGCTTCAGTCCTAATGTTTGGATTTTAGAATCTGGTGTGTCAGATCATATGACATCAAATAAACCTTTACTCTCTAATTTAACTCCTTTACAAGTACCTTATCTTATGACTTTACCTAATGGTTAAAAGGTGAAGGTACACTATATTGGATCTGCTCAAATCGCTCATTCAGTTACACTTTTTAAAGTACTTTATATGCCTACTTTTCGATATAACCTTGTATCACAACAAAACTCTTGTCTGATTCATCTTTGAGCTTTTTTTTCACCCAACACCTTTGTCATTTACAGGTCCCTTCTCTAGAGAGGCCATTGGAACTTGGTAAGGTGCAGATGGGTTATAGTTTCTCATCCCCATCAATTTCAAGTCTACAAATTCTACTCCTGAAGATAATAAAGTTCCCACTCTTATTTCTACTGATGTTTTTCCCATTTAAAATGATGCTTGTGTTTCTACTTCTAGTGTTGCAAGTACAGTGAATGTAAATAAGTCTCATCTTCTTTGGCATAACAGGTTGGGACACATACCTTTATAAATATGCTAAGAATTAATGATATATATGTTTCTCATTCTAATAAACAACCTTTTGTGTGTGAAATATGTCCTTTTATTAGACAACAAAGGCTTCCTTCTCCTCATGGTGAATCCCGTTCTGAGCATTTATTTGACTTGCTGCATGTTGATATATGGGATCCATATCACACTGTCACCACAAAGAATTGTAGATACATTCTTACCTTGATAGATGACTAGTAGGTTTACTTGGTGATCACGTCCAAAACTCGTCCTAAAAATGATAAGCAGTCGCTGCAAATATAACCCGGTTTAACAAATCCGGGGTCGAATTTCACCGGGAACAAACTGTAGTTCGTAACTCAACTTTTACCGAGTTTACGTTCAAAAAACATCAACAAATGAATATGATTTTTAATGTGAAAACTAGAAATAAATAACAGTTAACTAAAATTAAGTAGTAAATACTAGAGAAGATTTCAAGAATAAAAGCCTAGAACATGACTTCCCCAATTATCGGAGTGATGTATCGAATAATACGCACTTAATCTCGCTTAACTATTCTTAATGATCGTGAGCTCCTATTTTACCACTAGTATTTTTCAATAACAAGCAATAACTATCCTGAATTATTTTTTTAAGTTAACATAAGATCATAAGTTGGACTACCCATGTGACCACGTCAAGGGTTCGTTTGTTCCCGAACTCACCCCGCTCTTCTTCCCTAAATACTTCATTATTTGGGTTAAAGTGTTGCTGTTCAACTAACCCTAACTTGAAAAAATCTTCCAAGAGTCACAAGAATAAAGGGGATATTCAATTATTAGCTCTACAATCAAAAGCAGTCAATACGTAGTTGAATAATCAGGAATAACTATGTCAAGCTCGATTGAATTAATGTAATACTCAATACATCATCTTACAATGGTTTTATCATGCCCTAGATGGGGTAACTTAGCCAGTCATATTCATAAGATTCATGACATAAACAACCATAATAAGTAAATTATAGAAAGGATTGAAAGAGTTAAGAAAAAGTCGTTAAAGTCTCGTTCTCCACTGCTTCAGCCTTGTTCTTGTTCTCTCTAGGTACAGAATCCTCTCAAAATCGTCTTTTTGGCCTTTATATTACGTCCTTGAGCCAAATGACCAAACTGCCCCGCTTTACAAAACTACAGAAATTTTGCCTTGGCGCTATAGCTGTGCGGAGCACAACTACAGCACAAGGCTTCTAGAACTTCCCTCCTTGGCCTGTGCGATGCACACCGACTCCCAAACACCTCAGGATCATTTTTCTCTTCTCCCATGCGATGGGGAGTAAGCTTACTGCCTCGGGAATATTTTTCTTCATCAAAATTTCGTCTCAGGGCTGTGCTATGGTCATACAATGCACCACATCCTTAAATTCCTCTAAATTTTTCTTCTTGGCTCCATTTTCGCTCAAATCATCTTCCTTTGGCATCCTTAGCCTCCTAGACATAAAAACACAACACATTATCTCAGTTTAAGTCATATATAAAATCAAACGCCACTACAACACACCAAAGTATGGGTAAAATATACTCAATTATGCATAAATGTGGCATATTATCACTACCCCACACTTGAGCTTTTTCTCGTCGTCGAGCAAACACAAAACTCCAACACGAGTCACAGATAGCAAGCAAGATCATACACATACCCTGTTAGGCAGTTATGTACAGACATCAACCATTAGACTCAAACACCTATTCTGTCACTCATAATCAAGTATTGAGAACCGAAACCTTGTACTGCACAGACGCCAATGTACCTCACAATCAAAGAATTGTCCCTTTATCACTCATGTATTGTATTCAATCAACGAAACAAGGCACAACATTAAGAGAAACTCTCACACTCAGAAAATACTTTCACATGCACACAAGACAGTACCATATGCTTTCCCTTTTTGTCACTCTTCACTAATGTAGGCATCTCAAATCAGGATCAAGTAGGACTTTTCATTTGGATGTAATGTAGGCTCAGGGACGGGAGTGGTAAAATAGCTAAAAGTGACTATGTTCCCTATGGCACTACCACTACAAAACAATTAAGCTCAACAATTTTCACATTAATTTCTTCTACCAAATTTCCACTTCTCTTGTAACTTCCCAAAGACAGAAATTTCTTTTTCAACTTTTCTTTTGTTTTTGTTTTTACATTTTACTTCCTCTTTTTATTGTTCACATACTTCACAAACCACACAGTTTTATTTGCTTTTTTTTTCTTTCTAAGCAAAGCTTCACACATTAATACATAATTCTTGCCCCTCTCCGTTCAACTTCCAACACACTTTCATCAATACACTAGTTACTCTCACTAAGTTCAAGTAAGGAATGTCATTCGGGAATAGGGTGACAAGCTGGATAATCAAGTTCACAGGCTAAGGGATTCTTTTTAGGTTATCAAAGAAAGGGTACACTTTAGGCTCAAATGGGATGTCTAGGAATAATTCACAATCACTGGTAGGTCTATTTTGGATAAAGTGACTAAACAAACAAGGCCTACAATTCTCTCCTGACTCAAGAATATCCTAGGATTTCATTTCAAGGACAAGCCGGGCAAGTTCTAGACTGCAATGCATACATGGAAACATACAAGAACCTCACCTCACTATGTACATGGAATCCATGACTCACTTAATTTCAATCCTCAATAAATAATTATGAGCTGAGAAAGGGGGTCCGAGAATAAAAATGGTGATTTTGGATATTGCTTTTCAGGGTTGAACTCTCTCTCTTGCCACTATTTTTCTCTTAACCCTTCCTTTCTTCTTTTTGTATTTTTTTCGATTTTTAAATTTTTTATTTTTATTTTTTTATGTACTACCTAAAAATTGCTTGGTTCAAAAAGGAAACTCTGTGGGAAAGAACCAAAGCCAAGAAAACCCACGAGGTTATTACTACACTAAGTTAATAATAAAAGTATTAATGAGACTAAAATTTAATGATTACTGAATATTACTTTTACTAAAACTATTACAGGCCATAACATTCAGAACATTACAGACCCATCAAAAATAAAAGAAAGAAACAAATAAAAAATAGTCAAGTGACAAAATAAAAATAACAGCAAACAAATATCCACATAAGTATAGTCATCCAGCAAATAAATCTCCCACCCCACACTTAAGAAATAGCACTGTCCCCACTGCTTCAAAAAAAAATAGAAAATGAGGGGTGAAGTGATACTCCCTCTACGTGGCTGGATCAAAACCAACATCACCATCGGCGTCATAGCCCTCCTCACCCTCAGTATCACCATCATCACCCACGGGTGGAGCAGCTAGAATAGGAGCAATGGAAGTAGACACAATAGCCCGGTGAGAGCTGGCTCATCAGCATCACTGTCATCATCACTCTCGTCATCCTCCACTGCCAACTCGACCGGAGTGAGCTTATCATCAGATGGGTGAAACTCCTCAGTATCATCAAGGCCAAAGGCAGAGCGCGCCTCAACACTAAATGGCATGGAAGCATCAAACTCATCTATCTCTGCCCGAGTAACTCCCAACTTCCTTGCCATGAACTTGTAAAAAGCCCATTTCCTCTTGTCGGACTCAACGAGCACATCAAATTTTTGCTCAACCTGCAACTTTATAGAGAGGAAATGGGCAAAAATTTGATAGATGAATTCAGATCAACTGCAACTGAATGCACAATTGGTGTTATAGATGAATCTCTTATTGACCAGCCCGAGTTTTGTGCCAAAGTTTCCAGCAATTGCCTGGCTTCTGCAAAATTCTTACTCAAGAATGCTCCACCGGCGGAAGCATCAACATTTGCCTTCAGATTATCATTCAGACCCATGTAAAACCTCTATCCCAGCATATGCTCTGGAATCCCATGGTGAGGACACTTGAGCAATAATCCTTTGAACCGTCCCCATGCTACTTGTATTGACTCCAAAGGCTTTTGCCTGAACATTAGTATTTCATCACTCAACCTTACAGTTTTGTTGGGCGGGAAGAACCTTTTTCGAAACAGCTTAACTAACTCATCCCATGTAGTGATGGAATTAATTGGAAGCCATTTCAACCACACCATTGCATCTCCAGTGAGTGAAAATGGGAACAACAATAGCTTAATAGCATCAAGTGACATACGAGCTTACTTTTGTGTGGCACAAACAGACAGAAAATTTCGAAGGTGCTGTTGTGGGTCTTCATGTTCATTCCCAGCATACTGCCCTTTGTTTTGAAGTAGGTTCAACATTGTATTTGTGATCTGAAATTTCTCTACTTCAATAGCGAGCACAGCAATAGCAGTTGCCAGGTTATCAGACGTGGGCTGAGCCCAGTCATGCAAAGCTGCGTCTGTGTTGTCAGCTATCTCAATAACCCTCTCTATTTCTTGTTGAACTGGTGGATGTTTTTTCTTATTGGCACTGTTCAAAGCCTTGAAAGTCCTCTCGATTTTTGGATCTGGTTGAAATAGTTCAGCAGATTTCGAACTTCTCAAGGGCATACACTTGTTCAAACACGAGCTAAAAAGTTAAAATCAAGATGACTAAAGTAGAAATTTCTTAAACTACTAAACTTAGCTATTAAGTGAAAAATACAAACTAAACCGATGCTCGCTGGCAACGACGCCAAAATTTGATCACGCCCAAAACTCATCTTAAAAATGATAAGCGGTCACTCCAAAAATAATCCGGTTTAACAAGTCTGAGGTCGAATCCCACAGGGAGTAACTGTAGTTCGTAACTCAACTTTTACCAAGTTTACGTTCAAACAAGTTCAAGAACAAATAAAAATAATTTTTAATATGAAAATAATAAACAAATAACAGTTAACTAAAAGCAAGTAGTAAATACTCGAGAAGATTTCAAGAATAAAAGCCTAGGACATGACTTCCCCAATTATCGAAGTGATGTATCGAATAATACGCAGTCAATCTCGCTTGACTATCCCTAATGATCATGAGCTCCTAATTTACCGTTAGTATTTTTCTAATAACAAGCAATAACTATCCTGAGTTACTTTTCTAAGTTAACACAAGATGATAAGTTGGACTACCCACGTGACCACGACAAGGGTTCATTTGTTCCTGAACTCACCCCGCTTTTCTTCCCTAAATAATTCATTATTTGGGATAAAGTGTCACTATTCATCTAACCCTACTTGAAACAATCTTTCAAGAGTCAGAAGAATAAAAGAGACATTCAATTGTTAGCTCTATAATCAAAAGCAGTCAATACGCAGTTGAATAATAAGGAATAACTATGTCAAGTTCAATTGAATTAATATATTACTTAATACATCATCCTACAATGGTTTCATCATGCCCTAGATAGGGTAACTTAGCCACTCATATTCATAAGATTCATGATATAAGCAACCATTATAAGTAAATTTCAAGAAAGGATTGAAAGAGTTAGAGAAAAACTCATTAGAGCCTCGTTCTCCACCGCTTAAGCCTTGTTCTTGTTCTCTTTAGGTCAGAATCCTCTCAAAATCATCTTTTTGACCTTTATATCACGTCCTTGAGCCAAATAACCAAACTGCCTCGCTTTACAAAACTGCAGAAATTTTGCCTTGGCGCTATAGCTGTGCGAAGTATAACTATAACACAAGGCTCCTAGAACTTCCCTCCTTGTCTTGTATGACGCACAGTGACTCCAAAATACCCCAGGATCATTTTTATCTTCTCTCATGTGATGGCTATGCAGTGGGTAGTTAGATCACTGCCTCGGGAACATTTTTCTTCATCAAAATTTCGTCTTGGGGCTGTACTATGGTCATACGATGCACCACATCCTTAAATTCCTCTAGATTTTTCTTTTTGGCACCATTTTTGCTCAAATCATCTTCTTTTTTCAACCTTAGCTTCCTAGACATAAAAATACAAACACATTAGCTCAATTCAAGTTATATATAGCATCAAACGTCACAAGAACACACTAAAGTATGGGCAAAATACACTCAATTATGCATAAATTTTGTATATTATCACCTGGACACACTTGTTGAGTCATAAAAATAATGACCTTTCAGTTCTTAAATCTTTCTTTCTTTTAGTGGAAACACAATTTAATCTAAAAGTCAAATGAATTAGGACTCGCAATGTCATGGAACTTGGTAGCAGCTTTGATGCCACTCAATTCTTCCAGTCCAAAGGTATCTTACACCAAACCTCATGACCCTATACACCCCAACAAAATGAAATTATCGAATGAAAACACAATCACCTTCTTAAAACTGCTAGAGCCTTACTCTCTCAATCCAAATTACCTATTCATTTTTTGGGTGATTGTATACTCACAGCCACTCACTTAATTAAGAGGTTTCCTAGCCATGTCATTTTCCATAAAAACACATCATGAAATACTCTATGGCACTCTACCTTCCTACAATCACCTTAAAAGCTTTGGTTGCTGTGCTATGTGGCTGTTCCCAAGAATTTAAGGGATAAATTCTCTCCCAGGTCCACTGCTTGTGTATTTTTGGGTTGTCTGCCGGGAAAAAAGGCCTATAAAGTCATACAACTTTCAGACCGAAAGATTTATTTCCAGAGTATCATTTTCATGAGGACATTTTTCCTTTCTCTATTTCTTCTCCACATGACCCATCTCTCAATCCCCTATTACCATCTTTGCATCCCACTTTACATTCTTTATGATGATCACAGTCATGCTCCCACTGCTATGTCTGAAGTATTTCTTTCCTCACCTTCTATTATCTTCTGTCCAGCACCTTCTTATTCAAGTTCATTTTCTCCATTTGGTTCTCACTCTAGTCCCTCTTATCAATCTATTTCTAGTTCACATTCTACTTTTTCTTCATAGTCTACTCCTAGATACACTTCCAGAGTTCACAAATCTCCAGCCTATCTTACTAACTATGTCTGTAGTTTTGCTTCCATTGTCCCTGTTTTGTGCTCCTTGTCCGTCTCTCCTAGATTTGTATGCCTTAGTAGTTTATCTTTCAATATTAAGGAACTTATTAGAACTATAGACACTACTCATGAGCCTTCACCTTTTAAGCAGGCATCCATACATTAGTATACATTAGTATGTCGGATACAAGTAGGTCAGGTCAACTTAGTGGCAAAATACCAACTAAAATACAGAAATGACCCCAAACTATAAATGACTACAACTAAGTACATATACAACATAAACTAATGTTGGCCCACTGCCCTGATACAATAAAGACTATATTTCAACAAAATATGCCCCCTCAAGGGGGAGGGTGGTTAGCGACCCCCCAACTTGCTTAAAATGATGCTTCTTATTGTGGTCAGTTTTACTATAGGTGAAAAAGTTTAAGTGTAGCCTATCCCCTCTTGTTGAGTGTCCCCCCGCACCATAAGAGCTTTAAATCTTTCAACACTCCTATATGACCTATGTTAAATTTTATACACACATTCATTCCCAATGAGCATCTTACCAAGGGGTAAAGTTACAATTTCCCATGTACTATTGGCTTCAAGAGCCTCAAACTCCTTCAACATGGCTTTTTGCCAAGCAGAATGTATGGATGCCTGCTTAAAAGTTGAAGGCTCATGAGTAGTGTCTATAGTTCTAATAAGTTCCTAAATATTGAAAGATAAACTACTAAGGCATACAAATCTAGGAGAGACAGACAATGAGCACAAAACAGGGACAATGGAAGCAAAACCAAAGACATAGTTAGTAAGATAGGCTGGAGATTTGTGAAGTCTGGAAGTGTATCTAGGAGTAGACTATGAAGAAAAAGCAGAATGTAAACTAGAAATAGATTGATAAGAGGGACTAGAGGGAGAACCAAATGGAGAAAATGAACTTGAATAAGAAGGTGCTGGACAGAAGATAATAGGAGGTGAGGAAAAAAATACTTCAGACATAGCAGTGGGAGCATGACTGTGATCATCATAAAGAATGTAAAGTGGGATGCAAAGATGGTAATAGGGGATTGAGAGATGGGTCATGTGGAGAAGAAATAGAGAAAGGAAAAATGTCCTCATGAAAATGATACCCTGGAAATGAATCTTTCGGTCTGAAAGCTGCATGACTTTATAGGCCTTTTTTCCCGGCAGACAACCCAAAAATACACAAGCAGTGGACCTGGGAGAGAATTTATCCCTTAAATTCTTGGGAACAGCCACATAGCACAGCAACCAAAGCTTCTAAGGTGATTGTAGGAAGGTAGAGTGCCATAGAGTATTTCATGATGTGTTTTTATGGAAAACGACATGGCTAGGAAACCTCTTAATTAAGTGAGTGGCTGTGAGTATACATTCACCCATAAAATGAATAGGTAATTTGGATTGAGAGAGTAAGGCTCTAGCAGTTTTAAGAAGGTGATTGTGTTTTCATTCGATAATTTCATTTTGTTGGGGTGTATAGGGACATGAGGTTTTGTGTAAGATACCTTTGGACTGGAAGAATTGAGTGGCATCAAAGCTGTTACCAAGTTCCATGGCATTGCGAGTCCTAATTCATTTGACTTTTAGATTAAATTGTGTTTCCACCAAAAGAAAGAAAGCTTTAAGAACTGAAAGGTCATTATTTTTATGACTCAACAAGTGTGTCCAGGTGATAATATACAAAATTTATGCATAATTGAGTGTATTTTGCCCATACTTTAGTGTGTTCTTGTGATGTTTGATGTTATATATGACTTGAATTGAGCTAATGTATTTGTATTTTTATGTCTAGGAAGCTAAGGTTGAAAAAGGAAGATGATTTGAGCAAAAATGGTGCCAAAAAGTAAAATCTAGAGGAATTTAAGGATGTGGTGCATCGTATGACCATAGCACAGCCTCAAGACGAAATTTTGATGAAGAAAAATGTTCCCGAGGCAGTGATCTAACTCCCCACTGCATAGCCATCACATGAGAGAAGATAAAAATGACCCTGGGGCGTTTTGGAGTCACTGTGCGTCATACAAGACAAGGAGGGAAGTTCTAGGAGCCTTGTGTTATAGTTATACTTCGCACAGCTATAGCGCCAAGGCAAAATTTCTGCAGTTTTGTAAAGCGAGGCAGTTTGGTTATTTGGCTCAAGGATGTGATATAAAGGTCAAAAAGATGATTTTGAGAGGATTCTGAACCTAAAGAGAACAAGAACAAGGCTTAAGCGGTGGAGAACGAGGCTCTAATGAGTTTTTCTTAACTCTTTCAATCCTTTCTTGGAATTTACTTATAATGGTTGCTTATATCATGAATCTTATGAATATGAGTGGCTAAGTTACCCTATCTAGGGCATGATGAAACCATTGTAGGATGATGTATTGAGTAATATATTAATTCAATCGAACTTGACATAGTTATTCCTTATTATTCAACTGCGTATTGACTGCTTTTGATTATAGAGCTAACAATTGAATGTCCCTTTTATTTTTGTGACTCTTGAAAGATTGTTTCAAGTAGGGTTAGATGAATAGTGACACTTTATCCCAAATAATGAATTATTTAGGGAAGAAAAGCGGGGTGAGTTCAGGAACAAATGAACCCTTGTCGTGGTCACGTGGGTAGTCCAACTTATCATCTTGTGTTAACTTAGAAAAGTAACTCAGGATAGTTATTGCTTGTTATTAGAAAAATACTAACGGTAAATTAGGAGCTCATGATCATTAGGGATAGTCAAGCGAGATTGACTGCGTAATATTCGATACATCTCTCCGATAATTGGGGAAGTCATGTCCTAGGCTTTTATTCTTGAAATCTTTTCGAGTATTTACTACTTGCTTTTAGTTAACTGTTATTTGTTTATTATTTTCATATTAAAAATTATTTTTATTTGTTCTTGAACTTGTTTAAACGTAAAATTAGTAAAAGTTGAGTTACGAACTACAGTTACTCCCTGTGGGATTCGACCTCAGACTTGTTAAACGGGATTAGTTTTGCAGCGACCGCTTATCATTTTTAAGATGAGTTTTGGGCGTGATCAAATTTTGGCGTCGTTGCCGGCGAGCATCGGTTTAGTTTGTATTTTTCACTTAATAGCTAAGTTTAGTAGTTTAAGAAATTTCTACTTTAGTCATCTTGATTTTAACTTTTTAGCTCGTGTTTGAACAGATGTATGCCCTTGAGAAGTTCGAAATCTGCTGAACTATTTCAACCAGATCCAGAAATCGAGAGGACTTTCAAGGCTTTGAACAGTGCCAATAAGAAAAATCATCCACCAGTTCAACAAGAAATAGAGAGAGTTATTGAGATAGCTGACAACACAGACGCAGCTTTGCATGACTGGGCTCAGCCCACGTCTAATAACCTGGCAACTGCCATTGCTGTGCTCGCTATTGAAGTAGAGAAATTTCAGATCACAAATACAATGTTGAACCTACTTCAAAATAAAGGGCAGTATGCTGGGAATGAACATGAAGACCCACAACAGCACTTTCGAAATTTTCTGTCTGTTTGTGCCACACAAAAGTAAGCTCGTATGTCACTTGATGCTATTAAGTTATTGTTGTTCCCATTTTCACTCACTGGAGATGCAATGGTGTGGTTGAAATGGCTTCCAATTAATTCCATCACTACATGGGATGAGTTAGTTAAGCTGTTTCGAAAAAGGTTCTTCCCGCCCAACAAAACTGTAAGGTTGAGTGATGAAATACTAATGTTCAGGCAAAAGCCTTTGGAGTCAATACAAGTAGCATGGGGACGGTTCAAAGGATTATTGCTTAAGTGTCCTCACCATGGGATTCCAAAGCATATGCTGGGATAGAGGTTTTACATGAGTCTGAATGATAATCTGAAGGCAAATGTTGATGCTTCCGCCGGTGGAGCATTCTTGAGTAAGAATTTTGCAGAAGCCAGGCAATTGCTGGAAACTTTGGCACAAAACTCGGGCTGGTCAATAAGAGATTCATCTATAACACCAATTGTGCATTCAGTTGCAGTTGATCTGAATTCATCTATCAAATTTTTGCCCATTTCCTCTCTATAAAGTTGCAGGTTGAGCAAAAATTTAATGTGCTCGTTGAGTCCGACAAGAGGAAATGGGCTTTTTACAAGTTCATGGCAAGGAAGTTGGGAGTTACTCAGGCAGAGATAGATGAGTTTGATGCTTCCATGCCATTTAGTGTTGAGGCGCGCTCTGCCTTTGGCCTTGATGATACTGAGGAGTTTCACCCATCTGATGATGAGCTCACTCCGGTCGAGTTGGCAGTGGAGGATGACGAGAGTGATGATGACAGTGATGCTGATGAGCCAGCTCTCACCGGGCTATTGTGTCTACTTCCATTAATCCTATTCTAGCTGCTCCACCCGTGGGTGATGATGGTGATACTGAGGGTGAGGAGGGCTATGACGCCGATGGTGATGTTGGTTTTGATCCAGCCACGTAGAGGCAGTATCACTTCACCCCTCATTTTCTATTTTGTTTTGAAGCAGTGGGGACAGTGCTATTTCTTAAGTGTGAGGTGGGAGATTTATTTGTTGGATGACTATACTTATGTGGATATTTGTTTGCTGTTATTTTTATTTGGTCAATTGATTATTTTTTATTTGTTTATTGTTTTTATTTTTGATGGGTCTGTAATGTTTTGAATGTTATGGCCTGTAATAGTTTTAGTAAAAGTAATATTCAGTAGTCATTAAATTTTAGTCTCATTAATACTTTTATTATTAACTTAGTGTAGTAATAACCTCGTGAGTTTTCTTGGCTTTGGTTCTTTCCCACAGAGTTTTCTTTTTGAACCAAGCAATTTTTAGGTAGTACATAAAAAAATAAAAATAAAAAATTGAAAAATCGAAAAAAATACAAAAAGAAGAAAGGAAGGGTTAAGAGAAAAATAGTGGCAAGAGAGAGAGTTCAACCCTGAAAAGCAATATCCAAAATCACCATTTTTATTCTCGGACCCCCTTTCTCAGCTCATAATTATTTATTGAGGATTGAAATTAAGTGAGTCATGGATTCCATGTACATAGTGAGGTGAGGTTCTTGTATGTTTCCATGTATGCATTGCAGTCTAGAACTTGCCCGGCTTGTCCTTGAAACGAAATCCTAGGATATTCTTGAGTCAGGAGAGAATTGTAGGCCTTATTTGTTTAGTCACTTTATCCAAAATAGACCTACCAGTGATTGTGAATTATTCCTAGACATCCCATTTGAGCCTAAAGTGTACCCTTTCTTTGATAACCCAAAAAGGATCCCTTAGCCTGTGAACTTGATTATCCAGCTTGTCACCCTATTCCCGAATGACATTCCTTACTTGAACTTAGTGAGAGTAACTAGTGTATTGATGAAAGTGTGTTGGAAGTTGAACGGAGAGGGGCAAGAATTATGTATTAATGTGTGAAGCTTTGCTTAGAAAGAAAAAAAAAAGCAAATAAAACTGTGTGGTTTGTGAAGTATGTGAACAATAAAAAGAGGAAGTAAAATGTAAAAACAAAAACAAAAGAAAAGCTGAAAAAAAAATTTCTGTGTCTTTAGGAAGTTACAAGAGAAGTGGAAATTTGGTAGAAGAAATTAATGTGAAAATTGTTGAGCTTAATTGTTTTGTAGTTTGTGTTTTTATGTCTAGGAGGCTAAGGATGCCAAAGGAAGATGATCTGAGCGAAAATGGAGCCAAGAAGAAAAATTTAGAGGAATTTAAGGATGTGGTGCATTGTATGACCATAGCACAGCCCCGAGACGAAATTTTGATGAAGAAAAATATTTCCGAGGCAGTAAGCTAACTCCCCATCGCATGGGAGAAGAGAAAAATGATCCTGGGGCTTTTGGGAGTCGGTGTGCATCGCACAGGCCAAGGAGGGAAGTTCTAGAAGCCTTGTGCTGTAGTTGTGCTCCGCACAGCTATAGCGCCAAGGCAAAATTTCTTTAGTTTTGTAAAGCGGGGCAGTTTGGTCATTTGGCTCAAGGATGTGATATAAAGGCCAAAAAGATGATTTTGAGAGGATTCTGAACCTAGAGAGAACAAGAACAAGGCTGAAGCAGTGGAGAACGAGACTTTAACGAGTTTTTCTTATCTCTTTCAATCCTTTCTATAATTTAGTTATTATGGTTGCTTATGTCATGAATCTTATGAATATGACTGGCTAAGTTACCCTATCTAGGGCATGATGAAACCATTGTAAGATGATGTATTGAGTATTACATTAATTCAATCGAGCTTGACATAGTTATTCCTGATTATTCAACTACGTATTGACTACTTTTGATTGTAGAGCTAATAATTGAATATCCCCTTTATTCTTGTGACTCTTGGATAATTTTTTCAAGTTAGGGTTAGTTGAACAGCAACACTTTAACCCAAATAATGAAGTATTTAGGGAAGAAGAGCGGGGTGAGTTCGGGAACAAACGAACCCTTGACGTGGTCACATGAGTAGTCCAACTTATGATCTTATGTTAACTTAAAAAAATAATTCAGGATAGTTATTGCTTGTTATTGGAAAATACTAGTGGTAAAATAGGAGCTCACGATCATTAGGGATAGTCAAGCGAGATTAAGTGCGTATTATTCGATACATCACTCCGATAATTGGGGAAGACATGTCCTAGGCTTTTATTCTTGAAATCTTCTCTAGTATTTACTACTTAATTTTAGTTAACTGTTACTTATTTCTAGTTTTCACATTAAAAATTATATTAATTTGTTCTTGAAGTTTTTGAACGTAAACTCGGTAAAAGTTGAGTTACGAACTACAGTTTGCTCCCGGTGAAATTCAACCCCGGATTTGTTAAACCGGGTTATATTTGCAGCGACTGCTTATCATTTTTAGGACGAGTTTTGGACGTGATCACCAAGTAAACCTACTAGTCATCTATCAAGGTAAGAATGTATCCACAATTCTTTGTGGTGGCAATGTGATATGGATCCCATATATCAACATGCAGCAAGTCAAATAAATGCTCAGAACGGGATTCACCATGAGGAGAAGGAAGCCTTTGTTGTCTAATAAGAGGACATATTTCACACACAAAAGGTTGTTTATTAGAATGAGAAACATATATATCATTAATTCTTAGCATATTTATAAAGGTATGTGTCCCAACCTGTTATGCCAAAGAAGATGAGACTTATTTACATTCACTGTACTTGCAACACTAGAAGTAGAAACACAAGTATCATTTTAAATGGGAAAAACATCAGTAGAAATAAGAGTGAGAACTTTATTATCTTCAGCAGTAAAATTTGTAGACTTGAAATTGATAGGGTTGAGAAACTATAACCCATCTGCACCTTACCAAGTTCCAATGGCCTCTCTAGAGAAGGGCCCTGTAAATGGCAAAGGTGTTGGGTGAAAAACAAGCTCAAAGATGAATCAGACAAGAGTTTTTGTAGTGATACAAGGTTATATCGAAAAGTAGGCACATAAAGTACTTTAAAAAGTGTAACTGAAGGAGCGATTTGAGCAGATCCAATATAGTGTACCTTCACCTTGTAACCATTAGGTAAAGTCATACGATAAGGTACTTGTAAAGGAGTTAAATTAGAGAGTAAAAGTTTATTTGATGTCATATGATCTGACACACCAGATTCTAAAATCCAAACATTAGGACTGAAGCTAGAATGAATACACACAAAATTTCCACAACTTTTAACACAGGAGGATGTAGTTATACCTGTAAAATTTGCAGCACCAGATGTAGGCTGAGAGGGGTTAGTGTCGTCTATAAATTGGACACTTTGTAGGACATTAAGCAAATACTTGTACTGATCTTGAGTGATGGTCTGAGAATCAGTGGGGGAATCATGAGTCTCTTCACCTATGTTAGGAACTGATCCTTGTATAGTTGTTGCTAGGGGTGTTTATCGGTCGGTTCGGTTCGGTTTTGCACCTTATCGGTTTGGACTATCGGTTTTCGGTTTTTAAAAGTGCTAAACCAATAACCGAACCAATAAGTTATCGGTTATCGGTTTTCGGGTTATCGGTTTTAGGTTCTTATCGGTTCGGTTTTCGGTTTAACCATTAAGAAAATTAGGCCTAACAAGTGTAAAAAAAAAACCTCTTAAACGATTGCATCCAATACAAAATCGGCTTTATTTTCACAGCGAATTCAAATGCCTCTTATAGCATTCGCCATATTCAAAAAAACAACCAACAAAAGATTCAAATATACTTCATTATTCTATAAACTAATGGAGGAGGCAAGGAGTGAAATAGTAAATCGGTGGTTGAAATGGATGGGGAGACTTGAAAGTTACACAAGTAAAAGAAGACTAGAGTTTGAGGTTTCCAAGTTCCAAGTAATAGTAATTAAGTATACTACTTTTATGCACATAAGCACAATATAGTAAATTTGAAAATCTTATTGGGTTATCGGTTTAACCAATAAGAAAATGTACAAAACCAACAACCGAACCGATAACCCAATAAAATTTTTTTGCAAACCGTTAAATAACCGATAACCCGATAACCCAATATTTATAAACCATTAACTTTTTATCGGTACGGTTTATCGGTTTAAACCAAAAAATGAACAGCCCTAGTTGTTGCCATTCTTTTGTTCATATGATTAGGATTGCCAGATCTGAAATTATAAGAGTGCTGTGAGTTGTACTAGTTCTGAGGATTGAGTTTGCGGCATCTGTCAACTATGTGATTATCCATTTTACAATGTGTGTAGAATAACTTTCTAGGTGGTAAAGTTCCCCTTGGGTTTTGATTGGTGTATCCCCTTTTGATTCTGAGTGTTGAAATTATACTTTGGACCTTGGTTATAGTTGATGTTAACATGATGAAGCTCTGTAGATGTTGGTGTTGGTGAGATCCAATAGAGAAAGATGCAATCAGATGGAGGAAGATTGAAAGAGGGTTGTAGTCTCCTCTGTTTCTCATCCTGAATGATGAGAGAATTGGCTCTACTGACATTAGGCAAGGGCTACATCATCAAGATGCTGCCCCTTGCATTGTTGTAGACTTTATAAGGCCCATAAGAAATTGGATGAGCTTCTGATTTTCTTCCCTCTTAATCATTTTACGCTTACTCCCACATGTACAACCACAAATACAGTACGAATCAGAATCAACAAAATCCAATTCATCCCAAAGACGCTTGATTCTATTAAAGTAGGCACCTACATCAGAGGATCCCTGTGAAACAGAAACTAAGTCTTTATTCACCTTATATAGTCTAGCACCATTGGACTGACCATACCGCTGGTTGAGGTCATCCAAAATCCCCTTTGCAGTTTTAGAGTATATGACACTTTTCCCTATTTCAGGGTCAAGAGAATTTAGAATCCACACTGTCATCATATTGTTACATTGTTCCAATTGTTCAAGCAGTGGAAAATTACGAATTATAATCAATAGAATCCAGTTCACCCAAAAACGCTTGGCTCTATTAAAGTAGGCACCTACATCAGAGGATCCCTGTGAAACTAAAATTAAGTCCTTCTTCACCTCATATAGTCTAGCTCTACTGGCCCGACCATATCGCTGGTCGAGTTCATCCCAAATTTCCTTTTCAGTTTTACAGCCCTATTCCAGTGTCAAGAGAATTTAGAATCCACGCTATCATCATATTATTACATTGTTCAAGCAGTGGGGAATCATCCGGAGGCTGTGTGTAAGTCCCATTAATAAATCATATCTTCTTTTTAGCAGATATAGCCTATGAAGATCCCACTTCTCCATTCCCCAAATCAGGAATCATTAAATTATTTGGACATAAGAATAATCCCAAGGTTATCAAATAAGTGGAGATAGAAATGATGTGATTGGTGATAGGTTGAGTTCAGGTACATTATGCGTATGAATGTTAAGGTTAAGATTTTTGGCAAACTGTCTCTCATTAGAAGATTCATCATCAGAGAAGTTCTCTCATTCGTTTTCCATCAGATAATATCAAGTAATTAAAATATCAAGTAACCAAGGAATACACAAAGAAAAATATCTAAATTGAATATTTGTTGAATAAAATTAATTGAACATCAAAATACCCGGCGTGATTAATACATTCGTCGTACAAAACGGAACCAGATAGGAAAATACCTAAATAATCGCTGGAAAACTGACTCAGATTACATCTCCACCAAAATATCGCCGAAAAGTTGATTTTGAGTAGAATCTCCACGAAAAATCTTCATCAAACACCTATTATCACTGAACGTTCATAAAATCCCGTGCAGAAATGCTTTGGTTAGGGTTTTGAACCACTAGAATTTGGGGATAATGCTTCTCCAAAAAGAATCACCAGGAAAATCGAGTATTCTAAGTGATTTCCATGGCTCTGATACCATGTAAGAATCGTAAACAAACAGGATCGAAATGAGAGTTAAAGTTCGTCTTGAGAGCAATTGAAAGTAGAGAGAGAAAGTTTTCTGTAAAATGACGTCTGAACTCTGGAGTTCTTTCAAGAACTCTCACTGCATATATATATATATAGATATATATATATATATATATATATATATATATATATATATATATATATATATATATATATATATATATATCTGTGTGTGTGTGTGTGTGTGTGTGTGTGTTGGATAAAAATGGGTTGAGTTAACTTACTAACCGAATACCAACTAAAATACAAAAGTGGCTGAAGTATAAATAATACCAACTAACTAAAGCCTAAATATACAATGTGAACTAATGTTGGCCCAATGGTCTAATACAATACATACTATATTTCAATAAGAGGCAAGTAGCTAGTTCTGTTTAGATGTAATCATCGATTTGTTAGAATATGGAACTTCAATTTGTGACTATTGTTTGTTTTAAATTCAATTTTTTTTGGATATATTTGTTTTTTATAAAAGGTTGTGCAAGCGATGAAGTACTTTTTTTTTACCTGAACTTCAAGGGTTAGATTCCCCACCTTGATAGTATCCCTTCCATTTTCCCTCCCCCTCCCATATATATAATAATTGAAATAATAATATTATTAATGATGATGATGAAGAAGAAGAAAGCAATTTCTCTCTTTGTCCCAATTTATGTTACATACTTTTATTTTTAATTTATTTTAAAAGTAATGTTACACTTACTTATTTGGCAACTATTTAATGTCACTATTTTTATTTTACCTTTTTTGAGTCTCACTTACTTTAAAAGCTACCACTAATTTTTTCATTAATCCAATTGTCACTTTCTTCCTTTTTCTCGTTCATCTAACAATGTAATTTTGGAGCATTGCAAAGTCAATATTTGTTGTTTAAATCATGAGTCAGCATGCCAAACTCCACTACATAAATGGAGACGGAGGGAGTACCTTTATTTTTTTTTGACAGCAAAACGACAACATGTGTGCTGACATGCTACCTCTTACTAAATAATATGCTTCACAGTTTTAATTATATTCTTAATAATAGCTGCAAGCATAGACAATCTAAAATTGTTAACTTTATAGGTCCAAAAATACCATTAAAATCCAAAGATCATTTTAGTTACTTGGTTTAAAATTTAGTATTTCTGCATATCATAATCCAAATAATGAGGTTGCGTTGGACACCCAAATAAGTTAATGTCCCTTTTTGCGATTTCATGATCATCTAAGATGGTCAAAAATATTTATAAAATCTTCAAAATATTTGAAGAAAATAGTATTAATAGAATAATAAGAAATGCTGCCTACAAGGACTAGTGGCATGCTCAATTGCAATCTTCGTGAATCAGTTACCCAGTCTGAGACTTGCTCGATCCAATAATAAAAACTACCCAAAAGAACTTAACGATAAAAGACCAAAGAAAAATATAGGGGTGATCTGTCATAAGGTCTCCATATACGAGGCAGATAGCCTCCAACAATAAAAGGAAGCAATTACTCGAAAAATATATATATCAAGTTTAATAGGAAATTGAATAATTTATGAGCCACATAAAAATGATTATGAAACCAATATTCTTTTGAAACAAACCTGATATCCTAGCCATATATCAATATAAAGTTTAAAATAAATGGTATTTAAAGCGAGAATTCGAAATCAACATTTTTGACATCGTCAAAAAAAATACTTCAAACTGATATTTTACCATAGCATCAATGTCCCCGTCCATATATATAACTAACTTTATGCAACCAACTAGTTTAATCCTATAAGCGCATAATCACATAGGTACAACCAATATGAATATTGTATGCATATATATGAAGATACAACCAGATACTGGATCAAGAGTTTACTCGCCCAAACCATAATCAGATAACCAAGACACAAGTTCACTTGTCTAAAGAGATAACACAGTCATCTATCTACATGATTAAATATCAAGTCGTGAGTTCACATGCCCAAATCATAATCCTGAGGCATGAATATATGCTTATAAATGTCCAACTACTTCATGGATCCGCATGCCCAAACATAACACCGGATCGAGAGTCCACACGGACCACACCCCATGATCAAATACCATATGAATAGATGGATGATCATATACATGCTCAAACAATTCAAACAAAGACTTATAATCAAACCTCCTCTAAACGTCTCTGCTCTAGTCAAAATAATGAACAACATAACTATTTTTGGGTATAGGATCATTTTCCTCAATATCATAGTCAAAAGGGTTAAGATTCTTGAAATAACCCCCCTCCCCCCCCCCCCCCCCCCCCCGGACACACATGGTCGAAAACCCAAATAAAATCCACAATTGTGGTACCCAAAGTCCCAATACTTTAAATATATGATTGGATTCTAAATTGAAATCCAATTGGATAACCAATTACCCAATTTAAGCAGTCTATGGTTTATGTCAAAATTCAACATTTAGCCACTATCTCATATTTCAAATCCAACTTACAAACTCATTTATCCATTCATTACAATACCCAAATATGTAAAGAATCTTCCAAACAATGTATAGTAGGTTCATCAATCCCACAATTTTTATATTTTATGCTTTGAGTCAAATATCCATAAATCTCTACTTGAATCTTCGTAAAAGCATGGATTTAGGGAGGAATTAGTGTTAAGAATCACTAACATGTGTTAGAATCCTTACCTTAACTAGGAAGTAATTCTAAGCTAAAAATAGTTCTATCTCGTGCTCCAACTCTCCAGAAAAGAGCGAAAAATTGAAAAAATCTTATTGGGTGGGGAATTTATAGCCGTTGCTGGGAGCCTAAAAATCCAGTATTATCTTTGTAACAACAAATTTCGAAGTCTAGAAAATCAAGACAAGAAATAGTGTAACAAAGTATTGTATTTATATCAACAAAAGATGCAGGTTACAATCTCCAGAGTGTCACTAATTTTGTAAATGACATCCTCTGATTCTTCTCCTCACGAATTTTGGTTCAAGGGCTCGAAAGGTTGATCTTGAACTTGATGAACTTTGGATTTGATTCAAGAGCTTAATTTGGATTTATTGTGTGTCACGAACACTTTGACGTCCGTCACGAACGAGATTTGAGATTCAACTGCCACGAACAGATAATTTGAACTCGTGCTCGCCGAATCTTGATTTGAACTTTGTTTTTGAACTTGAACAGGGGCGTAGATCGTGCCTCCGTTGTTAAACTTGAACAGGTACGTAGATCGTAGCCTCCGTTGTTGAACTTGAACAGGAATGTAGATCGTAACCTCCGTTGTTGGACTTGAACAGGAACGTAGATCGTAGCCTCCGTTGTTGGACTTGAACAAAGACGTAGATCACGGTCTCCGTTGTTGAACTTGAACATGGACGTAAATCACTGACTTAGAAGAAGACTTTGAAAGCTTTCCTTCGGAGCTTCTTTGATTGCCCTTCAGTGTGCTTGATGTGCTTCTCCTCCTTTGATGTCCTTCTTGATGATCTCCACCTTGATGTTCTTCTTCTTCCTTTCTTCAAGTTCCTTTTCTTTTGGCCTTATGGAAGCTCTCTATTTATAGAGAAATTGTGATAAGGCTAAATGTATTTGCTTTGATTTGATTGGTTGATTTTGAATTACAAATCAATCTCCTATATCTTTGTGATAAGATTTCATTTGATTTGATAAAGCCTATCATTTGTACACTTGGTGTATTTTCATTGGCTACTTCATTTGATTTGGCGCCACGTCATTTGCCATGTTGCATTTTATTTTTTTGGAATTAAGAAATTAATCCAAATTTATTATGAATTTAATTCACCAAAATTTAAATGCTTACCATCCTAAACCATTTTTCGTGTTTCAAATCTCTTAAAAGACCTTGGAATTCAATGAATCTAGCTTCTGTGAGTCACATAAATCGAGACTTATCTATGAAAACTTCAAAACTTCAAATGGACCACCGACGCTCAAAACGAGGAGTTAAAATAATAAAGTCGTTCATAAAATAATTTCTTACTCCAAAGTCGACCAAAAGGTCTCAGAATGTAACAAAAATTTATGCACAAGCCAAAATTGACATGATTGTTCTAACGGAACCCTCATTTCTAAAGATATAGTCAAAATTATAAAAACGAGAAGCCGGGACATTATGGTACTATATATATTATGTATAACAAATATATAGAGTTTGAGCCAAAAATTTGATTGAAGATGTACTTTATACGATTAATCTGCCCTTACCGTAAAAAAAAACACTTCACTAAAGACGAAAAGTATGTCAGCTTGTTGGATGGTGTGAATAATCAATTAAATTTACTTGAAAGGAAATCTTCTTTTTATATTCCCAAAACATTAAAATAGGTCCCTCGGTATCACTACCGTATTCTAAGGGATTAAATATTTGCCTATTATGTTCCTGAACATGTATTATTTGTGAGTTACACTTTATAGATGATCATAATGAGGGTCACTTGTGTAAATGGTATATTTTAAGGTAGGTTAGGTTTAATTATACATTGGGTTTGGCCCATTAGTGAGTAGATTATGGACCAAGTTAGGATTCTCATTTCAAATGTATATATGGTTGTTGATACGAAACTTAAAGACACGAAATTAAAAGAACAATAATTAAAGAAAGACCCAAACTTGATTAGAAAAGATTAAGGAAGTAGAGTAGGGAAATTAGCCTAAACACCCCCCTTAATTGTCTATCAAATCGAACAAATTCTAATTGATCCTCAATTAGTTAAGACTAATTGCAAATCAAGGACAATAAGTGTGCTTAAGCAAACAAGCTTAGCCAAATTCCTCACTAGGTTTAATGTCATCAAAAACTAAGTAAACAAATGACAATAATAACTTATATAGTATGGCACAATTTGCCTTAATTGCCCCTTAACATTGGGCCTTTAAAGTCATTAGCTGAAATGGGCTTCTGGTCCTCGTCTCAGCGCGTTCGCGCAAGAACTGGCGCTATCGCACTGAGTAATTAATCAAAGCCTCGCGATCGCGGCTATGGTCTTGCGATCGCGCAGGCGTGGGTCTTCAACCAATATCAGCCTCTTGCGTGATCGCGTCTGTGGACACGCGATCGCACTGTTCTGCATTCTCTTCTTCCGCGATCGCGTCTGATGGCTCGCGGTCGCATTGGTCTTCTTTTTGGCCTTTCGCGATCGCGTCTGTGCACTCACGATCGCGATGAATAATTTCAGCTTCTGAGGCAGAAAGTAGGCAGAATTGACCTGAAGCTTCCAGCACTTGCCCCAGCAGCTCCAACTGTGCAAACATAGACTGCAACTGCTGCAACTCCCGAGCTTGGCTCCTTGTAAATGGTTTAACCGGGCATCGCGTTGCATCATTCTCCCCGTCTTGAGAAGAATCTGTCCATGGATTCACTTGTTCTTCGACTTTGAAGGGAGACAAGTCACACACGTTGAAAGTGTTGTGCACTTGGTAATTGCTTGCCAGTAAAAATAGGGATATTAGACATCGTTTTAATAAGTTCCATTGATGGTTTAAAGGGTCAACTGGACCCCGATAATGGAATTGATTATATATTCGTACTCAGTGAGTTATGGGCAACATATAAATATAATTTATTTAGAGTTTGGCTATGTGACTTTGAACCCTGTACATAGGCCTGACTTGCGTATTGCGTATGCGAATAGGGTATCAGGTTCCTAACCGGATTGCCCTAAGATGTAGGGAATGAAGCGTTTAACCTAATTTGATATATTTTCTGCTTATTGAATAGGCAGGATCGTTTGGGCAGTGAATCCAAAGGACAAAGCGGGTGTTGAGTGACACTTTGAAATAAGGTAAGTGTTCGTATCCATTTCTTTGGAGGCCCTTGGCCTTGTGGATATTCTACCACGTGTTTCTTACGTGTGTAGCTGTCGATAGGCGTACTCATTACGCCTTAGCTTTGAATTTACTTTGTATATTATATGTTATGCATTGTTGTTGGCATTGCATTGAGCATATGAGCATTGCACTCTGGTTTTGAGCACTGCATATACTTCCCGGTAATCGATGAGAGTCCCGAGCCGGTGAAGGGTCATTATTGCATATACTTTCCGGTAATCGATGAGAGTCCCGAGCCGGTGAAGGGTCATTATTGCATATACTTTCCGGTAATCGATGAGAGTCCCGATCCGGTGAAGGGTCATTATTGCATATATTTCCCGGTAATCGATGAGAGTCCCGAGCCGGTGAAGGGTCATTATTGCATATACTTCTCGGTTGGCGATGAGAGTCCCGCACCGGTGAAGGGTCATTATTGCATATACTTCCCGGTTGCCGATGAGAGTCCCGCACCGGTGAAGGGTCATTATTGCATATACTTTTCGGTAATCGATGAGAGTCCCGAGCCGGTGAAGGATCATTATTGCATATACTTCCCGGTAATCGATGAGAGTCCCGAGCCGGTGAAGGGTCATTATTGCATATACTTCCCGATAATCGATGAGAGTCCCGAGCCGGTGAAGGGTCATTATTGCATATACTTCCCGGTTAGCGATGAGAGTCCCACACCGGTGAAGGGTCATTATTACATATACTTCCCAGTTGGCGATGAGAGTCCCACACCGGTGAAGGGTCATTATTGCATATACTTCACGGTAATCGATGAGAGTCCCGAGTCTGTGAAGGTATCAGGCACATGTGACTGCATTGCATCATACCGCATTCATCCCATCTCATTGCACCGCATGCTGACTATTGTGTGTATCGTGCTGTGTTTTTTGTTTGCGGTATGTATACCATTCAGTTTGCCTATATGTTCTGGCTCGTATCCCGGGTTGCACGCCGTAACAGTATAAATATATGGATCGGGTTGCACGCCGCAACATTATAAATATATGGATCGGGTTGCACGCCGCAACAGTATGGATCGGATTGCACACCAACAGTATGTATTTCTGATTAGGGATATGTTCAAAATACCTATATGTTCTGACTATCTTATGTCCCTAGTTGTTTATGAGTTTATGGTTCCATACGTGTTTTCAGTTATTATCTAGCTCTGCTTTTTTATAATTTGAATAAAAGGAATTTGGCATTCTATTTTTCTTCTCCCTGGCTAGCTATCCTATTCTTTGAGGTGGCTAGTCTGCCCCACTTATTGAGTCCTTTTGACTCACCCTCATTTGTTGTTTATCCTTGTCTACCTATTTTGTTTCGGCAGGTTCGCTCCAGGATTGAGTTCGCCACGTTGTGAAGGAGCGAAGACGACTTCAGCTGTCAGGGTGAGCCAGCTTTTATTCAGGATGGCCACAGTTTCATGTTTATTATTTCAGTATCATTTTGCTCCCTTCAGGAGGTATCTGTCTTCTTTCGTACTCTTAGATGTCTAGTCTGGATAGTCCTAAACCTAGTATGTTGGGTAGTCAGCTGTAATTTCGTTTGTACAGCTTAGAGGTATCAGTATGTCTGTGCTTTTTCTAAGTCTTGTTCTTATTTATGAATTGAATTATATTTATTTTCCTAATTTAATTGATAAGGGTTCGCCCGACGGGTCTAAGGGAGGATGTCGGGTGCCTGCACGGCGTAGTCGGATTCTGAGTCATGTCAAAAGCACTCCTCAACCCTGAGACTAGGTACCCTCATTTGGAAAAACTAGCACTTGCTTTAATTGTTACTGCTCGGAAACTACGACCCTATTTTCAATGTCATCCAATAGCGATAGTTACCACCTTCCCCCTAAGGAGTATATTGCATAAACCGGAGTTGTCGGGGAGGTTATCTAAATAGGCAGTAGAATTAAGTGAATATTATATCACCTATCAACCCCGAACGGCCATTAAATCCCAAGTCTTAGCTGACTTTGTGGCTGATTTTAGTGTTAGGATCTTACCCGAAGCTGAAAAGGAGAACTCGATATCGAAGAGATCGACTTTGGAATTGTGGGTACTCTACACCGATGGGGCGACTAATTCTAAAGGTTCGAGATTAGGCAAAGTGTTGATAGCACCCACCGGGGAGAAAGTCAGGCATTCAGTTCCGTTTAAAAAGGTGACCAACAGTGAGGCCGAATACGAAACGACCTTAGCAGGCTTGGAATTAGCCAAAGAGATGGGGGTAGAAAGTGTTGAATTAAGGTGCGATCCGCAACTGGTGGCAAACTAAGTGCTCGGTGAATATACGGCTCGTGAGCCCAGAATGCAGCAATTCTTGATCCGAGCACAAAGAATCTTGTCTCAATTTTAAGAATAGCAAGTCAAACAAGTACCTCGGGAAGAAAATGCTGAAGCCAATGCCTTAGCAAATTTGGGTTCGGCGGTGGATGAAGAACACTCGGGGACTGATTCAGTGGTTCGGTTGCTTTCCGCACAAATGAGGGAAATGAAATTGAAAGTCAACTCGGTGGACCACAAATAGGATTGGCGAAGTAAGGTTACTCTTACTTTGACTCGGGGACTCTCCCCCAAGATAAGAAAGAAGCAAAGAAATTAAGGACTCAAAGGGCTTCATACTCAATGATTTGGGGAAAGCAATATAGGAGACTGTATAGCGGCCCGATGGCCAAGTGCTTGGGTCCGGATGAAGCTAGATATGTGATGGCAGAAATACACGAGGGCGAGTGTGGCAACCACTCGGGGGGAAAATTCTTAGTGCGCAAATTACTTCGGGCTGGGTACTATTGGCCCACCATCAGCGCATACGCAAAGGCCTTCATGAAAAAATGTGACAAGTGTCAACGCCACGCCCGAATGATTCATCAGCAAGTTGAACCTTTACATTCGGTCGTATCACCATGGTCCTTCATGAAGTGGGGAATGGATACCATTGGCCCCTTACCGAAGGGAAAAGGAGGTGTTCGATTTATTTTTATTTTAACCGATTACTTCACAAAATGGGTGGAAGCAGGAGCTTTCACCAAAGTTAGGCAGAAGGAGGTGATCAATTTTATCAAGAAGAACATCATCTATAGGTTCGGTGTCCCAAAGGAAATCACTTGTAACAACGGTCCACAATTCATGGGGGCAGCTATCACTGATTTCCTTAAGCAGTGGGGAATAAAAAGAATAGTGTCGACTCCCTACCACCTAAGTACCAATTGGCAAGCCGAATCTTCGAACAGAGTGATAGTTGAAAACCTCAAGAAGAGACTTGTTGAGAAAAAAGGTCCTTGGCCCGAAGAGTTACCAGGGGTGCTGTGGGCAATGCGAACAACGGAGAAGAACAGCACCGGTGAAATCCCATTTTCCCTTACTTATGCCATGGACTCACTTATCCCCGTGGAAGTGGGAGAACCAAGTCTTTGGTAAGCCCACACCACCGAAGATGCCAATCAACAAGCCATGCGCATAGAGTTGGACTTGCTCGAGGAGAAAAGAGAGTTAGCCTTGGTTCGGTTAGCAGCACAAAAAAAAACAAATCGAGGCATACCTCAACATGAAGGCCAAACTTAGGGATTTCAAAGTTGGTGATTATGTGTTAAAAGCTTCGAATCAATCAACGAAGGAAAAGAACGGGGAAAAACTCATAGCAAATTGGGAAGGGCCTTACAGAGTTCAAGCGATCGTTGGAAAGGGATCTTATTTAATCGAAGATTTGCAAGGAAAACCCAAACCTTTGAATTGGAACATCTCCAACTTGAAGCGGTATTACTTTTAAAATTAAGGTAAGCATTCCTTGATCATTTAAAATTCACCTACAGCCTCGAGCCAAAAAACGCTCCAAAGGCTTTGGTCGAAATATTCGAACTTACCCCCTCGTTTTATTTTGCTTGACCTTTTCAGGAAGCAGATAAGACGATTTTCAGTGCTCGGATCTTGATCAAGATTCACACCCGAACACTGGGGGAAGTGAGATGTGGGATGCGGCCGAGGTCAGCTTCGAGCTTCCCAGGAAATAGATTAGTACTTTGTATTTGCGCCCGATAGTGGCATATTGTTAACTTGTTTTTGCGCCTAAGTTCTACTTAGACTAGGCCTTATGTAAAAATCCGATTGCGGCTCGTTGATATCATCAATGAAATAAACTTGATTCAATATCTCTTTGTTTCTACGATCTTATATACCGAAGCTATATTTTAAATACATTGACTCGAGAATGAGACGTCGTTCTAAGTTCGCATCGGTGATATATGAGCTAAGTCTTGCAAGAAAAATTATTCTACTTGTTCGGCTCAAAACACTTCATAAAACAAAATGAAAGTTCAAGAAATTGAGTGCAAAAAACAAGTCTATTTATGAAACGCCCGAAGGCCACAGAAACATTTACATTATAGGGCTCGATGGCCTACACAAAAACAAAACAAGAGATGAAAGCAGGAACGCTAAGCTTCGGGCCCATCTCCCTCCTCGGAGGCCCCATCATCGGCATCCTCGGTATCCTCTTCATCTCCTTCTCCTCCTCCTCCTCCTCTTTCTTCTTCTTCTTCTTCTTCTTCTTCTTCTTCTTCTTCTTCTTCTTCTTCTTCTTCCTCGGCATCTTCATCGCCCGAACCTTCACTTGAAGGAAGATCGTCAATAATGGCTTGGGCTTTGGCTGCTTTATCTTCAGCCTTAGCAATTTCTTCCTCTAAGTTCAGCTCACCGGCGCGACATTGCTTAAGCAGTTTCAGCCGAGACTTGTTAACAGCCAAGCGCTTGTCTAACTCCGCCCTTTTGGCCTTGACCTTGGCCTTATCCTTACGATCAACAACTTCTTCTCGAAGCAGTTTAACTTCGGCCTCAAGAGTCGGGACCTTGGAGTTTTCGCCTTCCAGCCTTTGGATATGAAGTACATGCTTTTTCAGCTGCTCGTGGTGCCTGTTGGCCTCCTCCTCGAATTCATTCCTAGCTTGGGCCAACTCCGCACTGAGCCTCGCAACTTCGGCATCCAACCTCGAGCGCTCTGCTTGGAAACCATCATTAAGAGCCTGAATCTTAGCCTTGGCAGCAACTTCGCTTTCGCGCAAATCGGAGCAAGACTTGGACTACTTAGCCTTCAACTCAGCTATTTGAGCATTGAAGTTGTCCCTCTGTTTATCCCAAGCTCCGGCGACGCATTGAATCTCCTCATGCCTCGTGGTTTCAAGCTCGATAGCTCTCAGCGATAGAACGAAACCCTGAACAGGAATTATTGAAGGATCAGTATAAACGAATACACAGGAATAGAAATAAGGATGAAGGCATCAAGGCTTACTCTGAGTGCATTTGCAGCAAGAGTGTTGGCTAATCGAACCGGAGAAAATTGTTGCACGATGGCGTCCTCTTTTGGAGCAGGCAGGGGCATGAGGCTCAGTATATCACTTCGGGTGCTTTTCAGAAGGTTTGAAGAAGTAGATACCTCTAGCTTTCGGAAAGACCCCGCCGAGGTCGAATACCTTGCAGGCTCAGATTGCGCCCTAGCGGCGTTAACGCCTGCTTCTTTTCCCATAGCAGAGGCCCCAACCTCTCCAACTTTAGCTTTGCCTTTAGCCTTGGCAACAGCTGCTTCGGAATCGTGCTCCAGATCCTCGAGGTCCACCACTTCGACCCCCTTACCAAACTCTAAGCCCTCGGCGTTCTCATCGCTAGGCTCGTCTATCAGCCTCCGGCGCATTTCAATAACCGCTTCGGGCCGAGAAGAGGTCGTCGCCTCGATGCGGGGCTTCACCGAGCGAGAGGGTTTCTTTGGAACCGCTCTTTTCCTCTTCACACCTACAAAGAGCAACGTGGAAGGATCATGAACACAAGGCGAAGAGAAACAAATACAAACGTATTAACCGAAGATGATGTTTGGCACCACCTTTTGAGGATCCTTGACCTAAGGACCCCTTCGAAGACTTTGAAGGCTTTAAAGTCTTGAGTTCCTTCAAATCACCAACAAGATCTGCCACCGAAGCCAATTCATCATCAGATTCGGTATCTTCTTCATCCTTCTTCTTCCCTTTTCCTTTCCCTTTTTTGCCCTTGTTCTTTTTCACGGCTCGGTTGGGAAGACCTGACACTGAGGAGGAAAAGTTAATGGTAAAATAAAAGCTTCGGGCGACATCCCTGATGAAAGATTGAGAATAACTTACCATGCCTCTTATATTGCCAACCGAAGCTAGCAGCCATGTCCATCCAGGACCGAATGAGACGTTTGCGGGCTCCGGTCACAGCCTTGACCCACTCGGTCAAGCCCTCGGGAGGGACGACAGCAACCTTGTTGGCTACGGAACAAAAAGTGAGCTGGAGTCAGAAACAAGGATAACAGAAAACAAGAACATTTGCCAGAAAGAATTAGGAACGATGGGATACTTACGTGTTCTATTCCACTTATCTGGAAAGTTGGGGTCGGTCGACAAAGCGCTGGTCTCTAAGAGAATGTAGCGATCACACCAGCCTCGGTACCCATAATACTCACTCTTGTAGAGAAGCGCGTGTTTACCACGGTTGTTCAAGGCCACGACCCCAGCCTTGTGAAAGTATGGATAGTAAAGAGAGATGAGATATTGCAGGGTGAAATCTACCTCGGCTTCCCGACTCAGCCAATCCAAACACTGCACGACCCTCCAAACACCGGGGCCTAATTGAGCCAAACAGAAGTTGTATGCTCGGTAGAAATTATCAATCACCCTATGAATGGGGTGAGAAAACCCAATGGTAGGTGTATGGGAAGGACAACCCTTCTATATGATCACAGCATCTGCTGGCTGGATCGGGGATAACAACTTTCACCTCGGGCCCGAAATTACAATCCTTTCGGATTAGTTCCATATGAGCTTGAGTGAGGCGTGTTGGCGTTGTTTGCACCGGTACATTCCTATTTAACTCTTGCTGGTCGGCAGATTGCTTTTGCAACTGAAGGTCCTTGCCGGTATCGAAGTGTGAGGGGATAATCTGGTGAGGCTCGAGCTCTTGCTCGAGGGGAATCTTTGGAAGCTTTTTCTCAGGAATCGAAGGTCCAGCTTCGACAACATGCCCACCCTCGGTAGCAGGAAATTCGCCCCGGCCTCTGTAGTGGCTTCAACGTCATCATCCTCATCTTCGGCATCATCGCCCTCGACACCATCATCCTTATTACTTACCTCTTCAGCGCCAGTGGTAACTACAACCATGGTCAGCCCCGATGACCAAATCTTCACCTTCCATGCTCACATCCTCACTCACCTCAACTTTATCGCGCCCAGCTCTAGCCTTGCGCCGCCTAGAACCGCCCACCAAAGATGTTAGCACACCACCGCCGCCCTCCGCTTCAATAACTTGCAGCGGCGGTACGGCGGCAATGAAATCGCCACTAGCGATCATGGCGGCAGTGTGCGAAATCTTATCGCCTGAATCACTGGAGTCTTGAGTAGAGTGTGTCGCAGACACTATCACAATCGAGGGCGTAAAGACTTTTTAAAAACTGGAGAAACCGTTTAGGATGAAAATGGTTTTCTCTCTTTTTTCCTGCTACTGTATTGCTTGATAACAAAAAGAAGAAGTGAAGCTTCAAATGGAAATACTTATAGGTAATCGAGAAGGCAAGTGGTGAAATGTAACGATCCTCAAATAGTCGTTACGGGATCTGGGACCTCGATTTGTGTGTCGACAGTCCCAAAAGCTCCGTTAGGTCATTTATGATCCGTCTGTGAAATCTGAGTCGAAACGGAGTCCGTTTGATAGGTTTTTGAGAAAAGGATCCGTTTATGAAATTCCAGAAAGGAATATGGGGTTTCGATAGGTCGTTTTGAGTAAACGAACCCCGATGGAAAATCCGAGCGCACAGTTAGGTCCTTCTCGTCATTTATGATATGTAGCAACCTTCAAAATTGAAAACGGACCTCGTTTGATAGGACTTTTGATAAAGTCCCCGTTTCGGAAGTTTAAAAGAGTTAAAAGAGGTTTCCGAGCTTGATTTGAGCAAATGAGCTCCGATGAGAGATCCAAAAGTTCCGTTAGGTTCGTATAGTCATTTGTGACTTGTAGAAACTTTCGGAATTGGATTCCGAGGTCGTTTGGTTAAATTTTGCTATTTTGGCGAAAGTCGAAAATTGAACCTTTGCCGTGGGACCCACTTTTTGAGTTCTGGAGGTCCGAATTGAGTTCCGTCTTGACGAGCATGTCACCCAAGTATTTTATGACTTGTGTGCAAAATTTGGGATCATTCCGAGCTTCGTAGGGTTCCGTTTTTCCCCTAAAACAGTAGAAAATCTGGTGCGACTTTTCTGTTCTGTTTTGGCGCAAACAGCCGGATAAAAGCTGATTTTCCGGCCAATCCGTAAGGAATTAGGAAAAACTCAAAACATGAAAATTGTTTTCCTTTGAGTTGTGGTTCTAATGGCACCGGTTTCAGGGCATTTGGACATTCCTTTCAAAAGTTATGATTTTTTCAAAAGAAGCTGTCACAGAGGCAAAAACTGCTATAAAAAGGCCATTTCGGGCCATTTCGGTTCATAACTTATAAAAATCATTTGGTGAGCTCTTGAGGCGATTTTTGGGTATTTCTTGAAGACCCAATCATACTTACACTTAAGGTAAGCCCTTTCAATCCATCTTTATGTTGATTAACACAAGAATCAAAGGGTTGATTCTTGGAAATGGGTTAGAACCCTAGATTCTTAAGAATTGGGGAAAGACATCGAGCAAGGCTCGTATGTGGAATCTAAGTGTACTTTTCGACTCACGGGAGCGTGGGGAGTCTGGAAAAGTACATTTTGTAAATTTAGGGCTCGGCCCTACCCGGGGGCATTTTGGTAATTTTTACCCTAGGATGCCTATAGGCTTAAATAGCTATAATTGAGCACTCATATGTGCTATATCTTGTCTTAATAGACCTAGTGGAGAGTCCTTCGCGGACAAGGCGAGCGGGAAAGGAGATTCTTCCCGGCATTTGAGCCCGAATTTCGAGGTAAGTGAGACTTGACCTCTATTGTGCTTGTGGACTCTTCCTTCATGCTAGTATGCTTCATGTACGCATATATATACCTAACAATGGTTAGGATTAATGATGTGAATTACTTGTTATTATTGTTTGTTATAAATAGCGAGATTGTGACTCGACCGAGGTATGTGCCGGTCTAAACGCTACGTCGAGGTAGCTTAAATTTATATCGTAGTAACGCTTGCTACGCCATGCTTAGATAGCAAGAACTTGGGACATGGCCGAGGATGTTGCCGGCATGTCATGATAAATGTCTTGCCGAGGATTTTGCCGGCTTTTGTATGATATTGGTACTTGATTTGTTCACGTGCCGGGTTGGGTAGTGCTGTCTATACGTAACCTTGGGTTGGACGACATGGGAGTAGGGATTGTACCCCCAAACGGTGGTCGGGTTAACCTTCGCCTTACGTTCAGCTAGCATAACCAACCTGGGTTACGGTGACTGTGAAATATTATCGTTATTAATATTTCTGTTATTATTTCTGTTATTGTTATTAATGTCGTGGATATTAATACTGTTAGAGGGACACTTGACAGGGGGTGTGGTGTCGCCTATACTATGAGATGTGTCACACTTGACAGGGGGTGTGGTGTGGACACTTGATCTTTGAGATGTGACACACTTGACAGGGGGTGTGGTGTGGTCACTTGATTTATTGAGATACGACGCACTTGACAGGGGGTGTGGTGCGATCGTAGACAGATTTGAGATGAGCCAACGACTACGGGTCGTTGGTCTACTTATTCATGATTGTGATAGTGACTTCGGGTCACGGTATATGGTTGATACTTAGTAGTGGTGTTGCTAGTCCATCGTAGGTCTAGGTTAGTCGGCACGGGAGTAGAGATTGGACCTCCAAGCTGCCGCTGAGTTGACCTATGCCTTACGTTGGATGGGCATAATCCTTGAGACTTCTGGTTACTACTTGTGTGTATGGAATGTGTTACATCTATTTGTGATTTCACTACTTTATTGTATGATTACTATAGTATGTTGTTGCTTATGATACATGTAGCGACTTGTCCCGCAAGGGTACCTTAGCGGGCCTGTCGGTGATCTTACTGGGCTTCGGCTCATAACTTACTCTGCTACGTGCGCAGGTCCTTCATCCAGTCAGCAGCCCGGACGTTAGCGGTTCCCGAGGCTTCTGAGACTTTTGATTGAGGTGAGCCGACCACACAGACCGTGGTGGCATACTGCCGGAGTCACTTAGAGATAGGACTCAGATTTCTTTAATGTATATTCATACTTTATCGAGTCACTCTTAGAATGCTCCAATTCTTTTGTGGATATATTCTTTTGGACTTCACACTTTTATATTTATATATCCATTTATGATCTTTTCACATTATTGTTCTTTTCCGCATCTTGTTTCATTGGTTCGCCTAGGCAAATGTTGTTTAGGTGCCATCACGAGCCCTTGGAAATTGGGTCGTGACAGTTTGGTATCAGAGCCCTAGGTTCTAATTCGAGTCCTAGGAGTCTTGGAGCAGTGTCTGAGTAGAGTCTTGCTTATGGGTATGTTGTCGACCATACTTATGAGCGAGAGGCTACAAGGGCATGTTAGGAAATGTTTTCCCTTCGTTTCATCTCTATTCGTGCTGAGTAGCTTATATAGGTGCTGACCCTTTTTCATGTATTGTATCAGATGGCGAGGACGCGAGCATCCTCAGCCAGGAGGGCTGCATCTTCTACACCCGCGTCTGCGGGAGAGCCATCAGCACCTACGCAGCCGCCAGCTGCTAAGAAGACTCGGGCAGGTCGCCCGTCAGCCACTAGGCAGGACACAGCTATCCCTGCGGTGTCCGCAGCGACTCTGTCAGCATCTATTCCCCCTGTGCCTGCTGTTGTGCCAGGCACCGTTGTGATCTCTTCAGAGGAGTATATGAGACTGATGGCCTTGTCTAGCCATCAGGTCCCTGTCAGAGATGATGTTGCAGCTCCTGTTTCGGCTCCTCAGCCGACCACACCTGTTATGAGCACGCCTACTTCTGAGGCTGCTCCTGATCATATTGCCCAGCCTTCTGCTTCTGCTCCTCAGGCAGGTCCTGTTATTTCTACTCCTCCTATGGGCACTGAGGAGGTTGCCAAGACGATAGAGTCATTCATGAAGCTTCAGCCTCCAGAGTTCGACGGTACCTCAACTACATGTACTGCCCAGAGGTACATTCAGAAGTGTGAGAAGATTTTGACAGTTCTTGGTACTAGAGACACCTTAGGGGTGCAGTGTGCTTCTTTCAGATTATCGGGAGATGCGGAGACATGGTGGGTCTCCATGATGCGGCAGAGGTCTAGTGACCTCCCTTCTTTGTCTTGGGCTGAGTTCGTGTCTATGTTCATGAGCAGGTTCGTGCCCCAGAGTCAGCACGATGCTCAGAGGCGCGAGTTTGAGGGGTTGAGGCAGGGAAACCTGTCTGTTTCAGAGTATGACACCAGGTTCTTGTGGTTGTCTCAGTTTGCGTCGGCTATGGTGGCTCAGGAGAGGGACAAGGTCCTCCGGTTTGTTGAGGGTCTTCATCCCCGCTTGCAGGTAGCTGTTGCCCCTGATATGGGCAATGTTGACACCCAATTTTGTCCCAAAAGTTTTCAAATTAAAGGTCTAATTATTCTAAATTAAAATTAATTTTGATATTAAAGGCAATTGCTTAAATTCAAATAAAGTGGCTAAAATCGTAATGCGCAACCTTAATTTCAGCTTACCCTTGCAATTCCTCCACTTACATATTAAAATCTAAAATCAGAGCTATTTCCGTTCTAAATCCTAAATGCAACCTATTTGTGTAAACTATAGATATTACTTCACACGCGCGCCTAATTTTCCCTCACCATCAGCAACCCGATTCCCATTTCCCCTAAACCCGGTTCCAAAATCCCTAGCCTTCAATCCCCAATTCCCATTCGATTTTTCCCTCCCAAAACCCACATCAGTCCAAAGAATTCGTACTTTGCTGGTCCCCTCCTCCTTTCCACCTCACCAATTTCGTACCAAAACCGCATCTCGAATCTCCATCGTCCATTTCAAATCGCGGATCAATCCGAGCCATCAATCCATTCCAACGATCATTTTTCCTTAGAGATAAGGGTGTAATGGTACAATCCCTAAGGGGATTAGACCATTTCACCCTCGTCTCAAAAGGATAAGGCTGGAAAAGGAGCAAGGGTGAATTGGAAAATTGAAAAGGTCCTAAACCCTAACTCGTGAGGTATATAATCTTCTTTTCCTTATGTTTTCAGCAGTTTTTTTTGGAGGAGAGGAGACACATTAAGAAACGGCACTAAGGAAAATATAACACAAAATTTTTTAGTCTCTGATGGACTTTCTAGACGGTGGTTATAGTTTCGCTTCTAGTTTTTGATTTCTGGAGTTGATATCCCTGTTTTCTTAGTCGTCGATCTCGTTTGAGTCTTCGTGTTTGTTCGAATTGTTTTTCCTCAGACCCTCGCCCTAGCTCGCTGCATCGCAAAAGGTATAATCTTCAACCTTTCACCCTTTCTTTGATTATCCTATTTGATTGATTTGATGTTAGCTTTCAGTTAAAAGTACTGTAAGTGTGATTCTTGGATTTAACTGTTTCCAGCCTGGTTTATTAAAATGCATGAAGTTAATGGAATTTATTCCGATATTTAGTAAACTGTTGATTCCTAAAAAACTATAAAATGCTTGCACCCTGAGTTCGAGCAGAACTTCATCATGTCTAGTTTTGAAGGATTTGTCCTTATTCGTTTTTTTTTGGTCTAGATATCTGGCTGTTCTAGTGATTCAGTGAGGTTTGAATGTGTTTTTGGAGTTTGTTTAGCTCGCTGAAATTGTTTGTTCTGCTGCCTATGTCTCTGGTTCCTTGTTTTTTTTTAGTTTGCATTTGGTTATGAATGGTAGCTCGTTTGTTATGCTGGGTGAACTGATTATGTTTTTTTTAGTTTGTATTTGCTTGTATGTGGGCAGTTTAGTGAAGGGGATGCAAGGTGAGTTTGTTTTCTAGTTTAGTGAAGTCCAGGGGTGAAGCTATTGGTTTCTTGGAAGGGTGAGAAATGTAGGGGCTGTTCTCAGGTGATTGGAGGGAGTTCAGTTTCAGGGTGGCTGAAGTTTAGTTTGTTTTGGAGTAGTTTCAGGAGTGTGTGTGTGTGCTAGTGTAAGAAGATGTCCTGGTCTGTGTGCAGGGGTTGCTTTTGGTTCATCTCTGGGAGTGATGTGGATGGTCTATTTCTGCCTGGTAAAGTAGAAAAGAGTATAGAGGTCTGTGTTTGGGTTGTGAGTATAGCAAGATGTTTGTCTGGAGGTCTTCAGATTATTGGAGAAGGGTCCGGGGCTTTGTATATATTGATTGGTGCCTGGGATATTTGGAGAGTCTTGATAGCTGTAGGGAAGTTGTTTCTGAGGTTTTATAGTTTGTAGTAGATGATGTTTGGGTTGAGTTTTGGTGCTGCAGTTACAAGATGGGGTTCAGAGGGTGATTGGTGATAGTTGTTCAGTTTTAGGAGTTTTGTTCAAGTGTTTGGAGAGGGTCTGATGTTGCTGCAGTTGCAAGGAGTGCTGGTTCATTTTTCAGGGAGCATAGGAGTAGGTGATAGGGCATGTTTCTGGTAAGTAAGAGGATGTGGGTGGTGTGCTCTCTGTGTGTGTGAGGGGTGAGTAGTTTGGTTCAGTTAGTTGAAGGAGTAATCGCAGGTTGTTCTTGGATGGCTTTGAAGTAGTGCATGGTTTTTAGTTAGTTTGTTCGGGGTATAGGAGGATTGCAGGTGTCCTGGAAGCTGTGCGAGCTGAGGGAGTAGGATTTCTAGGTAGTCGTTTGTTCAAGTTACTGTTGTTGAAGTCTGTATGCGTTCTTTGCTATAAAATTTGTCCCGAAGTTTGCATCTAGAGTCGCATGCTGAGGATAGGAGCCGCTTAGGCCTGAATTGGTATTGAATCATTTGTTCTCTGTTAAGAGATTAGCTAAATGAGGTCGGTTAAAATGTTTTAATTCTGAAATGGGGTATCCTATGGTCAAATGAATGGAATGTTGTTGTCTACTATGTTCGCTTCTAGTCTTAGAAAAGAAGATGTTTGGTTCTGTTCAGTATATGAGGAGAACTATATTATGTAAATTTTGTGTTTATTCATTTCCCGTCTAGCTTTTTATCATTATGAGGAAACTAATCTTTATTTTCCTTTCTTTTGCATAATACACTCTTGGGAACGAGTTGACAAACTCAAATTGGGACGGCTATTTGCATTTGGAGTTATCCGATCCGCTTCACATTTTCGGGACTTGATATCCCCGAAAATGTAAAAGAAAGAAAAAATGAAAATCGCAAAGTCCAAGGCTCAATGATTGAGTTTGCGCTTCCGGGTTCTACCTTCTAAACTCCTTCTTTCCCGTCCCCTTTAGAAAAGCATGTTTTAGGAGCCCCATAGAATAGAAATGAGATTTGAATTGTGAATAATTATTGTAAACTACTTAAATTATTTTATATGAACGATTTGTATCATTTCTTTGCGAATCGCCAATTAATTTATGGATGTTTAGAATCATTTGTCAATTAATGACTGCAAAATCAAATTCGATTTAAAATCGTACCCTCGTCATAATTCGCATTTGAATTGCTTCTTTATTTATTATATTAAATATTCAATTATTTATTTATCTAATCTAATTTATTTATTTAGTTAATCCATTAAATTTTAATCCTTTATTTATTTATTTATTTACTTAATCTAATTTATTTAATTTCAATTAATCATTTATTTAATCAATTATATATTCATTCATTTATTTGTTTAATTAATCAATTATTATTCATTTACTCCCTTATTTACTTAAAATTGATAAGTATTCATTTATTTAATTAAGTTATTTATTTGCTTATCTATTTATTCAATCAATTAATTAATCCCTTTATTATCATCCATTTATTTATTTAGTTTGTTTTATTTAATTATCTAACTTCATTTAACCTTTGCTTATTTTATTAATTAATTATTATTTCATTATCTAGTTAATTAATCTTAAATTGGATCATTTATTTATCTAAGTATCGGCATAATTAAAATCTTATTTTATTTATATTATTCATATTATCCTTATAAAATTAGCTTTATATATTTATTATCCTTAACAAATTCGTGAAAACCGCCGGATTAACCGCTTTTAGCGGATTTTCGAAAGTGCTCCCGCAAGGGACCTTCTTTCGAATTTAATAGAACCACTTACCTAGAATCTCTGATTTTAATTTAATTTCATTTAATTAAAGAATAAATTGCACTCATTAGTTAACTTAGGTTCCTAATAATCCTTAAATTAGGTGGCGACTCCAAAGAAACCCTTTGGAATCCCATTTTGTTGAAATATACCCGAAACTTATCTTTTCTAAAAGAAAGGGTAATTTTTGGGGTTCAACAGCGTGGCGACTCCGCTGGGGATACGCAAATGGTTCTAACCAAAAGGCTTTCACGAATTTGTTTGTTTGTATTGTTTGAGTTGTATGCAGATATTAGTATGCGTAGCTTATTTAATAATTATTGAAACTAGCATGATTATATCTATTGTTTATTTGCAAGCATGTTTAGATTAATCTAATTGATTGTTGTGTGTCACGAAAAGCATGTCACTACACCCTTATTTGTGCACATATATAAACTGGCATTCCGTTCATACTTCCCCCACTCCTGGGAACCTCTTGCATTTTCACCCCAAATATCCGTGAGGTACGCTCATGCGTACCCGCACTTTCTTCCACTAAAGAACCCTTCTGACGAGTTGGTACACCGGCGGTTGTCGTGGGAGTAATTCGACTGCGAGGCCGCTTGCCACTCACCTGTTAGCCTCAACCGTTAACCCACTCTTAGACGGAGCTTTTAGGAGCATGCATGCATTTACACCTTAGTCTGGACCCGGTCCTTGGTACCGCCTCCATAGTTAGGAAACCGCCCTTACGTCAGCGGGTTCTTGAAGCCCAATGACAATGCATATTATGTGTTGTGTGATAACGAGACCTCAGTCCTAGCCATGTTTTGAGCAAAATCAGATTTAGAATTTTGTCTCCCATTTTGTCTTTTAGGTTTGAAAGTGGAAGAATTTAGCAGAATCTGTGTGGTCATAGCAGTCCATGGAGTATTTGAGATCATAGTGCAGAATTTTGTAAACGGGACAAAATTTCAGTCTGGGGGAAAGTTAGGCAGATTTGATTGGTTTGTGTTTTGGAGATGGTATGGTGTAAGGAGATCTAAGAGGCGAAGCCCCTAGTATCTTTAAAAGATCAGTGGGGTCCCTCTCGTGAATGGCTTTGCGTGTGTGCAGGCCCATGTTGACTAACCAGCTGCAAATTCTTATGGAATGAAGTATGCTTGTCGCATACCAGGAGAGTGAAGCCCCTATGTCTATAAAATGACCAATGGGGTCCCTCCTTGAAGACCAGTGCGGTCTTGGCTACCTAGGAAACTGAGAGGCTTGATTAAAGCCGAGGACCAGTGAGGAGCCCTATGAACAAGGTCTGTGAGCCTTGCAAAACCTAGGAAGCTGAGAGGCTTGTCCAAAGCCGAGGACCAGTGAGGTTTTATTTTGAAAGGCCGATTGGCGCCTTTCATGATTTGCAGTCTGGTATTGTGAAGGCAGTTGGAAATCTCACCCCTGGATGTTGTGAAATAATTGGGAGTTGTGCTTGGAGGAGTGTTGATGTTTGCAAAAGGTATAGAGGTTTGTTTCAGGTTTTAGGCATTTGGGTTTAGAAATTTGGTGCAGACTTTGTGGAGAGCATGAGTTGTGTCAGAATTTCGAGTTGACCCCAGCTTTTTGGAAGTTAGTTAGGATAATGGAATTACAATGTCGAGGCGGAGAGCTGATTGTTATCGATTATTGTTATTATTTATCACTTACTCTAAATCTGAATTGCTCAAAACTGGCATGAACTATTTTTTGTTACCACTTGTTTGCACGTCTTAGGCCCACCTCTGGCAAAGAGGCACCTTACAGGGTAGGAAGCGTTCGCATTTTAATTTATGCTCAACTACTTGTGTTTGCCACATGTCAACTTGTTTAAAATGCAAAGCGCTACGTGATGCGCGCTACGTGGTTTGTGTGCAATTTTGCCAATGACATGCAAACTAACATGTTTACTTTTGAACTTTTTCTTTTGTTTTGTTTATCCCCCAAGCAGAGGTTTGATTTGTGCTGATTTAAGCTGGCCGATCACTCCTATTACACAAGGGCAAAGACCAATCTGCATACTGGTACACGTTTCCACAACTGACAATGACTGGAATAGATGATGAACCTCGCAATACCGAGAAAAATCTTGCAACTCCTGAATCTTCAAGAAGAAATGTCCTTATTGCGCAAGACGATCTGATTCTTGAAATGGCTAAGGAACTACAGATGCTAAAAGATGAACTGGCTGCGGTAAAAGGGCAAACTCCTAAAAATACGCCGCTACGTGGGCCCGATGCATCCCCCTCTCTGGGTCAAATGGGGCAATCTCTGAACTCAATTGATGGAGCCGCCAATATGAACGCACCTTTGAACACTCACAATTCTCTAAAAGCACCAGTCCACCAAAGCAACTTGCCACTTGCCTAAGCTCCACCTCCAAATAGCGCTCAATTTAGCCAAACAATTAACCGACCACCCATCTACCCATCACATCAACAATACCCATCATACACCCCGCACCCTGCCAATACTTATTATCAGACAAACACTCCATATCCGTACCAAACCTCCACTTACCAAAATGAACCCATCCCGCAAGCTTATACTGAAAATCCATCCGCACCATTAGTCCAAGTGGCGGTATCTGGCGGGCAAGATGTTCCTGTTGTGCAAATTGATGATTACACCAATCCTCCTTATGTGAAGTTTCAAAATGGTGGTAGAAGAGCCGAAAAAGCAGTCGATGGGGGTGAAGATTTGGAGAAAAAGGTACAAGGTTGGGTGATGAGTGCTCTTAGCAGAGCATCAAAAGGCAAGGACAAGGAAAGTCTAGAATATGAAGACTTATGCGTTCATCCTGGGATTGAATACCCAGAAGGGTACAAAGTACCAAAGTTTGTTAAGTTTGATGGCAAAGGCAACCCCCGAGCCCATTTGAGAAGGTACTGTGAAACCTTGGGAGTGGGGAAGAATGAAGAGCTCCGTATGAAATCATTCATTCATAGTCTTGAAGGCGAAGCTTTAGACTGGTACTCCGAGCAGGATCCCTCAAAATGGATTAACTGGAGGAGTATGGCTCACGACTTCATGGAGCGTTTCGGTTTCTATGCTGAAATACCATTAGATCGGTTGGCTATTGCAAGGTTTAAGAAGAAGCCGACCGAGACTTTTAGGGAATACGCAGTACGTTGGAGGAGTGAGGCGGCCAAAGTTAAGCCTCCCATGAGTGAGGAAGAGTTTGTGGGACATTTCATTGAGACATTGGATGAATTTTACTATGATCGAATGGCATCCATGACTAACTCTACTTTTGCCAATCTAGTGAAAATGGGGGAGATGTATGAAGCTGGTTTGAAATCTGGTAGGATCACAAATTTGGCCGCTTTGCAAGCTACAAGTAAGGCAATCCAGTCTGGGTCTGGTAATGGCTTTAACAAAAAGAAGAAAGAGGAAGTGGGAGCTGTTGTAGGGGACATCGAGCGTCGACCGGCTGTAAAGTTGAATTTTGACAATCCGTCTGCTTTTCCCACTTACCAAAGCCCATATTACCCAAATTACCCCACTCACTACCAGATACCACCTGTTCCTTATCCGGTTTACAATGCACAAGCAAATTACTACCAACCTAGAGCACATGCACCTAATCAATACCCTCGTCAGCCAAATTTTCAAGCACCCCAAAATTACCAGCCTCGTCCTCCTGTTCGTCCCAATGTGCAAGGGTTTAATCAGAATTACGAAAGGAGAGCAACCAAAACCTATACTCCTATAGCCGAGTCATATGGCCAGCTTTTTGAGAGATTAAGGAATGCAGGAGTTGTGCAGCCTATCCCTGATAACACCCCAAACCCTCGTCCAAATTGGTATGATGCAAATAAGCACTGTGCTTATCACTCAGGAGCAGCCGGCCATGATATTGAGAGATGTTATACTTTCAAAGACAAGGTCGAGGGTCTAATCAAAGCAGGCACCATTCAACTAACCAGCACTCAACCAAATGTGCATGATAATCCTCTTCCCAATCATGGTAACAATGCAGTTAATATGATTTCTCTTGAGGAAGAGCCAAATCTGAAGGGCACCATAGTCTCTATTTATGATGTAAAGGTTGATAATATTGCTTCTAAGGTACCTAAGCAAGCACTAGCTCTATTGCCAAAGAATGAGGGAACTTTTTGCCTAGGTGGCAACCCCGCTGAAGGAAAGATGGAAAAGACTGTGTCTGAGAAGGAGCCGACTAGTGTCATACCACAGTCTCTTTTACCATTGAACCAGTCATTTGTCCAAGCACCAGAAATGGCCATGCAGAGTTTGATTGAAGGTGTTGGCAGCCTATTCTTGGATGATGGATTGAAATGCAGTGCAACTATTGAAGATTTTGAGAAAGAGCCACGTGTGCAGAATGCTGAACCAAGTGATGTGATGGCTAATTGGACTTGTGGTCCAAAAGAGACTTGATGAATGAACTCGTTATTTTTGTTTTGGCATCACAGTCAGCTTGAGGCCCTGAACTGTGTTTTGCTTTATGTTTATGTCTATGTCTTTCAAATAACTTTTTTTAAATCCTGCATGTTTACTTTTATGTTGTATGCCTCCCTAAATTAGGTTTTGAATAAACAAATGCACTGCATTTCTACCTTATTATTTTTCTATACTCTAACTATTTATGTGCTTTATTATTTGCTTCTGATTAATATACTTACTACTGTTTCAAATTAAAAACAAAACCTGCTTGAACTTTGCTTGTAATCTATAACGAAACAGCTGAACGATTTAAGGATGATGCACTGGAAGGTTACTTTTTGCACTCTTTGGATATTACATTACCGTTAGAACTTCAAACTGGGGCAGCTTTATTTGCCGGCAATTGGAGCCGAAGCGTTTTATCTATACAAATGGAAGACCTTTATTTGAGAAACCATTCAAGAAGATAAGTTGGAAGATGTTGAATGCGCAAAGAGAAGATTTGAATTGTTTACTTCAAACCGGGGCAATTGGTGTTGAAGAAGTTCTTTCCTAATTAAGAAGAAACAACAGGAAAATTTGCATCAAGTTAGCAATGTCATTATGTGAAAGAACATTAATACTGGCAGATATTCGTGATCAAGTTTGGCCTACGATAATCAGCGTAGATTTTGTCAAGAGATACTATGTCTGAAGCAACCGCAAGTTAGCATTGGTTTGGATGTAATCTTTGATGTAATGCGAACTACGCGTAACCTGATTCCCGAGGCGGGATACGTAGGCAACTCATATAGAGTTCGGTTGCACTAGCATAGGAATCCCCTATTTCCTCTTTTATGTATTTTGAACTACTTCTAACCTGATTCCTGGAATGGCAACGGGATAAGTAGGCAATCCCCATCGGATTCGGTCAAAATATTGTAACACTTTAGGCTTGTTTATCTTCTATGATGTAATCCCGAACTATGCATCTGGGCAGATGTGTATGTTTTCCAAATTCGGATGCGGTTTTGTATTTAGATTGCCATATTTTCCCCAAAAAATCTCTATGTAAGCAGAACTACGCACAGTCTGATTCCCGTGGAGGGATACGTAGGCGCTCTTAGTGGGCTCGACTCCATAATATTAAAATTTTTAGTTTTCCCTAAGGCAAGCAACTGGGGCAAATTTTGCAAGATGAATTGAAGATATGGAAGATAGAAACTGGGGCAAATGTTGCAAAAAGAGTTCGAATGCATAAAGATTATAACTGGGGCAGATTTTTGCAAAATTGGTATTACTTATCAAAGGATGAAGTGGCAGAGTTCTAAAGTATTCAAGATTAGCACAAGTCGCAAAGACAAAGGACGTTCAGTTTGTTTCGAGATATGTCATGAGTTTGAGTTAAAGCAGGAATTTTAAGTACATTATAAACTTTTCATTTGCATATCAGTGATTACTTGCTTACTATTTTATCAAATAACTTTACTTTGCCTCTATCTTGAAATATTATACAATATTGAGTTCATAAGTCAAGTCTCTGAGTTAATTTGCTAGCCCAAGTCTAAAGAAGAACGAGGGAGCAGCGACAGCAAGTTTAAGATGAATCAGCACAAATCAAACACCCCTACCCAAAACTAACAAAATTTTCTTTGAGAGCAGGGACATGAAAGCTTGCAATGAAATGATCATTTGCACTATGGATGAATGATTTATTGAACGCACATCCAAAGTTGCCTTGCAGATTTCGTCGCATTGCCTTTTTCATGACTTAAAGCATTATGCTCTGTCATGAGTTATTGCCGAACAGGCGGCATTTCTACCCCTATGACTTTCATTCCTAATAGGCGACAAAGCCGAGGCTGGTTTTGTGTTTTCAAAACTAAGCCAAATAGGGCATCGCCTTGTTTTAAGTTGATAATCCGCACAAGGCCATCCTTGCCGGATTGTCTCGCCAATTGATTTATCAATAGCTATCGCACTGACTACATTTTCGCACTACTTTGCTTTGCACTTATTTTGAATTACGCCTTCGCACTTGCTTTAAAATTAACGCCTTGCTTTACTCTTTCAGGTTGACCATCGGCTACGAGGATCCCTTTTTGTTGGACTATCTCGCCTATTGATTCGCCAAATGGCTCTTGCATTGCTCTACATTCCCGCATTATTCCCGCTTTGAATTATGTCTTCGCACTTGCTTTGAATTATGTCTTCACACTTGCTTTGAAATTAACGCCTTGCTTTACTCTTTCAGGTTGACCATCGGCTACGAAGATCCCCTTTGTTGGACTATCTCGCCTATTGATTCGCCAAATGGCTCTTGCTTTGCTCCACATTCCCGAACCGCTTTTCTTTGCGCTTGCTTTAAATTATGTCATCGCACTTGCTTTAAAATTGATGCCTTGCTTTATGTCTTTCAGGTTGACCACCAGGCGGGGCTTCTCTCTTGTTGGACTTTCAAGCCTGTTGATTCGCTAAATCGCTTTTGCGTTGCTTTACATTTCACGCTAAATTGCCTTGCACTTACTTTCAATTATGCCTTTGCACTTGTTTTATATTTTGACTTGCCTTACTTTTAGTTTTACAAGTTAACATGTCAGTCCTGAGACCCTCCTTGCTTTGTGCCGGACCGGATCACCAGCTGATTTGTAGACAATCAACCCCAAGACCCTCCTTGCTGCGTGCCCGACCGGCTTGCCAGTTGATTTGTCAAGATTGTTCAAATTGCTTTGCACTTGCTTTAAATTATGCCTTCGCATTTTCTTTGTATTACGTCTTGTTTTACTTTTCAGGTTAACAGGTCAGTCCCGAGACCCTCCTTGCTTCGTGCCGGACCCGTTCGCCAGCTGATTTGTTCGACAATCAACCCCAAGACCCTCCTTGCTGCGTGCCCGACCGGCTTGCCAGTTGATTTGTCAAGATTGTTCAAATTGCTTTGCACTTGCTTTAAATTATGCCTTCGCATTTTCTTTGTATTACGTCTTGTTTTACTTTTCAGGTTAACAGGTCAGTCCCGAGACCCTCCTTGCTTCGTGCCGGACCGGTTCGCCAGCTGATTTGTTCGACAATCAACCCCAAGACCCTCCTTGCTTCATGCCCGACCGGCTTGCCAGTTGATTTGTCAAGATTGTTGAAAATGCTTTGCATTATGCCTTCGCACTTGCTTTATTGCTTCGCCAGTTGATTGGAAGGCAACTTATCAATGATATCGCAACCCGCACTTGCAAATTTGTATCATCAATATTTGATCATTCTTTACTTTTGATTATCAGGCTTTATTAGCAGTTGCTCGCTTATCGTTTGTCGAGTTTATTACAGGACTTCAGCAGCACCACGGCAGCATTTGGAGCATAACGTGGAACTGTTTCTTAGCAGTGAACTGGGGCAATCGTTGATATGAGCTAGACTCGTCAACGAGGATCTGAAGAATCACACTCGAACAAGCAAATTCTTACCTAATCTTTCATTCCAGATTAGGGGTCAGTTTGAATTATTTCCTATTCGTGCGTCTTTTTAATCAATCGTGCGAGTTTTCGTGTCTAAGTGTCATTGAACTACATATGGCCTGATTCTCTTTCAGCCCGAGATATGTAGGCAACTCAGAAACCGGAGTTCGGCCATACCTATAAGCCTCGCGCTTTGGTCCTTGGAATCGAAGTTCTTGGCTTTGTCGTGACAAAATTGGTTTTCCGTCAACTTCTTTACCCTGAAAACTCTTTCATCCTTTTCCGGGTAAAGAGGGGCAGCTGTTCACACCCAATTTTGTCCCAAAAGTTTTCAAATTAAAGGTCTAATTATTCTAAATTAAAATTAATTTTGATATTAAAGGCAATTGCTTAAATTCAAATAAAGTGGCAAAAATCGTAATGCGCAACCTTAATTTCAGCTTACCCTTGCAATTCCTCCACTTACATATTAAAATCTAAAATCAGAGCTATTTCCGTTCTAAATCCTAAATGCAACCTATTTGTGTAAACTATAGATATTACTTCACACGCGCGCCTAATTTTCCCTCACCATCAGCAACCCGATTCCCATTTCCCCTAAACCCGGTTCCAAAATCCCTAGCCTTCAATCCCCAATTCCCATTCGATTTTTCCCTCCCAAAACCCACATCAGTCCAAAGAATTCGTACTTTGCTGGTCCCCTCCTCCTTTCCACCTCACCAATTTCGTACCAAAACCGCATCTCGAATCTCCATCGTCCATTTCAAATCGCGGATCAATCCGAGCCATCAATCCATTCCAACGATCGTTTTTCCTTAGAGATAAGGGTGTAATGGTACAATCCCTAAGGGGATTAGACCATTTCACCCTCGTCTCAAAAGGATAAGGCATAAAAGGAGCAAGGGTGAATTGGAAAATTGAAAAGGTCCTAAACCCTAACTCGTGAGGTATATAATCTTCTTTTCCTTATGTTTTCAGCAGTTTTTTTTGGAGGAGAAGAGACACATTAAGAAACGGCACTAAGGAAAATATAACACAAAATGTTTTAGTCTCTGATGGACTTTCTAGACAGTGGTTATAGTTTCGCTTCTAGTTTTTGATTTCTGGAGTTGATATCCCTGTTTTCTTAGTCGTCGATCTCGTTTGAGTCTTCGTGTTTGTTCGAATTGTTTTTCCTCAGACCCTCGCCCTAGCTCGCTGCATCGCAAAAGGTATAATCTTCAACCTTTCACCCTTTCTTTGATTATCCTATTTGATTGATTTGATGTTAGCTTTCAGTTAAAAGTACTGTAAGTGTGATTCTTGGATTTAACTGTTTCCAACCTGGTTTATTAAAATGCATGAAGTTAATGGAATTTATTCCGATATTTAGTAAACTGTTGATTCCTAAAAAACTATAAAATGCTTGCACCCTGAGTTCGAGCAGAACTTCATCATGTCTAGTTTTGAAGGATTTGTCCTTATTCGTTTTTTTTTGGTCTAGATATCTGGCTGTTCTAGTGATTCAGTGAGGTTTGAATGTGTTTTTGGAGTTTGTTTAGCTCGCTGAAATTGTTTGTTCTGCTGCCTATGTCTCTGGTTCCTTGTTTTTTTTTAGTTTGCATTTGGTTATGAATGGTAGCTCGTTTGTTATGCTGGGTGAACTGATTATGTTTTTTTTTTAGTTTGCATTTGCTTGTATGTGGGCAGTTTAGTGAAGGGGATGCAAGGTGAGTTTGTTTTCTGGTTTAGTGAAGTCCAGGGGTGAAGCTATTGGTTTCTTGGAAGGGTGAGAAATGTAGGGGCTGTTCTCAGGTGATTGGAGGGAGTTAAGTTTCAGGGTGGCTGAAGTTTAGTCTGTTTTGGAGTAGTTTCAGGAGTGTGTGTGTGTGCTAGTGTAAGAAGATGTCCTGGTCTGTGTGCAGGGGTTGCTTTTGGTTCATCTCTGGGAGTGATGTGGATGGTCTATTTCTGCCTGGTAAAGTAGAAAAGAGTATAGAGGTCTGTGTTTGGGTTGTGAGTATAGCAAGATGTTTGTCTGGAGGTCTTCAGATTATTGGAGAAGGGTCCGGGGCTTTGTATATATTGATTGGTGCCTGGGATATTTGGAGAGTCTTGGTAGCTGTAGGGAAGTTGTTTCTGAGGTTTTATAGTTTGTAGTAGATGATGTTTGGGTTGAGTTTTGGTGCTGCAGTTACAAGATGGGGTTCAGAGGGTGATTGGTGATAGTTGTTCAGTTTTAGGAGTTTTGTTCAAGTGTTTGGAGAGGGTCTGATGTTGCTGCAGTTGCAAGGAGTGCTGGTTCATTTTTCAGGGAGCATAGGAGTAGGTGATAGGGCATGTTTCTGGTAAGTAAGAGGATGTGGGTGGTGTGCTCTCTGTGTGTTTGAGGGGTGAGTAGTTTGGTTCAGTTAGTTGAAGGAGTAATCGCAGGTTGTTCTTGGATGGCTTTGAAGTAGTGCATGGTTTTTAGTTAGTTTGTTCGGGGTATAGGAGGATTGCAGGTGTCCTGGAAGCTGTGCGAGCTGAGGGAGTAGGATTTCTAGGTAGTCGTTTGTTCAAGTTACTGTTGTTGAAGTCTGTATGCGTTCTTTGCTATAAAATTTGTCCCGAAGTTTGCATCTAGAGTCGCATGCTGAGGATAGGAGCCGCTTAGGCCTGAATTGGTATTGAATCATTTGTTCTCTGTTAAGAGATTAGCTAAATGAGGTCGGTTAAAATGTTTTAATTCTGAAATGGGGTATCCTATGGTCAAATGAATGGAATGTTGTTGTCTACTATGTTCGCTTCTAGTCTTAGAAAAGAAGATGTTTGGTTCTGTTCAGTATATGAGGAGAACTATATTATGTAAATTTTGTGTTTATTCATTTCCCGTCTAGCTTTTTATCATTATGAGGAAACTAATCTTTATTTTCCTTTCTTTTGCATAATACACTCTTGGGAACGAGTTGACAAACTCAAATTGGGACGGCTATTTGCATTTGGAGTTATCCGATCCGCTTCGCATTTTCGGGACTTGATATCCCCGAAAATGTAAAAGAAAGAAAAAATGAAAATCGCAAAGTCCAAGGCTCAATGATTGAGTTTGCGCTTCCGGGTTCTACCTTCTAAACTCCTTCTTTCCCGTCCCCTTTAGAAAAGCATGTTTTAGGAGCCCCATAGAATAGAAATGAGATTTGAATTGTGAATAATTATTGTAAACTACTTAAATTATTTTATATGAACGATTTGTATCATTTCTTTGCGAATCGCCAATTAATTTATGGATGTTTAGAATCATTTGTCAATTAATGACTGCAAAATCAAATTCGATTTAAAATCGTACCCTCGTCATAATTCGCATTTGAATTGCTTCTTTATTTATTATATTAAATATTCAATTATTTATTTATCTAATCTAATTTATTTATTTAGTTAATCCATTAAATTTTAATCCTTTATTTATTTATTTATTTACTTAATCTAATTTATTTAATTTCAATTAATCATTTATTTAATCAATTATATATTCATTCATTTATTTGTTTAATTAATCAATTATTATTCATTTACTCCCTTATTTACTTAAAATTGATAAGTATTCATTTATTTAATTAAGTTATTTATTTGCTTATCTATTTATTCAATCAATTAATTAATCCCTTTATTATCATCCATTTATTTATTTAGTTTGTTTTATTTAATTATCTAACTTCATTTAACCTTTGCTTATTTTATTAATTAATTATTATTTCATTATCTAGTTAATTAATCTTAAATTGGATCATTTATTTATCTAAGTATCGGCATAATTAAAATCTTATTTTATTTATATTATTCATATTATCCTTATAAAATTAGCTTTATATATTTATTATCCTTAACAAATTCGTGAAAACCGCCGGATTAACCGCTTTTAGCGGATTTTCGAAAGTGCTCCCGCAAGGGACCTTCTTTCGAATTTAATAGAACCACTTACCTAGAATCTCTGATTTTAATTTAATTTCATTTAATTAAAGAATAAATTGCACTCATTAGTTAACTTAGGTTCCTAATAATCCTTAAATTAGGTGGCGACTCCAAAGAAACCCTTTGGAATCCCATTTTGTTGAAATATACCCGAAACTTATCTTTTCTAAAAGAAAGGGTAATTTTTGGGGTTCAACAGGCAACAAGTCATATTTTGAGATAGTTGATGTGGCGCGGCGGATGGAGGATATCTTCGCCAGGGCTGACGCGGAGAGGGCGGCCAAGAGCTCGCGTCAGTCTGGTGGGTATAGTGGATCCGCTTAGAGGGGTCAGGGTCATCAGGGCCGTTCTCAGTCTAGGCCCCAGGCTGCTGCTTTGCCTGCCCAGGATTTTTCTTCAGAGACCCCGAGGCCTCAGTCATCCCAGAGGCGGGGTGGCTCTTCGCAGTCTGGTCCGCCGCAGTGCGGGAGGCGCCATCAGAGGCATCATGGGAGGTGTTCGTCTGGAGGTGGTCGTGGCAGAGGTGGTAGAGGCGGTAGAGGAGGTAGAGGTGATGGATGTTTTGAGTGTGGGTCTCCAGAGCACTATGTCAGGAGTTGCCCTTATGTTTCATCAGGTCGCCAGGGATCCGCAGCTATGGTACCATCTGGTCCTCAGGCCGCCAGGCCTGTTTCTCAGATTCCTCCTAGACAGCAGTCTCAGAGAGCTCCGGGTTCAGGAGGCTCGGCGCAGGTCTATGCTATGACTCGTCAGGATGCTGAGGCATCCAATGATGTCATCACAGGTATTATTTCTGTCTGTGGCCGCGATGCTTATGCTCTTATTGATCCGGGGTCTACCTATTCGTATGTGTCGCCGGGATTTGCCCCTTGCTTGGGCAGGGATCTGGTCTTCTTAGATGATCCCTTTATGGTTGCCACCCCTGTCGGGTCTTCTATATGTGTAGATAGGGGTTATCGGCAGTGTATGATCTCCATCTGTGGTGTAGAGTCCTTAGTGGACCTGATGCTGCTCGATATGTCTGATTTCGATGTCATTATGGGCATGGATTGGCTGGCTTCCTGTCATGCGACTTTGGATTGCCATGCAAAGTCCGTGACGATCGGGGCAGAGGGTGAGTCTCGGGTTGTATGGAGAGGTTCCAGGCCTTCTCCGAAGAGTAGGATCATTTCTTTCTTGGAGGCGCAGAGGATGATATCTAGTGGGTGCGAGGGATATATTGCTTCAGTTCGGGATGTCCGGGCAGAGGAGTTATCCCTTGATAGAGTTCCGGTAGTTTGTGAGTATCCGGATGTGTTTCCTGATGATTTGCCGGGTTTGCCGCCTATGCGGGAGATAGAGTTTTGCATTGATCTATTGCCAGGCACTCAGCCTAAATCTATTCCCCCGTATCGTATGGCTCCTGTTGAGTTGAGGGAGCTGAAGGAGCAGATTCAGGATTTGCTCGATAAGGGCTTCATTAGGCCCAGTGTGTCTCCATGGGGTGCCCCGGTATTATTTGTGAAGAAGAAGGATGGCTCTATGCGGATGTGTATTGATTACCGGCAGCTGAATAAGGTTACTATCAAGAATAGGTATCCTTTGCCGCGTATTGATGATTTGTTTGATCAGCTTCAGGGTGCTACCTTCTTCTCGAAGATTGATTTGTGGTCGGGGTATCATCAGTTGAGGATTCGGTCCGAGGACGTTTCCAAGACTGCTTTTCGTACCCGATATGGCCACTATGAGTTTCTAGTGATGTCTTTCGGGCTTACGAATGCCCCAGCTGCTTTCATGGATCTGATGAACCGAGTGTTCAAGGCCTACCTTGACTCCTTCGTCATTGTGTTTATCGATGATATCTTGGTTTATTCGAGGAGCAGGGAGGAGCATGAGCAGCATTTGAGAGTTGTTTTTCGGACTCTGAGGGATCAGCAGTTGTATGCCAAATTCTCCAAGTGTGAATTTTGGCTCAGTTCTGTATCTTTCCTAGGTCACGTGGTGACCAAGGATGGGGTGTGTGTTGATCCGAAGAAGATAGAGGCCGTTCAGAGTTGGCCTAGGCCTACTTCTCCTACAGAGATTCGGAGTTTCTTAGGCTTGGCAGGTTATTATCGGCGGTTCGTCGAGGGGTTTTCTTCTATTTCAGCACCTCTGACGAAGTTGACCCAGAAGAATGTTCCTTTCCTGTGGTCCGATGCCTGTGAGTCTAGCTTTCAGAAGCTTAAGACTCTGTTGACTTCAGCGCCAGTGTTGGCCTTGCCTAGTGGATCCGGGGGATTCACCGTATATTGTGATGCTTCGGGTGTTGGCCTGGGTAGCGTTCTGATGCAGGAGGGTAAGGTGATAGCTTATGCCTCGAGACAGCTGAAGGTCCATGAGAAGAATTATCCTGTCCATGATTTGGAGCTGTTAGCTGTCGTGTTTGCACTGAAGTTGTGGAGGCACTATCTTTATGGCGAGCCATGTGAGATATTCACCGATCATAAGAGTCTCCAGTACTTGTTCACTCAGAAGGACTTGAACGGGAGACAGCGCCGCTGGTTAGAGCTGCTGAAGGATTATGATCTTTCTATCCGGTATCATCCCGGAAAGGCTAATGTTGTAGCCGATGCCTTGAGTAGGAAGTCCATGGGTAGCCTCGCCTATCTTGATGCTGATATGAGGCCGTTGGCCCGTGAGTTGCAGGCTTTGTCCATTAGTGGGGTTCGGCTTGATGATTCTGTTCCAGGCCGGGTGCTTGCATATGTGGGGTCTCAGTCGTCTTTAGCTTCCCAGATTCGGGAAAGGCAGTTCGAGGATCCTTATCTGAGAGATCTCCGGGACAGGGTCCTGAGTGGGGGAGTGTCCTCGTTCGTGATTGGTGATGATGGTGCTTTGCGGCTTAACGGCCGGGTATGTGTTCCAGCCATTGTGGAGCTGAGGCAGATGATTTTGGAAGAGGCTCACAGTTCGAGATATTCCATTCATCCGGGTACTGCGAAGATGTATCATGATCTTCGAGAGCTGTATTGGTGGAAAGGGATGAAGAGGGATGTTGCTGATTATGTATTTCGGTGTTTGAATTGCCAGCAGGTGAAGTATGAGCACCGGAGGCCAGCCGGGGTGACCCAGTCTATGCCCATTCCCGAGTGGAAGTGGGAGCAGATCACTATGGATTTCGTAGTTGGTTTGCCGCTGACCGTGGGTAAGCATGATTCGGTGTGGGTAGTAGTTGATCGACTGACGAAGTCGGCTCACTTCATTCCAGTGAGGACTACTTATACCTCGGAGCGTCTGGCTCGTATCTTCATTGAGCAGATTGTGAGATTGCATGGTGCTCCTGTTTCTATCATTTCTGACCGAGGTGCTCAGTTCACAGCTCAGTTTTGGAGATCTTTTCAGAGAGAGCTAGGTACTCGGGTCGATCTCAGCACTGCTGTAACGACCCTCAAATAGTCGTTACGGGATCTGGGACCTCGATTTGTGTGTCGACAGTCCTAAAAGCTCCGTTAGGTCATTTATGACCCGTCTGTGAAATCTGAGTCGAAACGGAGTCCGTTTGATAGGTTTTCGAGAAAAGGATCCGTTTATGAAATTCCGGAAAGGAATATGGGGTTTCGATAGGTCGTTTTGAGTAAACGAACCCCGATGGAAAATCCGAGCGCACCGTTAGGTCCGTCTCGTCATTTATGATATGTAGCAACCTTCAAAATTGAAAACGGACCTCATTTGATAGGACTTTTGATAAAGTCCCCGTTTCGGAAGTTTAAAAGAGTTAAAAGAGGTTTCCGAGCTCGATTTGAGCAAATGGGCTCCGATGAGAGATCCGAAAGTTCCGTTAGGTTCGTATAGTCATTTTTGACTTGTAGCAACTTTCGGAATTGGATTCCGAGGTCGTTTGGTTAAATTTCGCTATTTTGGCGAAAGTCGAAAATTGAACCTTTGCCGTGGGACCCACTTTTTGAGTTCTGGAGGTCCAAATTGAGTTCCGTCTTGACGAGCATGTCACCCAAGTATTTTATGACTTGTGTGCAAAATTTGGGATCATTCCGAGCTTCGTAGGGTCCCGTTTTGCCCCTAAAACAGTAGAAAATCTGGTGCGACTTTTCTGTTCTGTTTTGGCGCAAACAGCCGGATAAAAGCTGATTTTCCGGCCAATCCGTAAGGAATTAGGAAAAACTCAAAACATGAAAGTTGTAGCCCTTTGCGTTTTGGTTCTAATGGCGCCGATTTCAGGTCATTTTGACAGTCCTATAATATGTTATGATTTTCTCAAAAGAAGCTGTCACAGAGGCAAAAACTGCTATAAAAAGGCCATTTCGGGCCATTTCGGTTCATAACTTATAAAAATCATTTGGTGAGCTCTTGAGGCGATTTTTGGGTATTTCTTGAAGACCCAATCATACTTACACCTAAGGTAAGCCTTTCAATCCATCTTTATGTTGATTAACACAAGAATCAAAGGGTTGATTCTTGGAAATGGGTTAGAACCCTAGATTCTTAAGAATTGGGGAAAGACATCGAGCAAGGCTCGCATGTGGAATCTAAGTGTACTTTTGGACTCACGGGAGCGTGGGGAGTCCGGAAAAGTACATTTTGTAAATTTAGGGCTCGGCCCTACCCGGGGGCATTTTGGTAATTTTTACCCTAGGATGCCTATAGGCTTAAATAGCTATAATTGAGCACTCATATGTGCTATATCTTGTCTTAATAGACCTAGTGGAGAGTCCTTCGCGGACAAGGCGAGCGGGAAAGGAGATTTTTCCCGGCATTTGAGCCCGAATTTTGAGGTTAGTGAGACTTGACCTCTATTGTGCTTGTGGACTCTTCCTTCATGCTAGTATGCTTCGTGTACGCATATCTATACCTAACAATGATTAGGATTAATGATATGAATTACTTGCTATTATTGTTTGTTATAAATAGCGAGATTGTGACTCGACCGAGGTATGTGCCGGTCTAAACGCTACGTCGAGGTAGCTTAAATTTATATCGTAGTAACGCTTGCTACGCCATGCTTAGATAGCAAGAACTTGGGACATGGCCGAGGATGTTGCCGGCATGTCATGATAAATGTCTTGCCGAGGATTTTGCCAGCTTTTGTATGATATTGGTACTTGATTTGTTCACGTGCCGGGTTGGGTAGTGCTGTCTATACGTAACCTTGGGTTGGACGACATGGGAGTAGGGATTGTACCCCCAAACTGTGGTCGGGTTAACCTTCGCCTTACGTTCAGCTAGCATAACCAACCTGGGTTACGGTGACTGTGAAATATTATCGTTATTAATATTTCTGTTATTATTTCTGTTATTGTTATTAATGTCGTGGATATTAATACTGTTAGAGGGACACTTGACAGGGGGTGTGGTGTCGCCCATACTATGAGATGTGTCACACTTGACAGGGGGTGTGGTGTGGACACTTGATCTTTGAGATGTGACACACTTGACAGGGGGTGTGGTGTGGTCACTTGATTTATTGAGATACGACGCACTTGACAGGGGGTGTGGTGCGATCGTAGACAGATTTGAGATGAGCCAACGACTACGGGTCGTTGGTCTACTTATTCACGATTGTGATAGTGACTTCGGGTCACGGTATATGGTTGATACTTAGTAGTGGTGTTGCTAGTCCATCGTAGGTCTAGGTTAGTCGGCACGGGAGTAGAGATTGGACCTCCAAACCGCCGCTGAATTGACCTATGCCTTACGTTGGATGGGCATAATCCTTGAGACTTCTGGTTACTACTTGTGTGTATGGAATGTGTTACATCTATTTGTGATTTCACTACTTTATTGTATGATTACTATAGTATGTTGTTGCTTATGATGCATGTAGCGACTTGTCCCGCAAGGGTACCTTAGCGGGCATGTCGGTGATCTTACTGGGCTTCGGCTCATAACTTACTCTGCTACGTGCGCAGGTCCTTCATCCAGTCAGCAGCCCAGACGTTAGCGGTTCCCGAGGCTTCTGAGACTTTTGATTGAGGTGAGCCGATCACACAGACCGTGGTGGCATACCGCCGGAGTCACTTAGAGATAGGACTCAGATTTCTTTGATGTATATTCATACTTTATTGAGTCACTCTTAGAATGCTCCAATTCTTTTGTGGATATATTCTTTTGGACTTCACACTTTTATATTTATATATCCATTTATGATCTTTTCACATTATTGTTCTTTCCGCATCTTGTTTCATTGGTTCGCCTAGGCAAATGTTGTTTAGGTGCCATCACGAGCCCTTGGAAATTGGGTCGTGACAGTTTGGTATCAGAGCCCTAGGTTCTAATTCGAGTCCTAGGAGTCTTGGAGCAGTGTCTGAGTAGAGTCTTGCTTATGGGTATGTTGTCGACCATTCTTTTGAGCGAGAGGCTACAAGGGCATGTTAGGAAATATTTTCCCTTCGTTTCATCTCCATTCGTGCTGAGTAGCTTATATAGGTGCTGACCCTTTTTCGTGTATTGATTGAGATGGCGAGGACGCGAGCATCCTCAGCCAGGAGGGCTGCATCTTCTACACCCGCGTCTGCGGGAGAGCCATCAGCACCTACGCAGCCGCCAGCTGCTAAGAAGACTCGGGCAGCTCGCCCGTCAGCCACTAGGCAGGACACAGCTATCCCTGCGGTGTCCGCAGCGACTCTGTCAGCATCTATTCCCCCTGTGCCTGCTGTTGTGCCAGGCACCGTTGTGATCTTTTCAGAGGAGTATATAAGACTGATGGCCTTGTCTAGCCATCAGGTCCCTGTCAGAGATGATGTTGCAGCTCCTGTTTCGGCTCCTCAGCTGACCACACCTGTTATGAGCACGCCTACTTCTGAGGCTGCTCCTGATCATATTGCCCAGCCTTCTGCTTCTGCTCCTCAGGCAGGTCCTGTTATTTCTACTCCTCCTATGGGCACTGAGGAGGTTGCCAAGAGGATAGAGTCATTCATGAAGCTTCAGCCTCCAGAGTTCGACGGTACCTCAGCTACATGTACTGCCCAGAGGTACATTCAGAAGTGTGAGAAGATTTTGACAGTTCTTGGTACTAGAGACACCTTAGGGGTGCAGTGTGCTTCTTTCAGATTATCGGGAGATGCGGAGACATGGTGGGTCTCCATGATGCGGCAGAGGTCTAGTGACCTCCCTCCTTTGTCTTGGGCTGAGTTCGTGTCTATGTTCATGAGCAGGTTCGTGCCCCAGAGTCAGCACGATGCTCAGAGGCGCGAGTTTGAGGGGTTGAGGCAGGGAAACCTGTCTGTTTCAGAGTATGACACCAGGTTCTTGTGGTTGTCTCAGTTTGCGCCGGCTATGGTGGCTCAGGAGAGGGACAAGGTCCTCCGGTTTGTTGAGGGTCTTCATCCCCGCTTGCAGGTAGCTGTTGCCCCTGATATGGGCAACAAGTCATATTTTGAGATAGTTGATGTGGCACGGCGGATGGAGGATATCTTCGCCAGGGCTGACGCGGAGAGGGCGGCCAAGAGGTCGCGTCAGTCTGGTGGGTATAGTGGATCCGCTCAGAGGGGTCAGGGTCATCAGGGCCGTTCTCAGTCTAGGCCCCAGGCTGCTGCTTTGCCTGCCCAGGATTTTTCTTCAGAGACCCCGAGGCCTCAGTCATCCCAGAGGCGGGGTGGCTCTTCGCAGTCTGGTCCGCCGCAGTGCGGGAGGTGCCATCAGAGGCATCATGGGAGGTGTTCGTCTGGAGGTGGTCATGGCAGAGGTGGTAGAGGCGGTAGAGGAGGTAGAGGTGATGGATGTTTTGAGTGTGGGTCTCTAGAGCACTATGTCAGGAGTTGCCCTTATGTTTCATCAGGTCGCCAGGGATCCGCAGCTATGGTACCATCTGGTCCTCAGGCCGCCAGGCCCGTTTCTCAGATTCCTCATAGACAGCAGTCTCAGAGAGCTCCGGGTTCAGGAGGCTCGGCGCAGGTCTATGCTATGACTCGTCAGGATGCTGAGGCATCCAATGATGTCATCACAGGTATTATTTCTGTCTGTGGCCGCGATGCTTATGCTCTTATTGATCCGGGGTCTACCTATTCGTATGTGTCGCCGGGATTTGCCCCTTGCTTGGGCAGGGATCTGGTCTTCTTAGATGATCCCTTTATGGTTGCCACCCCTGTCGGGTCTTCTATATGTGTAGATAGGGGTTATCGGCAGTGTATGATCTCCATCTGTGGTGTAGAGTCCTTAGTGGACCTGATGCTGCTCGATATGTCTGATTTCGATGTCATTATGGGCATGGATTGGCTGGCTTCCTGTCATGCGACTTTGGATTGCCATGCAAAGTCCGTGACGATCGGGGCAGAGGGTGAGTCTCGGGTTGTATGGAGAGGTTCCAGGCCTTCTCCGAAGAGTAGGATCATTTCTTTCTTGGAGGCGCAGAGGATGATATCTAGTGGGTGCGAGGGATATATTGCTTCAGTTCGGGATGTCCGGGCAGAGGAGTTATCCCTTGATAGAGTTCCGGTAGTTTGTGAGTATCCGGATGTGTTTCCTGATGATTTGCCGGGTTTGCCGCCTATGCGGGAGATAGAGTTTTGCATTGATCTATTGCCAGGCACTCAGCCTAAATCTATTCCCCCGTATCGTATGGCTCCTGTTGAGTTGAGGGAGTTGAAGGAGCAGATTCAGGATTTGCTCGATAAGGGCTTCATTAGGCCCAGTGTGTCTCCATGGGGTGCCCCGGTATTATTTGTGAAGAAGAAGGATGGCTCTATGCGGATGTGTATTGATTACCGGCAGCTGAATAAGGTTACTATCAAGAATAGGTATCCTTTGCCGCGTATTGATGATTTGTTTGATCAGCTTCAGGGTGCTACCTTCTTCTCGAAGATTGATTTGAGGTCGGGGTATCATCAGTTGAGGATTCGGTCCGAGGACATTTCCAAGACTGCTTTTCGTACCCGATATGGCCACTATGAGTTTCTGGTGATGTCTTTCGGGCTTACGAATGCCCCAGCTGCTTTCATGGATCTGATGAACCGAGTGTTCAAGGCCTACCTTGACTCCTTCGTCATTGTGTTTATCGATGATATCTTGGTTTATTCGAGGAGCAGGGAGGAGCATGAGCAGCATTTGAGAGTTGTTCTTCGGACTCTGAGGGATCAACAGTTGTATGCCAAATTCTCCAAGTGTGAATTTTGGCTCAGTTCTGTATCTTTCCTAGGGTCACGTGGTGACCAATGATGGGGTGTGTGTTGATCCGAAGAAGATAGAGGCCGTTCAGAGTTGGCCTAGGCCTACTTCTCCTACAGAGATTCGAAGTTTCTTAGGCTTGGCAGGTTATTATCGGCGGTTCGTCGAGGGGTTTTCTTCTATTTCAGCACCTCTGACGAAGTTGACCCAGAAGAATGTTCCTTTCCTGTGGTCCGATGCCTGTGAGTCTAGCTTTCAGAAGCTTAAGACTCTTTTGACTTCAGCGCCAGTGTTGGCCTTGCCTAGTGGATCCGGGGGATTCACCGTATATTGTGATGCTTCGGGTGTGGCCTGGGTAGCGTTTTGATGCAGGAGGGTAAGGTGATAGCTTATGCCTCGAGACAGCTGAAGGTCCATGAGAAGAATTATCCTGTCCATGATTTGGAGCTGTTAGCTGTCGTGTTTGCACTGAAGTTGTGGAGGCACTATCTTTATGGCGAGCCATGTGAGATATTCACCGATCATAAGAGTCTCCAGTACTTGTTCACTCAGAAGGACTTGAACGAGAGACAGCGCCGCTGGTTAGAGCTGCTGAAGGATTATGATCTTTCTATCCGGTATCATCCCGGAAAGGCTAATGTTGTAGCCGATGCCTTGAGTAGGAAGTCCATGGGTAGCCTCGCCTATCTTGATGCTGATATGAGGCCGTTGGCCCGTGAGTTGCAGGCTTTGTCCATTAGTGGGGTTCGGCTTGATGATTCTGTTCCAGGCCGGGTGCTTGCATATGTGGGGTCTCAGTCGTCTTTAGCTTCCCAGATTCGGGAAAGGCAGTTCGAGGATCCTTATCTGAGAGATCTCCGGGACAGGGTCCTGAGTGGGGGAGTGTCCTCGTTCGTGATTGGTGATGATGGTGCTTTGCGGCTTAACGGCCGGGTATGTGTTCCAGCCATTGTGGAGCTGAGGCAGATGATTTTGGCAGAGGCTCACAGTTCGAGATATTCCATTCATCCGGGTACTGCGAAGATGTATCATGATCTTCGAGAGCTGTATTGGTGGAAAGGGATGAAGAGGGATGTTGCTGATTATGTATTTCGGTGTTTGAATTGCCAGCAGGTGAAGTATGAGCACCGGAGGCCAGCCGGGGTGACCCAGTCTATGCCCATTCCCGAGTGGAAGTGGGAGCAGATCACTATGGATTTCGTAGTTGGTTTGCCGCTGACCGTGGGTAAGCATGATTCGGTGTGGGTAGTAGTTGATCGACTGACGAAGTCGTCTCACTTCATTCCAGTGAGGACTACTTATACCTCGGAGCGTCTGGCTCGTATCTTCATTGAGCAGATTGTGAGATTGCATGGTGCTCCTGTTTCTATCATTTCTGACCGAGGTGCTCAGTTCACAGCTCAGTTTTGGAGATCTTTTCAGAGAGAGCTGGGTACTCGGGTCGATCTCAGCACTGCATTTCACCCGCAGACTGATGGCCAGTCTGAGCGGACCATTCAGATCCTCGAGGATATGTTGAGGGCGTGTGCTATTGATTTTGGAGGCCATTGGGATAGCCATTTGCCGCTAGCAGAGTTTGCGTATAATAATAGCTATCAGGCTTCTATCCAGATGGCTCCGTTTGAGGCATTGTATGGTCGGAGATGTCGCTCGCCTATCGGTTGGTTCGAGTCTGGTGAGGTCCAGGTGTTGGGGCCCGATTTGGTGCAGCAGACCTTAGATAAGGTCCGGGTTATTCAGGATCGACTCCGCACGGCTCAGAGCCGGCAGATATCGTATGCAGATCGGAGGCGGAGAGATCTTGAGTTCATGGTTGGGGACCGGGTATTCCTCAGAGTGTCGCCCATGAAGGGTGTTATGAGATTTGGGAAGAAAGGCAAGCTCAGTCCTAGGTTCATTGGGCCTTTTGAGATATTGGAGCGCGTTGGCGCCGTTGCTTATAGACTGGCTTTGCCTCCCTCTCTGTCTGTTCATCCGGTGTTCCATGTGTCCATGCTCCGGAAGTATGTTCACGATCTGTCTCATGTGATCGATATGGCTTCCGTGGAGGTAGATGGCGACTTAGCTTATTCGGAGGAGCCTATTGCTATTGTGGCTAGAGAGGTCCGTAAGATGAGATCGAAGGTGATCCCGCTTGTGAGAGTTCAGTGGGGGCATCACTCCATTGCCGAGGCCACTTGGGAGCTTGAGTCCGAGATGCGTGAGAGGCATCCGCGCTTGTTCGATGATTCAGGTATGAAATCCTTGTATTTTCTAAGCCTGAATTTGCATTTTTAAGTTTTATTGATTTCGGGTGGTACCGAGGGGTCCTCGAAATCCGTGCCAGCTCCGTGGCTAGTGTGTGGATCCTACCTTAGACTTAGGCTCGTCCGAGGACGGCCGAGAGTCTAAGTGGGGGAGAATGTAACGACCCTCAAATAGTCGTTACGGGATCCGGGACCTCGATTTGCGTGTCGACAGTCCCAAAAGCTCCGTTAGGTCATTTATGACCCGTCTGTGAAATCTGAGTCGAAACGGAGTCCGTTTGATAGGTTTTCGAGAAAAGGATCCGTTTATGAAATTCCGGAAAGGAATTTGGGGTTTCGATAGGTCGTTTTGAGTAAACGAACCCCGATGGAAAATCCGAGCGCACCGTTAGGTCCGTCTCGTCATTTATGATATGTAGCAACCTTCAAAATTGAAAACGGACCTCGTTTGATAGGACTTTTGATAAAGTCCCCGTTTCGGAAGTTTAAAAGAGTTAAAAGAGGTTTCCGAGCTCGATTTGAGCAAATGAGCTCCGATGAGAGATCCGAAAGTTCCGTTAGGTTCGTATAGTCATTTGTGACTTGTAGCAACTTTCGGAATTGGATTCCGAGGTCGTTTGGTTAAATTTCGCTATTTTGGCGAAAGTCGAAAATTGAACCTTTGCCGTGGGACCCACTTTTTGAGTTCTGGAGGTCCGAATTGAGTTCCGTCTTGACGAGCATGTCACCCAAGTATTTTATGACTTGTGTGCAAAATTTGGGATCATTCCGAGCTTCGTAGGGTCCCGTTTTGCCCCTAAAACAGTAGAAAATCTGGTGCGACTTTTCTGTTCTGTTTTGGCGCAAACAGCCGGATAAAAGCTGATTTTCGGCCAATCCGTAAGGAATTAGGAAAAACTCAAAACATGAAAGTTGTAGCCCTTTGAGTTGTGGTTCTAATGGCACTGGTTTCAGGTCATTTGGACATTCCTATCAAAAGTTATGATTTTTTCAAAAGAAGCTGTCACAGAGGCAAAAACTGCTATAAAAAGGCCATTTCGGGCCATTTCGGTTCATAACTTATAAAAATCATTTGGTGAGCTCTTGAGGCGATTTTTGGGTATTTCTTGAAGACCCAATCATACTTACACTTAAGGTAAGCCCTTTCAATCCATCTTTATGTTGATTAACACAAGAATCAAAGGGTTGATTCTTGGAAATGGGTTAGAACCCTAGATTCTTAAGAATTGGGGAAAGACATCGAGCAAGGCTCGCATGTGGAATCTAAGTGTACTTTTGGACTCACGGGAGCGTGGGGAGTCCGGAAAAGTACATTTTGTAAATTTAGGGCTCGGCCCTACCCGGGGGCATTTTGGTAATTTTTACCCTAGGATGCCTATAGGCTTAAATAGCTATAATTGAGCACTCATATGTGCTATATCTTGTCTTAATAGACCTAGTGGAGAGTCCTTCGCGGACAAGGCGAGCGGGAAAGGAGATTCTTCCCGGCATTTGAGCCCGAATTTCGAGGTAAGTGAGACTTGACCTCTATTGTGCTTGTGGACTCTTCCTTCATGCTAGTATGCTTCATGTACGCATATATATACCTAACAATGGTTAGGATTAATGATGTGAATTACTTGCTATTATTGTTTGTTATAAATAGCGAGATTGTGACTCGACCGAGGTATGTGCCGGTCTAAACGCTACGTCGAGGTAGCTTAAATTTATATCGTAGTAACGCTTGCTACGCCATGCTTAGATAGCAAGAACTTGGGACATGGCCGAGGATGTTGCCGGCATGTCATGATAAATGTCTTGCCGAGGATTTTGCCGGCTTTTGTATGATATTGGTACTTGATTTGTTCACGTGCCGGGTTGGGTAGTGCTGTCTATACGTAACCTTGGGTTGGACGACATGGGAGTAGGGATTGTACCCCCAAACTGTGGTCGGGTTAACCTTCGCCTTACGTTCAGCTAGCATAACCAACCTGGGTTACGGTGACTGTGAAATATTATCGTTATTAATATTTCTGTTATTGTTATTAATGTCGTGGATATTAATACTGTTAGAGGGACACTTGACAGGGGGTGTGGTGTCGCCTATACTATGAGATGTGTCACACTTGACAGGGGGTGTGGTGTGGACACTTGATCTTTGAGATGTGACACACTTGACAGGGGGTGTGGTGTGGTCACTTGATTTATTGAGATACGACGCACTTGACAGGGGGTGTGGTGCGATCGTAGACAGATTTGAGATGAGCCAACGACTACGGGTCGTTGGTCTACTTATTCATGATTGTGATAGTGACTTCGGGTCACGGTATATGGTTGATACTTAGTAGTGGTGTTGCTAGTCCATCGTAGGTCTAGGTTAGTCGGCACGGGAGTAGAGATTGGACCTCCAAACCGCCGCTGAGTTGACCTATGCCTTACGTTGGATGGGCATAATCCTTGAGACTTCTGGTTACTACTTGTGTGTATGGAATGTGTTACATCTATTTGTGATTTCACTACTTTATTGTATGATTACTATAGTATGTTGTTGCTTATGATGCATGTAGCGACTTGTCCCGCAAGGGTACCTTAGCGGGCCTGTCGGTGATCTTACTGGGCTTCGGCTCATAACTTACTCTGCTACGTGCGCAGGTCCTTCATCCAGTCAGCAGCCCGGACGTTAGCGGTTCCCGAGGCTTCTGAGACTTTTGATTGAGGTGAGCCGACCACACAGACCGTGGTGGCATACCGCCGGAGTCACTTAGAGATAGGACTCAGATTTCTTTGATGTATATTCATACTTTATTGAGTCACTCTTAGAATGCTCCAATTCTTTTGTGGATATATTCTTTTGGACTTCACACTTTTATATTTATATATCCATTTATGATCTTTTCACATTATTGTTCTTTTCCGCATCTTGTTTCATTGGTTCGCCTAGGCAAATGTTGTTTAGGTGCCATCACGAGCCCTTGGAAATTGGGTCGTGACAGTTTGGTATCAGAGCCCTAGGTTCTAATTCGAGTCCTAGGAGTCTTGGAGCAGTGTCTGAGTAGAGTCTTGCTTATGGGTATGTTGTCGACCATACTTATGAGCGAGAGGCTACAAGGGCATGTTAGGAAATGTTTTCCCTTCGTTTCATCTCTATTCGTGCTGAGTAGCTTATATAGGTGCTGACCCTTTTTCGTGTATTGATTGAGATGGCGAGGACGCGAGCATCCTCAGCCAGGAGGGCTGCATCTTCTACACCCGCGTCTGCGGGAGAGCCATCAGCACCTACGCAGCCGCCAGCTGCTAAGAAGACTCGGGCAGGTCGCCCGTCAGCCACTAGGCAGGACACAGCTATCCCTGCGGTGTCCGCAGCGACTCTGTCAGCATCTATTCCCCCTGTGCCTGCTGTTGTGCCAGGCACCGTTGTGATCTCTTCAGAGGAGTATATGAGACTGATGGCCTTGTCTAGCCATCAGGTCCCTGTCAGAGATGATGTTGCAGCTCCTGTTTCGGCTCCTCAGCCGACCACACCTGTTATGAGCACGCCTACTTCTGAGGCTGCTCCTGATCATATTGCCCAGCCTTCTGCTTCTGCTCCTCAGGCAGGTCCTGTTATTTCTACTCCTCCTATGGGCACTGAGGAGGTTGCCAAGAGGATAGAGTCATTCATGAAGCTTCAGCCTCCAGAGTTCGACGGTACCTCAGCTACATGTACTGCCCAGAGGTACATTCAGAAGTGTGAGAAGATTTTGACAGTTCTTGGTACTAGAGACACCTTAGGGGTGCAGTGTGCTTCTTTCAGATTATCGGGAGATGCGGAGACATGGTGGGTCTCCATGATGCGGCAGAGGTCTAGTGACCTCCCTCCTTTGTCTTGGGCTGAGTTCGTGTCTATGTTCATGAGCAGGTTCGTGCCCCAGAGTCAGCACGATGCTCAGAGGCGCGAGTTTGAGGGGTTGAGGCAGGGAAACCTGTCTGTTTCAGAGTATGACACCAGGTTCTTGTGGTTGTCTCAGTTTGCGCCGGCTATGGTGGCTCAGGAGAGGGACAAGGTCCTCCGGTTTGTTGAGGGTCTTCATCCCCGCTTGCAGGTAGCTGTTGCCCCTGATATGGGCAACAAGTCATATTTTGAGATAGTTGATGTGGCGCGGCGGATGGAGGATATCTTCGCCAGGGCTGACGCGGAGAGGGCGGCCAAGAGGTCGCGTCAGTCTGGTGGGTATAGTGGATCCGCTCAGAGGGGTCAGGGTCATCAGGGCCGTTCTCAGTCTAGGCCCCAGGCTGCTGCTTTGCCTGCCCAGGATTTTTCTTCAGAGACCCCGAGGCCTCAGTCATCCCAGAGGCGGGGTGGCTCTTCGCAGTCTGGTCCGCCGCAGTGCGGGAGGTGCCATCAGAGGCATCATGGGAGGTGTTCGTCTGGAGGTGGTCATGGCAGAGGTGGTAGAGGCGGTAGAGGAGGTAGAGGTGATGGATGTTTTGAGTGTGGGTCTCCAGAGCACTATGTCAGGAGTTGCCCTTATGTTTCATCAGGTCGCCAGGGATCCGCAGCTATGGTACCATCTGGTCCTCAGGCCGCCAGGCCCGTTTCTCAGATTCCTCCTAGACAGCAGTCTCAGAGAGCTCCGGGTTCAGGAGGCTCGGCGCAGGTCTATGCTATGACTCGTCAGGATGCTGAGGCATCCAATGATGTCATCACAGGTATTATTTCTGTCTGTGGCCGCGATGCTTATGCTCTTATTGATCCGGGGTCTACCTATTCGTATGTGTCGCCGGGATTTGCCCCTTGCTTGGGCAGGGATCTGGTCTTCTTAGATGATCCCTTTATGGTTGCCACCCCTGTCGGGTCTTCTATATGTGTAGATAGGGGTTATCGGCAGTGTATGATCTCCATCTGTGGTGTAGAGTCCTTAGTGGACCTGATGCTGCTCGATATGTCTGATTTCGATGTCATTATGGGCATGGATTGGCTGGCTTCCTGTCATGCGACTTTGGATTGCCATGCCAAGTCCGTGACGATCGGGGCAGAGGGTGAGTCTCGGGTTGTATGGAGAGGTTCCAGGCCTTCTCCGAAGAGTAGGATCATTTCTTTCTTGGAGGCGCAGAGGATGATATCTAGTGGGTGCGAGGGATATATTGCTTCAGTTCGGGATGTCCGGGCAGAGGAGTTATCCCTTGATAGAGTTCCGGTTGTTTGTGAGTATCCGGATGTGTTTCCTGATGATTTGCCGGGTTTGCCGCCTATGCGGGAGATAGAGTTTTGCATTGATCTATTGCCAGGCACTCAGCCTAAATCTATTCCCCCGTATCGTATGGCTCCTGTTGAGTTGAGGGAGCTGAAGGAGCAGATTCAGGATTTGCTCGATAAGGGCTTCATTAGGCCCAGTGTGTCTCCATGGGGTGCCCCGGTATTATTTGTGAAGAAGAAGGATGGCTCTATGCGGATGTGTATTGATTACCGGCAGCTGAATAAGGTTACTATCAAGAATAGGTATCCTTTGCCGCGTATTGATGATTTGTTTGATCAGCTTCAGGGTGCTACCTTCTTCTCGAAGATTGATTTGAGGTCGGGGTATCATCAGTTGAGGATTCGGTCCGAGGACGTTTCCAAGACTGCTTTTCGTACCCGATATGGCCACTATGAGTTTCTGGTGATGTCTTTCGGGCTTACGAATGCCCCAGCTGCTTTCATGGATCTGATGAACCGAGTGTTCAAGGCCTACCTTGACTCCTTCGTCATTGTGTTTATCGATGATATCTTGGTTTATTCGAGGAGCAGGGAGGAGCATGAGCAGCATTTGAGAGTTGTTCTTCGGACTCTGAGGGATCAGCAGTTGTATGCCAAATTCTCCAAGTGTGAATTTTGGCTCAGTTCTGTATCTTTCCTAGGTCACGTGGTGACCAAGGATGGGGTGTGTGTTGATCCGAAGAAGATAGAGGCCGTTCAGAGTTGGCCTAGGCCTACTTCTCCTACAGAGATTCGGAGTTTCTTAGGCTTGGCAGGTTATTATCGGCGGTTCGTCGAGGGGTTTTCTTCTATTTCAGCACCTCTGACGAAGTTGACCCAGAAGAATGTTCCTTTCCTGTGGTCCGATGCCTGTGAGTCTAGCTTTCAGAAGCTTAAGACTCTGTTGACTTCAGCGCCAGTGTTGGCCTTGCCTAGTGGATCCGGGGGATTCACCGTATATTGTGATGCTTCGGGTGTTGGCCTGGGTAGCGTTCTGATGCAGGAGGGTAAGGTGATAGCTTATGCCTCGAGACAGCTGAAGGTCCATGAGAAGAATTATCCTGTCCATGATTTGGAGCTGTTAGCTGTCGTGTTTGCACTGAAGTTGTGGAGGCACTATCTTTATGGCGAGCCATGTGAGATATTCACCGATCATAAGAGTCTCCAGTACTTGTTCACTCAGAAGGACTTGAACGGGAGACAGCGCCGCTGGTTAGAGCTGCTGAAGGATTATGATCTTTCTATCCGGTATCATCCCGGAAAGGCTAATGTTGTAGCCGATGCCTTGAGTAGGAAGTCCATGGGTAGCCTCGCCTATCTTGATGCTGATATGAGGCCGTTGGCCCGTGAGTTGCAGGCTTTGTCCATTAGTGGGGTTCGGTTTGATGATTCTGTTCCAGGCCGGGTGCTTGCATATGTGGGGTCTCAGTCGTCTTTAGCTTCCCAGATTCGGGAAAGGCAGTTCGAGGATCCTTATCTGAGAGATCTCCGGGACAGGGTCCTGAGTGGGGGAGTGTCCTCGTTCGTGATTGGTGATGATGGTGCTTTGCGGCTTAACGGCCGGGTATGTGTTCCAGCCATTGTGGAGCTGAGGCAGATGATTTTGGCAGAGGCTCACAGTTCGAGATATTCCATTCATCCGGGTACTGCGAAGATGTATCATGATCTTCGAGAGCTGTATTGGTGGAAAGGGATGAAGAGGGATGTTGCTGATTATGTATCTCGGTGTTTGAATTGCCAGCAGGTGAAGTATGAGCACCGGAGGCCAGCCGGGGTGACCCAGTCTATGCCCATTCCCGAGTGGAAGTGGGAGCAGATCACTATGGATTTCGTAGTTGGTTTGCCGCTGACCGTGGGTAAGCATGATTCGGTGTGGGTAGTAGTTGATCGACTGACGAAGTCGGCTCACTTCATTCCAGTGAGGACTACTTATACCTCGGAGCGTCTGGCTCGTATCTTCATTGAGCAGATTGTGAGATTGCATGGTGCTCCTGTTTCTATCATTTCTGACCGAGGTGCTCAGTTCACAGCTCAGTTTTGGAGATCTTTTCAGAGAGAGCTGGGTACTCGGGTCGATCTCAGCACTGCATTTCACCCGCAGACTGATGGCCAGTCTGAGCGGACCATTCAGATCCTCGAGGATATGTTGAGGGCGTGTGCTATTGATTTTGGAGGCCATTGGGATAGCCATTTGCCGCTAGCAGAGTTTGCGTATAATAATAGCTATCAGGCTTCTATCCAGATGGCTCCGTTTGAGGCATTGTATGGTCGGAGATGTCGCTCGCCTATCGGTTGGTTCGAGTCTGGTGAGGTCCAGGTGTTGGGGCCCGATTTGGTGCAGCAGACCTTAGATAAGGTCCGGGTTATTCAGGATCGACTCCGCACGGCTCAGAGCCGGCAGATATCGTATGCAGATCGGAGGCGGAGAGATCTTGAGTTCATGGTTGGGGACCGGGTATTCCTCAGAGTGTCGCCCATGAAGGGTGTTATGAGATTTGGGAAGAAAGGCAAGCTCAGTCCTAGGTTCATTGGGCCTTTTGAGATATTGGAGCGCGTTGGCGCCGTTGCTTATAGACTGGCTTTGCCTCCCTCTCTGTCTGTTCATCCGGTGTTCCATGTGTCCATGCTCCGGAAGTATGTTCACGATCTGTCTCATGTGATCGATATGGCTTCCGTGGAGGTAGATGGCGACTTAGCTTATTCGGAGGAGCCTATTGCTATTGTGGCTAGAGAGGTCCGTAAGATGAGATCGAAGGTGATCCCGCTTGTGAGAGTTCAGTGGGGGCATCACTCCATTGCCGAGGCCACTTGGGAGCTTGAGTCCGAGATGCGTGAGAGGCATCCGCGCTTGTTCGATGATTCAGGTATGAAATCCTTGTATTTTCTAAGCCTGAATTTGCATTTTTAAGTTTTATTGATTTCGGGTGGTACCGAGGGGTCCTCGAAATCCGTGCCAGCTCCGTGGCTAGTGTGTGGATCCTACCTTAGACTTAGGCTCGTCCGAGGACGGCCGAGAGTCTAAGTGGGGGAGAATGTAACGACCCTCAAATAGTCGTTACGGGATCGGGACCTCGATTTGCGTGTCGACAGTCCCAAAAGCTCCGTTAGGTCATTTATGACCCGTCTGTGAAATCTGAGTCGAAACGGAGTCCGTTTGATAGGTTTTCGAGAAAAGGATCCGTTTATGAAATTCCGGAAAGGAATTTGGGGTTTCGATAGGTCGTTTTGAGTAAACGAACCCCGATGGAAAATCCGAGCGCACCGTTAGGTCCGTCTCGTCATTTATGATATGTAGCAACCTTCAAAATTGAAAACGGACCTCGTTTGATAGGACTTTTGATAAAGTCCCCGTTTCGGAAGTTTAAAAGAGTTAAAAGAGGTTTCCGAGCTCGATTTGAGCAAATGAGCTCCGATGAGAGATCCGAAAGTTCCGTTAGGTTCGTATAGTCATTTGTGACTTGTAGCAACTTTCGGAATTGGATTCCGAGGTTGTTTGGTTAAATTTCGCTATTTTGGCGAAAGTCGAAAATTGAACCTTTGCCGTGGGACCCACTTTTTGAGTTCTGGAGGTCCGAATTGAGTTCCGTCTTGACGAGCATGTCACCCAAGTATTTTATGACTTGTGTGCAAAATTTGGGATCATTCCGAGCTTCGTAGGGTCCCGTTTTGCCCCTAAAACAGTAGAAAATCTGGTGCGACTTTTCTGTTCTGTTTTGGCGCAAACAGCCGGATAAAAGCTGATTTTCCGGCCAATCCGTAAGGAATTAGGAAAACCTCAAAACATGAAAGTTGTAGCCCTTTGAGTTGTGGTTCTAATGGCACTAGTTTCAGGTCATTTGGACATTCCTATCAAAAGTTATGATTTTTTCAAAAGAAGCTGTCACAGAGGCAAAAAACTGCTATAAAAAGGCCATTTCAGGCCATTTCGGTTCATAACTTATAAAAATCATTTGGTGAGCTCTTGAGGCGATTTTTGGGTATTTCTTGAAGACCCAATCATACTTACACTTAAGGTAAGCCCTTTCAATCCATCTTTATGTTGATTAACACAAGAATCAAAGGGTTGATTCTTGGAAATGGGTTAGAACCCTAGATTCTTAAGAATTGGGGAAAGACATCGAGCAAGGCTCGCATGTGGAATCTAAGTGTACTTTTGGACTCACGGGAGCGTGGGGAGTCCGGAAAAGTACATTTTGTAAATTTAGGGCTCGGCCCTACCCGGGAGCATTTTGGTAATTTTTACCCTAGGATGCCTATAGGCTTAAATAGCTATAATTGAGCACTCATATGTGCTATATCTTGTCTTAATAGACCTAGTGGAGAGTCCTTCGCGGACAAGGCGAGCGGGAAAGGAGATTCTTCCCGGCATTTGAGCCCGAATTTCGAGGTAAGTGAGACTTGACCTCTATTGTGCTTGTGGACTCTTCCTTCATGCTAGTATGCTTCATGTACGCATATCTATACCTAACAATGGTTAGGATTAATGATGTGAATTACTTGCTATTATTGTTTGTTATAAATAGCGAGATTGTGACTCGACCGAGGTATGTGTCGGTCTAAACGCTACGTCGAGGTAGCTTAAATTTATATCGTAGTAACGCTTGCTACGCCATGCTTAGATAGCAAGAACTTGGGACATGGCCGAGGATGTTGCCGGCATGTCATGATAAATGTCTTGCCGAGGATTTTGCCGGCTTTTGTATGATATTGGTACTTGATTTGTTCACGTGCCGGGTTGGGTAGTGCTGTCTATACGTAACCTTGGGTTGGACGACATGGGAGTAGGGATTGTACCCCCAAACTGTGGTCGGGTTAACCTTCGCCTTACGTTCAGCTAGCATAACCAACCTGGGTTACGGTGACTGTGAAATATTATCGTTATTAATATTTCTGTTATTATTTCTGTTATTATTATTAATGTCGTGGATATTAATACTGTTAGAGGGACACTTGACAGGGGGTGTGGTGTCGCCTATACTATGAGATGTGTCACACTTGACAGGGGGTGTGGTGTGGACACTTGATCTTTGAGATGTGACACACTTGACAGGGGGTGTGGTGTGGTCACTTGATTTATTGAGATACGACGCACTTGACAGGGGGTGTGGTGCGATCGTAGACAGATTTGAGATGAGCCAACGACTACGGGTCGTTGGTCTACTTATTCACTGATTGTGATAGTGACTTCGGGTCACGGTATATGGTTGATACTTAGTAGTGGTATTGCTAGTCCATCGTAGGTCTAGGTTAGTCGGCACGGGAGTAGAGATTGGACCTCCAAACCGCCGCTGAGTTGACCTATGCCTTACGTTGGATGGGCATAATCCTTGAGACTTCTGGTTACTACTTGTGTGTATGGAATGTGTTACATCTATTTGTGATTTCACTACTTTATTGTATGATTACTATAGTATGTTGTTGCTTATGATGCATGTAGCGACTTGTCCCGCAAGGGTACCTTAGCGGGCCTGTCGGTGATCTTACTGGGCTTCGGCTCATAACTTACTCTGCTACGTGCGCACGTCCTTCATCCAGTCAGCAGCCCGGACGTTAGCGGTTCCCGAGGCTTCTGAGACTTTTGATTGAGGTGAGCCGACCACACAGACCGTGGTGGCATACCGCCGGAGTCACTTAGAGATAGGACTCAGATTTCTTTGATGTATATTCATACTTTATTGAGTCACTCTTAGAATGCTCCAATTCTTTTGTGGATATATTCTTTTGGACTTCACACTTTTATATTTATATATCCATTTATGATCTTTTCACATTATTGTTCTTTCCGCATCTTGTTTCATTGGTTCGCCTAGGCAAATGTTGTTTAGGTGCCATCACGAGCCCTTGGAAATTGGGTCGTGACAACTGCATTTCACCCGCAGACTGATGGCCAGTCTGAGCGGACCATTCAGATCCTCGAGGATATGTTGAGGGCGTGTGCTATTGATTTTGGAGGCCATTGGGATAGCCATTTGCCGCTAGCAGAGTTTGCGTATAATAATAGCTATCAGGCTTCTATCCAGATGGCTCCGTTTGAGGCATTGTATGGTCGGAGATGTCGCTCGCCTATCGGTTGGTTCGAGTCTGGTGAGGTCCAGGTGTTGGGGCCCGATTTGGTGCAGCAGACCTTAGATAAGGTCCGGGTTATTCAGGATCGACTCCGCACGGCTCAGAGCCGGCAGATATCGTATGCAGATCGGAGGCGGAGAGATCTTGAGTTCATGGTTGGGGACCGGGTATTCCTCAGAGTGTCGCCCATGAAGGGTGTTATGAGATTTGGGAAGAAAGGCAAGCTCAGTCCTAGGTTCATTGGGCCTTTTGAGATATTGGAGCGCGTTGGCGCCGTTGCTTATAGACTGGCTTTGCCTCCCTCTCTGTCTGTTCATCCGGTGTTCCATGTGTCCATGCTCCGGAAGTATGTTCACGATCCGTCTCATGTGATCGATATGGCTTCCGTGGAGGTAGATGGCGACTTAGCTTATGCGGAGGAGCCTATTGCTATTGTGGCTAGAGAGGTCCGTAAGATGAGATCGAAGGTGATCCCGCTTGTGAGAGTTCAGTGGGGGCATCACTCCATTGCCGAGGCCACTTGGGAGCTTGAGTCCGAGATGCGTGAGAGGAATCCGCGCTTGTTCGATGATTCAGGTATGAAATCCTTGTATTTTCTAAGCCTGAATTTGCATTTTTAAGTTTTATTGATTTCGGGTGGTACCGAGGGGTCCTCGAAATCCGTGCCAGCTCCGTGGCTAGTGTGTGGATCCTACCTTAGACTTAGGCTCGTCCGAGGACGGCCGAGAGTCTAAGTGGGGGAGAATGTAACGACCTTCAAATAGTCGTTACGGGATCTGGGACCTCGATTTGCGTGTCGACAGTCCCAAAAGCTCCGTTAGGTCATTTATGACCCGTCTGTGAAATCTGAGTCGAAACGGAGTCCGTTTGATAGGTTTTCGAGAAAAGGATCCGTTTATGAAATTCCGGAAAGGAATATGGGGTTTCGATAGGTCGTTTTGAGTAAACGAACCCCGATGGAAAATCCGAGCGCACCGTTAGGTCCGTCTCGTCATTTAGGATATGTGGCAACCTTCATAATTGAAAACGGACCTCGTTTGATAGGACTTTTGATAAAGTCCCCGTTTCGGAAGTTTAAAAGAGTTAAAAGAGGTTTTCGAGCTCGATTTGAGCAAATGGGCTCCGATGAGAGATCCGAAAGTTCCGTTAGGTTCGTATAGTCATTTGTGACTTGTAGCAACTTTCGGAATTGGATTCCGAGGTCGTTTGGTTAAATTTCGCTATTTTGGCGAAAGTCGAAAATTGAACCTTTGCCGTGGGACCCACTTTTTGAGTTCTGGAGGTCCGAATTGAGTTCCGTCTTGACGAGCATGTCACCCAAGTATTTTATGACTTGTGTGCAAAATTTGGGATCATTCCGAGCTTCTTAGGGTCCCGTTTTGCCCCTAAAACAGTAGAAAATCTGGTGCGACTTTTCTGTTCTGTTTTGGCGCAAACAGCCGGATAAAAGCTGATTTTCCGGCCAATCGGTAAGGAATTAGGAAAAACTAAAAACATGAAAGTTGTAGCCCTTTGAGTTGTGGTTCTAATGGCACTGGTTTCAGGTCATTTGGACATTCCTATCAAAAGGTATGATTTTCTCAAAAGAAGCTGTCACAGAGGCAAAAACTGCTATAAAAAGGCCATTTCGGGCCATTTCGGTTCATAACTTATAAAAATCATTTGGTGAGCTCTTGAGGCGATTTTTGGGTATTTCTTGAAGACCCAATCATACTTACACCTAAGGTAAGCCCTTTCAATCCATCTTTATGTTGATTAACACAAGAATCAAAGGGTTGATTCTTGGAAATGGGTTAGAACCCTAGATTCTTAAGAATTGGGGAAAGACATCGAGCAAGGCTCGCATGTGGAATCTAAGTGTCCTTTTGGACTCACGGGAGCGTGGGGAGTCCGGAAAAGTACATTTTGTAAATTTAGGGCTCGGCCCTACCCGGGGGCATTTTGGTAATTTTTACCCTAGGATGCCTATAGGCTTAAATAGCTATAATTGAGAACTCATATGTGCTATATCTTGTCTTAATAGACCTAGTGGAGAGTCCTTCGCGGACAAGGCGAGCGGGAAAGGAGATTCTTCCCGGTATTTGAGCCCGAATTTCGAGGTAAGTGAGACTTGACCTCTATTGTGCTTGTGGACTCTTCCTTCATGCTAGTATGCTTCGTGTACGCATATCTATACCTAACAATGGTTAGGATTAATGATGTGAATTACTTGCTATTATTGTTTGTTATAAATAGCGAGATTGTGACTCGACCGAGGTATGTGCCGGTCTAAACGCTACGTCGAGGTAGCTTAAATTTATATCGTAGTAACGCTTGCTACGCCATGCTTAGATAGCAAGAACTTGGGACATGGCCGAGGATGTTGCCGGCATGTCATGATAAATGTCTTGCCGAGGATTTTGCCGGCTTTTGCATGATATTGGTACTTGATTTGTTCACGTGCCGGGTTGGGTAGTGCTGTCTATACGTAACCTTGGGTTGGACGACATGGGAGTAGGGATTGTACCCCCAAACTGTGGTCGGGTTAACCTTCGCCTTACGTTCAGCTAGCATAACCAACCTGGGTTACGGTGACTGTGAAATATTATCGTTATTAATATTTCTGTTATTATTTCTGTTATTGTTATTAATGTCGTGGATATTAATACTGTTAGAGGGACACTTGACAGGGGGTGTGGTGTCGCCCATACTATGAGATGTGTCACACTTGACAGGGGGTGTGGTGTGGACACTTGATCTTTGAGATGTGACACACTTGACAGGGGGTGTGGTGTGGTCACTTGATTTATTGAGATACGACGCACTTGACAGGGGGTGTGGTGCGATCGTAGACAGATTTGAGATGAGCCAACGACTACGGGTCGTTGGTCTACTTATTAACGATTGTGATAGTGACTTCGGGTCACGGTATATGGTTGATACTTAGTAGTGGTGTTGCTAGTCCATCGTAGGTCTAGGTTAGTCGGCACGGGAGTAGAGATTGGACCTCCAAACCGCCGCTGAGTTGACCTATGCCTTACGTTGGATGGGCATAATCCTTGAGATTTCTGGTTACTACTTGTGTGTATGGAATGTGTTACATCTATTTGTGATTTCACTACTTTATTGTATGATTACTATAGTATGTTGTTGCTTATGATGCATGTAGCGACTTGTCCCGCAAGGGTACCTTAGCGGGCCTGTCGGTGATCTTACTGGGCTTCGGCTCATAAGTTACTCTGCTACGTGCGCAGGTCCTTCATCCAGTCAGCAGCCCGGACGTTAGCGGTTCCCGAGGCTTCTGAGACTTTTGATTGAGGTGAGCCGATCACACAGACCGTGGTGGCATACCGCCGGAGTCACTTAGAGATAGGACTCAGATTTCTTTGATGTATATTCATACTTTATTGAGTCACTCTTAGAATGCTCCAATTCTTTTGTGGATATATTCTTTTGGACTTCAGACTTTTATATTTATATATCCATTTATGATCTTTTCACATTATTGTTCTTTCCGCATCTTGTTTCATTTGTTCGCCTAGGCAAATGTTGTTTAGGTGCCATCACGAGCCCTTGGAAATTGGGTCGTGACAACTGCATTTCACCCGCGGACTGATGGCCAGTCTGAGCGGACCATTCAGATCCTCGAGGATATGTTGAGGGCGTGTGCTATTGATTTTGGAGGCCATTGGGATAGCCATTTGCCGCTAGCAGAGTTTGCGTATAATAATAGCTATCAGGCTTTTATCCAGATGGCTCCGTTTGAGGCATTGTATGGTCGGAGATGTCGCTCGCCTATCGGTTGGTTCGAGTCTGGTGAGGTCCAGGTGTTGGGGCCCGATTTGGTGCAGCAGACCTTAGATAAGGTCCGGGTTATTCAGGATCAACTCCGCACGGCTCAGAGCCGGCAGATATCGTATGCAGATCGGAGGCGGAGAGATCTTGAGTTCATGGTTGGGGACCGGGTATTCCTCAGAGTGTCGCCCATGAAGGGTGTTATGAGATTTGGGAAGAAAGGCAAGCTCGGTCCTAGGTTCATTGGGCCTTTTGAGATATTGGAGCGCGTTGGCGCCGTTGCTTATAGACTGGCTTTGCCTCCCTCTCTGTCTGTTCATCCGGTGTTCCATGTATCCATGCTCCGGAAGTATGTTCACGATCCGTCTCATGTGATCGATATGGCTTCCGTGGAGGTAGATGGCGACTTAGCTTATGCGGAGGAGCCTATTGCTATTGTGGCTAGAGAGGTCCGTAAGATGAGATCGAAGGTGATCCCGCTTGTGAGAGTTCAGTGGGGGCATCACTCCATTGCCGAGGCCACTTGGGAGCTTGAGTCCGAGATGCGTGAGAGGCATCCGCGCTTGTTCGATGATTCAGGTATGAAATCCTTGTATTTTCTAAGCCTGAATTTGCATTTTTAAGTTTTATTGATTTCGGGTGGTACCGAGGGGTCCTCAAAATCCGTGCCAGCTCCGTGGCTAGTGTGTGGATCCTACCTTAGACTTAGGCTCGTCCGAGGACGGCCGAGAGTCTAAGTGGGGGAGAATGTAACGACCCTCAAATAGTCGTTACGGGATCTGGGACCTCAATTTGCATGTCGACAGTCCCAAAAGCTCCGTTAGGTCATTTATGATCCGTCTGTGAAATCTGAGTCGAAACGGAGTCCGTTTGATAGGTTTTTGAGAAAAGGATCCGTTTATGAAATTCCGGAAAGGAATATAGGGTTTCGATAGGTTGTTTTGAGTAAACGAACCCCGATGGAAAATCCAAGCGCACCGTTAGGTCCGTCTCGTCATTTATGATATGTAGCAACCTTCAAAATTGAAAACGGACCTCGTTTGATAGGACTTTTGATAAAGTCCCCGTTTCGAAAGTTTAAAAGAGTTAAAAGAGGTTTCCGAGCTCGATTTGAGCAAATGAGCTCCGATGAGAGATCCGAAAGTTCCGTTAGGTTTTTATAGTCATTTGTGACTTGTAGCAACTTTCGGAATTGGATTCCGAGGTCGTTTGGTTAAATTTCGCTATTTTGGCGAAAGTCGAAAATTGAACCTTTGCCGTGAGACCCACTTTTTGAGTTCTGGAGGTCCGAATTAAGTTCCGTCTTGACGAGCATGTCACCCAAGTATTTTATAACTTGTGTGCAAAATTTGGGATCATTCCGAGCTTCGTAGGGTCCCGTTTTGCCCCTAAAACAGTAGAAAATCTGGTGCGACTTTTCTGTTCTGTTTTGGCGCAAACAGCCGGATAAAAGCTGATTTTCCGGCCAATCCGTAAGGAATTAGGAAAAACTCAAAACATGAAAGTTGTAGCCCTTTGAGCTGTGGTTGTAGTACAACCGGTTTCAGGTCATTTAGACATTCCTATCAAAAGTTATGATTTTCTCAAAAGAAGCTGTCACAGAGGCAAAAACTGCTATAAAAAGGCCATTTCGGGCCATTTCGGTTCATAACTTATAAAAATCATTTGGTGAGCTCTTGAGGCGATTTTTGGGTATTTCTTGAAGACCCAATCATACTTACACTTAAGGTAAGCCCTTTCAATCCATCTTTATGTTGATTAACACAAGAATCAAAGGGTTGATTCTTGGAAATGGGTTAGAACCCTAGATTCTTAAGAATTGGGGAAAGACATCGAGCAAGGCTCGCATGTGGAATCTAAGTGTACTTTTGGATTCACGGGAGCGTGGGGAGTCCGGAAAAGTACATTTTGTAAATTTAGGGCTCGGCCCTACCCGGGGGTTTTTTGGTAATTTTTACCCTAGGATGCCTATAGGCTTAAATAGCTATAATTGAGAACTCATATGTGCTATATCTTGTCTTAATAGACCTAGTGGAGAGTCCTTCGCGGACAAGGCGAGCGGGAAAGGAGATTCTTCCCGGCATTTGAGCCCGAATTTCGAGGTAAGTGAGACTTGACCTCTATTGTGCTTGTGGACTCTTCCTTCATGCTAGTATGCTTCGTGTACGCATATATATACTTAACAATGGTTAGGATTAATGATGTGAATTACTTGCTATTATTGTTTGTTATAAATAGCGAGATTGTGACTCGACCGAGGTATGTGCCGGTATAAACGCTACGTCGAGGTAGCTTAAATTTATATCGTAGTAACGCTTGCTACGCCATGCTTAGATAGCAAGAACTTGGGACATGGCCGAGGATGTTGCCGGCATGTCATGATAAATGTCTTGCCGAGGATTTTGCCGGCTTTTGTATGATATTGGTACTTGATTTGTTCACGTGCCGGGTTGGGTAGTGCTGTCTATACGTAACCTTGGGTTGGACGACATGGGAGTAGGGATTGTACCCCCAAACGGTGGTCGGGTTAACCTTCGCCTTACGTTCAGCTAGCATAACCAACCTGGGTTACGGTGACTGTGAAATATTATCGTTATTAATATTTCTGTTATTATTTCTGTTATTGTTATTAATGTCGTGGATATTAATACTGTTAGAGGGACACTTGACAGGGGGTGTGGTGTCGCCTATACTATGAGATGTGTCACACTTGACAGGGGGTGTGGTGTGGACACTTGATCTTTGAGATGTGACACACTTGACAGGGGGTGTGGTGTGGTCACTTGATTTATTGAGATACGACGCACTTGACAGGGGGTGTGGTGCGATCGTAGACAGATTTGAGATGAGCCAACGACTACGGGTCGTTGGTCTACTTATTCATGATTGTGATAGTGACTTCGGGTCACGGTATATGGTTGATACTTAGTAGTGGTGTTGCTAGTCCATCGTAGGTCTAGGTTAGTCGGCACGGGAGTAGAGATTGGACCTCCAAACCGCCGCTGAGTTGACCTATGCCTTACGTTGGATGGGCATAATCCTTGAGACTTCTGGTTACTACTTGTGTGTATGGAATGTGTTACATCTATTTGTGATTTCACTACTTTATTGTATGATTACTATAGTATGTTGTTGCTTATGATGCATGTAGTGACTTGTCCCGCAAGGGTACCTTAGCGGGCCTGTCGGTGATCTTACTGGGCTTCGGCTCATAACTTACTCTGCTACGTGCGCAGGTCCTTCATCCAGTCAGCAGCCCGGACGTTAGCGGTTCCCGAGGCTTCTGAGACTTTTGATTGAGGTGAGCCGACCACACAGACCGTGGTGGCATACCGCCGGAGTCACTTAGAGATAGGACTCAGATTTCTTTAATGTATATTCATACTTTATTGAGTCACTCTTAGAATGCTCCAATTCTTTTGTGGATATATTCTTTTGGACTTCACACTTTTATATTTATATATCCATTTATGATCTTTTCACATTATTGTTCTTTTCCGCATCTTGTTTCATTGGTTCGCCTAGGCAAATATTGTTTAGGTGCCATCACGAGCCCTTGGAAATTGGGTCGTGACATGAAAAGTCATCATTATAACGTTGGGAGAAGCGAGAAAAATGGCGTGACCGTTCGACAGCCAATGAACGGTTGCCACATTTCGCGGAAGAGTGATTTGAAAGGACTTGTACCGTTTGCGGGATTTCGAAACGCTTGGATAGGGTTGAGCCACATTGCCTTCCTGCGCCTTTCATTCCACCTCTCGGCGACTCTGGCACTAAACCGAGGAGTGGGGGGACTATCTGTATTGGGTAAAAATCGACGTGCTCAGATAGCACTTTGATTTCATAAACCTAAGTCAATCAAGCAGATACTCCGAAGATCGAATGCCAAAGAGTGTGGCAAAGTCACCGAAGTTGATAACCAAAGCCACAACCGAAGGTGAATCACAAGCTGTGGTTCGATGCGCATTTACTTTAGCCGAGCAGTAAGATCTTATCACCCGAGGTCATTCAACTTAGCCTCGGTAGAACGCCCCGGCCGCAACGGCTGAGCTGCCCACTATTTCATCCCACTAACTCATGTTCATACATGTTGAGCGTAGGACTAAAGGTGGCAGATCGTGGGAGACATGGGCAAAAGCCTATTTCCTCTATAAATAGCCTTTCAAGTTACAACGTTTTGTTCGCTTTGGCTAGCCCGAAGTAATTTGCGCACTAAGGATTTTCCCCCCGAGTGGTCGCCACACTCGCCCTCGTGTATCTCTGCCATCACATATCTAGCTTCATCCGGACCCAAGCACTTGGCCATCGGGCCGCTGTACGGTCTCCTATATTGCTTTCCCCAAATCATTGAGTATGAAGCCCTTTGAGTCCTTAATTTCTTTGCTTCTTTCTTATCTTGGGGGAGAGTCCCCGAGTCAAAGTAAGAGATAAACTTACTTCGCCAATCCCATTTGTGGTCCACCGAGTTGACTTTCAATTTCATTTCCCTCATTTGTGCGGAGAGCAACCGAACCACTGAATCAGTCCCCGAGTGTTCTTCATCCACCGCCGAACCCAAATTTGCTAAGGCATTGGCTTCAGCATTTTCTTCCCGAGTTACTTGTTTGACTTGCTATTCTTAAAATTGAGACAAGATTCTTTGTGCTCGGATCAAGAATTGCTGCATTCTGGGCTCACGAGTCGTATATACACCGAGCACTTGGTTTGTCACCAGTTGTGGATCGCACCTTAATTCAACACTTTCTACCCCCATCTCTTTGGCTAATTCCAAGCTTGCTAAGGTCATTTCGTATTCGGCCTCATTGTTGGTCACCTTTTTAAACGGAACTGAATGCCTGACTTTCTCCCCGGTGGGTGCTATCAACACTTTGCCTAATCCCGAACCCTTAGAATTAGTCGCCCCATCGGTGTAGAGTACCCACAATTCCAAAGTCGATCTCTCTGATATCGAGTTCTCCTTTTCAGCTTCGGGTAAGATCCTAACACTAAAATCAGCCACAAAGTCAGCTAAGACTTGAGATTTAATGGCCGTTCGGGGTTGATAGGTGATATCATATTCACTTAATTCTACTGCCTATTTAGATAACCTCCCCGACAACTCCGGTTTATGTAATATACTCCTTAGGGGGAAGGTGGTAACTACCTCTATTGGATGACATTGAAAATAGGGTCGTAGTTTCCGAGCAGTAACAATTAAAGCAAGTGCTAGTTTTTTCAAATGAGGGTACCCGGTCTCAGCGTTTAGGAGTGCTTTTGACACGACCCAGAATCCGGCTAGGCCGTGCGGGCACCCGACATCCTCCCCTAGACCCGTCGTGCAAACCCTTATCAATTAAATTAGGAAAATAAATATAATTCAATTCATAAATAAGAACAAGACTTAGAAAAAGCACAGACATACTGATATCTCTAAGCTGTACAAACGAAATTACAGCTGGCTACCCAACATACTAGGTTTAGGGCTATCCAGACTAAACATCTAAGAGTACGAAAGAAGACAGATACCTCCTGAAGGGAGCAAAATGATACTGAAATAATAAACATGAAACTGTGGCCATCCTGAATAAAAGTTGGCTCACCCTGACAGCTGAAGTCACTTCGCTCCTTCACAACGTGGCGAACTCAATCCTGGAGCGAACCTGCCGAAACGAAATAGGTAGACACGGATAAACAACAAATGAGGGTGAGTCAAAAGGACTCAATAAGTGGGGCAGACTAGCCACCTCAAAGAATAGGATAGCTAGCCAGGGAGAAGAAAAATAGAATGCCAAATTCCTTTTATTCAAATTATAATAAGGCAGAGCTAGATAATAACTGAAAACACGTATGGAACCATAAACTCATAAACAACTAGGGACATAAGATAGGCAGAACATATAGGTATCTTGAACATATCCCTAATCAGAAATACATACTGTTGGTGTGCAATCCGATCCATACTGTCGCGGCGTGCAACCCGATCCATATATATATAATGTTGCGGCGTGCAACCCGATCCTTATATTTATACTATTACGGCGTGCAACCCGGGATACGATCCAAAACATACAGGCAAACTAAAATATGTCCACAACATGGTATACATACCGCAAACAAAAAACACAACGCGATACACACAATAGTCAGCATGCGGTGCAATGAGATGGGATAAATGCGGTATGATGCAATGCAGTCACATGTGCCCGATACCTTCACCGACTCGGAACTCTCATCGACTACCGTGAAGTATATGCAATAATGACCCTTCACTGGTGCGGGACTCTCATCGCCAACCGGGAAGTATATGCAATAATGACCTTTCACCGGCTCGGGACTCTCATCGATTATCGGGAAGTATATGCAATAATAACCCTTCACCGGCTCGGGACTCTCATCGATTACCGGAAAGTATATGCAATAATGATCCTTCACCGGCTCGGGACTCTCATCGATTACCGAAAAGTATATGCAATAATGATCCTTCACCGGCTCTGGACTCTCATCGATTACCGAAAAGTATATGCAATAATGACCCTTCACCTGTGCGGGACTCTCATCGCCAACCGGGAAGTATATGCAATAATGACCCTTTACCAGTGCGGGACTCTCTTAGCCAACCGAGAAGTATATGCAATAATGACCCTTCACCGGCTCGGGACTCTCATCGATTATCGGGAAGTATATGCAATAATGACCATTCACCAGATCGGGACTCTCATCGATTACCGGAAAGTATATGCAATAATGACCCTTCACCGGCTCGGGGCTCTCATCGATTACCGGGAAGTATATGCAACAATGACCCTTCACCGGCTCGGGACTCTCATCGATTACCGAAAAGTATATGCAGTGCTCAAAACCAGAGTGCAATGCTCATATGCTCAATGCAATGCACACAACAAGGCATAACATATAATATACAATGTAAGTTCAAAGCTAAGGCGTAATGAGTACGCCTATCGACAGCTACACACGTAAGAAACACGTGGTAGAATATCCACAAGGCCAAGGGCCTCCAAAGAAATGGATAAAAACACTTACCTTATTTCAAAGTGTCACTCAATACCCGCTTTGTCCTTTGGATTCACTGCCCAAACGATCCTGCCTATTCAATAAGCAGAAAATATATCAAATTAGGTTAAAGGCTTCATTCCCTACATCTTAGGGCAATCCGGTTAGGAACCTGATACCCTATTCGCATACGCAATACACAGGTCAGGCCTATGTACAGGGTTCAAAGTCACATAACCAAACTCTAAATAAATTACATTTATATGTTGCCCATAACTCACTGTGTACGAATATATAATCAATTCCATTATCGGGGTCCAGTTGACCCTTTAAACCATCAATGGAACTTATTAAAACGATGTCTAATATCCCTATTTTTTATGTTAAAATATATTCAAACATACGTAATAAACTCAAATAATGCAATAAGATCATTACCTGAATATTTCGGAGTGAAAGTTCTATCTTTTTCCGGCTCTTTTCTCATTTTCTGGTATTTTTTTCCTTTCCCGACGTAATCTCTTTCCCTCTCATTTTGTTCCATTCTCGTTTCTACTTTCGCTTGTTTCTGTTTCTGTTTGTCCTTAGCTTAACCCCTCACCGCCTCATTTCTATCTTTTTCATTTCCTTTCCTTTTTCTTTTCTCTTTTCTTTTATTTTATTTTCTTTTCGCGACGAAAATTAAAATGAAACGCTACGAAATTCGAAATAATCCCGAATTTCTCAAGTAAGTTATACAAAATATATGTAACACACTTACTAAGGCGGATCTCAAATCGGACTCCCAAAACTCAATATGTAAATTAAATTGAAAAAGGTCAAATTATTTAACTTTCGGTATTTAAGCGGAAACTAGCCGAACAACCTCGAAATTCACTTTCGAAATTTCACAAAAGTCACAAATAATCATACGAACCTAACGGCACTTTCGGATTTTGAATCGGAGTTCATTCGCCAAAATCGAGCTCGAAAATCTCTTTTTAATATTTATCGACAATAAAAACTGAAATCTTCTTCCGATACTTACCAAACAAATTCCGATTTAGCTCAAATTTTACAGACAGGTCCTAATGGACCTTATGAATATTTTAAAAATTATCGGCACGCCTATCGGAGTCCTAACTTCCGAAATGACTGATCGAGGTCGTTTCATTCTCCTCCAGTTAGACTCTCGTTCGTCCTCGAACGATCTTCCGTCTAAAGCAACATTCACACAGATAACAAGAGAACTTGCACGACCTTCATAAACTGCTCCACGGGCATTATCTTCTTATTACAGGATCAAAATTACAACACGCATATCGAACTTTTGGAATAAAATATATCTGGATAATATCATAACAACATTGCCCAGCTTATTCTGACTAAGCTGATCCTTCCTAGATCACGAGAGGAGAGCTCTACATTTTCGAAACAAAGATACACGCAACACTAGATAGGTTAACATGATTCCACCAACGAATCACCTCGTCGATATACTTTTCGATATAGAGCAGGCCAATGAAATAAAGAATTAGCTTATGCTTTAGCAACTCTTTAGAGATTTAATATTAGCATTCTGTATAGGAGGAAGACTCCTCCACTTAGAGCATAAGCTCATACAGCTAACTTGAATAGAAATAGCCATCCTCGCACAGTCTTCCGGATTAAGGAAGACATAGCTAAAAACAGAATGCGGCTTAGACCTGGGCTACCAAATTACCCTCTCGAGTTGCCAAACGACTGCAACTCTCGAGTTCACAACTCCATACCTTCACCATAAGCATCACATGCTGATGGATCAATTCAAGAGTCAAATAACACCTCTCATTACCCTTGGTAGCCTTGAAACACAACAATGTGCTTACCCTGACTACCTTGACATGCATTATGGCACAACACATGGAGCATTACAAGCGAATACCAATAGCCCAAGCTCACTAGTGCCGGATAAAGAAGAGATGGCAACGGACTGAGGATAGGAATAATTAGAGCTTTAGGAAGCTCATCTTATCATTTACTTGGCTACCTGAGCTAGGCTACTTACAAGATAAGCTAGCCAAAGAATCGCAATTGAAGAAATAGATATTAAATGAGCTTTGTGGAACAACTTCCATGCCAATTTAACCTTCCTATAAAGAAAGGAACTTCGATAATTTACCAGAAAACCCTTTTATAACCGAGACAAGCTCATAGAATAACATGACCTACTAGCGTCTCGAGCCAAGAGGAGACACGTAGGTTGAGTATTACTTACTAATCACTTTACACCGGAAGAAAACAATGACACTTTCTGATGGTGAAGAATAAGAATCTCATCATCCTACCAACACTGAGTTCCAAAGAGAGGAGTCTGACTTGATATTATAACAGAATGTGGCACAACAAGATGCCAAGCAAACAATACCGATACTCACTCGCAAATCTCTCACATTTAAACCAGATAAACTAGTAGGGTATCACAAATTCCCTGAATAAATCATACTAGAATCTCACCCCTCTACCGCAACCGATTCTTAATTGAAACGACATCTAAGGAAACCATGGAAATATGATAGGACACCCCATCTCCAGATCGACCGGAAGAATCAAATATTACATATAATGGAAGGAAAAAAAATACCGAGGTCTACTACATCGAATACCTCAGCATCCTGCCCGACTGGTAGTTCATAGAACTTCCTCTGCAGCTGAGCTGAGCCACTACCCTAATAATTACCTTCTGAAGAACCACTGCCACCACGCTCTCGACCTCGACTAGATCGTGGCATTTCTTTTGCTGATTGAGATCTAAATAAAATCCCCTGCGACTGTGCAGGTGCCTGATGACGAGAGAAAAGACGGCTGCTTACTTGCCAGAGTAAGGAAAAACTCCTCAAAGGATAACCAGACTCACGACAGTGATAACACCTTTTCGCTGAAAATGGAAATTGGACAGATTATTGATAGCTACAAAGAGAAAACTGCATCTATCTTAATGAACTACTAGCGCACTTTGAGAATTACGCTCTACAAGCTGAGATAACCTGGCAGGTGACCTTCCAAAATAATCAGAACTTTTACCTCCAAATGAGGTACCATGGTGCCCACCAGGGCCGCGGGATCTCTTGCTCTCCCGCTCTAACTTATGGTATGCCTGATACCTCTGAGCAATATCAACAACAACATCAAATGAAGTCCCAACCTCAATTTCTCGAGCCATCTGGGATCTCAAGGAAGGAGAAAGGTCACCAATAAATCTTTAAACATTCTCGGAAGGTTCATGGACTAGCTCTAATGCATATCCAGCCATTGTATAGAATTCAATCTCATATTCTGAAACCAACAGGCTAACCGAAAGGCTACCCTATCTAATCCACTCAAACTGGCGACTCTTTTCATTTCCCTCGTTGCGCGAAAGGAACTTTTCCCCGAATCTAGAAGAAAGATTGAACCAAGTTAGCTAATAAGAGAGTGGTCCACCCTTCAAGGCTGGACCCCTGAAACTGGAAAGAAGAATAATCAACACCATACCGCTCGATACAATCAAGATCCTGAAGGATACGCTAACATTATTTTATTTTAAAAAAACACGAGGTTTATCTGATGCATTGCTTAAGAATATCGGAAGGTTCAACTGCGTAAAATAATGCAACCTCTTTAGACACTTGGACCAAACTATTACCTCGGCTGGCTAACCAGCCAGAACAATTGGTGGCGCAACACATGCTGCCTCTGGAATATAATTTACTTTGGCAACATCAGGAACTGGAACAAGATCTCTCTAAGACCGAACATCTCCATCTGCGGCAACCTGATAAGCTGCCTAGCAAATAATAGGTTCTTGCGGTATCTGCGTCGCCAAGATTCTCGTAAAAGTATCGTAGAGAGCCAAGGGAACACAAGGCCCTGCTCCCTTGCCCATCACGAGCTTGTACAGCTGGGGCCTCCGTAACTAGATCGCCAGCACGATCAAAACCCTCGGGGCTTCGTCAGTGCTAGCCTCAGGCTAGACTGTTTCGTCTTGAACTCATACCGTTTGCTGATTTATCGCATGAGGGTTCACAATTACCACGAAAGAATTAATGAAAATACTTTTGCATCCTAGACCGACGCACGATCAGAAAAGAAGGAAGTGAAACTTTCTAAATGCTATCATAGCCTTTCGTAGATAAGTACGAACGTCTACGTACCAATCAGCGAGACTCTACTAGACACTGTCTTAGTCTGGATAGACTCTAAACCAGGTTCTGATACCAACTGACACGACCCAGAATCCGACTAGGCCGTGCGGGCACCCGACATCCTCCCCTAGACCCGTCGGGCGAACCCTTATCAATTAAATTAGGAAAATAAATATAATTCAATTCATAAATAAGAACAAGGCTTAAAAAAAGCACAGACATACTGATACCTCTAAGCTGTACAAACGAAATTACAGCTGACTACCCAACTACAGGTAATGTTCACACAGTTAGAGCTAATTGGGCAAGTATTGGAGGTTCCAGGGCAGTTTTGCATGCTTACTGCCTCTGGAACTGAAAAATGCTTATCGCGATCGCGAGTGCACAGACGCGATCGCGAAGAGGCAAAAGAAAGACCTACATGATCACGAGCAGTCAGACGCGATCGCGGAGGATGAAAATACAGAGCTGCGCGATCGCGAGGCCACAGACGCGATCGCGCAAGAGGCGGGTTGAAGGCGTTGCCTGCGCGATCGCGTGACCATAGCCGCGACCGCGTGGACATGAATTAAAGCTCAGCGCGATAGCGACCATCACTGCGCGATTGCGCTGAGACGAGGACCAGAAAGCCCAACAGTGGCTAATGACTTGAAGGCCCATTGTTAAGGGTTAATTAATGCATTTGTACCATGTATAAATACTCCTAAAGTCATTAGCAAACCTAGTTTTTGATGAATATTGATATTTGTGAGGATTTGGCTAAGCTTGTTTGCTTAAGCACATTACAATCATTGATTTGCAATTAGTCTTAGCTAATTGAGGATCAAATAGAAGTGGTTCTCTTGTTGAGGTCATTAAGGGGGTAATTAGGCTAATCTTCCCTAATTAACTTCCTTAATTCTTCTCTAATCAAGTTGGGTCTTTCTTTAATTTTCTTGTCTTTTCAATTTGTGTCTTTAATTTTCATATCATTTGGTATCAGAGCTGGATTAGTGTTTGTTTTAACAATCACTAGACCACTTCTTGTTCATCAAGTCAAAAAAAAAAAGAGTCAAAAATCCAAAAATATTAGTCTTAGGATTAGGTTTCTATTGAGTGAAATTTTTGGTACCATTTGAAGATTGTGATGCCTAGAAACTAATTCCGAAAGGAATTAGACAAACAACAACATATTGGTGCTGAATTGAAGGAATCAAAAGTTAGGGTTCTTCATCAAGAATTTGGGATTTTTGGATTTGGTTGTTGAAATCGAAGAATCAATTACTGGGGTTTGTTCATGGATAAACAAGGAGTATACATCTCAAATTTGGAGCAAAAACACGGTGGTTTGTGAAGATTCAAGTTGCAAAGTGAGCTTCAAAATCGTGTTCTGCTTCAAACCCAGAAGCTTACGCGATCGCGCCAGCTCCAGCGCTATCGCGCAGGCCACTAATTAAAAGGCCTACGTGATCGCGAATGTCACACGCAATCGCGCCAGCACCACCAGCAAAGCTTCGCGAACGCGACCCAAGCTCGCGATCGCGCTGAACATCAATTTCCCAAAAAAACAGATTCTTAGACAGATTGTTCGCAACAGCCCCGTAACAGTTTCCAATCAACCGGAACTCAATTCCAGTATCAAGAAAAGTGAGTTTCTAGATCACAAACCAAATTTCATCCAATTCCGAATCCGATTCGTGCCTTTCTTTCGTCCCTTTCTTTAAACTTTCCTAAAGTGCTTTCATCAGTTTCAATTGTCCGTGTCTTGTCACAACAATTCCTTCCGATCCCGAATTAGTTGAGTTGATTGTCAAGTTGGATTTAGTGTGCGAAGAACAAACTTGCAATAGCCAAAGAGTGGAAAAAGGCAAGTGAGGAGAGAGCATTAGAGTGAGTAAAAGCCGAACGTTGAGTGCAAACACGAGTGAATTGAGTGACATCAATTTGAGTGTAAACACTTAGGGAGCGACTCGGTGAGGACTTTTTTCTACTAACATTGTTTGTTTAATTACTTGTAGGTACAATGACGCAAAAGGTGGTCGAAGCGGACATGGAACTTAAAACCATGATGCAAGCCATGATGGATAAGATGAGCTTCTTGGAAAATAAGATTGATGGGTTGGATAGGACGGTGAAGGAGCTAACAACAAAGGAAGAGCTTCGGGAAAAGGGAAAACAAGTGGATGGCACACCTCTAACCGTGAGGGTGCGGGGTGATGGACCAAGCCAAATTTCTCGGGCCAATGACCGCTGCTCTCAAATGGTGGTCCAAGATACCTATTCGCCGAATGTCACTCCACAAGCGAGGGATCCTACTCATGATCTCCCAAGAAATGAGCAACCAAGGAATGACACTCCAAGGCCACTTGATGTTGAGGGTCTTCATGAGGATGAGAACTATGACAATGAACCATTTCGTTACCCGGGTGAAGCCCAACGAAGGGGAATTCCTTTTGGTGGAGCTAGAGGTCGAGGTGGTCGATTTGGGGGAGGTTACCAAGGGAGAATGGATCGTGATGGAGACTACTATGACCACGGGGGTTATGGTGGGCAACGGAGGTATCATGATGAAGATAGGGGGTTGAACATTATCAAGGTCAACCTACCTACCTTCATAGGCGAAAGTGATTTGGATAAGTATATGGAGTGGGTGGTCTCGATGGAGAGAATATTTCAAATCAACAACGTCCAAGATGCTACAAGGGTGAAGTATGCTATTTCTCAATTTGAAAGCTATGCTTCTACTTGGTGGGAGTCCAAGAGAAGGCAAAGGGAAACATAAGTGCTCATTACCAATGGGGGTTGGGAGGTTTTGAAAGCCATGATGGAGGCTCGATTTCTACCTCCAAACTATGAGGATGAATTGCTCAAAAGGTTCTACAATTTGAGGCAAGGAACCAAGAACGTGTCGGAGTATTTTGATGAATTTGAGAGGACGAGGATAAGGGCTAACGTGCTAGATGATGACCGGTCTCTCATACCAAAGTTTCGTGGCGGTTTGAATAGGGAGATCTCCTCCCCAATGGAATTGCACCGGTTTGAAAGCTTGACTAAGGCATTCCAAGTGGCTCAAAAAGTGGAGAACGGGATCAAGCTAGACAAGTCTTACAAAGCCAAAAGTATCCATCCACTTGGAACAAAGGAAAGGATAATGTGAAGGCTTATACCCCATGGGATAAAGCTAAGGAGCCCAAGCGTGACTTCAAAGGCAACTTTGAAAGAGCCAAGCCAAAGGAGGAACCCAAGGAGGGAGGTAATAAAGCTAAACTTGAAAATCTATCTATTATTCAATGCTACAAGTGTAATGGTCGTGGCCACATGATGAGAGATTGTCCCAATAGGAGGACTATCATTGCTTTGGGTGATGGGGGCTATGAAACGGGTGGTAGTGATGATGATGAGATAGATAGGGGTATGCCATGTGACGATGATTTTGAGGAGCCAATGGATAGTGGGCAATTAGATGATGTCTATGCTACTCTTGTGGTGAGAAGAATAATGGGGGTGCAAGTGAAGGAGGAGTCGAGTCAAAGGGAGAATTTATTCCATGCATATTGTAAGGTTCAAGGGACTACTTGTGCTTTGATTATTGATAGTGGCAGTTGCGTCAACGTGGTGAGCACCAACTTGATTGAACAACTCAAACTACCCACTAGAAAGCGCCCACAATCTTACAAACTCCAATGGTTGAATGAGTGTGGTGAACTTAAGGTGACCAAGCAAGCCTTGATTAAATTCAAGATTGGGGATTACCATGATGAGTTTTTATTTGATGTGGTCCCTATGCAAGCTTGTCATATCATGCTTGGTAGGCCTTGGCAATATGACCGCTTGGCAAAGCATGATGGCAAGACCAATAGGTATGCCTTGGAAGTGGGGGGTCGAAAATTTGTTCTCAATCCATTGACCCCAGCGCAAGTGAGTGAGGGTTATAGGAAGATGAGGGAGTTAAAGTTGAAAAAAGAGAAAGAAAAGAAAGAGGGAGTTGTGGAGGAAGGGAGAATGGGAGTTGTTACTCAAAAGAGTGAGGAACCAAAAGAGGGAGTGAACTTGTTCTTGTCTAGAAAAGAATGTTTGAGAGATGTGGAGGAAGGAGCACCCATGGTTCTCCTCCTACACAAGGAACATATTTTGCTTGCTAATGAACTAACCCCTTCTTTGCCTAGTTCTATTTCTTCTCTTTTGCAAGGTTATGAAGACATCTTCCCCGAGGAGTTTCCTAGTGGGTTGCCACCACTAAGAGGCATTGAGCATCAAATTGACCTTGTTCTGGGTTCCCAATTGCCCAACAAGGCCGCTTATAGAAGCAACCCGGAAGCTATCAAAGAACTCTAAAAGCAAGTTGAGGAGTTGCTTGGGAGAGGACTTGTGCAAGAAAGCTTGAGCCCATGTGCGGTCCCGGTTATCCTAGTGCCAAAGAAAGATGGGACGTGGCGCATGTGTGTAGATTGTAGAGCCATCAACAAGATCACGGTAAAGTATCGTCATCCTATCCCTAGGTTAGACGATATGCTTGATGAATTATGTGGATCTTGTGTGTTCTCTAAGATCGATTTGAGGAGTGGGTACCACCAAATCCGGATGAAACCGGGTGATGAGTGGAAGACGGCCTTTAAGACTAACTTTAGTCTTTATGAGTGGCTTGTCATGCCTTGTGGCTTGTCCAATGCTCCTTCAAACTTCATGAGGTTGATGAATCATGTGCTCAAATCCTTCATTGGAAAATTTGTTGTGGTTTATTTTGATGACATCCTTATCTATAGCAAATCCATTGATGAGCATGCTAATCATTTGAAACAAGTGTTTGAAGTCTTGAGAAAGGAACAACTATTTGCTAATTTTAAAAATTGTTCTTTTTGTGTTGAAAAAGTTATTTTCCTTGGTTTTGTGGTGACTGCAAATGGTGTGGAAGTAGATGAGGCTAAGGTGGAGGCCATTAGAGATTGGCCCACTCCTAAAAGCATTGGTGATGTGAGAAGTTTTCATGGGTTGGCTAGCTTTTATAGGAGGTTTGTGAGAGGATTTAGCACCGTAGCCACACCATTGACCGAAATGATAAGGAAGGATAAGGTGTTTGTGTGGGGGAAAGAGCAAGAAGAGGCTTTTGTGAAATTGAAGGAAGTCCTTAGTTCCACACCTCTTCTCCAATTTCCAAACTTTGAAAAGACCTTTGAGATTGAACGTGATGCTAGTGGGGTAGGAATTGGAGCCGTGTTGATGCAAGAACAAAAGCCTATTTCATATTTTAGTGAGAAACTCAAGGGAGCAACCACTAGATATTCAACTTATGACAAGGAGTTATATGCCTTGGTGAGGGCATTGGCTCATTGGCAATATTACCTTTGGTCCAAAGAATTTGTTATTAGAACCGACCACCAATCCTTAAAGCACCTCAAATCCCAAGAGAAATTGAATGTGAGACATGCCAAATGGGTGGATTTGCTTGAGACTTTTCCTTATGTCATCCATTACAAAAAGGGGAAAGAGAATGTGGTGGCGGATGCCTTGTCAAAAAAGTTTGTGCTTGAATCAAGAAGGTACTTGTTGTTGAATAATTTAGGGTCCAAACTCATGGGCTTTGAGAGTATGAAGGAGTTGAATGCAAATGATCCGGAGTTTGGAGAACTTTATGCTAATTGTGAAGTAGAGGAAAGGGCTAGAAGGGTCAATCGATTGTGTGGTGAGGAGGAGCTTAGTGGTGATGTGGAGAAAAAGAGGTTTCACAAGTTTGATGGCTTCTTGTTTAGGAATGGTAAGCTATGTGTGCCTAGCTCATCTTGGAGGGAATTGCTAGTGAGAGAGGCCCATAGCGGGGGACTAATGGGGCATTTTGGTGTGGGCAAGACAATGGAGATTCTTAAGAAGCAATTCTATTGGCCCAAAATGAGAGCGGATGTTGTGAGGGTGTGTGGCCAATGCTTGGAGTGTAGGCAAGCCAAGTCAAAGCTACTTCCACATGGTTTGTACTCACCCCTCCCCATTTCCTTAGGTCCTTGGCTTGACATTTCTATGGATTTTGTCCTTGGATTGCCTAGGACCAAAAGGGGAAAAGATAGCATTTTTGTGGTTGTTGATAGATTTTCTAAAATGGCTCATTTTTTTCCATGCCACAAGGTTGATGATGCATCTTACATAGCTAACTTGTTTGTTGAAAATGTGCTTAAATTGCATGGGGTCCCAAAAACTATTGTTAGTGATAGGGATCCCAAGTTCCTTAGTCCTTTTTGGAAAGAGCTTTGGGGGAGGCTTGGCACTAAGTTGTTGTTCTCCACTTCTTGCCACCCCCAAACTGATGACCAAACCGAGGTTGTTAATAGAAACTTAGGTGCCATGCTTAGAGTTATGGTCAAGGGGAAACTAGCTTCTTGGGAAGAACATCTACCTTTGATTGAATTTGCTTATAATAGGACCATGCACACATCTACTTGCATGACACCTTTTGAAGTTGTATATGGCTTTAATCCCCTTACCCCCTTGAATCTTACGCCTTTGTCTAGTGATGTTGTCTTAAGCTTAGATGCCAAGGTGAGAGCTCAAGAGATGAAGCAACTTCATGAGCAAATAAGGAAACAACTTGAGAAGAAAAATCAAGAAGTTGCCAAGAAGGCAAACAAAGAAGGGAAGAAGATCATCTTTTAGCCCGGTGATTGGGTGTGGGTTCATTTCAGGAAGGATAGGTTCCCAAACAAGCGGACGAGCAAGTTGATGCTTAGATGCGATGGCCCCTTTCAAGTCATTGAACGCCTTAATGATAACGCGTACAAGGTGGACTTGCCAAGTGATTACCAAGTGCACAACACGTTCAATGTGTGTGACTTGTCTCCCTTTGAAGTCAAAGATCTAGTGAATCTGTGGACGGATTCTTCTCAAGATGGGGAGAATGATGCAACCCGACGCTCATCCAAGCCCTTCACAAGGAGCCAAGCTAGGGAGTTGTAATAGCTACAGGCAATGTTCACACAGTTGGAGCTAATTGGGCAAGTATTGGAGGTTCCAGGGCAGTTTTGCATGCTTACTGCCTCTGGAACTGAAAAATGCTTATCGCGATCGCGAGTGCACAGACGCGATCGCGAAGAGGAAAATGCAAGACCTACTCAATCACGAGCAGTCAAACGCGATTGCGGAGGATGAAAATGCAGAGATGCGCGATCGCGAGTCCACAGATGCGATCGCGCAAGAGGCGGGTTGAAGGCTTTGCCTGCGCGATCGCGTGACCATAGCCGCGATCGCGTGGACATGAATTAAAGCTCAGCGCGATAGCGACCATCACTGCGAGATCGCGCTGAGACGAGGACCAGAAAGCCCATCAGTGGCTAATGACTTGAAGCCCTATTGTTAAGGGTTAATTAAGGTATTTGTGCCATGAATATTAAAATTTGTGAGGAGTTGGCTAAGCTTGTTTGCTTAAGCACATTACAATCATTGATTTGAAATTAGTCTTAGCTAATTGAGGATCAAATAGAAGTGGTTCTCTTGTTTAGGTCATTAAGGGGGTAATTAGGCTAATCTTCCCTAATTAACTTCCATAATTCTTCTCAAATCAACTTGGGTCTTTCTTTAATTTTCTTGTCTTTTCAATTTGTGTCTTTAATTTTCATATCAATATCCCCAATCAGAAATACATACTGTTGGTGTACAATCTGATCCATACTGTTGCGGCGTGCAACCCGATCCATATATTTATAATGTTGCGGCGTGCAACCCGATCCATATATTTATACTGTTACGGCGTGCAACCCGATATACGAGCCAGAAACATACAGGCAAACTGAAATATGTCCACAACATGGTATACAAACCGCAAACATAAAACACAGCACGATTCATACAATAGTCAGCATGCGGTACCATGAGATGGGATGAATGCGGTATGATGCAATGCAGTCACATGTACCCGATACCTTCACCGGCTCGGGACTCTCATCGATTTCCGGGAAGTATATGCAATAATGACCAACCGGGAAGTATATGCAATAATGATTCTTCACCGGCTCGGGACTCTCATCGATTACCGGAAAGTATATACAATAATAACCTTTCACCGGCTCGGGACTCTCATCGATTACCGGGAAGTATATGCAATAATGACCCTTCACTGGCTCGGGACTCTCATCGATTACCGGAAAGTATATGCAATAATAACCCTTCACCGATGCGGGACTCTCATCGCCAACCGGGAAGTATATGCAATAATGACCCTTCATCGGTGCGAGACTCTCATCGCCAACCGGGAAGTATATGCAATAATGACCCTTCACCGGCTCGGGACTCTCATCAATTACTGGGAAGTATATGCAATAATGACCCTTCACCGGTGCGGGACTCTCATCGCCAACCGGAAAATATATGCAATATGACCTTTCACCGGCTCGGGACTCTCATCGATTACCGGGAAGTATATGCAATAATGACCCTTCACCGGCTCGGAACTCTCATCGATTACCGGGAAGTATATGCAATAATGACCCTTCACCGGCTCGGGACTCTCATCGATTACTGGGAAGTATATGCAATAATGACCCTTCACCTGCTCGGGACTCTCATCGATTACCGGGAAGTATATGCAGTGCTCAAAACCAGAGTGCAATGCTCATATGCTCAATGCAATACCAACAACAAGGCATAACATATAATATACAATGTAAATTCAAAGCTAAGGCGTAATGAGTATGCCTATCGGCAGCTACACACGTAAGAAACACGTGGTAGAATATCCACAAGGCCAAGGGCCTCCAAAGAAATGGATACAAACACTTACCTTATTTCAAAGTGTCACTCAACACCCGCTTTATCCTTTGGATTCACTGCCCAGACGATCCTACCTATTCAATAAGCAGAAAATATATCAAATTAGGTTAAAGGCTTCATTCCCTACATCTTAGGGTAATCTGGTTAGGAACCTGATACTCAATTCGCATACGTAATACGCAGGTTAGGCCTATGTACAGGGTTCAAAGTCACATAACCAAACTCTAAATAAATTACATTTATATGTTGCCCATAACTCACTGAGTACGAATATATAATCAATTCCATTATCGGGGTCTAGTTGACCCTTTAAACCATCAATGGAACTTATTAACACGATGTCTAATATCCCAATTTTTACCGTTAAAATATATTCAAATACACGTAATAAACTCAAATAATGCATTAAGATCATTACCTGAATATTTCGGAGTGAAAATTCTATCTTTTTTCGGCTCTTTTCTCATTTTCTGGTATTTTTTTTCCTTTCCCGGCATAATCTCTTTCCCTCTTGTTTTGTTCCATTCTCGTTTCTGCTTTCGCTTGTTTCTGTTTCTGTTTGTCCTTAGCTTAACCCCTCACCTCCTCATTTCTTTCTTTTTCATTTCCTTTCCTTTTTCTTTTCTCTTTTCTTTTATTTTATTTTTTTCGCGACAAAAATTAAAATGAAACTCTACGAAATTCGAAATGATCCCGAATTTCTCAAGTAAGTTATACAAAATATATGTAACACACTTGCCAAGGCGGATCTCAAATCGGACTCCTAAAACTCAATACGCAAATTAAATGGAAAAAGGTCAAATTATTTAACTTTCGGCATTTTAGCGGAAACTAGCCGAACAACCTCGAAATTCACTTTCGAAAGTTCACAAAAGTCACAAATAATCATACGAACCTAATGGTACTTTTGGGTTTCGAATCGGAGTTCATTCGCCAAAATCGAGCTCGAAAATCTCTTTTTTAATATTTATCGACAATATAAACTGAAATCTTCTTCCGATACCTACCAAACGAAGTCCGATTTAGCTCAAATTTTACAGACAGGTCCTAATAGACCTTACGAATATTTTAAAATTATCGGCACATCAATCAGAGGCCTAACTTCCGAAATAACTGATGGAGGTCGTTTCAGTTTTGCTCACATATAGTAGATAGGTTGTTGCTTGTCATCCTCTTCCCGAACCAACACAGCGCTAACTGACACCTTGGACACAGCCAAATAAACTAGCGAAGTTTCACCATCTTTTGGCTTGGCGAGCAACGGCGCGTTAGCTAGATAGCGTTTCAATTCCCTCAGCGCTTCTCTACACTCTGGTGTCCATTCGAAGTGATTGTTCTTCCTTAAGACTAAGAAGAATTTGTAGCATTGCTCTGAAGACCTTGAGATAAATCTACTCAAGGCAGCGACTCGGCCAGTCAAGCGTTGAACTTCCTTCACCCTAGTTAACTCATCGGGGATTTCTTCAATGGCTCTGATCTTGTCTGGATTGGCTTCAATCCCACGCTCAGAGACTATGAATCCCAAAAATTTGCCCGACCCGACACCGAAGGCACACTTTTCAGGATTCAACTTCATGTTTTATTGCCTTAGAACGCTCTCAAATGGCTTAGGTGGTCCTCCATCTGAATAGATTTGATCAGCATATCGTCTATGTAAACCTCCATAGACTTTCCAATGTAATCTTTGAACATGCGACACACTAGCCTTTGGTATGTCGCCCCAGTGTTCTTCAAACCGAAGGGCATTACCTTATAGCAGAAGGTACCTCGGTCAGTGATGAACGAGGTCTTTTCTCGTCCTTCGGGTCCATGAGAATTTGGTTATACCCCGAATAAGCATCCAAGAAGGTTAATAATTTGTGTCCAGCCGTGGAGTCTATTAACCTGTCTATCTGCGGCAGTGGATAAGAATCCTTGGGGCAAGCTTTGTTCAGATCTTTATAATCTACACACATTCTCCACTTGCCATTCTTTTTGGGAACAACGACGACATTAGCCAGCCATTCGGGGTACTTCACCTCTCTTATGAAGCCATTCTCTTGCAGCCTCATAGTTTCATCCTCGATTGCTTTCTTTTTGACACCGGCGTGCGGCCTTTTCATTTGTTTCACCGGGGTGAAACGTGGATCAATATTCAATTTATGGGTCATGATCTCCGGATCGATACCGACCATATCTGAATGGGACCAAGCAAAGCAATTATTATTGGACTTCAAAACTTCGATTATGGCTTTCTTCGACTCTGGGTCCAACTCCGAGCCGACAAACACTTTCATGTCTGGAAAATCTTTCGATAACGTGAAAGATTCCAACTCCTCAATAGTTGAATCCTTAGCTTTTTGTTTCCGAGGTTCTTGGATGCATACTTGGATCTTCTCTATTGCTCCTCGGGGGTCATCTTGGGAACTTGACCCTCCCTCTTCGTTTGACCCCGGTTGCATTGGTTGCTATTTCTTTGGTCCGATCGGAACGACTCCACTCTTCAGCGCAATCGAATAGCACTCTCTCGCTACTCGTTGCTCTCCTTTAATTGAACAAACTCCCCATGGGGTAGGGAATTTGATCACTTGGTGGAGAGTTGATGGAACAGCCTCCATGGAGTGAATCCATGGTCTACCGAGGATCACATTATATGCCATGTCCTCGGGCAGAACTTGAAACAGTGTTTCCTTGCAAACTCCTTCGGCGTAAGTTTTGAGCGTAATTTCGCCCAACGTTCTTTTGGTGGAGTTGTTGAAGCCAGTCAACACAGTTGCCTTTGGGATAACTTCTCCCTTCAACCACATCTTTTTTATGGCCCCGTAGCTGATTATGTTGACAGAGCTACCGGGGTCGATCAAGACTCGTTTGATATCCGAGTCGTTTATCCTTAGCATGATGACCAAAGCATCATGGTGGGGAAACATCATCCCATCACAATCATCATCATCGAACACGATTTCTTTTCCCGAGCCTCCAACTCGAGTTCTTTTCTCCATAATAATCGCCAGCTTTGCAAACTTCTTAGCGGCTGCAAAATTCACTCCATTCACCTCTGACCCCCCGGTGATCACATTCACAACTCTTTCGGGGGTGGCGCCCGAGGTGGTTGGCCATCACCTCGGTTCTTCGTATAATTTTCTTTCCCTTTATCAGTGAGGAACTCAGCCAACACACCCTTCTTCAGCAAGTGCGCCACCTCGAGGCGCAAGGCTTTGCAGTCCTCGGTGCGATGACTGTAGTCTGCGTGAAACTCGCAGTGTAAGTTTTGATCTCTTTTATCAGCAGGAGTCCTCATGTCCTTCGGTGCTCTCACCCCGGCCATCCCTTTCACTACATTGACCAACTCCGAGGTCGATATGTTGAAGTTGTAATCAGCGATACTGGGTAATTCCTTATTCTGTGAAACCAGAGCTGGGCTCGAGGGGTTTCTTTGGTTCGTACTGGGGTAAACCTTTCCACCGAGTCGTTGGCTCACATGCAAATTTCCCAGCATTTGACTAACAGGTTGCCTCAATGAAGTGTATGGTTCATACCTGCCCTTTGAATTTCCTCGTGGCGCCTCGGCCCGATATGAGGACTCAGACGATTCTTGTGATTGTAGCTTCGGTCATTATTCTTCCACTCGGCTTCCTCCAGCCTTATCTTGGTGTATGCCCTGTTGTGGAAATCGTCCCATTTCAAGGTTTGATATTGCTTGAGCTCTTTTCGCAATTCAGCAGCGGCCTCAGAGTTTCGAACGTTAATGCATTTTTCGAGCACCATGATGGCCAAAGTATCATCCATGGGAGGCAGCTCCATGCGTTCGGCATGAAAACGCTCGAGGAAGTCCTTGAGTGGCTCGTCGGGACGTTGCTTGACTTCAAATATATCCTCCTTCCTTTGGAGGATTTTCTGTGCCCCGGTATGAGCTTTAATAAATGCGTTAACCAGTTCCTTAAAACTAGAAATTGACCCCGCTGGTAGACGCATGTACCAGCATAATGCTCCATTTTCCAAAGATTCGCCAAAATTTTTTTCAAAAACATCGATTCCTTTTCTATCTCTGTTAAATCGCTACTCAACACCATTGACATGTATTCGGTCACATGTTCAACAAAGTCAGTAGTCCAATCATACTTTTTCAAAAACAAAATCTTGAATGTTTTTGGAGTTGGTGCTGGAGCGGCCTCGGGCTTGTATGGTAATTGCCTGTATTGGTCAATATCAATGGCCGTTTGTGTCTTAGTCACCCCGGGGACGCTTTCAAGTCGTTTTTCCACTCACGCCTCGACACGAGCCTCAACCCGGGCTTCGATCTCCTTGCTTAGTTTTTCAACATCTACCGAGGAGCTAGTTTCTACCACGGTGAGAATCGTCCCGAATTATGGCGTGGTGCTCGGTATTGTGCCCGAATCCCCAGATGTGGCTCCATTTTGAGGTCCCCCTATTATCGCACCCGTAGGAACGAAAGGCGGGATGCCTCCACTTGGAACCACAGGTGGGACTCCATTCGGGACTGAGCTATTCCTCGCCTCCAACGAGGCACGAAATTCAGCGTTGATGACAGCCTGCTCGGCTTGTTGCTCTTGAAGAGCTTTCAGGGTGGAGACAACATAGGCCTGAAAGGCTTCGGTGGAAGCCGAAGAGGAAGGATTTGTTGCTGGTGATATTAGGGGTGCGTTGGAGTTTGGGTTTGATTGAACGCTAGCCTGTCTATCGGAAGTTGGCTGAGGTTCAGCGAGATTTCTACTATTGTCAGCCATCACGTCGAATAAAAACTGGAATTCGAACGAAAAGGACGTTCAACTTTGGAACAAAGCGTTTATGCTCGTATTCCCCACAGACGGCGCCAATTTGTATTGGCCTAAACTGTTCTTAGGACACAAATCGAATTTGGATTGTGAATACAAGCAAAACAATGTATCAAAGTCGAAATATGAACAATAAAGACGATAATTATGCGTAAATAAACGGTATTTCAATATATGATCTTGAGTACAAAATTTGGCAGAATTTCTGTATGTATTTCTGAATGATTACATTGTAACTTGAAAGGTTATTTATAGAGGAAATAGGCTTTTGCCCATGTCTCCCACGATCTGCCACCTTTAGTCCTACGCTCAACATGTATGAACGTGAGTTAGTGGGCTGAAATAGTGGGCAGCTCAGCCGTTGCGGCCGGGGCATTCTACCGAGGTTAAGTTGAATGACCTCGGGTGATAAGATCTTGCTGCTCGGCTAAAGTAAATGCGCATCGAACCACAGCTTGTGATTCACCTTCGGTTGTGGCTTCGATTATCAACTTCGGTGACTTTGCCACACTCTTTGGCATTTGATCTTCGGAGCATCAGCTTGATTGACTTCGGTTTATGAAATCGAAGTGCTATCTGAGCACGTCGATTTTTACCCAATACAGTTCATTTAGAAAATTTTCATATAGAAAGATTTAAGTACGAACAGTGATTTCATTAAATTCGTTTACCAACTCCAACTAATTAATGCCAGAGACAAAACAAGTAATTGTGATGGCGAAACAATACCCGAGAATCATGTGGATAATATTTAAACATTTTAGCTTCTTGTAATAGTGGTGCTCTTTAGGAAAGAGATGGTGTATCTGTCGAACTAATTTTAAATCCTTTCATATCTTCGACTTTAATTGAGAGCTGAGTAGAACGACAGCCAGACAAACAAATATGGCCCCCCGACCACATGAAATGGCATGAACTGGTTGTTCCAATATGTGATTTTTATATATCAATTCAATATTTGTTTCTATTTATATACTTGAAATGTAATTATGTGTAATAATATTATCCGTCTCCTATATACAATAGCACTTTCTTACAACTTGCATGATACTGAAATTTTTAGGCTGTTTAGCTTTGTTACTCCACGGAAGTTGATACATATTTGGAGATAGTTTTCTTGTTAGAGTATTTTTTTTCTTTGAAATAACGCATTCATAAAATAACTTAAAGTCATTACAAAAAAGATAGTTGTAACATCAGCTGTGTAGGTCTCTATATTTGTCTAAAATATAAGTATAAACATAGACCTAACACACAGGGGCGGATCCAGGATTTGAAGGTTGCGGGTGCCACTTTTCGTATCTAACTTTAATCACAAAGACTAAATAGAAAAAGTGAGTCATGTCCGGAAGATTTTCGTTACTTCGGTTAGGTTTATTAAGCTTTTTTCCCAATAAACAAATAAGTTAAGTTTAATTTTGTTATGCTCCACCGCTTGTGCAGGCCCCCGTCAATTCCTTTGAGTTTCGATCTTGGGACCCTTTTTTTCACACTCGTTTAAAATTCTATATACGGAAGAACATTGCAAAAAAATTATTATATATATATATATATATGATTTTTCTAATATGATTATATGAATATGAAAAATCGTATTTGAAAATAAAAGTAGCTTAGTTACTATTTATCTTTTTGTTTGATTAGATTGTTTTTTCTTCAACAATCCTTCATCTTAAATGTCAAATTTATGGCAATTCTTTGCACAACAAAAACTTCATAAGAATTAACTGAAAAGATCTATTAAATAAAATTTATTAAAGTTTTTAAAAGTCCGTCAAAAAAAATTGTTCAAATTATTCTCCAATATATATATATAAATTCATGTGTAACAAAAAAAATTATATTTATTAAAATCACTTCAAAGTTTTTACGAAAAATAAATTCCTCATGAAATAAAATATAATGGTAATAAAGTAAAAAAGAAAACTAACAAGAAAAAAGAAAAAAGAAGAGATTTATGAAATAAAGGAGAAAAGAAAAAGAGAAGTCCACAGTGGCGCTAGTACACGTCTTTGTGAATTGTACGTTTTGAAAAAGAGTTAAGCGCTAGTACACGTCTTTGTGAATTGTACGTTTTGAAAAAGAGTTAAAAAACGGAAGCTTCATAAGGGATTCAAACACTAGACAATGGAGAGAAAGGTATGCTCCTGCAACCAATGGCACCACACGCCTTGATGTATTTGTGGGTGCCAACTTTAATATTTGACCTATTTTTGCTTAAAAATATATGTATACATACAAAGTCCCGCCGAAGCTTGTGGGTGCCACAGCACCCGGTACCATCCAGGTGCATCCGCCCCTGCTAACACACTTGATGCCAGAACTATCCCTTCTGTAACGACTTTAAGTTAATTTTTTGAATGCTTTATTAGAAAATGTAAGGGTTTTATTTTGTTTTATCTTTTCAGGGATTTTTAAAAAATATTCGTCTTTAGCTGAGGGTCTATCAGAAATAACTTTTCCACCTTGGCAGGATTAAGGTCTGTGCACATCTCACTCTCCCCACACCCCACAAATATGATAACATTGGGTATGATGATGTTGTCGTTGTTGATTGAAATGTATTATTAAACTTAATAAAATATATTTATTAACAATTTTGCACCTTTTGGTCGGGACTCGATTATCAGTGTTCATGAGCAATGATGGAAATTCTTTGTAATCGTGAGATTTCTCTATTTGTATTTATTTTTTTCAGTCTCTATTTTTATGTTCAATTTTAGTTGAATGTGTCTTTCCGCCTCAAATTTCTTTTGCAACTTATAATATTTCATATTTAGGCAGGCTACTCCAAGAGGATTTGTGCTTTCCAATCCTAAAATGCTTTTAAGGTTGACACTAAAAAGGAGTTTATTATTGCAATCTATTATTAGTCCTAATATTCAATACCAATTCGTTGTAATTAATTCTAAATGGATTAAATCGGATTCTTTTGAGGCTAATAATTTCAAATTTTGGATGCAAACCCCTAAATCCTTATTCTTTTACTTGCCACTTTAGATTCTGAGACAAGTAACGATAACTTACAGTGTAACGCTAATTAACATATATTGCTTATAGTGTTAATAAACAATATAGAGGTTGCCTATAGTGTTTTGACCCATAATTCAGTAGAATCAAACAAACAACATGACTAATAGGAAGTATGACTTTAGCTATTAACATAAGAATGTCATTTTCGCTAAAGCTACTTTGTTAATACTACTTTAATATAGTACTACTTACTAAAGTGGAGTAGATTTATACTTCTTTGTTTTCCCTTTGACTTTCTTGAGAATAGTCCCCTTAGTTTGCTTTACGTATTTCTCTTATAGGATCCAATACATAGTAGAGCCTAAGATGGATGTATAGCGGAGAGGGAGATAAGAAGGAACGGAAAAGCAAAAGTGGAGTTAGGAATTTTAGTGTAGTAAAGGATGTTTTGGGAATTATGAAACTAATATAAGGGATAATAAAGTAGTAAAGTATTCAATCCATTTAAAAAAAGATGACACAGTTTCTTTATTAGTGTGATCCAAAAGAATGACACAAATTTAAATTTTAGAAAGACTTAAATTTATCGCTTTATTCTTAATGAGAGGATTTATAGCCACACACACACAAATATTTATGACTTATTCATACCATAAGTTTTAAAAGTTTTTATTTTTTTCTTAAATGCTGATTCAAATCAAACAATGTTTTACAATATGAGACGGAGTGAACAAATTTAAAGAACTCTAGATAAAAGTCATAAGTTGAGGTGTCTTCTTTATACTGGCACTTCTTATATGTTTTGGCTTGAAAGTACTATAATTGTGTTGAGACCAATATAAATTAAAGAGATCTAAAATTTGTTCGACTTTTAATGCTTAACCGAACATCGCAAGCCAACCAAAATCACTGTGAAGTGCAACTACTTGAGATGCTATATGAAACCATCTTCCAAACAAGCACTAACTGTATTTACTATTCCCTCCATGTCTGCACGTCTATTAATTGGTGATTTTACATCATTCTCCTTTCAAGAAATTAAATTATTCCTTAAACTTCTACCGAAATGTCAATTATCTAATTTTAATGTTACCCACATTTTTTAAAAAATAAAATAATATGTTTCCCTTAATTTGAAAGTAGATAAAAATAGAGCCAGCGAAAAAACTATTCTCCCCAAGAAGGAACGTAAATGTAAAAGTTTCTAGTAAACCGTCGTTCAAAAGGAAATAATGCCTCTTCTCTAAGTTGACATGACATCTTTTATCGTTTCAAATTTTTTTTTTAAAAAAAAAAAAAAAAAGAAAGAAGACGACAAAGGGCAAATATGTTATTGGTTTATCTTGATATATCTCTATATTTTAATAAATTAGGGGATGCTATACATAGAGTTCACCTACTAAGCGATACTATTTCAAAAAGAATCATTGAATGACATAGTTAAAATCTTACTATTGTAACAGAAAACCCGCAAATAATTCTTGAATATATTGCATAAATAAATCAAAGGTCACCGAACAATGAGATGATGCTCAAATACGATCAATCTGTACATCGTGGAGAATTATAAGTTCTCCTCAACATTTTTTATAATAATATGAAAACCCACAAATAATCCAAGGATACATAAATACATAAATTAAAGGTCGCCAAAATGATGCTGAAATTAGGGGTATTCATTCAGTTTTTCGGTTCGATTTTTATCTATTCGGTTTCAGTTTTTTGGTTTTCGATTTTAAAAAATTGCAATCCAATCTGAACCAAAACAAGTTTTGGTTTGGTTTGATTTTCCTCTTTTCGGTTCGGTCTTTTTTGGTTTGGTTTTTCGATTTTTTTCGATTATGCCATATAAGATAAAACTTTAAAATATTATACTTGAAAGCATATCAATACATGTCCAAGCATAAAAATATTAAATCGAAAGTCTAAATCAAGAAATAGATATTGATGGAGGTACCGTACGTACATAGTATATTGAAACTTTGGACAAGAGCTTCACAAGTGTCATACCATTATACAAAGAGGTGTGATCATAAATGAAGTACTGAAAACAAAAAAATATTGAAATATTCAAACTCTAACACTCTTTAACGGGTACTCCCTCCGTCCTAAATTAGTTGTCACTTCTAGCTTTTACACGCCCATTAAGAAACTCATTGAATATAATGTATATTTTACTATGTTACCCCTATTTAATGTTTGACTATTAAGTTTTATTGAGAATTCTTTTAATTATTAAGGGTATAGTTGGAAAAACTAACAATTTTAGTCTTGAAATCCTAAAATGACAAGTAAATTGGGACACACATTTTTTGCTAAAGTGACAACTAAAATGGGACGGAGGGAGTATATGTTAAGAAATATGAATAAAAGTATATATTTAATATATATAATTCATTTTTTTTATTTTTCGGTTTCTATTTATTAAAATCTGAAACCAAACCAAAAAATCAAAATTTTAAAATCTTCAATCCAAACCAAACCAATCAATGAAAAAACCAAACCAAACCAAAAAAAATAATTTAGTTCGGTTTGATTTTTCGATTTAATCCGAATAATGCACGCCCCTAGCTGAAATAATCAGTCAGTACATCGTGGAGGATTGTACTTTTCCTCAAGATTTTCTTTTTCTTTTATAATATGAAAACCCACAAATAACCCTAGGATACACAAATAAATAAATTAAAGGTCGCCAAAATGATATATGCATAGTAAACTTGATGGTTAGTAGCACTGTAGCATGTCGTGATTTGTGAGTAGTATATACCAACAAGACACGAAATGTTGAATGATTGTACAAAATTTTTAGACTACACACATTAGCTTTAACTATAAAAACCCACACTAGTGCGATGATAAGCATCAACATATAATCTGAGAGAGTGACAGAGAAGAAAGATGAGCCTTGAGAAGTTGGTTTCCCAGATAAACATCAAGTCTGATGGAGATGTTTTCCATGAGATCTTTAGGTATAGACCACACCATATCTCAAGCATGTCTCCTGATAAAATTCAAAACGTTGACATTCATGAAGGTGAATGGGGAACCGTTGGTTCTGTGATTTTTTGGAACTTCACTCATGGTAAGCGACTAATCTCCAATTAAACGTCATTATGTATGTTAAAGTGATTGTTACACTGTCAGTCTCTTTTTTATTAGAATTTTTATGAGATAAAGATTTGAATAAGTTCCAATATTTGAATGCTAAACCAATAGGATTAGTTGTAATCAGGAGTTGAATTCAAGATCTTAAGTCACTAGGTCGAATCCAAGATCTTAATTCACTAGGTTCAGAATGAGTGTGTGTGAGTAGTGTACATGTATTACGTACTATATTTTTGTGCATCTATATATATTTTGAGCCAAATATAATAAATTCAATTGACAGTTGGAGTATGTAATAATCTTAAGACTAATTATCCGAGCTTTAATAATGTATATGGCAGATGGGAAGGACAAGGTAGCAAAGGAGGTAATTGAAGAAATAGATGAAGAAAAGAAGCTGGTTAAATTCAAGGTGATTGGTGGAGATATATTGGAAGTTTACAAATCATTCTACCTCACTGTACATGTTGAAACAAAGGGTGAAGACAACTTGGTTACTTGGACATTGGAATATGAGAAGTTAAACCCAAGTGTACCAGATCCACATACATTGATGGACTTCTGTCTTAATGTCACTAAAGATATTGAGACTCATCACTTAACAGGGAAGTTAGTTTCTGAGATTGAGATTAAGTCTGATGGGGATGTGTTCCATGAAATATTTAGGTACAGACCACACCATATCTCAAGCATGTCACCAGATAAGATTCAAAATGTGGACATTCATGAAGGTGAATGGGGAACTGTTGGCTCTGTAATTTTCTGGAACTTCACCCATGGTAAGCCAACATTCTACCCTTCTTGAAGTTTCTAGTAGAAATCAATGATAAAATATGTTTAAGTTTTTTTTTTTTTTTTGAATAGTTCATTTGGTTGGAAGGATCAGAAAATATAATTAATACAATGTTTGGTTGGATTTAGGGATCAGAAAAGATTATCCCCAGATAACTAATGCAACACTTCCATTGGTAGTATAAGAAAAACAATCTCTACATGACTAATGCAGCCTTAATTTGGTTGGCGGTAATGATAATACCTCAAATAAAATTATATGGGAGTCTGTGTGATAATGAATAATAGATGTGCAATAAGAGAACGTGTACTAACATGCTAAAATAAAATTGTTTAAAGGCAGTATAGTTATTGATCTTGGAAGGAAGAGTGATACTGTAAGTCTTCTAGGGCTGAACTAAAAACATAAAGAGATTACTTTTTACTATTTATTTACTATTGTTCGTTTACAGATGGGAAAGAGAAGGTCGCAAAGGAGATAATTGAAGCCATAGATGAGGAAAAGAAGTTGGTAAAATTCAAGGTGATTGGTGGAGATATATTGGAGGCTTACAACTCATTTTATCTCACTGTTCATGTAGAGACCAAGGGTATAAACAACTTAGTGACTTGGACCTTGGAATATGAAAAGAAGAATGCAAATATCCCAGATCCGCACACTTTAATGGAATTCTGCCTCAATGTCACCAAAGATATTGAGACCCACCACCTCTGAACATGAATAATTATGTGTGTCAAATGCTTGGAACCTGCTCTCTCAAGTCGTGTAATAATATATGTTGTGATTAATGGGTGCTTGGAAATGTCTATCATATGTGGAAAAGAATAAAATAGAGAAGAAAGTAAGGAAAGAAGAGGAGTGAGTATGTAATTTCTGCTTTCATTGTGAATTAAACAATATCGTGTGTCAATTTCTCTGTTGATAATGTTAAGTTTGTCAAAGTAAATTTTATCATATTCCAAGGAAAAGCCTTAAACTTGGGCACAATGGGAATCAGAACTATGCAAATTGATAACTCTCCTACTGTGCTGATTGCATAAAAGTTTCGCTTTCGTTTGTTTTCTTTTTCCCTTCCCTGGAAAGTGGAAAATGATTGTGCTATTTTATTTTTTTAAAAAAAAAAATCATTACATAGGGGATCAGAAAATTAAAGAAGAAGTGATCTGAAGATGAGAATAGAAGTGAAGAAAAAACAATTAAGATCACACACACGTGGATTCTAGTTCATATTTATGCAAGTACTCCAAGTTCAATCTAATTTATGTTTCACGAGTCATCAACCAAATCACATGCTTCCAACATAAACTACAATGTAAAGATCACAGACTATGCAGTACGCACCTGTGTTACAGGTATCGAAACCATAGACGGCTTATCTGTCAAGGCGCTTATTCTTTCTCTCAACTACTACTGTGCCATATGAAGGAAAGTTAATAACTTAATATACTACAGAGGCAATTTTCAGTTCAAATTTTACATGTAGAGAAATTAGCAAGATCTTGAATTCCACGGCCTTCTATTAAAAAAAAAAACAATACCGGACATACAATACTTGGGTGGAGGTCTTACCTTCTTTTAATTTGTAGTGTGTCATTAATGCTCTGTTTTGGAACGGTAAGCAACTTCTTACTTACCTTCTTTCTTTTTATGATTTTTGGTATTTGTTTATACGATTATTACTGTATTAATAATTGAATATGTATATCTAATCAACCTTGTTTGTATAATAATAATAGTAATAATACCGCAATAAATTTAAATGATTAGAGTAATAAATATAATTATTGATTGCATGCAACCCCCCCCCCCCCCCCCAATTGAATCATGGGTTTTGATTCAATTAGCTTTAGGTGCTTGTCATGAGGTAACAAGTTTACTTTCCTTTTAAATCAGGAGTCTTTTCTCTGTTGAGAGGGAAACTTTCTTTCCATCCAAGATCAAGTTGGGTTGTGCAAAACTTGTTAGTATTCTTTTCCCCCCTACCAGTCCTAATTGAATTCGGTTACAAAATAAACTATAGAATTAATTAATAACTTTCAATTATAAAATTAATTTTATTTTTCTGAAATTAACCTTTTCATAATAAATTACAAATTATTTTCACTAGAAATTTGTAATTGCACTCCTCAATTAAATTTCGAATTATTCCATCAAATCTTATTTAATTCCCTACGTTAAGATTACAAACATCAATCGTATACTGAATTTACTATATTGACTAAATGAATATCCTTTAGACTTCCGCTTAATTAATTCCATCTGCAGGATACAAAATACACCGACCAGATTTACACATGAAAACTTATAAGCTTTTAAAAAGGGGTGTTATATATCTCTATATCGAGACGTGGATTCTATCAACTAACTATTATTTTGCAAATGTATTTTATCGTTATCCAACTTATTAGGAATATTTGACCCAAATATTCTGGACCTCACATTTTGACAAATCAAGGCAATGAACAATTTACGTCACTAATAACATAGTCAGTATGAAACAACTTATCTCTATTTGGTCCATTCAGTACACACCAAGTGCACTAGCACACGCAGTTGGAACTATATTGTTCCCATAATCAAGATATATTACATATATTGTGCTACAATCATCCAAATGATTTGTTCCATTTTCATCTTAGATTATGAATATTACTTTATTATTAATAAGAACTGATGACTCAATCTTCTATGTATAAGTCAAGCTCTACAAACTAAATCAACTACTATTAAAAAATAATAGGATACACATGACACAATATATCTGAATAATAATACTTAATTATGTTTAATAAATATATAAATAAATAATTGTTCAACAGGAAATAATAGTAACACCATATGCAGAGCCAAAGTCTATGCGAGGGGATTCAAAAAATTACTATATTATCACCGGCAAGATATGAACTTGTGATTTAAGGAATTTTTGAATTTCCTTTACCAGTAAATTCGAATTTCCCTAGTCTACCCTTACTTCCGCTAAGTTCCAGGAGATTCAATTGAACCCTATAGATGTACATAGCTCCACCGCCTTGTGCCAACCCATCAACTTTTCCAAGCTCATATGGTATCAAGTACAATGATATCGACACAATTGTGTGAACTAAATACTATGTTCGGTAACAGTAGTCCAGTCACCTTGTTTCAAGTAGTCAAGTGTCCTCTATACCTCGTCCCTTATGCTGGATGGAATGAAATCTCTCCTTAAGGCCTGGAACAAATCAACTATGTCAAAATAACGCTATCATGGATATACAATACCCATTATCTTGAACATTGCTCGTTATACATGGACATACTACACCTATTACCTTGAACATGGCCCCATTAAACTCCCGGGGTTTTATTATGACTTACTTTCTTTCTTCATGGCTCCTACCTCAGATTTTAACCTTACAACAAGTAACAAGCTATACACTGAGGGGTCGTTCGGTTCAAACATTTTTTACGCAGGTATTAATAATTAATGCGGCTATTAACAATGTGGGTATTAGTATGAGAATATTAGTAATGCGGGTATTAATAATACAGAAATTATAATATAGGGATAAGAAGTAATGCATGCATTGGAATGTGAGAATTTTTTCTTTTTGAATAATTGATAAATCACAAATTAAACAATGGACAATTAAAACTATTTATTTATTCTTCAAATAATTAAAAAAATATTTTTACTATTTTGAAGGTTAGTTTTGTCATTAATTTTAATACCCGCATTATTATTCCACCTTCTATGGAGTACATAGATTTCCTTGTTAAGTTACGCGGATATTATACTCCTATATAAGAGTATACCAAACGTGGTACTAATTTTATGCCAAGCATTAAAATATCTCCAATCCAACCGAATATGGTACTAAATTGGTGCTGGATTTAATGCTCGTATTACTCCGATACCCAGCAACCGAACAACGCCTTGAAAGTCTAACTAATCTGTATAAGTTGTGACCCGGCTGAAACTGTCCCTTCATCTGACTATAGAGGCACTACCAAATACTCCCTCCGTTTCAAAATGGTTGTCATAGTTTGACTTGGAGCGGAGTTTAAGAAATGTGGTAAGACTTTTGGAACTTGTGGTCCAAAATAAGCCATACATAAATATGTGGCTATAAAACATTTCATTAAGGGTAAAGTAGTAGTTTCAACTCAAAAATGTTTCCAAATTTAGAATTGTGACATTCTTTTTGGAACGGACTAATAAGGAAATTATGACAACCATTTTGAAACGGAGGTAGTAGTATTTGACTGTGTTGGTTTAGATGCGTCACGGCTGGATGTTGTTATTCCTGCATTCAAATAAATCAGAAAATACAAAACAGGTATGTATAATCAGTGTGTATGGGACAATCCCGAGCCCACAAGTTACTTGTGTCTCATTAAGAAATCTAACCCCCTCACAGTTGCCCAAGGTTCACGGGTTAATTTCTTCCAGGATGGAACGGGATAACAATTCTACGGTAGCGGTACTTCAAACCGTAGAACTCGGCGAACTCAAAGTAACGGAGCAAATCACACGACTTACTATTTGTATGCAGAAAAGGAGAGGAGGCAGTAAGATATTAGATGTGTTCTAAAAACTGATGAAAGACAAGTATATATAGCCATGGGAAGGCAGAATATGAAGAGACACAACCTTTCAAATGTGGCTGTTACAAAACGACCACACTAATGGCTGATTTTAATAACGGGAAAACCATTAATCGTGGAGGAATGAATCAATCTGAATTCACTTCAGATTCCCGTTACAAAAACGGATTAATATTAAATATTAATATTAATTTAATATTTTTAGTTTTTGTTGGTCCAAAAAATTAAGTCAATCAATCATATCAATTGACCGAATCCAAATCCGAAGCCGAAGCCGAAGCCGAGACGAGCGAGCGACGACGACGCCGCGAGGCTTCCCTTCTTCTTAACCCTTTTAAGAGTTAAAAGAAGCACTTCTCTATTTAAACCTAACAAAAGTCTTTTCCTCTACCAATGTGGGAGAAAGTGCATTTCCCTAGTAAAAGGAACTTTTTCACCTTTCCACCTACTTTCCATTCACACTCTTCACATTCCAAAAACCCAAAAATCCCCCACATGAATGAGGAATGACTATATTATGGAAATATGCATGACAGACTTGTGTGATTTGCAAGAAAGAATTAGTTGCATCGGGATAAGTAGGTTTTCCTTTGAACTTTCCATAGTGAACATACATCGGATATACTCGATCAATCGGTAGATTTGATATCCTTGAACCGTTGAGCTTTGGTGTATACCTAGACAACGTAAGTCACACAACTAACCCTTAACCGTCTTTAGTTCTCACTGTTGTGTTCGTTTCAGCCATGAACACCGCCTGGTTTCATAAGTGCGTAGAGAATAGGCCATACAGAATTCTCCTTGAAGTGGCTTCCACTTCACACTTACATAGGTAATTTCTAAACGTGTAATCCCATAGATGTACACTATTTGATAATTACAATATCAAACTTAGATAACCATTAAAAAATGCCTCTAGCGTTTTATCCTTGGTACTTGCACATTGTCTCATCACGAGAATGGACCAAAATATTTAATTTGACAATGTTGGACCGTCATACACAACTTTGTATTCTCCTTGAACCTAGTTCTTGGGATCTCCAGTCTTCTAGGTAGAGTTTCCGCCGTGATGACTTGTCCTTGGCCATAGTCCCATTCCCTTCGATGAACACTCAACCGCCTCTCTAGTTAGGCCTTTTGTAAGCGGATCCGACACATTATCCCTTGACTTCACGTAATCAATGGTGATAATTCCTCTAGAGAGTAGGTCCCTAACGGTTTTATGCCTTCGTCGTATATGACGATTCTTACCGTTATACATGACATTCCTAGCTCGTCCTATAGCCGATTGACTATCACAATGTATACAAATTGGTGTCAACGACTTAGGCCAGAACGGAATATCTTCCAAGAAGTTTCGAAGCCATTCAGCTTCTTCACCGGCCTTATCTAAAGCTATGAATTCAGCTTCCATTATAGAGCGGGCAATACACGTTTGTTTGGACGATTTCCAAGATACCGCTCCTCCACCAAGTGCGAAAATATACCCACTTGTGGACTTAGAATCAGTTGTGCCGGTGATCCAATTGGCATCACAATATCCTTCAATGACCGCAGGATACTTGTTGTAATGCAATGCAAAGTCTTGGGTGTATTTTAAATATCCCAAAACACATTTCATTGCCATCCAATGAGTTTGATTGGGATTACTCGTGTATCGACTTAGTTTACTTATAGCACAAGCTATATCTGGACGAGTACAATTCATGATGTACATCAAACTTCCCAAAACGCGAGCATAATCCCGTTGCGTCGTGCTTTGACCTTTGTTCTTTTTAAGAGTAAGGTTTACATCAATAGGAGTCTTTGAAACTTTAAAATCCAAATACTTTAAATTTTTCAAGCACACTATTGATGTAATGAGATTGAGACAAAGCCAGACCTTGAGGAGTCCTATGGATCTTAACACCCAGAATTAAGTCGGCAACTCCTAAGTCTTTCATATCAAATTTGCTAGTTAGCATGCGTTTTGTAGCATTTATATTGGCAATGTCATTACTCATTATCAACATGTCATCCACATATAAGCAAACAATGACTACATAATTAGGAGTGTTTTTAATGTAAACACATTTATCACACTCGTTAATTTTAAAGCCATTTGACAACATTGTATGATCAAATTTTTCATGCCATTGTTTAGGTGCTTGTTTTAGTCCATAAAGCGACTTAACAAGTTTACACACCATCTTTTCTTTTCCCGGAACCACAAACCCTTCAGGTTGTTCCATGTAAATTTCTTCCTCCAAATCTCCGTTTAAGAACGCTGTCTTTGAAAGAACATATATGCAGTGGAAGCAGTTCAAACATCATACTCACATGTATTCTAGACAAACTAGTAGCAAGCATTCAGTTTTGCAATAATATAAAACGGAATACCTGTTAAAGCCCTCACAAAGTCCTTCAATAACCTTGTTGTCTAGTTGCTCCAGCTTTCCACGGTCTTCTGTTGTGTACCCGATCAATTCCCGGACCAACAGTACTTGGGTGGAACAAGTGCTTCAGAGAAAGAGGGTGAAAAATATGTATTTTTCGTGTGTCTACAGTGGAGGCCGAAATCCTCCTTTTATAGGTTAAGTTTTGAGGGTTAAAACCCTTCTCCAAAACCTGTTAGGATTTCCCTTTTCCACCAATCAACTTTCTCCCGGTCCAAATTGGATTCGGTCACAACAGGGACCACAGAATCAATTAATAAGGCTTCCAATTATGGAATTAATTCTTTTTCTCTAGAATTAACCTTTCCATAATAAATTACAAATTATTTCCACTAGAAATTCGTAATTTCACTCCTTAGATGAATTTCAAATTCTTCCATCAAATCTTATTTAACTCCCCACGTTAAGATTACAGACACCAATCAATAATATTAAATTACTGACAACTTAATATATTGATTAAATGAATATCCTTTAGATTTCCGCTTAACTTATTCCATGTGCCGGATACAAAATCCACTAGCTAGGTTTACACATAGAAGCTTATAAGCTTTCATAAAGGGATGTCATCAATCTCTATAGCGAGACGTGGATTCTATCAACTAGCTATTACTTCGCAAATGCATATTATCATTATCCAACTTATCAGGAATTATTTGACCCAAATATCCTGGACCTCACCTATTGATAAATCAAGACAATGAATAATATACATCACTTATAATAGCTATATCAAGATTAAGAGTATAAGTACATCTGATGAGCTAGAGAGTTTGTTTTATATAGTCAGTATAAAAACACTTATCTCTATTTGGTCCGTTCAATACACAGAAAATGCACTAGCACAAGAAGTTGGAACTATACCGTTCCCATAATCAAGATAAATTATATATAATCTTGTACTACAATCATACCGATGGTTTTGTCCAATTTCCATCTTAGATTGCGAACACTACTTCATTATTTATAAGAACCGATGATTTAATCTTCCGTGTATAAGCTTGGCTCTACACACTAAATCAACTACTGTATAAATAATAGGATACACATGACACAATTGATCTGAACAAATAATACTTTATTATATTTAATAAATGTATAAAGCAACAATTGTTTAATAAGAAATAATCTAACTAACAACTGCATGGTTATTAGTATATTTTCCAACAGTCTTAACATCCATTTGATGGATTTCAAGACCATACACGGCGGCTAACGCTATTAACATACGTATGGATGTAATTATGGTTACCGGCGAGTATGTGTCAAAGTAGTCAAGATCTTCTTGTTGTCTATAGCCTTTGACAACAAGCCTTGCCTTGTACTTATCAAGAGTGCCATCAGCTTTCATTTTCCTTTTGAAAATCCACTTAGAATCTAATGGTTTGTTTCCAGGAGGAAGATCAACCAACTCCCAAGTATGGTTGTTCAAAATAGATTCTATTTCACTAATGACTGCCTCTTTCCAAAATACCTCATTAATTGTTTCAATTGTAACATAAAATAAAGTATTTGTTGTATTATTGTGTATCAATATTTCAATTGTAATGGAATTGACAGACGTGTACCTTTCAGTAGGCATTAGAGTTTCAGCGTTTTATGTAATACTAATAAATTGCTCATGCACTTAATATTTATTCTTTAAAATCGAAGGACCTCTTCATAATATTTATTCAGTAATGATACTATAGCCACCTCATATTCAGACGACGGCTGATCATCGTGGGACATCTCATCACCACTTTGATCCTAAATGATATTTTCTTCTCCAGTAATGATTTTATCCTCAGCCATTAGAGTAGGAGCATTGATGTCAAGGCCAAGTTTTGAATTGCCTTAAGTGATCTCGATCTTCGTATATTTGATTGTTTGTATACCTTATTCTTGTGTCATTTCATAATCGACTAGGCTAATATAACAAATGGACATATCTTTTTTGTCACTGAGATCTTGTGATGATTTAGTCGCTGGCACCACCATGATTTTATTAAAGATTAAGACAGAACAAGGTCTTTATCTTTTCGTTATTTTCTTTGAATTTTGGAGACAATAATTTAAAAAACTTGACGTCAGAACCTAATAAACTAACTGCAATCTATGAGGGCTTGGCTGATTAAAGCAAAATAGTTACTTACCAACTCCGGATTGAGTTTTATTGTTATTTATTTTCATTTCTTTCTTTGTGTTTAAGTGGGAACAATTTTATTAGAGCTACGGCAGCCAATTTAAGGTAGTAATGGAAAACCTTTTTCTTTACTTTGGGATAAAAGCAACTACCTGTAAGTTGAGAAGAATTAGCTATAACCCTCCCAAGTTTTCATTTAAAAAAATGACCTCCTATTTTTTTTTTTTTTTTTGATTTATTTTTGTTGAGAAAAAATGCTAAATAAGCTTAGAGTTGGTCGGGGTGTGTTTAGAAAAAGGAAAATTTGTGGGCATAAATGTATATTGTGGGGAAGTATATATATCTAACAAAAAAATGGGTCAAGTTGAGGGTCAAAAAATTAAAATGGGTCTTGGACATTTTAAACCAAATTTTTTTCCCTCTCTTCCAATTTCTGAGAAAACCACTTGATTTTTCCCTCCCTTCCCTCATCTTTTCTTCCATTAGTTTTCTCATTATTATTCCAGTTTCAAATCGTGCATAAACCACAACAGCATTTAACAATTTTTGCCTGTTTTTCAAGATTTGAAGTAGCAGTGAAGTATTCTCGAGAAATCCCAAATTCTTCAGGTGAGAAACCTTAATATCATTATACTTTAGTTTTTCTGGTTCTTTGTTCCTATTTAGAACTTATGAAGAAACGTCAATGGTGTTTTTCGAAGAAATTTAGATTTTTTGTTTATTATCCTTCTCCAATTTTTCTTTTTTTTTTTGTTTTTTTTATTTTTTAGCAAAAGTCACTAAGCAAATGGCTTGGTGACTAATTTTATTAATGCAAAAATAAATAAAAAAGTCTTACAAAAATTGTAAAGTATATGCTAAATTTATGTACATCTAGCCTATAAAATTTACTATTTCTCTTTATTATAGACTTCTCAATGGGTTGAGCACTAAGGGATCGTTCGGTTGAAGGTGTTGTTTACGCTAGTATTAACTATTAATGTGGGTATTAGTAATGTGGGTATTAGTAATATGTGTATTAATATGTGGTTATTAATAATGCGGGTATTAGTTAGCGCGTGGTTTAGTAATGTGGGTATTATCCATGCATATATTATAACGTAGGGATTATTTTTTGAATCACTGATATATTACAAATTAACAAAGAATATTATTATTTAAAATATTTATTTACTCCTTACATAAAATTTTAAAATATCCTCATAATGAGGGTTACTTTTGTCATTTTAAATTTTAATACATGCGTTATTAATACCTACATTATTAATACCACCTTCTACCCCGCATAAAATAATACATAGATTCCCGCATTAATAATGAGGGTATTAATAATGCGGAATATACAAAAACACAACCACACGTTGCACTAATTTTATGCGGGTATTAAAATTTTACAGAAAATCAACCGAACGCTGCACTAAATTAACGCGGAGTTTTGTGCAGGTATTAATCCCACATACGAGAAACCGAACGACCCCTAAGTGTTAATCATTAGAGAAGAATACAATAAATTAAAATAGTAACTTACAAAGTGTGAAATCACGGCTAGACTAAACTCTGGTAATGTTGAAATTACAGTGTAGTACATTGATTCTAACCGCTTCCTATTGCAGCATGTAGAAGAGCTAACCAATGGACAAAGAAAAATCGGGCTCATGTGTATATGAAGTCGATGAAGACGACCCCAAGTTTAGCTTGACAAAGCAGCTTCATTGTATTAGAAACTGCTCCTCTGTATAATGCTTCTTTAAATAAATCTAACATCTCCATTTCCTTCCAATATAAATAATAGTGCAGCAAATTATCACAGCTTTGGTCCAAAATAAGCGAGCAGAAACTAATGAGTAACTAGAACGTATAATAGTTCCAATTCTCATTCCAATTTTATTGACTTGACACAATTCAACCTGCACAAAAGCAAGAAATTCCAGTAGTTCCGCTTTCCAGAATTTTACTCGCTCCTGCGAGCAAGTACACAAGCAAATTTCCAGCACTACGGACAACCAGGAAGCTGCTATTTGGCAAGCAAAAAGCGCCCAACTGAAAACGTAGAAACAGTGTTACCAAGGCAATCTTCTGCCCGAGCAAACCATTCTACAACTTTCCTCACGTCCCAGATTACAACATTGTACATGACACCAGTGATAAACAAGTGATGCAGCAGCTGCCTAAGTAAACTGCTCGTCTCTACTCCAGCTACATTATATAATACATAACATTACCATCCTCTTTAAAATATATTCTAAATTATACTCCAATGTCCATCAATAATGAACCTGCAAAAGAATAAACAATGTTAGCAGAAAAAATCTTCCAATCTCATCCCTTAGGATGTGAATTAGAAGATCCTCCCAAGAACTGCTTGCATAAACCCATTGTCCTATTCTCTCTTCCATAAAACAAATCATCTTCTCCATGGCCTAACTCGCGAGAACGGGTCATTTAATTTATCACAATTAAGACTCTTCTTGCCTTGCCCATCTAATTCGTGAAACCCATTAATCATTACTGCAACACTATAAAGTGCAATATTGGCAAAGTAATCTATCAATTTATTGCCTTCTCTAAATACATGAGTCACCAGTATCTCCTTGCCCACCATCAACTCCCAAATTTCCTCCACCATCATGATGATATGTCACGACACTTCCCACTGTAACACATTTTTAAGCAACAATGAATCTGTTTCAATCACAATACGCAAGAATGTAGTAGTCCTAATATATCTCAAAGCTATTAAAATAGCCATAGTTTCTGCCTGTGTCTTAGTGCTTATCATATCATCCAATTCCTTTGCTTGCGCATGAATTAAATCTCTCCTATCATCTTTAATACAAAAGCTCCATGAACTCCTCTCAGGATTTTCCCTCGATGCACCATCAGTATTACACTTGACCATCCCACCTTAGGCGGACACCAATTAATTTTTGTATATTTGAGTGAAGGAGAATAATTTTCTAGCGCCTTAATAAAGTCACCCCAACTAAATGGAACATGCTGAAAAATTTTCCTCCTTACCTTCAAAAACTAGAAAATATTTTGTAACACTTGGTACCTCAACCTTGTAAATGACATCTTTCCTCCATTGTTTTATTGCATCTCGTCTCTTCCAGAGCTCCCAAACAATGAAAACTGGGACAACACGATACACAATCTTTATATCAGGCCCGCCAGGCGCATCCTACCATAAATTAGTGACTTGGAGTAATTGCTGGCCATCAATATTTAATCATGCAGGCATAGCAAACTGTTTCCACAAGTACTGAGCAGCATGTGATTTTAAAAATACATGTGAAATGGACTCGACATTCGGGGCATCACAACAATAACACCTTGAAGGAAATTGATAACCCCACCTCTTTAACATATCATCCAGCGGCAGTTTAAACTTTCACAATCTCCATAAAAAGAATGACATCTTAAATGGAATTCCCTTTATCCATATATGCTTGTATAAATCTCAAGATTTTTCTTTGTGCCTAATAAAATAATAAGCAGAACTTACAGAAAATTTACCCCGTGCATCCAGCTTCCAGAAAGCTCTGTCCAGCTACTCCCCAGCCTTAGGTGGCCGAATGTCTGTCAGAATATAATCAACAATATCCTCTGGTAAGCGTTCTCTAAGTAGCTGCTTATTCTATGTATTATCCACCATTGCATTTCTAACTACAACTGTAGTTAAATCACTATAAAAATCTGGCCCGGTAACATGATAACGTGCACCAAGACCTGTCCAGTTATTATACCAAAAATAAGAATTCCCTTGCTTTATCTGCCACCATATCTCTTGCTCAATTGCATCCTTGGCCTGTAACATTTTCTTCCATACTTGTCTTTCTTCCAGAGCACTAATACAGAATGGTATTGTTTCAAATACTTATTCATCATAAAACGACTCCACTAAGAAGGGGTGGTGTGAAATCTCCACCAAATCTTAGCAAAAAGTGCTACACATCATATAAACTTTTAAAGCCAACCCCCCCTTTCTGCACAGGATGACATAACGTATGCCAAGACGCCCATTGTCAGCTAGAGTTACCAACAGAATTACTCCAACAAAATTTGGTAAACATCCTATGAAGTTTTGCAATCACCCCATAAGGAAAATTGCATAGTGATAAAAGATGAATTGGCATGCTTTGTAGCACATGAGAAATCAAAGTAGCCCTGCCACCAACTGACAACAGCTTCCCAGACCAGGAATCCAATTTTTTCTGCACCTTCTCAACAAGTTCATCATAGTGACAATTTTTCCTCCACCCATAATAAATAGGGACTTCTAAGTAAGTGAAGGTAAACTCCCTTCTAGGAATTCAGGCAATATCATGAACAGAATCAACAATCCTCTGAGGTACCTGATGATGCAAATAAACATCGTTATTTTTCTTGTTAATTTTCTGTCCACTGGCAACTTCATACTCTGATAAAGTATCCATCACCAATTTAAGAGAATCCTCATCAGCAGATGAGAAATAACGGTGTCGTCAGCATATACTAAATGATTGAGATATGGACTCCACTTGGGTATTCCAAACTCAATAAATTTCTCCTTTCTGTGCAACGAATTCAAAGCCTGAGAAAGACACTCAGCTACAAGAATAAATAAAGTAGGAGATAATGGATCATCTTGCTTCACCCCTCTCGCGGATTTAAAAATTCCATGAGCATGACCATTGATCAGCACCGAATACCAGTTATTGCATAAAGTCCTAAAAACCAGATCAATAAAAGTTTCTCCCAAACTCATCTTTTTCAACACCTTTGTCAGAAATAGTAAGGAGACTATGTCATAAGCTTTTGCCATATCCAGCTTAATGACAATATTTTCTGGTTTCCCTCTCTCTTATGTCATGAACAATTTCCTGCACCAATAAAATATTCTCCACAATACTCCTGCCTTTGACAAAGCCTGCTTGCTGATGTGAAATAATATTTGGCAGTACACTAGACAGCCTGCCATGAATCACCCAAAAATCTTATTAATAAAATTGCTTAAACTAATTGGCCTCATATTAGAAAAGGAAACAATTTCCTTCTTTTTTGGCAAGTGGCCCAAATTAGTAGAAGTACTATATTTTGGCAATTCATGCCCATAAAAAATGCCTGCACCATCCTAACAATATCTGTAGCAATAATATCCCAACAATACTGAAAGAATGCACCTGTAAAGCCATCCGAGCCACCAACGCTATTAGCATTAAAGCCAAAAACAGCCTTCTTAATTTCTTCAGCACAAGGTAGCGCCATTAATACTGCATTTTCCTCTTCCAAAACCATGTTAGAAATGTGCTGCAAAATATCAAACTCTGTGGGAGGTGCCTCTTCAGAAAACTGATCCTGAAAAAACCTGATTGCCTTTTGCGCAATATCTACATCATTTTCAAGCCAGTCTTGATTAGAATTTTGATTTCTCCTGAGCTGCAATACTTTCCTTTTTCCATTTACACGAGCATGAAAAAACTTAGTATTCCTGTCACCCTCCTGGGACCACTGCATGCCTGATTTTTATTTTCAGAATTGTTCCTCTAAAGCATAAAATCTAATAAGTTCAGCCTGGACCTTCTATAGCCTCTCCATGTTGATACTGGTAGGATGCAATTCAAATTCCTGCTCATACGTCATGACCACTTATTCTAAAGTCACTATCTGCCTAAAAATATCACCATATATATTTCTTCTCCACTCAGAAAGTGCCTTCTTTTAACTTTTTTAATTTGCGAAGGAAAGTATAAAAAGAGTCAGAGCCAAAATAACCTGACCCGTTCTCCCTCACAACATCCAAAAACGTCTCATGCTGCACCCAAAAATTAAAAACTCTAAATGACTTCTTAACAATTGGAGCATCCATATTAGTAGTAACCAAGAGAGGAGAATGGTCAGATCCCAGCTTGATTAAATGCTCCACTTCAAGCTGAGGAAACAAATCCATAAAGGTCCGATTTACAAGACATCTATCAAGCCTTTAAAAATACACCCATCATTCTGCCTTTCATTCCACCAAGTGTACATGCTACCCTTGAGGCCCGGGTCAATCAATTGACAAGTACTAATACAATGCTTAAAATCTTTAACTTCTTCATATGAAACCGGCAAACCTCCAAATTTTTCGATATCATCAGTGATGACATTAAAGTCGCCACCTATAAGCCATGGAGACTCCATATCAGCTGCTTGCGCATAGAGAAAGTCCCATAATTCCACCCTTTTCAGTCTATCTATGCTTGCATATACAAATGTAGCAATGAATTCCAATAACCCATCAAGATGAATTAGTTTTAATGTTAACACCTATGAAGTATCAAACACGCTTTTCACCTGAAAATCCTTGTGCATAAATACCCAGATTTAACCATTAAAATTATGCCAGCACGAACCCATCCCAAGCCATGAACGATATTTATCTAAGTGCCTATAATGCTGGAATGGCTCCATTAAAGAAATAAAAGAAAATTGCTTTTATTTATGAATTGTGACAACCCTCTCAAAGGTCATTTGAGTATTTACCGACCTTATATTTTAGATTAAAAAAATTATTCATGGATTACTCGTAGATTTTGAAACTGTCCTCATTGTACTCACTCCCCCCCCCCCCCCCCCCCCACAGTAGGAGGAACAATTTTATCATGCCTCCCCCTAGCTTGTTTCGCCTGTTTCTTTGCATTTGCAACATTCCGAGGAGAAATATCACCTTGTTCCGCAATATTCAAAAAATTATGAGCCGTGGACTCAGTGTCTAACTCAGTATCATCACCAATATCAACTTTCTTCTCAGGTTCCATTTCATTAACACGTCATGGTACAATAACTGGCTCGAAATTCTTGGCAACTAGTTGTGCCTTCTTCTTGATACTTGCCGAAGCACCCTGTTTGTCTTTCTCTTTGGAATTCAAGTTGGTAGCAGTCTGGAGAACAATAGTATTTGGAGTACCCACCTGTTCACTTCCAGATTGATCATCTTCTTTTTTATCCTCCTTATCATTAGATATTTTTGCATCACCGTAGTCTAAAGCTTCATTACAAGGATCTTCCTCATCATTAAAACTGTCTGAATACTGTGTATCTTGAGCACCTCGCTGCGGCACAAAAGCTTGCATTAACGCCGAATTATCCCCAGCATAATGACGCTGCACCAACTCCCTATTCCCTTCAAAACGCTACACTCGTTCAGTAGCAGGAAGCTGCTTCTTATCATCAATGTTACAAGGCTGCACGTACTTATCTGGGGTAAATTTCGACTGTGTTGGGATAGATTGGGAGGATTTATTTAAAGTAACTGCAATTAACTCTCGACCCTCCTCTAAATTCTCCAAATTCCCACTCCCAGCTGAAATTGGTTCGACATGAGGCACTATCTGCATTCCTTCAGCGTTTGGACAGATTTCCACGTTGGGAAAGGAAAGGACACCTCCTGCTTGATTTAACATTGTTTGCACCCCTCTGTTAAGAATAGATACACCTTGTCCCACCGCCATAGTTAATGTATTTCCATTCGTAATAGGATTAACACGTGAATCAGCTCCCACCCTTATTAATTGTTTTCCCTTATCTACATTCTGAACTTCATGCTGTGAAGTTGTATTACCACTGTACTATTTCCTCCATACTTATAAAATTTCATCGCCCATGATGAATTAATAACGTCATAGTTCCCCACAAAAGAATCCACCCTTTTGCGAACATCCATAGACTTAGAAGTATTGATCACGCCCAACTACGCCCTATAAAAGGGACTAAACGGTCGCGGCAAATATAGCTCGGTATTTAAAGCCCCGAGGTCGAATCCCATAGAGAACACTCGTAATTCAGTCGTTAATCTAACTAATTTATCTAATCAACCAACTTCAAGAGTTTATATTTTAATTATGGTTTTAAAATAGAAACTAAATAACAATAAGGTAAATAGCAAAATAATAAAAAGTAATCAAGCAAGGATGTTAAAAGCCTAGAATTGATTTACACCGACTCCTACCTATGTGATTGACTAATGAATCAACGAATTCAACTCGGTTCTTCCTATTGAACACTTGCTCCAAATTCACAACTAACCACTTCCGTACACTAGCTATGACTTTCACTAACTAATCTTCCAATTAATTAATGAAGATGATTAGAACTACAAGTATGGTTCACAATCGGGCTCGGTGGTCACAACTCACCCTATTGACAACCTAAGTAATTCCTTGGTTTTAGGTTGAAATATTGCTAAGCATTTAACCCTAACTCGTGAATTTATTCCTAAACGCACAAGGATAAAGGGAGCAATCAATTGGGGGCCCTTCCAATCAATTAGCAAACAAAACGTAATTACTTAGATAGGAAGAATAATCAAGTTTCATTCATCAAAATCAATTAATCAATTCACATAGTATTGGAGTGGTTCAATCATCCCTAGAATGGGTAATTTAGCCACTCATGTTCATGATAGTCATATCAAAATAAATCATGAATGAATAAATCACAAAAAGTAGGGAAGAATTTAGAAAAACTCGTGTTCTTGAAGTCTCCAAAGCTCTAGCATCCTTTTTTGCCTCTTTTCCCCTGTAGATTTCCGCTGAAAATAGGTTAGAATACCTTATAAATCTCGTGTCAAACTTGTGGACAAGTTTGCCCCTCGCCACTTTTCGCCAGAAAATTTGCCTCATGGCTGGATCATGGCCTTACGATGCCTGGGCCATGCACTTGCGAAATTCTGCTTTCAACTTCATGGCTGAATCATGGCTTTACGATGGCTGGGCCGTGACATTTCGTCTTCAAATTCCTTTCATGGCTAATCCACGGCCTTGGCACCTTACAACGCTGTAAATTAACTTCATTTTGCTCCAAATCATCAAACTTTAACACTTTTTCATACCACTTGATTTCTACACATTCAAACACCCAATATAAGCACAAAACACTAATATTTATGATAAACCGTCCACCAAAATACCCAAAATGTGAAGAATCTAATACTAAAATACACGTTTTGTGGCCAAATATCAAGTATCCACTTTACAAGTCTCCAAAGTTTTACCATTCTTCAACGTTCCATCCTGCATATTAGCAATATCCACCTTGTTCATGTCGTTTGTCACAGCTAAGACAAAATCTTGAACCCCGAACTTGGACAAATTCCCATCTTTTAAATTCTGCACAGTAGCATTAACAACATCATGCTTCGCACCCTTCAACACACTTCCTACTTCTTTTGATTTAGCATTACCAGTAGGCAACATCATATTATCCTTATTTGCTTCTTTTAACGTCAATTCATGGCCCTCCTCATCCACATCCTCCAAAGCAGCATAAGTATTAGAAGGTTGCCCAACAACTTGACCCGTCTCTTTATCAAACAATCTATGATTTTCTTTTTACTCGCTGCCCGCCATGCATTAGGATCCCCCCTATTAGGAGGAATCCTAGGATTACGTCTTTGCTCTTGGTTATTCCCTTTTGCATTCACAACCTCTTTCCCTTTATTATCGGCTTGTGTCCTGTTGTCTTCCCTTGCTCTTGCACCACCTCTTTTCCATTTAGACACCACAATTTGTTTATTCCCATGATCTTTTTCAACCTCATTCTTGTCAAAATAAAGCTCCGGATGTAAAACCCTATACTCTGCATCACTATGCCCTTGTAAACAACACTTCCTACAATATTTAGCCATATAATCATACCTAATTTTAATTGTCTTCGATTGCTTCTTCTCTGTTTCTTCATCAAGTTTAAAAATATCTATTTCTTGAGGAAATTCTCCAAGCAAATCCACTTCCACCTTGACTCGAGCACAACTTGGCCTAGTGTGATTCCTAGTAGCAGCATCAACATACAAGAGCATCAACATACAACGGCTTGCCTACTACCAACGCCAAAGAGAAGACACACTCCTTAACAAAATATTAGTGGAAGATTAGGGAATGACAACCAAGCTATGGCAATTGATGTTTCTTTCTTTGGATCATACCAAGGTCTCCATTTCAAGGTTCGCATTAAAAAAATTATCACGTCCACTCTTCAACCACCAACCTTTGGATAATAAATTGATATAATCTTTAATTAATAAACATTTAACAAGAACGATCCTATTATCAAGAGAACTAATAATACAATGACCCTTAACACCACATTGAGTAGGAATAACCTTCCTCAATTCATTCAAATCTAAGGCTCCATAGATAAACTTGCCCATAACACCATATTGCAACTTCGTAACAGCTATGGATTGGAATTAGGGACGTTAGGGTTAGGAGGGGTGGTAGCGGAATGGACAACCCTTGGAGGGGGTGCCCAACGTCAAGAGTGGCCATGAAAAGGCCAAGAAAACTACGTACTGTTTCTTCTCAAAGTCTCCTATCACCTAGAGAGAATAGGGTTTTTTTTTAATTTATTGATTTCCTCATTTTTCTTTATTATAGTTAATCAAATGGGTTTGTTTAGACTTTATTTTGACACGGTTCTGTATGTAGATAAAGTAATGGCAATGCCGAAGTTTTTGAATACAGCTACTCTAAGTGCTAGAAAGAGAAATATCATAAGAATAAAATTAAAAAGGAAAGAGGTGAAGAAGTAATCTGAAGAAGAGGATGTTGTTGTGATGGATAAACATTTAGCAAAAGGTGGAAATTAATCTCCAAGTGGTAGAGGAGATGAAACTAAAGTTGCTGAATTTGATAAACATCCAGAAGCAGATGACAATCAATCCACAAGTGGTGGAGTTCGTGATAGTGTTAAAAATTTAGCAGAAAATGACAATCAGTCTACAAGTGATAGAGTAGCTGAAAGTGAAGTTCCTGACAGTGCTAAAAATCCAGGAGCTGATGACAATCAGTCTACAGGTGGTAGAGTGGTTGAAAGTGGAGTTCCTCAAAGTGATAAAAAATCCAGCAACAAATGACAATCAATCTTCAATTGAGGAAACTGGTTTAATGGATGCTGAAGTTGGTAAAAATGAACCCCATATAGAAAAGACCATAGGCGATCATTCTATAAGAGATATTGTGGTTGAAGAGGCCTGAGTCGAACCCCAAACTGAAGATATTGTGGTTTCATTGGATGAACTCTCCGAAGTAGGGAAAGGTAAGGAAAGCAGGGATGAATGTGGTGATGATGATGGAAAAAGTGCTTCTGCTCGTGAGGATGGAAAAGGAGATGAATCAGGAGAAGATGAAAGTGGTGAAGAAGAAGAATGTAAAGAAGAAATTGAAGAAGAAGAAGAAGAAGAAGATGATGATGATGATGATGATGATGATGATGATGATGATGATGATGATGATGATGATGATGATGATGATGATGATGAAGCCAGGGAGCCTGAGTATGAGTCGGACCGTTTATCAGTTCCCCGATGCATCAAGGAAATCAACGTTCGAAGGTATCGACTTAAAACTTGGCTTGATGAAATTCCTTCTTTCCTGTCAAAGATATCTGTTCGATCTAGCATTAGAAAGTTTTATGAATTCATCTAGTTGTTGAAATAGTTGACATTAGAAAAGAAATTTAAGGAGTCTATGTTGGGGCAGTTCCTTAAAATGTCCCGATTTTGGCGATTCAATGGACAGATGGTCCACTCCATACTTCTGCATAGAATAAAGGATAAAAAGCATCGTGAGGTTTGGTTCTTGGTTGATGAGAAGCCAGCTTGTTTTGGGCTTAGCGAGTTTTCTCTTATCATTGGGTTGGAGTATGAGGTATTACCCAACAATAAATCAAAGAAAAAGGTTGTGAGGAAAGGTATGGAATTTGATGAAGAACTAACTCATAATTACACCGGTGGTGGAATAGCTAAAGTGACATCGTCGAGGCTTTTGAGGTTGTTGAAAACTATTTGAAGATTTAACAAAGAGGAACAGTTGAAGTTGTGCCTTTTGTGGTTTCTCCACACGATATTGATGGCAAAGGATATTTCAAACTCAGTTGAGAAGGAATGGGTTTGTATGGTTGATGATCTGGAGTCCTTCTCCAAGTATCCATGGGGCAGGTTGTGCTTCGAGCTGACGATTGCGTATTTAAAACCCAAGCTTGACATGTCCAAGCAACATAAAACCTTCAGTGAGAAAAGAAAAGCACATGGATATGCTTTTTGTGGCTTTTCCTGGACATTTTTGGTAAGTCTACAATAAACTAATAGTTAGTTGATTGTTATGTTTTCATTTTCCATACTATTTTTAAATTTTCATCTTAGGCCTGGGTCAATGAAGCATTTCCTTCCGTTGAAAGGAGAGTTGTACTGATAAATAAGTCTCTTATGTCGTGCCCTCATATGCTCAAATGGTACAAAAAAAGGGCGCATATCCTTCTACCCATTTGTGGAAAGAGAAGATAAAATTAAGGTAATATTACGCTATTTTCATGTCATTAAATTAGCCAACTTTAAATAACTTTTTAATTTGTAAGAAACAGTATTAATTTGCTCAACTTCTATCCAGATCGTGCGCTCTTACTTATTCCCTATTGATAAAGAGGTGCGATCAGGGTGGGAGGATTTATATGTGCCTTATGCAGATGAAGTTGAGGATGCGTCGGTGGATCCCCTTAGGGATGAATTGGAGGGGGCCACGACCATTAAGAAGATTGCTGGTGAAGATGATATGGATGTAGATGGAGAAGAAGATGCAAGAGGTGATGTAGATATTGGTGGAGCTTACAGGAATTGTTGGTGAAGGTGCAGGTCCTTCAAGTGGTGGTGTCAGTGCTGCAGGTCCTTTTTTGGATGTTATGATTGCTAAGCTGAAAGTAGTGGAGACCAAATTGGCTAATGTTGCTAAGCTGGTAGCGGAACAATCGAAGAGGTCAGTATGCAAATGTTTGTACCGTCCTTGTGCGTGGTTGATGAGGCACAGGAAAAGGAAGGCAATGGATTGTGGTACCCATGAAAATACCACTTCAATTTTGAGAAAAAAATGTAGATTTGATGAAATGGATGCTGCAGTTGATGCTAAAGTCGATGTCAGTGTTAGTGCTAATGGAAATGCAAATGCCAAAGCAATTGATGGTGAAGTTGATGCCACCAATGCCAATGTTGGTGTGGAAGCCAGTGTGAGTGATAGTGAAGTGTTGATGAAAAATAATGAGGATGTTGAGGAACAGTTTTATGAAGTGGAGGATCCATCCCATATTGCATTTAAATCTAACTTGAATGGAGGGGTTAGAGAAGATGTTGAAGACCCCAACTATAGAATTGCGGGTATCTTGAAGAGTCTGAACAAAGAGTTTATTGAAAATAATGAGAACAAAGATTGATTTATTCAATGGTTTGTGTTTTGATGAACAATAGTTAACAATAATATTTTTTAGTCTTGTCCAGTCTTTATTACCTTGTTTGAGTATTAAAGTGTTGACAATCAATTGTGGTAAAGTGTTACATGTTTTCTTTATCAACCATTATTGCTCAATTCATTTTGCTAGTATTTAAAATGCAAGCGATCGTGCATCCCTAAATAATTAAAAAAAATCTAGTGAACCACACCAGTTGATTGTTCATTGTAATAGATTTATCATCAAAACAAACCTAACTATTGGCTTTAGCTGCAATTTTATGCGTCTTTGTCTATATAGTTGTTCGATTTATTATACTATATAAGTTGGACATTGTTCGAGCATAGACCAAATGTGCATAAACTGAAGACAAAATAATATTTTAAACAATTATAACAAAAAATATGTTTATTAATAGATGTAAAACTTAGAAAGTAAGCTAAGTAGATTGTGCGGTAGATAATAGAAGCATGGGGTAGAGTCTAGCTAATTGGTTCAATAATAATTAACTCCTACATTTAAGTGGTACCTCTTCACTAACCTTTGTAACTCTTCAAGGTCATCTTTATATAAACCCCCCAAATATGTTTGCCTTTCCCATTCAATTTTCAATTCAAAACGTAGGCATACAAACTATCAATTAGTCCACCAAAATGGCCAGACCATCCACCTCGCGTGATATCGCTAAGCGAAAATATCGATTTTGCAAACTGAGGTTGGTTATATGTGGCACCAATTGTGGAGGACTAGAAATATCTTGTGGAGAGACACCTATGACAGGTTGAATCAAATCAAAGCGATCAACCAGAAACTTGATGCACTTGGTGTACCACCACATCCTGAGGCAAATGTTATAGAGGAAGACGCATCTCCACCAAATTCACCAAATGTCATGGACGGTGCTAATCCGCCAAATTAGTCGTTGTGTTATTTAGAAAGTAATGTTGTTCATTTTTATGTTTAATCTTTCTAGCCTTTTTACATATTGTTAATCTTAGTTTCAGTTGTGTTTTTTGATTATCCACCACTGCAGGTCTATAAAATTTGAAATCTCCATTATTTAAGTTGGATTTTATTGTTCCACTTGTGATTTTGATTGTCTACCACAGATGGTGTATAAAAAGTTTAACAAACAAAGCAAAAATGCTCATTCTTCACAGTGATAAATCAAACAAACAAGATAATTAAATTGCTATCACATTAACAAAATTCACTAGACCCATCATATACAAACTAAGCAAAATGCTGCTCCAATAAGAAGCCTATGCACCAACTTCTTAAATCAATCCCTCTGCACCTCAACCTCCTTCAACTTCACTTGCAGTCGTTTTTTCTCCATTTGAACTTTCCTGAGTTGGGTTTTAAGGAAATCCCTCTATTCCTCAGCCTCGAAAAGTAGAATTCTAAGAAGCTTCACTTGTTCTTCATATTCATGGATATTTTGAGAGAAATCAAACCTCACTGCTCCTTCTGCCCTGGAGACTAATCTGGACAGCACTTCTTTTGTTTCTTGAGCAAGCGGACCACCATGCCACCTAAAGTAATCACATCCACAGTCGTCCTAAGTAGCCCAGAAATTAGCAATATGTTGGTTAAGTATTTAGTGAAAATGTTAATAGACGTAAAAAAAATTACCTACCTTCGGCGTACGACAACCCCAAAATATGCCACCAGGATTTGTTTGGGTCCTTGATATTTTCAGCTTCCTGTTTTCACCGCAATAGTATATATCGGGTTCTGCCGAAGAAGATGATGCAAATAGCGAGGTCTGAGATATTTTGTGCTTTATTATCGCAGTTGATGATAGACGAATGAGATAGAAATTCAATTTACTCGGCGGTTTATATTTGCAGAAAATTTATTATCGTTGCAAACAAAAGTTACCGTTGAAAAATAGAAAACAAAAAAATTAAAAGATAAAACTAATTTGAAGATGCTAATCAACATCAGTTTGGTCTATTGTACGCTTATTGAACAGTTGTGTTTTGAAATGTTACCATTCAGGATATTGTCACGCGCGCGTTTGACAGTTAGGGTTTAGGGTTAAGGATTTGGGGTCCACACGCTTGGGGTTTGGGGTTCGGGCTCTAGGATATATGTAGATGATTATGGCTTGATGGGTAAATTATCAACGATCGAAAATTACACTGTTTTTTATTGTCAATATTATCCGGTTGATTGTAAACTCATAGGTTTTCCTTAAAATATTATAAAAAACCTATACTAAATACTATTAAGTGGTAATTTATTGGTCCACGAACTAGAAAACCACTTACATGACAATTTTATTGCATAATGTACCTTAATGATGGTCAATAACGTTGCTAAGGAGTGACACTGGAGGACATATATGTTATAATGAATAATAGTGTTAAGGTTCTGAGAAAGCAAGACCTCTTTCTCTAAGCATGGAAGAAGATCGTAATGTGAGAAGCGAGTATTTCTTTGATTGAGTTATATGGATTAATACAGCCTATCTCTTTAATGATCATAAATAACATTGAATTACGATCATTATTTAACGTATACAAATGATAAGGATGGGTATAAAAAGACTTCCTTCCCTAAATATTGAAGATAAACGTAGTGTGAGAATCAACTAATACATTGCTTTATTTATATGGAATAATAACACCACCTATCTTTAGTAATGAGTTATTTATATGTTTAAGGCTTCTTAAACGAACGTATACATATTAACGCTTCAATTTAATCCTTAATCACTATAGTCGATGATGGATTGTCCACTATGTACAATCCAGATGATTTGATTGTGAGTTATTTATATTTTAATATTATAATTCACCACATTACAACAACAACAACCCAATGTTATAATTGTGTGATGTTAAAATTATCTCATTAAAAAAAAGTGTCATCTCAGTCATATTAAATCAAGTTTAGCAGTGATGATTGTCAATCCTAAATATTTGATTATCAACTACTTTAGAAATCCACATTTATTTAGAATTCCACAGTGATTTTAGAAAGTGTACTATACTTTAGAATTCCACATTGAATATTATACAGGATTTTTTATATTTATCTCTCAATTGCATACCCAGATAAATGATGAATTACTAACTTTATAACTTCTGTATAACAGTATTTGTCTTTATTTTGGTTGTTTTTATACTTAACATAGTTTATTATCATTTTTATCAGATCTATAAGCAAGAGGACACGTGGAGATCTCAGTACATATGTCTTAAATTAATTACACTTTTTCCGTGACTTTATGCTTAGTTGTTGTTTATAAACATCAGATCGTTTATTATCAAGTTCATCAGATCTACTTCAGAAATTTCGTGTCTATATTTAGTTGTTTAAACACTTTAATTGGTTTACTATCACTTTTATCAGATCTATAAGCAAGAGGACACGTGGAGATCTCAGTACATACGTCTTAAATTAATTACACTTTTTCCATCACTTTATGTTTAGTTATTTATAAACGTCAGATCGTTTATTATCAAGTTCATCAGATCTACTTCAGAAATCTCGTGTCTATGTTTAGTTGTTTAAACACTTTAATTAGTTTATTATCAGGTAACATCATAAATTTGTCCTGGTCTCCATATTTAGTTGCTTATAAACTTCACTAGGTCTATTATTATGTTAAACAGATCCAGTCATCTTCTTCGATGAAAACAAAGCAGAAACATGAAAAACAATAGCAACTAAAACATTAGTACGCCGGCGGCAAAATTCCCTCATTCCATTCATATATTTTTAATAATTAAAAAATAAAGAGCTTTCTTTAATCAGAAAGCTCTTTAAAAAAAGCATAAATAATTAAACTAACTTAAAATATTAAAAATATTTAAAATAAATATATAAATTAATGGAAACCGAGGGGTGATGAGGTCGTCGGAGTTGATATCGACGCGGAGGCACATTGCACGAAGCATACGTGCAATGCGCCTAATGTTCATCTCTTTTCGCAGCCTATCCTCGTTTATTGTTCGTATGAGAAGATCAAGTGCTTGGCGGATGAGAAGTGCATCTTGGGTGGGTAAGTACACCACTGTTGTGGAAAAAAAGCTTAAAAAAATTGAGATTTATTAGTAGAAATTGTGTGGAAAAAAAGAGTAAAAACAGTCCTATTTATGGATGAAGAAGGTGAAGGGATAGGGGTGGGGGCTCTAACAGTCATGATTAAACCATGTTCTCGGATACTCCATTGAATCCGACGAGACATGCCCAACTTGGACAGTGCACCCTTTAATTTACCTGACATGTTTTCACACTAACCTATTATCTACCACTAAATATACTTAGCTTACTCATTAAATTTGTTGTCTATTAATATATGGCACCTAGTTATCATTATTTTTGAAATAATGTCCTATCCTTAGTCTATGCAATTTTGGTATATGATCGAATAGCAAACTTAAATGAAAAATATTAAATTTAATATAAACCAACATCTGTTTAGTGTAGACCATGTATAGTAATTTATACAATATTTTTATTCCTAGTTGTCCAAAAAAATTTGCAACTACAGATATCAATAAAGCCAGTTAAAGTTCATTGTCAATCATGTTATGATCGATTGTAACCACACATACTTGGCTAAAAGTACCAATTTCTAGCGCATCAAGAATCTATTGTCAACATATCTAAGTATATTAAACAATAAGACATAGTAAACACAGGTAATTTGGAAGCGAACATACGTAAATTAGTCAATTGATAAGTACATAACAAAGGTTCAGAAATAAATTATTACACTTAATAAATAGCAATAAATCACTGTGTATTTTGAGCAAGAGGGCAAGTTGTTTTCTTTTGGCCGGATCATTTACATTTTGAACATCTAATCTTTCTCTTCTTGGACGTAAATGACTCCTCCCCCATCGATGGAATGCGCTTAACTCTTTTCCTGCCCATTTTGACCTCAACCTGAGGTGGCATTATGGTTACCGGCATATAATCAAGAGGCAGAATCAATTCTTCTTCCTGAAGAGTGGGATGAGTATTATGTCCATATGCAAGTAGGTACGCGTCCCTCCTATAATACTCAGAAATCTACTGGTAAAGAACGCTTTCATACTCATTTCCAAAAGCCAAGCGAATCCATGTCGTCGCATGGATGCACATGATTATGTCCAAGTCAAATTGCCTCTATGTACAGGTCCTTCTAGTCAAACTCACAATTTTCCTTGTTTTTGTTTTCTTAGGCTCATTTTCTCCCACAATGGCAAAATTACTATTGTCCAGGTTATACGCCACAAGAACGCTGGCAAGATCCATAGCAAGCCTGAACAGCTTCTTAATTCGAGGGACAAAGCTGGTGTTCACCTTGTTGACAAACGCACGACGCTTCATAAAAATTTGATGGAACCTCTCACTAATAAAATTAAACAGGTCGACCATCGGGAATTCTCTTTCATCCAAGAACATTACGTTTACAGATTCTGAAATATTAGTGGTGATAACTTCGTACCTGTGACCTGGGAATATGCCTTACTTTATTTTTCTGGTCCAACACCCTCAAGACAATCAGCAGTCGCTGCATTGTTTTCATGAAGCTCATCTAGTTCTTTATCAAAAATCTCTTAGCTGTAAGTTTGAGCTGCAGCATAATAATGACCCATAAAATCACCCCTAAACCTTTAACGAATGTTATCAGCGAGGTGCCTCATGCAAAATCCGTGATGCGCTTGAGAGTAAACCCTTAAAATTCTGTTGGCTATGCTACTAGCGTGATCAGAGATGATGCACAGCTCTAGACTATCCGGTACCACCGCTTGCAGCTTTTGAAAGAAGAAGGTCCAAGAATCGTTGCACTCCATATCGACCACACAAAACGCCAACAGAAAAATATGGTTCTCCATGTCCAGCGCCACCGCAGCCAACATTACACCTCCGTAAAGCCCCGACAAATGAGTGTCATCAACAGATATTACCTTTCTCAAATAATTATATCCTCTAATCCAAGCACCAAATGATACGAAAAAATAACAAAATGAATAAGCATCATTCATACACAGTCGGACATGACTTCCGAGATTCTCTCTTACGATTGCAACTTCGTCGTCCCCCTCAGCATGGCCCTTGCAATGTCCCTTGCCCTCCAAGTCTTCCAATAACTAACATTTGTTTTTAGATCATGAATAGCAGTCGTGTTGAGATCTTTGGTCGATGGACCCTTGTTTCCAATAAACCTATTTTTAACAAGACGAGCGAGGACCTCTGCCGAAGCTTGAGGATGGTGGCTCGTAGCATTCTCTACCCCACATGTGTGATCACCACAGTACTTGGTGATCTTAAATGTATCACAACTTTGGTAGTTCATAGCGCGTACCATCCACTTATATTTCAGCGATGCAGATGCCACAGAATACAAAACTTTTATACTCTTCTTCGAGTAGAAAGTATACGTTTTCTTAATCACCGCTAACTTTAATAAGCAAACCAACTCATTCTTGTTCAAGAATGATTTACCCTTATAAAAACATGTGCCATCATTAAGAACATTACTGCACTCTATTCCAACAAACCCTCATCCCCAACAACATTGGTCTGTGTTTCAACAGGCCCCTCACGCTCAGATTCATCACTGTCATCCCTGCCGATACTCTCCTCTTTATCCGTGTTCGCATGATAATCTCCACTATCCTTAACCACAGGACTAAAAACATCATCCCGTTGATTATCATCAACTTTTATAGGAGATGCTGCCACATCATTTGTAGCTGGGGCGGACCCCTCAACCATCGAAATATAAATAATAGGCCTACTTCTATTACCATTTACATCTAGGAGGCATATATGCAGATCACTGTCATTCTTAATAAATGAAGGAGCTATTTTCCCCCTCGTATGAGCAGCACCTAGCATATAACTAATGGACACATCGCCCCAATCACAGGTTAATTGTCCGCGTTCAATGACGTTGGCGATCAGCTCGTCAAATGTACCCTCCAATTTCAATGCAATAGGTAATGTTGTTCTAGTATTGGAACGCCAAATCAGCACCCATTACTGCATAGCCTCCCATCAATGAACAGGTCGACAATATACTACAACAGGTCGATGAACTAAAGTAGAGTTCTAATGGAATAAAAACAACGACGGAGACGATAAAGCAGCTTACCAGCTCAATAAAACACCTCGTATATCACGAACAAGCTGATACCAACCCAATTATATGTCAATGTACACACTACAATCGACAGATTGGAGCTTTTGAAAAAGACGAATATTGATTATTTCAAAACCTTCCCACGACGAGAAATCACAAAATGAGGACATATTAAATATGAGAATTGGATTTGTGATAGCTACAGAATAAAATGGTATGAATTTGGGGCCTGGAATGATGTTCAGCTGAAGAAGAAGCCAATGAACGAGCTTGAGAACAAGAAGAGGGAAGGGGGAATTTTGGGCGGGAAATTTGGGGGAGGGAATTTTTCTTTTTTTGGGTATGGACCAAAGTGTAATATTTAGAACTTGGGCGTTGGGACGACTAGTTTTTTTTTTTTGGTCTAATTAAGCCCTAAATATAATTAAATAAGAGGAGATTATCTACCCAATTTTTAAAACTTGGAGGTCTTTTTTTTAATTGAAGACTTGAAAAAGGTTTTTTTACCTAAATCTCCCATGTATGTTAGTGTTGTTTCATTTATTTTACAGATTTAGAGAAATGACTTAAGTTCTTGCTTTTATTGAATAACAGATCAAATTAGTAGTCCGCTATTCTAATCAACTTTGCTCATATTCATATTTAGATTGTGTGTTATTGAAGTATCAGACAACGAAAAAGTCAAGTTGAACATTTGATATATTAGAACAAGTGCATAACTAAAATCGCTTTTGCTTTGAGAAGATAATAGGTATTCGTTGTATAGGGTCACCATTCATCTTGAGCTTGCATTTTCTTCCTTCATATTCCGGGTAACTTATATAATTGCGTACATATTTTAATATATTTTATGTTGTTTTAATCATTTAGGCGGATTAACATGGGATACTCGTGTCAGAAACTAGTATACTGAAATAATAGAAGCTTCTTTATGTTAGAAGACCCTCTTTCAAACGAAAAATTGCTTTTTAAAAAATTGAAGGAAAAAAAGGAAAGAAAACTACAATATTTAATTAGATACCTTAGCACTAATCTAACTCAACTAATCTTATTTTTATACACTCTCTCTCTCTCTCACACTACTAGAAACGGATTGAATTTCGATGGTGAGTTACTGAGGAAAATCCCTCGATGGCCCTCGGTGCATTTAATGAAAATCTAAAATAATTATTTTAGTCCAAGTCACCCTCGGGGAAATTAATAAAAAAAGATAATGAAAATACCACCGAAAAACTTCCCTCGCTAGAATAAAAATAATAAAAAGTCGATAAAATATTTACATTTTCAGCGAGGGACTGTCCTCTCTAGGTGAAATTCATATAACCATCCCCGTTTCCATAAAGTCTCACCTCCAAAATACTTTCTCCTCCTTCCAAAACAAACCCACTCGCAGGACCAACCATCCCACCCGCGGCCTGAGAAACTTTAGGATCAATTGGTGTGTAGTTTGAAACTTCGTGAATGAGTCTGTTTTCTCTTAAATAAATACCCAGACTTTTCGTCCACCATAGAGTAATTTTTGTAGATGTGTCTTCTTGGTTAAAACTATTCTGATTGTTCTTTTCTTTTGCTTGATATTTCAGGTTTTCGCAATGGGTGTGTTTGACATGATTGAGTCTTTATCGTTCGGACTAGTTATGTTGGTATGTCAGCATTCCACTATCATTAAAGTGATTAAACTTGGACTTCACTTATGGTTTTCTTATTGGTGAATATTTTTTGTGGTGAGTAAACAAGTATGAAACTTGTGGAAAAGCTTGTATTATTCACTGTACGTATATTGCTTTTATAATACCAGAGAGGATAAGTGAGGGAAGAAAAGGAGTTCTAGTCTAGATATACAACATCAGATATTCAAATAGTATTTGAACTAGGAGTTTGTTTTGGATGTGTAATCATATTATCTTCTTCAATGAGCAGCCATAACAATGTTTCTTGCAATAACGTTCCCATTCTTTGGTGGGCTATTGGGTTTCTTCGGAGGATTTGCAGCAATCCTACGACCTACTTTGTAAGCCAATCTATCTTTGCTTCATTGAACATTTAAAGCATAAATGATTATGATATTATATACACTTATGGTATAAAGAATCTATTAATAATTATTATTAGAAAAATTTACACAAAATGACTACCCTATGTATGGGCCTAAATCGGTTTTAGGATCACAAATCGAATTTGGGTTAGAATATAAGCAAATCTTCGTATCAAAGCCAATAAAGTGCAAGAAATAGGCGTAAATGCGTAAAAATAACTGGATTTCAATATATTGTAGTGAGTACAAATTTGGGCAGAGTTTCTGTATGTATTTCTCGATGCCCCTTATACAAAATGAAGTGTTATTTATAGGCCTAGGAGTCTTGCCCACGTTCTCCACTATCAGTTGTGCTTTGACCCACGTTCTTAGAATTAATGGAAGGAGTTAGTGGGCTGAAGTAGTGGGCTGCGAAGCCGCTGGAACCGAGGCGATTCACCGAGGTGCATATATGTGACCTCGGTGGTGAGGCCTTGTTGTTCGATCGAGGTAGATGTCACCGAAGCTCAGTTTACGGCTTGCCTTCGGTGACGACCTCGGTGTGCGACTTCGGCGATCCACTTATTTGCTTCGGTCTTTGGCTTGTCGTTAAGTGCTCGGTTTCTGTCGGATTGTATGGCTGGGGCGAATCATTGCGAGCCGATTTTTACCTAATACAGATAGTCCCCCCACTCTTCGGTCACTTACCGAAGTTACCGAGGAGTGGAGTGAAATTCAGCGGGAAAGCGACGTGGCTTGATCTTATCAAAGCGTTTTAAATTTTGTTAACGGTTCGCGTCTCTTCAGATCACTTCTCACTGACAGGTGTCACCCATCTGTTGGCTTCTCGAACGGTCACGCCGTATTTTTTGTTTCTCCCAATGTTATAATGATGATGCCTCACCACTTGCTTCTTCCATACCTATAAGTACTTCCCCACCAAACTCTTCTTCTCACTTTTAGCTTCTGTGAACAACAGTGTCAAGAAAAACAAAAACTTCCATACTTACTTTGATCAATTCTCATCTTTGAGAAAGCTCTAAATCCAAACTATAATCATGTCTACCACTCATTCTAGACAAGATTCGAGTGATTCCGGCGAAAGGGCAAAGATTACGCGTTACGCCGCCATTATTTCCAGCGGCGAGTTCGTCACCACCGTGCCGGCGCTGCAGGTGATAGAGGCGGAAGGAGGCGGAGAGGTGACTTCTAGCACTGGTGGCTCCAATCGTCGAAAGGAAAGGGCTAGGTGTGACGTCGCTGCTGCAGGCGAGGACGTCAGCCTAGAGGAGGATGAAGACGTCGCGGGCGATGACGTCATGGAAGCAGCTGGTGCTGACGATACCACTCACAGGGATGAGGACGCCGAGGGCGATGATGCCGTGGGCGAGGTTGAAGGCGGAAATACCGCTGAGGTGGGGTCTTCGGGCCCGATGATTCCCCTCGAGCAAGAGCTCGAGCCTCACCAAATTATTCCCTCCCACTTCGACAACAGCAAGGATCTCAAGCTGCAAGTCCAATCTGCTGATCAAGAGGAGAAGAATAGAAACATACCGGTAAACACGACACCGACCCGCATAATACAAGCCCATATTGAGCGGGTCCGAAGGAAGTGCAAGTTTGGGCCCGAGGTGAAGGTGGTCATCCCTGACCCAACAAGCAGAGTTTGCCACCACGCTGAGGGGCTTTCTTTCGCTTATACTAACCCCTTCACCCTCGGTTTCTCCCTTCCAGTACACAAGATTATTGATGATTTCTGCCGAGCCTACAACTTGTGCTTGGCCCAACTAGGCCCCTGCGTCTGGAGAGTTGTTCAGTGCATGGATTGGCTGAGCGAAAAGGCTGGAGTTGAATTTACCTTGCAGCATCTCATCTCCCTCTACTATCCCTACTTTCACAAGGCCGGGGTCGTGGCCTTGAACAACCGAGGCAAATACGCGCTCCTCCATAAGAGCGATGACCATGGGGACCGAGGCTGGAGCGATCGCTACGTCCTTTTGGAGACTAGTGTTTTGTCCGCCGAGCCCGATTTCCCCGAGCGGTGGAACAACACACGTAAGTGTCCCTTCGTTTTATTTCATCCCCGGTGATCATTCACGCTTGCTAATCTTTTCCCACTGTTATTTCTTAGCCAACAAGGTCGACATCGTTCCTCCCGAGGGACTGACTGACTGGGTGAGAGCCATGATTGGGGCTCGTGAGCACCCAGAAAGAATATCGATGAAGATGGCTGCTGAATTTGGTTGGCAGTGCAAACGGCATGGTAAGCTCTTTCGTTATGTTTTACCTGAAGTGTTGTTTCAGAATTTTGGCTTCGTTTTGTTGACTTCTTTCCCCTCGGTATTAGGTTTTCCGAACCGTGCTGCCAACACAAAGAAAAGCAAGAAAAAGAAAGAAGAAAAGAAGAAGAAGAAGAAAGATGGAGAGGAAACCGAGTCAGATGACAACCTGGCTTCGGTGGCTGGTGACCTAAAGGAGTTGAAGGCTGCAAAGTCTTCAAAAGTTTTAAAGGGGGCCCCCGGTCAAGGGTCCTCTAAAGGTAACCACTATCCTTGATCAACTCGCCGGCTACCATTCTTCTTTGCTTCCTTATTTCAAACTTTTCTATGTTGCTTTTTGTAGGTGTGAAGAGGAAAAGGGCGGTTTCAAAGAAACCCTCCCGTTCTGTGGATCCTCGTACCGAGGTCGCAACTTCTCTTGGGCCCGAAGTCGCAGCGGAACCGCGGCGAAGGCTGATCAATGAGCCTGATGATGTAGCTGCCGAGGACTTTGCGGCCCGAAGGGCTATTGAAGTCGTGGATCTTGAGGACAGGAGCAGGATACCGGGGCGATGACTGCTAAGGCCAAGGGCAAGGCCAAAGTTAGAGAAGCGGGGGCTGCTGCTACCGAGGGGAGAGTTGAAGCTGGGGCCGCTCGTGCACAATCTGAACCTGCGAGGATTTCATCCTCAGTTGGATCCTTTCGGAAGCTCGAGGTGCCTACTTCTTCAAACTTGCTGTCAGGCACTCGAGGCGATATACTGAGCCTCATGCCCCTGCTTGGCCTCGAAGAGGATAAAGTGGTGCAACCATTCCCTCCAGCTCAGCTATTCACCACCCTCTCGGCCAATGCTCTCAGAGTAAGCTTCGATCTTTTAAGTTTACTTCTTTTTTGGGGATGTTCCTTCATGCTGATTTTTGACAAACTTTCTCCCAGGGATTTGTCCTGTAGTTGAGAGCCATTGAGCTCGAGACCGCGACGGCCGAGGAGTTTCAGCGTGTGGCTCGATCTTGGGACAAGCAAAAGGACATCCTCAGGGCGCAAGTAGCTGGATTAAAGGCTGATCTAGCTAAGTCGCAGTCCGATTTGCTCGAGGCTAAAACTTCCTTTGAGGCAAGGATTGATGCCCTCGATGCTGAGTTCCAAGCTGAGCGCTCGATGCTAGAAGCTGAAGCTGCGAGTTTACGTGCCGAGCTGTCTCAAGCAAAGGGCAAGGCCGAGGAGATGGCCAAAAAACATCATGATCAGCTGAGGAAACATGTGCTTCACATTCAAAAGTTGGAGGGTGAGAACTCCAAACTTTCAGCTAAAGAGGCCGAGGTCGAAGCTCTTCGAGACGAAATCGCTGATAGTAAAAATAGGGCTAAGATCAAGATCAAGAAGGTTGAGCTGGATAAGCAGTGGGCCATCATTGAGTCTCGGTTGAAGCTGCTCAAGCGATGTCGCGCCGGCGAGCTCAACTTGGAAGAGGAAATTGCAAAGGCCGAGGTGAAAGCAGCGGAGGCTCAAGCTATCATTGATGAACTCCCATCAAGTGAGGCCTCGAGCGGCGATGACGATGAGGAGGATGATGAAGATGCCGAGGGGGGCTCCGAGTATGGAGGTGATTCTCCCGAGGCTTAGACTTCTGATAGCATTTTTTGCTTTTATGTCAGCCTTCGGGCTTTTTATGCTTGTGTTTCGGACCTTCGGGTCCTTTTGCTGTAAATACTTTCAGCCTTCGGGCTTATTAATGAAATGACTTTATCTTAAGTGTTAGTTTTTGCATGTACCGAACACCTTAGAATAAGTAACTTGCTTGCAAGACTTAATCACATTCAACCGATGCAAACTTAGAACGACGTCTCGTCCTCGAGTCGGTGCATTTGAAGTGCAACTTCGGAGTGCAAATTTATAGAAACATAAAGTTATGAAATGAAGTTTTATTTCATTGATAATATTACCAGGCTGAAATTTGCTTTACATGAAACTAAGTCGAAGCGGACCTTGGGTGAAAAAACAAATTAATAATGTGCCACTACCGGGCGAAATTACAATGTACTAAATCTATTCCTCGGGTGTCCGTCCCCGGTTGTCGAATAGATGGTCTTCGGTTGGGAGGCACATTTTCGACCTCGGTTGCAACTCGCCCCTTACTCTCCCCAGTGTTCGGGTGCGAATCTTGATTAAGACCCGGGCACTGGAAATCGTTTAATCTGCTTCCTGAAAAGGTCAAGCAAAATGAAAGGAGGAGTAAGTTAGGTACATTTCGATCGAAGCCTTTAGGAGCGTTGTTCTGCTCGAGGCGATAGGTAAAATTTTTAAATGAGCAAGGGATATTTACCTCGGTTAGAAGTAGTACCGCTTTAAATTGGAGATGTTCCAATTTAGGGGTTCGGGCACACCTTGCAGATCTTCGATTTGATAAGATCCTTTCCCAACAATTGCTTTGACTTTGTAGGGTCATTCCCAATTCGCAACAAGCTTTCCCCTATTTTCTTCCTTCGTTGACTGATTTGTGGCTTTTAGCACATAATCGCCAACTTTAAAATCTCTAAATTTAGCCTTCCAGTTGAGGTATGCTTCGATCTGCCTTTTTTGGGCGACTAGCCGCACCAAAGCCAGCTCTCTTTTCTCCTCGAGCAGATCCAATTCTATGCGCATAGCCTGTTGATTTGCATCTTCGGTGATGTGGGCGTACCGAAGACTGGGTTCGCCCACTTCCACGGGGATAAGGGAATCCATTCCATAAGCAAGAGAAAAAGAGGTCTCACCGGTGCTGTTTTTCTCTGTTGTCTGCATGGCCCACAACACACCTAGCAACTCCTCGGGCCAGGGACCCTTTTTCTCATCGAGCCTTTTCTTGAGATTTTCGATTATAATTCTGTTTGAAGATTCAGCTTGACCGTTGGCACTTGGATGGTAGGGGGTCGAAGCGATTCTTTTGATTCCCCATTGTTTGAAGAAATCAGTGATGGCTGCTCCCATGAACTGTTTACCATTGTCGCAGGCGATTTCCCTTGGAACACCGAACCTGTAGATGATGTTTCTCTTGATGAAATCGATTACCTGCTTTTATTTGACTTCGGTAAGAGCTCCTGCTTCCACCCATTTAGTAAAGTAATCAGTTAACACGATGATGAAGCGAACACCACCCTTTCCCTTCGGTAAAGGTCCAACAACATCCATCCCCTACTTCATGAAAGGCCATGGTGATACCACCGAGCGTAGAGGCTCGGCCCATTGGTGGATCGTCTGTGCGTGGCGTTGGCACTTATCACATTTCTGCATGAAGGCCTTTGCATCTGCGCTGATGGTGGGCCAATAATACCCAGCTCTTAGTAATTTGCGCACCAAGGATTTTCCCCCCGAGTGGTTGCCACACTCGCCTTCGTGCACCTCAGCCATCACATATCTGGCTTCATCGGGACCCAAACACTTGGCCATCGGGCCGCAATATAACCTCTTGTACAAATTACCCTCGATCAAGTGATATGAAGCTGCTTGGGTCCTCAACTTTTTGGCCTCCTTTTTATCTTGGGGAACAGTCCCCGAGTCGAAGTAAGAGATGAACTTACTCCACCAATCCCATCTGTTGTCCACCAAATTGACTTGCAATTTCATCTCTCTCATTTGTGCGGACAACAACCGAACCACCGAGTCAGTCCCCGAGTGGGCTTCATCGACCGCCGAACCCAAATTTGCCGGGGCATCAGCCTCGGTATTTTCCTCCCGAGGCACTTGCTTAACTTGCCACTCTTAGAATTGTGCTAAAATCCTGTGCTCGGTCTAAGAATAGCTGCATTCTGGGCTCTCGAGCAGTGTATTTGCAGAGCACTTGGTTCACCACCAACTGAGAGTCGCAACTTAGCTCGACTCTCTCTACCCCCATTTCCTTAGCCAACTCCAAACCTGCTAGAGCCGCTTCATATTCAGCCTCGTTGTTGGTCACTTTTTTTAACCGAACCGAGTGCCTGATTTTCTCCCCGATGGGTGCTATAAAGACTATGCCTAACCCCGAACCCTTGGAGTTAGTTTCCCCATCGGTATAAAGTATCCATAGCCCCGAGGCCGTTCCTTTCGATACTGAGTTTTCCTTTTCGGCTTCGGGCAGAATCCCAACACTAAAATCAGCTACGAAATCGGCCAAAACTTGGGATTTGATGGCTGTTCGGGGCTGATAGGTGATGTCATATTCGTTTAATTCTACTGCCCATTTTGATAACCTCCCCGATAACTCCGGTTTAAGCAATATACTTCTCAAGGGGAAGGTTGAAACTACCGCTATTGGGTGATATTGGAAATAGGGTCGTAGTTTTCGGGCAGTAACAATCAAAGCGAGTGCTAGTTTTTTCAAGTGTGGGTACCTGGTTTCAGCATCGAGGAGTGTCTTGCTCACATAGTAGATGGGTTGTTGCTTGCCATCTTCCTCCCGAACCAGGACCGCGCTGACTGACACCTTGGACACAGCCAAATAAACCAGCAATGTTTCACCATCTTTAGGCTTGGCGAGCAACGGCGCGTTAGCCAGATAGCGTTTCAAGTCTTTCAACGCTTCTTTACACTCCGGTGTCCAATCGAAGTAGTTATTCTTTCTCAAAATGGAGAAAAATTTGTGGCATCGCTCCGAGAACCTTGAGATGAAACGACTCAGGGCAGCGATTCGGCCAGTTAAGCGTTGAACTTCTTTCACCCCGGTCAGCTCTTCGGGGATTTCTTCTATTGCTCTAATCTTGTCGGGGTTTGCTTCGATGCCTCGTTCAGAGAAAATGAATCCCAAGAATTTGCCTGACCCAACACCGAAGGCACACTTCTCAGGGTTCAACTTCATGCCATATTGCCTCAAAACAGCGAAGGCTTCCCTTAGATGATTCAAATGATCCTCCATTCGAACCGATTTGATGAGCATATCATCTATGTAGACCTCCATAGACTTCCCAATATACTCTTTGAACATGCGACATACCAACCTTTGATACGTCGCCCCGGCATTTTTCAGACCGAAGGGCATCACTTTATAGCAGAAGGTTCCTTGGTCAGTGATGAACGAGGTTTTCTCTTCATTCTTCGGGTCCATGAGGATCTGGTTGTAACCCGAATAGGCATCCAAGAAGGTCAATAGTTTGTGTCCAGCCGTGGAGTCTATTAACCTGTCTATTTGTGGCAATGAGTAGGAATTTTTGGGGCAAGCTTTGTTCAAATCAGTGTAGTCTACGCACATCCTCCACTTGCCGTTTTTCTTCGGTACAACGACCACATTAGCTAGCCATTTGGGTTATTTTACCTCCCTTATGAAACCATTTTCTTGCAATTTTGTGGTTTCATCTTCGATTGCCTTCTTTTTAACCCCGGCGTGAGGTCTCTTCTTTTGCTTCACCGGGGTGAACTTTGGGTCCACATTCAGCTTGTGGGTCATGATCTCCGGATCGATACCAAGAATGAGACCAAGCGAAGCAATCGTTGTTGGACTTCAAAACTTCAATGATTGCCTTTTTCGACTCCGGGTCCAACTCCGAGCCGACAAATACCTTTCTTTCGGGAAAATCTTTCAATAATGTGAAAGACTCCAATTCCTCAATGGTGGAGTCCTCGGCTTTTTGTTTCCGAGGCTCTTGAATGCAAATCGGGATCTTTTCAACCTCATATCGGATGTTCTCCTCGCTTGACCCCGGTTGCATTAGCTGCTATTGTTTTGGCCCAGTCCACTTTTTAACGCAACCGAGTAGCACTCCCTCGCTACTCGTTGCTCTCCTTTGATTGATCGAACCCCCCAAGGCGAAGGGAATTTGATCACTTGATGCAGTGTGGAAGGAACAGCTTTCATAGAGTGGATCTATGGAGGATCACATTGTATGCCATGTCCTCGGGCAACACTTGGAACAGTGTTTCCTTGCTTACTCCTTCAGCAAATGTTTTGAGCGTAATCTCACCCAAAGTTTTTTCTGTGGAGTTGTTGAAGCCAGTCAACACTGTCGCTTTGGGGACAACTTCCCCTTTGAGCCACATCTTCTTAACGGCCCCGTAGCTGATTATATTGACTGAGCTACCGCGGTCGATCAAGACTCGCTTGATGTCGGAGTCGTTGATTCTCAGCATGATGACCAAGGCATCGTGATGAGGGAACATCATCCCATCACAGTCATCATCATCAAATACAATCTCTTTACTCGAGCCCAACTCGGGTTCTCTTTTCTATGGTGATCGATAACTTGGCGAATTTCTTTGCAGCTGCGAAATTCACCTCGTTCACCTCTGATCCCCCAGTGATGACATTCACAACTCTCTCTGGGGGTGGAGCCCGAGGTGGTTGCCCATCACTTCGGTTCTTTGAGTAGTTGTCTTTTCCCTTGTCGGTAAGGAACTCGGCCAACACTCTTTTCTTCAACAAATGGGCCACCTCGAGGCGCAATGCTTTGCAATCCTCGATTCTGTGGCCATAATCTGCGTGGAACTCACAGTGCAAGTTATGGTCTCTCTTATCCACTGGAGTTCTTATGTCTTTGAGCACTCTCACCCCAGCAGTTCCCTTGACTACGTGGACCAACTCCGAGGTCGATATATTTAAATTGTAGTCGGGGATCCGAGGCAGATCTTTCTTCGGGGCCGAAGCCGGGCTTGAGGAGTTTCTTTGGTTCGAGTTATAGTGAACCTTTCCTCTGAGCCGTTGGCTCATGTGCAGGCTCATGAATGAATTTCCAAAGGAATTTCCTAACCTTTGGCTGATAGGCTGCCTCGTGGAGGTGTATGGTTCGTACCTCCCCTTCGAATTTCCTCGCGACGCTTCGGCGCGATCCGAGGATTCGCCTCGATTTTTGTAGTTGTAACCTCGGCTTTTAAATTCATCCTCCTCCACTCTTATCTTGGAGTAGGCTCGCTTGTGCAAGTCCTCCCATGTCAGCACTTGGTATTGCTGAAGCTCTTTTCGCAACTCGGCAGCGGCATCAGAGTTGCGCACGTTGATACCCTTTTCAAACGCCATGATGGCTAGAGTATCATCCATCCGAGGTAGTTCCATGCGCTCGGCATGAAACCGCTCGAGGAACTCCTTGAGGGGCTCACCGAGCTTCTGCTTGACGTCGCAGATATCCTCCTTCCTTTGGAGGATTTTCTGAGCCCCGGTGTGGGCCTTTACGAAGGCGTTGGTCATTTTCTTGAAGGTGGAGATCGACTCTGCTGGTAGACACATGTACCAACGTAGCGCGCTCTTTTCCAAGGATTCGCCAAACTTTTTCACCTCGAGCTCTATTGTCGTTAAGTCATTGCTTTTCACCATCGCCATGTATTCCCTTACGTGCTCTTTGGGATCGGTGGTCCCATCATATTTCTTAAGGAACATGAGCTTGAAATTTTTGGGAGTCGGGACTGGTGCCGCTTCGGGCTTAAATGGCAACTCCCTGTATTGGTCTATATCAAGCTCATCCTCGGCCTTTGCTATCCCTGGCACGCTCTCGAGGCACTTTTCCACGCGTGCCTCGATGCGAGCCTCGACGCGTGCCTCAACTTCTCTGGTCAACCTCTCAACGTCGACCGAGGATGTAGTCTCCGCCACAGTGGGGATCGTCCCGAAGTGTGGCGCCGCGCCTAGTATGTTTCCCGAACCGCCAGACGTGGCCCCGTTGGGAGGTCCCCCTATTATCGTGCCCGTAGGAACGAAAGTCGGGATGCCTCCACCAGGAGCCGAAGGCTGGGTGCCATTCGGTGCTGAACTATTCCTCGCCTCCAACGAGGCGCGGAACTCGGCGTTGATGTGCGCCTGCTAATCTTACCGTTCTTGAAGGGCTCTTAGTGAATTAATAACAAAGGTCTGAAAAGCTTCAGTCGTCATTGGAGATTGAGACTGTTGGTTCGACGGAACGTTAGTCTGTCCATCAAGATTTCCACTACTGTCGGCCATGTCGTTGCCGAGTCGCTGAAATGTAGGCTTAAACGAAAAAGGACGTTGAACTTTGGAACAAAGCGATTCTGCTTATATCCCCACAGACGGCGCCAATTTGTATGGGCCTAAATCGGTTTTAGGATCACAAATCGAATTTGGGTAAGAATATAAGCAAATCTTCATATCAAAGCCAATAAAGTGCAAGAAATAGGCGTAAATGCGTAAAAAAATAACTGGATTTCAATATATTGTAGTGAGTACAAATTTGGGCAGAGTTTCTGTATATATTTCTCGATGCTCCTTATACAAAATGAAGTGCTATTTATAGGCCTAGGAGCCTTGCCCACGTTCTCCACTATCAGTTGTGCTTTGACCCACGTTCTTGGCATTAATGGAAGGAGTTAGTGGGCTGAAGTAGTGGGCTGCGAAGCCGCTGGAACCGAGGCGATTCACCGAGGTACATATATGTGACCTCGGTGGTGAGGCCTTGCTGTTCGATCGAGGTAGACATCACCGAAGCTCAGCTTACGGCTTGCCTTCGGTGACGACCTCGGTGCGCGACTTCGGCGATCCACTTATTTGCTTCGGTCTTTGCCTTGTCGTTAAGTGCTCGGTTGCTGTCGGATTGTATGCCCGGGGCGAATCATCGCGAGCCGATTTTTACCTAATACACCCTAATAGCTAAATTATAAAAAATACCACATAACAATAGTTTTTATTTCCCCAAACATAAACCCTAATTTCTTCCTCTCTCCTTCTCTCCTCTCCTTCACCCATCCACCCACTCTACCAGCCGCCGTCACCCACCCCACCACTTCCACCGCTATGACCCCACAACCTCGCCGTTATTGGCGCTGCTGCCGCCGCAGTGCAGCGGCGCTGATCCTCGTGGCGGCGCTGCTGCATTGCAGCGGCGGGCTGCCCCAATTTGTATTTTCCGGTGACACTACAAGAAATTATGTTTTTCGTGGCGACGAAAATCGCCACCAAAAGTTCAACTGTCGCCACTATAGGCCTTTGGTGGCGACCATGCAGTCGTTGGCTATACTAAGTGGCTGATTCTCATCCATCGCGATAAGATAAGTCGCCACAAAAGATCTATCTTTCGTGGCGATAATGACTGCCACCAAAGCTTATTAAAGATTGCCACCAAAATAGTCTTCCAATAATGGTCGCCACTAATTGTCACCCTTTGGTGGTGACCTTACTCGCCACGATAGAGATCTGGGTGAATGATTCAGCCTATGGTGGCAACATATGTCGCCACAAAAATCTCAATATTTGTGTCAAATGGTGTCGCTACTAATTATAATTTGTTTTGTGGCAACTAGAAATCGCCACTAATACTCCACATTTGTGGAACCCAAAGGTCGCCGCTAAAGTAATTTTACCTTTTTTTAAAAAAAAAAATTATACCTATTTATATTAGTTGTCTAACAATAATAAAAGATCTCATCAAATATTCAGTAAAGAAAGCATTTCTTGAAGTAGAATTTCAATGCAATAGTAAGTATACAACCCATTGTCATAGCAAATACACAAACAAAAAACATGACTAAAATTTCAATTCTCTAAAAATACTCCAATGTTTTCAAACTATATCCAATGTGTTCAAATTGTTCCAATGTCTTCAAACGACTCCAATGCATCTTCATTTCTTCATTGAAGCTCTTTCTCCTTGCTATTACAAAAAAATAAAATAAGAGATTCATTAATACATTCATACAATAATATTTTTGCTGAAAGAAAAAGTTTTATTCATCACAACCAACAACATTTACATAGTAAAAGCCAAACAACATGGTAAAACAAAAATAAAATAAAAAGGAAAATACTTATACATTCGGCTCTAGGTTGTTTATGTTGATATTCAGCCACCTTAACACATTTTGGATGCACTGACTGGAGAATTGACATCTGAAATATAAGTGATCTACATTTTCACTCGCACTCCAAAATAATGAGATCCTAAATCAAGCACTAAAAATAACATAGTGATTTCTCACTATTAAACCAACTAGCAGATATATACACATTATTGAGAAATTAGAAATCATTACTAGAAGCTTGATTGGTCAAACATTATTGAGAAACCAGCAACCATGGTTATGACTGAAAGCATTCTAAACTTGATTTTTCAATATGTAGACTTGAAAAAAACCTATAAAATCAAGAACGTGCACCATATCATTGAGTACTAGAAAGCATATTCGAAAATGAACCGCAGCTTGTATTCTAATCATACAGGTTTACATTTCACAATAAATCAAAGGTTATCTAAAAGTCATTTATCTTTTGACATGAATTCTTTATGGATTTTACAACCATCTTAACAAACCACTCAGTCTCACCTGATAAATGGTTAACAAGTTCACTGCAATTCAATTATATTATTGAATATCAGTTCCACAACAACAAATATTTTCATCATCTTGTAGCAGCGTAAGGAGACTATTGACTAGGCTAAAGAAAAAGTTGGTGGAACTTCACTTCTATTCTTAGTGTAGGGAAATTAATGCACTTTCTTATTTTATTTACAGTTTTGGTACAAAGATTTTGGGGCCTTATGTCCAAAATCCTGCACGTTATTTAGCATGTACATATCTTACTTTGGAGTGTAGAAAAAAAATGGCAGGAGTGTAGAAAAAATTATAGAAACATAATGTTCCAAAAAAAAAATAGTGCAAAAATATTAGTATTAATTACCCGTTGCATTTTAATCATCATTGCATTCATCTGTTGTTGAATCCTTTTGTCAAGATGTAGATCCATGTTTGCGCGCTCCTCCTCTAGCTTCCTCTGAAACTCAGCACGCTCATCCTCTAGCTTCCTTTCATACTCAATACGATCATCTTCTAGCTTTCTTTCTAACTCGGCAGCCATTTGTTCTTCTAACTTCCTTTGCAACTCAATAGTCATGTGTTCACGTTCTTCTTGCATTTTTTTGTCCATTTCGGCTTGCATCTCTTGACGCATATTTTCCATTGCACAAGACATACTTGCCTCTATGTCTACTTGTTGCGCACGGCTCTTTTTTGCAGGTCTCTTTCCATACCCTTTTCCACGAACATAGCCAGTTCGTTCGCCAAGAACAGTGGCTAAAATCTCATCTGCACTCATAGGATTCTCATTTTCAGCAGATTGTTGCTGATCCACAATTTCTTGGAGCTTGCCCTGTAATTATGAATAATAATTTATAACATAAAATAGAAAAATAAAATAAAATAATAAAACAATGATTCCAAGAAATTACATATATTTGTTCGGACTATGGATCTGACCACACTAATTCTCCTTTGTCGTTCTTATGAGTATGTTGAAGCTCCCATACTCGATCAGGTACTGCCTTTTCTCTAGTATTAGGATTTTGCTATGATATATTGTAATAGAGGAACAATATCTATAAGCACATATGACATAAGAGAATAAAAAATATTAGAAAAGAGTTGTGCTATATGCATTTCTACCGTTGATTCCTCTACTTCTGCAAATGACTTTGAGCCACATGAGTGCTTAGTCATCTGTTTTTCCCTGTTTATTTTATTTCTCTCACTCATAGCCTAGAATTAAATCAATAAATTCAGAACTAATAAGTAAATTGTAATTTGTCATCCATTCTTATAATCAACTTACCTTGAATTCTGGACTTCCAAAAAGTCCTACCAAAAATACCCAATCCTCAGGAGTAACATCATCTGGTCTATGAGACAGTCTCTCTTCATCAGTAGTATAGCGAGAGTATTCAGCATACAGTCGAGTCTTCCACGCTCTAAAAAGCCTTCTCATAGTGTTCACAACAAGACCTTGCAACACATGTTCTCGCATTCCAGTAGCTTCAAATTTATCCTAGAATAAATATGTAAAGCTACTGAAAGTAATAAACATTTGATACAAAAGTAAATATAACATTGAAAATAAAATCATTACCTTAACCTTCAACCACATTGCATCTCCATGTTTTATAATTATATCTTGCCAATCACCATCTCTGAATGAGATAGTGCTCTGCATAATGAAACCACAATAATTAACAATATCCCTAGCTCCGGGACCTACAGCTCTCTCAATATCATCCGGAATGATAATGGGAATTTTACTACCATGCTTAGTTTGCATGTCCACATGTATAGATTTGTATCTACCTCTGCCTTTCTTAGATTTGTTGTTAGAAACTGTAAGCAAAAAGTAATCAGACTTACATAAAAAAAATATAAGAAATGGAAAAAAACGATCTGGTAATGTTCTGTTACATTGATGCTCTGTTTTCAGTAATTTTTACACTATACAAAAATTGTTTAATTAATTACATTTAGCTAATCTCCATGACCATTAATTAATTACATAGTTCTAGTAGAAGCAGCTAAAGGGTTAGTACAAGTATTGTTTAGATGATACTAACTGTACATCTTTTTTGGTAGGAAAGACAAAGACTTCATTGAAAACTTCAAACTTAAACTACAGTACAAAGAGAGAAAAAAAAGATGATGTTCTAGTTTTCTTCTCAGTATTATATTAGAAGAAAAAGACAAAAGAGGATTAGCATTATCACTGTTCAATTCTAGTTTTGAGCTTATTGTTGGATACTGCCTCATATTATCGGCAGCAGGTGAATGCACCAAATGGAAATTAATGAAGATGGTGTAGGAAATCATGATAGAATTTTCACAGAAGCAACAGTAGAAAAGGCTGAATCTGGAAGTGTCGAACTAGAAAAATGAATTATTTTCAGCATTTCATATCATCTTCGGACTTTCTCTTACTGATACTACCTATTCCATTGTCTATGTCTTTTTAACTTTTAATAAAGAACTAACCTGCACTGCTATCTTCAGTCCCTGGAGAAGGATGCACACTTTCTATAAAATTTCTTGATGATTGGGTCTCAATAGAGGGTCCATTGCGAGGGTTGCTTGATTGTCCTGTCTGTGCGGGTACTTGTGTTTGTGGCTGTGGCTGTATCCGTATCTGTGATGCTTGCTCAAGCCTATGCGTCAGTGATTGATTAGACTTAGAGTATGATGTTGCTCTAGAATTTTCAACATTGCCACGTCCGCGACCTCTTCCACCTCTCCCACCTTGACCTCATCCAAATCCTGTCATGTCCTGCGACATCACATAGAAAGTATGGATAAAATTTCACACTCTGAACTTACCTATGCATTGAGAAAAAAATAACTTAATCCAATGTTCAGAAAGGTAGTTCTCATATCCAACGGACCAGCATCAAACTCTTTGTGTGCTCATCTTCAAACAAGAATTATACAGATCTAAAGAAAGTGAAAAAGCCAAAACAAGATCAGGAAATAAGCATATATATATATATATATGTAGAAATAAAATGTAGCATAAGTCTTCTCATTTTTTTGGCAATAGACTAGTTTCTGCAAAACTACTAAGAGACTTTCTAAAAGATAATTTCAACTTCAATGAAGGCAGGACAAACATTTGCTTTTGATGGCAAAAGGGAAACAACAAGCGGCTACTAATAAAAGGTACTTATTAATGTTAATATCCAATGAATGGAAAAAGAATGGGGAAAAGTGCAACAGGGCAGCAAATAAAAAAAGCATGCTTAGTGATTTCTTTGGTAACTCCATCGCATCGTCGTCTATATCAGTGTCCTCTTCTTCATAGTCGTCCTCACTTTTTTCACTCCCAGACAAATAAATGTGATCGTCATTAATGAAATCATCTTCTTCATTATAACCACTTATCTGAACTTGTTCAGTTGCATAGTTTAAATCAATACTTTGTGGGTTAACATCATCTCTATGTAAAGATACCACAGAATCATTTTCTTGATCATGAGAGTGTAAGATATTAAATTCAACTTCCTCTTGTTGATAAGCTTCTTCACGCGGTAATGCTTCTTCTTCAATCTCTATGCAACTATCATCCTTTTCAGGCATATTAAAAAGGTCGCGAGAATTTGTCTTTAAAACGACAAGCCAATCTTTGTCAGCCATATCGTTCACGTAGAAGACTTGTTCACACTGAGATGCCAACACAAATGACTCATTTGTATTCAAGGCACAACGAGTATTCACACTTGTGAAACCATATTTGTCAATTTTATATCCTTTTTCTAAGTGAGCCACATCCCACCAATGACACCTGAAGAGATAAATTTTCCTATTTTCCACATAAGACAACTCATAAATGTCCTCCAATACGCCATAATACTCCTTGTTAGGGTCTGAATCATCTCCTCTCACAAGAACTCCACTGTTCTGTGTTTTCCTTCTCGACTCAAGATCTTTTGTCTGGAATCTAAATCCATTCACCATTAATGTGGAATATCGATGGACCAATGGTTCGGGCCCGAGTGCTAAGCTTATAAGATCATCATTTACTTGTCCTTCTGAAGATAGTTGTAAGATCTACAAAGACAAAAAACACCTTTGTAACTAATAACATCATGGAATAATTATACCAGTATACAATATGTAATTTGGTTCACCTACATGTGCACGAAACCAATCAAAAAACTCATTGTTATGTCTTTCATTCCTCATTGGACTTTGTATTTCCATCTCTTGTGTGTGTTTCCTACAGTTTAATAATCTCTGAAGTTAAGATCATGAAACTGAAAAAAATTGTGAATCTACTGGAATTAACAAGAGAACTTACTCTATGAATGGCCGGACCTCTTCACAATTTTGAAGTATATACATGCGTGCTTGTTTGAACTCATCATGAGGTAGTGTGTCAGGATCTGAACTACCTTTTGTTCGCCTACTATTTTTAAAGATAGATATCTCACCATTAGATAAAGATTCATCGTCATTCCTAGGTTGTCTATTGAACTTGGTTGAGATATTCTTCAAGTATCGTGAGCAAAATATGAGACTTTCGTCGGCCAAATAACCTTCTGCTATTGAACCTTCGGGACAAGCATTATTGCGGACATATAACTTAAGTTTCCGCATATACCTGTATGCAAATGACTCGTAAATAGAATGTGTCTTTCTAAAGATATATAGCAATGAAATTTATAGGATAACATATTACCTCTCAAAAGGGTACATCCATCTATATTGAACTGGTCCACCAAGCTTTGCCTCTCTTGCCAAATGAATTGGCAAATGAACCATGATATCAAAGAATGCCGGAGGAAAAACAATTTGAAATTTGCACAATATGATAGGAATTGCAGCCTCTAAAATATCAAGGTCTTCAATTGTCAAGCACTTAGAGCATAAGTTTTTGAAAAATTTGCCTATCTCTATAATTGGTTCACACACTTCCTTAGGCAATAAACCATGTATTGCTAATGGAAAAATGTCTTCCAATAATACATGGTGATCATGACTTTTTAATCCATGTATCTTTTTCTCTTGTACCTTGACACACCTTGAAATGTTTGATGGAAAGGCATCCGGAACCTTCAAATGAGCTAAGAAATTACATACTTTCAACTTCTCTTCTGGGGACAATGCATAGCATGCTGCTGGTAACAAAACCTTGTTCCCATCCTCAATTGGATGCAACCCTTGCCTGATGCCAAGGTCCACCAAATCATATCTACTTTTTAGCGTGTCCTTTGTCTTCCCAACCATATTCATGACAGTTGATAAAATACTTTCAGAAATATTTTTTTCTATGTGCATCACATCAAGGTTATGTCGTAACATAAGAGTCTTCCAATAAGGCAATTGGAAAAAAATACTTTTTTTCCTCCAATTGTAAGCATTGTTGGTAACGTCACGCTTTCTCTTTTGCCCTTTACCATAAGACACATTACCCAAACCTTGTAATTGCATAAGTACTTCATCACCTGTTAAAGGATTAGGTGCAACTCCCTTTTCAACTTTCCCATCAAATAACTTCTTATTTTTGCGCCATCGATGGTTCAAGGGAAGAAAGCTGTGGTGACCCATATAACACAATTTACTACGTAAGGAAACTGACTGAGTATCTTTATGGCAACAAGGGCATGCACGCTTGCCTTTAGTTGACCAACCCGAGAGGTTTCCATATGCAGGAAAGTCATTAATCGTCCACATGACAGTCGCACACATCAAAAAATTAGATTGTGAATATGCATCATAAGTCTCCGCTCCATCCCATGATTCCTTCAACTCTTCAATCATCGGTTGTAAGTATACATCTATATCATTTCCTGGACACTTAGAACCTGGAATGAGAAGTGTCATCATGAAATATGGACTCTTCATGCAATCCCATGGTGGCAAATTATATGGAACTACTACCACTGGCCAAATACTATGACTGGAACTCATGTTTCCATAAGGCTGGAACCCATCACTTGCTAAACCTAATCGAACATTTCTTAGTTCAGCTGAAAAAGTAGGATGTTTCTCATCAAAGGATTTCCATGCCATGGAGTCGGATGGATGTCGCAAGACACCATCATCAACACGTTCCTCCTTGTGCCACCTCATTTTTTTTGCTGTCTCTCTTGCCATGTATAATCTCTGAAGTCTTGGTTTAATTGGAAAATGTCGCAAGACTTTATGAGCTACTTTCTTGCCTCCACTCTCTTTTGTCTTCCATCTTGACTTACCACATCTAGGACATGATTGCGCATTGGCATGCTCACGCCAATATAAGATGCAATCGTTCTCACATGCATCTATTTTGGTGTACCCCAAGCCCAAGTCTCGAAGCACTTTCTTTGCTTCATAGAAAGAACTTGGAACAAATGACCCCTCCGGAAGAACTTCTTTAAAAAAGCTCAACAATTCGTCCATCGATTTATTGCTCCAATGATTGAGGCACTTCAAGTGAAGTAGTCTAATTACAAAAGACAACTTCGATACATTTTTATAACCAGGATAAAGTTCTGTCTCAGCATCTTCCAACAATTTGTAGAACTTTCTCGCATGCACATTTGGCTCTTCATTGTCCTTAGGAAGATTATTCGCATCTTCCATATTTGTATATCCATAAGCATCGTGGATCATTGTGGTAATGTCATCCTCTTCAACACCATCATTCTCTACTTCATCATTATTTATCGCACTAGAATTTTCAACTCTAACTGACACCTCTCCATGCAAGTCCCACACTTTATAACTATCCCAAAAACCATTGCTCAACAAGTCTCTTCTTACTTGAATTTTCGACTTTAACGCGGTATTTCTGCATCCTTTACAAGGACATCGAATCACAGTACTCACATTTGGTTGATCATATGCCCAATTAAGAAAGTTGTCCATTCCTGTAATATACCTTTTATCACATTTATTCTTAATATTCAACCAACTTTTATCCATATCTAGCCTCTACAAAAGAAGCAACCAATAAATAAATAAATAAATAAATAAACAGTGTAAGGAAATCATTAACAACATAAGACAAGTCATATTAAACAAATTTACTAGGACATCAATCTCTTTAAAGAGTGCATTAAATAAATCACAAAAGCTTGATAAATTAATATATATTCTCACAAAAACCAAGTCCCATAAAGATAATAAATTTTTAATCCCCATCAATCCTATTCACAACTGTGATGTCCTTTGATATTAAGACAAGCTAACATATTTTTGCCTATAGTTAATCTAAATGACAAAGTGCATAATAGCACTGTAGCATCCATGAAATCAGCTGGAAGAACAATTACAGCTTATACATGCTATTCAAAAACTGAATATTAAAGAATTGAACTACTCTAAGTACACTTGAGTAATAACCAACTATAGCACGTACCAAAAAGAAGTGCAAACTGGTTTAAATCTTTCTAAACCAGTGATGAGAAAATAAACACTACAAAATAACTAAATCTTTTGCATATATATACAAGAGAAGTACACACTGATTCTAAGTATTATAAATCACTTTATTTATTTAGTTTCTAAGGGTAAAAGCTTGAAAAAATCATCATTGTAAGTTTCTAGGAATTACTGTCACCTTCCCTTCTTGATAATGAGAGTTGTTTCTTATCGTCCTATATTTCATACTATTGAACTCAAGAACCAAACATATCCAAACAGAAATTAGTTACTAACTAATTAAATCTACAATAAGACTGATCTCCTGCTTCAGACATATTCAATAATTGCTTCCATGTTATAGCTTAGGTGACATCCCCCTGCATATTATCTTGTATTAAGTTCCACTAACAGCACACTCAAATAACTTTGCTCAGGAAAAACTTTCTATGCATTCTCCATTATGTATTAAATATTAGTATGATTCAAAAACTAATTAGCAAACACTATAATTCTTATACGATTAGATTGTATATTAAGTACTTCTTCATTGGTATGTCAAGGTCGTATATGAAAGAGAACCGATAGTACAAGAAAGATAGAGATTTCTTATTATCCCAGTGGAAAAAAGTAAGACTACAATTTTCAAAAACAAAGTTATTGTATTAAAACCTACGCTCATGAAACTGCATACGAGCAGCAAGCCGACATTGTTGCTTGGGTTCCTTATTTTTTTCACTGTAAATATATTCATATGACTTGATGTAACTGTTCCGTAGTGTTTAAAAATTTAACCTTTAGTAAAATCAGAGTAATCAAAATCACAGAAGCTATGATAAATCAAACCAAATATCCAAAAAATACAAGATTCTTCTAACCTATCACAATTAAGGTTCAATTCTGTTCATCCACTAATGCAATTCGTAGGTTTCGCCTTTGAAGCATTATAATATTGACATTCAAATAATTTTAGAATTGAGGTGAGAGGGAATTATATTCGTTCTAGTAAATCGAGAAACAAAATAAACCCACCGTGAAACACATCAAATTAAGAAATTGAGAGAGGAACTAACTCAATATCGCCACTGATATAAGCTTTGGCAGAGGCAAGTGAAGAAAAATCAAACTTACAATCGAAATTCTGAGCAGAGTTATACGCCTCTATTTGAGTTCTTCAGCAACAGCCGATTGATGCTTGGTTTCTTTGATTTTGTTTTCTAGCCTAGGGTAGGGTTTTTTGATAGGAAAAAATTTGCGCGCGAAGTTTTTTTATTTTAGATAGAAATAAGTTCAGAGTATTTGCTTATTTTACTTTTCTTTGTAGGAGACTTTTGGTTTGAATTTAATTAAAACAATATTAAATTTAACATATCGTGGCGACATAGTGGCCACTAGATCTCTATACCTGCGACAAAGAATTGGTTGCCACGAAAAAAAAAAATTCGCCAAAATTTTTTTGCCCGGGAAAGGGAAATTTCGTCTAATAGTTACACCTATTTGTTGCAACCTAGTTTAAGCTGCCACTAAATGTGTTGTTTTTGTGGCAATTATTATGGTTGCCACAAAAGCTATTACTTTTTGTGGCAACTTCTTAACGTCGCCACCAAATCCATTACTATTTGTGGCAACTAATCAAGTCGCCACGGAGTACTGCAGCTAAAAGTCCCTTTTCTTGTAGTGTGAGTTTTCCGGTAGAACTTTCAGATCTGGTTCGTTTTTCCTTTTTTTCCCCTTTTTTCCTTTTTGTATGTATATATTTGTATTTTTCTGTATATATGTGTATGTGTAGTATATTTTTGTATTTTGTATATATAAATATGTATACCTTTTATATTTTTGTATATGAATGTCTATTTTTCATTTTTTTGTATGTGTATATGTATGTATATATGTGTATATTTTTGTATGATTGTGTTTATGTATGAAAGTAGAAAAGTTGACTTTATATTTTTTTGTATAACTTTGTATGTTTGTGTATATTTTTTGAATGTGTGTGTATGTTTGGGTTATATTTAGTGTATATGTGTATAGTTTTTGTATGTTCCGTTTTGAATATCGAAAAAAAAATTGGTGGTGATGGTGGCGGCCGGCGGCGGCTGTCTGGCGGCAGGAGGTGGCTGGCCGGTGGCTGTTCACTGTGGCAGCAGTCCCATGGCAGTGATGGGTGGAGAAGGTAGAGAGGAAGAAGGAGGAGAAAATATTAAATTGTAGGTATTTGTTGAAAATTGTATATGTATGTAAAAAAAACTATTGCTATATTTTAAGTGGAAAAGTATCGATATTTTTTGTAAATATTGAGTTAGGGTTGTATATTTTTATAAATCTCCCTTATTATTATAACAAGCTATCTGTAATTGCCTTTCCTAGTGGTATTGCCTTTCCTAATGGTGTATATGGTTGCGCAAATATTGTTTACTCGTTGAGAAATTTGATCTGTCATTTTTGTTGTTGCAGCTTCCTTGTATTATGTGGCTTGCCATCTATAAACCTAAAAGGTTTGGCTTGTCTTGATTCACAAATTGGGTATGTTACAAAAACTAGCAAACTTTATTGAGAAATTGATAAACTTTGATTGCATTGCTAATACTATATTATTTGTCTTTGTTCAAATGCAGATATGCATCATACTTGGTGTCCTTATGGTTTTAGCTCCCATTGGTGCATTGAGGCACATCATATAGCAAGCTAAGAGTTACCAGTTCTATTCTTAATTGCATGATCCTTGGAAAATCATTTAGAAAACTAGATTTTCCTGGTAACAAAAGATTTTTAGTATTTGTCCGACGATGGTTTAACTGTCCACCTAAGTTATAGTTCTATTGCTATATTGGTGTTTAATACTTCCGTATAGGGGTGTCAATGGTTACCGAACCATACCGAACCGAATTTTAGGTTCTTTAAACTAAAACCGTAGGTTCTTATGCAAAGTCATAACCGTACCGATTATTAGGTTAGGTTTTTTATTTTATAAAAAGAAATCGAAAAAATACCGAACCGAATAAATTTTAATACATAAACTATACTTTATATATGAAACTTATATGTATAACTATATATAATTTAATTAATTCAAAAATCAACAAAGTAGAAATTTTTTAATCGTTAATCATTGGGTGAAATTACTAATGAAAAGCATCCCAACCTACATAATAGTACTATTGCTACTACTAAAAGTTGAAACTAATATGTTTCAATAGTGTATTGATTTCACCATTTTAAACTCTAAATTCCTTAAAATCTAGTTCCTGTTGAAGTGACAAAATTTATTGTAGAAAGTCTTCGTGGACCCTTTTTGCATTCGCCTGTAAATTTTATCCGCGGGTGAAGGTTTCTCTTATTAAATTTATGTCGACTTATGTTTATTTTGGACTTTGATTTAGTATATAACAATACATCATAATTAAATATCTTATTGATAAAATAAACGAACATGAGTTTAAAAGTCGAAATAATGTGAATAATCGTCTAGCTTTTCATTTATTTATTCTTACCCACTCTTTCATAATGTTATCTAGATACTAGGTATTGTAAAGTGCTTCACTTCCGCATATTGTAATAAATCATTCTAAGCACACTTCGCCAAATATCCAATTGATTGTGATATCATTGTTATTTCTAATATCGTTTAGTAATAATATTTATATTTTGATTCAATCATTAGAACCGTATGAGTTTTGCAATGAAAGTGATACTTATTTTTCAATGTTGTCTTGTATAACAAAAATCATAATTTTAGTCAATAATTCTTCTTTAAAAAAAACCGAAAAATTAACCGAACCGTACCGAAACCGAAGAGAAACCGATATGATCGGGACGGTTTTGAAAATTCAAATTTTGGTTATACATTCTATGATAACCGAAAAATTAGTATTGTACAAAATTTTCAAAATAACCGACCGAACCGAACCATTGACACCCCTACTTCCGTATCATACATTTGTGCTTAATGGATATTGAGTCTGAGATTTAGCTTTTGTATAATGCAACTTCCACTTGTTTTTGTTAGGTGTTGTATATCATATTTATAACATTTTATTTAGCAGGATTACAGTGTTAACGAGGGAATTCCCTTGCTAAAATATTTAATTTTTTGATATATTTTTTTAAGGAGATCTCTCGCTAGTACCGAGGGAACTCCGTCGGTGGTGTGTACAACAAGGGGTGAATTCCGAGGTATGCGTACCGAGAAAAATACCTTGGTATAATATGTTTTCTTAGGGGTTTTCCTCAGTATTCTCCCTTGAAAAACGCTCATTTTCTAGTAGTGTATGTCTCATTTTATGTCGCACACTTTAATTTTTAGTCAGTCAAATAAAGAATCACACTTATATTTAGCTATTATTCTATTTTATGAAATAATTTACGACCATAGAAATTTCTATGATTTGTTTTATACCATAAGCTTAAAAGATCTTCATCTTTTCCCCTATCTAGTCAAACTAGGTAACATGGTGTAGTAAAATTCATTTCTTTTACCAACAGATTATTTTCTCTCTTTGGTCGTTTGCAATAAAATTTAGGCAGCTACGACTGTGTCAGTGTTCAATGATTAGTACTAGAGGCAGCCTTGTTTGGGCTTCATTAGCATTGGAAAATAGGTACTGTGAGAACAAGCTTACCACTAAAAGAAAATGCCATAAACTACAAAAGCAAACTCATGTGACTTGGTAACAGCAAAATGGAACGAAACATCTAAATGTTTCAACTGATAAGTGAGCAGGATAAAAGAACTAAGCAAGAAAGAGAACACTACAAACAGTTAATTGTGCCCATACTTGAAGGACTCATGTTACCAGAACTTTCCACACTAACATTGAAGTTCTTATCATTTAGTAGTTCGCCAATTGTAGAGTACACATAAAAGTAGGACAAATTAGACCAAAATATAAATAAGTGCGTTGTGGTATTGTAAATCAATAAGTAATTACACAAACAGATCAAGTGAGAAGGAAAATGATTTCCAAGAGAGACACTCCATTTGGCAAATTCAAATTCAGATAAGGAGAATTACCCAACCGCAGTCATAATTTGTAAGGAATTTAAGATATCAGTTATATTGTTTGGATTCTTCAAGATACCGCCACATTCGTATTAGACTTGCCTAAAGTGCAAGCCATATTCCAGCAGCCGAGTATTTAATTAATTAAATATTAAAAATAGTCATAGTTACACTATAATCATTAAATATTTAACTTAATTAAATAGGAATCAAGTTATTCTACATTGTTGGCTTATAATATATATTATTGTCAATATTATTAAATAACTAGTAATTTTTTTGCTTAACTGGCCGTAGTTATATACAAATGAAACTCAGTTACCAGGCCCTAAACTAAGTTGGGTATTGAAAACAAAAGTACCATACAAGATTAAATTCTTCCTTTGATCTTTCTGCTCAAATAAACTCACCACTACTTCTTTATTATTCTACAGACACATTATCCCTTATAATGCTTGCAAATGCTGTCCTAACACCCCTGAAACTCTTCAACATATTTTCATCAGTTGTCTAAAAACCTCCCATGTGTAGACCACACTCTATATCCATACTGGCCAAGATCTAATAACTTGGATCAGAGATGTTTGCAAAGCCACTGATAGTCCTAGCCACTCTTCAGGCCTTCCTCTTGATACTCTTATCCTCTTTGCTCTTTAGGGCATCTGGAATAAAAGGAACAAGAACTTCTTTGAAAATGGGAGCAAGATTGCTTCAAGTTCTGATATCCTCATGCATGCTGCTGAATATTTCTATCTTGTTACTCTTAGAAGAAGTACTCATCTTACCAGAGTTATATATTTTAAATGGCACCCTCCCGAACAGAACTGCTACAAGTTTAACACGGATGGAGCTTACTGCCATACTTCTCAAAGCATGTCCCTTCAAGCTCTATTGTCTACTCTAAACTGCAAGCTTTATTCCAAGGTCTCACTATGGCAAAAGAAAGGAATCTCTCTCCCTTAAAAGTCGAGTGTGACTCCCAAGTCATCATCCAAATAGTTCAAGGGTCAAATGATGCTTATGCTAACTTACTTCTTGATTGCAGATCATTGGTCGCTAAGCTCTGCAACGAAGATATTGGCCATATATAGAGAGAAACAAATTTTGTGGCTGACTTTTTGGCTAAGAATTGATATTTAGATGCTTCTCTTGTAGATATTATGTACTTTGATTAGAGCCACCAATATCACTACAAAAAGCAGGTTCTTACCAGCGGTGTTTTAGCGGCGGTTTACCAAACCGTTAGGAATTCTTTACAGTTTGTTGCGCTTTCATTAACTGTTGCAAAATACACTGGTTACCGACGGTTTTTTAATACTATTGCGGCGATTTTGGTTAACTAATATAAATGCAGCGGTTGCTTGCTTTAGCAGCGGGTGTAACCTTCGTCCCACATCGACTGAACACAACAATTTTATGCTCTTTATAATGCTGAAGTGCAATTGACTGTATCAAAGTTATTTGTCTTACTTGGGTGGCTGACCTGTTCAACAGGTTGATGGCTGTTGGACTTTGAGCTGGCCCAAATCTACAAAATACATGGGCCAACGAAATCTTGGTTGCTAGTGTGGATAATAGCTGGACCCAACTCCATTATATTCATTTTGCAAAATCTCGTGGTTTAGCTACGGTTTTGTCTGTCAACCGCTGCCGAAAATTGGTTAGGGGCAGTTCTGCCAGTGGATATTGAAAATGGCTGCTAGCTAGTTTTGTACAGCCGCTTGTAGGGGTGGGCACTATTCGGATTAAACCGAAAAACTAAATCGAACCGAATTAGTTTTTTAATTTGGTTTGGATTTTTAAATAATTGGTTTGGATTGGATTGAGAATATGAAAACTTTGGTGTTTTGGTTTGGTTTCGGATTTCAAATCATAGAAACCGAAAAAATCGAAATATATATATACACACACACAAAGAAAGGCTCTCATACTTTTATGATTATCTCTTAACCTAAACTTGTTTAAAGGTTTTAGAGTTTGAATATTTCAATACTTTATGCCTTCAATACTTTAACCTCTTTGTATTATGGTATAATATGTGTGAAGCTTTCATCAAAAGTTTCAATCAGCTTTTACCTCTTGAATGGCGTAAGATCTCCTTTTACCTAGGATTCATGTTCTCTCTTTATCTAGAATTATGATTTAGATTTAATGTTTAATATTTTGACTTGTATTTATATTTTTTCAAGTATTTCATTTTAAAGTTTGTCTTTATGACAAAACCGAAAAAATCGAAAACCAAACCGAAAAAAATCGAACCGAAAAGAGGAAAACCGAACCAAACCAAATTTATTTTGGTTTGGATTGGATTTGAAGTTTTTCAAAATCGAAAACCGAAAAACCGAAACCGAATAGTTAAAAACCGAACCGAAAACCAAATGCCCACCCCTAGCCGCTTGGCAGCAGTTCAAAAACCGCCGGTAATTTTGTTAGGAGCAGTTAAAAACTTCTGGTAAACTTAAATCAACTACTGCTATGCTATATTTTTTTAGTGTATGGGCTTGGCCCGTGATTTGAAAGGCTGGGCTATGATTTTTCTAGCCCATTAAATACCGAGGCTTGTTAGCTCGGCCCATGCAAGCCCACGACCCGTGAGGCTTGACTGAGGCTAGCCTGGCATGGCCCGTGGGCTTAGTAAAATAGCATTTGCCTTTTCTACCCTCCGTAAGTATATTTAACAATGGGTATAATTCTAATGACTAAAGTAAATCAATAATTCGAAATTAATAATTGATCTTGCAAAATAAATTAGAGTTCTAATGTAATACTATCAATAGATTATAGTACCGCCTACTTCTTAATCATGAAAAGAGAATATCCTATTAGGGTTAGACAATCACCTTTATCTATAAAAAATATTACCTTACTGTGTTGATGGAGAATATCAAATATGTATGATAGCTTGATTGAAGTTTGTGATTTAATTCTTATTTCTTGTCTTATCTGAAGTCGCTTCATGAACTTTTGAAATTATGATTCACTTTCTTTTAATGAAAGTTGAAATGATTAAGTTCATATTAAGTATTTGTTGTAATCAAAGTTTTTACTATTTTTCAGTTGAAAATAATGGTAATATTTTCTGTACATCTAGTTTAAAATGTTATCAAAAATTCTAAATCAATATTAAAAAAAATTAAAATAATAATGATAGTGGGTTGGCTCGGCTCAGCCTGCGGCCCATATAGGGCCAGGCTGGGCTAATAGTATAATTTACCGGCCCATGCAAATTGTGGGCCAGCCCGGCTCGCCCCCCATAAATTACAAAGCCCACATGGACTGGGTCGGGCAGGCCTATATTGACAACACTAATTTTGATTATCCTCCTGCTTATGTAACTAATGAACTACTGCTACTATAATATTAGTTACTATATACAACTAATGTAGTTGATGTTCCTATATATATTGGCCATATATATTTATTAGCCGCACCCCTAATCCTAAAATTATGTGATGACGAGTACAATATCTATATATGCACCATTGTCAGATATGCATTATTATAGGATATTAGTAGCATTTTCTTATTTCTCCTGGTTTCTCTATCATCTTAGTAGCAATATTGGTTTGACAATACACTCCTAGAAGATAAAAACTACTCCACCACTTACCAGGATGATAATTCAAGACCTCAATCACCACAAACATAAGCAGTAATTGCATGTTCAAAGTTTTCAGGAAAATTTGTTACATTAGGAATAAAATGTACATAAAGTAGAGAACAATTCTACAACGCCGCGTCAGTTGCATAAATGAACAGCCGAATACACATTTATGTCACAGCCTAATCTTCAAATTAGCACTCTGTGCGGCACTTGACGGTTTGCCTACAAAGTAGCAAAATCAAGTAAGCCTTTAACCTCACAAGATCGCTAAGAGAATGCTTAACAAAGAAATACTAGAGAGATTTGCCAAAGAGAGTATTGTATTCACTCAAACTTTTCTGGATGCCTTTATAAATGAATGCCTCCCCTATTTATACTACTCATCGAGGGGCTATCGTGCAAATAATAATTGTTTATGAATCCCTAGTATTTACTCATAAGGACCTACTCTAGAGAATTTCATTGACCTAGAATCTTTTAAGGCATTCTTTACAATTTCAAGAGGTTCTAGGTTGTTCTATGAGAACTTCCCACACAACTCTAGAGTATTCTACTCCCTTTGGCTTAGTTGGCGCCATTCGTGCGCCATATCGCGCCTATGTGGCATGATGACTTGGCGAGGGTGTCACACTCTCCCCCACCTGATGTTGCGACGACCGCGGCGCAATGCTACTGCATATACTCGTGGTACTTGTCCTTGAATTTCCACAAGTCTTGATATCGCTCTCACGTAGCCTCCTTCGGAGATTGTCCCTTCCAATGCACAAGGAACATGGCTGTCGACTTTTGACCCTTTTATCCTCTCGCCTCGTATTCAATGATGGCTTCGATATCTCGATCCTGCGAGGCAGTGACAGTAATAGGTACTCGAGTCGTCTAGCCCCGGCTCGGGTCTTCCTTATCTTCATGGTACGGCTTCAACACACTAGCATGGAAGACTGGATGAATCTTCAAGTGAGCAGGCAAGTCTAACTTATAAGAAACCTTGCCCACCTTAGCAATGATCTCGAATGACCCTTCGTACTTGTGCACTAAGTTTGGATGCATGCCTCGTAGTGCCTTGAACTGTCTCGGGTTGAACTTGACTAAGAACATGTCCCCAACTTAAGACTCCATGGGACGCCTCTTGTGGTAGGCAAACTTCTTCATCTTCCGGGACGCCTTGTCCAACACTACAACAATAGTCACATATAGCTACGAAACTTCGGCTACAAATTTGAAAATCGTGGCTAGTACCTAGTAATAGCCACAAATATTAGATTTTTATGGCTATTTCCAATTTCATAAAATTTCTTAGCCACAAGAGATAAATTAGCAAAGCTAATTCCTTATTTTATGTTATAGTTGCTCAATATCGTGGCAATAACTACCAAATAGCGATAAATTTATTGCCACGTCTAAACTCCGTAACTAATTATCAACTTTTTGCCATGGTTTTAATATCTTGTAGCAATAGTGACGTTTTAGCCACAATAAATTATTGAAACAAAATATTGTAGCTAATTTATCAGTATTTCGCTACGTTATTGAAGTTATTGTAGCAATATATACCATTTAGCCACAATAAATATTTGAAATAAAATGGTGTAGCTAATTTCCATCTTTTTGCCATGTTCTTTAAGTTATTGTAGCAAAAGTAACCTTTTAGCTATAAAAATTATTTAAAACATAATATTGTAGCTAAATGAACATTTCCTCAACTTTAAAATTGTGGAAATAATTGACTCAATAGTTACAATTAATCATCATGATAAAACGATATAGCTACGATTTTATAACTACATTAGTTTTGTAGCAAACTAGAAGTATTTTTCATTCATTGAAAGTCCATGCAGCGAAATCGGCGTGGCCAAAATACATAATTTTATAGCTATAATAAACTTATAGCAATTGATGAGTGTAGTTACATTTATTTGATATGACAAAATGATTAGCCACATATTCATAAAATAAAATAAAGTTTTGTAGAAGTCATATCTTTTAGTCATTCACTTGAAGTTACTTTAAAATGTTACTAATAATCACAATAAATTAGTTGTAAAAAAATTTCACTGTTAGCTGAATATTTTGTTCGGACGATAAAAATTATGACAAGATATCGAAACTAACTAGAGAAAGTTATTAGATTTTTTAATCTAAATAATAAATTTAGAAAAAATAGAAAATTATTACTTAATGTTTAAAATAACTACTCAAAGATTGAAAAGCTTTAATAATTAGTAAAAATAGTTATGCATATGTACTTTTTAAAGATTTTTATTTTCTATATAGATATAATTGATTGCATAAATCATTTTTTATGGAGATCATCAAAACAATACCAGCGTTTGAAGATAATATTTCTAGTATATCAAAACTCAATCAAATGACAATTATCAACTCAATACAATTTAATATAATTATTATTCCATCCAAATAATTAAGTATAACAAAGTAGCATAAAAATTTAATAAAATAATAAGCAATTAAACATCATCTGCAAATAAAATAATTAAAAGTTTGAATGTTAATTAAGCATAAACAAATAAGCATAAAAGAGTTCTAGTTCACAATAACAAGTCTTCATCATCAGTTTCAGGTTCTGATTCAATATCTTCAACAATATTATCAGCTAAGGTAACATCAGTGCTAATGACATCAAGATCAGTTCTTCCCCATTGTATAATGTCATCATCTTCCTCAAATATACACATAGCAGGACCTTGCACATCTTGTTGAAAAGTTTCTTCACCGACAGAACCATCAGTAAAATAAGAAGAATGACCATTCAAGACAACTGACCAATTGGGATGCAGATTGTCCTTGACATAAAAAACTTGTTCTGCTTGAGATGCAAGCACAAATGGTTCATTTGTTGATAGCCTTCGATTGGTATTGACACTAACAAAACCATGTTTATCAATCTTCACTCCTTTTCCAATGTGAACGTCCCACCAATCACATTTAAATAAAACAATTCGCTTTTCCAAATATTGAAGTTCTACTATTTCAGTTAGAACTCCATAATAATTCAAATTTTTACCATTTATTACTCCTCGTACCAGAACACCACAATTTTGCTTCACCCTTTTTTCTTCGAGTTGTTTAGTGTGAAACCTGAATCCATTTATTGCATACCCTTTGAATCTCTGGACTCCAACCAATGGACCTCTAGCCAAGGAATACAATTCGTCACTTGTATGTGAATTTCCTTGTTTACGCATCTGACGAACCTTTTTATAAAATAAATAAATAAATTATGATGCTAAATAAGTATTAAACAACAACAACAGCAACATACCCTAAATAAGTATTAAAATTGAACTAAAAGTACAGTGAAAACTTACTCGATGGTAAAACCATTCTTCGAACTCCATGTTGTTATTATTCTGTTCATATTCACTGAATAAAGACAACCAAATAAATATGAAAACTTTATAAATTAGACAAGCGAACACAATAAATAAGAAACACAATACTATGAAGAAACACACTGTAGAAATGGTAGAACTTCTTCGCAGTTTCTCAAAACATAATTATGAGCTTGTTTTCGCTCAAACTCTTCAAGATTCCTTGATGTATCTCTTGTTAAAGGGCAACCCTTTTGTTCAAATACTGATAATCCAGTGTATGACTCGACACGATTGCCTTCGTAATTTTTGTCCACTCGATCTCTCACACTACCATGTAAATACCTTGAACAAAATATTAAACTTTCTTCAACAATATAGCCTTCTGCAATAGATCCTTCTGGTCGACCTTTGTTACGAACATAACATTTTAATGTGCGCAAGAATCTACATGATAAAACATGCAATTAAATTAGGCATGGCAGTTGTATTCTTTGGTTGATGTAGGATACTAATTAGAGAGGATTTGGGATCAAATCATCTAACCCTGATACTGCCACTGCGGAGATAAATTGGAAAACACTTAATTTAATGAGTGAAAATAAAGTACACTCCCTTCAACAACGCACCACAGTTTGGTACACAAGTTTAGTACTGTTAATAACAGATAGTATATGTTTATACAAGTAAGAATCGATGAAAAAGATACAACTTTAAGTTTTAGGGACAAAGCGATTAACATCTAAGGAGCCTGTTCATCACTGGGATAACAAGAGGCTGAATGCAGGGGATGTAAGAACCATCTTTTGGTATTGATAATCCATATAAATTTATGTTATGGATTTTTTGGTTGACATTTTTACATTCTCGTGTTTGAAATTTTGGACATAGGCATCAGCAAGCTTATCCCAGAGCAGAGAGTACATATGCAGCTCTTGATAACTTTTGAGACAAGTATGAGTTAAACAGGGCATGGCATTAGTAACCCAACAATTGTGGAGTTGATTGAATTATAGCAGCCAATACAAGAGCGCTTTATTAAATGACACACTAGATGAAGTGCTAGTACTTGGTAGATATACACGTGATAAAATCAACTAATAATAGCAGTAATGAAAGAGTTGCACAAGAACCTAGTCTAAAATTAAAAAAAAAATATGTATTCTTTCCTTTTTCCTCATAACAGAACATAAAGCTTTGAAATACATATATCGACCCTGCTTTTAAGTTTTACCTACCAATATTTGCCATCTGCGGTAAGAGTGTAAATAGGGACCTGAAGCTGTGTCTTAACTTTGAGCAGATTAATTTATTTTAGGACAAAGTAATATGGACAAATCGTCTCTAACTTGGTTACCATTTTGGAGCAGTATTTATCTTTTGTATGACAGAAGCAAATATGGACAAATCGTTTGTAATGTGGTTAGTAAGTTAATCTATGCCCACGTGACCCTTCCTTTCTAACTTTGGTCCATGAAGCAGATTTGTGTATTAGGATTATTTTTATAGGACAAAGCAAGAAAGCATATGGCCAAATCATCTACTCACACGGTTAGTAAGAATATGCATACCCAGACCTTTCGTTTTTAATTTTGAGCAGATTTCTATTTTATTCCTTGAATTATTGTCTTACTCGGACTATAGTCAGTGTACTATTTGACTGGACACTTGACCCTTAATTAAAATAAGTAATACGTGATTGTGGAACAATCATTAATTAATGACGCATAAACATACTTATTGACTACCATGAAAGTTGACTCAAAAACATCTCAATCAGAGCAAGCCCATCTCGCCAAATGGTGAACGGAGGGAATTAAGTACTTATCTAACTTCCTCACCTATAAAAGGAGCTAGCTAACAGCTTCTCTACATTCATTCCTACTATCTTTCTCCTCCTACTCTCTTTCAATTCTTCTTCAAAACTGAAATATATTAAACTTTAAAACTTTTGAGAAGAGATGGATATAACATATGCAACTCTTGATAACTTTTGAGACAAGTATGTACCTATAATTATAAACTAAAATTTGAAAACATACCGCTCTATTGGGTACATCCACCTGTATTGCACAGGTCCAGCAAGCTTGGCCTCTGTCGGAAGATGAATGACTAGGTGCACTATAATATCAAAAAATGCTGGTAAAAATATTTTCTCTAATTTGGATTATATTACTGGAATTTGAGATGCAAGGTGATCCAACACATCAGCTCTTAATGTTTTTGAACACAACTCTCTAAAGAAAATGCTTAACTCGGTGATAGCATCATAGACAATGTTTGGTACAACTCCCTGAATTGCAAAAGGAAGCAGTTGTTCCAAAAGAATATGAGAATCGTGACTCTTCAGTCCATATATTTTACGATCCTTCACATTTACACACCTTGATATATTGGAACAATAACCATCTGGAACCTTTATAGCTTTCAAAATCTTGCATACTTTAGACTTTTCTTCTGGTGATAAAGTATAGCATGCTGCTGGGTAGTACCACTTTCCATCTCTTTGAGTAGGATGCAAATCTCTTCTTATGTCCATATCCTTCAAATCACGACGAGCATTCAGATTATCTTTTGTCTTCCCTTCAATATCTAATAACGTCCCAATAATATTGTCACAAACATTTTTTTCAATATGCATGGGATCTAAATTGTGACGAATTAGATTATTTTTCCAATATGGAAGTTTGAAAAAAATGCTTTTCTTCCTCCAGTTATGAAAACCTTTACCTTTTACGTTTCTCTGTTTCTTCTGGGTCTTGCCAAATGTTACAAGTTGATGATCTTCAACAAGATGCTGTTGTACGTAAATATATTTTTTTCCTCTTTATATCATTCTAGAATATGTGTATGCATATATTTTTAATGATGATATTTTTTAATTGTAGGTTCAACTTGAACAGCTAAAAAAACAGCAAAAAGAAGGAGAAATTTCATTAAATGATGATGATATCTTTGAAAAGGTGCTTGGGGCAGAAAAAAATGGATATCTTCGTGCATATGGACCTGGAAAGAGCATCAGCGAGTACTTTGGTGGTAGACCGATAAAAGTTCAACTCATAAAGCAAGTGGAAGCAACTAGAAACGAAGCAAATGAGCGTGTGGAAGAAGTTAAAAGAGAAGCTCGAGAACAAGTTGAAGGAATCAAGAAAGAAATGGAAAATAAACTAGCAGAGCATGATAGACGATGGGGAGAAAAAATTCGAAGGGTATTAGCAGCAATAGGACAAGAGCGGTCAAATGATGTTGAATCGTTAGTGGAGCTTATGGATGAACCATGAAAGCATCAAAACTGTTTGGGACAACACGGAAATCTATTTTGTTTTATTTTAAAAGTATTTAATATGTTCTGAATCGAACAATGTTTTACTAGCACAATTTGTTTCATTGGTATTGTTGAATAAAATTATGCTTTTTCGTAGTTTTGTGCATTTTTCGATGGATATTTTTAAAATTTGATATATAAATTCATGCTAAAAATATGGATATTAGCCACATAATATAAATTCATATGGCCAGCAATGCTTGTAAAAATTCTTCAATTCATAGCTATGAAACTTTTTTAGTTATAGCTAAAAAATTTATTATTGCCACGCAACAATCACATGGCTATATGTTTTCCCTTTTCGTAGCAAATGATGAAAATATTTTGCTACAATCATATATGTTCTATAGCAAAAAGTATAAATTCTTAGCCACAATATTAAAGTATTTGTGGCAAATGAAGAATTTTTTTTTGCTACAATTATATATATTTTATAGCAAAAACTATAAATTCTTAGCCACAATATAAAAGTATTTGTGGCAAATATTTCAATGTGTAGATATGAATTTTTGAATTGGTAGCTAAAAGCGGATACTATTGCCACGAAAATAAATTATAGGAATAGCCACAAGTTCTAGATTTTCATGGCAAACGAATTAATCATTTGCTACATTATATTATCTCGTGGCTAAAATTTTAAAGATCGCTACGAACCTTATTTTTCGTGGCAAAAGAATAAATTTATTTGCCATAAATATTTTATTTGTGGCAAAAAATAAAATATTTTGCTATAAGTAATTCTTTTGTGGCAAAACGTTCTACTATTATAGCTACAACCCAAAAATAATTTGTGGCAATAAGTACTAGTTCTTAGCCATGATATATGTAAAGTCCGTAGCTAACATTTAGCTACGCCACCTTTAGCTACGAATGCTACGGAAGAAAAATATTGTGGCTAAAGTATGTTGCTACGAAAATTTTCATATTTAGCTACGATGTATTTTGTAGCTATAGATGTGTAATGTTGTAGTGCAAGTAAGACTTAACAGTGTCAAGCTGCTCTCCAAATCCCTTAGCCATATGATATGCTCCAAAACTCTTGCCCTCGAACGCGGCCGGTAAAGAATGAGGAGTTTGAGGCTGTTGGCCTGTGGCTAGCTCGAATAGTGTCCTTCCTGTGGACTCGCTCCGCTACAAGTTATATGAGAATTGGGCTACATCCAAAAGCCTTGCCCAATCTTTTTGATGTGCGCTCACAAAGTGTCTCAAGTAGCACTCAAGTAGCGCATTGACTCGTTCTATTTGGCCATATGTCTGAGGGTGGAAACTGGTAGAGAAATGCAACTCCGTGCCAAGCATCTCGAACAACTCTTTCCAAAAGTTCCCACTGAAGCGAGGGTCTCGGTCACTAATGATATGCCTCGGCAAGCCCCAATACTTGACAACATTCTTAAAGAATAACATGGCGGCTTCCTTAGCAGTGCAACTAGCTGAGGCGCGCATAAAGGTAGCATACTTAGAAAATCTGTCCAACACGACCATGATAGTACCATATCCGTCGGACTTCAGTAAGCAAGTGATGAAGTCTATGGTGACACTCTCTCACAGACGACGCTCTGCAACAGGTAGTGGCTCTAATAGTCCTCTGGGTGACCGCTGCTCCACCTTGTCTTGTTGGCATACAAGACAAGTCTGTACATATGCCTCAATGTCATCTCTCATGCGTGGCCAATAGTATACCGATTCAACCAAGGCCCTTATGCGGCATTGGCCTGGATGACCGACCCACAATGTGTCATAGCTCTCCTTCACGATGCGCCGCCTAAGGTTCTCATACTTAGGCACATAAACCCTCCATCCTGTGGTGAGCAATAAGCCATCTTCAACCCAAAAGCGCCTTGTCTTGCCCTGAGTGGCTAGCTCCAAAAGCTGCTTAGCAACCGGATCATGTTGTATACCCTCCTTTATGGCATCTCGAATGGCAAAGCTTGCTGAAGTGATGGCAGCAAGTTCAGCCTTACGACTTGAGGCATCGGCCACAACATTGCCTTTGTCGGGCTTGTACTCAAGCACATAATCAAACTCGGCCAGGAAATCTTGCCATCTAGCTTGCTTCGGTGTGAGCTTCTTCTATGACTGGAAGTAGCTAGTAGCCACATTATCGGTCTTGACTATGAACTTTGATCCAAGAAAGTAGTGGCGCCAAGTGCGGAGGCAATGCACAATGGCTGTCATCTCCTTCTCTTGTACGGTGTAGCGCTGCGCCGTCTCGTTCAGCTTACGACTCTCAAAAGCTATGGGGTGTTTGTCTTGCATCAACACACCCCAATAACAAAATCAGACGCATCCGTATGCACCTCGAACATCTTGGTGAAGTCGGGCAATGTTAGAACTGGCTCCTCCATCACAGCTCTCTTAAGACCTTCAAACGCCTTTTGACATAGCTCCGACCAAACCCACGGCTTGTTCTTCTTTAGTAGCTCTGTCAAGGGTGCGGCTTTAGCAGAGTATCCTCCTATGAATGTCGGTACTAGTTGACTAGACCAAGGAAAGATCTTAACTCTGTTACCTTGATCGGCGGCTCCAACTCTTGTATGGCACGGACTTTGGCCTCGTCCATCAGCAACTCTCCATTGCTAATGACATGCCCCAAGAAGTGCACCTTTGATTGGGCAAACTCGCACTTCTCCCTCTTGATATATAGCTCGTTCTCCCGCAAGACTTGGAAGACTATCTTCAAATGTTCCACGTGTTTCTCCAAAGTGTGGCTATAGATGACAATGTCGTCCAAGTATACTACCACGAACCCATCAAGGTAGGGTTGGAAAACCTTGTTCATAAGTGTGCAAAAGGTAGAGGTGCGTTGGTTAAGCCGAAGGGTATCACCGACCACTCGAGGGCTCTATACCTTGTCACACACGCGGTCTTTGGCTCATCCCCTTCTGCAATGCGAACTTGGTAGTAGTCCTTCCGTAGATCCACTTTAGTGAAGTACTTTGCTTGTCCAAGCCTATCGAACAAATCGGAAATGAGAGGGATGGGGTACTTATTCTTCACGGTCACCTTGTTGAGCGCTCGGTAGTCAATGCATAGCCTCAACAAACCATCCTTCTTTTTTTGGAATAGAACCGGCGCGCCATAGGGTGCCTTTGACAGACGAATGTGGCTGGCATCGAGCAACTCCTTCAACTTCTTGCGTATCTCCTCTAACTCGGGTGGTGCTATACGATGGGGCATAGGCAAGTGGCTTAGCTCCAGGCTCCAACTCGATCTTATAGTCCACCTCACGCCTAGGCGGCAAGTACCTTGGCAACTCTTCGGGCATCACGTCTGTGTTCTTCTCGAGTACCTTCTCTATGCATGGTGGCAAGGTCTCTACGGAAACATTGTCTCCATTCAAGCTTGCAATGGTTGCCATGAACGTCGGCTCGCCCTTCTTCAATCCTTTCACAAGCTGCATGGCTGAAAAGTGTGCATGACTTTGTCCTTGGGGTATCGTAGACATAGGCACTATGCATGACCCTTCTCGCTCCACAACCAAGAGACATTGCAAGTAAGGATCGATCATGGTATGACATTGCCTGAAGAACTCCTGCCCAAGGATGATGACGAATATGTCCAGGGGCGCCACAGTGAAGTTAGTCTTGCCCTTCCAACTGCCTAAGGCGACACTAACTCCATTGGCTACTCCACATACTGGTATGGCTGGGGCATTGACTGTCTTGAGGCGAATGTCCGTCGGGCTCAGCTTCAATCCAAGTCTCTTTGATGCGGCATCGGTCATGAAATTAGCTTGGGCTCCAGTGTCAACCATGGCGCGGGTAGGCTTGTTGTTGATGATGATGTCCATGTACTGCGTGCCGTTCTCCTCTGGTTTGCTAGCTTTCTCTGTGACAGCACCACATATTCCAATCATGTCTAGCTGCGTTGTGCCCGAACTCATCTCTGAATCTTGTGCCTCCCATTCTTTCTTCTCGCGTATCATGGCACCAAGGGTCTTCAACTCGGGACACTTTGCGAAGCCATGAGGTCCCCCGCACGCATAGCATCCACTTCCTTTTTTCTCCGCATGCGCCTTCTTCTCAGTATAATCTTGATGCCCAGATTTCTTGCCGTCGGACTTGTGAGCATCGTTCGACTTAGGGTGTTGCTGCTTATCCTTGTTCTTGCCACGGTCTCCCCCACATTTGGCTTGATTACCCTTCGAATCTTTTCCCTTGCCCTTGTCATACTTGTCATCCGCCAAAGAGTCGGCCTCGATGATAGCCTGATCAATGGTAGTGACTTGCCGGTGTTGCAACTTCTTTCTAGCCCAGCCTTGTAACCCGTCCATAAAGTGGAACAGCAAGTCTTCATCGGTAAGGTTTGGGATTTGAAGTATGAGCATCTGGAACTTCTCTATGTATGTGTTGCTCCCAACGCACACGCAAGTATACGCGGTCGACAAGTAATAAAGTGATAAGATGAGTATCGTTCCCACGAGGACTATTCAGACTGAATTCTAGCAAACAATTTCTAACAACTATTCAGGGATCTTTTCCAATAGTGAGAGTTTTAATTAACTAAAGAATAGTAATTAAGATGGTAAAAGCGAATTCAAACAATGGAGCAAAAATGGGTTGTTATCAGTAATAAGGAGACGGTCCAGGGTCAGAGTTACGAACAATCCAGTTGAGTTTTCCAATTGATTCCACTTCTTAAATCCCGGGTTACTAACTAACAGATTAAATGTACCCGTAAAAACCTTTCAGTTCTTCACGGTCTATGCAGGCTACTCCAATCCCTATATGTCTATGGGTTGAATCACGTGCACGCATTAACGAATTCTGTAATTAGTTAAACTAGGCGAGCAAGTATATGTCTATCCTACTCACAAATTGGTTCCCCGATGCCCGGGTTCACAAACTAGTCCTATTCTTTCTTATTACGTAATTAAATTCCCTCTGTCGAGTTCAATCTAAAAACCATAGATAATGCGTAATAATCGGGCCCTGACAATTACACAAGTGAAATCAAGAAAGAATAAGTAACCCGTAATGAGATTCAATTAATGGGAATCAATCTTCAAACATCAACCTTCATGAAATACTCTAACCCTAGAACTAGAGATTTAGCCACGCATACTCATAATAACAACACAAGGATTTGATGAAATAATGATGAAATAGATTAATGGAAGGAAGAAAAACCCTTGTTCTTGATGTTATGAGCTCTCCAATTGCTCCAAAGTCTGAACCCCCATGAAAAACTAAGTAAAAGAGTATTTATAGAGTTTACAAACACCTAGTAATAAGTTAGACCCAAGCCTAGACGAAATAGGAAGTCAAAATTCGCTCCAGGGGCGCCATAACGGGCGCCCCGCGCCCCCGAACGCGCGAGGACAACCAGAGGATGCCACAGACTCTTCCGCTTTGGGCATGCGTCGCATGGGCAACCGCGCCCAACCCCTGCGCGCTATGGGTGGCGCGGCGCGGAGCCCACGGCGCCCAGCCAATCTCCTTCTTCTTTGGTCCGAAATCGTGTCCGTGTCATGCCTTCGTGTGCTCGATCCAATCCTCAATCAAAATCCAATCTTTTCTCGCTCAATCATGCTCCTAAAAGCTCCAATTACACTGCGTAACAACCTACACACGCACGACATAAAATCAGTGTAAAACCATATTCATAAACTAGAAAACGAGCGAATAAACTATCCAAACGTGAGGAAATATTAAGGAAATATAGGCATAATATGCCAAACATCACCACCCCACACTTGAACCCTTGCTCGCCCTCGAGCAAGTCACATCTCACTTCCCAACCTAGGTAAAACAGGTCTGCCTATGACTATGGTTGATACCGATCATTGAACCAATACACACATGACTACTATGGATCCACAAACATGCCAATAATTTACCAAAACCAAAAATATGAGAACAACCACCCCAAAATAGCTCAAATGCACAAACTCAACTTAATGCAACCATGCTCCCACAAAATCGCACCTATCTACTCAACCAAAAACCATCAACTTTACCTATTTCATGCAAACCATGTGCCCTCACCAAAATGAAGCAAGAGAGTGCCCCCCAAATATCACACACAACAATGAATATCAAGAATAGAGCGGGGACAATAACATAGAAAGAATTCACTCACTCTCATAAAAATCTCACATGTCACACACAATGTACCATAGGCTTGCCCGTAGTGTAGGACTCCACTAATGTAAGCTCACTCCAATCGGGATTAACTAGGACTTTAGAAAGGTCGTAATGTAGGCTAAGGGGCGGGTAGGATACATATGGTAATAGTGACTACCTCCCTAAGCACTTTAATACATCACATTCAAGTTAAGCACCAATCTCATCAAGCCACCCAACCAACACTTTTACACATACACCTTCTCACAAGTAGCATTTTTCTTTTGAGCACACACTAGCAAGGAATGGATATTCTTTTTTCTCTTATTTTTTTCCACAATTTTTTTCTTTTCAACTTTGCTCTTTTTTTTCTTCTTTCAATTTCATTATTTTCCAACCTTGCCAATGCTCATAAACAACTACTTCACAATTTTCACAAGTATTCCCCTTCATTAGCTCCACTCAAGAACCTCCCAAACTCCAACCACAACTCCAATCAACTACACAATATCAACTAAAGTGCTTAAGGAGTAAAGGGCCAAAAGAGACAATTTAGAACAAATGGGTAGGCTCGGGGTGTGGGTGCCAACAAAAAGGGTCAAAGAAATCACAATAACAATTCTTTTCAAGGTATATATGTAAGGGTAGGCAAATCAAGAGAAGGCCTTGTATCATTTCCCAACTAGAGTAAACCTAAGATTTCGCTTTGCACACACACGGGGCAAGTTCTAGACATCAATATGCAACACGGAGCAACAAAAATATGCCTCACACACACATTGCACATGGTCCACACAAAAAGGTTCCATCAACAACTCTCAATCAAGCATCTAGAATGCAACTTGTGAAAATTTAAGCACTCATGCACAAAGGTTAACAATCAAGTCAAGCAAGCAGACTCAAGCATCTCAAGGGGGTCGTTCCATTTTTTTCCTAGGCATGCATCTCAATTAAAACCCAAGGACACCACAAATAGCACATGCAATCAATTCAAGTCCACCGGTATCAAACAAATCAAAGGCACCTAGAATTCCACCTATTTCTTTTCGTCTAGGGCCATCTATACTAACTAATCTAATCCTAAAAAATAAAAAACTACCCGGTTCAAAGGTCTACCCGTGGAAAAGAACCGTGGCCATAAGAAAAACCACGGGGTGGATGACATGTACCACTAATAAAACTAAACAGAAAATCTTTTTGGAATTTTTCATTGGTTTTCTAATTTTTTTAATTTTTCCATATATTAAAGCAAGAAACAACTAAAAACAAAGTCAAGTGACAAACGAAAAAAAAATCCTAAGGTACATGCATCCTTAACCTCAAAAATAGATAACGGGTAGTTCCCCACCCCACACTTAAACTACGCAATGTCCTCAGTGCTAAAAATAAGCAAGTGCAAGGGTAAAGAAAACTTCCCTGAAGACTCTAGTCCTTGGTGCTAGCATCCTCCAAGCTTCCATATAGTATGAGGTACTCAGACTTCCCCCAACAGGTGTTCAATATTAGGCAAGGGTGAGGACACCCCACACTTAGCCTCGACATTACATGAACCTGCAATCCAAGGAAAAACAAAAACTACGTGACACTATAAAATAAAATAATACAAGTACAAACTCGGGTTGCCTCCCGAGAAGCGCCTTAGTTAACGTCGTGGCACGACGACACTTTTAGCTCACTTCCAGCATTTATGTCTTCTCTTCGTACGACGAACTTTTACTTTCTTCCTTTCTTTGCGAGAACCCCTCTTCAACTTCACATGTGGTTTACTTCCATGGTCTTGACTAACACATTCAATCATAGAGCACTCTTCAACATTAGCTATGTGCTCCTTCTCATTATACACCTTGAAAGTCACCTTTTCTCCATGCGCTCTAACAGTCATCTCACCCAGCTCCATGTCAATAATTGCCTTCGAGGTGACTAAGAATGGTCTCCCCAAAATAATTGGAGCTTCTTAGTCCTCTTCATAATCTAGGACTACAAAATCAACAGAGAATGTAAACTTACCAACTTTAACCAACACATCCTCCAACTTACCATCAGGGTGAGTGAGTGATCCATCCGCCATCTTAAGAGTAACTGAAGAGGGCTTGATTGCTCCTAGCCCTAACCTTTTGCAAACAGACAGAGGCATGAGATTTATGCTCGCACCCAAATCACACAATGCACCAGTGATACTATGCCCTCCAATGGTACAAGGAATAGTAAACTTCCCAGGATCTTGAAGTTTTGGAGGTAGCTTGCTCAAGATTGTGCTACACTCCTCAACTAACTCAACTGAATCTATCTCTTGAGGCTTTTTCCTCTTGACTAGAATCTCTTTTAAAAACTTCACAAAGGATGGCATCAATTCAAACACATCAGTCAAAGGAATATTAACATGAAGTTCTTTCAGCATACTCACAAATTTTTGATACTGAGCCAAATGCTTCGAAGGTATAAGCCTCTGCGGGAATGGTGGAGGTGGCCTAGGTGCCTCCTTTATCTCTTCTTTCTTCTTTACCTTCTCCACTTTTTCAATTTTTTCAATTTCAGCTTTCTCCTCAGGCTTGGCCATCAGCTCTCCACCTCCAATTAAAGTCACTGCAAGACATTGTTCAGGCTCTTTCTTCACAGTGCTTATTTCTCCCACCAACTGCCCCAACTGGTGCTCCAAGTTCTTGTGAGCACTGGCAAGATCTTGTATGGCCTGTGCATGGGCTGCAGTGTCAGCTATCATTCTCTGCTGTCCCGCCATTATCTGCTTTAGCATCTCCTCAACTGAACTGCTAACCTGCTGTGGTGGAGCTGGAAGTGGGTGGTAATTATTCGGGGCCCTCATATTGCCTTGATAATAAGAATTACCAAACTGATTTTGACCCTGCAGCCTGTTGTGATTACCCACATAATAAACTGACTCTGGATTAGAGGGGCAAACCTCTGTAGCATGGTCTTGACCACAAACCTCACAAAAGCTCTGGATTTGTTGCACTGGAGCCACTGGTTGCTGAGTCTTTGGCAGAGCTAACTTGCTAATTTGATTGGAAATAGCATCAATCCTAGCCCGTAGCTCTGAAACTGCATCTAATTGAAGTACCTCTGCAGCTTTCTGCGTAGTAGCTCTACCATCACCCTGCCAGTCGGGATTGCTCTGCGAAAACTTATCTAGTAAATCATAGATCTGGTCAAAATTTAAAGCCAATACTTGGCCTCCAGCAGCAGCATCTACCACGATCTTAGTGTGTGCAGTCAACCCCTCAACAAAAGTATGTGCAAGAACCTCATTGGATTGGTTGTGGTGTGGACAATCTCTCAGTAAAGCTTTGAACCGCTCCCAGGCTGAATATAAAGATTCTCCTTCTAACTGTCTGAAGGACATAATTTCACTCCTCACCCGGGCTGTCTTGGCAGATGGATAAAACTTAGCCAAGAACTTCTTAGCCAAATCATTCCAAGTGGTGATAGACCCAGACTTTTCAGCCTTTAACCACCTCTTTGCTGCCCCAATCAGTGAAAACGGGAATAAAGTCAAGCGAACATAATCAACAGGAACTCCCGCTGGTGTATAAGTATCACTGATCTCCAAGAAATTCTGGATGTGTTGTTGCGGATCTTCATGAAGCAATCCACAAAATTGTCCAGTCGTATGTAACAGTTGTATCATACCGGACTTAATCTCAAAGTTTCCAGTAATTCTAGGCTTAAATATGCTCGAGGCTACTCCCTCCAGGCTGGGGAGAGCAACATCTCGCACAGCTAAAGCTTGTTCTTCTGCCATTCCTGTAGGTAAAGATCAAGCGGGACCTAATACCTGAAACAGCAGAAAACTCAAAACAAAAATTAAACCTGAATAGAAATTAATAAACTGTTCAAAAAGAAATCAGTCAACAATTAGTCCCCGGCAACGGCGCCAAAAACTTGTTGCTCCCAACGCACACGCAAGTATACGCGGTCGACAAGTAATAAAGTGATAAGATGAGTATCGTTCCCACGAGGACTATTCAGACTGAATTCTAGCAAACAATTTCTAACAACTATTCAGAGATCTTTTCCAATAGTGAGAGTTTTAATTAACTAAAGAACAGTAATTAAGATGGTAAAAGCGAATTCAAACAATGGAGCAAAAATGGGTTTTTATCAGTAATAAGGAGACGGTCCAGGGTCAGAGTTACGAACAATCCAGTTGAGTTTTCCAATTGATTCCACTTCTTAAATCCCGGGTTACTAACTAACAGATTAAATGTACCCGTGAAAACCTTTCAGTTCTTCACGGTCTATGCAGGCTACTCCAATCCCTATATGTCTATGGGTTGAATCACGTGCACGCATTAACGAATTCTGTAATTAGTTAAACTAGGCGAGCAAGTATATGTCTATCCTACTCACAAATTGGTTCCCCGATGCCCGGGTTCACAAACTAGTCCTATTCTTTCTTATTACGTAATTAAATTCCCTCTGTCGAGTTCAATCTAAAAACCATAGATAATGCGTAATAATCGGGCCCTGACAATTACACAAGTGAAATCAAGAAAGAATAAGTAACCCGTAATGAGATTCAATTAATGGGAATCAATCTTCAAACATCAACCTTCATGAAATACTCTAACCCTAGAACTAGAGATTTAGCCACGCATACTCATAATAACAACACAAGGATTTGATGAAATAATGATGAAATAGATTAATGGAAGGAAGAAAAACCCTTGTTCTTGATGTTATGAGCTCTCCAATTGCTCCAAAGTCTGAACCCCCATGAAAAACTAAGTAAAAGAGTATTTATAGAGTTTACAAACACCTAGTAATAAGTTAGACCCAAGCCTAGACGAAATAGGAAGTCAAAATTCGCTCCAGGGGCGCCATAACGGGCGCCCCGCGCCCCCGAACGCGCGAGGACAACCAGAGGACTCCACAGACTCTTCCGCTTTGGGCATGCGGCGCATGGGCAACCGCGCCCAACCCCTGCGCGCTATGGGTGGCGCGGCGCGGAGCCCACGGCGCCCAGCCAATCTCCATCTTCTTTGGTCCGAAATCGTATCCGTGTCATGCCTTCGTGTGCTCGATCCAATCCTCAATCAAAATCCAATCTTTTCTCGCTCAATCATGCTCCTAAAAGCTCCAATTACATTGCGTAACAACCTACACACGCACGACATAAAATCAGTGTAAAACCATATTCATAAACTAGAAAACGAGCGAATAAACTATCCAAACGTGAGGAAATATTAAGGAAATACAGGCATAATATGCCAAACATCAGTATGAACTGATGCTTCCCATCTGCTTCAACTCCCTCAGCTTGCACCTTGCTTCATATATGACATTGTTTGGGAAGAAAGCCCTCTTGAACTCGGTCTTGAACTGCTCACATGTGTCAATGGTGCACGAGCCTTTCTTCATGTCGGCCTCCTTCTTTCTCTACCAAAGCATGGCCTTCTCCGAGAGATATGGGATAGCAGCAACAATCTTCTTCTCTTCAGCCTTCACGTTGCCATGCTTGAAGTAATTCTCCATGTGCCATAGGAAGTTGTCAACCTCTTGCGCGTCACGAACTCCCTTGAATACCGGTGGCTTGGGGATCTCAATCTTCCCCTCTTTGCTAGCGCCGGATGCCACGGCCCCTCCAGCATTAACTTCCTCCTCGAGTGCCTCGATCTTGGCCTTCATCGCCTCGATGGTGCTCAGCACCTCTGTGAGCCTGCATTCCAAGGTGTTGATAGTTTCCTTCATCTCCAACTCGGCTTGCTCGCGTTCCCCAAACTTGTCCTGAATGGTGTCGAACTCGGACAAGGAATGGTTCTCAAGGGTCTTCAGCTTGCCTTCAATCCTCGACATGCGTTGGCCATGGGCTTCCACAACTAACGTCACCACTTCCACCTTCTTAACCCACTCACGGCCAGGGGTGAGATCTTCCCCATCGTCGCTTACCTCCGTAGCTGATGGTTGGGTGGTTGATGCCAATGATACGAAGCCAAGCCAAGCTGCTACACGATGTCCACATTCACTTGGCTTGGTCAAAAGAAAGCAACTACTCCGAAGCTGAGTATCCGAGCTCAAGAACCGAAAGCTTCATCTACAAGTTTGAGCTCGAAGGAGGGAGTGACCGAACTCTAACCGAACACTCAACATCGATGCCGAAGTAAAACAAGTAACCGAAGGAAGAGTGATCGATGTCAAGAATGAGCTGAGCAGAACGACCAAGCACCGAAGTGAAGGAGCTCGAGCTCAAGTGTTCGAAGACACGTGTTCGGTTAAAGGAGTAACCGAACACTCATTAGGCAGCCCTGCGTGGCTCACTCCTATTGGTCGTCTGTGACCATTTACTGTTTTATCCTTAGCGTAGCTTATAAATACTCCATTTACATTTCATTGTAGGTATTAAGTTGTTGAATGATCAAACATAGCAAGTGCTATTGTGAGTCTCCGATAGAGCCAAACCCCGACGTGGGATTTTAAAGAACTTGTGTCAATCGGTGTGAGTCGTTTGAACATTTTCTTCTTGGTCATTCAATTTGCAAGAAGCTTGTTCTTCTTGAGGATTGTTGCTTAGTATAGGTGATTCTTGGCCTTCATTCGATCGAGCTTTGAGACGAGTTCCTCACTGTTCTTTCGAATCGAAGCAAGTCTTGTATTGCTTCTATCTTTTATTTCTTGATGTTATTCCGCGTCTTCGTGTTTAGCTGAACCTACGGGTTTCTTGCACCATCTTGGTATCAGAGCAGTTCGTTTAATCGTGCTTTGCGTCTCCAGTTTCAGCTTTCTTCCTTGTTGTTGATTGTTGTTGCTGTGGTGTTTTACAAAAAAAAAAGTAGAAAAAGAAAAATTCAAAAATTTGGACTGATTTGTTGGTTGTTTGGATCAAACTACCATTGATTCTTGTTCACCATTGTCCGAGGACTGATTCGAGCACCTGTCGTACACCATCGGCGACTAGGGTTTCTCAACAAATTTTTGGACTGTTTTGAGCTTAGTGGTGACTGTTTTCGAACCCCAGCGTGTATTGGTTGTTACAGATGAAAACTGGTGGTTCTTGATTGATTTGGGTGTGTTTTGTGCTTGAATTTCGAAGTTCTATGTTTTGAACCATCGTCCGTACACCGGAAAATTGTTACGTTTGTAACAGTGTACGAACACGAAGAGCTGAATCTTAGCTCAAGGGACTTTGAGCTGATTTCCTCCGTTGTTGTTTTACCGGAGTTGAAAAAAAAGCCACCCAGATTCCGTTAGCAAATCGTGGTCAGTGATCGAAGTTGAGTTGTCCGTACGCCGGAGCTAAAAACGTCACTGTTCCATTGAAGAAGAAAGGGGTAAAGTGTAAAGATCAAAACCCCAAGTGAAATTATTGTCGGCTAGAAAAGGGAATTGGATAAGGTAAAACCCTATCCGTACCAAGGAGGGACCACTCTTGTACGGACAAGAGTTGGTGTGTTCAAAAAAGATTCCGAAGAGGAATCGAAGGGTAGATTCTCCTAGGTTCTCACTTTTCTTGTGATCGATAAATCTAGTTAGTGGATCTCTGGAGTAATTCATCCTACTCGAGGTCGTACTAACTCATTTGAGCTTATAGGAACTCGTGCGTGGGGTGACCAAAGTCCAACCTTCATAGAAATTTCTTTGACTTCCGAAGCACGAGAGTAAATAGCGTCCGTTCCATCGAGTCGTATCAATTCACTCATCCCGAAGGAGACATTGTAACTTGTCAAATTCGAAGGAACTGAGAGAAGTTGATCAACCGAGGAAGCCATTGGCTACAAGTCTTGAGTGACCAAAAACCGAACCTATGAATTGAGTGGACCCGAGTGCCACCCATCAAAGGTGAGGGAGTGTGTGAGGTGATTTCTAACCTTAACATTTTATTTGGTCTTTGATTTGTGCAGGTACCATGGCTGGGAATGGAGGCGATGGCAAAAGCATTGAGAGGCCCGAAGTGTCGTTAGCTTATATCATGGCTGCGATACAAGGCATCAGTGCCGAAGTAAGAGGAGTAACTGCTCGAGTAGCTCAACTCGAGCAAGGGAGTACATCTGTGGCCTTGAATGGGTCCGGCGCTGGAACTAGTGACTCCACTCCGATGAAACCTGAGTTGTATGTTGAACTTGTTCGACAACATCAGTTGACGAGTGAGGCAATTCGAAGAGAACTCTTGGGCAATCCCCAAGCACAACAACAGAACTTGGGCAATCCCCAAGTTCCACAACCAAACTTGGGCAATCCCCAAGGTGAATATCAAAACTTGGGCATTCTCCGAGGAGAAAGAGTACCGCTTCCAATGGCCCGAAGATAAGCTGAGAACGTTGATGAAGGGGTCAACGAAGGAGGTCGAGGCCAAGGCGCAAATGTTGATCAAAATATTGAGCGTGAGGCTGATGATCACAATGATGAGTATCCCAAACATGTTCGTGGTGTTCGAGATTCAAACTTGAACAGTGTCAAGATCACTATTCCACCCTTCAGAGGAACTAGTGATCCGGATGAATATCTTGAATGGAAGCTTAAAATAGAGCAAATCTTCGAAACCAATGAGATGACCGAAGAGAGAAAAGCTGCTCATGCCATTGCTTCGTTCGAAGCATATGCATCTACGTGGTGGGAAGCTGACAAGAGGCATAGACGAAGAAATGCCTATCCCGAAGTCACTACTTGGGCACAGTTGATAAGAGCGATGAATGCTAAGTACTTGAGTGCCAAGTATAGGCAAACTCAATTTCAAAAGCTCTATGAGTTAAAGCAAGGGTCCAAGTCAGTTCAAGAGTATCATGATGAATTCTAGAGGATTCAATTGAATCTTGATCTGGACGAAGATGAAGAGCAAGCCACTATTCGGTTCAAAAATGGCTTGGCTCGGGAGGTGTCATCTCAATTGAGGCTACATGTGTATCACACGGTGGAAGATATGTTCGAAGCTGCTACCGAAGCTGAAAAATGGATTAAGGACGATAAAGCATACCGGTATCGAGGAGTCACTACCTCTACTCCTCAAAACCGAAGTAAAGAATGGAAGAGTCAAAATCCGACAAGTGCAAACACTGTTCGAGATTCGAAGAAACCCTTCGAAAGGGGTGTGACCGTTAACCAATCGAGAGAAGTGGGAGGTAAAGTTCAACTTAATTCTCCTAGTGCTTCAAACATTCAATGTCATAAATGCAGAGGCTATGGTCACATGGCAAAAGAGTGTCCAACTCACAAGGTTATACTTGTGCTTGACAATGGAGATGTTTGTGAGCAAGCGAGTGACACCGAAGAGGAATATATCGAGGGGATTGACCGAGCTGAAGAGGATGATGGTTGTGAAGCTGCCGAAGCTGATCATCTGGAAATGTTTCTTGTGGTTCGAAGAAATTTGAGCTGCATGACTCTCGAAGAAGAGGACAACCAAAGAGAAAATATTTTCCATGCCCGATGTCGAGTGAGGGGGAAGGTGTGTTCGATGATCATTGATTCGGGTAGCTGTGCGAATGTGGTAAGCCAAACCCTGGTTTCACAATCGGGACTACCTACTTTGAAACATCCCCATCCCTACAGGTTGCAATGGCTGAATGAGTGTAGAGAATTGAGGGTTGTCAAACAAATGTGGATCAAGTTCAGAGTCGGAGAATATCAAGATGAGATGATATTCGATGTGGTGCCGATGCAAGCTTGTCATATGCTATTAGGTCGACCATGGCAGTATGATCAGTCGGTTGTTCACAATGGTAGATCCAACACTTACACTGCTAAGCTCGAAGGGAAGAGTTTCATACTCAAGCCCTTGTCTCCGAAACAAGTCTCTGAGGACTATAAACGAATGAAAGAATTGAAAGAAGCGGCCAAAGCTAAGCTTCCGATAGGAACAAAAATTGTGGCCGAAGACACAAACTTACTGCCCGAAGTAAAAGGTATCTGTGCAATCATGCAACCGGGTGAGTAACTACGAGGCAACGACAACGATCAGATGATGATTTGCCTCGTGCATAAGGGTATCTTTTAAAACTCTAATGATGATTTTTCTAACGATAACCCTTTGCCTAGTGCCGTACAAAGTGTTTTGCAGGACTTCGGAGACATGTTTCCCGAAGAAATGCCGGGTGGATTACCTCCGTTGAGAGGAATCGAGCACCAAATTGACTTCGTACCGGGGTCACAAATCCCCAACAAACCTGCATACCGGTGTAATCCCGAAGACACCAAAGAGCTCCAAAGGCAGGTTGATGAGTTGCTGAACAAGGGCCTCGTTCGAGAGAGTTTGAGTCCTTGCGCCGTTCCTGTTATCCTTGTCCCGAAGAAAGATGGAACATGGCGAATGTGCGTTGATTGCCGAGTAGTCAACAAAATAACGGTAAAGTATCGTCATCCTATCCCTCGATTAGATGACATGCTAGATGAGTTAAGTGGTTCTTCATGCTTTACGAAGATAGACCTCAGGTCCGGTTACCACCAGATCCGAATGAAACCCAGAGACGAGTGGAAAACCGCATTCAAGACCAAGTTCGGTCGCTATGAATGGTTGGTAATGCCTTTTGGCTTATCCAATGCACCGAGCACATTCATGTGACTGATGAACCATGTGCTCAAACCGTTCATAAATAAGTTTGTCGTCGTTTACTTCGATGACATACTTGTTTATAGCAAAACTGTGGATGAACATGTTGAACACCTAAGGCTAGTACTTGATAAGCTTAGAGAAGAGAAGTTATATGCTAACTTCAAGAAATGTGCCTTTTGTGTCGAACGTGTAGTCTTTCTAGGATTCGTTGTCAGTGCTAATGGTGTTGAAGTCGACGAGTCAAAAGTCGAAGCCATCAAAGATTGGCCAACTCCAACCTCGGTATCACAAGTTCGTAGCTTCCATGGCTTAGCTAGCTTTTACCGAAGGTTTGTTCGCGACTTTAGCACTGTGGCAGCTCCTTTAACCGAGTTGGTTAAGAAAGACCATCCATTTGTATGGGGAGAGTCCCAAGAAAGGGCTTTCCAAGAGTTGGAACGGAGGCTATGCTCTACCCCGTTGTTGCAGCTCCCTGACTTCGGCAAAGCATTCGAAGTCGAGTGTGATGCGTCCGGAGTTGGGATCGGAGGAGTGCTGATGCAAGAATCGAAGCCGATCGCTTACTTTAGCGAAAAGCTTAAGGGCGCAACCTTGAATTACTCAACGTATGACAAGGAGTTGTACGCCCTCGTTCGAGCACTCGCCCATTGGCAGCACTATTTGTGGCCTCGAGAGTTTGTGATTAAAAGTGATCATGAATTCTTGAAACATCTCCGAGGTCAGGAGAAATTAAACCGAAGGCATGCCAAGTGGGTTGAATTCATTGAAAGTTTTCCCTATGTAATTCATTACAAAAAGGAAAAAGATAATGTTGTGGCCGATGCGCTATCAAGGAAATTTGCCTTAGCGACCACTCTCGCCTCTAGGCTCATGGGATTCGAAAGCATCAAGTTGATGTACGAAGACGATCCCAAGTTAAAATGCGTTCGAGACGCAATCTTGAGTGGCCGAAGGGTTGAGAAATATCAGTGGCACGATGGCTGCCTCTTCAAGAATGGAAGGATATGTGTGCCACTGTCATCATGGAGGGAGCTCTTAGTTCGAGAAGCTCACTCCGGAGGCTTGATGGGCCACTTCGGTGTCGACAAAACTCTTGGTATCTTAACCGAGCAGTTCCATTAGCCAAAAATGCGACGCGATGTGGAAAAGCTATGCAACGCTTGTCTCGTTTGCAAGAGAGCTAAATCGAAGTCCAGCCCTCATGGTTTGTATACCCCATTTACCTGTGCTTGATCGACCTTGGGTTGATATATCCATGGACTTTGTGTTGGGGTTACCGAGGTCAAGGGGTGGACATGACAGCATCTTTGTCGTAGTCGACCGTTTTCCCAAAATGGCTCACTTTATTCCTTGCAAAAAGTGTGATGATGCACAACATGTGGCTACTTTGTTTATTGCTAATGTGTTGAAATTGCATGGTGTGCCTCGTACTATTGTGAGTGATCGAGACTCAAAGTTCTTGAGTCATTTTTGGAAGTGTTTGTGGGGTGCCCTCGGCACCAAATTACTATTCTCGACGTCTCACCATCCTCAGACTGATGGACAGACCGAGGTAGTTAACCAAACCTTGGGATCTTTGCTTCGGGCAATGACCAAAGGCAAGGTCGGAAACTGGGCTGATCGTTTGCCCGTAATGGAGTTTGCATACAATCGAACGGTGCATCGAATGATCAATATGACCCCGTTCGAATGTGTGTATGGTTTAAACCCTTTGATTCCACTTGATTTAACCCCATTGCCTCGAGATTTTGTTATTGATTTTGAAGGTACTCGGCGAGCCACTGCCTTGATCGAGTTGCATGCAAAGGTGAAGAAGAACCTTGAGGAAGCTTATGCAAAGGTTGCATCGAAGAAAAACAAGGGGGTAAAAAGTTGGAATTAAAGAAGGGAGATTAAGTTTGAGTTCACTTCCGAAAGGAACGCTTCCCGAACCAAAGGAAAGGAAAGTTGGCTCCTCGAGGGAATGGTCCATTCCAAGTGTTGACCAAGATCAACAACAATGCTTACGTGATCGACCTCCCTAGTGAGTATAACGTGTCCAACACCTTTAATGTTGCTGACTTAGTTCCTTGTGTTGTAGGTCAAACTTTGGAGGATGAAGAGGGCTCGATTTCGATGACGAAATCTTCTCAAAAAGGGGAGGATGATGCAGCCCGAACACGTGCTGATCAAGTGTTCGATCCACCGAGGCCAATGACACGAAGCCAAGCCAAGCTGCTACACGATGTCCACATTCACTTGGCTTGGTCAAAAGAAAGAAACTACTCTGAAGCTGAGTATCCGAGCTCAAGAACCGAAGGCTTCATCTACAAGTTTGAGCTCGAAGGAGTGAGTGACCGAACCCTAACCAAACACTCAACATCGACGCCGAAGTAAAACAAGTAACCGAAGGAAGAGTGATCGATGTCAAGAATGAGCTGAGCAGAACGACCAAGCACCGAAGTGAAGGAGCTCGAGCTCAAGTGTTCGAAGACACGTGTTCGGTTAAAGGAGTAACCGAACACTCATTAGGCAGCCCTGCGTGGCTCACTCTTATTGGTCGTCTGTGACCATTTACTGTTTTATCCTTAGCGTAGCTTATAAATACTCCATTTACATTTCATTGTAGGTATTAAGTTGTCAAATGATCAAACATAGCAAGTGCTATTGTGAGTCTCCGATGGAGCCAAACCCCGACGTGGGATTTTAAAGAACTTGTGTCAATCGGTGTGAGTCGTTTGAACAGTTTCTTCTTGGTCATTCAATTTGCAAGAAGCTTGTTCTTCTTGAGGATTGTTGCTTAGTATAGGTGATTCTTGGCCTTCATTCGATCGAACTTTGAGACGAGTTCCTCACTGTTCTTTCGAATCGAAGCAAGTCTTGTCTTGCTTCTATCTTTTATTTCTTGTTGTTCTTCCGTGTCTTCGTGTTTAGCTGAACCTACGGGTTGCTTGCACCAGTGGTGTGGCCTTCACTTCGAGGGGCTTCGGGTAGCATCTCGTCACCCTTCCTAGCATTCCTCCTCTTCTTGTTCTTCTTCCCGGCAGCATCCTGGACGTTGGTTTGGTGCTAGCAGTGATGTCTTCTCCGTTGTGTGCCATTCCCTTAGTAATAACCTGGCTCTGATATCATGTTGCCACGGCCTAATCTTTAAATTAGCACTCCATGCGGCACTTGATGGTTTGCCTACAAAGTAACAAACTCATGTAAGCCTTTAACTTCACAAGATCGCTAAGAGAATGCTTAACAAAGAAAGACTAAAGAGATTTGCCAAAGATAGTATTGTATTCACTCAAACTTTTCTGGATGCCTTTACAAATGAATGCCTCCCCTATTTATACTACTCATCGAGGGGCTATCGTGCAAATAATAATTGTTTACAAGTCCCTAATATTTACATTTAAGGACCTACTCAATAATAATTGTTTACAAGTCCCTAATGTTTACACTTAAGAACCTACTCTAGAGAATTCCATAGACCTAGAATCTTCTAAGACATTCTTTACAATTCCAAGAGGTTCTAGGTTGTTCTATGAGAACTTCTCACACAACTCTAGAGTATTCTACTCCCTTTGGCTCAGTTGGTTGGCGCCATGTCGCGCCCATGTGGCGTGATGACTTGACGAGGGTGTCGCATTTAGCCCTTTAAACTTGGCAACAAAAATCATTTAGATACTTCAATTAAAGTTTGCACCTATTTCATACTACAACCTAATTAAATATGTACCTATTAGAAAAATGTGAATTTTGTAGGAAAGAAGAAAAAAAAAGTTGATTTTGGATATTGTCACGCACCTGAGGAGGTAGACAGCATTTCTCTTGCAATGTCAGCTCTAGGTATCTAATAGGTACACATCTAATTAAGTTGAGTATCAATAAGGTACGAGCTTCGGTTTAGATATCTAAATGACTTTTGTTGCTAGAGTTCTAAATTTAGGGAGCTGGATATGTATTTCGCCTAAATGACACTTATGCCAACAGATTTAGGTCCATTAGCAATCAATAAGCACATTGAACAAATTAATCATAGGTAAACTGACGTGTGGAAATTACCTTATAATCTAACACAAGGAAAAATCCTAGCTGAAAGAGATGCAGCATACTTACATTGTACATGGGTATATGTAAAGCTGCAAATATGGTTGTGAAAGTTTTTGCTTTTAAGACTTCTTTAAGAATCATTACAACCTGGATTAAATTCTGTTCCAAGATACAGTAGTCTGGACAAGAGTAGATTCTCCAGTTAGGACTACTGAGATGGACAAGGATTTAGGTAGTATAAAGTTTAGCATCATTGAACAATTTGAGGCCAATCATCTGTCAAATATACTACCCCACCCCCCCCCCCCCAAACTTCTATGAAGAACTACTTCCATACGTAAGAAACCAAACTATAATTCAGTAATTCACTAATCTTATAGTTAACTAGAATGCTCTTCTAGAAGAATAATTTCTAGCTAAGCTCCGGCTAGCACATTAATCCTCACCTCTAGCAACAGTCATATGAATATTAAGATGCTTTAGAAAAGAAAGTTACATCAAGTAACTACATTCATCCTGTCAGGGCTAGCCCAAGCTAGGCCGCTGAATAGCCAACTAAGCCAGCTGCAGCAAGCACATCTACTGTCCAAGTAATTTTATCCAAACACTGGGGGGTGGGGTGTGTTGAGGAGGAGGATTGCATTAAACCTGATCGTCCGACAGAGTAAGTTTTATTACAACAAAACTAGGATGGTTCTGCTACAATTGATATTACATAGAGTCTGGCAAATCCTAGTAAACATTTGCACTTTATCAGTTAGAATGACCTAATATAAGGCTCACTCCAAGACTCGTAACATACTAACCAAAGCTTATGGAAAGAAAGCTTCATCAGAAAGCCTTTTAGGGATCACCTCAATTTGCACCTCTACTTCACCACATGAGTCCACATTTCTCAGCCCAAGGATCATGTCTTGGATCATTTTACCATTTTCCCATACAATGAAGCTTTCCTTAGCCAGGCAATTATCCCTGCTAGGCTGAACTGTGGTAACTTTGACACCATTTGGGAGGAGGCCTCTCGAGCCCATACTCAAAGCTTCGAGATATGGTTTGATGTCTATCTCTGTTTCCCCAATTTTGTCATCTCTACTGAATGTATCTTTGTCATACACAGTCTGAAATCGTATCAAAATACATGTTTGTTACACGAGTTAATCATGTTTGTATGAGGTTAGTTTTAATGAAGAATGAAGGAGAATACTCACCAGAACAATTGGAACATTTGGATCTTTCAGTGCAAGGGTCAATTCATCATTCCAAACAGGGTTGCTGTTGTTCTTCTTACAACTTGTCTTCACTCGCTATAAAACAATAGCCCGGACATCAGTACTCGTTGCCGAAAACTAAACAGACATCATGAAATCAGATAACTTTTTGCTGTAATAGTCAATTATTCATATACTAGTAATGTTAATGTAAGAGCTCAACCCTTATCGAAGAAAACAAATTTTAACCACAAAAATAGTCCTTAATTTGTATTTATAAAAACCAAATTTCTCCATGAACGGCTAATACTTGGGAACTAAAAGAAGCATATCAACGATACAAGGATCAAATAGCCATCAGAACAAGAGTTAATGCAATTCCTCATCGCAAGAGAGTGAGAATGCCAAGACTTCGTTTAAGTACAAGAATAGCATACTCCCTCCCTTCCAACAATTTCCTCGTTTTAGTTATTTCCAGAAAGAATGTCACTCTAAATTTGCTACCAAATTGATCTTAGCTTGGATTTCCTGTTTTACATTTTTCTATAACAATTAACCACACAAATGTAAAAAATGTTTACGACAACAAATTTTAAAATTCTTATAATCAACCATGACATATTTTAGATCATAAATTTAAAAAGTATTCTTATAACACCGTATCAAGTCAACTTAAACTATGACATATATAATAAATTAAAATGGAGGGAGTAATACTTGTTCAGCCATGGTGACAACAACGTAAGGATCACTATGAAATGTATCCTTGAGTGGCAGATTGATGCCTCTTTTCACCCTTATTTTAACAAGTCCCAGCATCTCCATATTTTCCCTTCTTTCTTTTATTATCTAAGAATAGAAATTCAAAAATGGTTTTGCGAACTTCAACTTAACTGGTTTATATATATATATATATATATTAATAAGGTGCGGAAGATACTAGAATATGAGAAAAGGACCTCCAATATCACCAGGGCCAGCTTGTCTTGACTTATTTGTTTTTATTCCATTTATCTCTTCAGAATAAACTCTAGCGCCTAACAGCTTGAAAGAAGAATTTATCACTTTCTACACTTTATCTAGAGGATATTCTAATCACTTTCTATCGAGCCTGCTAAGCTTTTATTCCTATTCATGAATGCAGCGCAACGTTGGAGTCATTCGGTACGTACGTGGCACCTAATCAGGTTATGGAGTGGCTTGTGATCAAAAGTTTATAATTACCTCAAAAATTAATGTTGGACAGAATATATTGGGGGAAGTACACGCATACGCACCTCTAGAGTCGCCCTTTGTAAGAGTTGCCCACTTCAAATCAAAATTGTTTATCTTCAGGCTATTAAAATTGAAGTTCATTAAGCTAGCATCAGCTCTTTTTGGCATGACATTGAACTCTAATATTTTTTTTTGTAAGAAATTGAATCCAACTTTATGTTGGTTCAAAGAGTGATAATAAAAATGCTTTCATCCCATTCATGTTTGAGAAGCTGAACTTGAAGAAACACAATATTTTATTTTCTTTGTTACTGTAATAGTTGTTGACACCCAATTTTGTCCCGCCATTTTTGCAATTTGACTATATTTAATTAAAATTGATAAGTGTAATTTTTCAAATAAAATTGCATTAGACAACGTGCATTTACGTGTGTAATATTTATATAGTATTTATTTAATTGTGATTATAATTATGTAATTGCATTCATTTAGGCTATTTTCTAAAATACGTATGCTATTTCATGCAATTTAACGCATTATGGCATTATTTAATAATTATTAGTGACTTATTTATATCTAATTATTATTACTTGTGGTCATCTATATTTATTTATAACTAAACACATTTATTCATAATTATTTACAAAATTCCCTATTTTTATTCTAATTATTTGTATTTATAAGTATTTTGATTAAATATTAGCCATTTTGCTATTTTTATAATTCCATTTCCACTATATTCAAGTCCACGTCATCACCTTTTGTCCACGTGTACGCCACCTAAGCTTCACATAAGCCTACACCTCACTTATTACACTCTTAGCAACATGTACAACTTCTTTAAGCGTATGTACAACTCATTGTAGCGTGCAGTACAACCCCCTAAAGCATTGTACCTTTACACTTCAGCATATATCACTAATACACACATATATACCCGTGTGCCTACGTGGCTAAATCGTGGCCGTTTATCCCTTTAATCCGACGGCTCCAAATAATTCCTACATTTTAATATATCCACACACACCTCACATCCTAAAACCCTAAAATCACTCTCCCTCTTCCTAAAACTAACCCAGCCGTCGACCCCCCAATCTCCTCTCTCCCCTTTCCCCAATTTCAGCCCCGATACACCCCCGAAATCTCCACCACACCCCCGTGTCTCCTCCGCCATCAACGCCGTGACCTTCTCCCTCTTCCTATCTCTGATTACACGGGACAAAATCTCTCTTTCCTTTGCCTCGTGAATCCGAAATAGGAACAAGGAATCGGGCACCAAATCATGGGGGATTTGTACCAAATCAGGGGAAATACATACACAAGGCAAGAAAATCAATGATTCACATTTGAAAAGGGTGAAAACGAACAGAAATAGACCGGGTCAGACGCGCGACCCGACCCGACAATTACACGGGTAAAACCTTCCTTTTACTATTTCATTTACTTGTTAAAATCATGAAAATCGCTTGCTATTTATTTCCTCGTTACGATTAGCCTATTTTGCAAAATGACTGTTCATTAGATAAGGAGAATCTGCCCGTTTTGTTCTCGTTATATGATATAGTGAATGGATAATTCTATTAGCATACTGATGATGTTAATTTACTCAGAGTCATTACACGACTATTTGAACTGTTTCAAGTAGGATGAGCGTCGATTGCCATTTGCTCTTTCGTATTCAAGATCATGTTTTATCATTAATCTTTGGATTGAGTCGAGGCATGACTGTTTGGGCAAATTTACTGATTTAAAGCTTTGTTTGACACTATGTGTATGCATTAAATGCCTTCAGAAAGTAAGAGGGAAGATCCTCTTAATGGAATGTTGAACTGCTATAGTAAATGGATAGCTGCATATAATTTCCTTTATTAAAACCAATTGAGAAGAATCATAACTTTCTTTTCTTGATTATACTGGACTTTAGCCGAATATTTATATGAATATGTTGTTGTAAATGCATGTTATTGACTGGTATAGTTTCATACAAGGCATTTAACTTTGATAATTGATCTTTCCCCCTTAGGATGCTTCACTGCCGAGATTTTAGTACATATATATATATATATATATATATATATATATATATATATATATATATATATATATATATATATATATATATATATATATATTGGGAAAAATATTTTGATTCCTTTGAAAAAGGGCAGGCAGTTAGAAATGCAAAGCTGTTAAATTATTTTTGGAAAGATAGCATTCTGGTACCTCTTTTATTTAAAATTGATTGACAAAATATTTTTCCTATCTTCTTTACAAGTTTTTGATTGATTTCATTTTCCTTACTTAATTAAAATTGAATTTTAAAACAGCTCCACCCTAGCACTATATAAACAGACCCTCTCTTCTTAACTTCACACAGGCTGAATACACATACACAGATTTTCCCATCTCTTCTCTTCTCTGGAAATACCTTCAGCACCTTCTCTACATCTCTAGGCACTGGAATACAGTGCAGAATACTGCACTACTCTCTGTCTCTCCTTCTCTGCACTTTACACTCTCACACACAGAACCCTAAAGCTCAGAATACACCTCTACACACACTGAAACACATAGATACAGCTTCTTGCTTTTCAGTTCTAGAATTCTGTGAAGAAACCCTTAACACACAGACACTGATATGCTCTTTGGAACTATGGCATTGGTTTCTCTTCTTTGTTGGTTAATAAGTTGAAGCAGGCCCTGGTTGTTCTCCCTTCTCTGCTTGTTTTAAAACATTTAAGGTACCTCTAAACTGATTGAATGAACTCATTGGTGCTGCAGATCTATTATAAGTTAGTTTCTTGGCTGCCTGTTCCTATGATTGTTTGCCTGTTGGGTAAGATGTTTGGGTCTGTCATAGACCATTTCCTAACCTCCTTTTGTAGTTTCTGGATGGTCTCTTGAGGGCCATACCATTATTCACATATATGCAGGTTGTATTTAAGGTCTTAATAGGCCTTCACATGCTGTAAAAGGCAAAGAGAATATAATAGTTCACTGAACAGTGCATTCAGGGCACATTTTCTCTCCCTTTTCTCCTTCCTTTAGACCCTTATAATCATGTATTCATTTAGGGACTCCCTGCCTGTATATTAAATGCATCATAAGATGCAAAGCCTTGTTAAACAAGGTACACAATCGGTGGTACAAGTGTTGTAAAGTCAGGCCACACAGGGGCCTTCATCTCACCCTTTTCTATTTAGTTGTTAACATGTTTACATTCATTTGATGCTAGCAATGCTAGAACCTGAACCTTAAGTTGATAAGGCATGTTTAATTTCAAATTCATTAAAGGCTGTTTTGTGCCAACATAAGGGGCTGAAATTGTAATACAGACTGAAAATTGGTCTATTGGTGCAAATAGCAAAACTGAACATTGTAGTGATATCCTGCAGGTTTTAAATTAAAAATTGATAATATTTTGGACTGTTTATGCAATTCATTAAACTCTGTAATTTTATCATTTCCTAAAAATAGGCTAAAATTGCAGAACTGTCTAAAACAGGGTTATTTCTGCAATTTCTATACTCTGAAATATAATAGTGTGTTTCGCTCTCATTAAAGCGGCTATAGCTGCAGGTTTATTTAAAAGGATGGCCTATTCTGCAAATCTCACATGTTGCAACGTAGTATTTAGTACCATAAGTCAAATGTGATTTTTTCTTGCCATAATTAATTTGGAGGCCCAACTCTTCTTTTAAGTTTATAACATTGTTTTTTATTTGTGTTCATTACCTGACGCTTAGTGGTCTAGACTTGGGGCACTTAATAAGCTTAGGAGTCTAGAGACTTAACGTAGTATCCCAAAAGCCTCCGGGATTTTTAGTTGGGGACACTAGCAATACTTTAGGACGTGAAAATATTAGTATGCGTTCTAGTTTAAATATTAAAGAGGGTATGGGGGTTAAAGGGAATTAAGCCCCTCGGAAGTGATGAAATTACCCGAGCTATATATATTGATAGTGGATTTTGAAACTATCGTCCCTTACGAAAGCCGGGTTCTGATCCGAATAGGATAATAAAACCTAGGGTCATTTATCCAAAGTGATCAATTTGTGGCTATTTGTACACTATAATTATTATTGCTTATGCATATATTTTAAACTGCCTTTTTACTTATCTTGCATATTGTTTGTTTATTCTATTTTAGCTCTTATCCTTTTTTTAAGCAATATATAAAACCCAATATAGAAATCGGTCGGGAACCACGTTTAGTGGAACCTAGAAGGTGCCTAACCCCTTCCTTCTAAGTTATTTCGAACACTTACCTGAATCTCTGACTAGTAGACCAACCCGGAGTTATTCTTTAAAATTAAATTAGAAATTAATAGGTGACCTAATACGCCTAGGAAATTTATTAGGTGGCGACTCCAAAACTCAACTCAAATGAGTTACCCCAAGTCGAAAACCACTTTACTGAATTTAAAGTGGGGTGCGACAATAGTCAACCGCTAAGTCTTCTTAGATTCAACATTCTCAAAAAAAGTCTTCTTGGATTCAAGAGATCTGTTTAGGCAATTAGGATTTATTATTTTGGTCAATTGGATTTTTTAAAATATTTTATACATAAAGGTAAAAATTATAAATAATAATTCTTAACGGGTTAACCAATAAGAAAATAAGGTAAACCGTGTCCCGCACCGTTAAACCGTTAACTGTAAAACTTCAAATCACTAACCAACTGTTAATCCGATAACCCAACACCAATAAGCCAATAAACCAAATTTGCGGTTCGATTATCGGTTTCGGATCGGTTTTGAACAACCCTAGCTAGAGCCAAGTAGGGATGAATTATCCTGATGTTATTTTTTTCTATGGAATTTTATGGATAAGCTAAGTGAGGACGAATTGTCCTGATATTACGTTTTCCTTGGGATCTTTGTGTATGAGTGAAGTGAATACGATCTTGCATCATTAATTTGTAAAATAGAATTATTTTTTTGCTCACTATATCAATAACTGCGGCCGAATTGTCATGATTATTAACTATTAGCCCCTCAAGTTAATTGCCGTGTATTTTTATTGATGTACGAAGTGAAGGTAATTTGGTCTTATTTATTTACAAAATAATCATAGTTTTTTGGCACACTTTATGAATAACTGGGGCCAAATTGTCCTATATTATGCTATGTGCAAAGAGAGCGGGGGTATTTTCGTAATTATAGCTTCATTAAACATAAAAGTTCTCATTTTTAAAAACTATTTTTAATGTGATCAATCGCTCAAGACCATGTATGATTGTGCTTATCTCTGTAAATTTAATTTGAGCAATACCCAAAGTAATCGCAAATTTTCACAAATAGGCTGATTTTGTACTGCTATTTTTAGATGTAATCTTTATTTAAGGAACTTGTGCAAATATAGCCCCGATTTTTAGTTTTCGTCTGACGGGACAAAACTTCATAGCAAGCTTTGTTGAATCAACGGTAGTTAATTTATCATAAATTTTCCCAAACCAGCAACACTTAGCTTGGAGTTTGAAATAGCAGGTTCAAGTATTGTCAGCTCAATAAAATTGTGAACTTTAACTTTTGCCGGTAGACAAAATCATGTGATAAGATTTGAACATACTTGGTCATTTAGAAGGTTAGTTATGCACGGACCGTGAAACATGGACTGTCTAAGCGGTAAATAAGCCATTAGAAGCACAAAATAATACTATATTGTAATTTGTATAATTCCATGGGAACACTACATTAGCGAACTGAACTGATGACAGAACAATCACGTAAACAATTCTTCCGACAGGAAGCTACTACTGCTCTCAGAATATCACATAAATAATCTTCCCAAGAGGAATGCTGCAAACGATTACTAGCACAAGAAGGAAAAACATATGATCACATGACAGAATATTGAAGTGTAACACAAAGCTGCTTCAATGAGGCAACGAGGATTTCATTCGCCTCAAACTCAAGGCTTATGAGGCATTTGAGGCAATTCTGGCTTTGGCAAAGTTGGTAGCTCAGGCTTAGGAATTGCTGGCATCTCAAGTTTTGGCAAAGTTGGTAGTTCAGGCTTTGGCAAAGTTGGCAACTCTGGCTTTGGGACTTCTGGCAAATCGGGCTTTGGCAGAGTTGGCAGCACAGGTTTTGGAATTTCAGGGATTTCAGGCTTAGGCAAAGTTGGGAATTCGGGTAGATGTGGCAATTCAGGCTTAGGAAGTTCAGGAAGAGTTACTTCAAGAAGATTACGCGCTTCTGCTTGAATCGTGTAGCAGCCTGTTAATGACAAAGTGATAAGTAACATCAAGAAAAAAGATTGGTTGTAGTGATAAGCCATTGTAAAGATGATGTGGATGCAAGATGCTTGAATGATTATGCATTAGGTTTCACTTTGAACAACTTTATATAGATGCAGGATATAAAAAGCAGGAAGGAGGATTATAAGTTGTTGGTAGGAAATTCTTTTTCTTAGTTCACCTTCTCAACAATAAACCTCCTAACTTGATCACGCAATAACTTTATTTCCGTGTGTAATATCCATGATACATATTATGTATGTTGATGATCTTTCTACAAGGTCAAAGCATACTAAAGGTCTTCCAGTAGGTAATCTAAAGTGAACTTAGCGGTAAAATTGTAAACATTTCAAACAAAGTCTAAACAATAATCGTAATGGTAGATTACCAAAATTACATTTCAACCGGTGCACTGTGATCGATTCTATATGCAGTAATATGAATATAGACTTGTCCTTTTTCCTAATCTTCGTGCAAGCTAGTGATAGGGAAATATATAAAATTTGACCGAGGTTCTGAATAATGTACCTTCTTGATGTGGTTCTCACTTAATAGGTAAAATTCTTCATCTACGCCTACGTCTCTATCTTTTAAAACACTGTTATTATCAATTGGTCTATTTGACATCTATGTCTCTTTTACTTGTACTATATTCTTTCAGGAAAAAAAAAAAAAAGCGAGATTCTAGTCTGAATAGCTAAATTTGCATCCACAAATTAATGATTAGTGACCACTAATTTCGAGGACAAGAAAAACATGAAAGTTCATAGAAAATTGTCGCATGGAAAATTAGTTAGTAAGTATATATTAGCATCTGCAATCAAACTCGCAGTCTTTTGGTGTATGTCAGTCGCACAATCAGGTATATGGTGTGCGTCACTGGCTTTTTTAAATGTATATTTCCCATTAGTGTATCCTCAATAAAAGGAGTCTATAAAAGAAACTTCAGTACATCTCTTCTTGATTAACAACTTCGCTCTCCTTCTACTCTCTTATTTCAATGTTCGTGAAAGAATTCTTCTGAGTAATCTTCTCCACATCGAGTTGGAATAGTCTTTTATAACATGTAGGATCATAGATTGTGCACTTTTATAGTGTTATTCGTGTTTTTGGCATGTAATTGCAATGTTTTATTAGGAAAACAAGTAGAATGATCCTTCGGACTTCATGAGGCCTCACTAGAAATCACGCGTTTAACGAGGGAGATCGGCAAGGGACTTCCCTCTCCAAACGCGTGATGGAGAGGGAAGTCCCTAGCAACAGGTCCCTCGGAATTCGGCTCGTAGCAGAGCATTTTTGGCGAGGGAAAGGCTTAGCAAACTGTAGTGTAGGCCCAATTTTGTATATTGTATCAGTTTTATACTGCCAAGGTTTTTCCTCAACAGTGATGAGATTCATTGTATCAGTAAAGTTACAAACTATTTTTTGTACCATTAAAGTTACTTGACTTTTATTGTTTACAAAATTATATTGGTATCATTATATCATTGATACAACGATAGCTCATGAAAGACGTCAAGAATTCCTAGGAAGTTATAATGTAAACTATAAAGTTAACTCTCGCGCACTACAAGAAAAAGAGAATTAGCAATGAAAAATTGTCAACTAAAAATAGCTGTTAAACACCAAAAGTTTTTATGGTAATTTTCGGAACGTAGCTCTAAGATTTTCCGTTGGTAAATTTATTAACCAAATTTTGATTGGTGTTCCCCGTTAGTACCTTTACTCACGGATATAAAATGGGATAGTAATACTAAGATAATCACCCCAGGTATAAACGCCACCTCAAGAATTCAAAGCTTTAGAGTACAAAACGATGTGCATATAATGCCACCAGAAACACAAATACAATAATGAACTGATGAGAGAACAATTACGCAAACAATTCTTCGACAGGAAGCTGCAACTAAAAACAGAAAAACACATAAATAAACATTACAAAAGGGAGGTGCAAACAAATCTAACACAACAAAGAAGTAAACACATGATCACATGACACAAGGGAAGTGTAACATCCAATAATGCAACTTCAACAAGGCAAAGAGGATTCATTCGCCTCGAACTCAAGGCTTATGTGGCACTTGAGGCAATTCTGGTTTTGGAAAAGTTGGTAGCTCAGGCTTAGGGATGGCAGGGATCTCGAGTTTTGGCAAAGCCGGAAGTTCAGGCTTTGGCATTGTTGGCAACTCTGGTTTTGGGATTTCTGGCTTAGGCAGAGTTGGCAACTCAGGTTTTGGAATTTCAGGCTTTGGCAGAGTTGGGAATTCGGGGAGATGTGGCAATTCAGGCTTAGGTAAAGTTGGGAATTCGGGGAGATGTGGCATTTCAGGCTTAGGAAGCTCAGGCAGAGTTACTTCAAGAAGATTGCGCGCTTCTGCTTGAATCATGTAGCTGCTTGTTAATGACAAAGTGAGAACTAATAAAACGAAAAAAGATGAGTTTTGGTGATGAGCCATCGTTGAAGGAGAAAAATGCTTGTTGAAGACTGGTATTGTATGTTTTTGATTAGTAATGCTTTAGGCTTCACTTGGAACAAGTTTATATAGATTATGGGATGTGCAAAATAGGAAGGGGATTGGCTAAGTTGGTTACTGGTGGGTAAGAAAATTGTCTGTTAGGTCACCTTCTTAACAACAACATCCTAATTTAATTCAACGCAAACTACCCATGTACAGCATAGTTTATGTTAATGTTACTACATGGTCTTTTAGTTGGCAATCTAAAGAGATCTCACCTTTCTTTAATTTGTAGCGATTTAGACTAGCAGGCAACCAGTTTCCAATAATGTGCATTCTCCATGGACACAACTTGTGGGGAAGATTACTCATCTGCTTGTTTGGGAGTTCCTTTTATAAAGGTTTACAAAAGACACACTGAATGTATCCATATAAGTGAATCACATATAACAGTGATGGTTAATGTAATTCACTCTATTAATTTTGAGGCTTAAACTGCATGAGGAGGTCATCAAACCACTGAAGGTTCACCTAGAATGCACAAGCAACACATGCCAAGGAGTGCACCAAAAAACTTGGACATAAAGAAAAAGGCCGTCCATTTATTTTTGTCACTGTAACATTTCTGCATTTAACTTCCTTATTAAACCAAAGTAAAGATAACTGTCTTGGAACAAGTCTCAGTCGTCTACCTCCTACGTCAATGATAATTTTGCTCTAAGTTTAATGAATAAATACACAAACACAAATTTCAACCCCCAGAAGAATGTGTTTAATGGGTTTGGCATCGACTCCACCAGTATATTATCAACAGAAGACAAATACAAGAGAAGGAATGGAACATAGTGCCTGGTCTCCTCAAAACTCAAAGTGAATAGGAGTAGACATGCCATTACAGTACTGCAGATTTTCCATATACTGACAAGGAGGAACCTTCTCAGTTCTCAGAAAGCAAGAGAAAGAGAAGCGCAAGTTACAGTTTTGCAGTTGAAGGAAAAAAATAAAAATAAAAACAGTGTGCAGAGGTTAAATTGTTAGCAACAATCATTCACTGCATCGCCACATTATCAAATCAACCAATATATTATAACCTGAATATAATTGGTTGACTTGACAGTGACTCAGAAGAACTCTAACGAGATTTGCTTTGTTTAAAAGACAACAAACTACAATAGAAGTAACTTCTTTTCAATAAGGAAAAATAAACAAACTATGATAAAAATAACTGATAAAGGCGTAATTTGTCATTAGAACATAAAAAGGTTTCACATTTATTAGGTCGCAGGGATATCCAACTGCACACTATGAAAACATAGTAGAATGAAAAGAGAATAGAACCAAACACCAACAAGCAAAATAGACTACTTTGCATCAACTCAATTCAGTAAGAAACTATCTTGCGACTGAGTGATTTATTGAACCATGTCTTCCAACTAGCAGCTCTCTTTCGAGCCATTGCAGCTTGATTGCCATCATGAATTGCAATCTCAGCCTGTGGCTTCTTGAACAGCACAAAATTACGAACCCCAAACGATCCAATTGTCACCCACGGACTCAAAACTACAATGACAACACAAACATAAGAAAAAACACATAAAACGAAAAGGTATAACGCTGACTAAAATATCATATCAAAAGATATCGGAAACAATCATTAAAAGCTTCATGATCACAACTCCACAATGTCACACATGAAGAGCATCATAGACAACATAGTTGCATTTTCTTTTATTTCTTTTAGTCTGAATGTCCCTGTTTATTTCCTTTTAACATTCTCAACTCTTTTAATTATAGATATGATTAACTTCAATATAAATTGAGATTTGAGTTCTTTCATTCAACTAATAAAGTTAAACATGTAAACAAAATTTATTATTGATTGGCGACAGTACAAAAGGAATAAGTTAATACAGATGAAAAAAGAATTAAAAATGATGATAAAGTAAACATAACTAACATAATAATAAAGAAGAAAATTTAACCTAAAATGCCATGGCAGGGCAAAGAGGGGCAGGTTTGTTAGGATGGGTGTATATTGGTTGGGTTGGGGGGGGGGGGGGGGGAGGTGGGTTATCCGGGCGGAGCAACATTCTGACAAAGAAGGCTTCACCTGCCATGCTCTGGCCTGTTAACTTGAGTAATCTAATAGTAGTAACAAATAAATTTCTCCTAATAAGCCAAATCAAAACACATTCTCCGAAATGCAAATGTCGCCTAAATAAGCAATTTACAGATATCGACTTAATAAAATCAACTGCTAACACATGCAATCAAACATTATGCACAAATGCAACTTTCAACTTTAACATATAATCATTGGAAAATGCAATACTAGTATTAATTATGTTACATAATTACACAAAATTAGATTCAAACTAACAACAATACCTTCTGTAGCAACAGCAGGGCAATACAGCACGAAGCTTTTCAAATCCGACCCAAGAACAGGAAGGCGCCCTTCACGAGCATAAGTTTTCAATGCAGTATCAATAACATTAGCCACAAGCTCTTCTTCATTAACAACAAAACGAATCGGCCCAGCGCTTCCAAGAACCGTTATACTAATCAATAACCGGTTTCCTTTACCAGTTTGATTCTTTTTCGCCTTGTAAAGCAACATTTTACCAATAAATAAAAATTCCAACAAAATTTTATTCAAAAGAAAAAAAGTAAATATATAATTGGGATTTTTTTTAAAAAATGAAATTGGTAATTGGCCTACGAGCCACGATACAGTTTCAGGTAGACACTTAAATTGGGGCGTAGGCCTATGAGTTTTCGGGCCAGGGTATGATCAAGATTCAAGGATCAAGCCCAATGCAACGATAATACCAGCCTTGTTTGCAAGATCCAAAGGAAAAACAAGAACCCCTAATTGGAAATAAAGGGGTAATCATTAACAAGTTCTTGAAAATTTCCACCATTAACAATAGAATTCAAGAATTGAAAAAAATGGTCATAAAATGAAAATTTTAAATGGCTAGAATTGAAATTCTTAACAACAGAGATCAAATCTCTAAAGAAATTAGGAAGAATATGGTGAAGAAAGGGAGAATTTATAAAAAGATTGCTCTTTGAGGGTTAGGGTTTGCTTAATTTGGGGATTTTCTGTTGATGATTTGTTAGGATATTGCACCGACCCGGGTTTTGGCAGATAACAGTAAATAAAGTAGTATAGTATATTTGTAAGTGGTGTTGAAGGTGAGATATATGTTTTGTCTGTCGTTTGATTGAATAAAAATAATAAACCGTCCCTTTAATAAAAATGAATTAGTTCGATAAGACTCTCAAAAATGAAAGAATAAAAAGTCAAGATTCAAATGAAAATTGAAAATCTTATGTTTTCTTGTTTAGGGGAAGGGTGGACAACGAAAAGGTCCACAAAATTTACATGGTTAGTAAAACAAAGTAATAATTATCGAAAAAGGTCTTTATTTATAGGTGAAAATGGATGGTGTTAGCAATATTTGGAAGAGACATAAGTAGTTTTTGATTCATGGTTGTGAGAAGTTTTTGTCCTTTAATTTCTAGTCAAGTAAAAAATAACCATACATGTTATCAAAATCAATTTCTATTATTGAATTTTTCTAACTATGCATCCGTTATTTATTCCACTATTTGCGGGTATATAATGCTCAGAGAATAACCTACCCATTCATTGGGAATCATAAATGTATTGAGTAAACGTCTTAATAAAAGTTACAAACAATAAAGAGGACAACACTAGATTTGTAGGCTACAACTGAGAGGCAATTTATCACTTATATTTCTAAAGAAAAGAAAAATATAAAAGCAGAGAGCAGGAGAAAAGGTAGGATAGCGAAATGATAGAAAAGAAGTAGATTTTTTTTCCAAAAGAAAAAAAAAAGTAGAAACAAGTATTTTAGAAAGAACTAAGAAAAATGAAACTATCTTAAAAGAATAAAAAGGATCATAAAAATGGACTTTAGAAGAAAATAAATATTAGTAATTGTCCCGAACAGAGAAAAAGAAAAAGCGGTGGATATATAAATATTTCTTTTATTTTGCCACTTAATTTATTTCTCGTTTATTATCTCCTTGTTTTTCCTTTCCATGGAAAAATTTAAGAAACATCGATACTACTAAATTTAAATTCAATGCCTTTAACTTAAAACACAAATTACACATGTTAATCGAATCCATAAATATTTCTTTTGTCTGCCCAAAGAAAAGTAGAAATAAGTAAAAAGGTCTTCTTGTTGTTCCTCCGGTTTACCTTTTTTATTTATTAAAGAAGTGTTGTCAACTTGAGTTTGATTGAAATGAATGGTTCCAAGTTTTATAAACAAACGGGACTATGGTGTCAGGAAAAAGATAACTTCTCAAACTTGATGATAGAAGTATCGTGATTGCATCGCACGCACAATGAACTTTACTCCCTTCTCTACCAACTAGCATAATTTCGTCCAGGTGTTCCTAACGGATTTCAACTACACCCACCTCCTTCCAGGTGATGCATATAAGTTGCTAGAAATTGAAAGTGGAACTATACGGTGAGTTATTTTAAATAGGGGTCATATTTTGTACATTTATGAAATATATTCTCATTGATAAGTAGAGTTTTTTACACAAATATATAAATCTATACCGGCTCATTTGCAAAAATATGACACGGGAAGCAATGGTTTGCCTTTTTGCCCCCGCTAAGAGATGGTTTGCAAAAATGCCCCCGTTAAGATTTAATGAAAAAAATCCGGGGCCAAGACTTGCCGTTATATTTTTCCGCTTTTCGACGCTTATCCCTTCAAGTATTGGCAATAGGCAATACTTGCCGCACTTGGGCGTAATTGCCAAGACTTGCCATTGACCCCTGCTCGATTTGCCAATACTTGAACGGCAAGTATTAGCAATAGGCAACACTTGCTGCACTTCGTCGTAATTGCCAAGACTTGACCCTTCCAGTTTTCCCTGCATTCTCGCCATATAACTTGAAGTATTGGCAAAACAGTATTTGCCCTTGAAGTATAGCCAATTATCAAGACTTACAAATTTTTTGCCTTGAAGTCTTGGCTTGCGGACTAAATAAGGGCATTTTGCTAAAACATACCTTAGCGCGGGTAATTTTGTAAAACCACTCCTTATGGAGGGCATGTGGTAAAATTTTTTCCTATATTACAAAAAAAATAGCAACATTTCCCAAATTACAAGACATAACATTATTTTCCCTAATATATTTCCCAATAATCAACTCATTTCACTTTCATTTCTCCAAATTACAATATCTCTCACTTACTCTCTCTTCCTCCCATCACCCCACCCCCACCCCCACCACCCAGTGCTATTACCCCCACCCCAAGCAAAGAGTAACAGAAGTAGCATTCCTCGAAAATACCGCGAAATTCACACCGCCGTCAACCGCAGTAGCACCAAACAGCAAAGGCTTCCCTGATAAAACCTCAAAAAAGGCTTCGTTTCATCGGCTGCTTGTCCACAACCATCGTCGTAGCCGCCCTCTTCTCCACTGCACTTCCTCCACTAACAACAGCAGCAACATTAACCACTGACGACCTCGATTTTCTCGCAAAATCTACAGTTTTAGTTGTGGTTAAAGGAAAGTTGCGGAAATATAGTTTAGGTTTGTAAGTTGAGATGGAAGGGCAATAAAGCAACTCCATTGGAACCAATGCAACTGCGATGTACTGGAGAATAATTAAGAGATGAAACAGTAGACCAAATTAGTAAAATTGTATTTGTTGAGAGCTGGTTTTGAAGTATGACAAACGGAAAGGACTCAGAGGTTCCCACAAAGAACCTGGTCCTTAGGATAAAGGGCACGCTTGATCGAAAAGATTACGGGTTGCAAATCACTGTGGAACTATGAGTAGTGGCGCGTGAATGTAGATGCATCCTAGTCAGACTAAAAGAGGCGGTGCTCAGGCTGTGTCTTCGAAGTGTGAAAAGGAGTTGGACTTCAACAAGGAAAAGAGTTACTACGAATCCTGACTTACCATAATTAAGAGGATTCCTTGTAGAACTCAACTAGGGTTTCAAGACCCGTATAAATGCAAGTAGTGGAGACAGCCGTAAATCAGTTATTCACAAATAGAGAGTTGAGAGCATACAAGGGAGATCTGCAATCTTTCTACGTGAGTAAACTGGAGAAGACAACTGAGTGCCTGCAGTGGTTTGAGTCTAGATATTCTGTCTAGGTTCATTGAGTTGCAAGTTGTCATCGTTTTGAGCTTTCATAGTTTTACCTATTCGCTTATTATAGAAGCATATGTATTAGGTGAATCCTTGTGTAATTACTAGAAAAGCTAGAGTGTAGCTTTGAATAGTGATTAGGGTCTAGAGTGTAGCCCCTTGTTTACAGAGTTTGTAATCAGAAACATTGCTCTTGTGTTAGTGGATTTGGTTCTAAAATCCCAGAGTGTGGGTCGTGGTTTTTCTTCCTTGAGCAAGGAGTTTTCCACGTAAAATCCTGTGTTCCTTGTGTGTGTGGTGTTGTGAGTAATAGTGTTCAAGTCCGCATAAAAGATAATAGAAGAACTAGGTTCTACGTTAGAAGCACAAGGTTCTTGTGACGAAAATCGGTAGACACTATTCAACTCCCCCCCCCCCCTTCTAGTGTCTTCATGAGGTGCTTAGAGTATAATAGTATTACTATAATGCCTATTTATACAAATTAGTAAAATTGCATGTTGTTCTTTTTCTTTTAAAATGGTAAAATTGAGACAATATATGAACAATATATGACAGATCCTGTCGGGTAAAACAAAGATAAATCAATCGTCCAACCAGTCTTCGATAACTCTCTGGATCTTTCACAAATCGGCCTCTTGCATGCACCAACAGGTGATTCTGCTCCATCGGTGTAGCAACCGGACGAGCCCCCAACAATCCAACTTCAGACACAATATACATGGCATACTTTCTTTGACAAAGGAATATCCCTTTAGGACCCCTTGCCACTTCAACTCCCAGAAAATATTTCAACAATCCAAGATCTTTCATGTGAAAACAAATGGAGAGATACAACTTGAAAAATCGTATTGCCTTCGAATCATTTCCGGAGATGATCAGATCATCCACATACACGAGTACACTTAATTGTACATCTCCCTTCTTCATCATAAACAAAGAGTAATCGGAATATGACTGTCGAAATCCATAATTCTTCAGAACTGTCGATAACTTTGCAAACCAACAACGAGGAGCTCGCTTCAATCCATATAAAGATTTTCGGAGACGACACACTTTGCCGGACCCATCATTTTTATACCCCAGAGGCAACTTCATATATACTTCCTCATGAAGATCACCGTGTAGAAAAGCATTATGAACATCCATCTGATGTAATTCCCAATTCTTAGTCGCAGCTACCGCTAAGAAGACACGAACAGTCACCATTTTAGCTACCGGTGCAAACGTCTCCGTGTAGTCAATTCCTTCAACTTGATGATTACCAAAGATTACCAGCCTACCTTTGTACCGCTCAACGGTACCATCAGAGTTGTACTTAATCCTATATACCCATCGACATCCGAGCGCCTTCTTTCCCGGAGGCAAGCGCCCGATTTCCCAAGTCTTGTTCGCTTCCAAAGTGTACAACTCTTGTTGCATAGCCGTCCGCCACTTTTCATCTTTCACGGCTTCATAAAATGACATCGGTTCATGTCCCTCCGTTAGTGCTGCAAGAAAGTACGTATGCTTCTTCGAAAATTTATCACAGTTAACATAATGTGCCAACAGATAAGGCGCACTTGAGGCTTGTCGCTGCTCGGGTGAACTATCTGATTTTCGGACACAGGTCGATACACGATGACTCTGTTTCCGAACTGTATTGGTTACATAGTCACGCAAACGAACACTCTCTGTCTTCGTCCGCTTCCCTCGGCCTAACTCTTCTTCCATCGCTTCCATTTCTAAGTGTTTAGGAATGACACCTTGGTTTGTGTCATCTTGATTTGGCCCCTTATTGTCCGAATTCATTGCTTCTTCCACTTGAGCATCATCCACAATATGTATTGGGGGAATCTCATTACTCCCCCTCACTTCGGAATTGTTCTCTTCTTCAACAACTTCATCCATTCGGTAGGTCTCAACACTTGGATTCGGAAGCTCTTTCACACCATCCTTTGGTGAAAACGGAAACTCATTCTCATAGAACGTAATATCTCGTGGCATGAAATACTCTTTGGTATCCAAATCATACAACTTCCATGCCCTTTTCCCGTTCGGATATCCCAAAAATAAACATCGACGACTTCGGCTTTCACTTATCATTCATTCGTCCGTGATTGCGTGCATAGCACAAGCATCCGAACACTCTCAAGTGATCATAATTCGGTATCACGTGCATCAGGACATCATACGGTGTCTTTCTGATGTTTGGCAATTTATGCCAATGTTTCCTTAATATTTCCGCATGTTTGAGCTTGTTATTCGCTCGTTTTATAGTTTATGAATGTGGTTTTACACTAATTTGATGTCGTGCGTGTGTAGGTTGTTATGCAGTGCAATTGGAGCTTTTAGGAGCGTGATTGAGCAAGGAATGATTGGAAATTGATTGAGGATTGGATCGAACACACGAAGGCACAACACGAAGCGAGCGAAGGAGCAAGGAAACGGAAAATTGCACTGGCGCCACAGGTGGCGCGCCGCGCCAGGCAAAGCGCCCAGCCTGTGGCGCGATTTCTCACGTGGCGCGTGGCTAAAGCGCCCAAAGTTTGGCGTCTTCTGGTTGTTGTAGCGCGTTACGAGGCGCGGGGCGCCCGTTATAGTGCCCCTTGTGCGGATTTTTACTTCCTATTTCGTCTAGGCTTGGGTCTAATTTATCACTAGGTGTTTGTAAACCCTATAAATACTCTTTTACTTAGTTTTTGATAGGAGTTCAGACTTTGGAGCAATTGAAGAGCTCATAACATCTTGAACAAGGGTTTTTCTTCCTTCCATTAATCTATTACATCATTATTTCATTATTTCATCAAATCCTTGTGTTGTTATTATGAGTATGCGTGGCTAAATCTCTAGTTCTAGGGTTAGAGTATTTCATGAAGGTTGATGTTTGAAGATTGATTCCCATTAATTGAATCCCATAACGGGTTACTTATTCTTTCTTGATTTCACTTGTGTAATTGTCAGGGCCCGATTATTACGCATTATCTATGGTTTTTAGATTGAACTCGAAAGAGGGAATTTATTAACGTAATAAGAAAGAATAGGACTAGTTTGTGAACCCGGGAATCGGGGAACCAATTCGTGAGTAGGATAGACATATACTTGCTCGCCTAGCTTAACTAATTACAGAATTCGTTAATGCGTGCACGTGATTCAACCCATAGACATATAGGGATTGGAGTAGCCTGCATAGACCGTGAAGAATCGAAAGGTTTTCACGGGTACATTTACTCTGTTAGTTAATAATCTGGGATTCAAGAAGTGGAATCAATTGGAAAACTCAACTGGATTGTTCGTAACTCTGACCCTGGATCGTCTCCTTATTACTGATAACAACCCATTTTTGCTCCATTGTTTGAATTCACTTTTACCGTTTTAATTATTGCTCTTTAGTTAATAAATACTCTCACTATTGGAAAAAGATCCCTGAATAGTTGGTTAGAAATTATTTGTTAAGCGTCAGTCTGAATAGTCCTCGTGGGAACGATACTCTACTTATCACTTTATTACTTGTCGACCACGTATACTTGCGTGTGCGTTAGGAGCAACAAGTTTTTGGCGCCGTTGCCGGGGACTAAACAATTGACTGTTTCTTTTCAGACGATTTATTATTTTCTATTCAGGTTTAATTTTTGTTTGGAGTTTTGTGCTGTTTCAGGTATTAGGTCCTGCTTGATCTTTACCTACAGGAATGGCAGCAGAACGAGCTTTAGCTGTGCGAGATGTTGCTCTCCCCAGCCTGGAGGGAGTAGCCTCGAGCATAGTTAAACCTGAAATTACTGGAAACTTTGAGATTAAGTCTGGCATGATACAACTGTTACATGTGACTGGGCAATATAGTGGATTACTTCATGAAGATCCGCAGCAACATATCCAGAATTTCTTGGAGATCCGTGATACGTATACACCGACGGGAGTTCCTATTGATTATGTTCGTTTGACATTGTTCCCGTTTTCACTGATTGGGGCAGCAAAGAGGTGGTTAAAGGCTGAAAAGTCTGGGTCTATCACTACTTGGGATGATTTGGCTAGGAAGTTCTTAGCTAAGTTTTATCCATCTGCCAAGACAGCCCGGCTGAGGAGTGAAATTATGTCCTTCAGACAAATAGAAGGAGAGTCTTTGTATTCAGCCTGGGAGCGGTTTAAAGCTTTATTGAGAGATTGTCCACACCACAACCAATCCAATGAGGTTATTGCACACACTTTTGTTGAGGGGTTGAATGCGCATACTAAGATCGTGGTAGACGCTGCTGCTGGAGGCCAAGTATTGGCTTTAAATTTTGACCAGATCTATGATTTACTAGATAAGTTTTTGCAGAGCAATCCTGATTGGCAGGGAGATGGTAGAGCTATTACACAGAAATCTGCAGGGGTACTTCAGTTAGATGCAGTTTCAGAGCTAAGGGCGAGGATGGATGCTATTTCCAATCAAATTAGCAAGTTAGCTCTGCCAAAGACTCAGCAACCAGTGGCTCCAGTGCAACAACTCCAGAGTTTTTGTGAGGTTTGTGGTCAAGACCATGCTACAGAGGTTTGCTCCTCTAATCCAGAGTCAGTTTATTACGTAGGTAATCAAAACAGGCTGCAGGGTCAAAATCAGTTTGGTAAAGCTTATTATCAAGGCAATACAAGAGCCCCGAATAATTACCACCCACTTCCAGCTCCACCACAGCAGGTTAGCAATTCAGTTGAGGATATGCTAAAGCAGATAATGGCGGGCCAGCAGAGAATGATAGCTGACACTGCAGCCCATGCACAGGCCATACAAGATCTTGCCAATGCTCACAAGAACCTGGAGCACCAGTTGGTGCATTTGGTGGGAGAAATAAGTACGGTTAAAAAAGAGCCTGAACAATGTCTTGCAGTGACTTTAATTGAAGATGGAGAGTTGATGGCCAAGTCTGAGGAGAGAGCTGAAATAGTAAAAATTGAAAAAGTGGAGAAGTTAAAGAAGAAAGAAGAGCAAAAGGAAGCACCTCTGCCGCCTCCACCATTCCCGCAGAGACTTATACCATCGACGGATCTGGTCCAATATCAAAAATTTGTGAGTATGTTGAAAGAACTTCAAGTTAATATTCCTTTGACTGATGTGTTTGAATTGATGCCATCCTTTGTGAAGTTCTTAAAAGAGATTTTAGTCAAGAAGAAAAAGCCTCAGGAGATAGATACAGTTGAGTTAGCTGAGGAGTGTAGCACAATCTTGAGCAAGCTACCTCCAAAACTTCAAGATCCTGGGAGGTTTACTATTCCTTGTACCATTGGAGGGCATAATATCACTGGTGCCTTGTGTGATTTGGGTGCGAGCATAAATCTCATGCCTCTATCTGTTTGTAAAAGGTTAGGACTAGGAGCAATCCAACCCTCTTCAGTTACTCTTAAGATGGCGGATGGATCACTCACTCACCCCAACGGTAAATTGGAGGATGTGTTGTTAGAAGTTGGTAAGTTTACATTCACTGCTGATTTTGTAGTCCTAGATTATGAAGAGGACCTAGAAGCTCCAATCATTTTGGGGAGACCATTCTTAGTCACCTCAAAGGCAATTATTGACATGGAGCTGGGTGAGATGACTGTTAGAGCGAATGGAGAAAAGGTTACTTTCAAGGTGTATAATGAGAAGGAGCACATAGCTAAGGTTGAAGAGTGCTCTATGATCGAATGTATCAGACAAGAGCATGGAAGTACACCACATGTGAAGTTGAAGAGGGGTTCTCTCAAAGGAAGGAAGAAAGCAAAAGTTCGTCGTAAAAAGAGAAGACGTAAATGCTGAAAGTGAGCTAAAAGTGTCGTCGTGCCACGACGTTAACTAAGGCGCTTCTCGGGAGGCAACCCGAGTTTGTACTTGTATTATTTTATTTGTAGTGTCACGTAGTTTTTATTTTTCCTTGGATTGCAGGTTCATGTAATGTCGAGGCTAAGTGTGGGGTGTCCTCACCCTTGCCTAATATTGATGACTTGTTGGGGAAGTCTGAGTACCTCATACTATATGGAAGCTTGGAGGATGCTAGCACCAAGGACTAGAGTCTTCAGGGAAGTTTTCTTTACCTTGCACTTTCTTATTTTTAGCACTGAGGACATTGCTTAGTTTACGTGTGGGGTGGGGGAACTCTCCCTTATTTTTGAGGTTAGGGATGCATGTACCGTAGGATTTTTCTTTTGTCACTTGACTTTATTTTGACTTATTTCTTGCTTTAATATATGAAAAAAAAATTAGAAAACCAATGAAAAAATTTCAAAAAGATTTTCTTTGTAGTCTTTATTAGTAGTGCATGTCATCCACCCCGTGGTTTTTCTTATGGCCTCGGTTCTTTTCCACGGGGAGGCCTTTGAACCGGGTAGTTTTTATTTTTAGGATTAGAATAGTTAGTTATAGGTGGCCCTAGACGAAAGAAATAGGTAGAATGCTAGGTGCTTTTGACTTGTTTGATACCGGTGGACTTGAACTTGTTGCATGTGCTATTTGTGGTGTCCTTGGGTTTTAAATTGAGATGCATGCCTAAAAAAAAATGGAACGACCCCCTTGAGATGCTTGAGTCCACTTGCTAGACTTTGTTGTGAACCGTTGTGCATTAATGCTTAATTTTCCACAAGTTGCACTCTATTTGCTTGATTGAGAGTTGTGATGGAGTCTTTTTGTGTGGATCGTGTGCAATGTGTGTGTGAGGCATATTCTTGTTTGCTCCATGTTTGCATATCAATGTCTAGAACTTGTCCCGTGTGTGTGCAAAGCGAAATCCTAGGTTTGCTCTAGTCGGGAAATGATACAAGGCTTTCTTTTGATTTGCCTACCCTTACATATACACCTTGGAAAAAATAGTTGTGATTTCTTTTACCCTTTTGTTGGCACCCACACCCCGAGCCTACCCATTTGTTCTAAATTATCTCTTTTGGCCCTTTACTCCTTAAGCACTTTAGTTGATATTGTGTTATTATTTTGGAGTTGTGGTTGGATATTGGGAGGTTTTTGAGTGGAACTAATGAAGAGGAATACTTGTGAAAATTGTGTAGTAGGTTTATGAGCATTGGCAAGGTTGGAAAATAATGAAATTGAAAAGAAAAAAAGAGCAAAGTTGAAAAGAAAAGAAAAAAAATTGGAAAAAGAAATAAAGAGAAAAGAATATCCATCCTTGCTAGTGTGTGCTTAAAAGAAAAAAATTGCTACTTGTTGAAAAGGTGTTTGAAAGTTGTTGATTGGGTCGCTTTGATGAGACTTGTGCTTAATTTGTATTGTGATGTATTAAAGTGCTTAGGGAGGTAGTCACTATTATCCATATGTATCCTACCAGCCCCTTAGCCTACATTATAACCTTTTAAAGTCCTAGTTAATCCCGATTGGTGTGAGCTTACATTAGTGGAGTCCTACACTACGGGCAAGCTTATGGTACATCGTGTGTGACATGTGAGATTTTCATGAGAGTGAGTGAATTCTTTCTATGCTATTGTCCCCATTCTCTTGATATTTATTGTTGTGTGTGATCTATGGGGGGCACTCTTTTGCTTCATATTGGTGAGGGCACATAGTTTGCATGAAATAGGTGAAGTTGATGGTTTCTTGGTTAAGTAGATAGGTGTGATTTTGTGGGAGCATGGTTGCAATGAGTTGAGTTTGTGCGTTTGAGCTATTTTGGGGTGGTTGCTTTCATATTTTTGGTTTTGGTAAATCGTGGCATGTTTGTTGGATCCATAGTAGTCATGTGTGCATTTGTTCAATGATTGGTATCAACCATAGTCATAGGCAGACCTGTTTTACCTAGGTTGGGAAGTTAGTGGTGACTTGCTTGAGGGCGAGCAAAGGTTCAAGTGTGGGGTGGTGATGTTTGGCATTTTATGCCAATGTTTCCTTAATATTTCCGCATGTTTGAGCTTGTTATTCGCTCGTTTTATAGTTTATGAATGTGGTTTTACACTAATTTGATGTCGTGCGTGTGTAGGTTGTTATGCAGTGCAATTGGAGCTTTTAGGAGCGTGATTGAGCAAGGAATGATTGGAAATTGATTGAGGATTGGATCGAACATACGAAGGCACAACACGAAGCGAGCGAAGGAGCAAGGAAACGGAAAATTGCACTGGCGCCACAGGTGGCGCGCCGCGCCAGGCAAAGCGCCCAGCCTGTGGCGCGTGGCTAAAGCGCCCAAAGTTTGGCGTCTTCTGGTTGTTGTAGCGCGTTACGAGGCGCGGGGCGCCCGTTATAGCGCCCCTTGTGCGGAATTTTACTTCCTATTTCGTCTTGGCTTGGGTCTAATTTATTACTAGGTGTTTGTAAACCCTATAAATACTCTTTTACTTAGTTTTTGATAGGAGTTCAGACTTTGGAGCAATTGAAGAGCTCATAACATCTTGAACAAGGGTTTTTCTTCCTTCCATTAATCTATTACATCATTATTTCATTATTTCATCAAATCCTTGTGTTGTTATTATGAGTATGCGTGGCTAAATCTCTAGTTCTAGGGTTAGAGTATTTCATGAAGGTTGATGTTTGAAGATTGATTCCCATTAATTGAATCCCATAACGGGTTACTTATTCTTTCTTGATTTCACTTGTGTAATTGTCAGGGCCCGATTATTATGCATTATCTATGGTTTTTAGATTGAACTCGAAAGAGGGAATTTATTAACATAATAAGAAAGAATAGGACTAGTTTGTGAACCCGGGAATCGGGGAACCAATTCGTGAGTAGGATAGACATATACTTGCTCGCCTAGCTTAACTAATTACAGAATTCGTTAATGCGTGCACGTGATTCAACCCATAGACATATAGGGATTGGAGTAGCCTGCATAGACCGTGAAGAATCGAAAGGTTTTCACGGGTATATTTACTCTGTTAGTTAGTAATCTGGGATTCAAGAAGTGGAATCTATTGGAAAACTCAACTGGATTGTTCGTAACTCTGACCCTGGATCGTCTCCTTATTACTGATAACAACCCATTTTTGCTCCATTGTTTGAATTCACTTTTACCGTTTTAATTATTGCTCTTTAGTTAATAAATACTCTCACTATTGGAAAAAGATCCCTGAATAGTTGGTTAGAAATTATTTGTTAAGCGTCAGTCTGAATAGTCCTCGTGGGAACGATACTCTACTTATCACTTTATTACTTGTCGACCACGTATACTTGCGTGCGTTGGGAGCAACAAGTTTTTGGCGCCGTTGCCGGGGACTAAACAATTGACTGTTTCTTTTCAGACGATTTATTATTTTCTATTCAGGTTTAATTTTTGTTTGGAGTTTTGTGCTGTTTCAGGTATTAGGTCCTGCTTGATCTTTACCTACAGGAATGGCAGCAGAACGAGCTTTAGCTGTGCGAGATGTTGCTCTCCCCAGCCTGGAGGGAGTAGCCTCGAGCATAGTTAAACCTGAAATTACTGGAAACTTTGAGATTAAGTCCGGCATGATACAACTGTTACATGTGACTGGGCAATATAGTGGATTACTTCATGAAGATCCGCAGCAACATATCCAGAATTTCTTGGAGATCCGTGATACGTATACACCGACGGGAGTTCCTATTGATTATGTTCGTTTGACATTGTTCCCGTTTTCACTGATTGGGGCAGCAAAGAGGTGGTTAAAGGCTGAAAAGTCTGGGTCTATCACTACTTGGGATGATTTGGCTAGGAAGTTCTTAGCTAAGTTTTATCCATCTGTCAAGACAGCCCGGCTGAGGAGTGAAATTATGTCCTTCAGACAAATAGAAGGAGAGTCTTTGTATTCAGCCTGGGAGCGGTTTAAAGCTTTATTGAGAGATTGTCCACACCACAACCAATCCAATGAGGTTATTGCACACACTTTTGTTGAGGGGTTGAATGCGCATACTAAGATCGTGGTAGACGCTGCTGCTGGAGGCCAAGTATTGGCTTTAAATTTTGACCAGATCTATGATTTACTAGATAAGTTTTCGCAGAGCAATCCTGATTGGCAGGGAGATGGTAGAGCTATTACACAGAAATCTGCAGGGGTACTTCAGTTAGATGCAGTTTTAGAGCTAAGGGCGAGGATGGATGTTATTTCCAATCAAATTAGCAAGTTAGCTCTGCCAAAGACTCAGCAACCAGTGGCTCCAGTGCAACAACTCCAGAGTTTTTGTGAGGTTTGTGGTCAAGACCATGCTACAGAGGTTTGCTCCTCTAATCCATAGTCAGTTTATTACGTGGGTAATCAAAACAGGCTGCAGGGTCAAAATCAGTTTGGTAAAGCTTATTATCAAGGCAATACGAGAGCCCCGAATAATTACCACCCACTTCCAGCTCCACCACAGCAGGTTAGCAATTCAGTTGAGGATATGCTAAAGCAGATAATGGCGGGCCAGCAGAGAATGATAGCTGACACTGCAGCCCATGCACAGGCCATACAAGATCTTGCCAATGCTCACAAGAACCTGGAGCACCAGTTGGTGCATTTGGTGGGAGAAATAAGTACGGTTAAAAAAGAGCCTGAACAATGTCTTGCAGTGACTTTAATTGAAGATGGAGAGTTGATGGCCAAGTCTGAGGAGAGAGCTGAAATAGTAAAAATTGAAAAAGTGGAGAAGGTAAAGAAGAAAGAAGAGCAAAAGGAAGCACCTCTGCCGCCTCCACCATTCCCGCAGAGAGTTATACCATCGACGGATCTGGTCCAATATCAAAAATTTGTGAGTATGTTGAAAGAACTTCAAGTTAATATTCCTTTGACTGATGTGTTTGAATTGATGCCATCCTTTGTGAAGTTCTTAAAAGAGATTTTAGTCAAGAAGAAAAAGCCTCAGGAGATAGATACAGTTGAGTTAGCTGAGGAGTGTAGCACAATCTTGAGCAAGCTACCTCCAAAACTTCAAGATCCTGGGAGGTTTACTATTCCTTGTACCATTGGAGGGCATAATATCACTGGTGCCTTGTGTGATTTGGGTGCGAGCATAAATCTCATGCCTCTATCTGTTTGTAAAAGGTTAGGACTAGGAGCAATCCAACCCTCTTCAGTTACTCTTAATATGGCGGATGGATCACTCACTCACCCCAACGGTAAATTGGAGGATGTGTTGTTAGAAGTTGGTAAGTTTACATTCACTGCTGATTTTGTAGTCCTAGATTATGAAGAGGACCTAGAAGCTCCAATCATTTTGGGGAGACCATTCTTAGTCACCTCAAAGGCAATTATTGACATGGAGCTGGGTGAGATGACTGTTAGAGCGCATGGAGAAAAGGTTACTTTCAAGGTGTATAATGAGAAGGAGCACATAGCTAAGGTTGAAGAGTGCTCTATGATCGAATGTATCAGACAAGAGCATGGAAGTACACCACATGTGAAGTTGAAGAGGGGTTCTCTCAAAGAAAGGAAGAAAGCAAAAGTTCGTCGTAAAAAGAGAAGACGTAAATGCTGGAAGTGAGCTAAAAGTGTCGTCGTGCCACGACGTTAACTAAGGCGCTTCTCGGGAGGCAACCCGAGTTTGTACTTGTATTATTTTATTTATAGTGTCACGTAGTTTTTATTTTTCCTTGGATTGCAGGTTCATGTAATGTCGAGGCTAAGTGTGGGGTGTCCTCACCCTTGCCTAATATTGATGACTTGTTGGGGGAAGTTTGAGTACCTCATACTATATGGAAGCTTGGAGGATGCTAGCACCAAGGACTAGAGTCTTCAGGGAAGTTTTCTTTACCTTGCACTTTCTTATTTTTAGCACTGAGGACATTGCTTAGTTTACGTGTGGGGTGGGGGAACTCTCCCTTATTTTTTAGGTTAGGGATGCATGTACCGTAGGATTTTTCTTTTGTCACTTGACTTTATTTTGATTTATTTATTGCTTTAATATATGAAAAAAAAATTAGAAAACCAATGAAAAAATTTAAAAAAGATTTTCTTTGTAGTCTTTATTAGTGGTGCATGTCATCCACCCCGTGGTTTTTCTTATGGCCTCGGTTCTTTTCCACGGGGAGGCCTTTGAACCGGGTAGTTTTTATTTTTAGGATTAGAATAGTTAGTTATAGGTGGCCCTAGACGAAAGAAATAGGTAGAATGCTAGGTGCTTTTGACTTGTTTGATACCGGTGGACTTGAACTTGTTGCATGTGCTATTTGTGGTGTCCTTGGGTTTTAAATTGAGATGCATGCCTAAAAATAAAATGGAACGACCCCCTTGAGATGCTTGAGTCCACTTGCTAGACTTTGTTGTGAACCGTTGTGCATTAGTGCTTAATTTTCCACAAGTTTCACTCTATTTGCTTGATTGAGAGTTGTGATGGAGTCTTTTTGTGTGGATCGTGTGCAATGTGTGTGTGAGGCATATTCTTGTTTGCTCCATGTTTGCATATCAATGTCTAGAACTTGCCCCGTGTGTGTGCAAAGCGAAATCCAAGGTTTGCTCTAGTCGGAAAATGATACAAGGCTTTCTTTTGATTTGCCTACCCTTACATATACACCTTGGAAAAAATAGTTGTGATTCCTTTGACCCTTTTGTTGGCACCCACACCCCGAGCCTACCCATTTGTTCTAAATTGTCTCTTTTGGCCCTTTACTCCATAAGCACTTTAGTTGATATTGTGTTATTATTTTGGAGTTGTGGTTGGATATTGGGAGGTTTTTGAGTGGAACTAATGAAGAGGAATACTTGTGAAAATTGTGTAGTAGGTTTATGAGCATTGGCAAGATTGGAAAATAATGAAATTGAAAAGAAAAAAAGAGCAAAGTTGAAAAGAAAAGAAAAAAAATTGGAAAAAGAAATAAAGAGAAAAGAATATCCATCCTTGCTAGTGTGTGCTTAATAGAAAAAAATTGCTACTTGTTGAAAAGGTGTGTGTGAAAGTTTTTAATTGGGTGGCTTTGATGAGACTTGTGCTTAATTTGTATTGTGATGTATTAAAGTGCTTAGGGAGGTAGTCACTATTATCCATATGTATCCTACCAGCCCCTTAGCCTACATTACAACCTTTTAAAGTCCTAGTTAATCCTGATTGGAGTGAGCTTACATTAGTGGAGTCCTACACTACGGGCAAGCTTATGGTACATCGTGTGTGACATGTGAGATTTTCATGAGAGTGAGTGAATTCTTTCTATGCTATTGTCCCCATTCTCTTGATATTTATTGTTGCGTGTGATCTATGGGGGGCACTCTTTTGCTTCATATTGGTGAGGGCACATAGTTTGCATGAAATAGGTAAAGTTGATGGTTTCTTGGTTAAGTAGATAGGTGTGATTTTGTGGGAGCATGGTTGCAATGAGTTGAGTTTGTGCGTTTGAGCTAATTTGGGGTGGTTGCTTTCATATTTTTGGTTTTGGTAAATCGTGGCATGTTTGTTGGATCCATAGTAGTCATGTGTGCATTTGTTCAATGATTGGTATCAACCATAGTCATAGGCAGACCTGTTTTACCTAGGTTGGGAAGTTAATGGTGACTTGCTCGAGGGTGAGCAAAGGTTCAAGTGTGGGGTGGTGATGTTTGGCATTTTATGCCAATGTTTCCTTAATATTTCCGCATGTTTGAGCTTGTTATTCGCTCGTTTTATAGTTTATGAATTTGGTTTTACACTAATTTGATGTCGTGCGTGTGTAGGTTGTTATGCAGTGCAATTGGAGCTTTTAGGAGCGTGATTGAGCAAGGAATGATTGGAAATTGATTGAGGATTGGATCGAACATACGAAGGCACAACACGAAGCGAGCGAAGGAGCAAGGAAACGGAAAATTGCACTGGCGCCACAGGTGGCACGCCGCGCCAGGCAAAGCGCCCAGCCTGTGGCGCGATTTCTCACGTGGCGCGTGGCTAAAGCGCCCAAAGTTTGGCGTCTTCTGGTTGTTGTAGCGCGTTACGAGGCGCGGGGCGCCCGTTATAGCGCCCCTTGTGCGGATTTTTACTTCCTATTTCGTCTAGGCTTGGGTCTAATTTATTACTAGGTGTTTGTAAACCCTATAAATACTCTTTTACTTAGTTTTTGATAGGAGTTCAGACTTTAGAGCAATTGAAGAGCTCATAACATCTTGAACAAGGGTTTTTCTTCCTTCCATTAATCTATTACATCATTATTTCATTATTTCATCAAATCCTTGTGTTGTTATTATGAGTATGCGTGGCTAAATCTCTAGTTCTAGGGTTAGAGTATTTCATGAAGGTTGATGTTTGAAGATTGATTCCCATTAATTGAATCCCATAACGGGTTACTTATTCTTTCTTGATTTCACTTGTGTAATAGTCAGGGCCCGATTATTACGCATTATCTATGGTTTTTAGATTGAACTCGAAAGAGGGAATTTATTAACGTAATAAGAAAGAATAGGACTAGTTTGTGAACCCGGGCATCGGGGAACCAATTCGTAAGTAGGATAGACATATACTTGCTCGCCTAGCTTAACTAATTACAGAATTCGTTAATGCGTGCACGTGATTCAACCCATAGACATATAGGGATTGGAGTAGCCTGCATAGACCTTGAAGAATCGAAAGGTTTTCACGGGTACATTTACTCTGTTAGTTAGTAATCTGGGATTCAAGAAGTGGAATCAATTGGAAAACTCAACTGGATTGTTCGTAACTCTGACCCTGGATCGTCTCCTTATTACTGATAACAACCCATTTTTGCTCCATTGTTTGAATTCACTTTTACCGTTTTAATTATTGCTCTTTAGTTAATAAATACTCTCACTATTAGAAAAAGATCCCTGAATAGTTGGTTAGAAATTATTTGTTAAGCGTCAGTTTGAATAGTCCTCGTGGGAACGATACTCTACTTATCACTTTATTACTTGTCGACCACGTATACTTGCGTGCGCGTTGGGAGCAACAAGTTTTTGGCGCCGTTGCCGGGGACTAAACAATTGACTGTTTCTTTTCAGACGATTTATTATTTTCTATTCAGGTTTAATTTTTGTTTGGAGTTTTGTGCTGTTTCAGGTATTAGGTCCTGCTTGATCTTTACCTACAGGAATGGCAGCAGAACGAGCTTTAGCTGTGCGAGATGTTGCTCTCCCCAGCCTGGAGGGAGTAGCCTCGAGCATAGTTAAACCTGAAATTACTGGAAACTTTGAGATTAAGTCCGGCATGATACAACTGTTACATGTGACTGGGCAATATAGTGGATTACTTCATGAAGATCCGCAGCAACATATCCAGAATTTCTTGGAGATCCGTGATACGTATACACCGACGGGAGTTCCTATTGATTATGTTCGTTTGACATTGTTCCCGTTTTCACTGATTGGGGCAGCAAAGAGGTGGTTAAAGGCTGAAAAGTCTGGGTCTATCACTACTTGGGATGATTTGGCTAGGAAGTTCTTAGCTAAGTTTTATCCATCTGTCAAGACAGCCCGGCTGAGGAGTGAAATTATGTCCTTCAGACAAATAGAAGGAGAGTCTTTGTATTCAGCCTGGGAGCGGTTTAAAGCTTTATTGAGAGATTGTCCACACCACAACCAATCCAATGAGGTTATTGCACACACTTTTGTTGAGGGGTTGAATGCGCATACTAAGATCGTGGTAGACGCTGCTGCTGGAGGCCAAGTATTGGCTTTAAATTTTGACCAGATCTATGATTTACTAGATAAGTTTTCGCAGAGAAATCCTGATTGGCAGGGAGATGGTAGAGCTATTACACAGAAATCTGCAGGGGTACTTCAGTTAGATGCAGTTTTAGAGCTAAGGGCGAGGATGGATGCTATTTCCAATCAAATTAGCAAGTTAGCTCTGCCAAAGACTCAGCAACCAGTGGCTCCAGTGCAACAACTCCAGAGTTTTTGTGAGGTTTGTGGTCAAGACCATGCTACAGAGGTTTGCTCCTCTAATCCATAGTCAGTTTATTACGTGGGTAATCAAAACAGGCTGCAGGGTCAAAATCAGTTTGGTAAAGCTTATTATCAAGGCAATACGAGAGCCCCGAGTAATTACCACCCACTTCCAGCTCCACCACAGCAGGTTAGCAATTCAGTTGAGGATATGCTAAAGCAGATAATGGCGGGCCAGCAGAGAATGATAGCTGACACTGCAGCCCATGCACAGGCCATACAAGATCTTGCCAATGCTCACAAGAACCTGGAGCACCAGTTGGTGCATTTGGTGGGAGAAATAAGTACGGTTAAAAAAGAGCCTGAACAATGTCTTGCAGTGACTTTAATTGAAGATGGAGAGTTGATGGCCAAGTCTGAGGAGAGAGCTGAAATAGTAAAAATTGAAAAAGTGGAGAAGGTAAAGAAGAAAGAAGAGCAAAAGGAAGCACCTCTGCCGCCTCCACCATTCCCGCAGAGAGTTATACCATCGACGGATCTGGTCCAATATCAAAAATTTGTGAGTATGTTGAAAGAACTTCAAGTTAATATTCCTTTGACTGATGTGTTTGAATTGATGCCATCCTTTATGAAGTTCTTAAAAGAGATTTTAGTCAAGAAGAAAAAGCCTCAGGAGATAGATACAGTTGAGTTAGCTGAGGAGTGTAGCACAATCTTGAGCAAGCTACCTCCAAAACTTCAAGATCCTGGGAGGTTTACTATTCCTTGTACCATTGGAGGGCATAATATCACTGGTGCCTTGTGTGATTTGGGTGCGAGCATAAATCTCATGCCTCTATCTGTTTGTAAAAGGTTAGGACTAGGAGCAATCCAACCCTCTTCAGTTACTCTTAATATGGCGGATGGATCACTCACTCACCCCAACGGTAAATTGGAGGATTTGTTGTTAGAAGTTGGTAAGTTTACATTCACTGCTGATTTTGTAGTTCTAGATTATGAAGAGGACCTAGAAGCTCCAATCATTTTGGGGAGACCATTCTTAGTCACCTCAAAGGCAATTATTGACATGGAGCTGGGTGAGATGACTGTTAGAGCGCATGGAGAAAAAGTTACTTTCAAGGTGTATAATGAGAAGGAGCACATAGCTAAGGTTGAAGAGTGCTCTATGATCGAATGTATCAGACAAGAGCATGGAAGTACACCACATGTGAAGTTGAAGAGGGGTTCTCTCAAAGAAAGGAAGAAAGCAAAAGTTCGTCGTAAAAAGAGAAGACGTAAATGCTGGAAGTGAGCTAAAAGTGTCGTCGTGCCACGACGTTAACTAAGGCGCTTCTCGGGAGGCAACCCGAGTTTGTACTTGTATTATTTTATTTATAGTGTCACGTAGTTTTTATTTTTCCTTGGATTGCAGGTTCATGTAATGTCGAGGCTAAGTGTGGGGTGTCCTCACCCTTGCCTAATATTGATGACTTGTTGGGCGAAGTCTGAGTACCTCATACTATATGGAAGCTTGGAGGATGCTAGCACCAAGGACTAGAGTCTTCAGGGAAGTTTTCTTTACCTTGCACTTTCTTATTTTTAGCACTGAGGACATTGCTTAGTTTACGTGTGGGGTGGGGGAACTCTCCCTTATTTTTTAGGTTAGGGATGCATGTACCGTAGGATTTTTCTTTTGTCACTTGACTTTATTTTGATTTATTTATTGCTTTAATATATGAAAAAAAAATTAGAAAACCAATGAAAAAATTTCAAAAAGATTTTCTTTGTAGTCTTTATTAGTGGTGCATGTCATCCACCCCGTGGTTTTTCTTATGGCCTCGGTTCTTTTCCACGGGGAGGCCTTTGAACCGGGTAGTTTTTATTTTTAGGATTAGAATAGTTAGTTATAGGTGGCCCTAGACGAAAGAAATAGGTAGAATGCTAGGTGCTTTTGACTTGTTTGATACCGGTGGACTTGAACTTGTTGCATGTGCTATTTGTGGTGTCCTTGGGTTTTAAATTGAGATGCATGCCTAAAAATAAAATGGAACGACCCCCTTGAGATGCTTGAGTCCACTTGCTAGACTTTGTTGTGAACCGTTGTGCATTAGTGCTTAATTTTCCACAAGTTGCACTCTATTTGCTTGATTGAGAGTTGTGATGGAGTCTTTTTGTGTGGATCGTGTGCAATGTGTGTGTGAGGCATATTCTTGTTTGCTCCATGTTTGCATATCAATGTCTAGAACTTGCCCCGTGTGTGTGCAAAGCGAAATCCAAGGTTTGCTCTAGTCGGAAAATGATACAAGGCTTTCTTTTGATTTGCCTACCCTTACATATACACCTTGGAAAAAATAGTTGTGATTCCTTTGACCCTTTTGTTGGCACCCACACCCCGAGCCTACCCATTTGTTCTAAATTGTCTCTTTTGGCCCTTTACTCCATAAGCACTTTAGTTGATATTGTGTTATTATTTTGGAGTTGTGGTTGGATATTGGGAGGTTTTTGAGTGGAACTAATGAAGAGGAATACTTGTGAAAATTGTGTAGTAGGTTTATGAGCATTGGCAAGATTGGAAAATAATGAAATTGAAAAGAAAAAAAGAGCAAAGTTGAAAAGAAAAGAAAAAAAATTGGAAAAAGAAATAAAGAGAAAAGAATATCCATCCTTGCTAGTGTGTGCTTAAAAGAAAAAAATTGCTACTTGTTGAAAAGGTGTGTGTGAAAGTTTTTGATTGGGTGGCTTTGATGAGACTTGTGCTTAATTTGTATTGTGATGTATTAAAGTGCTTAGGGAGGTAGTCACTATTATCCATATGTATCCTACCAGCCCCTTAGCCTACATTACAACCTTTTAAAGTCCTAGTTAATCCCGATTGGAGTGAGCTTACATTAGTGGAGTCCTACACTACGGGCAAGCTTATGGTACATCGTGTGTGACATGTGAGATTTTCATGAGAGTGAGTGAATTCTTTCTATGCTATTATCCCCATTCTCTTGATATTTATTGTTGCGTGTGATCTATGGGGGGCACTCTTTTGCTTCATATTGGTGAGGGCACATAGTTTGCATGAAATAGGTGAAGTTGATGGTTTCTTGGTTAAGTAGATAGGTGTGATTTTGTGGGAGCATGGTTGCAATGAGTTGAGTTTGTGCGTTTGAGCTAATTTGGGGTGGTTGCTTTCATATTTTTGGTTTTGGTAAATCGTGGCATGTTTGTTGGATCCATAGTAGTCATGTGTGCATTTGTTCAATGATTGGTATCAACCATAGTCATAGGCAGACCTGTTTTACCTAGGTTGGGAAGTTAGTGGTGACTTGCTCGAGGGTGAGCAAAGGTTCAAGTGTGGGGTGGTGATGTTTGGCATTTTATGCCAATGTTTCCTTAATATTTCCGCATGTTTGAGCTTGTTATTCGCTCGTTTTATAGTTTATGAATTTGGTTTTACACTAATTTGATGTCGTGCGTGTGTAGGTTGTTATGCAGTGCAATTGGAGCTTTTAGGAGCGTGATTGAGCAAGGAATGATTGGAAATTGATTGAGGATTGGATCGAACATACGAAGGCACAACACGAAGCGAGCGAAGGAGCAAGGAAACGGAAAATTGCACTGGCGCCACAGGTGGCGCGCCGCGCCAGGCAAAGCGCCCAGCCTGTGGCGCGATTTCTCACGTGGCGCATGGCTAAAGCGCCCAAAGTTTGGCGTCTTCTGGTTGTTGTAGCGCGTTACGAGGCGCGGGGCGCCCGTTATAGCGCCCCTTGTGCGGATTTTTACTTCCTATTTCGTCTAGGCTTGGGTCTAATTTATTACTAGGTGTTTGTAAACCCTATAAATACTCTTTTACTTAGTTTTTGATAGGAGTTCAGACTTTGGAGCAATTGAAAAGCTCATAACATCTTGAACAAGGGTTTTTCTTCCTTCCATTAATCTATTACATCATTATTTCATTATTTCATCAAATCCTTGTGTTGTTATTATGAGTATGTGTGGCTAAATCTCTAGTTCTAGGGTTATAGTATTTCATGAAGGTTGATGTTTGAAGATTGATTCCCATTAATTGAATCCCATAACGGGTTACTTATTCTTTCTTGATTTCACTTGTGTAATTGTCAGGGCCCGATTATTACGCATTATCTATGGTTTTTAGATTGAACTCGAAAGAGGGAATTTATTAACGTAATAAGAAAGAATAGGACTAGTTTGTGAACCCGGGCATCGGGGAACCAATTCGTGAGTAGGATAGACATATACTTGCTCGCCTAGCTTAACTAATTACAGAATTCGTTAATGCGTGCACGTGATTCAACCCATAGACATATAGGGATTGGAGTAGCCTGCATAGACCGTGAAGAATCGAAAGGTTTTCACGGGTACATTTACTCTGTTAGTTAGTAATCTGGGATTCAAGAAGTGGAATCAATTGGAAAACTCAACTGGATTGTTCGTAACTCTGACCCTGGATCGTCTCCTTATTACTGATAACAACCCATTTTTACTCCATTGTTTGAATTCACTTTTACCGTTTTAATTATTGCTCTTTAGTTAATAAATACTCTCACTATTGGAAAAAGATCCCTGAATAGTTGGTTAGAAATTATTTGTTAAGCGTCAGTCTGAATAGTCCTCGTGGGAACGATACTCTACTTATCACTTTATTACTTGTCGACCACGTATACTTGCGTGCGCGTTGGGAGCAACAAGTTTTTGGCGCCGTTGCCGGGGACTAAACAATTGACTGTTTCTTTTCAGACGATTTATTATTTTCTATTCAGGTTTAATTTTTGTTTGGAGTTTTGTGCTGTTTCAGGTATTAGGTCCTGCTTGATCTTTACCTACAGGAATGGCAGCAGAACGAGCTTTAGCTGTGCGAGATGTTGCTCTCCCCAGCCTGGAGGGAGTAGCCTCGAGCATAGTTAAACCTGAAATTACTGGAAACTTTGAGATTAAGTCCGGCATGATACAACTGTTACATGTGACTGGGCAATATAGTGGATTACTTCATGAAGATCCGCAGCAACATATCCAGAATTTCTTGGAGATCCGTGATACGTATACACCGACGGGAGTTCCTATTGATTATGTTCGTTTGACATTGTTCCCGTTTTCACTGATTGGGGCAGCAAAGAGGTGGTTAAAGGCTGAAAAGTCTGGGTCTATCACTACTTGGGATGATTTGGCTAGGAAGTTCTTAGCTAAGTTTTATCCATCTGTCAAGACAGCCCGGCTGAGGAGTGAAATTATGTCCTTCAGGCAAATAGAAGGAGAGTCTTTGTATTCAGCCTGGGAGCGGTTTAAAGCTTTATTGAGAGATTGTCCACACCACAACCAATCCAATGAGGTTATTGCACACACTTTTGTTGAGGGGTTGAATGCGCATACTAAGATCGTGGTAGACGCTGCTGCTGGAGGCCAAGTATTGGCTTTAAATTTTGACCAGATCTATGATTTACTAGATAAGTTTTCGCAGAGCAATCCTGATTGGCAGGGAGATGGTAGAGCTATTACACAGAAATCTGCAGGGGTACTTCAGTTAGATGCAGTTTTAGAGCTAAGGGCGAGGATGGATGCTATTTCCAATCAAATTAGCAAGTTAGCTCTGCCAAAGACTCAGCAACCAGTGGCTCCAGTGCAACAACTCCAGAGTTTTTGTGAGGTTTGTGGTCAAGACCATGCTACAGAGGTTTGCTCCTCTAATCCATAGTCAGTTTATTACGTGGGTAATCAAAACAGGCTGCAGGGTCAAAATCAGTTTGGTAAAGCTTATTATCAAGGCAATACGAGAGCCCCGAATAATTACCACCCACTTCCAGCTCCACCACAGCAGGTTAGCAATTCAGTTGAGGATATGCTAAAGCAGATAATGGCGGGCCAGCAGAGAATGATAGCTGACACTGCAGCCCATGCACAGGCCATACAAGATCTTGCCAATGCTCACAAGAACCTGGAGCACCAGTTGGTGCATTTGGTGGGAGAAATAAGTACGGTTAAAAAAGAGCCTGAACAATGTCTTGCAGTGACTTTAATTGAAGATGGAGAGTTGATGGCCAAGTCTGAGGAGAGAGCTGAAATAGTAAAAATTGAAAAAGTGGAGAAGGTAAAGAAGAAAGAAGAGCAAAAGGAAGCACCTCTGCCGCCTCCACCATTCCCGCAGAGAGTTATACCATCGACGGATCTGGTCCAATATCAAAAATTTGTGAGTATGTTGAAAGAACTTCAAGTTAATATTCCTTTGACTGATGTGTTTGAATTGATGCCATCCTTTGTGAAGTTCTTAAAAGAGATTTTAGTCAAGAAGAAAAAGCCTCAGGAGATAGATACAGTTGAGTTAGCTGAGGAGTGTAGCACAATCTTGAGCAAGCTACCTCCAAAACTTCAAGATCCTGGGAGGTTTACTATTCCTTGTACCATTGGAGGGCATAATATCACTGGTGCCTTGTGTGATTTGGGTGCGAGCATAAATCTCATGCCTCTATCTGTTTGTAAAAGGTTAGGACTAGGAGCAATCCAACCCTCTTCAGTTACTCTTAATATGGCGGATGGATCACTCACTCACCCCAACGGTAAATTGGAGGATGTGTTGTTAGAAGTTGGTAAGTTTACATTCACTGCTGATTTTGTAGTCCTAGATTATGAAGAGGACCTAGAAGCTCCAATCATTTTGGGGAGACCATTCTTAGTCACCTCAAAGGCAATTATTGACATGGAGCTGGGTGAGATGACTGTTAGAGCGCATGGAGAAAAGGTTACTTTCAAGGTGTATAATGAGAAGGAGCACATAGCTAAGGTTGAAGAGTGCTCTATGATCGAATGTATCAGACAAGAGCATGGAAGTACACCACATGTGAAGTTGAAGAGGGGTTCTCTCAAAGAAAGGAAGAAAGCAAAAGTTCGTCGTAAAAAGAGAAGACGTAAATGCTGGAAGTGAGCTAAAAGTGTCGTCGTGCCACGACGTTAACTAAGGCGCTTCTCGGGAGGCAACCCGAGTTTGTACTTGTATTATTTTATTTATAGTGTCACGTAGTTTTTATTTTTCCTTGGATTGCAGGTTCATGTAATGTCGAGGCTAAGTGTGGGGTGTCCTCACCCTTGCCTAATATTGATGACTTGTTGGGGGAAGTCTGAGTACCTCATACTATATGGAAGCTTGGAGGATGCTAGCACCAAGGACTAGAGTCTTCAGGGAAGTTTTCTTTACCTTGCACTTTCTTATTTTTAGCACTGAGGACATTGCTTAGTTTACGTGTGGGGTAGGGGAACTCTCCCTTATTTTTTAGGTTAGGGATGCATGTACCGTAGGATTTTTCTTTTGTCACTTGACTTTATTTTGATTTATTTATTGCTTTAATATATGAAAAAAAAAATTAGAAAACCAATGAAAAAATTTCAAAAAGATTTTCTTTGTAGTCTTTATTAGTGGTGCATGTCATCCACCCCGTGGTTTTTCTTATGGCCTCGGTTCTTTTCCACGGGGAGGCCTTTGAACCGGGTAGTTTTTATTTTTAGGATTAGAATAGTTAGTTATAGGTGGCCCTAGACGAAAGAAATAGGTAGAATGCTAGGTGCTTTTGACTTGTTTGATACCGGTGGACTTGAACTTGTTGCATGTGCTATTTGTGGTGTCCTTGGGTTTTAAATTGAGATGCATGCCTAAAAATAAAATGGAACGACCCCCTTGAGATGCTTGAGTCCACTTGCTAGACTTTGTTGTGAACCGTTGTGCATTAGTGCTTAATTTTCCACAAGTTGCACTCTATTTGCTTGATTGAGAGTTGTGATGGAGTCTTTTTGTGTGGATCGTGTGCAATGTGTGTGTGAGGCATATTCTTGTTTGCTCCATGTTTGCATATCAATGTCTAGAACTTGCCCCGTGTGTGTGCAAAGTGAAATCCAAGGTTTGCTCTAGTCGGAAAATGATACAAGGCTTTCTTTTGATTTGCCTACCCTTACATATACACCTTGGAAAAAATAGTTGTGATTCCTTTGACCCTTTTGTTGGCACCCACACCCCGAGCCTACCCATTTGTTCTAAATTGTCTCTTTTGGCCCTTTACTCCATAAGCACTTTAGTTGATATTGTGTTATTATTTTGGAGTTGTGGTTGGATATTGGGAGGTTTTTGAGTGGAACTAATGAAGAGGAATACTTGTGAAAATTGTGTAGTAGGTTTATGAGCATTGGCAAGATTGGAAAATAATGAAATTGAAAAGAAAAAAAGAGCAAAGTTGAAAAGAAAAGAAAAAAAATTGGAAAAAGAAATAAAGAGAAAAGAATATCCATCCTTGCTAGTGTGTGCTTAAAAGAAAAAAATTGCTACTTGTTGAAAAGGTGTGTGAAAGTTTTTGATTGGGTGGCTTTGATGAGACTTGTGCTTAATTTGTATTGTGATGTATTAAAGTGCTTAGGGAGGTAGTCACTATTATCCATATGTATCCTACCAGCCCCTTAGCCTACATTACAACCTTTTAAAGTCCTAGTTAATCCCGATTGGAGTGAGCTTACATTAGTGGAGTCCTACACTACGGGCAAGCTTATGGTACATCGTGTGTGACATGTGAGATTTTCATGAGAGTGACTGAATTCTTTCTATGCTATTGTCCCCATTCTCTTGATATTTATTGTTGCGTGTGATCTATGGGGGGCACTCTTTTGCTTCATATTGGTGAGGGCACATAGTTTGCATGAAATAGGTGAAGTTGATGGTTTCTTGGTTAAGTAGATAGGTGTGATTTTGTGGGAGCATGGTTGCAATGAGTTGAGTTTGTGCGTTTGAGCTATTTTGGGGTGGTTGCTTTCATATTTTTGATTTTGGTAAATCGTGGCATGTTTGTTGGATCCATAGTAGTCATGTGTGCATTTGTTCAATGATTGGTATCAACCATAGTCATAGGCAGACCTGTTTTACCTAGGTTGGGAAGTTAGTGGTGACTTGCTCGAGGGCGAGCAAAGGTTCAAGTGTGGGGTGATGATGTTTGGCATTTTATGCCAATGTTTCCTTAATATTTCCGAATGTTTGAGCTTGTTATTCACTCGTTTTATAGTTTATGAATGTGGTTTTACACTAATTTGATGTCGTGCGTGTGTAGGTTGTTATGCAGTGCAATTGGAGCTTTTAGGAGCGTGATTGAGCAAGGAATGATTGGAAATTGATTGAGGATTGGATCGAACACACGAAGGCACAACACGAAGCGAGCGAAGGAGCAAGGAAACGGAAAATTGCACTGGCGCCACAGGTGGCGCGCCGCGCCAGGCAAAGCGCCCAGCCTGTGGCGCGATTTCTCACGTGGCCCGTGGCTAAGCGCCCAAAGTTTGGCGTCTTCTGGTTGTTGTAGCGCGTTACGAGGCGCGGGGCGCCCGTTATAGCGCCCCTTGTGCGGATTTTTACTTCCTATTTCGTCTAGGCTTGGGTCTAATTTATTACTAGGTGTTTGTAAACCCTATAAATACTCTTTTACTTAGTTTTTGATAGGAGTTCAGACTTTGGAGCAATTGAAGAGCTCATAACATCTTGAACAAGGGTTTTTCTTCCTTCCATTAATCTATTACATCATTATTTCATTATTTCATCAAATCCTTGTGTTGTTATTATGAGTATGAGTGGCTAAATCTCTAGTTCTAGGGTTAGAGTATTTCATGAAGGTTGATGTTTGAAGATTGATTCCCATTAATTGAATCCCATAACGGGTTACTTATTCTTTCTTGATTTCACTTGTGTAATTGTCGAGGCACGATTATTACGCATTATCTATGGTTTTTAGGTTGAACTCGAAAGAGGGAATTTATTAACGTAATAAGAAAGAATAGGACTAGTTTGTGAACCCGGGCATCGGGGAACCAATTCGTGAGTAGGATAGACATATACTTGCTCGCCTAGCTTAACTAATTACAGAATTCGTTAATGCGTGCACGTGATTCAACCCATAGACATATAGGGATTGGAGTAGCCTGCATAGACCGTGAAGAATCGAAAGGTTTTCACGGGTACATTTACTCTGTTAGTTAGTAATCTGGGATTCAAGAAGTGGAATCAATTGAAAAACTCAATTGGATTGTTCGTAACTCTGACCCTGGATCGTCTCCTTATTACTGATAACAACTCATTTTTTCTCCATTGTTTGAATTCACTTTTACCGTTTTAACTATTGCTCTTTAGTTAATAAATACTCTCACTATTGGAAAAAGATCCCTGAATAGTTGGTTAGAAATTGTTTGTTAAGCGTCAGTCTGAATAGTCCTCGTGGGAACGATACTATACTTATCACTTTATTACTTGTCGACCACGTATACTTGCGTGTGCGTTGGGAGCAACACTTTCCATTCAACACGGATGAAGGAGTCCGATTGATCAAATAAACAACTGTCATTATACACTCTCCCCAAAATTCAATCGGCAAATGTGCTTGAAATCGAAGCGCCCAAGCTACATTCAAAATATGTCGGTGCTTTCTTTCAACTCTTCTATTTTGTTGTGGTGTCCCTACACACGAGGTTTGAAAGAGAATTCCTTGTTCCCGAAAATAGCCTTTCATACTTACAAACTCGGTCCCATTATCACTTCGGACGATCTTGACATATTTATGAAATTGTCTTTCGACCATTGCAAAGAAGTCTTTCAAAGGTCTTCCGACCTCTTTCTTATCAACCAACAAAAATACCTACACAGCTCGGGAAAAATCATCAACAATTGTTAAAAAATATGAGGCACCACATGAAGTTTCAGTTCTATACGGACCCCACAAATCGCAGTGTATCAATTCAAAACTCTCGGAGGCTCTATTCTCGCTCAACGGAAACACATTCCTATTCTGCTTTGCCCGATGACATATATCACATGTTTTCACATTTTTCTTACCGCTACAATTTCTAATTTCTTAAATTGGGAGAGAATTTGTTATCCCAACCGTTGATGCCACAGATCCAACGCACCCGCTTTCATAGCCTTCACCGGTAACACCGACTGAAAGTAGTACAAACCGTCCGTTTGTTTACCTGTGTCAATCAACTTGCTTGTGGTCTTGTCCTTCACAACACATATATCCTCAGTAAACTGCACATCACAATTATATTGATTGATTAACTGAGACACTGAAATCAAATTGCACGTCATTCTGGGCACGTAGAGAATATTTCGGAGGATCAACTGTTCATTAAGCTGGGTTGACCCTTCGTTTGTGGCCATGGTACTGCTTCCGTTAGGCAAACCCACCGGACAGTGTACAATATCCTGCAAATCACTCAACACATTCAACTCTCCGGTCATATGGTTCGAAGCTCCAGTATCAATTATCCACGAACCATTAGACGTCTTATTGTTCACTCGAACAGTGTCCGACTTCTTTTGATTCAACAAATTCACCAACATCTGCACCTGTTCACCACTCAATCCGGGCACATTAGAGCGTCCGAAACCAACTTCATTCACCGGACGAGCCATATTTGCTCGTGTCTCTGAACGACCGCTTGGCGACACCGTATCTCGATTACAAGACTCCTTCTCATTCCAAAAGTCTGATTTCCACCATTTTGGATGCCCAATAACCTCATAGCAATAATTTGGGTTATGTCCCGAACGGTCACAGTTCGGACACATCACCCCTTTCCATTTGTTTTTCACACTTTCCCGAGGGAACGTTGCTCTATTTGGAGCATAATTCACAACTCTCTCCCTGTCGGTCTGTCGTCGATCTTCACTTCGCACTGGCTTATTCAACGTATCTGCCGAACCCTTTCCGGTTCGATTAATGGCTTCGCCTTCGAAACCTGTCTTCTTTAGGGCATTCAAGATTGTCTGAACCAATCTCGCCCTTTCAACATTGGACTCCATGTCATCCGACAACTTTTTCTGCCGCCAACCATTTTCTCTGTCGACACAGACACTCGCGACGGTGGCACCACATCCTTCCCGTCGATCGGCCATTACCACACTCTTTCCTCACACTTTAAAGGAGAAGTTTTCACTATTCCGATCAATCGCGCGGTGGCTCTGATACCATGTTAAAATTGATAAAACAAGACACAAATTTTGGGTGAAGAACTTAACACATTTTCCATTAATGAATAGCCCTATATATACAAGTAAAAGTAAAAGACCTAACTTAGGGACTAAGTAACTCCTAATGGGCTTGGCCCAATACACAATTAGTCTAAGCTACACTACAATTTACATAAATAACCTATTTACAATAATAACCACCTTTACAATCTCCTTTAATTCTCAACTTGTTTTCCAGAAAGTCAAACACTCGTATTACCAGCAACCTGTGTTCTTAAATCAATTTAATGTGCAGGTATATATAATGCTTTCTTATATCTTAATGCAATTCAATCTAGTAATGGAGTTGTGTTTAATTTATCTTTTCTCTGTAGATATCTGATTGCATTGATAAAATATGGAGATATTTAAAATTCTGTTTGACTTGTGTATCTAACGTGGCATTGTTCATCTATTCATTTTATGATATTTGATGTGTAATTAGGTTCAGGGTTATTGCTTAATAAATGAAACTTGTGTGATTTTGGTGTGGAAATATGATATGTTGTGCTTTTACGATTAGGGTGGTGCATGGTGTGATGTGTAAATAATCTTAGGACTTAGGTGGTGGGGTTTGAAGATGTCGCTGGAGGAGGTATTGGCGGATTCTGATGGCGACGATGACCTGGCACATTCTGCTTCTTGGAGGAGATACTCGCAGAATTTGAGAGGTTGGTAAACTAGAAAGGCGCAAGAGATGATCACTAGTATTATTGAGAGGAGGAAGTGTGTGACTGAGTTGATGTCGCTTGCTAGTTTGAACACTGACTCGACCCTTGATTCATCGTTGAGGGAATCACAATCTCCTACTTCAAGGCGACAGGATGATGCTGAGAGGATAACTAGTGGGAATCCAGCTATTTTGCAAATGTGGCTCGAGTTGGAGGATGAGGATGATGTGAGTGATGGTCTTGTGAGGCGAAGTAAGAGATCGGAAATTGAAGGTGATGATGGCCTGGTTGAGTCGTCTGCAGCTTGGATGAGGCGTTCGCGGATCTTGAGTAGGTGGACTGCTAGACAGGCACAAGATATGATCACTACTATTGAGAGGAGGAATCGTATGTCTGAGTTGATGGCACTTGCTGGTTCGACCCCTGATTCATCGTTCTTGAGGGAATCAAAATCTCGGACTTCAAGGTTAAGCAGTAGTTCTTTGGCTATTTTGAAAATGTGGCGGGAGTTGGAGGATGAGAATGTATTGAGTCTTGCCAAAGAGAAGGTGTGGGAGAGACTGACACATGTAGGTATTGCAAATTCCTAGTCTCGCAGATTTGTAGCAGAACCAACATTCACTACAAACAGAACTAGAGTTTAATCTGACAATTTCCTTAAACCAACCGTACGATATGCTAGCTAAGAGATCATTCCATGAAAATCTACTGTTTCCAATAAAAACTGTCAGCTGGTCTGGTCAATGAATACATGTATATAATATTCAAGATCAGCTAATCCACTGGTAACTAAAATACTTTCAGTCCATCTGCCAAAAAAACAGATTACAGCTTCATGTTCAGCCAGAGCAGTAATCTATAGAACTTCCAAGAGGTGGTTTAATTGAACTGATTATGTAGAATTCACCAAATCATGATTGGTCTATTAGAGAGCGCGACTTTTCCCGAAATGTAGGAATTTTGCTAGCATTAACTGCCATTGCCAAGCCAGTTAGCCGGTAATCTTTTAGCTGCAACACCAAATGAGGAATTAATTAGTCTTTCATTTGAGCAGACAGATCAGATGGCAAGTAATAACAGGAAAATAATCACAAGTCAACAACAATAACATTAATATAGCAGAATGTACATGACTAATAGAATTGATAGAAAAATTGACTGACTGACAATATTAACATTGAAATTGAAATATCAACTCCTCCAAAGATTGAAGAAAAGATAGCAGTTTGTCTTTTACAAGATATCGCCCCAATTTTTCGGGGAAAAAAATAGTCTGCATGTACAAGCATAATTACATATACATACGCATATACCTAGTAGATACATTCATATGACTTGCTAATATATGTGTATATATACATACGTATATAATACACACACAATTGGTCCTGCCCGAGGGTCTACCTTGGTGGGGATAAGGTCTGCGTACATCTCACCCTCTCTAGACCCCACGTATGGGATAAACTGGGTATGTTGTTATACAATTGGACCTTACCCAAATAAAGAACAATACCAAAATCACCTTCCGGTTCTTGCCCTCGTCCCTGCTGCTAAGAAGGATATTCACCTCTTAAGAACGTCCCAGATACACGAGCAGGAACAACAGAAGGTGCACGTTTACGCCAAAGAGAAAGAGTAACTAGGATGGATTTAAGATCTTTCCCTTCAAACTTGTTACTATATGGCAAGGCGAGAAGATGTGAGATTCAGAACTAATATACGCTGACCTAGAATATTCACAACAAAAGCTTGTTGATGAAATGGCTATGGCGATATGGAGGTATTGGCGGATTCTGAAGGTGACAATGACCTGGCACATTCTGCTTCTTGGAGGAGGTATTCGCAGAATTTGAGAGGTTGGCAAACTAGAAAGGCGCAAGAGATGATCACTAGTATTATTGAGAGGGGGAAGCGTGTGACTGAGTTGATGTCGCTTGCTAGTTTGAACACTGTCTCGACCATTGATTCATTGTTGAGAGAATCACAATCTCCTACTTCAAGGCGACAGGATGATGCTGAGAGGATAACTAGTGGGAATCCAGTTATTTTGCAAATGTGGCTTGAGTTGGAGGATGAGGATGATGCCAGTGATGGTCTTGTGAGGCAAAGTAGGAGGTCGGAAATTGAAGGTGATGATGGCCTGGTTGAGTCTTCTTCTGCTTGGAGGAGGCGTTCGTGGATCTTGAGTAGGTGGACTGCTAGACAGGGACAAGATATGATCACTACTACTGAGAGGAGGAATCGTATGTCGGAGTTGATGGCACTTTCTGGTTCGACCCCTGATTCATCGTTCTTGAGGGAATCAAAATCTCGGACTTCAAGGTTAAGCAGTAGTTCTTTGGCTATTTTGAAAATGTGGCGGGAGTTGGAGGATGAGAATGTAGTGAGTCTTGCCAAAGAGAAGGTGTGGGAGAGACTGACACAACAGAGGAGTGTGGATTCTGATACCAACATTTCTGGTACTAGTAAACAAAGAGGAGCTCGTGGTGGCACAAGGGAAGAACAGTCCGATGGGCTTAGTCCTCAAGTAGATCGTGTTCATGATGGATCCATTGCTGACCATGAGGAAGGCCGGCCAGAGCACATACGAAGAGACTTGCTGAGGCTGCCTGAGGGGCAGGGTTTACTTGATTTCCTTGTGAGGATTGAAACGGAAAGGAAGAGGGAACTTCAGGATCTGTCAGACCATCATGCAGTTTCTCATTGTTTCCATAGCCATATGTTTCAGGTAGTTGCTAATATTTATTGCTTATATTCTTCATCCAGTTTTCATGTTCTAATTTGCATATGGAATCCTCAACAGAAATTATGATATAACTTTCCGTCTGTGCTTATGTTGTTATCCATTGCTAAATGGTGAAGTTTGTCATCTTGAAGTTGAGAATTGAACTAACATTGATGTTAAAGTTGTTCCTCTTAGAGGTAAAATCTAAACTGTTGTTTGAGTGTTGCCTGCTGTATTTGTAGGTGGTCTTTGAAGTGTCAGCTTATTTTTGTAGAGTTGTTGCTTACTTGATCAGGCATCTTATTTTATACCCTTTTACAGTCACTACTCGAAGGAAGGTTGCTGCAGAATGAAGGGATTCATTCCTCAGCTGAGGAAGAGAGACCAGACCACCTTCAATAGAAATGAGAACAATTGGTAAGGTATAAAGGAGTTGTATGCTCCCTCTGCCAGCTTCTCAGATTCTTACCTGGAGAGTGTTTACTTCTTGTTGTTTGATTATGTGGTATGCTACAAACTGGTGAAAGTAAATATAAAATATTTGTTTGTAGTGGTAGTGTTATACAGGCAATAAAGGGAAAAGCGTTGGGAGGTTCATGAACCATTCAAAAGTGCGAATATCGTCTGTAAAATTTTGATTTGCTTTACATTTGAAAAGTGGGTATTACAATTACTTTTGACCAATTGTCTTGAGACAGCTTATATTCCAAACGATAGAAGTTTATTCTGGTTAAAATGATCTTCCGAAACAGAACAGAAAGCACATGGTACCCTCTTCTTATAGAGTATCTTTTTCCCCTTCCTTTTAGATTTTTGGAAAATTCCTGATTTTTTTTAACGAATATGGCTTATACTGATTGGACAATCAACTGGTTTTGAAATGCTAAAGCGATTCAGCGGATCATTCCACATATGAATAAATTCAATGACTAGTATTCAACACTCAGTCATGCATGCAATGATCGTTGGTCACTATCACGAGAGTTCAGTACCACTGAAACGAAGTCAAAGCATAAAAAAGTTATCATTATTTAACTTGTCCTAATGTTTTCGTGCTCGCGCACCAGCGCACAGGTGAAATGTGATTCTCCCATTTGAATGACGACGAGGACGACAAAAAAAAAAAAATATATATATATATATATAAACTGGATTAATCGTATTCTGGGCCGGAGCAATGAGATCTTCTTGGAACAAGGTCAGAGGCGTTGGACGGACCAGTTTCTTCAGATTCCAATGATAGATGGATGCACCGCAGTGGACTGATTACGTGAGCGCGGTGGGAACGGGCTTCCCAAGAAGCCAGCCCGGGCCGGGGTCAGCATAGAATATATATATATATATATCTATGGTCACAACTGTACTAGAGAAAATCAATCCCCTGGATTTTGAAACCCATAAAATGCAAACCCTTCCACTAGATCACTACTAGTTACTGGTTAACTTGCTTTGATTCCATTGTCAGTATTACTAGTAATTCACAACATGGATTATTAAAAGAGGTTGGCGTAGCAAAGTTAGCACCACTAGCCACTAGCAATCTACAATGTTAGCTCTAAAGTGAGATTGTGTCTGGACGAAGGAAAATAAAATGCTTTCCTATTCTCTTGCCTATATTCCAGTATTTGGTTGGTGCGTGAAAACATTTTACGGAAAAAATTCTATCGTTTGATTTATGAGTATACTATTTTCCACAATTTGGTAGGTTGTAAGGAGAAGCATTGCTACCAGGCAATATTACAAAATGTTTCTGTTATTTCGTTTTAAGACCCTGAGAGGCTGCTCATTCTAACAGTGGCTGCCGGCGATGCAGCCAGTGCATCTTGGCTGCAGTAGGAGAGGAGCTGCTTGCAAGTTCAACAAGTAAAGATTGAAGAGGTCAATCATCAGTGTAGGTATTGCAAATCCTAGTATCGCTGATTTGTAGTAGTACCAACGTTCACCACAAACAGAATTAGAATTAAAACTGACAACTTCTTAAACTAAGTTGACCGTATATATGTTAGAGAAGAGATCACTCTCTAAAATCATCTACTCTTTCCCAAAAAACTCCATAAACTGGTCTGGTCAATGAATACATTTATATAATAATCATGATTGAGCTTATCCACGGATAACGATAATACTTTTCAATCCATCTGCCAAAAACAGATTACAGCTTCATGTCCGGCCAGAGCAATGGAGTTTTAACCTATAGAACTTCCAAGAGGTGTCTACTTGAACTGATTAGGTAGAATTTCTCATCAAATCATGATTGGTCTATCAAAGAGTGCAACTTTTTCCGAAAGGTAGGAATTTTGCTTGCATCTACTGCCATTACCAAGCCAGTTAGCCGGTAATCTTTTAGCTGCAACATCGAAAGAGGAATTAGTCTTTCATTTGAGCAGAGACAGGTCCAGATGGCAAGCAATAACAGGAAATAATCACAAGAACAATAACATTAATATAGCACATTGTGCATGATTTAAACAATTTAAAGAAAAATGTAATTGAATGACATGTTAACATTGAAATTGAAATATCAACTCCTCCGAAGATTGAAGGAAAGAATAGCAGTTTGTCTATTACAAGATATCACCCCAATTTTTGGGGAAAAGCATAGTCTGCATGCACAAACATAATTACATATACATATGCATATATATACATGCAAACGCAGGTGTATATATACATGCAGTCAAGCATGTATATAATACACAAACACACACACACAGAGAATTGGTCCTGTCCCTTAACCCACCCACCCACCCCCCACCCCCCCACCCCAATAAAGAACAATACCAAAATCACTTTGCGGTTCTACCCCAGGTCCCTGCGAACGTCCCAGATACACGAGCAGGAACAAAGAAGGTGCACAGTTATGCCAAAGAGAAAGAGCAACTAAGATGTATGGATTTAAGATCCTTATCTTTAAACTTGTTACTAATGGCAAGGCGAGAAGACATGGGATTAAACTTGATATATTATTGGACATTTTAATACTTCTAGGGACCAAGGAAACAGAACCAACCTACCCCTAGCTACAAATTATTGGCAATGACATTCGCTCACTTCCACTTACGAATTTTTGTTCCATTATCAACCTATAATGCCAAAAGATTTTAGAAAAAAAAAACAATTGTTGCCAAAAGATGATATTTTTCTCATGACATTTTGCAGATGATCTTTATTCCTTTCCGAAGCCATTGGAAGAAATAGAAGCAGGAGATGAATTTTTGCAGCTTGGCAGGGCTTTACCCGAATCTCAAGAGAAATCCTGACATATCCTACTGGGGTTTTACCCAAAAACATCGCAGAAGACCGGAACAAGGCTGGACTTACTATGAGGATGAACTTGTGACATCCACTGATACCCCTTCTGGGAAATACAGCAACACAGATATTTAGGCTTTGGTGGACAAAATTCTTTTGAGAATCAGATCTTTGGCGAACAGAACTATTTCATATAGGAAAAGTTGTAATTGTTGCATATTTCTCATTAAGCATCAGGTCTTGTGGTCTAGTATATTTCTCTGCAGAAAATGATGCTAAAAGGGTTGAGCAGATTCCAAAGTAAAAGAAGAACCAACAGGAGCCATAGTTGAACGGTCAGATATATGCATTGCCTATTAGAGCATATACACACACAGAATGTAGCTGGCACATTAAATCATGTTTCAGACGTTAAAGATTCTAACTGATGCGATGGTCCATGAAGTTCTATTAAGATAAACAAATTTCTGGTAGGTGGAAGAAGATTTAGTACAGCTTAGGGAGATAATCAAGCCGTTCTTTGAATACAAGGTTAACAATGGGACATCAGCTCCTGCTGAAGCAACTGTAGGCTTGTCGCAGCTCCTGCACCCATTGATAAGCAATTGTAGGCTTGTCGCAGCTCCTGCACCCATTGATTTTGCACCTTCTAAAATCTCGAGTTTCGAATTCTCCTGAAACTTTTTCCGTACTTGCTAATTCAACTTATATTTCGACGGAAGTAATTAATTCATCATTCATCAAAAAAATCTTCTAGAAGTTCTTGGTAAATGCTTGAACATCTACCCCCCTTTGAGAAAGAAGGTGCTTAACCTTATTCCCGCTTCATTAGCAGGTAAGCCTGTTTTATATCTCCTAAATAAAGGCGAAAGATCACTCATAAAAGCAAGCTCTCTCTTATATACAATACCGTACCACAAAATTTCGTTTGCCTTCCTACTTAAGGTAATACTTCGGAAGGAAGCCCAAATCAGGTAGGTGGCTTATTTCTCTTTGATTTGACCTAGGTAGACTGAGATGGATAGGGTCACAAAAACTAGGGGTCACGACACAAACACAACAAAAAGTTATACTCCTACTACCTTTGTTTCAAATGAATGTCCTCACCTTTTCAGTCCATCACAATATTATACCCATCAAAGGTTAGCTCCAAATATAACTCCACAAAAATCTATTAACAACCAAAAGGCCAACACATGTGAGACATGGGTCTCAATAAATAGTTAGATATTAGTACATTTTTTTATTCTTTACAGTTCAAGGCTATGGCTTTTGAGCACGGAAAAGATGGTTTTTTCTAGAAATGCACATTATTTTTAGAAAGAGAATAATACAGAAATGCAATTTCAAAATATCGAGTTCCTGCCCCAACTGAATGCTTAATCGAATATACATGAATGATCAATATTTCATCGGTCCATACAGAGTGTGAGGAATTTCAGTAAATCAACATATATAGGCTATAAATATATATTGCCATGATAAAGTACATAAAAGCTTCAAAGACAGGGCATGATATTATGAGAAAAGTACTTGCCTCGTCAGTTCTAGCCAGCTGTGTGTTCAAAGGGAAAACGAAGGACCAAGAGCTTAACTGAAGAAGTATTCAAAGAAAGATTCAGAGACTCTGCAGTAAAAAGGCAAAAAGAAAAAAAGATATTTTAAAAAGATGGTACCTCGTGAAAGATTTCGTCTTCAGCCTTAATGTATACAATGGTTTGATCACCACTTTTACTTGGTCCATTTGGCTTGTCCGCATTCTTATGCTACAAGGAAGTCCACAAAACAGCAAACAGTTTAAAATCTACAAGACTGTATAAAAAACCACACTAAAAACTGAATAGACAAGCATTACCTTGTAGATTTTACTTATTACTAGGTAAAATTTGAAGCGGAAAGACTTCCGGAGCTCCTCAGTGGGCTTAAAAAGACATAATAAATGACAAAAGTTTCAGTACACCAAGGTAAAAGTACATTCACGATAGGAGAAATGATAATTCATTAAGCTCACCCATCTTATATTCTCATCTAACCTCATCTTCTGTAGCCCAAGCAACTTCATCAAAAAGTGCATCATAAAGGGGTGGCAAAAGCTGGGGAGGAAGATTCACAACACGCTGAGAGACCAGGAGACCAACATCCTTTGCTTGGTCCCCAAGAAATAAGCTCAATTTAGATAACACATCCTTCTGCTGGCATTCTTTCAGCAGGAACTTTCTCAGCTCCACCATGCACTCTAGGTCCTGTTTAGACAATGATGCAAGATAAACAGTGAATATGCAAAAACTCAAGGAGTACGATACTAACAGCATTAAGAGCTCTTGTTCGGTGCAATTAGCAGCATACTTAGCACTGGAAAACAAAATGGGAACATGGAAGCATCTCCAACCTTCAACGCCAAATTTGACATCACAGCCGGCTAGCTGTGGTGATGATGCCAGAATATAATATTTACAGTTAAGCATGGATTTTTAGGACATTTGAAGTGTTGGTTTCTTACCTTATATCTCCCCAAGTTAAGAGCTGTGACAACAGAGTAAATACTATCATCTTCATCATTCTCTATTTTAACAACAGTCCCCACTGTGGTTTGACCCAGTATTACATCCACAAAACCACTCAAATCCCACTGCTTATTATCAAGGTAGGTCTGCAGCAGGATTTTCACTCCATGAAAATCACTAGGTTTTGGATCAAAGAACTCAAAATCTGCTTGAACGGTGCCCTGTCAAAACCCAAAGGAGAAACCGTGAATGTAACATCACATATTAATAACCATTGAAGAGCAATGAGTAGCAGGATGTCTTACATCAAACTCTTCACCATCAGAAGAACCAGAATCTTCGCTCTTGTCAACAAGTCTGTCATTTACTATGCTTTTACCTATAAGGAAGCAAACATTAGGCATCAGAACAAGCAAGAAATAATACCATCAAACGAGAAAATGATATGGGCCAGAGTGCTCATAATAACTGTTCATGAGACAAAAACTACAAAATATACACCAATATAACAGTTTAACCAAATACTTCACCTGAAGAGCTAGGTACATTACTTTCTGAAACTCTGGAATTGTGAACCTTGCGTGAAACCTCATTATTTGATGCAATCCGTGCCATTGAACGGCCAAACGGGGAGAAACTGAAAGGTAGACTTCGCGCTGATCTGCAATGTCTTGCCGGCTTTCGGGGCATTATACCAATTACGTAAACCTGAATACATGCAATGTATTGAATATAACATTTTTAATGATCTATAGAGTAAAATTGAGAAGCAGCCTAGGAAAGTTGGGCATAGTTTGCAGTCTGTAAGATTTTCACTAGAAAACGCAAATGACTCCTTCAAGTTTGAAAGATTTAATTGATGGCACAATAAATGGACATTATATTCAATCTTACAACTAGTAGTAACAAGCCTTTCTAATAATACTTGCCAATATCAGTTCAAAAAGTCTTAGGAACTAATTGTGTGCAAAATAAAGTATTATATTGAGGTTCATTGCCTCTCTTTTTCTCTGGTGTCTTCCTAAAATTGTTCTATTAGCAACACCTTCCAAGACTGTTTCTTCTTCTTTTCCTATGTGATATCCAAAAAGGTTTCAAAACTCATCATATCAGTTTTACATTTACTTCATGTTTCTCTCTCCTCATGTATGCTAAATACAGATTAATAATAGCTCATTTTCACTTATTAAGAGAAAAAAACCCTCCATTTTCTTTGTTACCATTCTCAAAAAAAAAAAAAACCTCCATTTTCTCTATACACTGCTTTTCCTGTCTTCCTGCTCAAATTTTAGCAAGAATAATAAAACCTACAAGAATCTTCAAATGCCAATACCTTCACGTCTCTAAAAATCTAAAGCTAGAGGACTCAGTGAAGAAAAGCAAAATGAAAACAAAAGAAAAGCAAAAAAGATCTTTTACTTAAATCCTAATTCTCTCACTCATCTCTGGCATCAACCATTCTCTCCAAATAGTTAGGTGTCTTCTGGTAGGGGTAAAGAGAGGATTATCCCAGCATAAATCTCGCATTTTGATAATACAGCGTTTGGTACCAGAATAATTCACCTCAGGATAAAAATCTTGGTAGTAAATATATTGTATTTAGATTATACGAGAGATTATGCATTATTTCACGCGGAATAAGAATACATGCAATAGCAATGGGATTAAATTATTACAAAAACTATGCCCTTTAGAGTGTTTAACTCATGTCTAACATTCTCTTAATGATTAATCACAATATAGCAATAATCGCACTACAATCTTTAATTATTAATCACCACATAAGCAATCGTTACATAACTTACTTCTAAACCAAACGACCCCTTAAGCAGAACGTGCCAGTATATGCCCTATTTGACTATTTCTGATTGTCTCCTCTCTCTCCTATCCTATATCATCTCCATCACATTAACTGGATTACCCCTCGCAAACATTGGATTAAAAGCATTTCCTTTTCAGCAGGGTTATTATGTCCTAAAACCACAAGAATTGCACAAACCAATGCTGGCGCTTCAAAGATGAGGCACATAAGTTAAAGTTGCAAACTTTCTTTTTCTTATGAGTAATCCTCAATGGCTATTGACGCATGGTTCAAAACATCACTTATAATGGGCCCTCATCCCACTACCCTTCTCAACTTAAATACTCGATTGCGCCTAACCCACGCATCACAAGCTGAGTCCTACCACTAGACAAAGCCCGGGGCAAGTCAAAGTTGCAAACTTTTACATGTCATACATATATTAAGCACTTTATGATAACAAATTACATTTAAAATAAGACCAAGAATGATAACCATCTTAGTTCCATCACCAAATGCAATACTTAAAATCCAATTTCAAAAATGCAGCAACTAATTTTCAGTTCTTGGAAGAAAAGAAAGAAATTTTAGCATAGGAAAATTACTTTTAGTAAAAACCATACCCCAAAAGGAGAGATGAGTTGTAGGAGAAGGGTGGTACACGGCTTCCGGCGGGAGACAGCTCCGTCAAAAGGGGCGGAGAACGGAGGGGAAGGGCGGCGAGGTTTTTGGTTTGCTGATGAGGGGCACGGGGGTTTTAAGAGTTGCTCAAGTTTCCAAACAAACCAATTACCCTTGATTTTGATTTACTTTCCCACATGGTTCTTAAGACTGCATAATGACTCATTAATTCTAAACGTTGATTGTCTTTATTTTGTATTTTTTTAATTTACACTCAAATGTTACATTGTTTTGGAATCAATGTTTTTCTTATTCAGAATCTTAATCTGATTTATCAATTATACATATATTTGTATTATATACATTCAAATTGTATACTATTATATTGTTCTATAACGCGTACAAATTATCCATACAAAAATCATCTCATCCAGACGATTTCTCACACACCGTCATTTTTACCATTTTTCTTTTTCACCATTTTACCTGTAGCAAAAGATCACTACCAACTCGCAATCTTTATAACCCCACACCGACTACCACAATACTACTACAAATAATTTAAGAGTCACATATTGCATTGCATTAGTTTTAGTATTAGGAGGTCAATGTGGAGTTTTAGTTAGGGTATTGATTATTTAAGAATGAGTAGTGATGGAGTTGTATTGACGGAGTTCCTACATAGGTGAGAATTCAACTCAATGACGCAATTAATCATTGTGTAAATTTCATGCGGGTGCTTTGAGGCTTGAGGGTGGTTAATTTAAGCTTTGGGGTTAGACATACCTATTAAAGCTTTTGAGTGTTTAAGAAGATGGTGTAATTGTTGCCGGAACATGACCATGTTGTTCAAAATTCCTGGCAAATTTGGACTATATTGTATAATTCAAGAGCAATTTAGCTCTTCCCCTTATAAAAAGATACATAAGTTGAAAAGTCTTTGTCATTAGCTTTAATAAGGGTATATCTAAGATCTCTTTTCGTGACGATTAAGGTATATCCAATCATAACTATTATTAGAGGGCAAATCTGAGTTATTTCACAAAGTTTAAGGACAGAATATTAAACCATTTCTTATGAATTAAGGGCAAAATATTAAACCTTGATGCTTAAAAGATCAACTTGAATAGCGCTATTGAAAACCTTGATGGAGCCAAAGGTTTTATTTCTCTTTGATTTGACGATTCAACTTGATGTTTTTGTGGTGCGTTGCTCTTAAATTATACCAAAATATACTAATAGAATGGAGAGACCTCACCAACATAAGAGGTAAATGACTTCCAATTCAACCTTGTTCTGAATTGGATCAAGTTAAATGTTTGGTTTAAATGCCCACATTAGCATGAATAATATTACATTAATGTCTATTAACAGAGCTTTCTGTTTATGAGGCATTTGGCTTAATTTTAACTGTGAATATTTTTAAGTAAGAAGAGATTTTATAAAACACTTTGCATTACTTTTGAGTTCTATTTTCTCACAGCTAATACTACTACAAAGCATATTCTGCTGGCATGGCACTCATTTTGATTGCCACCACACACAAACTCCTATAAAAATACTGATGATGTGTGTCAATAATAATATTACTTGGTGGTGCAGGGGTATATTTTAGAATGACGAAAGTGAGTGGACAAAAACTCTGCAAATGCCACAAATTCTCATGCATAAGTCATGGCACCTTTTGTAAGGTCTCAAAGTTGCAAACGAACACATAAATTTTGAAAATTAATTCAAAATCTGATTCAATTCATGATTTCGAATCCAAAGTAACAAACACACGTTCTTCATGATTGCATGTTGATATAGTGCTACCTAAAGAAAATGCAGTAGCAACCTTTTGGCAAGAGCTTAATTGTTATATTTTGAATTGGAGGACAGTATTTTATATTGACACTTCTGCTTTTGTTTTGCAAGTTGATTCGGACTCTTTAGGAACAAATGTACAGTAGAAGAGCCCGACTATAGGTAGCCAAACTTTGACTAATTAGCTCCCGTTTGGACATAGTTTTTGGAGGGATTTTTTGAGAGTTTTTGGGCCAAAAAGTGTTTGTTTATGCTTTTTGAGCAAAACTTGTCCCAAAAACTCAAAAACTGGCCTTGAGCTGTTTTTTAGCCAAAAACTAAGCTAGCGTTTGGACATAAATTCCCAAATAGTTTTTGAAAAATATTTTTTCGGTGAAGTTTGATATGAAAATGAAAAAGTATTTGGACATATTTTTTGAGAACAAATTTTTTGGCTCAAAAAGAGCCTTTGAGCTCTTATGAAAATAAAATTTGTATGTAAAAATTAGTTTTTGGCTCAAAAAGAGCATTTGAGCACTTTTTGAGTTTTTGGGAGAAGTTTAGCTCAAATAGCATAAACAAACAGTTTTTCTCCCAAAAACTCCCAAAAAATGTTCCCAAAAACTATAAACAAACGGGGGCTAACATTTACACATCAAATTTCATTTTCATAAGAGCTCAAAGGCTCTTTTGAGCCAAAAAATTTGTTCCCAAAAAGTATGTCCAAACACTTTTTTATTTTCATATCAAACTTCACCCAAAAAGTGTTTTCCAAAAATTATTTGGGAATCTATGTCCAAACGCTAGCTTAAGTTTCATATATAATATATATACTTCCATGGGAAAAAAGAGAGAAAGATAACGCATGGAAGACCAAGCCTAACCTGCCTAATTACTCACATTGATAAAGAAAGGTTCACACCTCACACTAAGGGGTCGTTTGGTTTGCAAAGGATTTTAATGCATGGATTATTTATTGTTTAATCATTGTTATTACAAATTAATATACAATGTATAATTTAAAATATTTATTTGTTCTTTAAAAAATTTAAAAAATATACTCTTACTATTACCAATGTTAGTTTTAAAATTTTTAATGCACACATTATTATTACACCTCTTATCCCGCATAATATAATACATAGATTCCACATAACTTATGTATATATTATTTATGCAAAAAACAAAATAGAACAACCAAATATTGTATTAATTTTATGTGTGGTTTAAATTCTGTAAATGTCAACCAAACATTGTATAACTTTATGTGATTTCTATGCGGATATTAGCTCCTCCAAGATCCAAACCAAACGACCCCTAAATAATGTCTCTAAGCAGCCTAAGACATAGGTGTGTATCTAAGACCATCTGGAACCTTATTGCATCTGCCCTCCCCTTTTTAGTAATTAATAATGCTATTTAATAATCTCCAACATGTCTTAACTTATGCAATTACACATAAAAGTACACTATTATAATATTACCTTTTAAAAGTCTACAGTTGCTTGGTAATTTAAACAATGTTTATTCTCCTGACCAGCTTGTTCATGTGCTTTCCGTAGCCTATACATCTTCACACTCATGTATTATGCACTATACTTTTAATGCCTTCAACACAATTATTATTTTTGTTCACAAGCACATGCTATTTGATTTCAAATTGATCCCCTTATCTGTGGATAATTTAATTGGACGAATATTTATTTAAGCTTTTGTTTATCTCTAAAAAGTACATTAAAAGCAGTTACTCTATCTTCAATGATTTTTGCCATACAAATTTGTGTAATTTGTAAATATTTATACTCCAAATATTCGTCCAACAAAAGTAAGGCATAGTAATTTGTAAATCTTTACAAATATAAAATATTTAAATAAAAATTGCAAAGTCTTAAGGTATTGACGGGACTTGCAGAAAAAAAAAAGTCCAACAAAACTATAGACATAGTTGTATGATAACTGATTAGTTTGTTCTAAGATATACAAGTATTATTCAAAGATTATGGCTGAAAATTTAACCATGATAACTGATTTGAATAGTAAAATGGTCTAAATAGAATACATCATACGGAGTGGATTCATATAGTGGAACTCAATTAGCTTGCAATTGAAACACACTTCATATTGATTTATTCAAATTTTATATATTTTATTCTCGTAAAAATATACAATTATTTTTTAGCATCGATATAAAATTTTAATTATTCAGTACGAAAATACTCAAAAAAAAAAAAAATTTCAGAATTCTCATTCAATGTCCGATTATCACTTTGACACTAAACTATGTTCACATAAACCATCACTCATTGTGGATAAAACACTCCTTATTAAATGTAACTTTATTCTTGGAAATCGAGTTTGAAACATTTTTAATTATACAAAAATATCAACAAGTACCTTATATAAATCCACAAGTGAGATCTACGAAAGATGATGTGTACACATACGTTACTGCTCGAATGAAGTAAAGAAATGTACATAAAAAAATTGGAGAAATGATAGAAGGCAAAATAAGAAAAGAAATAAAAGTGGACCCAAAATGACCAAAAAAGTAAAAAAGGAAATGATAACAGATGGCCAAATTGCAAAAGACTCCATTCACAAAGCCAACCGTAACAACACCAAGGAATAATAGTAACCTCCCATTTTTTCCCCTTTTACATTTTATAGCCCTTTTGATCATAGGATCTGCCGATTCTCAAGGAGACAAACAAATGGCTACGCTTCAAACTTGGAGAAAGACTTATGGTGCTCTTAAAGACCACACTAAAATTGGCCTTGCCCATGTTAATAGTGATTTTAAGGTCCCTTTTTTTCTCTTTTGTTTATCTATCTTTTTGGGTTTCATTTTATTTTTTATTATAATGTTTTTATTTTGATTGTGTGATTAGGATGTGGATGTGGCGATCGTTAAGGCTACTAATCATGTTGAGTGTCCACCTAAAGATAGACATCTTAGAAGTGAGTTTTTCTTTTACTTTTTTAATAGATCTATTGTTATTGATTAGAATTTTGAGATATCTGATTTGGGTTCTTTGTAACTTCAACGGAGTTCTAATTTATGTGACTGTGTTTGATTGGGCACGAAGTTCTGATTTATGTGACTAAAGTTCTAGTTTATGCGACTGTGTTTGACTGGGCACGGAGTTCTGATTTATGGGACTGTTTTTGACTACTAAGTTTTAATTTATGTGACTACGTTTGACTACATACTATAAGTTTAATTTATCTGACTGTGTTTGAGCTTGACCGTGCACTAAGTTCTAATTTATGGGACTCTGTTTGACTGCTCACTAAGTTCTAATTTATGTGACCATGTTTTTCTGCATGCAAAGTTTAAAAAGAGAGTTATTACTTTTGAAACTTGTGGTTTAAAATAAGCGGTAGAGATTAAGGGTAAAATGACAAGTATAAAGTTCAATTGTTTTTATGTATAGAAATGTGTTCATTTTTTTTTTAGACTGAAAAAAGGAAAAAGTTTCGCATAAATTGGGACTGAGGGATTTATTTTCGAATTATATTGTGTTTTGGTACTTGGAGTTCTTGCTTTATTGCATGACTTGGGTTCTTTCTTTCTGGTCTGAATATTAAACAAAACAAACAACTTACGGAGTGATATCCCACAAGTGGGGTCCGGAGAGGGTGAGGTGGACGCAGATTTTACCCCTACCTTGAGAAAGGTAGAGAGGCTGTTTTCCATAGACCCTCGACTTGGTAATTTATGTAAACTCACATTAGCTGTTAAGGATATTACTTGTAACTATTTGTATAGGTTTGTATTGTTATTGAAAAATGTTTGGGGTAATTTTGTTTCTGTTCTTGCAGAAATTTTGGTATATACATCAGCGGTACGACCTCGTGCTGATGTTGCGTACTGTATACATGCACTTGCGAGGCGATTGGCAAAGACACATAATTGGACGGTATGGAGTTTGACACAGTTAGTTTAACTGAAAAATTATGTGCCTTTTCGCGGATTTGATTTCTCTACCTGGGCATCTCTAATTGATGCTTTGATCTGAGTGACTATACTTTATGATAGTGACTGTGATTGTTGGAGTTCCGAGACTTTGCTTTGCTTTTGAGATGTGCTTCGTAACTCTAGTAGCCGATAAAATTAAAGTAAATAATAATGAATTTTATGGAAGATGAACAGTGCAATAATTTTCAATATCGAATCTCCAACATTTACGAAGACCTGGTTGCACCAAAATGCTAGCAAAAAATACATCTGTGCTTCTAGCTATTATATTCCTAAAATTTGCTTAAGAAGTTTGCTGTTTCTCTCTGTCCAAATAGTCCACCCACCAGATGACCAAAGCTATAGTATTTCAAAGCTTACATGCTTCTTGTTGAGACCAACCCCGTTAGAGCTTAGCGAACATTCTAGAATAGAGTGTGGCGTTGTCCAAGTCATGCTGAAAATTACATAGAACATGCTCCATTTATGTTAAGAAATCTTGCAATGTAATAAAAGGTGACAGACCTCTTCTCGGTGCTTTTGCAAAAGGGAGATCTGCTTTGAAGTTGCATTCTTTTTTTCTGGAGATTAGACCAAGTGACTCATACTTCTTTGGCTACTAGCCAAGAAGAGCAAGTGACCTTCAAAGGTACATTGTGGTACCGTATCTTCCTTTAGGGCTAGGGTTTAGTGTTGCAAGTAGTCTAGTAGCCTATGAAGTTTATGTTGCTCTTTACTTACCTGTTTCCCAAAAAAGTTAAAGTTAACGATGCAATATTGTCAAGGCTCAACCCAACAGTCAAGGTATTGTCGACTCTGGCCTAACCTTTTGGACACACGGTTTTTCCCCTTTGGGCTTTTACCCGAAAGATGCCACAATAGTTGAATTCTTGAACCCACCTTATGTGGCCCCTAACTTTCCCCTCCCAGTATAATGCGAGATTTGCCTAAGGAAAGCTTCATAGTTCATAGTGGACCTCTTTTCGAGTTCAGCCACCAGAAATCCATGGGCTGTTACAAATATATGCCCCCCTCCCCTTGCATTGTACACCTACGGTTGTATAGCTTGATAGCTAGGGGAAAATTACATCAGTCCAATGTTTTCTCCAGGCACTTGAGTGAATCAAAGTAGTCCAAAATAAATCTTCAGTTGTAATTTTCGAAGATCTAGTTTAGGTGGCGTCTTGGGAATAAGCAGTCGGCATACAATGCTTCTATGAAGATCCTTCAAATTGATTAAACTAAGGACTTGAAAAGTTGACAAGAAAATAGTTTGGGGACTGATCTTGTCAACATCGATCTCTTTCTGCTGCTGAAGGCTGGTTGAATGGTTATTTGATTGTCCGAGATCTAAGTTAGAGACCTGCTTGTGTCATTGAGAATCATTTCAATGATCTGAGAGCATATTGGTAGGTTAGTTCTTTTAATATAATTGAAGAATTAAATGTATCTGCAGCCTATGGAACTGAACTTAAAAGTATGACAAAAGAAATGTATGACAGCAGTACTTTTGTTAAAAGTATTAGCTAGTGTGGCAAACATGGAAGGATTTAAGTACTAAGTACCTTAGTAATATTGTTGTGTAGAATTCCACCATGCAAACAAGTTTTCAATGGTTTAGCAGTGTCTTTCATGCGCTAGGTCACTGAAAGTGTGTATCACTTTGATTCTTGCTATCACTAAAGACAGAATATTACCATTTAAGGTTACAAATCAATATATGTTGTTCACTATGGGTTGTACGGGGTTATTTCCCCCCTTTTTCTATTAATAAAATTATTTACCTTATCAAAAAAAAAAATGTTGTTCACTATGGGTTGTGTCTTCAAAGGTTAAACGAGTAGCTTTTCATTTTCTTTTGTCAGTTTTACAAGCTTAGGTGTGTCCGTTACTGTTCTTTGGTGTTGGTTTCCCTGCACAATATACAACATTACATTTTCTTTCTTCTCCCTGTACCTTGCTCAGTGTTTCCTTATTAATTCAGTCAGAAATATGAACTTATTGATCACTATGGAAGGACGCGTCAGGGTGGGCACAGACAAATGTAGTTCCAAAGAAGTAAAGATTGTGTACCCTTGGTAACTCAAGATAAAGGGGGTTGGGGTGGGGGGTGTAATTTACAAAAGAAAACAAATATTTTGCAACTGGAAGAGCCTAAGATCTGTACAAGCTCATTGATTTTGTCTGCCTGAAGTTCCACATTGAAAAGGAGTCTTAGGTAACTGAGATTCGTTCTTCCAACGTTAGTTAGTTTTGGTTGTTGACATCACTCATGCTCTGCATGACTGTTGCATTCAGCGCATGCATATCAAAAACTGTTTTCTTTCTTTCAATAAGTAGATACTCTTTTATGGTTGACTTATTATTATGCAAAGGTCGGAGCTACTGCTATATGCGACTTTATATCAGAAGCCACCTGCTTTTGAAATAGGCATGTGCTGACAATGACAGTTGTTATCAACTTGCAGTCAACATTTTGAGTGTCAACTGTCTAAAAGTTGTGACTCTCTAGAGGGAGTCGAATTTACTAAAATTTTGGATGAGAGTGGGTCCTCAACGATATTGCATATTTAGGAGAATTATATGTAGTTACTAATGCCATTAGTCCAACCACGAGCATTTTTTATATTAGGGAAAAGATGAGTTGTCAAGAATTGACAACCTTCCTCTATTCAAATTCCTTGAACTGGTAAAATCTTTATAAACTGCAAGGATGAAGTGGTAAGAGTGCACTTTAGTATTTTGTTGTTGTATATAGGTACTTATGAGAGCATCCTATCAAAATGTATAATCTATTCTTTTAAAATGAGACACTGCTGAAGAAAAATGAGGAGCTTCACATGTCAAAAGTTTGTTGAGGACTTTGGCATTGATATAGTTTAGTTTTTAGTTGTTATAAGTTATGTTTTTTCTGCTAGGTGCCAAACAGATTTGGGGGAGAAACCTCAACTTCCTTTAAAGTACTGATGATGTAAGGGTATTTAAGTGGGGTAGACATCAAATAGAATAGGTGAAAAAGGAGGACACATTGTAAAATTTTTCTTTACAATTGAGTAACAAAGTGTTTTGTGTTTATGGTCACCTTTCTTTTATGATTTACTATTTTCTGATGGACTTCACTCTTCCATCGCTCAACTAATACTTGCCCTTATGTGATACATTTTACATATAATTATCTTTTCACATTTTCTGATATAGGTAGCACTGAAGACGTTGATAGTAATCCACAGAACATTGAGGGAAGGAGATCCAACATTTAGAGAAGAACTATTGAATTTCCAACAGAGAGGACGCATTCTCCAAATGTCCAATTTCAAGGATGATTCAAGCCCTATTGGTCGGTAAAATTACCATTATTGCTCTTTTGAATTTTTTGACCTTTAGATTCCATCAAGTCCAACCAGAAAATTCTATCTTTTCTGTACCTCCAGCTTGGGACTGCTCTGGCTGGGTACGAACGTATGCACTCTTTCTGGAAGAACGGCTTGAATGCTTTAGGGTTCTGAAGTATGATATTGAAGGGGAGCGCCTTCCTAGACCTGCCCAAGTGCAAGAAAAGGTTAGCATAATACTGTTAATTTTTCGCTTACTGTTGTGAGTTGTTCCAAAAGTTGTCTTTTCTTCTTTTTGTGAAAGAAAGCTGATTAACTTTAGTAGAAGAAAAGTGCTTCTCTATAAAATTTCCATTTCATGTTTTTCCCCCATGAATCGGATAAATCATGTGGTCACACCATTGGAGACTTGCTGAAACAAAGTGGAGAAGATGCTTTGGCTGGCGATCAGCTATTTCCTTTGTTTACCCTTCCCTTCTTTCTTGCACTAAGTTGAGGATTTGTTAAAATGCCCAATACCAGATCCACTGTTTCTTTCAGATAGCTTGCGTATCATCAATTACTATACATGAGACATGACATTCCCCCAACAGATAAAAGAAAAGAAGAAGAGAATGCCATGATAGTCCTGACAAGACAGTTTAAATGTGGGCATTAGATTAAGCATATAAATTTACTACAAACCTGAATTGGAAGCAAATTTGCCTTGGTGAATCAAAGTAAACGCGTACTCAAAGTAACTTGTTAGAATTAACCATAGGAGTACAATAACCTCATATTGAAGTTCTATAATTTGGAATACTTAGAAATAACCATAGAAGGGCAATAACCCCATATTGAAGTTCCTTAATATGGAATATAGAAAGAAAATAATGTGTCTACTTTTTATATACTATTATATCACTCTGGCGGTTGAGGCTTTTTATGCACAGCATATTGGTGCATTTGATACAAATTGAATATTCAGAAAAGAAGATTGTTCTACACTATTAATGTTTTATGACTTAATAACGGATCCATAGAGATACCCTTTTGTACTTAACTACTTCCAAGAAAGATCTGTCAGAAATTGGTTTATGTGGTACACCATTTAAAAGAGGATGTTTTCAAAAGCCAGGACTTATTATTATTTCCCGCAACATTGGGAGAAGTGGATTAGTGAATTGGTCTATTGCGAAGTATCAAAGGGTTATGGATACCTTTAAGATATCTTCATATATCAGTATTTGAAATTTGAACTATGATGTGTATTGCAAGCAGAGGTGAATCTAAAATTTCAAGAGAATGGGTTCACCATTGTCGCAGTGGGGGTCACCGGGGTGGACGACAAACAACCTTAGTCAGAAAATTATAGAGCAATTTGCTTCTTTTTTAAGTAAATAACAAACAAGTTGGACCAATGTAAGTAAAAGAAGTGGATAAAAGGACATCAGAGGATCCTAAGTGGGAGTCGATCTATGCTCCTAAGAGTAAGTGAACCACCGCAAATCACGTCAACCATTTAATCTATTAGGGCATGGGTTCCCAAACATCATATTAGACATATTTTGAGAAATATGTACACAATATATCTAGTTTTCTGGATGGACTATGGGTTCACGTGAACCACATATTTGTATATACATCTGCCTCTGATTGCAAGTATCTCCATGCTAGTTATATTTAAGAAATACTAAATAGTCCCTATGAGTGTGATTGATATCTGACAGGCTAGCAACATGATAGTGTCATTTTCAGTGTGTTTTTTTCACAAGCAGGTTAACTAACCTTAATAGACTGTCTGACTGCAACACCGATACTGCTCGTCTACCTGCTCTAGACACTATCTCTAAGTTTGGCGGACTGAATGATTTTTAATCTGTTGATCTTTAGTTAGTCTTTAGTTAGCATTAATGTAGTTTCCAATTGTCATTTACTTTTTGGTCAGGGATACAGCAGAACTAGGGAGTTGCCCAGTGAGGAACTGTTGGAACAGTTGCCTGCTTTGCAGCAGCTGTTGTATCGTCTTATCGGATGCCGGGTATCTTTTTTGATAAGCATGTGTTCTGTTGCGATCTATTTTTCTTTTGGATGACACCCCCAGTTGGATTTCTGAGGGTTCTTTATTTTATCTACTAGTATAGTACCCGCGCGATGCGCGGTTGATATCAACAGAAAGTAATCGCATCAAATTTTAATTATCAAAGTAGCATATATAAAATTTTGATATGATTTTGGTACTTCTCGTCATGGTTCCCTAGCTTTTTTTCTCTTTGGGTGGAAGTTAACCGCCTAAACAATGGCTTAATAAGAAATTTTGAAAATAATTAATGATACATTCATTTAAAATACATAAAATTTGAAAATACAAATAATCATATCGTTTGTGAAGCAAATAATTAAATGATCATACAATTTGTAATGCAAACAACATGAATCGTAATGCAAAAAATAGGTTTCATGACATCTCAATTATATTAAATTACGAAAAACTTCTTTATATTGTACGTATCTGGCTTTATTTATTGTTTGTCCGTACTCGTCATAAATTAAGATTTTTAGTCTTTTCAACTTGTCAGCCAAGAGTTTGTAAAGATCTTTAGTCCTTTCAACTCAGTCAAAGCTGCCTCGGTGGAAAAAATGAACTTGTAAAGATCAAAATACCAAAAGCTTAGAAGAAAGACAAAGATAAACAGATGGATAAACTATTTTCTCTTGTTCCAACTTTGATTTTTCTGGTGTAGAGAGAACAACATAATCTAAACAGAATCCAACTCTATAAGCATAGTGGTAAAACTTTGTGCTTATATACATTTTGTCATAAAAATTTAAGTAAACACGCTCAACTGAAAATGAATAGATATAGTTTAAAAATCTTGAATAGTATGTGCTTTATTCGATTTAGTGACCATGGATCTGGACAATAAAATGCAACATAAACTTCTACCAAAACAAATGATACAACACCAGTAATGAAATTATCTTTTTTCGTGTTAACTCAGATTCAATATAATTTAACATATATATAATGTTGTCGTAAAAGAATAGTTGCAGTCTAAAATTACCTGCCAACTTTGATGATAAACATGAACAAAGAAATATGCAAACCTCTGCAACCAAAGAATTCAAAATAGATGAGAAGTATCACAAAAATGATACTTCTTAACTGAGAAATTTGATGGATAAAAAAAAGGTAGTAATCAAGATAGAACATTAGAAAACAGAGGTAAGATATAGATTATAGATTTTGGATATGTTACCAATTGTATTATAAGCTTAAAACTTCTTTTCTTTTCTGGGTACTTAGATTCAAACTTAAAAAATGAATAAAATGTTGAGTATACCTCATGCTATAAGTTCTGCCATAAATTTTATTACTATAGAGGTATTTTTCCACAATAATTTTTCCATTCATATATCAAGAGTTCTTGACAACTCCTAAAAGATTACATTTATTATATATATATTAAAAAATATTGACGGAACATCTTTTCGAGGAGCATACTATTTATAATCTGGTGTCAACATATCTTTGTTTTCATTAAAACCATGAAATATTCCTTAGTACTTCTCAAATTGGCTTCATTAATACAAACTGGATGCTAAATTATTAAATAAATAAATACACAATCTCAAATTAAATAGAAAAAAAATGGCTCTCAAGAATTTTGAAATTACCTGAAAAGGAAATAACGACTAAAAGCTACCGTGAACTTTGCTTCAAGGTCCTTGAAGAATGAAACTCCACTACATGTATCAATGACACTCACAGCCGTATACTCAAATCCATGATTACCTGTCAAATGGAAAATTATCAAATAATATTATAGTTCTCCATATAAAATTTGTTTAGAATTGGAATATCCGTATAAATCGTGTAGGTTATCAAAAGAAGATAATAAGTAGTGAAGTATCAAGACATTTCTTATCATCAAACGTAGATTTGTGAAAGTATCTGAGATATTATCCATAACTTACATCCAAAATTTCATGAATCTAAAATTTTTTGTTAGAAGATAATATTGAAATATTACATTTTCTTGTCATCAAACATAGACTTGTGAAAGTATATAATGTATTATCCATAACTTATATTCAAACTCTGATGAATCGAATATTTTCATCAATGCTTTTATGGTATTTTAAAGTTGAAAATCCTAAAAAGGAGAATCAATAACATATTCAAGCACTTTTATATTCATATCATGCTTCCTTTAAAGAAAATAGTTTTACTAAAATCAAAATGCATCTCTAAGATTCATAATATTGCTCAAGGTTTTTGCTTTCTTGTCTAGAAGTGTATGCAAAGCTTCAGAGTTTCTGCCTCATAAATTTGAGAAAGAACCCAAGTATACTCATTGTCTCGCAGATATTCTAAAAGTTATAAATCATTACAAAAGCATCTGAAAAAAAATTGTATTTTTAAATCATACAAAATTTTCATCTTTTATTCAAATACTATCATCTTTCATTCAAATACTATCATCTTTTTATATATGAGTAGAATGTGCATAGGATAAGCTTAACGTACTTTCGTTTCAAGACATTAAGAAAAAGAAAAGGCACAAGATCAATTATACTTGTCGTCATTATAACACCCTTGAGATGCGAAAACATTTCTACAAAACTCTCTAATTTGATTAATCATGCTACGACATTGATTAGAGGATTATGTATATTCCTTCCACGACCAGCCGAAAAGGTCCTTTTTTGCCCCTGGAGTTGAAGACATTTGCTACTAGTTAGGTTTCATCAAACTTCACTTGTTTTTAGGTTATTGTTTCATAGGCTCGGCACGTCTAACAGTCGAACAACTGGAAAGACTAATTCAATCCTCTTGATTGACAGCAAAATAAGTGCAATTTCTGGAACAAATCTACATACCAGTAGAATTCATGGAACTCCTTGGCAGATTCTAAGCACATTTCTTCGAACTTCAATATTATCTGTATCTGACAGAACCAAGGTCAGAATTTTTATGAATATCAAACATGTGAAGTATTTTAACATCATAGCTGATGGAAAAACATTAGTCTACTACCGATTATTAGTATAAATAGATATATAAGGATTAGCAAAGGTCTATAAAAATAAGCGCTGGTATTTAATTAACCCAGTATGCAACACATTTTTGTTATCGCCAAAACATCATTATACAATCTGCAAAAGGAAAATTCATGTGAGACACAAAATCCAATTTTTAAATGAAGGACCCCAAATCAAGATAAACAAAATTACTTTACAGAAGGAAGGCAATAAATTAGAAATCCCAAAAGCAAAAATTGTTAAGAGATTCAATAAATTCATGATATCTTTGTCCAAGAGTCTTGGCAGTTAGTTTCACATGATCCATCCCTTCACCGCTGACAATGTGGAATGCACCTCAAGTTGTACCGTGAGATCATCCTATAGAAAGTATTGATGGGAGAATAAAAAAGGAACAGTAAAAATTAAGTTTCATTGTGCAAAGAATAGAGAGAAAAAGAGGAATGGATCCACTTGCCAGATTGGCATCATTCACCATGGAAAAGACTGCCTAGCAAAAGAAAGGCCAGATATATAAGCAATTCCAAAACTTTGATGTATGTTTGTGGTTCTTCATGGGGGAGAATTCTTATGAGAAGTGAAACTGCTGCATCGTAAGCAGTTGTGAAACTGGAAAAGTTCAAAGAAAAAGAAACTCTATTTTTTAACCTGTTTAAATTAGATTCAAATACTGAATATTAGATGCAAAAGAACGTGTACTTGAACGTGGAGCATAAAAGAGAAGTTAACATCCTTATAAAAACTGATTCATCTCGCCACATATTTAACCGTGTATAGTGGATTAGAGTATAAATATGTACAAACTGCTGTTTCTCAACAATTCAAATTTTTAAATTTTATCTTTTAGTTAGAATCTGAACATAACAAACTTTATCCTACATATTAACTATCCTAAAAACTAACAACTACCCTAACTAATACTATAATAACTACTGCCTTGCTTTTAGTATATAATAGATTTGGGTATAAAATTTTAATATCTTACTGACATTACAGCCTGAGGGAGCCGCAGTTGGAAATTACGTGATACAATATGCCCTTGCCCTGGTATGTTTATTTATTTTGGCTACCTGTGTTAAGTTGATTGATTTTTATTCTTGTATAAATAAAGTTGATTGATATTTATAAATTAAGCGTGTGGCTTAGCGGTTAATGAAATCACTGAAAATTTTAGGGGAAACGAGGATTCGAATCCCGGAAGAGATTAAAAACTCTTAAGTTCCTTCTTTTCATTTGCTAAGCCTTGATGGGCATAGTCACCCGGTATATGTGCTGGTGAGTGGTGGAAGGTAGCAGATACCTGGTGGAATATGTCTAGTTGTGCTCAAGATGGCCGAACACCACCTTTATAAAAAATATAAATTTACTTGTTCACATGGATTCTAGTTCTTGCCTTCACGAAAATGAGGGGGGTGCATAGGAAAATGCACATATAGTTAGTCATTTATCTGTTTAGCCACAAGAATACATGTTGCTTCTGTTCATGACACCTCTATGCAGGTGACAACCTGAGATCACTTTGTATACTTAACAGTTGAATGAATGGTGGTGCAAAGATTTACTCATTTTCCATTCCAGGTCCTGAAGGAGAGCTTCAAAATCTATTGTGCTATAAATGATGGAATAATTAATCTTATTGACAAGGTGCATTTGCCTTTCAGTTTTTTCCTGCAACATGACTTCATCAATATATTGCTCATTTTTATAGCTGTTTCATCTTTTGACATTATTTTCTGCTGATTTTGATTCAGTTTTTTGACATGCCAAGACATGAAGCTATTAAGGCCCTTGATATCTACAAAAGAGCTGGCCAGCAGGTGAACACTCTGAGGAACTTGTTAGATATCTTGTAACCCTACGGCTTTCTTTCATACTGCTTGTCTGTCACCATGCGTACGTTTCCTTGGGTTTAAAGTGTTTTTTATACGTTCATTGTCTTGTTTAGGCCGTGAGCCTCTCAGACTTTTATGAGGTTTGCAAAGGATTGGAACTTGCCAGGAACTTCCAGTTTCCTGTGTTGAGAGAGGTAATCATGCTAGTTAGCTTCTGTATTGGTTGATTTGTTTTCAAATTTTGTGGGCCATCAGCTTGACTCACTATTCTGGTTTTCAGCCTCCTCAATCATTTCTTGTCACCATGGAAGAGTATATAAAGGAAGCACCCCGGATAGTCTCTGTCCCAATAGAAACTCTGGTAGTACATTTATTTTATGTACAAGCAATTTTACTTTAAACAAATTTGCCAACTGATGTCTCTTCTTTGTATGGTACTGATCCATGTTTTCCTTTTCTACATCTGTATAAAGTTGGTGAGAGTATATCAATATACAGGTCTCTGATATCCTGATAAAATACTAATATAATTAACTGTTATTAGGAATATCCGGAGAGGCTTATGCTGACCTATAAACAAGAGGATGAACCTTCAGCTTCTGAAGATGCTCAAGATTCAGCTGACGAAACTAAACCTCCGCTTTCAGATGATGCTGTTGTTTCAGCCACTGAGGCTCCTGCCCCGCCAGTATCGCTGCCTCCAAGCACCTTGGAAACTGATGATTTACTGGTGCACTCAGCTAATCTATAGACATTTTTTCATCTGGAACTTGAGGGTTACTGTTATGGGATTTCCTTTTTCATTACTTCTTCTTACTAGTTTTTTTTTTTTTTTTTTTCTAATTATATTTTCAGGGGCTAAACGCGCCAACTGCTTATGCATCAGCAATCGAAGACAGCAATGCTTTGGCTTTGGCAATCGTTCCATCTGGTAAAATTATTATATTTGACCTACTAATATGTAGAAGTCTTCTCTTCATAACTAATAGTGCTTGCTAAATTTGGTGTTGGCTTATTTAACTGAACTATTAATGCTTGCAGGGACAACACCATTTGACCCACACCCTGCTCAGCCAAAAGATTTTGATCCTACTGGATGGGAACTTGCCCTGGTCACTGCTCCCAGCACCGACTTATCTGCAGCTCAGGAGAGACAACTGGTAAGCCCTTGAAGTTCAATTCTTAAGTTTGTCCATTTTATAACTGGAGGGAGGGTCCTTAATAAAAAAGAACTGGTGGGAGGGAACTGAACCGGGCCCTTTGATGTCAGACTGCCAGGCCTGTGTAAATAGTAGAGCTGAACTTCTCAGTTTCCTACTCCTGGTTACTTTTTGTTATGCTTGCTATTGAATTCATAATTGGAGAGAACTCTCTGAATCCATATTTTAATTGAGATATTGTTTTAAAGTGTCTTTTTCTTTGCATGTGCATTTTCAAATAGATCTGAGGACAAAACACTTACAAACATCTTTAGTAACCTTGAAGTGTACAAAGTCTTGGGGTAGACAGTTCTTAGATAGTATGTTGTCCATACGTGACGTTTGCATGTGTGTTGCTAATATCATGCCCGTATCTATTGTGAAATCAAGTAAACATCGTCTTTAACATTTGTTTTGGTAAAACTTTTGAACAGGCTGGTGGATTGGACTCCCTCACACTCAGTAGTTTGTACGAGGAAGGAGCATATAGAGCATCACAACAACCAGTATATGGAGCACCAGCCCCTAATCCATTTGAAGTTTCTGATCCATTTGCCATGTCTCACAGCATCCCAGCCCCTGCGTCAGTGCAAATGGCTACAGTGCCTCAGCAACAAATGAATCCCTTTGTACCGTTCCAACCTGCCTATCCACAACCTCAAAATCCAATGATGAATCCCCACAATCCTTTTGGTGATGCAGGTTTCAGTGCATTCCCTGTCAATCATCCACAAACAACCAATCCTTTTGGGAGCAGTGGCCTGATATAATAAAGTATGCATACACGAGACATAGCAGGCTTGGCAGTTGGGTGCATTTGCTGTCAAATCATGCTGCTCAGCCACAAACAACCAATCTTTTTGGGAGTACTGGCCTGCTATATTAATAGTTGCACATACACGAAATGTAGCAGAGTTGGCATAGTTGATTTTGGTAGTACTCTTGGTTGTGTAAATCATTCACGTGAAATATAGTTTTCGGTTGGACCTATATGTTTAAGATGTAAAGATGGTCATAATGGAGATTGAACTTTGTTCAGATGATTGAATCATTCCCACAATGTTATGGACTTGCAGATACCGATGATCATTTTTCTCGTCTTAGAGCATTTATTGGTGTAGATCAACCAAATATTGTTATCTAATGTCCATTGTCAACATAAGTACGGGAAGATATCAAACAATTCATTCATTGTGAGAATCACAAGATATTCTATAAGGATTTCTTTTATTATTTCTTATTTACAGTATATAGTAAACCTTGTATCAGTGTTGGCTAAATGTTTGTGGAACATCTCTCGAACATTTCTGGTGAATGTAAGTTAAAAAGCATGTATTCGCTACATGTGTATTTTTACTCTTATTACGGACTACAAGTTTTCCCATGAATACAATTCATTGTTGAAAGAAAATCTGCAAAAAGTCTTTAGGTCCTGACTTCATCAAAGGAGACCATAATGCTTTCCGTAAAAGGGGAATGTCACGCTTCTTTTTCCTATCATAACTATTTATCCCCTCTTTTCCTCTTTTAGTTACTTCATGACATCTGTTTTCACTTTGAATCTTCATTCTACACCTTTCCAACTTGGACAGATGAGCCATCATTCTTGCCCCTATTTGAACAAGGTAACATTGCAAGAGCCTTCCCACCTTACTTGTAGGAATTATACTAATTTTTGGGGTCCTCAGGCCGAGTGTGTCAAAAACTTTTATAGAGTATATCCACATTAAATTCACACACAAATATATAATAGGTCCTCACAAGATTACTTAATCAATCTTTGCTTAATGTTTCAACTTTATGACCAAGATTACAGATTGTATTCCCATCATTTGCTATAAGTAAAGGGTTCAAGTATTATTATCACCATTCATGCATTCAGAGATCATTTGGTTAGTCGATTAAGGAGATTCAATCTCCACTAAGAATCCAGCAGGCTGGAAACAATGTTAGATTGCTATTTTTGTTTACTTCAAAATTAATATTATTTGCATAGGTTATGTGATAATTTATGTGTAATTTAATGTGGAATAGCATGTTGAATAAGAATATAAGAATTAATATTGCATATATTAAAACAATTAAAATGATAAACTGATTCTCATAATAGTAAACAAAGTCCTATTTTAAATAAAAATAAACACATATTTTTAATTATACACCGCTTAATAACCTATATTTTGGGATCTTTACAAAAATATACAATAGTAGAGAACATTTTAAGAATAATTTTAAAACTTATATTATCTCACTTTATAAAAATAGCAATATTTACTTTTTACATAATATATACAAACTCTAACAACTTTGTATATATATATATATATATATACATGTATATACAACTTTGTATATCATTGCATGTACTTATATGTATGTTTGGATATTCACGTGTGCATGCCATTAAATATACATGTATATATAGTACATACAATTTGTGTATATTTTGCCTAAAATGCTATATTTTGTAATAAATTTAAAAATATCATTATGTTTTGTAAATTAAAAGTGTCGGTACACTTTGTAATAGAGAATCCTAAGGCGTCAATTAGCTTAAAAATATCTAATATTTTTTTGTCATATGTACCCAGCAATTTAAAAGATTCCAACTAATATCATCTTTGAGGATTTAATACTATATTTATATAGTTTATTTTAAAACTTCCACTTTCTAATTCCAATAAAATCTTCTAAATCAATGTGTATGAAATATCTCTATCTCCTAATATCTTCTATCTTTATCACTTCTTGACACCGACAGGAGCTTAGCACGAAAGCAAATTGTGGCAGATCGGAAAAAAGGCATAAAAATTCACTCGCTCCGAGTGCTTATAATAAACCATACCAACTTACATGATTAAGCGATTTAATGAGATGAAAATATATATTAATTGACTATGATTAAGTAAAAAAGATATGTGCAAATATATGACATGCACTTATTGACTCGGTATAATCACATGTGTAAATAATTTTTTTTTTCCTTTCACCAATTTCTTAACCGGAGCTAAAAGCTGGCCAGACAAAAAGGGAAAAGGGCGTGCGACAGACATATATGATGAAATCCAGCATTTGGCCCCCAACATTACTTTGCTGGTGGTCCACATTTTATTTTCCTGCTGGTGGGGGGTGGGGGGCCACCTTTGCCCAAAAATTTTAAAAAGATGGAGCGGCCAGAGAATGGCAAAGCAAAAGGTCTTAAGATGTTTTTGGATCCAAGGCCTACAATCTTGTAAAAAAGATGCAAAATAAAAACGAATTTATTTTATAAATTAAAATAACTTGGACAAAGAATAGAGAAAAGTAAAGAAGCCCTTTTCCCACTTAGTGTGTAATTTCCCCTAATTTCTTCAAAGAAAATGATTCTTTAGTTGGAGTAGACCGAAAATATTACCTTGCATTTGGAGTTTCAATTGAATCGTTATAATAAAAAAACTCGTTAATTGCTGAACATTAAATAGGAGTCGATGGGTCTGACTCTTATACATGTGAAGATATGATTTTTGGGTTGGACTCTTATACAGTATCGAGATATGAACAATCTAGCTCAGTTCTCTCTCCGATAACATGAGAGTCTAATTTGTGCTCAAACAATAAATTTTCTTTTCTCCCCTTAAAAAGATGTCAAAGACTAATAGTAAGATAAAGAAAATGAAAAATAAAAATAAAATAAATAAATGAAACAATATGAGAAAAAGAATCCCAACAAATCTTAGCTGTTGAATGTGCTCAAGTTTAGACTTAACTTTGTCAAAATTCTTCTAAATGAAAAATGCTTTCATCAATATTCCTTACTTTTCTTTCATTAATTTATACTATTAAATATTTGTTTCAGTTTATTTTTCTTTTTTCTTTCATCACTAACTCTTTTTCAGGTCTCATTTTTCCTCTCTTTCCCACCTTTTTCTGTCTCTCTGCTTCAAAATTATCTTCCATTGATTCTTTGCATTGGCTCTTCAAGATTATATACTACTCCACTCTAATATATCCCTTGTTATATAGATTACAAGTTTGTTACAAGTTTCATTTCTTGTATAAATGGCTGCTAACAAGTTTGCAACTATGTTACATAGAAATACCAACAAGATCACACTTATTCTTATCTATGCAGTGTTAGAATGGACTTTGATAATGCTACTTCTTCTTAACTCTCTTCTCTCCTTTATGATCATCAAATTTGCTGAGTATTTTGGCCTAAAACCGCCTTGTCCATTGTGTACTCGAGTTGATCATTTATTTGAGCATGGAAAAAGCAAAACGTTATGCAGTGATCGTTTGTGTGAAGCTCATGCCAAAGAGATTTCCAAATTGGTATTCTGTTCAATTCATCAGAAGTTGGCTGAATGTCAAGATATGTGTGAGGAATGCTCGTCCTCATGCCATGATTTTCGCAAGGTTTCAGAGAGTTTAGGTTTGTTTCCATGTATGAAAGAGATTAAGTTGATCCATAATGGTGAGGAAGTTGCATTGGAGAATGGTGAAATGAACTTGAAGTGTTCTTGCTGTGATGTTAACTTGGACAGCAAATTTTCAACTCCTTATATTTTGGTTGAGCCTTCTTGTGATGACTTGGAAAGTACCCTTAAAGCAAATTTGGTTGTTGAATCAGAAGATGATGATATTATGGATAAAGGTGATAACGTGGATAGTAAAAGAACAAATTTTGCCATAGAAAGCTGTGAAAATGAAGAAAAAACTAAAGATCAGGTTCTATGTGATGCTTCTTTGCCTATTTCTGAGGCTAGAAAGTTAGAAGATAAGGTAGTTGATTGTCTAGATTTGGTTCTTGAAGGAGTAACAGAATACATTGAGGAGCAATATAAAGAAAGGCTCATGAAAGATCAAGCTGTTCAAGCTTGTGTGACTGAGGACTCATTTCTTGAAATTCCCAATCAGCATCTGGAATTCTTCATTGAATACAGTAGTCATAACTTGGTTCCTGTTGAATTGATTGATTCAACAACTGAGGAAGATCGTAGCGAAAACCAAGGTATGAGTGAAAATCATGAAAAGAACAATGATGAAGTCAATTTGAGCTCTGGAGAACAAGTTAATGAAGAAATGGAATTGGTTGTAGTGAACAAGGATCTGGAAGTGGAAGAAGAGACAGCATTTTCTTTTTACAACATCAAGGAGGAACCTAAATTCCCGGTTCTTGAATCCATGGAGATAGAAGTTGATGAGAATGGTTTGTTTTTTTATGCCAAAGAATGTCATTCAGAAAAGGAGGTATATGAAAAATTTGAGCAAACACTTACCAGAGATAATGTTCAAATGGTGGCTGAAAGGGTAAGGGAAGAAAATGAAGGTTCAGATGTTTCACCAGGTACATATTATAATACTTCTGAAGACTATCTTGTTTCTTTTTACTCTGCATTTTTGGATTTGAGTATGTTTCTAGAGTTGTTTTTGCTTTACTTTTCTAGTTTCAGAAGAGGTCTCCCTAATGCCAATTAAGGAAACTGATGCAGACGTGTTAATTGGAACTGAAATTCCTGATTTGAACCTAGCAGATGAGCTTCAATGTCAAGTAGCTCTTACTTCAGATACACATAAAGAACCTTCACCAAGTTCTGCAGATTTCCATTTTAATCAACATGGTAAGGCTCAGATTCTTCTCATTTTACCACAAAAGCAGCTAAAGAATCTTTTGGTTATTTTCTTCCCTGATTATTTTCTTTTTCGCGTAGTAAGAAAATGTTTTAGCCCTGTCCCATAAGGTTGTGCAGTTATTCATTTACTAATGTTGTTATACCATGTTAGGTCCTAAAGGAGATGAAGAAAAAATAGTAGAACTGAAAATCTTATCAGTTGAGTTTGATGAGCATGTGATGAACTACCAATCATCAATTTCTACCAAATTGAATGAGATTGAAGAAGATAAAGCTCCAGAAACACCAACTTCTATTGATAGCTTCCAACAGTTGTATAAGAAATTTCTACTTCTTGAGAAGAAAGATTCAGGAAATGAGGAGTCTCTGGATGGGAGTGTGGTTAGTGAGTTAGAAGGTGGAGATACAGTTTCAACGATCGAACACCTGAAATCAGCTCTAAAAGCTGAGAGAAAGGCTCTACACACCTTGTATACAGAGTTGGAGGAAGAAAGAAGTGCTTCTGCTGTGGCTGCTAATCAGACAATGGCTATGATAAATAAGCTTCAAGAAGAAAAGGCAGCAATGCAGATGGAAGCTTTGCAATACCAAAGAATGATGGAAGAACAATCCGAGTATGATCAAGAAGCATTGCAACTCTTAAATGAGCTTATGGTTAAGAGGGAGAAGGAAAAACAAGAGCTAGAGAAAGAACTGGAAGTATATAGGAAAAGGTTATTGGAGTATGAATCAAAAGAAAAGATGATGACGTTGAAGAGAAGCAAAGATGGAAGTGCAAGAAGTGGATTTTCATCTGCCTCTTTCAGCAATGCTGAGGACAGTGACGAGTTATCTATTGATTTGAATCAAGAAGCAAAGGAAGATGACAGCTTTTATGTTCATCAAGAATGTGAGAACTACAATCATGTTGATTCCGTTCTTGAATTGGAAGAATCGTTTGATGATTTCGAGGAAGAGAGGATGTCCATTCTTGAGCAGTTAAAGATTTTGGAAGAAAAGCTTGTAACTATGGATGATGAGGATGCAAAACATTTTGAGGATGTTAGGCCAATGGAAGATTCATGTAAAGAGAATGGCAATCATACAAAGGAAATCTCTCGTTTAGATGGAGAGATAATTGAACATGCAAATGGATTTCCAAGAGAAATGAATGAGAAACATCATTCGCTGAGGAAAATTGTTAAGGCAGAGGGAAAGGGACTTCTTCCACTTTTTGATGCAATGAGTGATGAAAATGGAGATGCTATAATAAATGGACATGAAAATGGCTTTGGTTCCGATGGTGTTCATGAATCAAATATGATAGAATTCAATGCGGAAAACAAGAATCTAGCTGTCGAAGAGGAGTTGGATTATCTCCACGAAAGGTTACAAGCTCTCGAGGCAGATAGGGAGTTCCTAAAGAACTGCATTAGCTCATTAAAGAAAGGCGATAAAGGAATGGATCTTCTTCATGAAATTTTACAACATCTTCGTGATCTAAGAAACGTTGATCTTCGTGTAAGGAGCTCAAGTAATGGTCTCATAGACTAGTTGAGTTCTAGCTCAATTATCGCCAAAGAAGATGGTAAATTTTCTCTTAACTCAACCATGTCATATTCTTGAGAGTCTATCATATTGTCTAAGTTCTTTCATCTTATCTTTGGCAATTTCAGACGATGGTCTCGGAGTCCTTGGCAGCTATTTAACTAAATGGAACTGTACAACGCAATCGAATTCTATGGAATAGCTGATAAAATCAGCAGCCATTGCAGAAATTTTTCTATGTAAGGGCAGATCCCTGGACAGAGAGGCAGGCCCTGGAAATAGCCTGTGCATTTTAGTCCGAATGGTTGACACCAATGGTTTGAGGTCTGCCTAACTTTTTGTTCTAAAGCTTCAATGGTCATTTGTCAAAGTGAAACTCAGACTTCTTGTAAGGGGATGGGGTCAAATCTCCACCTTTTGTGGGCAAAAGGGGGGAATGATGAATGTGTGTGTAGTCCAGTTAGGCTGAAACCATTCTGTCTTTTATGTTTTTTGTTAATAGTTATGTTCGCGTATGTTTATATGCACCTCAACTATTTCATTAGATACCTTACCTGCTATCTCCCAACACATGTATCGGATGTGGCTCTTGTATGTTGTGAAAAGGAAAAGCACTGGCTAGCTTAGCTGGATTGGTCCAACAAAGATTCCAGTGCAAGCATTTGTCCTTGTTTATTGTAGACAATTAGGAGTAGACTTCTTCATCCTTTTTCTCCCATTATCATTTCAAAGGGTTAAGGAACAGCGGGAAAAGTAACTTGTGTTTTCCTCCTTTATCTCTCATCTTTTGCATCATTTCATCACATGAGGTTTGTTTCTGTTTCAGAAGGCAAAGTTGTCTAGTTGTACACTACATGTGTCCAATTATAAGTATATAAAGAATTAGTGTTTTCTTTAATTTTGTTGCATTTTTTATTTTCCGTTTATTGATTTCCTTTTTTGGAAATCAAAAAGGAAAGTGCTTGAACAGCTAAGAGGGTGGCTTTAAGCCACGATTACAAAAGTAAGTTTTGTTTATATGCAAGCTAAGTAGCTAATCATTATTTATTAGCATATTTTAATTAGAGTTTAGGACACATTGCGAAGGTCTATGATGAACAATGATGACTACTGTCATGCTGTTGGATCAGTTTACCTTCCACTATCCCTTGATATCATGAAGGCAAATTAAGTAAGTTCACTAAGCAGATCTTGTTCGTGTTCTTGTAGTGCTTTCAGAATGGTTTGAAGCCAAAGTTTTTAATTGGTTTTTGTTTAAAAATATACTATCTATAACCTTAACTCAAATATCACAAGATCAAGTTTCTTTCCAACTACAGTGAAATTCCACCTTCACGTGCCAAGATACAAAACTTCCACCTTTATGAAAACAAGAAGGAAACAAACTTCTTACTACTCCCTCCATTTTAGTTTATATAGACTTATTTTCTTTTTAGTCATTAATTCACGCTCAATCCACTCACCACGAAAGGTATGGGGTCGTCAGCAAAGATAATAGTACCCAACAAGAGTCGGGGTCGATTTCCACAGAGAGCTAGCAAAGTAATTTATTAATCTTAGGATAAATAGCAACGAGTTCTATGAATTGTCTGTGTATTCCTAATAAGTAAATGTAGAATTAACTTAACTACAACTACAACTAGCAACTAATCATAAAACAAGCTAAATAATAATGGTTGATGTAAACAATGAGAATGAGCTAGGGGTTTACCCACTCCAACTAGATTCTCATAGCCAAATACTTGTATTAACCTCACAAATCACATGGATAACATCAATGGTCGGACCTCTAATGTATTCCTCAAAACCCTCTCGGGATAGGAAGAATTTACCACATCAAGCACGTTAGGATTAATGATGAAGTGCTAGAAACCCTAGTCCAAAGACCCGAGCAGGGATGACCTTTTTAGGTCTTCCCCTTTAGATGGGGTAGGCCACAACCAATATAACCCAAATTCTCGCTAGTTTCCATTAGCCTACACCTTCAACCCCGTTAGGGTGATGAAAGCAAGTAGGGTTAGGTTCAAGTACGGCCGTGCCTTAAACCCTACTCAAGAAAGTACGACGGAGAACTAGATTTATGTTAACCCATTGATTTTACAAGATTAAATACAAGATTTAATCTAAGATAATCAAGTTTTCATGAATAAACCCCTAGTATGAGTTTAGCTACTCATACTAGGTTCTAACACACACATAGTAGAAGATAACATGACAAGAATCATGTAAGAATATATTTAAGAAATGGAATCCTTACAATAAACTTCAAGTTGGAACCCTTCCTTAACCTCCAAGAATATTCAAAAGTATGAAAAGTAATATTCTAAGCTAAAAAATGTTCACTTTTCTCGAAGGCATAACAACCTATTTATAGGCATGAGTTTGAAAACTAGACTACTATTTACAAGTTTTCCATTTTGCCCCGTTTTACGCCAGGCCACCGTCCATTCGGCGAGCCGCCTAATAAGCTGTTGGCTCGCCGATAACCTATTTTACTGATCATTCTTCTGACTTGCAATACAGGTTCGGCGGGGGCGCACTTGTAGCGGCTTAATCGCTTCATAATTGATGATGTTCACCGAGCTACCAGGATCAATCAAAACCCTCTTGACGTCACAGTTATTAATTCTTAACATGATCACCAAAGCATCATGATGGGGAAATATCATCCCATCACAGTCTTCTGTATCAAACACAATCTCATTCTTCGACCCACCAGCTCGGGTCCTTTTCTCCACAGTGATTGAAAGCTTTGTGAATTTCTTTACAGCGGCAAAGTTGACTCCATTTACCTCCGACCCCCAGTTATAACATTCACTACTCTTTTTGGAGACTCCACTTTCGGCGGCTGTCCCGGGCCCTTCCCCTATTTTTGGAGAAATTCTGCTTCCCCTTGTCGGTAAGATACTTAACTAACACACCCTTCTTAAGAAGGTGAGCCACCTCGAGCCGCAATACTTTGCAATCCTCAATGGCATGCCCATAATCCATGTGAAACTCGCAATGTTGTGTCTGATCTATTTTCCCTGGGGGCGTTCTCATATCCTTCGGTAATCTCACACCTTGATCCGTCATCCCTTTTATGGCGTTTACCAGCTCGAAGGTGGAGATGTTGAAATTGTATTCAGAGATTCGAGGCAACTCTTTATCCTTGGCTACCAAGGATAGACCCGAAGAGTTCTTCTGATTAGCGTTGGTGCTATCCTTCCCCCCTAGCCTTTCTACACTTAATAAATAAACTTAGCACAGAATAAGGTAAATTTTTTTGAACTCTATGTTAGAGCCGTACTATTATTAGAATATGCCAATTTTATGTAAAATACCTATAATTTTAATATAACACATAAAGTACGTTTAAGATAATATTTGGATAAATAATAACTCTTAAATGTCCGTAACCAATATTTAAATACTCGACATATTTTCGTTCTCTAATATCGAGCTACAAGTGATTGTCACTCTATATTAAGTGAATAATAGAACACGGTACCATATACATGACTTTGGTAAAATTTATTTATAATACAATTAATCAAAAAAACATTATTCTATAGTGATATTATAAAATCAATGAAGCAAAGATAAAAGAATTCTAAATAATACGAGTTGATAGATATTGATTAAATATAACTCAAGAAGTAGGATAATAAAAGATTAAGTATATGCTAAGAGAAATTTAAAAGGGTAGAAAAATATTTGATATCTTGGTCATTTAGTAGCTTGATTATGCTCAAGTTTATTAGTCGTACCAATTGATTTAGTTTCAGCAAGATTATATGAGTGCGGATGAGTTTGGTAGTTTGTACTTTCAGTGCTAATTAGTATATGCAACTTTGTTTTTCCATCATCTCAAGGTCCAAGACCTAGACTAAAAAAGTTTGCTTATATTTATTTTTGGACTTAACACATAAAACATATATATATTGTGTGTGTAAATATATTCGGTTCGGTTCAGTATTTTTTCGATTTTTTTTTTTTTACTAAAAAACCTACCCTAATTATTCGGTACGGTTATAGAGTTATATTCAAACCATCGGTTTTGGTAAAAATAACCTAAAAATCGGTTCGGTTCGGTACGGTTCGGTCGGTATGATCGGTTTTTCGTAAACCATTAACACCCCTAAAGCCCTTCCCCTATTTTGGGAGAAATTCTGCTTCCCCTTGTCGGTAAGATACTCAACTAACATACCCTTCTTAAGAAGGTGAGCCACCTCGAGCCGCAATGCTTTGCAATCCTCAATGGCATGCCCATAATCCATATGAAACTCGCAATGCTGAGTCTGATCTATTTTTCCTGGGGGCATTCTCATATCCTTCGGTAATCTCACACCTTGATCCGTCATCCCTTTTATGGCGTTTACCAGCTCGGAGGTGGAGATGTTGAAATTATAATCAGAGATTCGAGGCAACTCTTTATCCTTGGCTACCAAGGATGGACCCGAAGAGTTCTTCTGATTAGCGTTGGTGCCAACCTTCCCCCTTAGCCTTTGACTTACATGTTGCTGTCCTCTGAGGCGCTGGCTTACATGTTGCTTCTGCGAATTATAAAGCTCGTATCTCCCTTTTGAGTTCCCTCCTGGCGCATCGGCGCGTCAAGATGACTCCGCATGGCCTCGGTACGAATTATTTCGACCTGCCATCCTCCATTCAGCCTCTTCGAGCCTGATTTTTGCAGAGGCACTGTCATGCAATTCACTCCAAGTCTGGGCCTGATACTGCTGGAGTTCTTTCTTAAGTTCAGCAGCAGCCTCGGAGTTACTCACATTCAAATTCCTTTCGAAAGCCATGACCGCCAAAGTATCATCTATTTTAGGCAAGTCCATTCTTTCGGCTTGAAAGCGCTCAAGGAAGTCCTTGATCGGCTCGAGGTATTTTTGTTTAACCTCAAAGATATCCTCCTTTCGTTTGAGGATCTTCTGGGCCCCAGTATGGGCCTTGATAAACGTATCAACCAATTCTTCTAAATTTGATATTGACTCGGAGGGGAGGTGCATATACCAGCACAGCGCTAATTTCTCAAGGGTATCAGCAAACTTTTTAAGAAACATTGACTCCCTTTCCACCAGAGTCAAATCGTTGCTCTTTACCATGGCCATGTATTTATTTATGTGATCAACGGGGTCACTTGTCCCATCGTACTTCTCAAGATTTGCAGCTTGAAGTGCTTGGGAATGAGAGAGGGAGCATCCTCGGGCTTGAAAGGTTGTTGCCTGCACTTTTCAATATCTATTGCTCGCTGAGGATCTTGACCCCAGGGACATTTTCGAGTCGTTTTTCCATGTTGGGCTCGAATTCTTTCTTCCATTTCTCAAAGTCCGATGGGACGCTAGTTTCAGCCACCGTTGGGGCTGCCCCGAAGGGTTGATTCCCCAATGGCGCAGACCCCGAGCCACCAGATGCAACCCCATTTGAAAGTCCTCCTATTGTTGCGCCCGTAGGAACAACGTTCGAGATGCTTTCATTGAGTGTGGGCTCGACAAGATTTGTAGCATTTCTCCCATTTCTAGAGAAAGCAGTAAATTTCTCTTTAAGTCGTTGCAAGGTTGCCATCACGTACAACTGAAAAGGGTCGTTTGAACTTGATGATGAGAGATCGGTTGGTGGTGGTGGAATAACGCCAATTGGGAGGTTTAAACTGATCGAAGGAGTCAAACCAGCGGGTGGTATTAAACCAGGTAGAATCGCGCCATATGGTGTTAAGTTAGGTGGTGTTAGACCAGGTGGTGTTAGGTTAGGTGGTGTTACACCAGGTGGTGTTATTGGTGTTCCACCACCTGATGAGGTGACGCTGGTTGTTGGGTCGGGGGTTTGGATCGTCGTGTTATCAGAGGTGTTAGTGTTGTCTGCCATTGAATGATGTTAGTAAAAAATAATCTTGTAAAGCTGGAAGTAAAACTTCGGAACAAACGTTATTGCTAGTTCCCCACAGACGGTGCCGATTTATGTTGGTCTAAATCTGATTAGAACAACAAATCTAATTTATTTTGGGTTAACTAGCAATTATTTGTATCAAAGCCACAAAAAGATAAGAAATTTAATAAAGAAAAGGCAAACAAGAGACTGAAGACAAAATATAAGTGTATTTGATGTATTTCTCGATGTTTTACATAATCTTTTTATGGCTATTTATAGCCTACAACAATGAGAACAGTTTACAAGAGTGAAGGCAGCAATTACTGCGCCTAATGGCCCATTACTCCACGTTCAATTGTGGTCTGACCACGATCTTCTCATTTAATTCGTGGGCAACGGTCGACAGTTACAGAAGCAAGGACTCGTTTGTCGAAGGGCAAACCTTCAACGAGGGATGAATCTCTTGCCTCGTAATGGTTGTTTTCCAATCGCCTCATAGGATGGTTTGTGGCCAATATTCATTTCGTGCTCGAGGTAACTGACCTCAGGGGCTGAGCGAGTTCTTCAGTGCTCGTTTTCGAGGGATTCAATCAAATCATGCACCGAGCCTTGTCGCAAATGCTTTGATGGATTTTCGCCCAATACACTAGTGTTTTCAAGACCACAAAAAAAACTGCCTATATTTTTTCAAAATTGAGTGTATTTGTGATCAATCTGTAATTCTTCCACACAATAACCATCGAAATCACCCCAAATCCTATATTGATGATAATATTTTGATATCTTATTATTTCCAGGCTGATCGTATCGATTCTCATACAATCTTTTTGTATGGGCCTAAATCAGTTTAGGATCACAAATCGAATTTGGGTTGGAATACAAGCAAATCTTCGTATCAAAGTCGATAAAAATGCTAAGAATAATCGTAAAACACAAGGAAATAGCTTGATTTCAATATATCGTAGTGAGAAAATTTTGCCAGAGTTTCTGTATATATTTTTGAATGTGTACAATGTAAATTGAAATGCTATTTATAGGCTAAAAAGGCTTTACCTACGTTCTCCACCTTCTCCACCACTCGTCTATGGCCAAACCCACGTTTTGAGCATTTATAGATGAAGTTAATGGGCAAAGTAGTGGGCTGACATTGTGGGCTGCAAAGCCGCTTAAGTCGAGGCGCTTTACCGAGGTTCAAGTGTATGACCTCGGTGGCAGGGTCTTTCTGCTTGACCGAGGTGAACGTCACCGAAGCTCAGCTTACGGCTCGCCTTTGGTGATGACCTCGGTGCCTTACCACCGATTTACTCGCTTGCTTCGGTTTCTAGCTTGTCATCAAGTGTTCGGTTGCCATCAGATCGTGCTGCCGAAGCGATTCATAGTGAGCCGATTTTTACCCAATACAGATAGTCCCCCCGCTCCTCGGTTAATTACCGAAGTTACCGAGGAATGGAGTGAAATTCCACGGGAAAGTGACGTGGCTTGATCTTATCCAAGCGTTTCAAATTTTGTCAACGGTTTGCGTCCCTTCAGATTACTATTCATCGACACGTGCCACTCGCCCGCTGGCTGATCGAACGGTCACACCACTTTATTTGTTTTCCCCAATGTTACAATGATGAAGGTTATGCCACTTGTCTTTTTCACGACTATAAATACTTCCTCAGCAAGTCATTCTCATCACTTGAAACATTCGCAATCAACAGTGATAAGCAAGAACTCCCATCCTCTACTCTAATCGATTCTCTTTTGTTGGAAATTTTAAGCTTTTAACCTCCGTAATCATGTCTGCAACACATTCTAGGCAGGATTCGAGCGACTCTGGTGAAAGGGCAAGAATCTCACAGCATGCCGCCGCTGTAGCTAGCGGCGATGTCATCGCCACCGCACCGGTGACTCAGGCTGTCGTGACGGAGGGTGGTGGAGAGGTGACGTCTAGCGTCAGTGGCCCTAAGCGGCACAAAGAAAGAGCTAGGCGCGACATAGCTGCGGTGAGCGAGGACGTCAGCCTAGAGGAAGAGGATGACGTCGCTGGTGATGACGCCATGATGGTGAGGGCGACGGCGCCGAGGGCGATGGCGAAGACGACGCCGAGGCCGAAACCGAAACTGAGGGTGAGCTGCCTGCTGTCGAAGGGGGGCATGACGCCGAGGTGAGACCTTCGGGTCCTGGGAAAAAATTACCAAAGATTCCCCTCGACCCCCCGGTGATAACATTTACAACTCTCTCAGGGGGTGGAGCCCGAGGTGGCTGTCCATCACCTCGGTTCTTAGAGTAATTGTCTTTTCCCTTGTCGGTAAGGAATTCGGCCAACACACCCTTTTTCAACAAATGCGCCACCTCAAGGCGCAGTGCTTTGCAGTCCTCGGTTCGATGGCCATAGTCCGCATGGAACTCGCAGTACAAATTCTGATCTCTTTTGTCCGCTGGAGTTCTCATGTCTTTGGGCACTCTTACCCCGACAGTTCTCTTGACTACGTTGACCAGCTCCGAGGTCGATATATTAAAATTGTAATCAGGGATCCGAGGTAATTCTTTCTTTGAAGCTGAAGCTGGGCCTGAGGAATTTCTTTGGTTCGAGTTAGAGTGAACCTTTCCTCCGAGCCGTTGGCTTATATGTGGGCTTGCAAACGAATTTTCAAAGGAATTGCCCATCTTTGGCTGACAGGCTGCCTCGTGGAGGTATATGGCTCATACCTCCCCTTCGAATTTCCTCGCGACGCTTCGGCGCGATACGAGGATTCGCCTCGGTTTTTATAATTATAACCTCGGCTTTTAAACTCAGCTTCCTCCAGATTTATCTTGGAGTAGGCTCGCTTGTGCAAATCTTCCCACTTCAGAACTTGGTATTGCTGAAGCTCTTTTCGCAACTCAGCAGCAGTGTCAGAGTTGCGAACATTGATACCCTTTTCAAATTCCATGATGGCTAGAGTATCATCCATCCAAGGTAGCTCCATGCGCTCAGCATGAAAGCGCTCAAGGAACTCCTTAAGTGGCTCACCGGGCCGTTGCTTGACCTCGCATATATCCTCCTTCCTTTAGAGAATTTTCTTGAGCATCGGTGTGAGCCTTAACGAAGGCGTTGGTCATTTCTTTGAAAGTGGAAATTGATTCCGCTAGTAGGCACATGTACCAACGCAGCGCTCCTTTCTCCAAAGACTCGCCAGACTTTTTCAAGAACATTAACTCGAGCTCTATCTTCGTTAAGTCATTGCTCTTTACCATTGCCATATACTCATTTACATGTTCTTTGGGATCGGTGGTCCCATCATACTTTTTTAAGAACATAAGCTTGAAATTTTTAGGAGTTGGAGCTGGTGCTGCTTCGGGCTTGAATGACAACTCCTTGTATTGGTCTATGTCAAGCTCATCTTCGGTCTTTGTTATTCCGAGGACGCTCTCGAAGCGCTTTTCTACGCGCACCTCAACGCGAGCCTCGACGCGTGCCTCAATTTCTCTGGTCAAGCTCTCTACATCGACCGAGGATGTAGTTTCAGCCACGGTGGGAATCGTCCCGAAGTGTGGCGTTGTGCTCGGTATGTTTCCCGAACCCCCAGACGTGGCCCCATTGGGAGGTCTCCCTATTATCGCGCCCGTAGGAACGAAGGGCGTGATGCCTTCATTTGGAGCCGAAGGCTGGGTGCCGTTCGGTGCTGAGCTATTCCTCGCCTCTAACGAGGCACGAAATTCGGCGTTAATGTTAACTTGCTCATCCTGTCGCTCTTGAAGAGCTTTTAGTGCGTTAACAACAAAAGCTTGAAAGGCTTCAGTTGTCATTGGAGATGATGACTGTTGGTTCGACGGAACGTCAGTCTGTTCGTTAAGATTTCTACTGCTGTCAGCCATATCGTTGTCGAAAAATTATGGGCTTTAACGGAAAAGAACGTTGAACTTTGGAACAAAGCGTTTCTGCTTATATCCCCACAGACGGCGCCAATTTGTATGGGCCTAAATCAGTTTAGGATCACAAATCGAATTTGGGTTGGAATACAAGCAAATCTTCGTATCAAAGTCGATAAAAATGCTAAGAATAATCGTAAAACGCAAGGAAATAGCTTGATTTCAATATATCGTAATGAGTACAAATTTTGCCAAAGTTTCTGTATATATTTCTGAATGCATACAATGTAAATTGAAATGCTATTTATAGGCTAAAAAGGCTTCACCCACGTTCTCCACCTTCTCCACCACTCGTCTATGGCTAAACCCATGTTTTGAGCATTTATGGATGAAGTTAATGGGCAAAGTAGTGGGCTGATATAGTGGGCTGCAAAGCCGCTTAAGTCGAGGCGCTTCACCGAGGTTCAAGTGTATGACCTCGGTGGCAGGGCCTTGCTGCTTGACCGAGGTGAACGTCACCGAAGCTCAGCTTACGGCTCGCCTTCGGTGATGACCTCGGTGCCTTACCGCCGATTTACTCACTTGCTTCGGTTTCTAGCTTGTCATCAAGTGTTCGGTTGCCATTAGATCGTGCTGCCGAAACGATTCATAGTGAGCCAATTTTTACCAAATACACTTTTTCTATACATGTAGCTTCATTTATGATTTGTTCTGGTTTGTGTTCCAAAATTTACAACAATTTGATACTATCATTATAGGAGTAATTTTCATTGACTTCCATTTGGGTCGCTACTCGGCAAAAGTATATATGTACATCACTCAGAGACCAAATTTAAAGACAAATAAGCCTTGTACGAGTCAAAAATCAAGAGGCAGCGTCACGGACGAGGAAAATGTGAAAATTATATTTGGTCCATACGGAGATCTCTATATCAAAATGTACTACTAGTATTATTTAATGTCTTGAACTTCAATAAAGAGGTGAAAGAAAAAGGAAATTAGGATACTCTATGACTTTTCAATGGATATCGTTTTTCTTGAGGTGCACGAGCATTAATATTCTTTATCCGAAAAAATGAGAAGGTTAAAGGTGTTAAGCAACTTCGACTTATAAGTTAAGTACGTTCAATTTTTTCCTGGATCACAACCCATAGCGAATTTGATGTCTCTTTGAAGGTCTTGGTTGATCAACTTAATTATGAACTTTGAATTGACTCACAGCTTATAACTATTTTATGTTGTGTCTGCATCTGCATCATTTTGAATCCCAAATTTAATACTACAAACAATACATTTCCTCGTATATATAATTAACCAAGAAAGTCTCCTGCATGTTCAAATGGTCAAAAGATTTCTCATCACGATTCTTCTATTGTCCCAAACTGCAACAAGCAACTTAACGCTGCAGGCCACTTAAGACATGAGCAAAATTTTTAGTACAAGAATGATTTTTTTTTTTTTTTTTTTTTTGGGTAAACTAGTAGTCCCTCTATACTATTTTATGTGACACAATTTGACCAGATATGGAGTTTAAGTAAATAGAGGTTTCAATTTTACCCTAAAAAATGTATTAAGAAAGAGAAAATTTGAATAATAAAAGAGTTAATAGTTTTAAAAGTATGTATGTCTTAATAAAAATAAAAATAAAAATAGAGGTAATACATTAAACATTTGTCAAATAAAAAAAATGGTGCCAACGGGCTGAGTAGCTCCTTCAACTCCCCTCTCTTGAATTTTGAGAAACTTCCACTTATACGCGTTTATTTCTTTAACAAGGTCAACTTTCCCCATTGAATGATGAATGATAGTTTCATGTACAAAGCCACCCAACTATCCCAATCTATACAAAATTCTTTGTAACTTCAAAACTTTGTTACAAATTTTCTTTTTCCTACTTTGTTTTAAATTTTGTTAATGGACTAATAATAATTCATTTGTGCACACCACTATGACTAAACCCAAAAATCTTCTTGGAAATTTTCTGAAACCTTTCTTCTCAAGCTCCAATAAAGGTAAAAATAAGTTCTTGTAGGTACGCTTCTTCTTGATTACTACTATCTCTTTGTTTTTGTGCTAATTTTGGATTTTCTCTTGTTATGTAAAAAAGGACAAAATGAAGAGGACTTGGAGAAAATTGCAGCACAAGAACAAAAGCAATTCCCTTTTCAAGTTTTAGTTTCTGCAACTAAAGATTTTCACCCTGATAACAAGCTTGGTGAAGGTGGATTTGGCCCTGTTTTCAAGGTAAAACAATACTCCCTCCGTACTATTTTAGTTGTCGCTTTAGATTAAATGTTTTGTCCCAAAATAGTTGTTGCTTGCTTTAGGAATACAAGAATAAATTTATTAGCTATTTCCAACTATACACTTAATAACGAAACACTTGTTCTTTTCAACACTGCTTAATTCTCAAAAAGCATTAAGTAGGGATAAGTTAATACTCTAAAATACTTATTGTGTTTATTGATTTCTTAATAGACGTGAAAAGCTTAAAGTGACAACTAAACTGGGATGGCAGGAGTAACAAACAGTCTGAACACTGGCTAGGCTGTTTAAATAAGAAATACTAGTCATTTCTTGTATATCCCATGTATATTTACGTATCATATGTGTATAATAAGTATATACCCTATGTATCCTGACTATGGCAGCTATTTCTGTAAAGTTCGAAAAAGTAAATTCAATAAGTTTGAGTCTTCATGTGAATTGGGTTCAAAAACTTAAGATTCTTGAAAAGAATTCAAAAAGATCGAGTCTTTTTGTGAATTTTGGTATGAATAGAAACTCAAGATTCTTGAAATTTTGGTCTATTTTAATAGGGAAAATTGAATGATGGGAGGCTAATAGCTGTGAAGAAGCTTTCACATAGTTCAAGGCAGGGGATGAAGGAGTTCAAGAATGAAGCCAAGTTGTTGGCACGTGTACAACATCGAAATGTTGTGAATTTGTTAGGTTACTGTGTACATGGGGTAGAGAAGCTGCTTGTTTATGAATATGTTGCTAATGAGAGCCTTGACAAGATCCTTTTCAGTAAGTGTTGTTAATTTTGCATAGTTGAAGTTTGTTGCTTTAATGTGTTTCTAGCAACTAGATGTTTCTCACCTTCTGCTTTAGAATGTATCATTTTATAGATCTTTTATGTACTCTAAAGATTGAAATAAGCTTAAGGATAGGATGATCTTCATCACACAAGGATTAAAAAAAATAAAAGTGCATGCCTCTAGTGGTAAGAGCGCATATAGTGATGTGTGGATTAGGCGCGTGTCACTAGTTTGAATTGTGCGCCGCTGGCCCTCGGAGATTTCTCGGTTAAAAAAAATGGAAATGCAGAAGGATGCTTTTGTCAGTCCATTGAGGAGTGAGTGTATTAATCAGCACATTTAGGACTTAAAGTGTGCTGGAGATACTGGAAATAGACTGAGATTTCAGGCTTCCAGTTAGCCTTGTCTTTTTAGTAAGCATTTCAGTTTGCAATTGGGCGTAGGAATAATATCTTTCAATTATGTTCTCCGGGATTTAGTTCACTGAGATATTTGTCAGTTTGAAACCACTAGAGAGACACACTTTGTTGTGTGGTGTTTAGGTTCTTAACAAACTCTAATTTCAAAATTAACCTGTACTCCATTGATGGAGCTGTAAAATATAGATCTCCATTGATGTGGCTGTTCTTTCTTTCTACTTCTTCTTTTTTGATAACTTTGGTGTCTGGGCCAACATGTGTGCACCTCTTCATGGGATACTCTCATCGTCCTATCAGTACGTGTCTAAGGCAACTCTGCTCACCAGAGATAGGTAGATGGAAAGAACTCACCTAGGCTACCATTGAATGTAACTTGTGTCTGTTCCATTATGTTATTGAAACTCCTCTTCTCAAGTATTCTCTTAATCCTAAACCCTCATTTGACAACATTAGAGGACCTTAGCTTCCTCTTGTGAAACTTATAGGCAGAAGCAATTTGAAATCTAAGATATGATTCTGCTGGCAAGCAATTTCTAGTTGTGGTCTTAGCAACACCAGAGTCTTTACTTCGTGAATCTTATTAGCTTTTGCAAGTTTTGAGTAGAAGAAAGTTGTTTAGTAGTTTTGAAGCTATTACTGACTCTAAGATTCTTGTATTAGAATCTGCTAACAGAGATGTACTCAACTGGAAGCAACGGCATGACATTATTATTGGCATTGCTAAAGGATTGCTATACCTTCATGAAGGTTCACATAATTGCATCATCCACCGGGACATCAAAGCTAGCAACATCCTACTTGATGACAAATGGGTGCCCAAGATTGCTGATTTTGGAATGGCCCGACTCTACCCTGAAGATCAAACACATGTTAACACCCGTGTAGCTGGTACTAAGTATGAGTCCATGACCTTTTCATAACCTGTGTCTAATGGTTCAACCAAATGTTGAATCATTTGGTTGAACAAGTTTTTTGCAAAAAATTTACTCGCTCTAGATAGCTAACGATTATCTTTGATAATTTAACTTGGAATCAGTGGCTATATGGCACCTGAGTATGTTATGTATGGACATCTATCGGTGAAGGCGGATGTATTCAGTTTTGGGGTTGTGGTTCTGGAGCTCATAAGTGGCCAGAAGAATTCAAGCTTTAACAGAGATCCTGATTCTCGGAGCCTTCTTGAATGGGTAAGTACTTGATTCCTGTGGTCTGGTTGATACCGTTGTACTTTAGACTTGATACGTTTGTATGATGGGGCTTCTAATTTTCTAATTTATAGAAATCGATGGGGGCATTACATCATTTTCATGATTAGTTTAATATCATTTTGCCTTGGAGAAGGAAAATAGCTAAGTACAACAAGATATGTAGATCTGCTGGTAATTTGATAAAGAATGTAAATATGGTTATACACGTGGGAAAATTGTTATAAGATTAAGCAAGCTTAATTGGCTGCAGGAGATTTTTTTGCTCAAGAGATTGATCATGTTATTTCCCCTTGGCAGAAGTTTCGCAAGATCTCTTTTTGTCCCAATAAAGAACATATTGAGCGGAAACTATAGATTTTTATCTTGAACTGTTAATTAACTTTTCATGGTAGGTTTAGCCAGTGAAAATGATAGCCTGTAAAATCATGCTTCATGATGGAATAGTTCACTGCTAGGTTATTGTGATTGTCATTTCGGTTCAGCAAGGTAATTGGTTTACATAAACTGTACCAAATTCTCTTATTTCTATTTAATTTCTGGTTAACAAGAAGATTAATCAACACTGCTCATTCCCTTGGTACGTGTTGATCATAGAAAGGAGAGCTGTCTGAGTCGATATGAGCTGTCTCTTAACATGTAGTCATATGATAGAACTTATTCAGTTTACTTGCCTCATGGCTCTCATCTAGTGGAAAGCGCTCAGCTTGTGAGATGTAGTTTAGGTGCACGCCACAGGTTTACAAAGCTTGGTATCTAAGTGGAGAAGGTAAAGGGGCAAACACATTATCCAACGAGTGTCAAACTTTGTGCCATCAGCCCTAGGTGATTTCTCAGTCATGGGAAGAAAAAAAAAACTACCAGTCTACATATGTTTTGCAGATAAAAATTAAATGACTGACTGCTATGTCTTCAATGCTAGTTAAAATCCCAGAGACTTTGGGGGGGGGGGGGGAGACTGGGTCAACGTAAAATCAATGATTATTCATGCTTTGCCTCGATCTATTTGGGTGGTACATGGTAGCTAGAGAGTTGGTTTTTGTCTTCACGTAAAGGAGGAAATCTATACTAGAAAGCATAATAAATTAGCTTATGCTTTGAACTTGCAGGTCAAACAACTTCTGTCTAAATTTTTGAAGTTCTCAAATAGGTAAATCTAGTGTAAATGTAAGTTCCAAATCTGGATATTTTCAATTCAACCAAGCCTAATGAAGTAATTGGCCCATGCTCTATACACCGGTAAACTGTGTGCAAAACTAGACATCAATTTGTAAGCTACTTGAAAAGTAAGATATAATACATTTGTTTACACTTGACTTGCCCAAAACAAAAAAGATAATTGTGGTGATTCTCATCAGCCACACCACAATAATTTTACCGCTATCTGACATAATACGACTGTTTTATGACAGACATTTGTTGTTGCTGCAGGCATACAAGCTATACAAGAAGGGTAGGAGCTGGGAGATTATGGACCCTGCACTGGCACAATCAGCTATCCCTGATGAGATAGCAATGTACATACAGATTGGCTTATTATGCACTCAATCTGATCCCCAACTACGCCCAACCATGCAACAGGTAGTGGTGATGCTATCAAAGAATCCTGGACCTCTTGATAAAGAACCAACAAGACCTGGATATCCCGGTTCAAGAATTAGATCTCGCAGACCAGCTGGTATGTCTGGAACCTCTGGTGCATCCAATCCTTCTACATTCAGTTCCACATCCAGTAGCAACACGGTTAGTGCATCTGGAAGTACATCCACGTATACAAGCCGTAGATTGGACCCTCATGGCAAACGTCCTGTACAAGACTAGGAACATTCTTGTTGGAAAAATTTCTTATTCTTTTGTTCATACGTTCAATTTTGTAGCTTGTAAATTGTTTACAGTTAGAGACTAAGTATGATTAAATCACTGACAGTTGACATGTAAAAGACTTATACATAGGCTCACAATAGTTACTCAGGAAATAGAACTATGTTTTGCAAAAAGACTCTTAACTTTGTCGTGTTATTTCCTATGGCTGTTGTATACCAGATTCAAAGGTGTAAATAATCTAAGAAAATTAGTAAGGACTTGTGCAATTTTGCACTGCCTTTTGTGGTCTTTCTTTATAATACTTTATGATTCTGTCAGTTAATGTTTGGTGTACTCTCTCTCTCTCTCTCTTGAAAATTCAAAATCTTTGGAGTTGGAATTTCCCACTCTGCAACAATTTAAAACAGTATGAAATTTTCTTGTGAACATAGTGTACCATATATACAATAGAATGGGTGAGTAATATCAGTAGGAGTGGAGCTAGAAAAATAGTATATAAGAGGAGTCGAAGAAATTCTAAAAATTTCATGCATGAAATTTGAACTAATGATTTAAAACAATTATGAAGCCTTTTTACCACTTTTCTAGATTAAATTTTTATTCTATTTGCAGAATGTACTTTTTCAATTGAACTGCATTCCTTATACTGGCTGCCAGGGGTGGAGCCATGTACTACCAAGGGGGTTCAATTCTTCATTGAAAAATTATACTGCAGAAGAGTAAATTAGTTTTTTTAGTTGTTATTTACACACTTTTGAAACCCCTTGATACAAGGGAATATACTCTTGTAGTGGTAAAAGGGGTTCAAGATTTGCTTTAGGTCACAAGTTCGAATCCTAAGTGTGGTATTTTAATATTTGTTGAAGGGGTTCCATTAATTTCTGGCTCTGCCGCTGTTTACTGCGGCCACTGTCAGTAGGAACAGATCAATAGTGGAAACTTAGTTTATGCTGACCGAAGCCTATTTCGTTTTTTGACAGCCACAAAAATGACAAATTAATTTTTTTTAATAACGATAGTATCTAACTTCTGTTCATTTAATTAAAAAATTACGTCTAGTGGTTTTATGTCTTTGCTAGAAATATATAATTTCGATATACTATGATTTTCATTCATTTCATTAGCCGTTAGGACACACTCGAGGTGCTTATTTAACAACTAAAGGTCCTAAAAGTCTATGCTTTTCCCCTAACTGTTTGAAAAAGTTTTTCGGTCACACACTATCAGAGACGAGCTTCAAAGCTATTTTTACGAAAATTTAAAACTCCAATACCGTTTTGATGAAAAGAAAATTTCGAAATTCTTTTTACTTAAATATTTGAAAGAGAACTCTTTCGGCATCTCATTGTGGGACCCGTTTTCCCAACTTTTGGGCGGTCCAATTATTTCATTTTCGAAAAATGTAGGCCCCACATCCCGCATTAACATGCTTTGGTCTTGTAACTGATAATCAGCTGTTTGTTAGAGCACGATAACTTCCATAGTACTTGGCATTTCTTTGGTCCTTTATCCTATCAACCACTAACAGATTGAAACGTGCCAAATTTAAATAGGATTCAGAAAGAGTGGATACTGCCACAATATTTGAAAATGAAATACCAAACTCATCTAGAATCTAGTGTTACAACTTACAATTGCATCTAAAATTCAAATTAGTGTAGGCTAGTGAAAAGTTCTTCCAAGTTTTTGAGCTCACATAATTGATTTGGCGTTGTTCTAACACTTCTTGTCTCTGCTCCAAAACTCTTTAAATTTTAGTTTTGTTCTCGATAAAATTTTGCAAGAAGTCACAACGGAAAACTCTTGATAGTGCAAAATTGCAACTGCAAGGTCTAACGATCGTCATGTTTATTAGGGACGGAGCTAAAAATTAAAGAGTTTCTTATGCGGCCTAAAAAAAAATGATAGCTGCAAAAGAATGTTTTAAAATCTATGTTTTAATTAATGAGCACGGTATAATTGTAGCATTTTTTTCAAAGTCTTATATTTAGCTAACGTTTGGACATAGATTCCCAAATAATTTTTGGGAAACATTTTTTGGGTGAAGTTTGATATGAAAATGAAAAAGTGTTTGGACATACTTTTTGGAAACAAATTTTTTGGCATTGCCATAGCCTTTGAGCTCTTATGCAAAGCTAGTTTGTACAGTTTTTTATTCAAAACAGCTCAAGATCACTTTTTGAGTTTTTGAGAGAAATTTAGCTCAAATAGCGTAAACAAACACTTTTTCAACCAAAAACTATGTCCAAACGGAAGCTTAAATTTCATACTTATTCAAACTTTACCATAATATGATACATAGCCCCCGTTTGGACATGATTTGGGATTTGGGATTTGGGATTTGGAACTTGGGAAGTTGAAATTTTGTTTGGACATACATTTTACTTGGAACAAAATTTGTAAGTTTGTGAGAGGGTTTTCCAGAAACTCCCAAAAACTGGTGGGAATTTGGGATTTGGGATTTGAAATCCCAAAAAATCCCCAAAAAATGACCCAAAAAACTGCCCAAAAACTATGTCCAAACGCTAGCTTATTTAAGAAAGACATACCAATAATTTATGTAGAGGGTGTTTGGCTAAGCTTATATAAGCCGGTTAAATTGGCTTATAAGTATATTTTGGATTATCTACGCATTTGGTCACAAATGCTTATAAGCCAAAATCAGTCATAAGTCATAAGTAGGTCACTCCTAACTTATAGTATTTCAGCTTATAATCGTTTTTAGTTTGACCAAATATTTTACTCTTTCACCCCTAAAATGTTTAGTAATGCATAAATGTCATTTTTAAAACAAAATTTTTCCCCATTCTATATTCATTGTCCTTTTTAATATAAAAATATTTTAAATTTATATAATAAGCAAATAAGTTGGAGGATATTTTAGTCATTTTATAAAAATGTACTTATCATCACTTTTTCACCAAACACACCAACGTCTTATTATCAGTTTCAGCATTCCATCTAAACACTTAATTGCTTGTCAGTGGTGGGGCAAGGGTGGTCATGCGACACGCCGGAAAATTATATCGTGTGCATGGATTAAATTTAATTATTTATGACTAAATATTATATTTTGAACACTCTTGACACAACTAATACTTCTAGCATAGTGATTCAAGGTGGTCAAATTTAACTAAACAACTTGAGATCAAATTCCAGCTTATACATTTTGAAGAAAGACTTTTTTTTTTTTTTTAAGCTTGAACATTGCTGCTTGTTTACAAAATCAGATTCAGGACCTACAAGTTGTTTTCCGCACTTGATAGGTATCGGCTCCGTTAAATCAACTGCTATTAACATTTATTTTAAAGATGCCTCAAAACTTTAAGGGGTCGTTCGGTTGTAGGAGTATTTTCCGCGGGTATTAACTATTAATGCGGGTATTAGTAATGTAGGTATTAATAATGTGTGTATTAATAATGTAGGTATTGATAATACGGGTATTAGTTATGTGGGGTTTAATAATGTGGGTATTAGCCATGCATATATTATAACGTAGGGATTATTTGTTGAATCACTGATATATTACAAATTAACAAACAATATTATTATTTAAAATATTTATTTACTCCTTAATTAAAATTTTAAAATATCCTTATTATTATGAGGGTTAATTTTGTCATTTTAAATTTTAACACCTGCATTATTAATACCACCTTCTATCCCGCATAAAATAATACATAGATTCCCGCATTAATAATGCGGGTATTAATAATGCGGAATATACAAAAACGCAACCAAACATTGCACTAATTTTATGTGGGTATTAAAATTTCACAGAAAACCAACCGAACGCTGCGCTAAATTAGGGGAAATTTTGATCACTAGCCATTTTTGGACGCGCTCAATGGGGTCTATCCACCGTTTCAAAATTCATTGAAGAATAGCCAAAAATTCGCGCGCACACTTAAGCTCCATTAGCGTTGGAAAAACACCCCAGACTAGCCCCATAACAAAAAACTGGGGCTTTGAACAAAACTTGTTCAAAGCCCAAGTATTTTGTTATGGGACTTTATATATAAAGCTGAGTCCCATAACAAAATGATGGGGCTTTGAACAAGTTTTGTTCACAGCCCCAGCATTTTGTTATGGTTATGAGACTTTATATATAAAGCTTCAGTCCCATAATAATGCTGGGGCTTTGAACAAGTTTTGTTCACAGCCCCGGCATTTTGTTATGGGACTGAAGCTTTATACATAGTCCCATAACGAAATGCTGGGGCCTTGAACAAAACTTGTTCAAAGCCCCAGTATTTATACTGGGGTTAGTTTACTGAAGCTTCCCCAGTACAAATACTGGGGCCTTGAACAAGTTTTGTTCAAAGCCCCAGTATTTATACTGGGATTTGTCCGGAGGTGGCTATTTCTCAGCGAATTTGTTTTTGACGGCTACAAATCAATTAACGCGCGCCAAACAGGCCCCTACACTAAATTTTTACCTAAATTAGTGCGGAGTTTTGCACAGGTATTAATGTTTAATGAGGGGAACCGAACGACCCCTAAAAATAGAAAAGAAAAAGGATCGGATAAATATCATAAGCTAAAACAACTTTTTCTTTAATAAGAAAGCGACAAGCACAGCCACATCATCGATCCGCATACAACTTTCAAACACTTTTCTATACCGTCGATTAAAATGTCCAAAACGAATCCCCAACCGTAGGATCCACACCCGTGCTCCTCGTCTCTCTCTCTCCTCACTTTGATCTGATCCATTTAAATCCACTTCTAACACTCCTGATTTTCTTGCATCCAAACAATTCTTGTACTTCCCTCAATCATTTATGCTCTCTTTTTGTTGTGTAATAATTTTTCCTCTACTACATAGTTAGCCCATTTTTTTTCCAAAAGCAAAAGTATGGCTAGTGATGAACAAACTGATAACCCACCCCCTACTCAGTTTCAGCCTTCCACTCTCCCCTCTTACCCTGAGGTACGTATTGATAATTTAGAGTCACATAAATATTAATTACTTGTTTAATAGTATTTATTTTAACTCCAAATACTGTATAGTAAATTGTTAAGTTTTTTCTCTTGTAGATGATAATGGAAGCGCTAGAAGAGTTGAATGATAACAATGGGTCAAATAAATCAGCAATTGCAAAGCAAATTGAAGCAACTTATGGTACACTACCACCACCACATGGTACACTCCTAGCACATCACCTCAACAAAATGAAGCAAATGGGACAACTCGTTATGGTCAAGAACAATTACATGAAGCCTGACCCTAATGCCCCTCCACGTCGTGGCCGTGGCCGTCCTCCCAAGCCGAAAGCTCCACTTCCAGCTGGATATGTGCCACCTCCAGCTCGACCACGTGGCCGTCCACCTAAGGAGCGTGATCCTGACGCTCCTTCCCCAGTGCCCATGAAGAAGGTTGCATCTTCTGGGAGCACTGGAAGAAAACGTGGACGGCCACGTAAGTATCCTGAGGACACCTCGGCGGTGAGAGCTGCACCACCGAGTGGTCCTCCTAGAGGAAGAGGACGGCCACCGAAGGTGAAACCTCCGGTGGCTGCAACTGTAGGGGCCTAATTGAAAGGTGAAAAAACTTTGAGGACTTGTAGTGCTAAATCCTAACTGTTAGGTTTTCCATTTTTATAATTATGTACTTGTAGTGTTGTGTAATTTCTTAGTAGGGAGAGCTCGTGAGTGGTAAGTGACCTGTAACTGGGCCAATGTAAATGTTGAAGCAAATGGCAAATTGAGGCTTTTAGGCTTTTATTTTAAAAGATTCTGTTTTTATGATGTGTTTTTTCAGTGCATTGGCTAATAGCTTAAAAGAGTGAAGCAGTCCGGAGGCCGTTTTATTTCTTTGTTAATATATGCTGGAATTAAAAGTAGGATTCTCATTGTTAAAATTTGAAGGAAAGGTGGTGTTGTCAGTTGCTTGCTAGGTTGGACAGATTAAATAAAATGTTTGAAATTCAAGAGTGGAGCCTAGTAGAGAGCGTATAAATGAAAAATTGTAAATTTATTGTTCTGAGATAAAGATATTACCTTCATCCGTATTAGTCTGAAGTGGAAAGTTATAGAAACTTTTGTAGGTGAAATAGAAAGTCAAATTTTAAATAGAACACACTAATAAGGAAAAAGAGAGATTACCCTTGAATTTGCAAAATGGTTTAAATATGCTTTTTGTCAATATCTTAAGGTAAAAAATGACCACATTATTATGTGAAAGACCAAAAGTCTCAAATAATGATGGGGTGTCAAGGCCTCTACATGTAAACTAGAGAAGGTAGATATTATGAAGTCCGATTTGGTAAGTTGGTAATACGGATATATTTAGCCATTGACGTTGAACTTGATTAGCAAAAATTCACCATCACAAAAATTTGTAGACAAAGAGGGGGAGAAAAACTAAGCTCCCGTTTGGACATGATTTGGGATTTGGGATTTGAAACTTGGGAAATTGAAATTTTGTTTGGACATGCATTTTATTTGGAACAATATTTGAAGTTTGTGAGGGATTTCCCAAAAAATCCCAAAAACTGGGTTCAACCAGTTTTTGGATTTTTTGGGAAATCCCAAAAAATCTCCAAAAAATACCCCCAAAAACACCCCAAAAACTATAAACAAACGCTAGCTAAAAAGAGTGATCTTTTTTTGGATTTGGATGGATGAGCCAATAGCTAAAACCGGCAAAAATGGCCCCCAACTATCCAAAATTTTAATTTTATGCCCAATTTATTAAGGGGGTTTACAAAACTAACCATTAAAATAAAAATATTTACTCACTCATACCCATAGATTGTATATTTACGAGTCGTACCCATAAATTATTTATATGTCCTACCCACTCAGACTTGTATACCATAATCTATGCAGTATACCATAAAAGTATACGCTCATAAGGTATAACAAATGTATATATTTATAAATAGGTAGGAGTAATATTTTTAATTTCATGACTAGTGTAATTTTTAATGGGTATGGTGGGTAAATACTTTGGATTTTAAGGGTACATAGTGTAAAAAATCCTTTATTAAATTATACTTTGACCTGATTTCTTAACGATAAGTACCTTAATACCATACTCGTTTCACCTTTATATTAGCTCTATTTAATTTTTATATATTTGATTCATAAATTATTATTATTATTATTATTTGAATTTGCATTAAGTAATGTTTTCTAGAATTTTGAAGAAATTAAATGGGTCGGGTGTTAAAGAAAAGTAAAATTTTGGCAATTGTAGTAATTCTATAGGTGATTATACTCATGTGTTAGATGAATAAATTTACATCGTGATGTCAACCACAAACATAATATTAAGAATATGAAAGTTTAGTGATGAAGAACAAGATGATTTAGATGAAAACAAAACCCCCACTAGTTCAGCTCAAACCAATCTCACAGCTCAATGCAGCCTCAACTTAATCTGTAATATAGACCTCCAACTACAGTCCCAAAAAGACATAAAAAGACATCATAAGTGTGTGTAATTATTTTAGGAAGTTGAAATACAAATAGTTAGTTGTAAACATTGTAAAGGAGTCTTCCTATTTTAAACTAGAGGAAAACAAGGTCGGATCGGCGAGGGGACGGGAGAGGGGGGGTCTGAGGAAATACATGAAAAGAACAACAAAAAGGATTGGCTGAATAGGAAGGGGCATATTGTAACGATCTTATATAGTCATTTCGAGAGTTAGGATTTCGATTAGCGTGTTGATAGTCTTAAAAGGTTCGTAAGGTCCATTAAGACATGTCTGTAAAATTTAAACTAATTCAGACCTCGTTTGGTAGATCTAGAAAGAAGGTTTCAGGTTCGGTTGTCGATAAAGCTTAAAAAGAGGTTTCCCAACTCGATTTGAGTAAATGAGCTCCAATTCAAAAATCGAAAGCGCTTTAAGATTAGTATCATCATTTTTGGCCAGAAAAATAAGTGAAATCTAAGGTCGTTTGGATAGTTTTCACTAAACTCCCGAAAGTATAGAAAGTTGTATAATAAAATTTTGCTGAAATTTGGGTCTAATGTCACTGACCTTTTCTCTCAATATACTTGGATTGAACTGTTCCATCCACCAAATTAAAGGTCTACGAGTCTAGTTTTCAACGTATTAAACCGTTCACCAATGCAATGTCGGAGTAGAGAAATATTCGTATTTTTGCGAGACTGCGCAGACAGTCCCTTTTGGGATCCACTATGGCGGTGGCCTACCTTTGATGATTTTAAAAAGGATAGAAATATTTTTTTAAGTCATTTTCAACTCAAATATGTCCATATCCTTCCTAAACACTCTTATAAATGTCTCTTAAGGATTTCAAGGGTTTCCAAGGAGATTTTGCCATAATTCCACATCAAAGTTGAAGTAAAACAATAATATGCTCTTCTATGGTATTGTAACGGCATCAAGGGTGATTGGGAGCTAAAACAAGCTTATGATTTGAGTTGTAGTTACTGTCTAAGACTGAATTGTTATGTAGGCTGCTTGAGAGGTGTAAGAAGGGAAAGGATGTTGTTCAGTAATTGATTTGACCCAGGACTTGAGTGGTTTCATCCTACTCTTTCACGGCCTTTGGCCTTTATGGATTTTCTACACACGTATATTTCATATGCGTAGCTGTCGAAGAGGCGTACTTACTATGCCGGAGCTTCATGTCTAATTGTTTATTATATTGTTAAGTGTTGTTTGGTGTTTACTGTGTAATTGAGAGTATTATACTCCAGCTGTGAGCATGATATGTTCTGTTTTCCTGGTATGTGTATTGAAATGTACTATATGCCGAGTTAAGGATAAGAGAGCTGTGTTTGCTGTGAGTACTAATTGGGGAGCTATAAGTCTAAGATTAGGAATAGAACGTAAAGGTTAAGATTGGACTATGGATATTGATTGGATAAAGGTTTATTGTTTTGTGATATGTAGCCTTATGATAGGTGCATCATATTGGGCTCAGTATTGAGTCAAAAATAGATATATCTCATTTGAAATATAAACTTGAATTTTTAGGCCTTGACGTGTGAATGTTATATTGAGGAGCTCCATTATAGTTTGGAATACCTATTTTTAAACTATAAGCCTAGTATTGAATTGATAAGGAAAGATCGGGTATGATTATGAATATAACTTAGAAAATAAAAGTATCTTGCTAGGTTGGAAATCCTTATAGGATCGCAATGCTTACTTATTGTGTGATAGTTCGAATTGTGTGGCATTGCATATTACATCTTCATGGCTGAGCATTGATCATAGGAGTTTTGTACTCCAGTTATGGGTTTGACATGTACTGCCCGACAGTCGATGCGGGTCACGCATCAGTGAAGGGTTATTATTGCGTGTACTTCCCGACAGTTGATGAGGGTCCTACGTCGGTGAAAGGTTATTATTGCATATAATCCTGATAATCAATGCGGGTCCCGTGCTGATGAAGGGTTATTATTGCATAGATCTCCTCGTAGACGATGAGGGTCCCTCGCCGGAGATAGAGTTCGGGCACATGTGACTCTATTGCATCATACTGCGTGCATCCCATTTCATTACACTGATTGTTGATTATTATGTGACTGTTATGTTGTATTTTGTGTATGCGATATGTATACCTGGTTGTGGATATGTTTCGGATCGGCTATATGTTTCTGACTATCTTGTGTCCCTAGTTGTTTTTATGCTTATACATTTCTGGTTTGTATTTACTTAGCTCTTCTCCGTGACTAGCTATCATATGATTGGAGGTGGCTGGTCATCCCCCACTTTGAGTCCTTTCGACTCACCCTTGTTTGTTGCTTGTTGTATCTATTCATTTCAGCAGGTTTCGCTCCAGGACCGAATTTGTCGTTCGATTGAGGAACGGGGAAAATTTCAGCTGTCAGAGTGAGCTAACTTTTGAACAGGACGGTCACCAGTGCAGTTTTGTGTTAGTAGTCTAGCTTTGCTCCCTTCTAGAGGTGTATGTATTCTTTAATACTCTTAGAGGTCTAGTCTGGATAGCCCTAAACCTAGTATGTTGGGTAGTTAGCTATAATTTCTTCTGTACAGCTTAGATGTATCAATATATTTATGTTTTTTTTTTTCAAGTCTTGCTCGCCTTTGTGAGTTTGTTTTATATTCATTATCCTAATTAAGTTGGTAAAAGTTCTCCCGACGGGTATAGGAAGGATGTCGGGTGCCCGCACGGCTTAGCCAGAAATCCAGATCGTGTCACATATATAAGAAGGCAAATACTCTGTCTCAATGTTTTGGTGTTCAACAAAAAAATAAACCAACGAAGGAATTATTTCTCATAAAAACAATATTAAACGAGAAAATATCGCAAAATTGGTTGATGTGGAGGGTTTACCTTTTGATTCTCCTTCTTCTGTCGAGTTTTTTCATTATATTCAAGGTATATATAATTCGATTTCAACATCTTACTAAAACTACTGTTAGAAGCAATGCTTTTTAATTCCAGACTGTTATCTCTAATATTTACATTTTTTATTCAGTTATACCAAAAAGTTTCTATCACTTCTGATATAGGTCGTAATACTAATGGTTATGATTATGACACAGTTATGTCTCATTGGCTAGCTAGAAGAAAATTGGGTAATGCACAAACATATTTAGATTTTAAGTTTGTTGATGAACGACAGACTAGACTTTTTCCTTTTAGATATATTCTAATAAATTTGTGAATTTATACACTTAGTACTAAAATTATCATAACTGTTATACAGATAAAGTTTCAAGTAATACTAATTGTTCAGAAAATAAACTGAATCCACATTTTGTTGATAATTTTCATGTCATATATCATGTCAAATTTATATTATATTTAATAAAAATGATAGACTAAGCTTATTTAATGTTGCTTTTAAAAAAAAATTCGGTGAGTTGTATATTTCGATCCCAAAATCATGCTAGACGTTGGCAGTATACGCACAAGTGTGGTGATAATTTAAGAAAGTTCCAAAAAGTTGCAATTAGCTGAAATTCTTTATATATGAAATACTTTGTTTAAAAATCCGACACTCTATTCAAATGACATTTAATGCTCATAGTACAAGCACTGACTATCACCTTTAAGATGAGGATTATAAAGTTTTTTTCCATTTTATTACCTTCAAATCTTTTTACGCTACTAAAGGTTTTTTTTTTTTTTTAATTTACTATGAGTTTAACTAATATACATTGATGATGTAAACTTCTTTTTTTACATCGTCGACTAATTTAAAGCCTATTACAAGTGAATTTTTTAAGTATTTTTACATGTTATAATAACATTTAAACTTCATTATGCCATTGATTAGACCAAGTTGGTGTCTTTCCTTTATTGCCAAAGATACCAACTATATGCTACTTTTTGCCATTGTAATACTTGAAGGTTAATTCTTCAATCGTGACTCAACTATTGGTCATTTTTCTAAGCTAGATTAGCTATTTAAAATGTGTTAGATTTGAAAATATTATAACATGTAACAATTCATGATTATTTACTTGTAATAGTCTTTAAATTAGCCGACGGTGTAAGAAAGAGTTTACACAATTGGCGTATATTATACCTTGTTCCCAGTTAGAGAACTATCATGCTCTATGCTTGTACCTCTGTTTTTCCCATTACCTATACCCATGCGTCGACCGCTTCTACCACCACCTCAACCATCACGATTGCCACCACCCCTATCACCACCCCTACCACCACCTCTAACACAAGTTCCTCTACCACTACTAGCAAATCCATCACACGTCTTTGAACTTATGAAGCAGTATTCAATTCTTCATCTATTTCAGCTCGAACGTGGCCTGCCATGTGAACAAGTGTATTGAGGCTCTCGTAGAACTGTACCTTCAGTTTCACCTAAATCATCCAGGTCAGGGTTTGGCAGGATCATTTCATCGTCTCAATTTCGAAGATCATGCACCATTCTCTTCAAGTTATGTGTAACATAATGAACCTTCACGTTGGTGCCCAATACTATATCACAAGCATGGCCAAAATACTTCAACATTGTATGTCATTTACTAAGGAGTCATATTTAAGTAACCTCCTTGAAAGAATCTAGTCAAGTTGGGCCGAATAACATCTCCTCCACCTTGGTTGTATATACCTTTTATCAATTTCATCAATTTTCTAGTGCGACAAAATCTTGAGCATATGGCAATAAAGTATCCCTCTAGACTTAAACTGTTTCTAATCACAACTAAAATAATCACTGCTAGGTATATTCAACTGTGTACTCTAATGGGTTTCCACCATTTTTATGCATAACTGATAAACTAATAATGAATTTCTCAACACCGGGGACATCTTGATGATCGTATGGGGTGACAACTTCACAATGATATAATTTTCTTAACTGTGTCTTGAAAAATTCATATATTGTACGACTATAACACTGAATTACCTGTTCCTCTCACTTGAATTGTGACTTACATACAATTTGAAAGCCCCTTGACATGTATTCTGTTTCCAACTGTCGCGCATGCTTAGCTCTCGTACTGGTGAACAAACATCTTCAAGGTAGTTTTATGGGTAATATACCTATCAAAGCACGAATGCATCCCCTCACTCCTTTGTATGGATAGCATGCCAGCCCATAAATATATATCAAGGTACGTTGAAACCCCTTTCTCCTTCTCAGAGTAAAGCTTGTTGAACCAATCCCTTGTATTCACATTATATTTTGCAATATATTTTGTCCATTTTGTCTCAAAACCTTCATCTGTAATACTACCAAGGACCATAGACTTAAATACTCCACGTGCAATTTTAGAATTACGAAACCCACTTAAGTAAAGATGAAACTTCGAGAATATGTGTCAAATACAAAATCTATGTATTGTATGTAGCATCACTCAACAGTGGATAGCTTAATACTTAGACATTTTTCAATTATGATATCAAATGTATGAACATTTTCCAATAACTATCGATATCTTCGTGAGACATGAGAGTCATTTACCAATAACTATCGATATCTTCATGAGACATGAGAGCACATCCCAGTAGTATGGACCGTCTATAGTGATTGATGCCAACAAATGATGAACATGGCACATTATAATGATTCAACAAGGTGCGTTGTATCAAAGCATATCGCAGCATGGAAGTGCTCATATATACGTCACCTTACAGTGTGAATGTACCATACCGCATTCTGCAACCTACCGACATGATCAACGTCTATTGAATAGAAAAACTCCCTATCCTTTACCTTCATTTCATGAAAAAAAGTTTTGCAATGACTACAAAAAGAAATGTAATAGAGATGGTTTGCTATGCATAGCATCAACCAAGAATATCCTATCGTTCGTCAAAGGAAAATTGAGTATGTAGAATTTACTGGACATCAAGTGACACATCTAGAAATATTTTAGTGAACTTTTAACATTAAATTTTAGAGGAGGATCCAAGAACAGCCGTGGGCAAGTAAATCCCCTTTCTTCCTTTTCCCATTTAACAAGTTTCAAATTTCTATAAACCACATTTTGCAGCCTACCAACATTATCAACACATATTGAATAGAAAAACTCCCTATACATTACCTGCATTTCATGAAAACAATTGAGCAATTTCTACAAAAACTTCTACAATCTTTTGGAATGCAACCCAAATTTTGTGGTCCAGCACGTTGAACCTCAATAAGTCTAATATTCTTAGAGGGTCTAATTCTAGAACGATCGTGAGCTACGAGTTTTCTCTTCAAAGAATCACCAATGGACCTATGTCCAGCCATCAGCTTTGATATGGAAGGGTGCAAATCATGATTGTGCTAATTACTTACCTTAGAGACACACCAACAACCAGAATTATCAAAAATACAAGTAATCCTAGCTTTACAATTGTAACTCTTGGTGGTGTACTTTGTTCTTAGATTTCTAGCTCTATCATAACAATGAGTTATATACCAGACGATGTCACCACCCTTTTTGTTGGAATATATTTTCACGATAAAAAATCCTTTCAATAATGCATGTTCTTTGTATAATGCAAGCGAAGAATCATTTTCTCTATATCACATTCCAAAGATTGAACCTACAACCACATCCTTTTTAGTGAAATCATTCTTCATTTCCCGGTCAATATCATATTCTTCAAACTTGTCTCTTAAAAAGTGTTGCTCATCAACCTTATCATATTCTCCATCGGTTTCTCGATCCTCATCTAAATGTACAACATCATTGAAATCGTGTGAATCAACATCGACTAGTTTGTATTCATTCATCAAAGTGTTGTCTGATATCATCTGTAATGTTCTGTACAACTCATCCCCAACTCGATCAAACCTACTCTTTTGATTCATATTCATGCTTGTTGGACTAGTTATAGTTTCATTCTCTTTATTAATTTGTTCATGCGTCACTAGAGTTTCTTAGTTGTATTTATGTTTTCTTCGTTTGCGTTCACGTTTACTTGCACTACTAGTATTTCTTGGTTTGAATTCATGTTTAGGTTAGAAAAAATGAAAGTTTTGTTTTGATGTTGTGTGATCCGCTGTTGATGTGTTTGTTTAAATTCATGTTGAGTAGACGTACAGTAAAGTGTATAATTTTATGTAAAGATTTTTCATCTTCATCTGTGTGAAAACTTGGATTAATTTTAGTTGTTCAATGTGTTTTGGGAATATGACTAAGGTACTGTATTTACTAGTATGTTTTGGATGGAAAATTTTTAGGGGAAACATTGCAAAATCAGATTAAGGGTTATCGTAGTCTTTTCACAGTTGTGGCCACAATTGGCCAAATTTCTGTGGTCATTTAGCAGCGTTCAAGAGAGTATTATTTTAACCAAATTTTTTTATCAAGTCGTTATATCCATTAATGACTTCATACCTCTTCCACTCATAAACTATTAATCTTACTTTCTAAACTCGTTTTACGTCGTATAGTTTCTAACTTTAATAGTACGAAGTAACAGGAATTACCGTACTTCATAATAGCCATTAACTGCTTCTTTTACTTACCGCCAATAACTTTGTTAAATTTTATATTTAATACTCTTAATACATCCCAATGATAAAAACTTAACAAGTTTAAGCATTGGGATTACCTTTAAGAACTTAACAATAAAAACTTAACAAATTTAAGAGTGATTTTTTAAACCCTAAAGTGTTCATGGTGAATCTTGCATTTTTGAATTGATAAATTTAAAATTTTAAAAGTTAATACTAATGTTAATTGACTCAAAATAACAAACTTGATAGGATTCTTACCTTGTATGGAACAGCTAAATTCTAAGTTGTTTTGTCCTTCCAAGACTCAAAAACTGTGTGAAATTCAAAATTTCAACCTTGAACCCTTCCATCTAACTGCTTATATTTCGGGGGATTTGCAAAAATATGACACGTGAAGCAATGGTTTTCCTTTTTGCCCGCGCTAAGAGATGGTTTGCAAAAATGTCCCCGTTAAGATTTAATGAAAAAAATCGGGGGCCAAGACTTCCCGTTATATTTTTCCGCTTTTCAACACTTATCCCTTCAAGTATTGGCAATAGGCAATACTTGCCGCACTTGGCCGTAAGTCTTGGCAATTGCCAAGACTTGCCATTGACCCCTGCTCAATTTTCCAACACTTGTATGACAAGTATTGGCAATAGGCAACACTTGCTGCACTGCGTCATAAGTCTTGGCAATTGTCAAGACTTACCCCTTCCAGTTTTCCCTGCATTCTCGCTCTATAACTTGAAGTATTGGCAAAATAGCACTTGCCCTTGAAGTATTCCAATTGCCAAGACTTACAAATTTTTTGCCTTGAAGTCTTGGCTTGCGGACTAAATAAGGGCATTTTGCTAAAACATTCCTTAGCGCGGGTAATTTTGTAAAACCACTCCTTATGAAAGGCATACGGTGAAATTTTTTGTATATTTCTAAGCATTATAAAGTTAATTTGTTCCTCATTCTTAAGTGATGAGCTTGTTTTATTTTGCTCATAATTGTTGTCTAAATATAAAATTCCTTTATTAAACCTACAACTTAGCTATTGAGGATGAGACTTAGAAACGTTTGAGGGATGTTACACATGATATGACCGATTTTCGGCCTTAGAAAACATTAACTATTTAATTCTTTATTTTATTTTCCAACTGTATTTGTAATATTATATATGATGTTATTTGAACTTGTAAGTATTTCCACCTTAATTATAAAAATTATATATGACAATTTTATCTAAACTTTTTTTTCTCATTATTATACTCCATTAGTGATGGTACGTACTATATGCATTGGATCAGAAGAACTTTTATTTGAACTTTGAAGAATCTGTTTTTGTAAGTGTAATTAAGCCTACAAAAATTATAGGGTTTTTTTTACACATATATACAAATTTATACCCTATATTACAAAAAAGTAGTAATATTTTTCAAATTACAAGACATAACAATATTTTTTTAGCACATTTTTACAATAAACATGACATTTTATTTTTTATAATTACACTTACACCTCACTCTCCTACAAACCCTAAAAACACTTTCTCCACTTTTCCCAAACCAAATCAGCTGCCGCCACCATCACCCCCACCTCACAACCACCGATCCAAATAGAAACAGATCCTCCACCTGCCCCTGACACACACCATCGCCCGCACCCCTATTACCCATCACCCCAACCCCAAATCCAAGTCAAACAATAACGTAACTTCAACCTAGAAGCTGCGACGCCTCGTTACTGCTCCGAGGAGGAGTACTCCGATCCATATTGTCGCCGTGTTCCAACAGCAAAGTAGGTGTCGGAGGTAAACTTAAGCTTAAATTCTCAGAAGAAGGTTTATGATGAGGAGATCGAAGTGGTGTATGGTACTTGTCTTTGTCAAATGAAACTATGGCTTTGTTTGAGATACTGATTTGCTGGAGAAGTGATTATCGCCGCTGTCGACGGGGAAAGGTGAAGCGGAACAGAGAGGTGAGTAGAATGAGTCCATTTGACTCAGTTGTGACTTGGTATCTGACATTGATATGTGACTTGTTGCACTATTCTGTTTGTGTAACTTGTTCTTGTGGTGACTGCTGTGATTTGAATTGGAATTAGAATTCGCCATTCCATCTGCTCTTCGTACTCGATCTGTGGCGATACTGTTGGTATGATGATAATACTCTTGTAATGAAACAAAGATAAGCAGAGTATCTTTTTTGTTTAAATTTTTATAAATCGTGCATTTTGTCAGATTAATGTAATTTACAACAGTAAGAAGTGTTCTTCATGATTCTATTTTAATTTACTTTTACTTGTTAACGGGTATCTTCACAATTTTTATGCTCTCTGTTTTTAAAATTCTGATACAGTTTGAAACGGTGCTAAAAAAATATGATACAGTCTGAAACGGGGTTGAAACAGTCTGAAATGGCATTAAAACACTATGATACAGTCTGAAACGGAGTTGAAATAGTCTGAAACGTGTTGAAACGGTATGATACATTCTGAAATGGCATTAAAACACTATGATACAGTCTGAAACAGTGTTTAAACAGTATGATAAAGTTTGAAACGGCACTGAAACAATCTGTAGCAACTGTTGAAACAGTCTGAAACAATCTTTTTTGTTTAAATTTTTATAAATCGTGCATTTTGTCAGATTAATGTAATTTACAACAGTAAGAAGTGTTCTTCATGATTCTATTTTAATTTACTTTTACTTGTTAACGGATATCTTCACAATTTTTATGCTCTCTGTTTTTAAAATTCTGATACAGTCTGAAACGGTGCTAAAAAAATATGATACAGTCTGAAACGGGGTTGAAACAGTCTGAAACGACATTGAAACACTATGATACAGTCTGAAACGGAGTTGAAATAGTCTGAAACGGTGTTGAAACGGTATGATACATTCTGAAATGGCATTAAAACACTATGATACAGTCTAAAACAGTGTTTAAACAGTATGATACAGTTTGAAACGGCGCTGAAACAATCTGAAGCAACTGTTGAAACAGTCTGAAACAACGTTGAAACAATCTGAAACATCTGTTGAAACAGTCTGATACAATCTAAAATGACGTTGAAACAGTATGATACAGTTTGAAACACATAGTGAAAAAGTCTGAAACAAAATGTAAAAATTAATGTGAAACAAAGCAAAAATGTGAAATAGTTTAGAAACAGTAGGAAACAACGCACAAATGGGATGAAACAATACTGAAACAGTCTAGAAACAACTAGATACAATTTAGAAATAGTTAGATACATTGCAAAAGTGCAGAAACAGTTAGATATGGGTTGAAACAGCATAGATACAGTGAGATACAACGAGATACGAATTGGTTGTGACATGACCCGGATTCCAGTTAGGCCGTGCGTGCACCCGACATCCTCTCCTAGACCTGTCGGGCGAACCCTTACCAACTGAATTAGGAAAATGAATATAATCCAACTCATAAATAAAAATAAGACTTAGAAAAACCCCAGACATACTGATACCTTTAAGCTGTACAAAAGGAATTACAGCTGACTACCAAACATACTAGGTTTAGGGCTATCCAGACTAGACATCTAAGAGTACAAAAGAAGACAGATACCTCCTGGAGGGAGCAAAATGCAACTGAAATAATAAACAATAAACTGGTGGCAATCCAGAATAAAAGCTGGCTCACCCTGACAGCTGAAGTCGTCTTCGCTCCTGAACAACGTGGCGAACTCAATCCTGGAGCGAACCTGCCGAAACGAAATAGATAGACAAGAAACAAACAACAAACAAGGGTGAGTCAAAAGGACTCAATAAGTGGGGCAGACTAGCCACCTCAAAGAATAGGATAGCTAGCCAGGGAGAAGAAACAGATAAACCAAATTCCTCTTATTTAAATTATAAAAAGGCGGAGCCAGATAATAACCGGAAATACGTATGAAACCATAAACTCAGCCAGGAATACGAGCCAGAAACATATTAACAAATAAGCAATGCACGTATAAGCAGAACAGTAGTTATGTACCATAAGTCTACACAATGGTATGAAAAGAAATGAAATGAAATGAGATAAAATGAAATGAAATGAAATCTGATGCAAAGGGTCACATGTGCCCGTCATCCCATCCCGAAGCGGAATACTCCTGCATTCGAGGGAACCCAATTTGATAACCAACTGGAGCGGAATACTCCTGCTCCTGGGGCGGAATACTCCTGCACCCGATATAATATAAAACAGAGGCGGAATACTCCTGCACCCGATAAAATGTAAAGCTGAGGTGGAATACTCCTGCACTCTCCTGAGGTGGAATCCTCCTACCCTCAATATGATACAATGGAGCGGAATACTCCTGCTCCTGGGGCAGAATACTCCTGCACCCAATATGATATGCAAAGTAATGCATATGAATGACATATAATGCATATGAATGCAATGTGATGCTATAATAACCCTTCACCGGCGCGGGACTCTCATCGACAGCCGGGAAGTAGATGCCAACTCACAGCCAGAGTACAATGCTCAGATCCTCAATGCAATACCAACAACAGAACATAACATTTAATATACAATGTAAATCCAAAGCTAAGGCGTAATGAGTACACCTATCGGCAGCTACACACGTAACGAACACGTGGTAGAAAATCCACGAGGCCAGGTGCCTCCAAAGAAATGGATACAAACACTTACCTTGTTACAAAGTTAGCACAGCCACTCAATAACCGCTTTTTCCTTTGGATTCATTGCCAAACGATCCCACTCTATTCAATAAGCAGAAAAATATATCAAATTAGGCTAAAGGTTTCATTCCTCACATCTTAGGGTAATCCAGGTAGGAACCTGATACCCTATTCGCATACGCAATACGCAGGCCAGGCCTATATACAGGGTTTAAGGTCACATAACCAAACCCCAAATAAATTATATTTATATGTTGCCCATAACTCACTGAGTACGTATATATAATCAATTCCACTATCGGGGTCCAATTGACCCTTTAAACTATAAGTTGAACTTATTGAAACGATGTATAATATATCAATTTTACCGTTAAAATATATTCAAACACATGTAATAAACTCAAATAATATATTAGGATCATTACCTGAATATTTCGGGGTGAAAATTCTACTTTTTTCGGCTCTTTTTCTCATTTTCTGGCATTTTTTCCTCATTTCTTTTCTTATAGCGTTTCTGTTTCTCACTTTGATCTTGTTTCTGTTTCGTTCTTTTTTAGGCTAAGTATAGCATAGCCACCACCTATCAATCTTTCATTTTCTTCCATTCTTTTGTCTTTTTCCTTTTTTCTCTTTTTCTTTTATTTTATTTTCTGGAGAAACGACCTCGGTTAGTTGTTTCGGAAGATAGGACTCCGATTGGCGTGTCAATAATTTTAAAATATTCGTGAGGTCCATTAAAATTTATCGATAAAATTTGAGCTAAATCAGACCTCGTTTGGTAGGCATCGGAAGAAGGTTCAAGTTTTTATTGTCGATAAATATTAAAAAGAGAATTTCGAGCTCGGTTTTGGCGAATGAGCTCCGATTCGAAATTCGACAGCGCCGTTAGGTTCGTATGATTATTTGTGACTTTTGTGAACTTTCGAAAGTGAATTTCGATATTTTTCGACTAGTTTCCGCTAAAATGCCGAAAGTTAAATAATTTGACCTTTTTCCATTTAAATTTGCATCTTGAGTTTCGAGAACCCGATTTGAGATCCGCCTTAGCGAGTATGCTACATATATTTTATATAACTTGTACGTAAAATTTAGAATTATTTTGAATATCGTAGGGTACCGTTTTAATTTTTGTCACGAAAAGAAAAGAAAATAAAATAAAAGAAAAAGAGAAAAAGGCAAAAAGGGAAAAAGACAAAAGAATGAAAGAAAATGAAAGATTGATAGGCGGTGGCTAAGCTATACTTAGCCTAAAAAGCAACGAAACAGAAACGAGATCAAAGTGAGAAACAGAAACGCTATAAGAAAAGAAAAGAGGAAAAAATGCCAGAAAATGAGAAAAAGAGCCCGAAAAAAAGTTGAATTTTCATCCTGAAACATTCAGGTAATGATCCTAATATATTATTTGAGTTTATTACATGTGTTTGAATATATTTTAACGGTAAAAATTGAGATATTATACATCGTTTCAATAAGTTCAACTTATAGTTTAAAGGGTCAATTGGACCCCGATAGTGGAATTGATTATATATTCGTACTCAGTGAGTTATGGGCAACATATAAATGTAATTTATTTGTGGTTTGGTTATGTGTCCTTAAACCCTGTATATAGGCCTGGCCTGCGTATTGCGTATGCGAATAGGGTATCAGGTTCCTACCTGGATTACCCTAAGATGTGAGGAATGAAACCTTTAGCCAAATTTGATACTCCCTCTGTCCCAATTTATGTGTCACACTTTCCTTTTTGGTCTGTCCCAAAAAGAATGTCACATTTCCTTATTTGTCAACTATTTAATGCACTATCTCTATTTTACCCCTATTGGGTCCTACTTACTTTAAAAGCCACAAACAACTTTTTGATTACTACCATCTTCTCTCTCTTACTTTTTCAAGGGTAAATTTGAAAATTTACAAAGTCAACTTCTATTTCTTAAACTCCGTGCCAAGTCAAACACCGCCACATAAATTGGGACGGAGGTAGTATATTTTTCTGCTTATTGAATAGAGTGCGATCGTTTGGCAATGAATCCAAAGGACAAAGCGGTTATTGAGTGGCTGTGCTAACTTTGTAACAAGGTAAGTGTTTGTATCCATTTCTTTGAAGGCATCTGGCCTCGTGGATTTTCTACCACGTGTTCCTTACGTGTGTAGCTGCCGATAGGTGTACTCATTATGCCTTAGCTTTGGATTTACATTGTATATTAAATGTTATGTTCTGTTGTTGGTATTGCATTGAGGATCTGAGCATTGTACTCTGGCTGTGAGTTGACATCTACTTCCCGGCTGTCGATGAGAGTCCCGCGCCGGTGAAGGGTTATTATAGCATCACATTGCATTCATATGCATTATATTTTATTCATATGCATTACATTGCATATCATATTGGGTGCATGAGTATTCCCCCCCAGGAGCAGGAGTATTCCGCTCCATTGTATCATATTGAGGGTAGGAGGATTCCGCCCCAGGAGAGTGCAGGAGTATTCCGACTCAGCTTTACATTTTATCGGGTGCAGGAGTATTCCGCCCCAGGAAGGTGCAGGAGTATTCTGCCTCTGTTTTATATTATATCGGGTGCAGGAGTATTCCGCCCTAGGAGCAGGAGTATTCCGCTCCAGTTGGTTATCAGATTGGGTTCCCCTCGAATGCAGGAGTATTCCGTTTCGGGATGGGATGACGGGCACATGTGACCCTTTGCATCAGATTTCATTTCATCTCATTTCATTTCATACCATTGTGTAGACTTGTGGTACATAACTACTGTTCTGGTTATACGTGCATTGCTTATTTGTTAATATGTTTCTGGCTCGTATTCCTGGCTGAGTTTATGGTTTCATACGTGTTTCCGGTTATTATCTGGCTCCGCCTTTTTATAATTTAAATAAGAGGAATTTGGTTTATCTGTTTCTTCTCCCTGGCTAGCTATCCTATTCTTTGAGGTGGCTAGTCTGCCCCACTTATTGAGTCTTTTTGACTCACCCTTGTTTGTTGTTTGTTTCTTGTCTATCTATTTTGTTTCGGCAGGTTCGCTCCAGGATTGAGTTTGCCATGTTGTGAAGAAGCGAAGACGAATTCAGCTGTCAGGGTGAGCCAGCTTTTATTCCGGATGGCCACCAGTTTATCGGTTATTATTTCAGTTGTATTTTGCTCCCTTCAGGAGGCATCTGTCTTCTTTTGTACTCTTAGATGTCTAGTCTGGATAGCCCTAAACCTACTATGTTGGGTAGTCAGCTGTAATTTCTTTTGTACAGCTTACAGGTATCAGTATGTCTGGGGTTTTTCTAAGTCTTATTTTTATTTATGAGTTGGATTATATTCATTTTCCTAATTCAGTTGGTAAGGGTTCGCCCGATGGGTCTAGGAGAGGATGTCGGGTGCCCGCACGGCCTAACTGGAATCCGGGTCGTGTCAGGTTGGTAGTTGAGATACGATGTGACTGGTAGGCGAGATACGGTTAGATACGAAGTGGTTGGTAGTTTAGCTACAATGAGATACAATGAGATACGATGTGGTTGGCAGGCGAGATACGGTTAGATACGAGGTGGTTGGTAGTTGAGATACAATGAGATACGATGTGGTTGGTAGGCGAGATTCGGTTAGATACGAGGTGGTTGGTAGTTGAGATACGGTGAGATACAACGAGATACGATGTGGTTGGTAGTTGAGATACAATGAGATACGATGTTGTTGGTAGGCGAGATACGGTTAGATACGAGGTGGTTGGTAGTTGAGATACAATGAGATACGATGTTGTTGGTAGGCGAGATACGGTTAGATATGAAGTAGTTGGTAGTTGAGATACGGAGAGATACAACGAGATACGTTGTGGTTGGTAGTTCAGATACAATGAGATACGATGTAGTTGGTAGGCGAGATACGGTTAGATACGAGGTGGTTGGTAGTTGAGATACAATGAGATACGAGATAGTTGGTAGTTGAGAAACATCGAGATACAATGAGACACAACGAGATACAGTGAGGATGGGATGAGGAAAAGTGAAATTAAGGGAAATGGGAGGAGTAAAAGTGAAATTGGGGGAAATGATGGGAGGAAAAGTGAAATTGGGGAAAATGAGAGGAGTAAACGTGAAATTGGGGGTAATGGTGGGAGGAAAAGTGAAATAGAGAGAAATAGGAGGAGCAAAAGTGATAGTGAGGGAAATAGGAGGAAAAATGTAAGGGTTTAGTATGTTATGGGAAAATATTGTTATGTTTTTGCTACGTTTGTAATTAACTTGTGTTTTCCTCTATATAGGATTATTTTGCTAAAATATTGCTGTCTTTGGTAATTAAGTTCTAAAAATTGTACTTTTGTGCAAAAATTCCAAATCTATAGGATAATTTACAAAATAGGACATTTCTAGCGCTCCATCACATATTTGCCCCTCATAAGCAAAGTCTTACAACTTTCGCCCCATAAGAAAGTTCTTGGAAATTGCTAGAACTTTCTATTAGTTAAGACCTACTGATTGCAAGGTCTGACGATGCCAACAACTCTTCCTGACATGAGCCTTTTTTCTTAAGACTCTTTTTAATGGGTCAAAACTGTAACAGTAGGGCCAAAACTTTCTATTTAGCGCAAAAACTTCAAAAATATCCTCTCTATTTGAAACAGGGAAAATTACACCCTTTGTCACCGGAGGAAACTTATTTTTAAAACAGGTCAATATTTTTTCATTTTTTCAAATGCTACCAAACATAGCATATTTAGAACAAACCCTAATTTTTCTCTCCCTCTTCTCTCTCCTTTCCCTTTTTTCTCTTTCTTAATCAAGCCGGCATCGCCGCCAGGCATGCTCCGGCCACCAATCCCCACCCCTTCTCCATCATCCCCATACCTCTCTCTCCACAGTCGCTGCTTTCTCTAGCACAGTAACACCGTTGCTGCTGTAAAGGTGTGGTTTCTCTGGCATTGTAATGAAGCTATTGTACCACCGCCGCTGCTGCCATTTTTATTGGAGCTGCGTCGTCGTTGGAGCGGATCTCTAGCATGCAGCGGATGCGTTTCTGTAGTAGATCTACGTCGTCCTTTAGCTTCTAGAGTTTTCCGGTAAAATTCCGGCGTTTTTGGGCGGCTGCTGCTTGTAATTTTTTTTTTGAGTTTTTCTGGTGGACACGGCGGAACCACGGTGGTGGCAGTGTATGTTTGGTAGTTATTGATTGTAGGGAATGTATAGCACATGTATTGCCATTGTATGTATGGTGTATGCTCTGTATATACATCGTATATACACCAGACATACAATGGATGTACAAGTTACCTACACCTCATGTATAAAACTCTTACATTTGTATGTGCACTATACATACAGTGTATGTCCGATGTTTTGAACGTTCATACAATGAAAATACATCAGGCATACACATGATATACACATTCCATACAAAAATAAACAAAAAAAAAAAAAATTCCAGCAACAACCAGCGGCACCGGCATGAAATTATAGGGGCGGTTGGCAGGTTTTACAAGGGGTTGTTGGAGTGACTTCTAGGATTTTATGCACACCCTATATGTATTTGCTATGTTTTGAAAAAAATATTGATATATTTTGAAAATGGAAAAATATTGATATTTTAGTGTAAACAAGATGGTTAGCTTGTATAATTATGTAAATCACCATTTGAAATAAGCGGGGTATGTGAACGAACAACCAAAAAGTTTCGCTTTGTGCCCTCTATGAGGAATAGTTTTGCAAGTTTGCTCCCATTTTATAATATTTTAGCAAAATAACCTTATGTTGGTACGCGACCAAGACTTCAAAGCACCAATTTGCAAGTGCTGCATTTTAGGCAAGAGGTCAACGACAAGTGTTGCCTTGCCAACACTTCAACTTATTTGGGGAGAATGTAGGAAGAGATTGGAAGGGACAAATGCTGCCTTTTTGCAACACTTACGACCAAGTGCTGCTCGGGCAACACTTTCTTTGAGAGAATGTGAGATCAAGGGGCTTAAGGGGCAAGTGTTAGCAAATATACAGGAATCAAAGGGCAAGTCTTGGCCCCGTGCCAAGAGATTGACAAGGGTATTTCCGTTCATTATTTTTTTATTAAATTTAATGAAGGTATTTTTGCTAAACCCTGTTAAGTGCGGGTAAAAAGGCAAACCATTGCTTATGGTGTCATATTTCTGCAAAAAAGGCCACGACATCTCCTCTTTAGCGCAGTATTTCAAGTTTTGGTCCCATTTAAAATGTTTGTGCAAGAGTAGCCCCTATTTTCAACTGTTGACGTGAGTCGGTGAGTGTTAAAATTTCACACATGCTTTGATGAGCTGTCAAAAGTTTATTTGCTTACCATGTTTGCTGAATTCCAAAACTTGTTTGTTAGTTCTAAATGATGGCCCCAAATTTTGCAATTCGAAAAAAACTTTTGAACAAATGGAATTATGACGAATAGTCAGAATATGTGATAAAATTGTTCACAAAAATTGATGCACCCGTAAAAACTTGAAATTTGAGGTTATTCTTGCACAACTTTCTCTAACTTTATAAACCGTGAACCACATCACACTAAAGGAACATTTGGAAATATTTTTTTGGGCTGATTACATAAACAGCCACCAAACCATAAATATTTATTTTCTAATAGCCGCAACTATTTGTAGCCATTGCTAATTACCAAAAATAATGAAATTTGTATTATTAATATTAATATTCAATCATTATTAACTACCTAAAATAATATTTATCCATCTAACATGATAATACTGATTAGCTTAAAATATGGGGTAAGCACGATTTTAGGAGTAATTAAGCACTCTCCTAATAGACTAAAAATTCTATCTCTCTCTCTCTTGTGTAAAGGGAATACGAAATCAGTTAGTGAATACGCATATCTCCATCAAAGCTGCAGAAATTCTCAAGCAAAAACACAGGTTTGTCAAAAATCATTTTTTTTCCTTTGTAAATATGTATTTTTAATACATGCATGAATGAGATAAAAATTCTACTACTGAAAATTATACTTTTTTCAGGTATGGAAAACATTCATCTGCTGATACAGTTCAATGGGGGTGTGGAACAACGATTTTGAAATGACCTTGGTCAGTCGTTTCGGAAGTTAGGACTCCGATTGGCGTGCCGATAATTTTAAAATATTCGTAATGTCCGTTAGGACCAGTCTGTAAAATTTTAGCTAAATCAGACCTTGTTTGATAGGCATCGGAAGAAGGTTTCAATTTTTATTGTCGATAAATATTAAAAAGAGATTTTCGAGCTCGGTTTTGGCGAACGAGCTACGATTCAAAATCCGAAAGCGCCGTTGGGTTCGTATGATTATTTGTGACTTTTGTGAACTTTCGAAAGTGAATTTCGATGTTGTTCGGCTAATTTCCGCTAAAATGCGAAAGTTATATAATTTGACCTTTTTCCATTTAATTGGCATATTGAGTTTCGGGAGTCCGATTCGAGATCCGCCTTCGCGAGTATGTTACATATATTTTGTATAACTTATATGCAAAAGTTGGAATTATTTCGAATATCGTAGGGTACCATTTTAATTTTCGTCGCGAAAAGAAAGGAAAATAAAAATAAAAAGACAAAAAAAGTAAAAGAAAGATAATGAAATGAAGTTAGGCGGTGGGGGATATATATCCCCCTAATCAATTTCGACAACAGAATAGAAAGGAGCACAGAAACGAAAAAAAACAGAAAACGATTCAGAAGCAGAGAAAAATGAAATGGCGCAGAAATGGAAAAAATGCCAGAAAATGAGAAAAGGGGCCGGAAAGAAAGTAGAATTTTCACCCTGAAACATTCAGGTAATGATCCTAATATATTATTTGAGTTTATTACGTGTGTTTGAATATGTTTTAACGGTAAAACTTGAAATATTATACATCGTTTTAATAAGTTCAATTAATAGTTTAAAGGGTCAAATGGACCCCGATAACGAAATTGATTATATATTCGTACTCAGTGAGTTATGGGCAACATATAAATGTAATTTATTTGGGGTTTAGCTATGTGACCTTAAACCCTGTACATAGGCCTGGCCTGCGTATTGCGTATGCGAATAGGGTATCAGGTTCCTAACAGGATTGCCCTAAGATGTGAGGAATGAAGCCTTTATCCTAATTTGATATATTTTTCTGCTCATTGAATAGAGTGGGATCGTTTGGCAAGGAAATCAAAGGATAAAGCGGTTGTTGATTAGCCGTACTAACTTTTTGAAGAGGTAAGTGTTTATATCCATTTCTTTGGAGGCACCTGGCCTCGTGGATTTTCTACCACGTGTTCCTTACGAGTGTAGCTGTCGATAGGCGTACTCATTACGCCTTAGCTTTGAATTTACATTATATATTATATGTTATGTCCTGTTGTTGGTGTTGCATTGAGGATTTGAGCGTTGTACTCTGGCTCTGAGTTGGCATCTACTTCCCGGCTGTCGACGAGAGTCCCGCGCCGGTGAAGGATTATTATTGCATCACATTGCATTCATATGCATTATATGTCATTCATATACATTACATTGCATATCATATTGGGTGCAGGAGTATTCCGCCCCAGGAGCAGGAGTATTCCGCTCCATTGTATCATGTTGAGGGTAGGAGTATTCTGCCCCAGGATCAGGAGTATTCCGCTCCATTGTATCATATTGAGGGTAGGAGGATTCCGTCCCAGGAGAGTGCAGGAGTATTCCGCCTCAGCTTTACATTATATCGGGTGCAGGAGTATTCCGCCCCAAGAGAGTGCAGGAGTATTCCGCCTCTGGTTCATATTATATCGGGTGCAGGAGTATTCCGCCCCAGGAGCAGGAATATTCCGCTCCAGTTGATTATCAGATTGGATTCCCCTCGAAAGCAGGAGTATTCCGCTTCGAGATGGGATGGCGGGCACATGTGACCCTTTGCATCATATTTCATTTCATTTCATTTCATCTCACTTCATTTTATTGCATCTCAATTCATACCATTGTGTAGACTTGCGGTACATGACTATTGTTTTGCTTATATGTGCATTGCTTATTTGTTAACATGTTTCTGGCTCATATTCCTGGTTGAGTTTATGGTTTCATACGTGTTTCTAGTTGTTATCTGGCTCTGCCTTTTTATAATTTAAATAAGAGAAATTTTGTTTATCTGTTTCTCCTCCCTGGCTAGCTATCCTATTCTTTGAGGTGGCTAGTCTGCCCCACTTATTGAGTCCTTTTGACTCACCCTTGTTTGTTGTTTGTTTCTTGTCTATCTATTTCGTTTCGGCAGGTTCGCTCCAGGATTGAGTTCGCCACGTTGTTCAGGAGCGAAGACGACTTCAGCTGTCAGGGTGAGCCAGCTTTTATTCTGGATGGCCACCAGTTTATTGTTTATTATTTCAGTTGCATTTTGCTCCCTCCAGGAGGTATCTGTCTTCTTTTGTACTAGATGTCTAGTCTGGATAGCCCTAAACCTAGTATGTTGGGTAGTCAGCTGTAATTTTCTTTCGTACAGCTTAGAGGTGTCAATATGTCTGTGTTTTTTTTTTTTAAGTCTTGTCCTTATTTATGAATTATTATATTTATTTTTCTAATTTAATTTGTAAGGGTTCGCCCGACGGGTCTAGGGGAGGATGTCGGGTGCCCGCACGGCCTAACCGGATTCCGGGTCGTGTCAGATTTCAACTACGAAAACTACAATATGGATGGTATTGTTGTTCCTCAAGACTGTCCGTACAGTACTTTAGTTTGTTCAGTTAAAATGATGCTTGAAGGGGTTGGTTTATTGGGTTTGATCGATATCAAGTACAAGTTGAAGAATGGATTAAGGCCAATTGTATGTGCAAATGGTGGAAGTGTAATAGCTTCGCAATCAAACGGACAGAATGATTTGCAGGTATCCGCCTTGTATGGGGGACAGGATGATGATGTGATGATTGATAGTGATGGCAATGAATATGGTGGGATATGTTTGGATGACATATGTATCATAAGCGACCCAGTGCACGACGATGTTTGTGCCGGACAATTATATAGAGATAAGAAAACGCTGGTAAGTAAAATGAAAACTCTCGCGCTACAGCAGGATTTCAAAGTCAAAGTTGACAGATCATCGGCTACAAGGTAATAAATGGAAATTATAAACTGGTATAGATATCACTAAATGTATTCAGTCTAACGAAAATTCTATAGTTAGATACCAATTATATTGTTGCTGATTGTTGCTCGATCCAATTTATAATTTCAGATAAATATCTTAGGTTATGTGAATATGTACCATGTAGGTACGCTTTGTTGTGCGCTGGTAAAGAGTGTGAATGGAGCATGTGGTCGTCAAGTATAGGTGGTTCTAGTGTGTTTAAAATACGCGAATTTAATTGCACCCCGATGAATATAATTTATTCATGTATTTTCTTATATAAAAATATAAATATTTTAAATAAAATCATGAATAAATATATTTAATTCTCCTATATTTTCTAACAAATCTTGCAGTGAAAAGAATACTTGGAAAGAGATACATATCATGAATAAAGCAAATAACAAAGGAAGAAGAGTTTCACGTATGCAAGAAAGTTGCTTGGCCACAATATTTGCTCCTCATTATACATCTTGTCAATATGGAATTACACATTTAATAAAAGAATATTGGAATTAAAGCAAAGAAAGGAGCAAGAGAGGACTTCACGTATCCATGTCACTTTGCAAGAAACTTGTTACACATCTTCATCCCTTGACATAACAACAATTGATGAAGAAATTCTCCATCTATAAATAGAGGACAATTCTCCCGTAGTTGAACACCAAGTCATAGAATAGCTATTCTACTTTCTTAAAGCTTTGGTCTTTATTTTCTTTCTCTTCTTGTAAGTTCCATATTTTCTAGAAGTATTGGCAATATTGTCAATAATATAAGTCTTTTCTTTTGTTCAGATACTCCATAATGGAGTAATTTCTTTTTGTTGGGATAGTCGATGAAGCTTGATATATTTATAATACTTATCTCAGTTTTAATCTTGGCCTGAAATTATGTATTTCACATTTTACACTGTGCGGGAATGTTAGTTTTATTATTCTTTATTATCACTCCTACATATTTTATCTCACGGTTATTATCGTATTAATTTTGTAATTCTCACGGAGCAAAATTAATATGTGGTAACTGATGAATAAAATAAGTAGAGTGAAAGTAAATTTTAGTAATCTACCATTTCAAGTCCGTAGTCTTGCTTGCCTCAGTTTTAATTCTCACGGAGGAATTGTTGTAGGCAAGATTATTGATTTTTAGTAAAAATATTCTCACGAAGTTTTCACTACTTTTTGGCACAATTCAGGCAAGAAAAATATTTCGGTTTAACTGTCACTTGTTATAACTCAATTAATTTACATAACCTCACGGAGTGTTATTAATTGATTATTTTCTTGTGAGCAAAATATAATTGAATTAGAAATAAGCAATTATTCTTTAGAGAAATACATGTCAAAATTGAGGTTTTTATTATAAATATTATCAAGTGAATTCAATGATTCCCAACTCTTTTTAAATTGAAATCTTCCACAAGTTATTTTGTTTTAGTTAAAGTTATTTAAAAGTTCAAAAACTCACTTTTCATCAATTTGATTCTCTCAAATAGTAGTTGGAATATTCCAAGTCTGTAGCATAGATTTCCCAATCTCTGTGGGACGATATCTTAAACTATACTATAATTTGACAAAGCACGAACAGGAAAATCCTATACACTTTGGCCTCGTCAAATTTTTGGCGCCGTTGCCGAGGATTGACAGACATCTACTTCAGACTAAATATTTGATTACTAATTTGTGAACTTTTAATTATAATTAATATTAACTTGATCCAGTAAAAACTACTGTAACTAAACTATTGATTACTAACTTTTTCGTTTCTAGTTCTAACATTTTCATTACTGTCTCTATTCTCTAACTTCTACTGTACTTTTACTACTTATCTATAATATATATAATTGTTCTCTAATTATAGCAAGTACGGAGTTATCTTATTATTTTTTATATTAGTTCTAACCTTTGACCACTAACGGTTATATATATTAAGTTTTCCTCATTATCATTACTTTTGTTACTACTTACTGCTATTGTCATTTCGGTTAACTTTATTATATCTAGTTTTATTAGTAATATAGCTATAATCTATATTTTGTATTATTGTGTCTATCACCTTTTCTTTTTAATATAGTAGTCTTCGGTAATTTTTCTGTCACTATAATTCTACATAGTATTAACGTTTTTTTTTAACAACTTAAAGTAACGGTTTGTCAAATATTTCGTTGTTACTTAAGTACTCTTTCTAATATTTTCTTGTTACTCAAGTACTCTTTCTAATATTTTCATTACTACTTCTAACATTATCTCTTTTTCTTCGAACACTTATATTTTCTTTTGTATATTTTATTATATTATTATTTTTAGTTAGCAAGTAATATTAAAGTATTTATCTAATAGTCCATGTCACTTCTTTCATCTATCATTTTATTTTCCCTACTACTTTTATTATAACGTCGACTTTAGTATATCTAAGTTTTATTATAATTATTATTATTATTATTATTATTATAAATTTTCTTTAGAGTCGTTACCATTACTAATTACTATAGTCTATAATATAATATATGAGTAGTTCTCTATATTAAGTATTTATTATTATTATTATTATTATTATTATTATTATTATTATTATTATTGCTACTAATCTTTTTAAGAAAAAGTTAAAAAAGAAATAGAAAAAAGAAATTGTTGTTTGTACTACCGTAAGTACTGTTTTGACACAACAAGTCTTCATTTTAATTATTTAGTATTATTAGTAGCATTACAAGTATTATTATATTAGTATTACTTTTATTGCTGCTATTACTTCTAAACTATTTTGTTTTCTTTTTCTTCTTAAGTTTCTATAGTGTTATTACTAATACTGCTTCTATTTATATTATACCACAAGTATTTTTTTTCCTATTTAAATTATTACTATTACTATTATTTTCTTAATACTATTATTAGTTAGATATAAATAATAACTTATGTCATATTACTATTTTTGTTCTATCACAAACTAGTACTATCTAATCATCGTTATTTCTTTTCCATTGCTCACATAACAATAGTATTGTACTATTTTTCTTTTTCTTTTCTTTTTCCTTGAAAGGCCTTCTACCAATTTTTATTACTTTTACTTTATTACAACTACTACTACTCCACTTACGTACTACTTTCCTTCTTTTCAAACTACTCACGTGTTATCTATATTTTGCACTATCTATATTTTGCACTACTAGTACTACTTACTAGTAGCTATTTTATATATAGTACTTTTGTATTTTTATTGTTAGTACTAATTCTCCCCTATTCTTTTTTTTATTTATTGTTATATTATTATTATTAACTAGTTTACTTTATACCTACTATTTTTATTATCTTTAATTTTTTTTCTTCCTTATACTATTTTCTTTCTGGTACTGATATTACTACTACTTTAAAATATTATTTTTTTTAAAATTTTATTATTTAAAAATTTCAAGTAGTTTATGACCCGCTCTTCTAACAAAGAGTTGGTCATTTACGATCCTGAAATTGAAAAATCTTTACGGTTGCGCAGGAAAGGACAATCATCATCTTCTCAAAGCGCAACTTGTGAAAAATGGAGCAGCAACAAAGAGATGACAACAACCAACTGGGAATAGATCCACCAGTCATTGTAGAAGATCAGTTTGACGAAGTGGCGCCAAGACCAGCAAACAGAATCCTAAGGGGTTATGCTAGACCAGACCGTTTCAACTGCGAGTCTAGTGTTAGAAAATCCCCAGTTGCAGCCAACAACTTTGAAATCAGGACCGGCCTGATTCAAACAATTCAACAATCATGTACTTTCACCGGTGATCCAAGTGAAGATCCACACAGTCATTTAATTGATTTCTTGGAACTAGTTGAAACTGCTAAATATAATGGAGTATCTCCTGAAGCAATCAAGTTAAGACTATTTCCTTTTTCTTTAAAAGGTGATGCCAAGACTTGGTTGCGGAGTTTACCTCAAGGTTCTATTACTACATGGGACCAGATGACTCAGAAATTTTTAAATAAATATTTTTCCCCTGCTAAAACAACAAAGTTAAGACAAGATATTTCTAATTTCTTGCAGACTGACACTGAGTCAGTTTATCAAGCATGGGAAAGATTAAAAATAATGCTAAGAAAATGTCCACATCATGACATTCCTGAGCATATGCAGCTGTACATTTTCTATCACGGGTTAAAACCATCTTCTAGAAATGTGATAGATGCAGCTGCAGGAGGTTCCATAATAGGAAAAACCACTATTGAAGCATTGCAATTGTTGAATGAAATTTCTGAAAATGCTATTCAATGGCCATCTGATCGTGTAGTAATAAAAAGAGCTGCTACGGTAAATCAGGCAGATGCTTTAAATACACTAACACAACATATTGTTTCTTTGGCTCAAAAGTTTGAATCTTTTCAGGTTAATACACAACAACTAAGCCAGTCTGAGACTTGCGACATGTGTGGAGGAAACCATCTGAACCATGAATGCCAAGCAACCAATCAGAATGATGAAGAGGTCAATGCCATCGGGTACAAGCCATACCCTTTTGGAAGTCCAATGGCACAAAAACATTCAGGATTTCAATGGAGCAATCCAAATGGTGCTGAGAATTCTCAAAGCTTCCAGAAGCAACAGATACAAGGACCACCCGGATACCAGAATCAAAATCGTGTGCAACCGAATTTCAGGCCATATCAGCAAGCAACTCCATATCAACAAAGGCCTCAACAAGCCCATCAAAGTCTAGATGACCTTTTGTACAAGTACATTAAGGCCACTGACGAGAAAATGGAAAGCCAAAATTCTGCCCTTAAGAATTTAGAAATTCAGGTAAGCCAATTGGCAACTCTTGTTTCAGAAAAGATTCAAGGTCCCTTACCAAGCAATACAGAGAAAAATCCAAAAGAACACCTTAAGGCCATCGCCTTACGGTCAGGTAAGAATCTTGGTGATCCATATGCTGACAGACAGGAAAAGAACCAGCCAGAGCAACAGGTAGACAAGGGTAAGAATGTTGAAACACCCAGTGAACTGTCACAAGAGAAAGAAGTCCAGAAAAAAGAAAAAAATATTGAAAAAGTAACTCCTCTCCCTGTGACAATTCCTTTTCCACAAAAAATGAAATGAGAAAAGCTTGATAATCAATTTGCAAAGTTTTTGGAAATTTTAAAGCAAATTCACATTAATATTCCTTTTGCTGATGCTTTGTTGCAAATGCCTTCATATGCCAAATTTCTAAAAGAAATCTTGTCAAGCAAAAGAAAATTGGAAGAAGTTTCTGTGGTAATGCTTACTGAAAAATGCAGTGCTATACTTCAAAATAAGCTACCACAAAAGCTCGGTGATCCAGGAAGTTTTACAATTCCATGTACCTTGGGAGGATTACATTTTGAAAAAGCACTTTGTGATTCTGGAGCTTCAATTAATTTGATGCTATTTTCTATTTTTAGGAAATTTGATCTTGGTGAGATGAAAAATACAGTTGTTTCTCTTCAATTTGCAGATCAAAGTACTAAAAAACCTAAGGGAATAATTGAAAATGTTCTTGTGAGAGTAGATAAGTTTGTTTTCCCTGTAGATTTCATAGTACTTGAAATGGAAGAATGTCCTGATGAACCAATAATTTTAGGTAGACCTTTTCTTGCTACAGGTAGAGCAACCATAGATATCCATCAAGGACAACTGATTCTAAGAGTTGATGAAGAAAGAGTCATTTTTGATATGCAAAAGATTCTAAAATTTTCAGGAGATGAGACATCATCTTCTTGTTTTTCAATTGACATGATTGGTGATCTTGCAGATGAATTTAAAGATGATCAATTGATTTTAGACTCAATGGAGAGATGTTTGGCTAAATCTGGCACCATACAGGATGATGATCTTGTAGTCAGAAGTGAAGCAAAATTATTGGAACATGATTCTAAGGAAGAGGATGAAATGCAATCAAAAGAAGTTCACACAAAAATTGAACTCAAAATTCTCCCTTCCCATTTGAAATATGTTTATCTTGAGCCTGAATTATTTCCAGTAATAATTTCATCTTCTCTGTCTGCAGAACAAGAACATAAATTGATTGAAGTACTCAAAGCACATAAAGGAGCCATAGGGTGGACTATAGAAGACATCAAAGGCATTAGTCCAGCAATTTGCACACACAGAATCCTCATGGAGGATAGCTACAAGCCAATAGTCCAACCCCAAATGAGATTGAATCCAGCAATGCAAGAAGTGGTAAAAAATGAAGTTATTAAGCTTCTCGCAGCAGGTATTATTTACCCCATTTCTGACAGCCCTTGGGTAAGTCCTGTTCAGGTGGTACCAAAGAAAGGAGGTATGACGGTAATACAAAATGAAAATAATGAACTCATACCTACCAGAACAGTGACAAGATGGAGAGTCTGTATTGATTACAGACGTCTCAATGATGCCACCAGAAAAGACCATTTTCCTTTACCATTTATTGATCAAATGCTAGAAAGAGTAGCAGGAAATGGTTTTTATTGTTTTCTAGATGGATATTCAGGGTATAACCAGATACCAATTGCACCAGAAGATCAGGATAAGACAACTTTCACATGTCCCCATGGAACCTATGCATATAGGAGAATTCCATTTGGTTTATGCAATGCACCTGCTACATTTTAGCGATGCATGTCTGCAATTTTCTCTGACATGACTGAAAATTTTTTGAAATTTTTTATGGATGATTTCATCCTTTTTGGTAAAACATTTGAAGATTGTCTCAACCATTTGACCTTAGTTCTTAAGAGATGTGAAGAGACAAACTTGATTCTTAATTGGGAAAAATGTCATTTTATGGTTACTGAGGGAATAGTTTTAGGACATAAAATCACTGCTAAAGGGATAGAAGTTGATAAGGCTAAAATTGATCTTATAGCAGGATTACCCCCCTCCCACAACTGTTAAAGGCATTAGAAGTTTTTTAGGCCATGCAGGTATTTACAGACGGTTTATAAAAGATTTTTCAAAAATTTCAAAACCTCTAACTAACCTTTTGATGAAAGATGTCAAGTTTGATTTTTCAGGTGATTGTTTAGAAACTTTTGAAACTCTTAAGGAGAAATTATCATCTGCCTCTGTAGTTGTATCCCCTGATTGGAGCCAACCTTTTGAAGTCATGTGTGATGCTAGTGATACAGCTGTTGGAGCTGTTTTAGGCCAGAGAAAAGATAGGATCTTTCGTCCCATATACTATGCCAGTAGGACTTTGAATGAAGCTCAACTGAATTATGCCACAACAGAAAAAGAACTATTGGCAGTAGTATTTGCTTTTGATAAGTTTCATTCTTATTTGATAGGAACCAAGGTCACTGTTTTCACTGATCATGCGGCTTTAAAATACCTCTTAACAAAGAAAGATGCCCGACGTAGATTGTTAAGATGGATTTTACTTCTGCAAGAGTTTGACCTTGAAATAAAAGACAAAAAGGGAACCGAAAATCAAGTAGCTGACCATTTGTCTAGATTAGAGAACCCTAGAAGAATTTCCTGATGAACATATCTTTTCTGTCAGCTCAGTTGTGACTCAACCACCCTGGTTTGCAGACATTGCAAATTACTTGGTTGCAAAGTGGACACCCCAAGATCTCTCTTACCAACAAAGAAAAAAACTTATATCTGATGCTAAGTATTATCTGTGGAATGATCCTTACTTGTTTAAATATTGTGCAGATAATATTATTAGAAGGTGTGTGCCTGAAGAAGAAATGAGCAAGATTTTGCATCATTGCCATGATGGAGCAATTGGAGTCCATTATGCTGCAAATCGGACAGCCTTTAAAGTTTTGGAGGCTGGATTCCTCTGGCCAACACTTTTCAAAGACGCTCGAGCATATGTTGCACAATGTGACAGGTGTCAGAGAACAGGTAACATCACTAAAGGAGATGAAATGCCACTGCAATCAATTCAGGTATGTGAGATATTTGATGTCTGGGTATAGATTTTATGGGACCGTTTCCTTCATCTCATTCATTCGAATATATCCTTGTGGCTGTTGATTATGTTTCACGATGGGTTGAAGCCATTCCCACAAGAAAGAATGATGCTCGAACTGTGTGCGATTTTCTCAGAAAAAATATTTTTACCAAATTTGGCACACCACGAGTTATCATTAGTGACCAAGGCACTCATTTCATGAATAGACAATTTGCTGCATTGCTATCAAAATATGGTGTAACTTACAAAACAGGAACACCATATCATGCTCAAACTCAAGGGCAAGTTGAGGTGTCTAACCGCGAATTAAAAAGGATACTTGAAAAAATGGTTGGAATCTCAAGAAAAGACTGGGCTTTAAAATTAGATGATGCATTATGGGCATACCGAACGGCATTTAAAACGCCAATTGGAACATCCCCATATAGATTAGTCTTTGGAAAAGCTTGCCATTTGCCAGTCGAATTAGAACACAAAATTTTTTGGGCATTAAAAGCACTGAATTTTGATTTAACACACTACAAGAATTGTGGCTTTTAGCGACCACTTTTTAACGAAAGGATATGAATCCGGTCGTTGATAATATACTTGTAACGTCCAATAAATCTTCCCCTCGTTAAAATCAATTTCTAGGTGAGCTATAGCGAAAGGACTTAACCCGGTCCATAATAACCACAATATCCGGACGTAATATGTAAAAAGTTAAGCGGGAAATATGATACCACCAAATTTTTTACATTTTGAATAAACCACTAAGGGGTCGTTCGGTTTGGCTTGTGTTTTACGCGGGTATTAACTATTAATACGGGTATTAGTAATGTGGGTATTAATAATGTGTGTATTAATAATGTGGGTATTGGTAATGCGGGTATTAGTTATGTGGGGCTTAATAATGTGGGTATTAGCCACGCATATATTATAGCGTAGGGATTATTTGTTGAATCATTGATATATTACAAATTAACAAAAAATATTATTATTTAAAATACTTATTTACTCCTTAAATAAAATTTTAAAATATCTTTATTATTATGAGGGTTAATTTTGTCATTTTAAATTTTAATACCTGCATTATTAATACCCACATTATTAATACCACCTTCTACCCCGCATAAAATAATACATAGATTCCCGCATTAATAATGCGGGTATTAATAATGCGGAATATACAAAAACGCAACCAAACGTTGCACTAATTTTATGCAGGTATTAAAATTTCACAAAAACCAACTGAACGCTGCGCTAAATTAACGCTGAGTTTTGTGCGGGTATTAAATGTTTATACCTGGTACCGAACGACCCCTAAGTTATCAGGAAAAGAAAAACTTTTATTCCACCACTAGGGCTCCTCGTTATACTCGCCTCCTAAACATGTAACCAGCCACAAGACTTTCATGTCCTCATCTTTTCCACTACTGCTACTACTTTGAATCTTTTCCTATTTTACTTTCGATTTGATCTATTTGACATTGTTATATTGTTCAATCTCCATTTTCCTTGAATTGAATTCTAAGTGAATTTTCGTTTTGCCCAAGTTTCTGGTCTATTCAGCGATTCAATACCCAACAAATCATTCCAGTTTTTTTCTTTTTCGGTTAGGTTCTATGTGAGCAAGTTCAAGTTCTCGTTTGTACAACTTTTCTATTATCTTTCTTTTATTGTTTTGATATAGTCTATTTGCACATTCTTTTGCAAACCCTAGCTTGTTAAATTTTTTACTAAGCCAAATTTTAACTAATTATTATTATTTATATGTTAAAAACTTTGACAAAATACGGTGTAATTTCACTAATTAATTAATTATGTTCATGTTCGCTTAGGTTTCCTAAAGAGAAGATCTGTCACATTTCAGGTGTGTTGTTTTACATTATTGCAGGCTCTATAAATCTCTGTAAAAGCAATCAGGTTCTCTTGTTTATATCTAACTTTTCTAATTTTCTATATGGTCAAGTATGGTGTAGCCATGTAGATATGTGTCGTTTTCGTTTTGCTGATGGAAATTCGACTGTGGCTTGATTTGACTTGTAGATTGGTTGATGTTTTGCTTTGTGATGTTGAAATTTAGATGCACTTTTAGCATGTTTAATTGGATTTACGTGGTTAGATTTCAATTGGTTATTGAGACCCCAAAGTAGAATGTGGTGAGGCATCAATTTTGATTTACATGTTTGCTTTTACTTGTAAATAGATCCATGTTTGTAATATCAGACGGTTCATTCTGATAGACTTTCCCTCTCTATATTTTACCCAGTTTCATTCCGATCACCTTTTTCGTGTCCATAAAAATAGGTTAAGTTACTAAATGATTGCTCTAAATGTACGGTTTGTTTAAAAAATATTTAGCCTAACTTTGCTCGTTGGATGCTGGTTCTGCAACCATAAATTTATTTTTTCTAGTTTCTTTGTAATGGTAGTGTCATTAATATGATCATTAGGTTACTTTCCGACAGCTAATGTGCTAGATTTTAGTGTGGGAACTCTAAACTATCATTTGGAATTTCAGGAACCAAGAATCTTGGAACACCATATTATGTCAGTCATATAAAAGATTGAGATAGCATTGTGTAAATCATGTTCCAATCAGTGATTCTCTATAGGTTTTGGCATTGAAGCATGTGAGTGATCTTTACTAATGAAATGATGACGGTAGATATTCTTTTGTTTTTCACATTTTTTTCTGGTTGACTGCTTAACCTTGAAAAGAATTACTTAAACTTTTGAGAAAATGGTTTCTGATTGTGGAAATTACTTAACCTTTCAAGACCGTGGAATAAACCAAGTTTTTTGTTATGTAGCCTCCAAAATCAAATTAATTGATTTGTTGAATTGATTTCGAATCGTTAAGTTTTGCTCAATCTGACAGTGTTTAGTTGCTTTGTTTGTTTTTGAGTTCTTGTTATGTATAATTGGAGGTATGGAACACAGAGGGTTGATGCAATCTTAAAGTTTTTTTTTTTTGTTGATAGAAAGGTAATTTTTCTTTTATGGAAAAGATAATTTGAATTCTAGATTGCAGTACGTGCTGTGGGTTAGGCACTGTCACAGGGCGACCCTGCTGCAACAAAGATTGGTGTCAAAATCAAGATGGTAGAAAGGGGATCCCATCATTAACCGAGATACGAATTATGCGCCATCGGAATTCTCAATTATAAAATAAATGATTGCACTTATATTTTGCAAAGGAAGCTGAAAGCATGAAATTATAGTAACTGTTGCTGGGTTACCCATGACAATTGATACTGATACATGGATATGATAAGTAATGTCAGCTAACACATGATTTGTTATCTTGTATGATTTATGTTCGCCGGAAATATATAGTGTTCTGATGAGGGACATAAATTGTGCTTCTTTGCCTTAGGTTCATCTATTTTTCATAGAATTACTTTGTAATACAATTATTTAAGTCTTCTTTGTTCAAAATATTTGTGTGACTTGTTTATTCAAATGTGAAGGGAGGCATAGATGGTAAGCTAACAGATGTGGCAACTATTTTTTTTTTTAGACTCGTACAAAGGACAAAAACCTTGTCGAACCTGAAACCAATGAAAAATATGTATGTTTATTGAAAAATTTCATTCAACATCTGTGCTTTTATTTAGTGCGTTGATTTTTTTTAACAATTCCTGTAATTTGTAGGCTGAAATTTAAAAAAAAAGGTAGAATCTGAGCCGTCTCTTACATACATTGAGGTAGTAGAAAGATGCTTTGGACCTCAAAGCAAGAGTCATGCAATTGGATTTGGGGGTGGGATAACCGCTAAGGAGTTGAAAGGCGGTAGTAACTCATCAAAGGCTGAATTTTTGGATGAGCTGAGAGCTACTCGAAAAGAAAAGGAATCACTACAAAAATGCGTGGATGATAATAGAGAGCATATGAAAATGGATTGAAAGCCTATTGTTTGCTGGATCTTCATCACCAACATCTTCGAGAGAACAATAAGTTGAATCATTTAACAGGTTAGTACATTTTTTTTTCAGCATACTGGTTTAGCGAGTTGGTTTGCTATAAATTCCTTTTTCAATTGCCAACCAGATTTGAGAATCCTTCTTTGTATCATCCTGCATAATTTGTTCCGACAGATTAAATAACCTGCTCATAACATCAGACTCTGAATTTTTGCGAGTGTTTAGTCTTGTTTAGATTCTTTAGTAAGTGTGAAGTCATTTAATGATGTGTGTGACCTGGTCCCTGACTTGTTCCATATATTAGTTGTTTAAATTGTTTGACTGAAAATTGGGGAATTGGTGGCACCTGTTAGTGTATGGACATAAAGTTTTCTGTTTCTTTGTTCTTTTAAGTGAGGTTTTGGACTCGTTGTTCGTTTTAGTGATGTCTATGGAGTGTAATAAATGTAAATAATTGATCTTTGATTCCTCAGGATGATTCTATAAAAATAAAAGAAAAACTCTCTTAATGACTCGAATAAATCATTAATATAGCGATGTCTTTGGTTTCGCTTAATTCAAAATATAAGTCTGACAGCGGGCTAGAAAGTACATATCCAGTGACAAAATTAAAACTTCACGAACCCTCTAAAGCTGCTGGTTGCATTAAGAGTTCCTCCAGCCATTACAAGTAGCAGAGATAAATATACATCAATTGGAGCGAACCTACCTGCTAACCCTTTAAATGCATATAGAGCAGGCCCTTTTGAGAATACCGGGAGATATGAAGGTTGCTAAAGGTTAAACAAACTAACATATTTTGAAGTAAGGAACTAGAAGATGTTTGATAACAAGCCATGGGACACATAATTGAAGTGCGCAGATATATGATTCAGCATAACACTAATATTCCACATTGAATCAAACCAAAATCTCATACTCTCCAATCCATCCTGTTTATTGGATAACATGAAAATAATAGTTTTAAGAATAGTAGGACTATTAGAAAAAAAGTAGGCGCACTATGTCTAACATACAATAAGACATTCAAGAAACTTTTTGCTAAAAATCTTATCTCTACGTAGAAAGCCGAGGTGCTTATCATGTACTTGAGTATCCCACCTATTGATAGACATGAAAATATCTAGAGATACTCATTCCAATGACAAACCCTTATAATACATTTCACAACTAAACCAAGAAAAGAAAGCAAACTGAGAAGAAACTAGGTGAAATGTTATATTTATACCTCGTATCCATCTCCCATCAATATAACACCCAAGTCTTTAACTGATGCTCTAGGCAGAGTGTCTGCATATTCTTTCTTACGAATTGCCTCAGCTGAGCATAAGAAAGGCCATCTGCACATTTAGTTACTTTTGACACTAAGTTACCACCCTCTCCAATGATGTTTCCCTTCAAATAAATCCTGCACAAGAGGTTAGCCAAAGAGGGTTGGCAGAAGAAAAGTTGATATATCAATTGAAAGAAAGATAAGATAAGCAGCTGATATTTTATCCCATTAACGTCTAAATACTTCTATCACACTGGAGAATGAAACATGTGATAGAGATATACTTTCTGCGTGTTGTGTAGCAAATATAAGATAGATAATACAAAGAACTGAATACCAAGATAATTATACTCTTCTACAGTGAATTTCTAATTACATGCATAGTAGAGATCTTCAAAAAGAATAATTTATTAAACTTTCAAGAAGACGCTTACTTTTTTTTCTCTGTAATTTTTTCTTTCAATGGGTGAAGGGGTGTGATGGATGCCTTAGAAGCACAACATAGTTGATATTAGAATTTTGGTAAGTGTATAATTTACTTTGATGTCATTCGTGTGAACTGATTTCTTAAAACTTCATAAGTGATATTTATTAAAAATTTATATTATCTATGCATATAATTTATATTCAATATACAATTGTATAGTTGTACAAAAAATTTGAAGCTTTCAGCTTATGAACAACATATCAGGAAATAGAAATAATTAATTAAACTTACTACTGTTCACATAAGAAGTTAATAGGAGTATTACTTATCATTACAACAGTAAATTCATTTGTCTCCAAATCTGGAGCCATGAATTAGTCAATCTTCTTAGTACAGTACAATACGATTAACATCTTCTACAATAGCAATATACTATGTCACTCTGCAATTTCCATGGTGGTCTGGCTGTTTCTTGGATCAGGTGTACCGCTAGCATAGAGTCTAGCTCAAGGGTGAACCCATACATTTGTTTTTAACAGTACCACAACTGGTGAACTTTTTTGGTATTGCAAAATGTTGAATAGAAATTGGTGGTACATTTTATAAATGGTGGTGTATTGTTGTCCATATTTTAATGTATTCTGATATAATGTAGTCCCTGATGCCAGAGTCTTTAAGGAATGATAGGCTTGCTTGGGGTAAATTAAATGCAGATTTTGTTTCACTAGTATATTTCTTTTTAAATGTGAAGATTACTTGTCTATAAATGGGACCTTGGTAAATTCTTGACTCATGGTACTTTATCCTCTACTCTTTTTGCTCACAACATTTTAGCAATATATTTCCAGTAAGTATGTTACGTTTTTTTTTTAAAGAAAGTAAAGTTTTGCCACCTAACTGATAGGCTTGTTCTTTTTTCACAGATGAAGATTAAGATGAAGAATTGAAAGTATGAAAAAAGTCCAGAGGAAGTTGAAGTAGAAGATGTTTTTGGATTTGTTAGGTGTTATTGTTTGTACATATGCTAAAAAATCTCTTTTTGGAGTCATAACGTGATAAGATTTGGATATGTATATTGTTTTAGTATTATGTGATGGTTTATCTCTTAATAATTAATAATAAAATTTTATGACTTGATTATTTTAGTATATTTTTGAATTTGTGTATATATACGTGTGAAAGCATAAAAGATAATGATTATATTCTATAATCATAAAAAAATATAAATTTAAATATGAATTAAATATTCAAATTAGTGAAGGGAAATTCTATCGTTAAAATTTTGTAGTTGTTTATAGTGATGTACAATTAACGAAAGGAACTCTAGTCGTAATAATTACACAACGACCAAATTTCTTGTTGACATTCAAAGAGTTTTAATGACTGGATTTATGATTAGCGAAGGGAAATGTCGGTCGTTAAATTGACGAACAACGACTGGATTTTGTATGGTCGTAAAAGAGTAATTAACGACCGGATATCCGGTCGTTAATCTTTTAACGTGAGAGCCTATAACGACCGGTGACGATCGGATTTTATACGGTCGTTATTGGGTTATAACGACCGGATTTACACTTTTAACGACCAAAATATCCCTTCGCTAAAAGCCATATTTCTTGTAGTGACATCTGCTGGTAAAAATAGATTTTTTCAGATTAATGAATTGGAAGAGTTGAGGCTGGAAGCTTATGAAAATGCCAAGATTTATAAAGAAAAAAATAAAAAAATGGCATGACAACTTGATCTGACAAAAAAGCTTCAAAATTGGAGATCAGGTACTTCTGTACAATAGCCGACTCAGGTTATTTCCTGAAAAATTGAAATCCAGATGGACAGGTCTTTACATTGTTACAGATGTCACTCCATATGGAGCAATTGAAATTCAACAGATTAATGGAGGAGACAAGTTTAAAGTCAATGGCCACAGGCTAAAATTGTATTTTGGAGGACATTTTGAGCAGCAACCATCAGTAACCATGATAGATTGATGAGTTTCACAGTTACTACGTCGAGCTGACGACGTTAAACTTAGAACTAAGGTTTCTTACCCGTAGCCATTGAGGGTGAAGCAATGGAGCCTTATAAGTCCAACATAGATCTGACTAATTAAATGCTTAACCAATTGATCTGGTCAATATCCAGATTATTGTACAACCGGAACATCTCATGACGGCCTCTTCAAAAAAAGTGTCACCTAGACAGGAGTAACTCCATGGTGATCGGTATGCCTAAGTTACTGGTTGGTTAACCATTCAATTGTGCAAATCTAATCTTGGCACAGGTAATTTTCTAGTTTATATTCAAACTAGGACCTTATGACAGTTAAGGTGTTAAAATAATCAGTCTATTACACATAGAATATGTGTGGTCACAGTTTCTTTCAAGCTTTCTTCTGTGATCGTAATTTTGAAAGCCAAAAATATTTTTTTTATTTAAATTATTAAGTAGTATTTTCTATTTTAATTATCCTAGTTTTAAAAAAAAATTCCTTTTACTCCCTTTCCACTCGTGTTGAAACGTGTTTTCATTCTGGAGAATGAAATGTTCAAGTGTGGGGGAGGATTATTCTGATTTATATATTTTAAATATAATATCTTCTTCTAAACTGTGATTTTTTGTAGGTATTTAATTAACAACATAAATTCTTTACATTATGCTCAATATTATTTCTTTTTATTTTTCACCATATGTTTTTCCATGAACGATTTTGATTTTGTGAAAACAGTAGCAAGCATCTTCGACTCAGGAAATTATTGGGATTGAGAAAAGTTATGATCACAAAAGCAGGAAGAATCAATAAACTTGGCTAGAACTTGCTCTAAATGTTTTTCGAGGCGAAATAATGGATGACACTGATTTTTGAAAAATGAACTTAGGCCTTCTTTGATTCCCAATTCTAGCCTCTTTATTTTTCATCCAAATATACATATTTTACCTCTTAGAACCTTTTTAGCCTTGATCCTAATTTTTTTTAACACCGTATTTCTCTTTAAAAAAAAAAAAGAAGAGAAAATATATATATATATATATATTAGTGGTATATATGTATATATCTATATATATACGCATAAAAATACACTTTCTTCCAGCAGTTAATGAGTACAGATTGATATCAACAAGAGGAAGAAGTACCAAAAAAAAAAAAAGAAGAGAATATATGATTGTTAATGATATTGCAAAGGCGGGGAATGTAATAAGGAGGAGTGCTTAGAAAAAAAAAGGATGAAAATACTAAGAACCAAGAAATGTTTGCTCAAAGGTGGAAGGAGAAAAGTCACTATAAATATATCCTTACCCTACCAGCCTATAGCCTGACATTACAAGCCAAGAAAAGTCCTAAAAGATTTTAAATATTAGTGTTGTATCTATATTAGTGGAGATAAACATGAAAAGCAAGCCTATGGACTCAGCTATGATACTTACTGAATAAGTGATCATAAATTTATCAATTCTGAAAGATTCAAGGGGACAAGAATGCAAGCTTTTGTTGATCAAGTCAGAATTCAGACATAAGGTAAAAGATTTGGTGAATTTAGAAAGGATAATTGCATTGAACATAATGAGAGATATTTATTTTGAATAAATTTGATATAATACAAAAGGCATAAGTTTTGAAAAAAAAAAAATCTTTTTCCTCGAGGACGAGCAAAAGTTCAAGTGTGGGGGAATTTGATGAATATAATTTATTCATGTATTTTCTTATATAAAAATATAAATATTTTAAATAAAATCATGAATAAATATATTTAGTGCTCCTATATTTTCTAACAAATCTTGCAGTGAAAAGAATACTTGGAAAGAGATACATACCATGAATAAAGCAAATAACAAAGGAAGAAGAGTTTCACGTATGCAAGAAAGTTGCTAGGCCACAATATTTGCTCCTCATTATACATCTTGTCAATATGGAATTACACATTTAATAAAAGAATATTGGAATTAAAGCAAAGAAAGGAGCAAGAGAGGACTTCACGTATCCATGTCACTTTGCAAGAAACTTGTTAGACATCTTCATCCCTTGACATAACAACAATTGATGAAGAAATTCTCCATCTATAAATAGAGGACAATTCTCCCGTAGTTGAACACCAAGTCATAGAATAGCTATTCTACTTTCTTAAAAGCTTTGGTCTTTATTTTCTTTCTCTTCTTGTAAGTTCCATATTTTCTAGAAGTATTGGCAATATTGTCAATAATATAAGTCTTTTCTTTTGTTCAAATACTCCATAATGGAGTAATCTCTTTTTGTTGGGATAGTTGATGAAGCTTGATATATTTATAATACTTATCTCAGTTTTAATCTTGGCCTGAAATTATGTATTTCACATTTTACACTGTGCGGGAATGTTAGTTTTATTATTCTTTATTATCACTCCTACATATTTTATCTCACGGTTATTATCGTATTAATTTTGTAATTCTCACGGAGCAAAATTAATATGTGGTAACTGATGAATAAAATAAGTAGAGTGAAAGTAAATTTTAGTAATCTACCATTTCAAGTCCGTAGTCTTGCTTGCCTCAGTTTTAATTCTCACGGAGGAATTGTTGTAGGCAAGATTATTGATTTTTAGTAAAAATATTCTCACGAAGTTTTCACTACTTTTTGGCACAATTCAGGCAAGAAAAATATTTCGGTTTAACTGTCACTTGTTATAACTCAATTAATTTACATAACCTCACGGAGTGTTATTAATTGATTATTTTCTTGTGAGCAAAATATAATTGAATTAGAAATAAGCAATTATTCTTTAGAGAAATACATGTCAAAATTGAGGCTTTTATTATAAATATTATCAAGTGAATTCAATGATTCCCAACTCTTTTTAAATTGAAAATCTTCCACAAGTTATTTTGTTTTAGTTAAAGTTATTTAAAAGTTCAAAAACTCACTTTTCATCAATTTGATTCTCTCAAATAGTAGTTGGAATATTCCAAGTCTGTAGCATAGATTTCCCAATCTCTGTGGGACGATATCTTAAACTATACTATAATTTGACAAAGCACGAGCAGGAAAATCCTATACACTTTGGCCTCGTCACACCCATATTTGCCCTGAAGAAGAGAGGCTGCTTTCAGATCGACATGCAAGTTATGCAACAATAGGTGAAATTATAAAGGAGAAATTCAATGATCCTAAAAGAGTATATACACCTAATAATATAATACAGGACATTAGGAAAGATTATGGTCTTGAACTTAATTACATGAAGGCATGGAGATCGAAGGAAAGGGCGCTTGAACTGTTAAGAGGAAATCTATCTAAATCATATAGTCTGTTGCCGAGTTATCTGTATATGGTTAAAACAACGAATCCAGGTTCTGTGAAAAAGCTGCACAAAAGCTCTAACAATCGGTTCAGATATGTGTATGTATCATTGAATGCATCTATAAAAAGTTGGGAGTACTGCAGGCCAGCTGTAGTGGTAGATGGCTGCTTTATTTCAGATGTTCATGGAGGTACACTGATAGCAGCTTCAACCCAGGATGGTGAATGTAACATTGTTGATGATTTTTTATATAATTGATGGCGATAAATATGTGATGTTGTTTTAGTTGTATTGTAGTTAATCACCAGAATACTCAGTAATCGTTTGTATTGATATAGGTAGCATTGTTCCACTTGCTTATGCAGTCGTCGATTCGGAGAATGACAAATCGTTGAAGTGGTTTTTTGAATCATTCAGAGAGACGTATGGAGTCCGGGTTGGTATGTGCATTGTATCTGACAGGTGTCCAGCATATCGCGTGCTTGTTCAATAATCTATCCAGAGGTGCCCCACTGCATATGTGTGTATCATCTTTGGAATAATGTAAAAGCGAACTTTAAGATTAGCCATAAAGAAATATGTGAAATGTTTTTCACCTTAGCATGTGAAATGTTTTTCACCTTAGCAAAGGCAAATACCGTTGAGGAGTTTGATCATTACATGAAAGAACTTGAGAAAGTAGATAAAAGAGTGAAGAAATATCTGTCTGATATTGGTTACCATAAGTGGTCCCGTGCGTACGCAGAGGCAAATAGGGCAGAGATGATGACAAGCAACATAGCAAAGTCTATTAATAGAAGAAATAAGCATGCACGGTCTATGCCTATCGTAAAGTTGATTGACGCAATGAGAGATATGGTGAGGAAGTGGAATTGGGAAAATAGTAAAAAATCCATGGGTACTTTTAAGGTGCTGACTAACAAAAATCAGAGTATTTTCACGGCTAGTATGAAAGCTTGGAGGCGGATGACGGTATGATTTAAATATTTATAAATTCTGTTACATACAGTTTCTGTTGTATACGTACGTATATTAATTGATTTTCTGTTATATATGTACGTACATAAGTCATACCTTCAAATGAATACATGTACGAGGTGCATGATGGTGGGACAAAGCATGTGGTATGCCTTCGTTATAAGACATGTACGTGTAGAAGGTTCCAGTTGGATGAATTGCCTTGCCCTCACACACAGGCAGTGCTGAAATACAACAATATCGATCCTTATAGCTACTGCTCACCTTTATGCACAAAGGAGAACCTGGTTAAAACATATGAACACCCTGTTTTTCAAATGCAAGATCAGAGCGCTTGGACAGTTCCTGCTGAGATATTGGAGGAGGAAGTCCCGCCACCTAAGGGGTGAATGCAAGCTGGCAGACCAAAGCTGGGAAGTTAAGTGCAAACTTGCATGTAGTCGTTGTGGCAAATAAGGACATAATCGGAAGACATGTCGTAATCCTCCAATGGTTTCTTAAAACTGGCAGGATCGCTACTTTTCTGTTGCTTGAGAATTAGGAATTTCAATAATTTGTTTCAACATTATGGAATGCCATTTTATGTCTTTAATTAGATTTTGAATTCAATAAAACTTGATATTCATTGATCAAATAAAGCTTGAACATCATTTATTGCAACTAATTGAGAACTTGATATTCAGTGCTTCAATTTTTACCAATTTCTTTTTTTTGTCAATATAACGTATGTACTTAATAATAATTTAAATATAATGTATATATGTTGAAAGAAGGCTAAAAGTATACATATTTGGTTATGTAAAAGTATGGTTATATAGAGGGAACATAACTAATGGAAGTACAGTAGACATATTGAAATTGTTCAATATGTATCAAATATATCATAGTCCTAAAAATAAGGACTAATATAGCTATTTAGATGTGCATATCTACATAGTCGAATATCAAGATGATGTTGTGTTCATATTTCCATAAAGTTATAGTTGTTCAATTTTGATTATTTTCATACTATAATTTAGATATGTGTATTTAAGTTGGTGGAAATGAAAATATTTTGTTAGAATAATTGAACGATTTGTGATATAAAGTAGTATTGAATATGTGGGAATGCATGATATTGTTACGTTGATATTATCTACATATTTTATATGATAGCAGTATATTTAATGTAAAAATTGTATGAACATATTATGTACATGTTAAAAGATATGATATTCACAAATTAATATATGTTTATTCATCTAATACATCTAATACACCTGATACACAAAAGTAGACAAATAGTTTAAAGAAATATAAGGGAAAGACAAAATAATAAATAAAACAGTCACAACTTTATTTAAATACCATACTGAAATAACAAAAACTGACAATGTCATATGCCAGAATAAGCGACATTCAAATAACAATCAGAGAATACCAAAACATCAGCTAAAATAATAACAAGTGTTCAAAGCAAAATACTTAAAGACTTGGTTCATAACAGCGACAGAATGACTAAATCAACACACTATTGGTCTTCAAGCTCACTTTCCTGATTTGCAGCCTGCTTCTTAACTCCATAATCCCACAGCAGTGCCCCATATCGTTTCCTATATCGAGTAATATTGCAACCAAGAGGACGCATGTTGCGTCCATGCATGAAATGCTCAACAAAAGTAAGAGCAAAAACACCATAGTCACTGAACCAACCATAAAGAAAAGTAAAATTAATAAACAGAGTGTAGTTATGATAATAGATATCAATTGTCAAAATAATGTAACATAGACACTTACGATTTGCGTACACCAGTCATGTCATATATATGTAACACCTCCCACTTTTCAGTGATTGGTTTTTCAGAAAACACGTAATCTTTAGTATTTAAGTCATCCCTGGTATCATAAAATCTAATGGCAGACAAGAAAAATGGGATCAGTATGGCATACGTCTCCACAGCTCGTATGAGTTCATCATCATAGTAGAAATTTTCTAGCTTTTGATCTTACACATACAAGATCTTTTTTTTAAATGAGAGCCTACTAAGAATCCAGTGCCAGTCTTCAAACACTTTTATGGGCAACAACGCATCATCTACCAACTTCCATGGGGTATTGCAATGAATTGAAAAACCCTTCATATAGTCGGATATGATGTGGTTATCAGCAGCAACAGTTAGAGATTTGTTATTCTTCAAGTAACTCTTGTACACATCTCTAATGGTTGAATCAAATAAGCAGTTGGTTGTTGTGAAAAGACCCTGGACCCCTGGATCATGCTTGGCCTTTTTCCTCAGGTAATACAAAATGACATCAATGTGCTAGATAAAAAACAATATGATGAAATTTAAGTTACTTCATACTATATAATCAAGACATAATAATTTTGATCTGTAAGTAGTTATATTAGCGAAAAACATACCGTTTCTTGTAAAGGATTGTCTGCAGAATAAAGAATATGGAACCAGTCTTTAGATGAAACAAGGTACACACCAAAATCAAATTTAGGCCTGAGTGTATTAGCAGTAAAGTGGTATGGCTGCTCCCTGTGCATTTGTTTAACATATCTTGTAATTAGTTGAAGTAAGATATAATATATATGAGTGCATCAGACAATACATAAACTGCAATATATGAATGTTACCTAGTCTTCCTCAACCGAGTTTTGATCCAAGCAGAAAAGCTTTTCGACAGCTTGGTATCAACTCGACGCTATGGTTTGGTGGTGAATGGGTGCTTTAAAGCAAAGTATGAATTCAATGCAAGATTAGGACAGCTACTAGAATCTCCATAACTATTTGTGAAAGGTGATCTGTGGAATCTAGCAGGCTTCCTCATACGGACAGGTTTCTGTTTTGCAAGCGTGAGCTGGTTGCAATTATCATTTTGTGGAATACTGTTTTCCACAGTTTCAAAGTCCTTCTCACTAGACTCATCAATATCATTGAGCATTCTATTTAGATCCCCATAACCACTAATATTCACCACTTGTCCACTATTGAGCACTGCAAAAGTTGAGAAACAGTGCAGTTGATCAAGTTAGATGATTAATGTAAAAATATTAGCTAATCGTGCTAATCATATTGACCTAGAATTCTGATATTTGTGAAACAAACTAATATATATCAGTTGGTACAAAAAGATTATATACACTTCTATCAAATATTTAAATAATATGTCTTAAAGTTTATATTGAATATGTTTATGTGATAATAATATTTGTGAAGTTAAATATTACCTGACGAATCACCTTCAGAAACGTTTAGTTCACCACATACAGGCTCTCCTGCCTTGGCAATATTGTTGCATCCAGCTTCCATGCCAATTTCTTTCAAAATGACCGGTGCTGCCACAAATAATATATCAGTATCACTTTTATTAATAAACACATATTAAGAAAAAATACATCGCAAAAGTTAAACAGTATACTCCTATTTTAATATAAACAGAAAAAATTTGAAGGTAGAATATCAATTCACTTATCGACTGATGCACCATCATGCAGTTCCTCTGTAATGACACTATTGTTTCCCTGTTCAGATGGGGGAACATTTTTACCATAGATTTCAGCTTCCTCTTGAGTGTCAAACAGCCTGAAGTTGGGAAAACCTCCAAGAACATCCTCCATTGCCACATCGACAGGTGCTTTTAAAAAAACATATAGACAGTTAACAATTTGAAGAAATGTGAGATTATATGTGTAACAAATCAGTGTATGTAAAAATCAGAGTATATTTTACTCACATTTAGCCTCGGGAGATGCTTCAGCTAAAGCTTTGCGTTTTGCGGATTCATGAAGTCTCTTCTCAACACTCTCATCAATGATGTTTAGATCCTGTGTGGATATTGAATCAAGACCCGCACCATCGGAATTTTGCTCTCCGAGTTGACCAAACTGGAGTGTGGTAGTTTCTGATGACACAACAAGTGCTTTAAAAGGAAAAAATATATAGACAATTTTTAATTTGAAAATATGTGAGATTATATTTAAACCAAATTAGAGTTTATGTAGTCAGGGTATATTTTACTTACCTTTGGCCATAGGAGATGCTTCAGCTGCAGCTTTGCGTTTTGCGGAATCATGAACTCTCTTCTCAACAATCTCATCAATGACGTTCAAATCTTGTGTGGATATTGAATCAAGACCTGGACCATCGACATTTTGCTCTCCGAGTTGACCAAATTCGAGTGTGGTAGGTTCTGATGACACAAAAAAGTACGCAACATCACGAGCCAACAATAATTATTAATAATAGACACCACATATAATAGTGATACAGTGTAATATTGATAATAAAACAAAAGCTAACCAATAACATTATTCACACCACTCGCTCCACTGTCACATGTTGCTGCCAAAGCTTCACCCAAAGTTGCCTGGTTAAGTTGTTTACCAATATTACACACTACAGTGCCTGCAACTACAAAATATAGACACTATTAACAAGCCACACAAGTTGGAATCATATTCGTGAAAAAAACATACTAAGTTTATCTTACACTAGGACTGTGGACATACTTCAGTTGCAGCTTTACGCTTTGCGGATACATGAAGTCTCTTCTCAACACTCTCATCAATGATGTTTAGGTCCTGAGTGGACATTGAATCAAGACCTGCACCATCTACATCTTGGTGTCCAGTTGACCAAACTCAAGTCTTGTAGGTACTGATTAAAAAAAAACGCAAGATAACGAGCCAACATATCTACTAATAGATTGTATACATCTATTACAAACAGATAATACATTAATATTGACACAATTTAACATTGTACTAAAACAATTATATAAAACCTTACCAATAAAATTTGTGTCACTGCTCGCTACTTTCTCCGGTGCTGCTTCGTCTTCCTCCAGAGCTGCCAGATTCAGTGGTGCACCACTGTTACACAATGAAGTGCCTGCAGCTAGAATCCAGACAAAATATTACAAATACTCAAAAATTATATCTACATATTGTTACTAAAAAATGCCGATCACACAGGTTCTTGTGATGTTGCTCGAAATCATACATTCAGTATATGGAAAATATGTTAATAACTTACCAAACACAGATGTGTCCCGGGGCGTACGTGTAGGCGTACTTTCCATGCCAACATGGTTTTCTTCATCAAGACCAACATCATTGTCGGATCCAAAACCACCAAAGCTAAACATGCCTTCCATGCCTCCCACCTGAATATATGATATAACAAAAGAGAAAAAGTCAAGTATACTGAAATTGAGTAAAACCTGAACTGGAAGAGTCAATTAACAATAATGTTTTGCATACCTGCTCCGGACCCTTAGCAACAAACTTCTTTGAAATCTGATCCAGTTCATTGAAAATACGATCAGCAGTGGACACCATAAATTCTTTTAGACCGGCAACCGCAAGAGCATTTGACTGAATTTCCTGCTTCAGCTCAATCTGGTTTTGTTTTATGATCTCCAATTCTTTCATAAAATCAATTTTCCTCACAACGACATCATTATCACCATATGTCTGGACCAATGCGTTGCTTTCTGCGATTTCATCATCACTTTGACAAGCAATATCTTCATCAACATGAATTTCTTCTTCTTCGGGCAAATTCAATATTTCCAACTCTAAGTCATTATGAGAAATACTATCCACAACCATCTGCATATTAAAAAACAAACAAAATAGAATGATATCAGTTTAATATCAATATCAATAAATAATGAATTATATATTTATGTAATATCAGAGTAATATAAAAACCAGACATGGTAATTACCTTGTCCCCCGTTAAATGAAAAGAACCCCCTCTGCACTTCATTGAATACCAGATGCCTGGTAACTTCCCAATTCAGAATACGAGGGACCTTATTTCCAACACGATTTGCTAGCTTGCTATCAAATGTGGGGCAGCATTTAAAAAACCATACAAGCAAAGCATATGGCATCCCTGCAAACCTGCACGAGGATTTCCATACACGAAACTTGTTGTGCAATGATTCAATCGTTGCATGAAAAATCTTATAACCTCATGGATATGATTCTCATTAACCCGATTCAATAATATCAAAGTGGTTAGAGTCTATATAATGAGGAGTGGTTTCACTATTCTTGATGGAATAAAGAAATGTATTGATAAGGTACAAAGCTGAGATTTGGTAGCATCGTCATCATTGTCCCAAATTTTGTTTTTGAAACATTCTTCCAAGGCAGATTTCCTAACCTTATCTACCCCCACCAAAATACTTGACAATAAGACGGTTTTTCTCTTTTGAGCTATAATCTTTCAAAAAATCTCCTACACACCTCAAACCCGTAACCATGGCAAATTCTTTCAGGCCAAATTTAAGTTTTTTGTTATTGATTATAAAATACAATGCATCATGACTTGGACGAACGACTTCTCTAAACAACAATGCAACAAGCACCTGATTTTGGACATGAAATGCGGGCATATCAAGAAAATGGCCAAAACATGTGGACTTAAACTTCTCATATAATCCCCCAGTTAACCTTTGTTTTTAACTCAGAACTGATCTCCTTGTTGCAGTGCACGTTTATTGGCCGATTACCATACTTTTTCTTTGGGGTGAAAAAGTCCCATGTCTGATAAAAAATAAAGTACAATCTTAAATAATACTGTGATATGAAATCTAATATTCATATCATATCTAAAAGTAAATATTCATATCATATTGATGAAAATGTAATATTCATATAATAGACACGACCTATTTTAAAATAGTAAGTACAAATAATTTATAATACTACAGTAATGAACTCTAAAATTTTCATCATATTTAAGGCCAAAAAAATTGATTAACGTTGCACAAAAAATAAGAAAAAATGCAGGACAATTTATAAAATTCATGAAAAAAACAATAAGTACAAACAATTTATAATACTGCATTAATGAACTCTAAAATTTCTATCATATTTAAGGTCAAAAAATTGATTACCGTTGCACGAAAAATAAGGAAAAATGCAGGACAATAGATAAAATTCATGAAAAAAACTAAAAGCTGATTTTAATAAAAAAACAGAGATAATTAACTAAAATGAAACAGAGAAACAACTAATTAATCTATATGAATTGTTAACCTACAAATTAATTAACTAAAAAAATGAAACACATAAAATTACCTAATTGTTACAATTATATTCAATTACGACAACACATAAAAATAAAGAAATACATTCAAAGAAGGACCAACATCTGTGTCAACGCCAAAATCTGGTTTAGAAACCTTGCCCTTTCGTCTAACCTTCTTTTTTGGAATGTTTTGTGTGCATTCAACCTCATTATGCACATCTCGAGTCTCTTTTCAGCATTCCTTTTTTGTTACATGCAGACTGGGATCGAGTGATTATCGAAGGCATAGGTGATACATGCGACAGAGGTTGTGTTGTGAGTCGCGTGATTGGTATGGGGTCAATGAAATCATCGTCATCTGTGGTATTTGTTGACACCTAATTTTGTCCCGGTCGTGTAAATTAAAGCCTAGTTGTTCTCAATTAAAATTAATTATTTTGAAAATTCAAAGTAATTGAGTCAAATTTAAAGGGAAAGGGCTAAATGTGTTAAACGTGGCTTTAATTTTAGCTTATGCGTGTAATTACTTCCATTTACTTAATTATATTAAAAAAGGGCTAAAATCGCTCAAAACCTAAATTCTAGCCTAGTTGCGCAACGATACATATAACATATCGCATATACACAAATCATTCCTTCAGCCCATCAGCTTACCCGTTTTCCCCATTTCCCTTCGATCAACCCGATTCCCCTTTCAATTTCCACCTCAAAATCCCGAATCAGTCCAAGAAATTCAAACTCAACTGGTCCCCATCCTCTTTCCCTCTCTCCAGTACAAGCATTTGATCTCAACCGTGTATTTCGAACTCAAATCAATCTAAGCCATGGATTCATATTCCAACGGGCATTTTCTAAAAGATAAGGAGGGAAATCGTACATCCTTGAGGGATTTGACGATTTTCACCCCTATCTTTGAAGTAAAATGTCCGATTTAGGGCTAAATTTGGAGAAATTTTCGAGCAGCCCAAAACCCTAGCTGCGCAAGTATAAAGGTATCTCTTTCTTATTATTTTTGGGGTTGGTTTTTTTTGGGGGAGGAAAGGAGCAGCATACATATTATACCTAAAAGGTTTTCTCAGTTTTGTTTAGTTCATAGCATTACTGTTTCCGTTATTCTTGCTTTGTGTTATCGCTTCACTTTTTGAGTCGCTTCATCATTGTTCGAGTCGCCGCTTTAGTTCGAGCCGCTTTCTTCAAATTCATCGCCTTAACTCACTGCGCCGCAGCAGGTAAACCCCATCGACCTCATTTATATATGTTCTGTCAACGTGACCCTGTGATGATTTTGGTTTATGTGAGTAGCTTATTTTGAGCTGGAATAACTATTATTGTTGTTTACATTAAAGAAAGCAAAGGTTTGAAACATGTAAAGCTCAAAAGATGGGATCAAAATAAGGGTGTATGCGAGTTCACGAAATGTTATTCGAATGGTATCACTGAAGTTGAAAATGTTTTCTTTTGGCTCTTAAAAACTGTTTCTGGTTAACATATGAATTCCTATGTATCTATTTGATGAATCTTCTTGGTAAAGTTTATAGCTTTGTTTAGAAGACATTGTTTTCCCTTTTCTTGCGCATAAAATAAAACAGTTTGGGTCTCAGATCATTAGAAAGCCTGTATGAGTGATGTAATGTTTCTAGTAGGCTGTTGTTGTGGTTTCAGAGAGGTGATTGAAGGGAGTAGTCTGGTAGCAATGGGTTAGAATTGGTTGATGTTTCTGCAGTTTATGTGTTGGTCAGGATATTGAAGGGTTGATCCTGGTAGTTTGCAGGCTGATTAGAGAAGCCTAGATGTCTGTGAGGGAGAGAAGAGTGCAGGGGTGTGTTCTGTGGTGTCAAAGAGGGGTTCAGGTTCTGTTTTTCTGATTCAAAGTGCAGGAGGTGTGTGTCTAGTGTTTGCAGGTATGGAGTTTGTCTGGTTGGTTTGCTGGAGTATAGGAGTGATCTGGGAGTGTGTTTCTAGTTCCCTGGTTGTCTAGGTTGTTCATAGGAGGGTGTAAGGTGGTTCAGGGAGTTTGTTAGGTAGGCTGGTTGTTGCAGGTAGTAGAGAAGATGTTTGTTATGTGAGATGGTGTTTGTTGTGAGTTTAGGAGTAGTGTTCAGTGAAATGAGGAGTCCAGGAGGGTGTGTTGAGTTCTATAGGTGTTTAGAAGGAGCTGTAATGAGCTGGAAGGGTTCAGGGAGCTTGCATATGGTTAAAGATTTAGTCTCTATAACTTATTAGAACTAAAAATGAATAAAGGTGATAAAGGTCTTTTCTGTTTCATTATTAAAAGATATGAACTTGATAGTATAATTTTTTCGTGTTTAGTTTGTTTCCTTCCATCTTGGATTGATATTCTGATGCATAAAGAGTCAGTCTTATGTTTATGCTTATTGCTTTGGCCTGCCTGCATCTCAGGGTCCGGTTGTTTTCTTTCAGTTCTATCATGTTGCTTAGTCCATATTTCCATGGTTCTGTTAGAGGGAATTTGGTCTGGTTTTTGGTGTTTAAAAGAGGAGTCTGTAGTCGTCTTTTAGGGTGAAGTTCTGGGTCTTTGAAGCATTGCCTAATATCTGAATATACACAGCAGTTTAAAGAGTCTACTTGGTGTGGTTACATGTTGTCCAGATTAATCAAATAGCAAAGTTTCAAATCTTTCTTTGCTCTAGGTTAATCTGATGTTACCATGAAGAGGTAAACTGTGGTGCACTTATAAGTCAATATTTTATCAAACTGTTCGTCGTCGTTTTCTTATATAAGCCATCATATTTGTCTCTCTCTCTTTGTAACATTGGGGAATGGAAAACAATTTGTTTGCATTGATGTTTGTCTCGTGACTTGGTACTTATTTTAACTATAAGCTAGTTGTTACTGAAAGAGTTGGCTCGGACTTGTTTCATGTTGAAATGTTTATTCATGTGTCTGATTCTGTTTGCTTGTCCACTAATATAGTGGTTGTTTTCCTTCATAATCCCTCCTTTAGTTATTTTCCTTCATAATCCCTCCTTTAGTTAACATTTACTAATTCTCTTTCTCTTTATTTTTCTTCCTTGTCATGTACACCTTCGGGGACGAGTTGAAATAAAACTCACAAATGGGATGGCTACATGCATTGGAAGTTATTTGATCCGCTCCGCATTTTCGGGACTTGATATCCCCGAAAATGTAAAAGAAAGAAAAAATAAAAATCACAAAGTCCAAGGCTCAATGATTGAGTTTGCGCTTCCGGGTTCTATCTTCTAAACTCCATCCTTCCCCGCTCCCTTAGAAAATGCATGTTGTATAGGACTTCCCCATAGACCGGATTAGGAGCCCTGTAGGATAGAAATGATATTTAAATTGTGAATAATTATTGTAAATTACTTAAATTGTTTTTATATGAATGCTTTGTATCATTTCTTTGCGAATCGCCAATTAATTTATGGATGTTTAGAATCATTTGTCAATTAATGAGTGCAAAATCAAATTCGACTAAAATCGTACCCTCGTCATAATTCGCATTTGAATTGCTTCTTTATTTATTATATTAAATATTCAATTATTTATTTATCTAATCTAATTTATTTATTTAGTTAATCGATTAAATTTTAATCCTTTATTTATTTATTTACTTAATCTAATTTATTTAATTTCAATTAATTATTTATTTAATCAATTAAATATTTATTTATTTAATTAATCAATTATTATTCATTTACTCCTTTATTTAATTAAAATTGATAAGTATTCATTTATTTAATTAAGTTATTTATTTACTTATTTATTTATCTATTTATTCAATCAATTAATTAATCCCTTTATTATCATCCAATTATCTATCTAATGTGTTTTATTTTATCATCTAACTCCATTTAATCTTTACTTATTCTATTAATTAATTAATTGATCATTATTTCATTATCCATTTAATTAATCTTAAATTGGATCATTATTTATCTAAGTATCGGCATAATTAAAATCTTATCTTATTTATATTATTCATATTATCCTTATATAAAATTAGCTTTATATATCCTTAACAAATTCGTGAAAACCGTCGGATTAACCGCATTTAGCGGATTTTCGAAAGTGCTCCCGCTAGGGACCTTCTTTCGAATTTAATAGAACCACTTACCTAAGAATCTCTGAATTAATAATTTCCTTTTAAATAAGGAATAAAGATTGCACTCTTTAATTAACTTAGGTTCCTAATAATCCTTAAATTAGGTGGCGACTCCAAAAAAACCCTTTGGAGTCCCATTTTGTTGAAGTCCAATCCCGATGCATACTTGTTATGCATTTTTTTCTCGGGAGGGTTCAACAGTGTTCTGACCGTGAATAACAACATTGTCGCCGGAACGACGACCCTTCCTAGAGCTCATTTGGAATGTATTGTAGAGGAAAAATTAACCAACCTTTATAATCCAGTAGTATAATGAGTAAAAAAAAAGTAAAAGATTTGATGGAAAGTGAAGCTTTGATCGGGGGATATGGAAAGGTTTATGGAGAAGAAGGTGATAGGTTTGGAGTGATAACTGAAAAGTTTGCGTGTGAAAAGTGGTAAGTGGAGAGGTGGAATTAAGGTAAACGCTTATTCTGCTCAATCACAATCCCTCAAATATGGAACGTATCAGTTATCTTAAAAACTTATCAAATTCCCTTAATTAAGGGATAATACATATCATTTTAATTAGTAATATTAAAATCGGATAATATTTATAATAATTATATAAAAATTAATGAATGACTATAAAAAAAAAAGACACATTAAAAGATGTTTAGAAAAAGTAAATATTTTTAATCAATGTTCACCTGGGGTAAATTTCCCTATTTTTTTTGATAACCCTACAGGGTATAGTTTTTTGCGAATTGTGAAACCCAACTAGGGGTTCTTATTGACACTTAGAGGGTCCCTCCATCCTAGTAAAATATAACTTTAGATCTCTTAGTTTATTATTATTATTAATGAGAAATATTTATAATTTATGTTAAACTACAAATTTCAAATGTTAGTATTTTTTTTTCTTAAACTTCATACCCAACCACATATCGTCACATAAATTGAACTAAAAAATAAAAAAATAAATGATTTTTTTTCGTTGTTCTTAGTCATTTTTATTTGCTGGAGGGTGTAGATCATTTTAAATTTTGACTGAGTCCACCCTTTAACAAGGATCAACTCCAGCACATAATTACTCATATCCATCACACAATAATACTTAACATTGAAGGCTCTTAACATTAATGACCCAATATAACAGCGCGGGACCTGATTCTGACCTCGCGGAGCAACTACACCAGAGCTATTACTACTAGCGAGTTTTTTGACGAAGTCATCGTAAAATACGCTTATGAATGAACCGATATGTATATGAAGTATAATTCATTGCTCCATGTTTCAATTTATGGGACACTATCTTTTTTAAGTCTGTTTAAAAAAAGAATGTTATATTTCTATCAATATAAACAATTTATTTTTTATGAAATGACTTAGGGGTCGTTCGGTACAAAAGATTACCAAAATTATCCCAGTATAAAAATTGGGATTAAGTTTATCCCTTGTTTGGTAGATTGGATAAGCTAAAACTGGCATTAAACTAGTACCAAAATCATGGGATTAGTAATCCCCCATCCTATATGGGATTATTTATCCTAGGATTACTAATACTTGGATAAAGTGTGGAAATGACAAAACTACCCCAAGTTCTTGTCTTCTTCATTCTTGTGTTAAGGACAGTCAAGGATAAAATTGGAAATAAAAGTTTATCCAAGTTTATCTACATTCAAACCAAACACATGTCTTGGATTATAGACAGTATATCCTATTTTTAATCCAATGAACCAAACACTGTACTAGGTATTATATAATCCAGGGATTATTAATCCCAGGATTATAATCCTAGGATTGCTAATCCTGGGATAACTCCATTTGCAACCGAACGACCCCTTATAGTCACACAAATTTATATGACTTATTTTAGATTACAAATTTTAAAAATGTTCCTTTTTTTTATACTCCTTAGCAAGTCAAATCACGCCACATAAAAATAGAACGACTAATTGATAAAATTTTACTTCCACCGAATATTTATACCAAGCCAATAGATGCATGATATGTGCTTGCTTATTTGCTTCTCCCCTTTAATCACCATTAACTAATAGTACATGTTTTCTTGACATTGAATTACTTTAACTATGATAGAATGATGTAGCTTGGTGAAAACACCGGCAACAATAAGTTAATGCATGTACTCCCTCCGTTCCAAAATGAGTGTCTGGGTTTGATTTGGTGCTGAGTTTAAGAAAATAAGGAAGATTTTTCAATCCTGTAGTTTAAAATTAAAGTTGTATGTAATGTGGGCCAGTGACTTTCAATCTTGTGGTCCAAAATAAATCTTGAGAATTAAAGAGTTGCCATAAAAAGAAAGAGGCACTCATTTTGGGACAAATAAAAAAGGAAATATAGACATTCATTTTGGGATGGATGAAGTAACTCTTTTTATTTCTTATACTTAGATAAAGGGCTGACTGGATCAACTCATCGATGTTAACTAAATAAAAATGCTGGGAAGTATTCCAAGTCTGGCCAAGTCAGAGATTAGTATAAGATTTGATCACACACGGGAATGACTAAAGAAAGAAGTTTCTTGGCTATATCATACTGTACCATTGGCGTTTCTGACCCGTCAAAATTGACTAGACTCACTAGACCAATTATTTTAATTATGTATATATAACCAAACTAGTATACTTCATAATTCCAGCATCACATCTTAAAAGTCAATAAGTCTTTCTTGAAGATCATTACTTTCTTTTATCCAAACCAAGAACTCAGCTCCATTCTGAGATTAATCATTATGAATTCTACAAGTTCAAGTGATCAATACCAGAAGTTTTCATCTTCATTTGGCGATGAATCGTCGCCACCACCAATTACCGGTGTTCCAGTGGCCTCCAAAGGCCAGTTTAACGTGGAGTCCACCAGACCAGCATTGGTGTTTAAGCAAAAGAATCATGTTCCATGGTCAACTGGCTTATGTGACTGTATGTCCGACCCCAAGAATTGTAAGTTCATTTTAACTCCGAAACATATAGTATGTTCTTTTTTCTATATGCCATAATCAAATATGACGATTTGTATATGGTAACTTTGGATTATGGGCTCATGTGAGTTCTTTCTTTTAATTTATCTCTGTGGTTTGTTTGATCAGGTTGCATAACGTTCTGGTGTCCATGTATCACTTTTGGACAGATAGCTGAGATTATAGACAAGGGTTCTAATTGTAAGTGAAGATTTTTCTTCTTCTTTTATTATGGTTCTTTTTTTTTTCTGAATTAACTTAATGCGGGAATTATTGAGTCCCATTTTGTAGAATTTATTGAAGATCAGTTAATGAAATCAACTTTTAGCTGAACTTAATTCCAACAAAATGAAGTAGGAGCTGAAATATGCAACATGTAATCTGATAGTCTTGAAATTCTATAAATCAACATGTACTTAAAAAGGTCATGATTTAATTTGGATAATACTATCCAAATTTTATGAAATATTGTGAGACCGGCGACTTGTTAGCATTGATGGATTTAGCCTTCCCAAGACAAGGTGGACGCAGTTACCGCTTTTACCTTAAACTATAGATGTAGTTGAAATATTTCACAACATTTGCTTTTATACTTCTTTTATACTCACTTGGACAAAATAGCAGTTGTATGGAGGTATTTAGTAGCGAGTGATTTAAAATCCTGAATCCGCTACTTCTTCGGTCTCATAATTATACTAATTTATTTTCTTTTATGTTGCAGCTTGTGGAGTAAGTGGAGCACTATACACAATATTACTATGTGTGACTGGTTGTCCATGCTTTTATTCATGTTTCTATCGTTCAAAGATGAGACAACAGTACATGTTAAAAGATAGCCCTTGTGGGGATTGCTTGGTTCATTGCTTCTGTGAATCTTGTGCCTTGTGCCAAGAGTATCGCGAGCTCAAAAACCGTGGAGTTGACATGTCCATTGGTAAGAATAATTTAAAATATTTACATTTCACTATTTAATAACTATTTTAGTAAATAATTGAGGAAAAAAAAGGTTAGGTTGAATCTATGAGTCAAAGGCACCAATTTGAAAATTGTCCTTATATTAACTTTTGGTATTTTAATTTCTGTGCTCAGGATGGCATGGAAATGTGGAGAGGCAAAATCGTGGAGTGATCATGCCACCATCAGTTGATGGAGGAATGAGCAGATAAGAGGTGGCTGCGGAAAGCCAGAGGGTTTAATTATTAATGGTGAAATATTAGAGAGATATATTATTTGTTAGTGGATTGTGAGTGCTCAGATATGTAATATAATTTTGTACATGTTTATTGATGCTGGTGGCTTTGTAATAATATACTCTTTATTTATATGTGAAGATTGCTAGATCTTTACAACTTGTATCATCTTAAATGTGCTTCTTACAAACTAAATAGTGTATTTTTCTCCATTTGTTGGACCCCCTTCAAACCTTTTTCCAATTTTCCATTAAATAGTTTCAAGAACACTGTTGAATGTACGGTGCTGACTTTTGCACTGTAATTGCAGAAACATCATTTGAAGTCCCAATATGTTTGTTGAATGGCATAACTAGGATGAATTAAAGAAAATGAAATCTGGAAATGCATCCTTTGATGCAATCATTTAATTGGACAATGCGAATCTGGTGTTGTGTCACTCTGATGGCTAGTGGTGGCACATATTAGCTTACTGATTACTACTCAGTAGAAAATCCTATTGCATCAAATCTGAATTTAGGACGGGTTACACAGTTTTTCAACTAAAAGCAACTTAGGCCAATGTAACACCATTTGAAACTGCGCTCATAGAAGACTAATCTTGCCTGTATATGAATCAAACGAAGAATATCCTAATTCCCATGGAATTTATGAATCCCATCCAAGACGAATGACTACAGCTTCAGAAAGAAAAGAATGATTCTACCCTAAGATAACTACAAGCTTTCTGTCTCGATTGTACAAACAGTCCCCGTACCCATTTAAAGACCATGGGACGCTTAACCCTCCTTGGAAGAATAAAATTGGGAGCTAAGTTATGGAAAAAGTGAAATGACATCCACATTATGCTACAAGGAAGCTGCAGTCCAGAGTATCGACCCAACAATTAGAGAGCTCAAGAAAATACCAACATCATGGGAATATAGTGAATGACAGCCAGATGCTGTTGAGTTTGATGATGGAGCACGCGAGGAGCTATTTGTGAAGGTGCCATTTCTCCCTCCACTAAACGAAGAACACAAAGAGACAAAAGCATAAGTAATCAAGAGGGTAATAGTATATCAAGAAAAATAAGTTTCGGGACAGCAAACAAGGTAATACTAATTGCAGATAAGGAGCTAACTAAACAGAAGAAGACAATGTAGAAATGACAAATGAGCTAATAAATAAACAACACTTAAATCCATACCTTCCTGGATATATACAAGACCCATCACCTGCGACAGAAAAACAAATATTAGGTCTCCAGAATCATGTAAATCAAAACGTCCCCAAAATAACAGCCAGAAGACGTATTTATGCAGGTTTATTCTTGAAAAACAATTGGCAAGGACCATCTCATAACACCACTTAGCTCTGAAATGTTCACTGTTGAGTTCTTAATTCTCTATTGTATGAGTGTCCATTGCATGTGGAAGAGACTACATCTTTTCTTAGTAATTCAGAAGCACCACGAAGCCAAACAAGCTGACAGTTTTACATAGATTAGGCAGGAACCAGTTCATAAGCATGTCACTTCTTTCTTGTTGACAAACTTTCCAGATTAACACAGACACTAACCTAGATTTTTAATCTAAGAGTTGAATCAAACTTCCATAATCTTTTTCAGTTTGTAGCAGCATTCCAATTGGACAAGACTCTTCAAAGAGCAAGCCAGCAAATTCATGTAAGATGAGCATTCACAAATAACATAGTTTTGACAACTTACTAGGATCAGTGGTAGTGACTATAGCAACTCCATTGAAATTGCATGTTCCATCAGTCATGCCCATCTTGTGATAATATGCATCAAAAGCATATGACGCATGATCAATCACAGTATCGGGTTCATAACAAGGGTTTCCTTGCAGTAAAGGAGTACAGTCAACTTTGCCAGGTCCACAAGCCCAATCCAAGGCAGCCTGTACCATCTTTTTTTCTGCATTTTCCTTTGCAACACAATATGTTTGGTTTGTAGTGTCATTTGCCAATTCAGTTCCAGATCCTGTCAAGTGCAGGGTATAAACTGGCATTCCACTAGAATCAAAGAGCCCCCAGTTCTTCTCAGACATAGCACCAGGTCTGAGATCTTCGTTGTAGAGCTCATAAATATACGTACTAACTGCAATCCCAGGTTGTTTGGGAGTCCCAGTGTTGTTAAGTACATGCCTAATCAAGTTACTATTATAAGTGTTAGCATTGTCAACAGAAGCCTCTGGCTCAGAGGAGTCACCCTTGGAAGGCCAACCTGACTCGGTCACCACAATGGGAATGTTAGTGAAGTTCAAGTCGGACATAGCAAAATATGTTGCATCAACAACAGCATCAAAGACATTAGTGTAGTGGATGAGCGTGTTCGGATCAACAGCTTCCTTGTTAGGGGGAAGGGGACGAAATAGAGCATAGTCCAATGGGATCACACTGTTGGACTTCATATAATCAAAATATGGATATACATTGAGCATGACATAGGACTCAGTGGACTGCAAAAATTTGAGCAATGGAACCATGACAGGGTCCCATGAGCGATTAAAGAAAGCTTGTGATGGTGGAAATGAGTCAAGGACAATGGAAGAGGAGTGTGGAGTGGAGACTTTGATTTTGGAGTCAAGATTAGCAGCAACAAGGGCGGAGTGAATAAATCTCATGGCAGAGACCAAGACAGGAGCAGCATTAGGAAGAGTTGTAAGGACTTCAGATCCAATGGCTATGGCGGTTATGTTGGTGGCTGGAACATGAGAGAGAATATTCCGAGAAACCCAGTTAGCAGCAGTAGCATTGGACTGACCAATACCTAAGAGCTCATCATTTGGTACAGAAACAGTGACGCGGATTCCAGTATTAGCAAGTGCAAGTAGCATGGCTTGGTCAGCATCAAATAGCCGGACATGCCGAATGTGCTGGGCTTTGAGGAGGGCCACCACCTGATTTGGATTCGGCATGTCTGAGATGTCAGTGCCAATGTTCACACCAATGAAAGCATCTGACAGAAAGAACGACTTGAGAGTTTAGTTAAGCGGTTTATCCGTAAAAGCAGGAGAAATGACATCCCAAACAACTGGCATTTCCGGGACAATCAACTTGAAGCCCTTCAACAAGACTTCTTGTGCAAGTGAATGCGATAAATCATATCGATGGGTAATTAAAATGAGAAGAAGAAACACATAGTTTGGAATTAGTTGTATATAAACATAAGAACAAATGAGGAAGAACTTAAACAATACTATTTCAGATGATCTACAGGCCACAACAGTCACAGCTCACATTGTAAATACTTTTACGACCAAACACATAAGTTTCAACACGTCAGTGATTCACAGAGACTTGATTACAATAATTACAGACACAATTCGCATGAAGAGCAGCCAGATATCCAACCAATTAGAAAATGTAATACCAAAAAGAGGAGAAAAAGATAACCTTAGTTTTCTAACAACCCTGGAAAGTCTGTTGGATTTATTACTTTTGATTGATGATAGGTACCTTAAGAAAATACATTTTTTAACTCTCGAAACACTTGTAGTTTACTTCTAGTCCTCAATCTTCATACTCAAATTGATCAAAGCATCAAGGTTCACAGGGTTTCGGTCTAGTGGTAAGAATGCAGTGCGTGATGTGTGGGTTAGGCGCACATCTAGGGTTAGAACCAGTCAAAAGCCTGGTAATTAAGTGAAGAAGGGTAGATCAGCAGGCACATTTTCCGCGGGTTCTACAGTGCACCAGTGACCCTCAGAAAGTTCTCGGTTATAAAAGAAAAACAAAGGGAGAATGAAGCATCAAGTAAAATGCTTGTCCTTTCAGCATGTAATACTTTCCAACTTCAATCGTAAGTTGAATACCTTCCAACTTACGATTTACACACAGTTGCTCCTTGTTTAGCGGATAACAATGAATAAACGAGTTGCCAGAAGCCTATGACAGGAATTTCATAACTGAAGAGACACTACTTGACTGGCCAGATCTTCCATCACGAGTACTACAAGAGTCCCATGCCATTGCAGAAACAGACATGCTTCCAAATTATCCAGTTCCAAGATGTGATTAAGAAAAACAGTACTTTCTAGCAAACCAAAGATTCTCAACAAGCTTTATGCTCTAAGAGACACATTATAATCAACAAGCCTCTGTACCATTCCACTCTATCAAGGGTCGATGTAGCACACGTCCACGAGGAAATATCTAGATAATTATATTGATATTCTTCAGCTACATTAACTATTTATATAGCTCCAGCTAGAGGTCTTAAAATAGGTTCAAGCATTAGCAGTTTTAATTCAGTTAAATGTGGTTTGTTAACAACTGTAAAGTACCACAATGTGGTATTAAACAGCCCCCAGCAATGGTGTGCTCACAAATGTTAATTGTGCTAGCCAGCTGAAGCCACGATGCCAAGCCATGCGGCACGCTCAAAAAAACAACTGTCAAGTTATAGATATGTCAAATATCTATAAGGTAGGCATACATACACTGCTGTTCCCGCGACCCCTGATAAAGCATCACTAAGGCCAAAAAAAATCAATATGAAGTCGAAATTACTTTGTAAGGAAGCCTCATTATAAGCCATTACGTCGGTCTTTCTATTTTCCGAGATTTTTATGTCCAACATCAATTGAAACAATAGATTCAGCCAAATTACAGAAACATAAAAAAGCGTCTCCTGGTGATGCTCACTGAAGATTTACAATAACATTATGCTGACTAGTTTAGTAACAACAGGCTAGAAAATCCCTGACATCACCTGACAGTTAATTCTATTAAGACAAGAGAAAGTCCATGTCATGTGCATTGAACAATTTTCAGCAATGATGTGCTTTCAAGGCTATTTCCATCAATCTTCTTTAACCTTAAAAGATTAACAAGATATGGTTGCTTAATTTCCTTATTAGAAAGGATGGCCATTATCTATTTTTTCCATGTCTCCTATCACTTTTACTAGTATTTGCAGAGGAAGACACATTAGAACTGAGATGGAAAGATGGTCATATGGGAGAATTCACAAAGTGAAATCATTTATTAACATAGTACTACCAGGTTTGGAAAGTTAAATAAAGGGGAGATGTAGGGTCTCGGGAAGGGCCGCACCCCAATTAGGGTGCGATGTACACAGCCTACCCATGCAAGCATGAGTGGATGTTTCCATAACTTGAACCCATGACTTATAAGGTTACACGGAGACAACTTTACAAATTGCTCCAAGGTTCACTTTAGATTTGGAAAGTCAAGATTCCAAACGAAAAAAGTCTCTTTCTCTAGAAAAATATCACAGAGAAAATGAAAGTGTAGGAAAAGTATTCTCATGTTCACACATTTTTGCATCTTCTAGAACATCGACTTAACTTTCTGTTGAGCATTCAGCACAAGATGTAACTTGCAATGCAGATAGGAAAAAAAGACTACTTTACTAATGTAAGAAAGAAGATATAATGAAGAGAAATATTCATGAAAAGAGTGTCAAGAAAATTGCTAGCTCACCCTGAAACTACATATGGAATCTTTAAAGAAGTCCCAAAAAGGTGGTGAAGACCACAAAAAAAATAAAAATCATAGTATAGATAAGCTAATGGAATCAAGGGGAGCTTAGAGCAACTATAAAGTTGTTTTCGTGCATCTTATAGCCACCAGTTCCATCTTATAGTGAGATGTTTTTGGCACCAAACCAAACTGCCCTTTTATAAATAAGCTAATGGAAGCAAGAAAAACTAAAACAGAAGTTACCTTCATTAACAGAAAGTGCAGAAGCTACTAAAAGAGGAAGAAGCAAAAAAACCATTAAGTTGCTCATTTTCCTCATGCACAGCTTCAGTTTTGCAAGAACTTTAGAGAAACCACTTAACCAAAAATTTCCCTGAAAGCCAAGAAACTGTGTGTGTGTATGTGTGTTGAAGGTGATTCTGACTGTAGAGAGATAATAGACTACTAGATTTTGCTCCCACTTTTGTACAGTATCAATGTCATTGTCAGAGATCCGATGGCTGAGAATAAAACATGGGATGCTCTTTCCATTGAAGCTAAACTAATGGAAGCTCGTTTTTGGGACACCAAAGGACACTTTTTACTTCGTGTCTTTACAAGAATAAACAAATGAAATGGGACCTAGTAGACACATAAGTTAAAACAAAAAACTCGATTTTAAAAGGCTTTTAACTCGCTTGCAAAATCTCGGGAGGCTTACCGGCAGAGCTTGGTTCCGTGATGCTTATGCCTCAAGCATCGGATTGTGTACCCAGATTCCAGAGTATGCTTAAAGCTCAATGTTCGGGGCTCGCCTCACAATATTTATGCAAATCATATGTCAAGTTTCCTAATTAAGATTGTTCACCCACGAAGTTCTTTAAAAATTAATGATACAAATTATATTCTTAGGTAGAAATTTATAAAATTGATCAGACATAATATTGCATAAATTATACTCCCTCCGTCCCATTTTATGTGGCACTATTTGACCGGGCACGGAGTTTAAGAAAATAGAGGTTGCCCAAAGTTTCAATTTTACCCTTGAAAAAGTAAGAGAGATAAATTTGAGTAATAAAAAAGTTGTTGGTAACTTTAAAAGTATGTAGGACCCAATAAAGGTAAAATAGAGATATACATTAAATAGTTGTTAAATAAGGAAATGTGCCATTCATTTTGGAACAAACAAAAAAGAAAAAATGGTGCCACATAAATTGGGACAGAGGGAGTAATTGAGAACATATTATGTGAATATCATTTGTACAATTAACTTGAAAAATGAATAGTCTATGATTGTATTCTCACTTGTTACTGGTCATCATGTTTTATATTTATTTCAAATATTAAACTTATATTATTTTGTAATTTAGCAGTTTCATATTTATTCATGAAGAATTATGTCTTAAATTATAGCTTTAAAATTTATTGACAATTCGTTTTTCATTTTTAACAGCACTTTATTTTTTAAATGTTTGAAAGTTAAATACTTATAGTTTATTTGTATTTCATAAAATTTTAACAATATTTAATTTCTTATACTTGTAAAGATTGTTAGATTTTTTGTATGTACCAGATTATTTAGTCATTTTATGTATTTTTTTTATATTTTTGGGTTATTATACTATTTCAATATAAAAATTAGGACATTGTGATTGTTTCTTGCTCACATTCTATTTAGTATTAATTGATCTTGTAAATATTTATTGAAGCGTAATTAATATTTGAAAGATTAAAAATATAAAAGATTGTTTAAAAAATAGCCAAAAGTTGTTCGATTTTTTGAAAGCGTGGATAAGACAAAGACGATGAGTAATTTGTGAGGACGGACGAATGCACTAATAATTTTTGGGAAGTCCACCAAACAAGCATTGTAGCCTTGACGCTTGTTGACAGGCTCATAGGGGAAGGTGGGATTGTTTAGTGGGGTGAACAGAGGTTGGTGTTTTGGAGTGTGTGTAGTGTGTACGTGAAAAAGATGACTCGTAATGAAGGTCTTTTGTACAGCGTGCAACATTGTGTAATGCCCAATGAGAGCTAATACTCTTGGTAGTTGCATTGCATTGAATGGTCAATTTTAGAGTGTCAGGACTGGAATCAGACATCACATTTACGATGGACAATTAATTGGATTGGGAGAAGTGCACAAATAGCCAACTTTGCTCGTGCCTTACAGTTTCAGCTACTTTTAAATGTACTTTGCAGAGTTAGCCGCTTTCTTTATCCTCAGAGTATTAGGATTGAAGTTCAAACAAAGTTGAGGTAACTTCAGCTTCTTTTGTTTGAAGTTGAAATCTACAATTTTATTTTCCTTTTTATTTTACTCAACTTCAAACTAAAAATATCTCAATTTGATTTAAAGTTGAGCCTCCTTTATACTTTTGGCCTGAAATCATTTTGGACCAAAGAATTTAAGTTGTGATGAAATTCACATCATGGGTATTCAACTTCAATCCTAATGGTCTGAAAATGAGTGGGTGTACTTACATTTAATTTATAAAAAATGGCTAAAAACTAAATGAAATAAATATAATGGTTAACAAATTTAATATTTACCATTTAATTAGTTCAAAAATTTTCATTACATATAGGAATTTTTACAGTGTATAGACATTTGAGAGGGACTTTATCAGAAAATAGATATATTTTATCTAAATTATTATAAATAGACTTTTAGACTTATTTACTAATCATTTAATAGCCACTTTTAAAAACTCTTTAACTCCCTATCAGCATGCCTATTATCATGGGAATGAGCAATTTTTTAACTGTGCATTTATTAGTTTTACCACTTCTCAATTACTACTCCTGATTATGAAAATTATCCTATTTTTCGGTATATCAAAACTTAAGCGGTAAAACAAATTTTTTAAATTTCGAAATCTAAGATAAAATCAAACTTTCCTTTTTATCTTCCTCAACTTCTAATTATTCATTTGTAATTTAAACCGTTAGGATTTTTTAGCCTAAAGAAACGGCAGGTTTGTCTATTTCCTTTTAACTATTTATGTTGATATTTTGCATGTATACCTTGCATACTGTCTCTGAATTTACATATTACTTTTATATTTTTTGCATATTGTTGATATTTACGAAGCATATTGTCAATTAATTTAAATAGTATGTTTATATTTCTGGAATATTTCATGCATATACCTTGAATACAGTCCTTATATTTGCATATACAGTGAATTTCCATACAGTCCTGACTATTTCCTTTTAACTGTTTTGTTGATATTGCATGCATATCCCTTGCATACTGTCCTGAATTTTCACGCGTCCATTAGTTTGCAGATTTTTCGGCTGCTGATAGTTAACACAATCGACGCTAGTATTTAGGAGATATTCACGCAGATCTTTTAGAAGTTAGGATATCCATGTACCTATTATTTAGCATCAATTTTGGTTAGCCATTGATATATATTAATATGTTTATTATCTAGTAGGGCTATGTAAGATACTTGGTTAGTTATGAAATTTTCCCTTACATATATCTCCTTATCCTTTGTTATGGTTTTTTATCCCCACTTAAGAATGGTTTAGCAAAATGGCCGCAGGAGGCAACACTTCACGTTATAAATTGACAAGTGCTACCTCGGGGACAACACTTGCAGCACTTGTCATTTTATACTTAAAGTGTTGCCCCCATGGTAGCACTTACTTAAAATTAGTAGATATCATTCTTGCAAACCATTTTAAGCGATGTCAGTTAGGTAAGCCATTGCCTAAGGTGTCATAGTTGTGTAATTCTCCCTAACTAGTTAATTATCTTCCTAATTACTAGTTGATATGGGTAATTTTGATGATTAGTCACTTGCTAAAGTGCTAGCTGAAGAATAGCTAGATGAACAACACCAATCACTCAAACTCCAAAAAAATTAATGAATTACAGTCCAAATTTCAGGTCAAAATGTAGAGTTTGAAGTAAAAAAAATTGAATTTCAAGAAAAAAATATTGGACTTTGACAATTCCAGTATTTCCTGAAATTCAAGATTTTTCATTACAAACCTTAATATTTAAACACAAATACTATGAAGTTTGAGTGATGTGCCTATTCATTTAAAATTTTGCAAACACTAACTATTCGTCATTTAGCGTCTTAAAAAAGGGAAGTTTTCAAAATTAGTCAGCCCACACTATAATATTACCCGAGCATGACCCAAGTTTTTCTTAAACATCCTGTAGCCGCACAACCACAACATTAGAATATATCATCGAAGTATACCGTATACTAGAACAAATCAAACTTGTATACTATTGTGGTATACAGTATGCTAGAAAGTTATACAATAGAAGCCTGGTTTTTTTTTTTTTAGTTAGTAAACAAAAAAATTATGACAAATCAAACTTGTATATATTAGATATACCGTATACAATTAGGGTATACCGCGGCTATAAAGTATACCAGCTGGGGGTATACCGTATACCATTGGGATATACCACAGTTAGATAGGGCTATTTTTAGTTCAAAATAAAAATCACTGGACCGACAGGATAAAAATCCCTTAAAAAATGACTATCATCCGAAATTTTCATGTTCCGTGGCCCATCAGGTTTGTAAGAGGTTGGATGGATCCTTCTTAGGGGTTGGTTTAATAGATCCATTAAGGACCTAGGATGGTAAAAGTTTCGCCATGAAGTCTATTTTACCTGTTTCATTTAGTTTTAAGCTAATTTTAAAAAAGTATTTGCAGGTGTGATACTCACTTTCAACCATAACGGTAAAATTTTGTATTCAACTTGTCATGGTTTGAAGTTACTTAACTTAAATTTTTGGATATAAAAATGAGTCGAACTCATACCAAAGGTGTGAAGTTTGGCTCAAGTTAAAACTATTTTTTTTAATTTTGGAGGATATATAGTGTTTCCTTTCCCTTTGATGTGACTTGAACCCTAGACCAACCAATTATGGGTGGAGGTGCTTTATCAACCGAGCAACCTTCAATTGTCAACCAACTTCAAAGTTTGGATTGAAAAAAAAGTTTAAAAAAAATGTATCAGATTTCAACTACAGATCAAAAGAGTCTGAAATTAGCTTAATCAGGCTCGAAATTCAACCCAAATAGTTTGAAGATATGAAAAGTGACAAGTATTTGCAAAAAAACATCCAAAAATGATTGAAACCGTAAAGGAATGTAAATATAGACTATTGGTATTAGATGTTATTTTCAACCATAATTAGTCATTTAGATGTTATTTTTGCATTTCAATGGTCGTTAAAGTTGGTAAATAATTTATAGCCACTTTTCTTCCCCACCTCACCCACCCTACACCCCTACCTCCCACCCCATTCTCTTACCTTCACCCACCCTCTCCCTACCCGAACACCCACCTAAACCTTAACCCCACCTCCTACCACGCACCCCACCTACTCCCGCTCCACCCATCTCCGCCCCACTATCACCCACCTCATGCTCTACCCACCCTACCCTTTACCCCCCAAAATCCCATCGACCTCCAACCCCACCTCCTACCCTGCCTGCCTCTACCCCTATTTTTCACCCCTAACCTCCACCCCACCCCACCCCCACCTCACAACCCAACCCCACACCTACCTCACCTCTCAACATTCCTTTAGATCGAAACACCATCCATCCCCACTTCTTACCATAACCTCACCCCACTCCCCAGCTCCAACCTCCAACCTACTCCCACCTCACAACACATCCCTCACCATTCCAACCCCTGCCCACCCCTGCCATTATTTCCACACAACACCCTACCCCTAGCATAATTTTTTTTTACCTATTTCTTAAATTCAGCTCAAGAAGTGATGCATGAAGCAAAATTGATATGTTTTGGGGTACGGTTATCCTCATTTTGGTGTTCAAACCCGTTAACCTAAGGTAACCACAACCACACCTACCTTTAATTCTCTGTCACTAGTTTACCCATTCTTAATAGTAGTCTTTTGATATAGTTTTGATACTTTACACACCATGTGATCCTTTCCTTTAACCTCAAAACCCTCTGGTTGAGTTATGTAAACTTTTTTCTCTAAAATTTCCATTTAGAAAGGCAGTTTTCACATTCATTTGATGTAGCTCTAAGTCATAATGAGCCACTAAAGCCGTTATAATTATAAATGAATCCTTTTTAGAGACAGGTGAAAATGTTTTTGTATAGTCAACGCCATGTTTCTGAGTAAAACCTTTGGAAACAAGTCTGGCCTTGTAACGTTCGATATTACCATTTGAGTCGCGTTTGGTCTTGAAAACCCATTTACACCCGACTCTTTTGCAACCTTCAGGTAATTCGACAAGGTCCCACACTTCATTCTGCTCTACAGATTTTAACTCATCTTTCATTGCATTTAACCACTTATCAGAATTACTATTTTCAATAGCTTGTGAAAATGAAACTGGATCATCATCGATTTCCAAGTCATCCAAAGCAATTTTCATATCAGTTTCTGAATCGTGTAAATATACCAAAAAATTATCAGAAATAGCATGTCTCTTTTGTCTTTGAGATTTTCTTAATACTATTTCTTGCGGTACATCTACTGCAGGTTCAGCGATTATGTCTTCATTATGAATAGCATGATCATCAATTTGTTCTTCTTATTGGTTGTTAGGCGGTACAACAACTTCAGGATCAACAACTTTAGAAGAAGTACAGGGTAAAGAAATTTTCACCCTAACTTCCCTAATTTCCACATTACGTGGTTCTTCACTCTCACTAACTTCACCATTCTCAATGAACCTAGCATTTCCAGTTTCAACAATTCTCGTACTATGATTAGGACAGTAAAATCTATACCCCTTTGATTTTTCTGGATAACCAATGAAGAAACCACTGATTGTTCGTGGATCCAGTTTCTTTTCTTGTGGATTATAAATTCTTACTTCTACCGGGCAGCCCCAAATATGCAGGTGCCTTAAACTAGGTTTCCTCGCAGTCCAAAGTTCAAAATGTGTCTTTGGAACTACCTTACTAGGAACCCTATTTAATAAATACACGACAGTTTTTAAAGCATACATCCACAATGAAACGGGCAAAGATGAATTACTTAACATACTCCTAACCATTTCTATTAACGTACGATTTTGCCTTTCAGCCACACCATTTTGTTGTGGTGTGCCAGACATTGTGTATTGAGCACATATGCCACGCCTTTCGAGGAATTTAGCAAATGGACCAGGGTGTTGTCCAGTTTCATCATATCTTCCATAATTCTCACCACCTCTATCTGACTAATTATTTTCACCTTTCTGTCTAATTGCCTTTCAACCTCATTAATAAATACCTTTAAGGCATTTACTGCTTGAGATTTTTCATGCAACAAATAGACATAACCATAACGTGAAAACTCGTCAATAAAGGTGATAAAATACTTTTACTTACTGAAAGATGGAACATCAAATGGACCACAAATATCAGTGTGTATAATTTCAAGAAGCTGTGTGCTTCTTGTGGCTCCTTTCTTTGTGTGTTTTGTTTTGTTTTCCTTTAATACAATCCACACAAATATTTAGGTCTGTAAAATCCAAATCTGGAAGGATTTTATTTTTAACTAATCTTTCCAATCTTTCTTTGGATATGTGACCTAAACGTCTATGCCACAAATAAGCAAAGTGTTCATTCACCAAACTATGTTTGGTTCCAACATTATGATGCAGAGTCAAGAGTGTTTCAGCAAACAGATTATCAAGATTCAGTTTGTATAAACCATCACAAAGAATAACAGAACCAATGAGATGATTATGCTTAAATAAACTAAAACATCCATTTCCGTAATTAAAAGAGTATCCAGTCTTGTCTAACTTAGACAAAGAAACTAAATTTCTAGAAACAGAAGGTACATAATAAGTTTCAAATAAGTCTAAGTGACGCCCAGTATCTAGGATTAAACGATATGTTCCGATAGCTTGAACTGGTGCCTTCACTCTACTCCCTATGTACACAAATCTTTCATTCTGATTTATGGTTTGGGTTGTAAGGAATCCCTGCATCGTATTAGAAACATGAACAATACAACTAGAGTCAATCCACCAAGTATTATAAGAAACTTTAGTTAAATTTGATTTGAGACTCTATCTACCCTTAACATGCTTCTTTCCTTTCTTTCCAGCTCCTTGATGGCTTACAAAGTTAATGGAGTGGGTTCCTTGATTCTGTAGGCTTGTTTCCTCCTGAACCAACATTACATGCAATTCATGCACGTTCCATTTTTCTTTCATGGTATTATAGTTCATTTGGAAAGGACCATACTCAGACGGTAATGAGTTGATGATGAACTGTACAAGAAAATTTTCATCCCCTTCCATTCCCAAAGTCTTAAGTCTTGCTATAATATTTGTCATTTCAATGACATGCTCATGTATGGTATGTGAACCATCAAACTTCATGGTGGTCAAAGTATTCATTAGTATCCCAGCAAGAGACTTTTCAGCAGTTTGAGAGTGTTCTTCTACAAGTTTTAGAAGCTCTTTGGCACTTTTAGTGTTGGGAAGAGTAGACTTAATGTTGCTCGCAATACTCATTCGCATGAACATTAGGCTTAGTCTGTTAGATCTGTCCCATCGCTTAAAATAGGACTTTTGTTCAGCAGTGCTAGTTGTAGTAATAGCAGCTGGCTTCTCAGTGTAGAGTGCAACATCAAGATCTAAAACTCCGAGATGAAATTTGATCTGTTCGCACCACTCTGAGAAGTTCAGTCAGTTATAGGTAGTAACAGAAGCAGAGTGCGAATGAAGAGCAAGTGCAGCAAATAGAATATGCTCATTCGTTAACGTTTTGAGTTATAAACTAAACATTAACTAGTTAGACCAATTAAGTTTACAATGTAGATTTTGAATACAACCCTAAGTTATGATATAGCTACTCATGTATGTAAATTATAAACACATACAAATATTGAAAATTGCATTAAGAACAAAAGTATATGAGTATTCTTACAATCGGATTTTTCGATCTTTCAATATGGAGAAAACTTACTGAAGAAGTCAAAGGACTCTAAAAACTGCTCTCCAAGTTAAAAAAAAATATAAAAAATAATCAAAATCTATCTATATACAGTTTTTATAATAACTGATGACCAAATCGTCCTTTTTTACAGTTATAGGGCCACCTTTTTATCAGTGCGCCTACACATTTGATGTTGACTTTGCTTTTGAGTCTTTGATATTACTTGTGCGGCCAAATGACAGATATGGTTGTTGCATAATTAGAGCTCTTCAAGAACGTGAGGCCTACATTTGAGTTTTTGTGACCGTAATTGGTAACCTCACTTTGATTGTGTCCATACACTTTGATTTGGCAAGGCGCACATGAAGTTGAACTTGATTTGAATGTCTTCAGTAATTCACCAATGGGTTGGAGCACCACGACTATGCGGCTACATAATCTCCATATTTATACGGTCGCATGATTGTTTGGTGCTCGCCCATTCATAACTTAATGAGCCTGAAATTCTTGTTCCTCTACAGTTTTGTGGCCGCATAAATGTTAAGTGGGCCATACCTTTGCAAGATTGTGCGGTCACACATGATTTGTTTCTACGGTTTCTTCATTTTCACCTTAGCTTGGGTTATTGGATTTGTTGGAAAATTGATCATGGGCACCCATGTGGGTCAAACCGGTTTCATGTCTAAATATATATAATTGTTATATATATTAATAGAAATAAAGAAAAGACATGTCTATTTGGAAAAGGATTTAAAGAGGTGTCTCACCTCAACTATAAAAGGGAAGTCTTAAATTGTTAGGAGAGATACCCTTTCCCAGCGTCTCTTTTCTGAACAAGAGAAAAAGAATAACGTTCTTTTTCCCAACACCAAAACAAAGAAAACTCTCTTTTTCTATCTTGGTGAAGAACTTCTATGGAAGATTCCTTATGAAGATATGAGCAGTCTTCTACGATAATGGAACAATCCTGTAACAGGTACGACCTTAGACTGTGAAATTTATAGTATAGTTCGTGTCTATTACATGTGATTACACTACTGACTAGTGAAACAAATACGGTAGTCCTTGGGACGAACTGTGTGTTCATGGATTGTGTATAATCCTTCATTGATATCAGAGCCAGGTTATTTGCTTCCTAGTCAATAATCACGAAGTAGTTTATTGCTTTGACAAATTCTGTGAACTATTGGAAAGATTAGACGACATCAGAATATTTTGTGATGTTGTAAGTGACTCATGAGTCGCTGGATTTCTTTTTTACAATAGTCATGCCTCTATCTTATTGTTGAGAAAAAAGTTTCGGTTTTATAGTCGCCATAACTAGCGGCTCTAGTGACGTTATGGGCTTTTATAGATTCGGGGGGTTTTTTTTTTTGAGTTTGTGTTGAAATTGCATTGTAGCAATTTATATTGTAGATGCTTTCTTGGCAGAAACTTATTGAAGTTTCGAACTTTAAGAAATAGTGTCGCGCCATCTATTTGATGCCTCAAGTTTTTTTTTGGGTATTTGTGTATAACTGTGTTCACTAAGTTGGAACAAGTTTCGGTTGTAATGGATAAAAATTAGTAAAAGTTTTCTCTTGGCAATTCTAATTGGAACAAGTTGTGTTGCATGTTCTTCAATACATAGAAGGCATAGCCAAGAGAGAAAACTTGCATACTATGCCATATGGACAACTTGCTTATGTGGGGTCCGGTATAAAGCTTATGAACAAATCATAGTTGTTGAATCCCATTGTTCTTCCTCCTGCGTGCCAACTATAGAAAAAGGTTTTAAGGCCTCTTTGTTATCTATAGATTCTTTACACATTCAAATTTATTGATAACCAGGGAGAGAAGTTGCAGAATGTTGAATTTATTAGCATTAAGGTCTTTGTGATCTTGTAAATCATATTTAATTTTTTACTAAGGACATTAATTGTCACATAAGCAAGTTATAGAGAAGGATTCTATCTTTAAAATGAGATATATGAAATGAATATTTGTTTTTCAAATTCCAAAGAAGTTTTTTAAGTTACCCCATAAAGTAAGGCATCAGTACATCCTCTTATATTGGTACTTGGTCAGATGGTGCCAAAACATATCGTTGATAGGTTATACTTGGAATAGATGGTTCCAAGTCAGATATTCCTTTGTATATCACTTGGATTTAAAGGAAAAATATGTGGCAACTCTAGAAATTGGTTTCTGGTGTTTCCAAGTGTGTCCCTATGACTGGGGTTTCTGGTATGAGTAATTAGTTTACTCATGGGTTAAATTTTTTTTTCCTCTTCATTAACAAGAATGGTCTTCTTACTTAGAAAAGGTCAGGAAAATTCTTACTAGTACTATTTTGGAATTTGACCACTTTACATAGGCTTATTTTGTGTTAAAGGAAAATCTGGTCTTTCTGATGGTAAGAAACTAATGGCGAAAACTTTGTTCTTGAAAAGGAAAAGGAAAAGGTCATGATGACTTTATGAGCAATGGAAGTCAATGCTCAAATCATTTCACTTTGTGTGTCGTAAGATGAAATATTCCTTTCTTTATTTTTTTCCAGACCATTCTTTTTTCCTTTTGTAGAGTCTTTGATAAAACAAATGTGTTTGTTTTTTATGGTCATTTATCATGACTCACTGCAAGTCATCTAAAATGTGGAAGAGTAAAAATGTTTACCCTTTCTCTTTTACCAAATCTTGTTCACGTTACAAGTACATCCGTATATGTACTCATATTAATGTGTGCAGTGAAAGGTTTTCATGTATTGTTAGGAAAAGGTTATGATTTGTTCAGAACTCTAGTAGTTACCCGCCGGAAATAAGAATTATTTTGAAAGCATGTGTTGTTTTTTTTAAAAAAAAAATAGTTCCAGTTCTGAAATTTTCTGTATTTGTTATGGAAAAAGTTATGGGAAAAATCATGGTCCATTTACTTTGTGTATTTGTCTACGTGACATTTAGCTTTAATGATCCATGTTATCTTATATTTGTTAGTTAGTCTTGAATCTGCGTAATTTAAGACAAATTCCTTAAGTAATTGATTATGTTAGATTTATGGAATATTAGAAAGCGGATGATGATTGGGAACATAGTGAACTTTCGATTCCGAATCTAATATGAAATAAATATTAATATAGTTAAATTATTTTAAGGATTAGTATGTATATGACTTTTTAGGCTTTTAGAAAGTACATATATGTCTCACTATAGTTTATACTAGTTTATATCAATATGTCAGCTGCTACTAGAATATTGTCCTGAGCTTAACAAAAGTGTTAACAGTGACAATAAAATCTAGTATTTCCTAAAAGAGCAAGAGGCTCTTGAGACTCTAGATTTGTCTGTGATGTCTGATTCCATTTTAGCTAATACATTTTGACATCTGTAATTCCAAATTATGAAATTATTTTGAATCAGTTACTTATATTCCATATAAGTTATGGATAGATGAAAAGCCAATTTTATTTTACAATTGGTTTTGTGCTGCTTTGGGACATAATCTTTTTTTTCCACATGGAAAATTAGTTCCAAGGGGGAAGTATATGTATCATTCTATGGTACTCTATATCCAAGGTGCGTATGTTCATAAGTGGACAAGACAACATTGGCACTGTAACCGAATTTGAATCACATGATGTCACACTCTTAGAGAATGTCTTATCTTAAGTAGGGTGAGATAGGTCAAGACTTGTCTCTTCATGAAACTGTGGACAAATTGCTTCCGCTATTGACAATCAAATGGATTTGAGTAAGAGTTACTTCGGTGATGATGGATCTGTTCTGATTAGCACCAAGATGACTTAAAGAATTCATTTATATTGCTGGTCCCAGTGGGAGTAACTATCAATTGATAAATTAATTTATCAATCTCAACCTCGACAAATGAGTCGTCTACATATTCCCCATCGTCGATTTGAGATCGAAGGGGAAGTATATATAGTTACTCCACAAGATGAATAAGAGCAACGGAAGATAAAATAAGGCTCTCAAATACCCTGCTAAGGATAATTATCTAGAACAATGGAACATGAAATGGAGTTAGTGAAACCAAACCAAGAGTTGGAACTGGTTGATATACTAATGGGTCATAGCGTCGTTGAGAACAAAAGGGTTCTTAAAATACGCGAAAGACTTAATGTAGTATCGAAAAAATATGGGTGAATCCTTGAAGTTCAAATTTCAAGAGATCATTCGAAAAGATTGTTGTCTCTTTCAGAAAAATCTTATATTAAGAAATTTTTTTGAACGATTTAATATGCAATAATGCAAACCCATTAATACTCCTATTTCTAGAGGTGAAGTTTCTAGTGGGAGGATGTGTCCTCGTGAATCCACAAGAATATGATATGAAAAGGAATACCGAAAAGCAGTTAAAGGATACTGAGGTATCTTAAAGGCACTTGTGATTATCCTTGTAAAGTAAAGAAAAGGATCTACAACTCAAAGGCTATACTTACGATGACTGAGAAGGATATTTAGATGAGACAAAATCTAAATCTGAGTATGTCCTTCTTTGCTAAACAATAGCGATGTGTAGCAAGAAACAATCCTCAGCCTTATTTATAAAGTAAGCTGAATTTCTAGCGCTTTCAGCAACTGTGCAGAGCTGTTTGACTTAAATGTCTTTATGATAAATTTGGGTATGTTGGATAGTGTGCTATTGAATTAGTGACAATCAAGTGTGATAGTCAAGTTTCAATAACTTACACAAAAGTCTCATGTATCATTAGAAGACAAACCATATTGATATAAGTATAATTTCCTTAGAGACATAGTTGTACATAGAAAAGTGAACATGAAATACATCTCAACGCATTATACAATAGTAGATCCGATAGTGAAACCCATAGCATTTGGTGCTTATGAATGATATGTGAAGTCATTGGGTTTGCGTTGATGTCGATGTATTTATATCTTAACTTTTCCCATACTTGTTCACATAAAACTACATTATTTGAAGTTAATGTAGTTGAAGCCTAAATTGCTTGTTGTTGGTTCATATACATAGAATGGTTTTATGTTTAGTACATAAATTTGAAGTATGTCGGACAGACAAAAAGATTGGCCTATTCACACCGGCAATCGCCTCTCTTATCTAGGTGACTAATAGGGATGAGACAATTATAAACTTATTATTATCAGAAGTGATAATAATAGAGAGCTTGAAGTTTATAATAAGAATGTCGCGTGTTTTTTTAGTTAATCATATTTGATTAAATATGAGCCTGTCTTAATGCCAGATGTGAGTTCTGAAGGATGAAATGTATGAGTAGATGTGTGAACTCAAAGTTAGAAATAGGTTGTCTGAACTATCATCTGCACATTATTTAATTTGCGAAAAACATACGCTCCACGGGAAATGATTCAATACTGTGATACGTGATTCATACCACGTATGCATAGAGTGACCTATGGGCGATACAAGTTTAAATCTCTTCTTGTTTATCGTGTGAAGCCCTGAAAATTATAAGTATTTTTTTTCTTTGTACCCTCATTACTTTGACCAGTTTCTCGAGATTCAATTTGGTGTTTGCTATCTTAGGGTTTTGCCTATAGATCATGGATGATTCGGTCTGGCGGGACATTTCTAGAAAAGCAAGTCAGATTGAGATTAAAAGATTCTTGAGATGAGGAAGATCATTGATGAGTATTATCACATTAATTGTGTTCATTGGTACCCTTTATGTTTGTCTTTGAGACAAGAACATAATGATGAACTCAAACTATTACAAAGAGATTGTGAGAGATGTGAATGTGATAGATGATCTAGGGTACTGCATACTACAATTTACTCCAAGGTTCCGTAATCGAGATGTTATATATTCCCAACAGATGTATAACAACTAAGCTCTCGAAGTATGCACTGGTCACACGGTCTAGTCGTTATGTATGGATGTTACAGATTAGGAATGAGAGTTGACCCACATAATATGTGTGAGTGGGAGATGTTGGAAAATTGATCATGGGCACCCATGTGGGTCAACCCGGTTTCATGTCTAAATATATATAATTGTTATATATATTAATAGAAATAAAGAAAAGACATGTCTATTGGGAAAAGGATTTAAAGAGGTGTCTCACCTCAACTATAAAAGGGAAGTCTTAAATTGTTAGGAGAGATACCCTTTCCCAGCGTCTCTTTTCTGAACAAGAGAAAAAGAATAACGTTCTTTTTCCCAACACCAAAACAAAGAAAACTCTCTTCTTCTATCTTGGTGAAGAACTTCTATGGAAGATTCCTTATGAATATATGAGCAGTCTTCTACGATAATGGAACAATCCTGTAACAGGTATGACCTTAGACTGTGAAATTTATAGTATAGTTCGTGTCTATTACATGTGATTACACTACCGACTAGTGAAATAAATACGGTAGTCCTTGGGACGAACTGTGTGTTCATGGATTGGGTATAATCCTTCAGGATTCTTTTGGCTTCATTCTCTACATTTTCACATCAAATCCTGAAACCAAGCACAAAGGCATTAATTTTCTATACATTGGACGCTTTTGTAGTCAAAACCAAAAGTCGAGTGAGTCTTATGTTGGTGAAATGCCCACATGTCAATAGATTTTCTAAGATAGGCTCTTTTAATCCATGTTTATAAAAGGAAAGATGCCACACAAATAGCTATTATTTGAGATTATGAAATTGTATGTGCGCCAAGATCTATTGGTAGTGATAGGGATGCTAAATGTTTTAGCCCATTTTGAAATACCTTTTGGTGAAGGTTTGGTACGAAATTGTTGTACTCTACTACTTGTCACCCTTAAACTGATGATCATACTGAGGTAGTTGATAGGACCTTAGAAAAAAATGTTAAGGATTGCATTCAAGAGTAAGTATGGTTCTTGAGATGATCGTTCGCCTATGCTTGAGTTTGGATCAATTTATTCGTCTATGGGTAAGTCGTCGTTTAAAGTTGTTTATGCTTCAATCTACTAGCCTATTTGGATCTAGCTCCTTTGCCTATAAGTGATATTATCAATGAAGATTCTAAAACAAGGCTAAAAGCAATTAAGATGATTCATGAGCAAGCGTGTCTGTAGCTTGAAAAGACTTATAAAAAGGTAGCAATGCGTGCTAACCAAGGAAAGAAGCAGCTGATTTTTCAAAATTGAGATTGCGTTTGGGTGCATTTAAGGAATGAACATTTCCCAGACAAAAGAAAATTCAAGTTACATCCTTGTATAGATGGACATCACCAATTTTTTTAGCGAATTGGGAATAATGCTTACAAATTGATCTTCCTTGTGAATATAAAGTGAGTATTACTATTAATGTATCTGATTTGTTTCTTTTTTATGTAGTTGGGTTTGGTTCGAGGACGATTCCATTTTTAGTGGCAGAGAATGATATGAGCCCGAACGAGGTAAAGCATAATTTAGAGGATATGGAATATCCGAAAATATTTAATGGATCGTTAACTCGATCCAAGACCGAGAGCATTCAAGGATTGCTTAGTAAGGAATTACATAATTCTCAAACATTGGTTAGAAGATTTTTGGAGAGCCATTGATAATTCATATAAAGAATATCCTGTTTGGAAGTTTGAAAATTGTTGGGAACAAGTTCAACATCAAGAATTGAAAGTTCGAGTCGCGCAATGTTCTTAGGCCCAAATGTAAAATTATAGCGCACCTTAGTGGTTTCTCTCAAATATTGTGTAGAACTGCACTTAAGAGCAAAAACAAACACGACCCTTATTTCACTAAAGCAACAAGGGATACAATTGACTTTGAGAAGTCGCATTCGTCCCATCGCCTACAATGTCACCTACAATGTCATGATCATATTCGCCCAAATGTAAAATTATTGCGTAGCTTAGTAGTTTTGCACACAGGATACTTTTGCAGTGGTCTTTAGTTTGAGGCCACTTTTTTTATTGATTTTGCATGAAAGGCCATTTTTTGGAACTTCAATCCTTTTGGGCTGAACTTCACACCACAAGGGTTGAAGTTCAACTTCAGCCCGCCACAAGAGGTTGAAGTTTATGCATCTGTGCCAAAAATTCAGCCCGCAACTTCATACCTTAGGCACGAAGTTCGCCACAAGGTTTGAACTTCAGCCCACAAGGATTGAAGTTTCAAAAAGTGACCTCTCATGCAAAATCAATAAAAGAAATTAATCTCAAACCAAAAAACCACTAGCAAAAGTGGCTATTTGTGCCCTAAAAAACAAACCAAAATTGAGACAATTGCGCCACATAAACATTGTGAAAGAATATTTACTCTTTATGAACACCTTTATTTTTTCTTTCTCCCCATAAACATTCATTATTAGTATTAAAGATTACTATTAATCTTAATATTAAAGATTTACCTCTATTAATATTAATATTAATATTAATAATAATAGTAATATTAATAAATATTTACCTTTATTATTAGTATTATGGATAAAAAAGTTGTAAATACTGAAAAGTAAATATTTTGTTATGGGTGGGGATATATATGTAAATAGGCTAACTTTATTGTTCTAGGATATTAGTTGGACTATTTTTTACCTTTTTCAAGTCCTATTTAAACCTTAAGTATTTCATTAATTAGGACGTGTAAATTCTTGAATTACAGACTGTATTTTAGGTATGACATAAAACCTATTGTTCGAGTTTGATTTCAAGGAAGTGGTCTTCTCTTTTCTTTATATATGAAAATACTAATTCATCGTTAGCAAGTGATGGACGAGCAGTTTCCATTATCGTCCAAATGCTCATCTATGCTCATCTAGGTTTCTGTATTTTTTTTCCTTAGATTAATTTATTCAGATTATTTTATATTATGTAATCAAAATCCTTCTCAATTTTACTTCCCATTATTGTTATCCCTCCGTTCAGGGAATAGTTTGAATTGAATCGGAAGTAAAAAAGAAATAAAAATTTTGAAACTTAAATCTAAAATAAATCATCATATATATTGGTTTAGTTATAAAATCTCTCGTGTGATCGGAGTTGTTACATTCAAAATTTGGTCTACACATCTGGCCTCGTCCACATAAGCTTTTCATACAACAAGAGAAATTAAACGGATTTGCCACCTTCTAACCCCTGATTCATCTAATTCCCCATTAACCTTCGTACGTAGTTTCTTGCTTTGTCCTCAGACTTCCATAGAATATCTTTCCCAATTACCCTTCCATAGACTTCCATGACACTTGCACAAAAACATGATATGTTAAATTATGCAGTGAAAGCTATTCAAAATATCATAGTTCCTTTTTTTTTTCCTACGTGCATTAAAATACGATACTTGCATATTTATTACCCAAAAAAAAGTAAAGAGAAAAGTAGAACAAAAGGAAAGATCCATAATGAAAAGATTTCCAGATCCATTACAAAAAACACGTAAGTAAACAAGAACTCATAGAAATTCTTCCCAACTTCGGATCAAGTAATTTATTCCTGATTCTGCAACTTCTCAACTCGTTGATTCAACATTTCAACACGGGTAACCAACCGACTGACAGAATAAAGCAACCAATAGAACATCAATGCAGCGGCAATCAGCAGTGCATTACGCTGGCTTTTGACAATTGATTTCTGGTGTCGCATGAGTTCCGTTGGTGTACATATCTCAGCAGATTTGCAATTCGGGCGATTCTCGTATTTCCAATAAATGTCCAATAACAAGAATATACAAAACGGAACCACTGAAAGAAATGGCTTGAGAAGATTTCTTGTCACTGAAATTAGACCTTTACGTAAAGGGTATGTACCTGGAAGTGTTAAAAGTATTACCATCACTGCTTCTGCTGCAGCAGCGTAGCCTAAAACTACCCATTCTAATGCCATGCCTAGTTTTTCTCTGTTTCTTGTTCTTGGTCTTTGCTGAAAATTTGTGATTTTACGTAAAAGGAGTTTACATGTGGTGGCTTAAATGGGAAGTGGTGAATAGTCTGAAGATTGGGTGGCAAAAGGAGAAGGTGACATGTGGATTGGTTCTAAACACGTTCGGTATACTGTATACAGATGGCAGGTTTTTGTAGAGCTTTGTTTTGTAGTGTTCCTTAGTTTTCCACCTTTTGTTTTGCTCCAGATTTTTCTTTTTTCTTTTAAGCTAGTATTGGTATACGTTGTGTTATCCCTTCAGGGACATCCGATAAAACTAGTATACCTTTTTACAATTGAGTCATCTAGTTAGACTTATAACACCTGCAAACTATGAAATATAATTTGTAAAATAAAATTAAAGTTAAAAGAAGGGCATAAGTTATACTTCCTTTGTCTCAATTTATATAATAATTTTTTTTTATAAATCTAAAATATTATATGAAATTTTTATACTTAAGTCAAATTTTAATTTTAAATTTTTGATTTTGTTCCTCTGAATAATTTATAATCACATGAAATTTTTTAACTTGTTTTAGACAACAAATGTCGACCATCCAATATCGACGAACTCGTTTACGCTGGCATATATTACTTTCTATTTTTGGACAAATTTTTGAATGTTTTGATCGTTGAAGTATCGCAATTTCCTGGTAGTGGTGAAGGGGCGAAGGTTATATGTGTCCACATCATATGATTCATTGTCTGTCTACTCATACAATGAAGAACAATTATTTGCATGAATTAATTCTGATGTCTGAGTTAGAGGTGAAGCTAGGAATTATACCTTATGGGTTTGGGGTTTTAAGACAATACAAGATTTGGACAAAGGAACTAGGTTCGTCCTAACCAGCGTGTTGGCTATACCTCCGCCCGTGAGTTGAGTTACATGTGTTTTAATAAAAAATTATAGAAAAATATATTTAATTTATAAAGATAGGGCGAGAGGGAGGCAGGAAAATGAAGATAAAATCAGGGAGGCTTCCATTCTTGATACTGACAATATAAATCTAAGACAGTGCTTCAACGTTTCAAATATTCTTCACAAATCTGCCAAAATGTATTGAATGTTAATTATTGTTGAGGAAAATAGGATTAAACAGAATTAAAGAGGAAGGGTAGTTTAGTAGTTTCCAGCATTCCAATTATTAGTTAGAGTTAGTTACAATTAGCCGTTAATCATATTAGTTAGTTAGTTAAACTCTCTTATAAAAGGAGCTGATTTGTGTACTTCTACTGCTTAATTCGTTTTAATACAGTAATTGCTTCTTCCCTTCTTCTCTTTAAATATTCATCTTCTTCTTCACAAGATTAAGATTCATTAGAATGCCCAATCTTAGCACAGTATCATTACAATAATCAGAGAATTTGATTCAAGTTAAATGTCCTAAATTCTGTGACAATTTCATATTTCTCTCTTCTATTATGCTGCTATAATTCCTCTCTTCAAGATTCTTCAAGAACTCTGCTGAAATGGCTGATAATGGAATTCCAGCTAATGGTGCAAATACAGTACCATGGATCATAATCATCCCTTGTATCTACATTCTAATGGTGTAAGTGGTATATCTTTTATCTCTACTCAATTGACTGGTACTGAAATTACTCTCTTTAGAGTCGGTCTATGAGAATTGCTTTACTAGGTTGAAATAAATTAGGCTTAGTAGATGGAGCAATCCTACTGCTCACAATGCAATGACTGAATCTGAGGGCATGTAGATGAAGGAACCAGTTCCAGCCAACCACATGCTCAACTTCACAAGAGAGCAGTATGACCAGATTCTACAGTTGTTGGGAAACAATAATGTCACCTCTTCTGCTGCAAATATTGCAGGTATTAGCACTGCATTATTAGTCTCAAATAATCCTAAAGAATGGTTATGATTTCTGACATTGATATGTTAGATATGTCCAAAACAGTGAGAAACGAAGTACCAAGAAAATTATATCTTCCTAATAGGGATGTAGCTTGTGTGACTCACACTGGCTCAAGTTCAATCTCTGCAAGAACTACTGCAGACAATGTTTTCCATTTGCCACAATTTAACTACAATCTTCTATCAATTTTAAAGATAACCAAAGAGCTGGGATGTTCAGTCATGTTCTACCCAAATTTTTGTGTATCCCAGAATTTCTATAGTGGGAAGGTGAATGAGATTGATAAAGAAAAGGATCGCTTGTATCTACTGGTGAATAAAGTAGCTCAGGACAAACAAGGAGTTAGATGCACAGTAGCTCAACAACCAGACATCAGCTTATGGCACAGAACACTTGGACATGTGTCAGCTACTGTCCTAAAGAAATTATTTCTAGCGGATACTAAATACATTAGTAGTGTAGTTAGTAAATGTAGTGTTTGTCCTTGTGCAAAGCAAACTAGACTTCAATTTACAACTAGTACAATCAAAAGTGTAAATTGTTTTGACTTGCTTCATGTTGATGTTTTGGGTCCATATAAACATGCTACTTTTGATAGAAATAAGTACTTTCTAACAATAGTTGATGATAGGTCAAGAATGACCTGGATTTGCTTGCTTAAATTGAAGTCTAATGTGTATGTGCAGAATTTATTTACTTATGTTTCTACTTAGTTTGATAAGAAAGTTAAGACCATAAGAACAGACAATGGTGCTGAATTTATGAATACATTATGCAATAAGTTGTTTCAGAGTCTGGGCATTATTCATCAAAGAACTTGTGCTTATACACCTCAACAAAATGGGGTTGCTGAGAGAAAGCACAGACACATCTTGGAAGTTACAAGGGCAATCAGGTTTCAGGGTAAAATACCAATCAAGTTCTGGGGCACTGTGTTCTTGCAGCTGTATATATGATAAACAAAATGCCATCTGCAGTAATAAGGCATGTTTCCTCTTATGAAGTGTTGTATCGGAAGAAACCACCAGTGGCTCATCTTAGAACCATAGGTTTTTTATGTTATACTAAAGTAGTGCAAGAAACAGGTAAGTTGATGACTAGATCAAGGACATCAGTGCTGATAGGCTACCCTGAAGTGCAAAAAGGTTATGTTCTCTATGACCTATACAACAATCAGTTCTTTGTGAATAGAGATGTCTCATTTAGAGATAATGTCTTTCCATTTGCACTAAATAAATCCACACCTCCTTTGTTTATAGACACAACACTTGACATATATCCAGAAGAAGAAATACAACCTATTCAACCTATAGATCCTCCAGAGTTAAATGAAGCTGACCAGTTTATACTGCCTGAAGATCCTGAAATGCCAATTGAAAAACCACCCTCACCACATCCACATGTTCAAAATGAACCACCATCACCACCACCCACGCTTGTTGTTTTACCAAATAACCGACCTCCCAGAGCTAAGAATTCACCAGTCTGGTTAAAAGATTTCATATTACTATTTGTACACAAGGATATTCCTTATGCCTTGGATCAGTATCTATCCTATGAAAAACTTTTCTAAATGTCAAGCTTATATTGCAGACTTCTCTTCAATTACTGAACCAACAACTTATGCTTAAGAAACTAAATATCCAAGATGGATAAAAGCTATGCAGTTGGAGGCGAAAGCTCTAGAAGACAATCATACCTGGGATGTAGTTGCACTACCAAAAGGAAAAAAGAATAATAGGCTGCAAATGGATTTACAAAATAAAGTATAAGGCTTCAGGGGAGATAGAAAGGTTCAAGGCAAGGCAAGTGGCCAAGGGCTATAGCCAAAAGGAGGGAATAGACTATCGATAAACATTCAATCCTGTAGTGAAAATGGTGTATGTGGGAACTGTATTAGCAATAGCTTCTGCAACAGGCATTCAAATGCAGGATTTAGGGGAGCTGAAATATTTTTTAGGTCTGAAATTTATAAGATCATCACAAGGGATCCTGATGCATCAGAGAAAATATGCTTTAGAACTCATTTCTGAAGGTGGCATTAGTGCTGAAAAACTAATGACTACTCAAATGGAACTGAACATCAAGTTGACTACTAAAGAGTATGATGATCATGTTAAGCCTAATATTAGTACTCAGTTAACAAAAAGACAAGCTGTTACCTAATCCTGATGTATACCAGAGGTTAATTGGTAAACTACTTTACCTAACCATAACCAGGCCTGATATTGCATTCAGTGTTCAGACACTTAGTCAATTCTTCCAACAACCAAAGCAATCTCACTTGGAAGCTGCATTGAGAACTATTAGATATGTCAAACTCAACCTAGTCAAAGAATTCTATTATCTAGTCAACCTATACACACAGTCAGTGCTTATTGTGATGTTGACTGGGCAATATGCACTTTCACTAGGAGGTCTGTAACAGGCTACATGATTAATCTCTGAGACTCTTTGGTGTCTTGGAGATCAAAGAAACAGACAACAGTGTCTAGGAGTTTAGCTGAGTCTGAGTACAGAAGTATGGAAACCTTATCTGCTGAGTTAACTTGGCTTGTAGGGATGATTCAGGAAATATGAGTTCAAGTGGAGCTGCCCGTCAAAGTACATACTGACAGCAAAGCTGCAATTCAAATAGTAGCTAACTCTGTCTTCTATGAGAGGACCAAGCGTATAGAAATCGACTGTAATTTCATAGGGGAAAAGATCCTACAAGGTCTGATCAGAATTGAGAATATCCCAACTAAGGAGCAACCTGCTGAAATTCTAACTAAAGGGTTAAACAGAGTTCAACATATGTATCTGTTATCCAAGCTAGGGATATTCAACATCTTCACACTACCTAGCTTGAGGGGGAGTATTATATTGAGGAAAATAGGATTAAATAGAATTAAGGAGGAAGGGTAGTTTAGTAATTTCCAACATTCCACTTATTAGTTAGAGTTAGTTACAATTAGCCATTAATCAGATTAGTTAGTTAGTTAAGCTCTCTTATAAGAGGAGTTGATTTGTGTACTTCTACTGCTTAATTCATTTCAATACAGTAACTGCTTCTTCCCTTCTTCTCTCTAAACAATCTTCTTCTTCTTCTTCACAAGATTAAGGTTCATTAAAATGCCCAATCTTAGCAATTATATTGAATCACCCGTGAGAAAATGATGTTGATGTTAAATTAATTATAAACACACAATCACATAAATCAAGAACACCTAGTAACCATAATAAAGATGTAAGTAAAATGGCGTACCTTTATCCGCCATGGCAACATGGTATTGGAGACGAGCGAAGGCCAAATCTTTCCTCTCCTTGAGCTTATGAGAATTGACAGCTTAATGGGAAGTTGTCTACAATAGGGTTAAGCCAGGAGAGGAGACCTAGCCTCATATATATAGGCTTAAAAGCCTTAACCTAATGAGCCCACCCATAATAGGCCCACAGGTTTATCAACAGACCTACACTGCTGTCAGCCCACACCTAATACAAGAAACAGTACAGGCCCATCATGGAATTCACAAATATGTGGCCCGTGTATTGTCCACCAACTATTTAAAATTAGCCCGTTTTGGTAAAATCGAATAAGTTAATGTTAAGTCCAATATTTAATAAATAATTCTAACATTCTCACACTTGGACAACATTAACTTAACTTTATAAAAGATTTTGAAAAAGTTTATTTATAATATGACTCTCGGGCTAAATAGACAGTGGCCACAAACATATAGTGGTGGAACATTATTTCCAACATGATCTAGTCAAACAAAACTATCAATGTCGAAAAGTAGTAGTACTTGCATCCATTAACGACACAAGACTAGTCCACAATCACAAACATTGAAGTCTTGCTGACAGACCTAAACGTGTGGTAGTGTAGCAAGAAATAGTCAATATGGACTCCAAAACAAGACTATTTCATTATCGGTCCTTCAAACGATTTTCCATAAACAACATTGGGCGACCAAACAACATGCGCACCATTAGAAAATCGTCAACATGATTTTCTATTACAACAAGGGAGCAACTAAACAACATGTGCTCCACCAGAAAATCATAATTTTTTTCGAGGCTCAACATGTGCAACTAAGCATAATGTGCAACAGCCAAGAAAATCCCCAAGACATAAATAATATGTCATATATGTCTCTATAAAGATCAAACGATGGCACAACATGATCTTATCAATATGAGACATACCTACCTTATAAGACAAGAAGTCCTAAGATTTTATAGACATCAAGATTTGTCAATACAAATCAACCCACATAAACGTGTATAACACATTTAGTTATCATCTTGTATGAGAGATGTCAATTACTAAGTAGCTATAACAAATATTTAAGGGAACCATATACCAAATAAGAGACTCCCACTTATCAAGTGCATACGTTAGGATCTAACATTACAAATTACAATCAATTTCACAACATGAGTTCAAACACCTGAACAAACAAATAAAGTCATAAGAAACATAATATTTCATTGAGTATCATTTACTCCCAAATTTTCTCACAAAGTGTGTCAAGTCACATAGTTAAAATTCAATTAAGTACATGATACACTCACTGTAAAGATATGCAATTATTAGTCATATGCTCTTTAAATTATATTATATCACCAATTATCAACTTAACATTGCATAAACACAAACACACCAACAAATTAAAAAAGTCAGCCAAATTATGATATGGTGATGAATATGACTTCTTTATACTCCCTCCGTCCCAAAATGGGTGTCTGGGTTTGACTGGGCACAGAGTTTAAGAAAATAAGGAAGACTTTTAAATCCTGTGGTTTAAAATGAAATGTGTGTGTAATGTGGGCCAGTGTCTTTAAATCCTGTGGTCCAAAACAAATCTTAGATTTAAAGAGTTGTCATAAAAGGAAAGAGACACTCATTTTGGGGCAAACAAAAAAGGAAAGGTAGACACTCATTTTGGGACAGAGGGAGTAATATACATAAAAGAATGTGTATCTATCATAAATCAAGCATATTGATTATTTAGTTAAAAAATAAACATCAATGAGCTTATAATTAACTAAAGAGGCAACAAGAAATATGACACAACCAAATCTCGAAAAACTCAATCTGAATATACACTCATGGACTCAATCAAATTCTAAATGTTATTTAAAGAATTTAGTGTTAGTCAATCATTTGATAAACACTATCCAAATACAACTAACATCATTGACATATTCTGGCCATTAAAATCAAGTTAAATCGTCATGATTTATAAGTGAAATTGAACAATATAACCTACACAAATGGAGTAATAAACATGAATTTACTCCCACAGTTTAACAGATCCATTAAAAATTTAAGCATGACTTAAACTTTAGAAGAACCTAAAATATTCTTTCAATAGTGATGTCACATTAATACAATTTTAGCATATAAAAGTAACATATACGAATACCCTTAGCAAAAATCATACTTCAATTTTTCTTCATAGAAAATATTCTCTTGAGATATCAAGATTTTTATCATGAGTTTCAAAAGGAAAAGATCTTGTATATTTTAGTCAACTAGAGGAATATAAAAATTATGCGTTGACCAAAATCAATATATTATGTCGAAAAGAAAATGATATATGCTTTCACTCCAATAAAATAAATATTTAAACCACGACATATAACATGTCAAAATCGGTTATACACTAGATATTATGTTATTACAAAAATTCTTTATCAACATAGTTGAGAGTTTTACAATAACAGAAAGGGAGTCACACCAACCAAATCAAGTAGAGAGTTTATCAACATTGACTCCTTGAATATAAAACTCTCTTATTTATCATTTATAAGCGTTATGCCCATATAATTCATCATTTAATGACACATAATAAAGAATTAACTATGTATAGAATAGGTTAGGAAGAATTTAGGAATATTTCTCATAAGGTTCTCAAAAGAAATAATGTTAATACTAGATAATTTTATATTTATCATAATATCAATAATGAGTATTTCAACAGAATCAAATATTAATGAACTATTATGTCAAATCATCTTTAGTAAAATAATAGAAAGTTATAGATATCAAATAAGTTCAACGAATATTATTTTAATGAGTAATAAACTTGAAAAACACATATTTCTCTAGTATTAATAAAATCTTTTCAACTTAAGTAAATTTTAGAAAAGTTGACCAACAATGCAAGGTTAATGTCCACAAGTTTTAAGACAAAATTCAAGATAAATTTTTCATATCAGAAACCTCTATTGCTGGTATTAATACAAGCCTTCACAATATTACCTCTTTGGGCAGATAATGAGAAAAATACTTCAGTATTAGAAAACTTATCCCCTTTGGGCAGACAAATTTACCAAACTAAAATACTTTCTTTTCTAAGGCTCATACTTCAATTTGGGCAAATGAAAGACAATGACGAATGCGATATTAGGTGACTCTGGGCAAATAATGTGAGCCTTCACAATGTTACTTCCTTTGGGCAGGTAACGAGAAAACGTGGGAGACTTAATTGTCCACTAATGACTGACTTCAATGTGGAGCAATTAATCTACCACTAATGACTGACTTTAATGTGGAGCAATTAATCTACCACTAATGACCGACATTAATGAGAAGACGTGGAGGGAAAACGTGGAGGAACTAATCTGCTGATGTTACTTCAGCTGCCCGGGTACTGAACTCACTTCAGCTGCCCGTTGCTGACTCACTTCAGCTGCCCGTTACACAAACGGAGCTGCCCGTCACACAAACGGATAAAATATTAATTAATTAATATTTTAGTTTTGTTGGTCCAAAAATTTAAGTCAATCAATCATATCAATTGACCAAATCCGAATTCGAATCCGAGACGAGCGAGAGACGACGACGGTGCGAGGCTTCCCTTCTTCTCAACCCTTTTAAGAGTTAAGAGAAGTAAATCTCTATTTAAACCCAACAAAATCCTTTTCCTCTACCAATGTGGGAGAAAGTGCATTTCCCTACAAAAGGGAACCTTTTTACCTTTTCACCCATTTCCCATTCACATTCTTCCATTAAAACCCAACAATCCCCCACATGAATGGGGAATGGCTGTATGGACATATGCATGACAGACTTGTGTGATTTGCAAGAAAGAATTAGTTGCATCTGGATAAGTAGGTTTCCCTTTGAACTTTCCGTAGTGAACATACATCGGATATACTCGGTCAATCAGTAGATTTGATATCTTTGAACCGTTGAGCTTTGGTGTATACCTAGACAACGTAAGTCACACAACTAACCCTTAACCGTCTTTGGTTCTCACTGTTGTGTTCGTTTCAGCCATGAACACCGCCTGGTTTCATAAGTGTTTAAAGAATTGGTCATACAGAATTCTCCTTGAAGCGGCTTCCACTTCACACTTACATAGGTGATTTCTAAACGTGTAATCCTATAGATATACACTGTTTGATAAACACAATATCAAACTTAGATAATCATTAAAAAATGCCTCTAGCACTTTATCCTTGGTACTTGAACATTGTCTCATCACGAGAATGGACCAAACATTTAATTGACAATGTTAGACCGTCATACACAACTTTGTATTCTCCTTGAACCTAGTTCTTGGGATCTCCAGTCTCCTAGGTAGAGTTGCCGCCGTGATGACTTGTCCTTGGCCATAGTCCCATTCCCTTCGATGAACACTCAACCGCCTCTCTAGTTAGGCCTTTTGTAAGCGGATCCGCCACATTATCCCTTGACTTCACGTAGTCAATGGTGATAATTCCTCTAGAGAGTAGGTCCCTAACGGTTTTATGCCTTCATCGTATGTGACGATTCTTACCGTTATACATGACATTCCTCGCTCTTCCTATAGCAGATTGACTATCACAATATATACAAATTGGTGTCAACGGCTTAGGCCAGAACGGAATGTCTTCCAGAAAGTTCCGAAGCCATTCAGCTTCTTCACCGGCTTTATCTAAAGCTATGAATTCAGCTTCCATAGTAGAGCGGGCAATACACGTTTGTTTGGATGATTTCCAAGACACCGCTTCTCCACCAAGTGCAAAAATATATCCACTTGTGGACTTAGAATCAGTTGTGCCGGTGATCCAATTGGCATCACAATATCCTTTAATGACTGCAGGATACTTGTTATAATGCAATGCAAAGTCTTGGGTGTATTTTAAATATCCCAAAACACGTTTCAGTGCCATCCAATGGGTCTGATTGGGATTACTCGTGTATCGATTTAGTTTACTTATAGCACAAACTATATCTGGTCGAGTACAATTCATGACGTACATCAAACTTCCCAAAACACGAGCATAATCCCGTTGCGACGTGCTTTGACCTTTGTTCTTCTTAAGAGCAAGGTTTGCATCAATAGGAGTCTTTGAAATTTTAAAATCCAAATACTTAAATTTTTCAAGCACACTATTGATATAGTGAGTTTGAGACAATGCCAGACCTTGAGGAGTCCTATGGATCTTAACACCCAGAATTAAGTCCGCAACTCCTAAGTCTTTCATATCAAATTTGCTAGTCAGCATGCGCTTTGTAGCATTTACATTGGCAATGTCATTGCTCATTATCAACATGTCGTCCACATATAAGCAAACAACGACTACATAATTAGGAGTGTTCTTAATGTAAACACATTTGTCACACTCGTTAATTTTAAAGCCATTTGACAACATTGTATGATCAAATTTCGCATGCCATTGTTTAGGTGCTTGTTTTAGTCCATAAAGCGACTTAACAAGTTTACACACCATCTTTTCTTTACCAGGAACCACAAACCCTTCAGGTTGTTCCATGTAAATTTCTTCCTCCAAATCCCCGTTTAAGAACGCTGTCTTAACGTCCATCTGATGGATTTCAAGACCATACACAGCGGCTAACGCTATTAACATACGTATGGATGTTATTCTGGTTACCGGCGAGTACGTGTCAAAGTAGTCAAGACCTTCTTGTTGTCTATATCCTTTAACAACAAGCCTTGCCTTGTACTTGTCAATAGTGCCATCAGCTTTGATTTTCTTTTTGAAAATCTACTTAGAACCTAATGGTTTGTTTCCAGGAGGAAGATCAACCAACTCCCAAGTATGGTTGCTCAAAATAGATTCTATTTCACTATTGACTGCCTCTTTCCAAAATGGAGAGTCTGAAGAAGACATTGCTTCTTTAAACGTCCGAGGCTCACTTTCCAAAAGAAAAGTGACAAAGTCATCTCCAAATGAAGTAGAAGTTCTTCGACGCTTGCTCCGTCTTGGTTCTTCCTCATTTGGTGACTTTCCTTCCCGAGGTCGTTTGGATCTTTCACCAACTGACTCACATTCCTTCTTATACGGATATATGGTTTCAACGAATTCAGCATTATCTGATTCCATCACCGTATTAACATGAATTTCGGGATTTTCTGATTTATGAACCAGAAACCGATATGCTTTACTGTTTCTAGCATACCCAATGAAAACACAATCAATTGTTTTCGGTCCAATCTTAACCCTTTTGGGTTTTGGGACTTGCACTTTAGCCAAACACCCCCACACTTTGAAGTAATTCAAGTTGGGCTTTCTTCCTTTCCACTTTTCATATGGAATGGACAATGTTTTGCTATGGGGAACTCGATTGAGTATTTGATTAGCCGTGAATAAGGCTTCCCCCCACAAGTTCTGGGGTAGACCCGAACTTATCAACAAGGCATTCATCATCTCCTTTAAGGTTCGATTTTTCCTTTCCGCAATCCCATTAGATTGAGGCGTGTAGGGGGCAGTTGTTTGATGAATAATGCCATATTCCAAACACACTTGTTCAAAAGGAGATTCATATTCTCCACCCCTATTACTTCTTATCATTTTGATCTTTTTGTTAAGTTGCGTTTCAACTTCATTTTTGTATCGCTTGAATGCGTCAATTGCTTCATCTTTACTACTAAGTAAATAAACATATCAGTAACGAGTGCTATCGTCAATAAAAGTTATGAAATACTTCTTTCCACCGCGAGATGGTATTGACTTCATGTCACAAATGTCCGTATGAATTAAGTCTAATGGTTCCGAATCCCTTTCAATTGACTTGTAAGGGTGTTTCGTATATTTAGACTCAACACATATTTGACATTTTGACTTCTCGCAATCAAATTTAGGCAATACTTCCAAATTGATCATTTTCCGCAAGGTTTTATAATTGACATGTCCCAAACGAGAATGCCACAAATTATTTGACTCAAGTAAATAACAAGAAGCTGCAGTTTTATTCATATTGTCAATGACCATTACATTGAGTTTGAAAAGGCCCTCAGTCAGGTAACCTTTTCCTACATACAGCTCATTCTTAGTTATTACAACTTTGTCAGAGACAAACACACACTTAAACCCGTTTTTAACGAGAAGTGCAGTTGACACCAAGTTCTTCCTTATTTCAGGAACGTGAAGAACATTGTTCAGAGTCACAACCTTGCCAGACGTCATTTTGAGGAATATCTTTCCATATCCTTCAATTTTGGCCGTTGCAGAATTGCCCATAGAGAGCGCCTCATCAGGTCCAGCGGGAGCATATGAAGCAAAGGCTTCCTTTACAGCACAAACATGGCGGGTGGCTCCTGAATCAATCCACCATTCTTTAGGATTTCCAACTAAGTTGCATTCAGAAATCATAGCGCACAGATCAATGTCTTGCACTCCTTGAGACAATTTATTGTCTTCAACCATGTTTGCTTGACCTTTTTCCTTTTTCCTGTCCTTCTTTGCAGTACGACAGTCTGCGGACTTATGTCCACTCTTGCCACAATTGTAGCAATTTCCCTTGAACCTTTTCTTGCTAGGGTTGGTCTTCCCTTCAGAAGGCTTCTTTCTCTTATTTGGATTATGCTCAACAATATTTGCTCCCGCTATTGTAGCATTTCCACGAGCCTTCTTTTCAGCTGATTTGTTGTCCTTTTCAATCCTTAAGCGAACAATCAAATCTTCAAGGGTCATCTCCTTGCGCTTATGTTTCAAGTAATTTTTAAAGTCCTTCCACAAAGGAGGTAACTTTTCAATCATGGCTGCAACTTGAAACGCCTCGTTGATCACCAAACCTTCAAAGAAAAGTTTGTTAGCAACAATATAATCAATACTTTTAACATAAGTATTAATCAGGATCAAACCTTCAGCAAGGAGATCATGTATAATGACTTGAAGTTCTTGGACTTGGGACACAACAGATTTGTTATCCATCATTTTATAATCCAGAAATTTGGCAGCCACAAATTTCTTCAGTCCAGCATCTTCAGTCTTATACTTCTTTTCCAAAGCATTCCACAGTTTCTTAGACGTTTCAACATTACTATAAACGTTGTACAAGTCATCTTCCAAGCCACTAGGAATATAATTCTTGCATAGGAAGTCAGAATGAGTCCAAGCCTCAATCACAAGGAAGCGTTCGTTTTCAGGTATTTCATCAGTCAGGACTGGAGCGTCCTCCTTAATAAACCTTTGCAGGCTTAAGGTGGTCAGATAAAAGAACATCTTTTGCTGCCACCTCTTAAAGTCCACACCAGAAAACTTCCCCGGCTTTTCTGCAGGTGGCATAACCGTTGCAGTAGCACGGCAAGGCCCAGCAGCACCAGAAACTGTGGTAGCATTAGTACTCCCAACAGGGACAGTTGGATCCACTCCGTTTGTCATCTCTGCAAAATGACACGAGCAGAACCAAAGTCAATAAACTGTTTAAATAATTGGAGTAGGAAAAACCACGAAGGCTTTTACTCTCCACAAATAGATTATTTCACCGTAATTAGGAGTAGAAAAACCACAAAGGTTTTAGTCCCCACGAGCAGAGTATTATGCAGTACAGGAGTAGAAAACCACAAAGGTTTTAGTCTCCTTAACCAGTCTCCTTAATCAGTATTTATTTAATCGCAGAAAATAAATAACAATAGATTTCTTAAGCTTGTTGGTTCCTGCACTCAAACAAATTAGAAGATACAAAAACCTGCAATATATAATCTGTTAGTAATAGGACAATCCCGAGCCCACAAGTTACTTGTGTCTCCTTAAGAAATCTAACCCCCTCACGATGCCCAAGGTTCACGGGTTAATTTCTCCCAGGATGGAACGGGATAACAGTTCTACCGTAGCGGCACTTCAAACGGTTAGAACACGGCGAACACAAAGGAACGGAGCAAATCACACGACTCACTTAATATGCAGAAAGGGAGGGGATGCAGTGAGATATGCTTTCTGTCAGTGATTTTCTCTGCCCGAGTGTTTCTATCCTCTGCCCGAGGTTTCGTATCCTCTGTCCGAGGTTACATCTCTATCAGTCCGAGTTTGAGTTTCTGTGGAGTTTCTATCTCAGAGCTTCAGTCTATATCTGTCTTCTATGTTGTCTGTCGTGATCAAGGACTGACAAATGACCAATTTATATAGACATCCAAGGGCAGGTGAAGAGACACACCTGGTGATTAATGAGAAAACGTGGGAGACTTAATTGTCCACTAATGACTGACTTCAATGTGGAGCAATTAATCTACCACTAATGACTGACTTTAATGTGGAGCAATTAATCTACCACTAATGACCGACATTAATGAGAAGACGTGGAGGGAAAACGTGGAGGAACTAATCTGCTGATGTTACTTCAGCTGCCCGGGTACTGAACTCACTTCAGCTGCCCGTTGCTGACTCACTTCAGCTGCCCGTTACACAAACGGATAAAATATTAATTAATTAATATTTTAGTTTTGTTGGTCCAAAAATTTAAGTCAATCAATCATATCAATTGACCAAATCCGAATCCGAGACGAGCGAGCGACGACGGCGCGAGGCTTCCCTTCTTCTCAACCCTTTTAAGAGTTAAGAGAAGTAAATCTCTATTTAAACCCAACAAAATCCTTTTGCTCTACCAATGTGGGAGAACGTGCATTTCCCTACAAAAGGGAACCTTTTCACCTTTTCACCCATTTCCCATTCACATTCTTCCATTAAAACCCAACAATAATCTAGTGAAATTTCATAACACACAGAATGAATAAGCCTCGCAAGACTAAAGCAAATACGCCACTTTGGTGCACGCTATTCACTTCAATCTACAAAACTAATTGAATCGGGAAAATACTAAAATTTTGCCTAGGCATACAAAATGATATTTGTGTTAATAGATCCTCAACAGGAGATATTCATCTCTAGGATCGAATGGTTTATCGCATCCCTTAGATCTCTCATCCTTAACTATACTTTCTCCTATCGGTAATTAAATTTTAATAAAGCATGTCACTTTAATAAGCCTCAACATGCTGTCACCCTCATAAGAGCATAAATAGATATGAACATAAATTAAACTACAACTCTTAATGCAATGACCTAACTCTCGTAGACATGCTCATATTATAAGGATTGAAATAATATAATCTCTTTAATGTAATATTATACTCTTCAATATCATAATGAGAAAATAATTCTCCCTCTTAATGGCTTCAAATTAGAGGTGCATAACTCGAGATGAATGCTCAAACAAATTTCACTATTTTTTTTTCAAAAGAAATAGGAAGCTTGAATAAGTCATTGCGTGCCATATGATGAAGAACGTCGAATAAATATTTTTTCATGCAAAAGTATCGCCTGCAAATTAGCTTTCAAGACAAACAAATATCTCGAGAACTTATGAATTAAATCTAGCATAGTCTAAAAAAAAAAATACATTCACATGTCTAAAGGAAACATTCCTCCATGCCCAAACCTATGCCAACTTAAAACAATAAAAATAAAAAATACTAGTACGTATAAAACTTTCTCCACAGAAACAAAGTCATTATCCATATCTAATTCGCAGTTGATCCCAAAGCTGAACAACGCTTTATTCACGCTATTAAAATTATGTCACCTTAAGAGAATTGACTACTTCATGCTATAATACCTCCATTCACAAAACAAAATTCAACCTGCGGATCACACATGCCATTGTTTAACACGTACGACACAATATGTATGATCTTAATTATTGTCGTTTGAAGTATTTTAGCTTGTGCCCATCCCGATTAGGATTACGAATCAGGTGACAATCGATGAGCCTTCTTACCTCTTTGTTCCAAGATTCATATTCAAAATAAATACATCAATCTACATGGGATAGCTTGTTTAATTACTAAACAAGGATAAATAATTTATTTAATGTACAGTAGCAATATTCAACATTAAACACACCAACTAAAACTTGGTAAGTCAAGTTAATGTAGAGAAAACTCTTAGAAAAAGAGATACATTAATTTCAAAACATAGCGCGCAGAAGGAGAAACAATTTCTTACATGAAATTCTAACACAAAAGGACAAAATATTCAAACAACCATGACCTCCAAGTAATAAACTAGACTCTTAACTATTCCTCTATAGTTAGAAGAGCAGTTCTGGAGGTAATTCCCACCAACAGGATTTTAAATTTTATTACAAAAAGATTTGGACAGTAAGTGGCCGAGCACCGTCAACGTGACACCAAATATTAAAAAAATACTACAAAAACGTGGAAGCAAACTTGGATTTTGAAACACTACTTTGATGGTACAACAAGTTTACTTGCACCGTAATTATAACGAAACCTACGGTGAAACTTAAACTTAATTTAGATTCTCAATTACAAATTCACATGCGATAGTTGACGATTATTCTTATCAAAAATAATTTTATTTCAAGTGAACGATAGTAGTTACATTAGAATAATAAATAGTTAAACGAAAGCTCAAAAACAATATTGAACATGAAACGAGAACAAAGGGAAGTCACATCAAGGACACTTTATTCACTACAAGGCATTAATTGATTTTCAAAACAGTAGAAACTACAATCAACTTAAGGAGTACTATGTTTTACCACAAAGTACAATTCTGATACCCCACTAAAGAACCAATGATACAAAATAATTGCTTTAACCTTGAATAATACTTAGTACTTTATTACTATTTTTCTTGTCCAGATTCCATTACCATAGTAATCTGCTTTAGTGCCATTATTTAAATAATGTATAAATTATTTCTTGAGCCATTGACACAAACACGATGTAAGAAATTTTATTGATATGAGTTGCTAGCCACACAAAGACAACATCCATTGGGGAATTAAAACGGCGGCCTTCAATGTGTCAAAATATTGAACAAATATCATAAATTATGCGGAAGCTAATTAGTACTTGATTCTTAGAAGGTAGTATTTATGTGATCTATTGTACCCAATAACAAAAACGAAACAGCCAGCCGAGATTATCTTTTGCTTCAAAAATAGTATGCAAACGACTACAATACAGTTCACGGTTACTACACCAAAAAATAATTTGGTCCCAAAATTAACGACAACATGATTCTAGATCTATGTGATCCGCTCTGATACCAATTGTTAAATTAATCATAAACACACAGTCACATAAATCAAGAACACCTAGTAACCATAATAAGGATGTAAGTAAAATGGCGTACCTTTATCCGCCATGACAACACGGTATTGGAGACGAGCGAAGGCCAAATCTTTCCTCTCCTTGAGCTTATGAGAATTGACAGCTTAATGAAAAGTTGTCTACAATAGAGTTAAGCCAGGAGAGGAGACCTAGCCTCATATATATAGGCTTAAAAGCCTTAACCTAATGGGCCCACCCATAATAGGCCCACAGGTTTATCAACATGCCTACACTACTGCCAGCCCACACCTAATACAAGAAACAGTACAGACCCATCATGAAATCCACAAATATGTGGCCCGTGTATTGTCCACCAACTATTTACAATTAGTCCGTTTTGGTAAAACCGAATAAGTTAATGTTAAGTCCAATATTTAATAAATAATTCTAACCGTTGAAAGATCGCTACCTCCAATGCTATAAGTTCTGCTCTTGTTTGACGTATTCCCTAGAGATCCAAAAATCACCCGAGAAATAAAAGAGAACGCGTGAAGACAATTTTAGTCTTCAACTTGTCTATGTTGGCATATTCTAGCTTGTGTTTCTTCTCGAGTTGTTTTTGTTCTGTGTACAATTCGTCACGTTAATTTTGTGCAGATTCAACCGAAGTGTGTACTTTCCGCACGTTCTAGCTTTTAATCTTGTAATGGATTTTGAAAGCGATATGCATGTAATGTTTCGTTGTATTTGAACATAAAGTGTGTGTAGAGATGGTCATTATCTTCTTGAATTTTAAGGAATAATACACTTGCATAGGAGATTGTGATAAAAACACTCGATTTGAAGGTCAGGTGCCAGGAATGGGTATCATAGCTATGCATTTACCATGTCAATAGAAGTGTACCCATATAACAACTTAAGCTTTTAGACGAGATGATCATACAGCATTAACATGGTACGTATTAGAGCCACAATCAAAAATAATTCTTGGCCCATTAAATAAATTAGGTTCGCACGTGAGGGATCATGTTGAGTAGGGGTGTTCATGGTACGGTACGGTACGGTTTTAAGCTTATCGGTAACGGTAAATCGGTTAACGGTATGTAATTATGTTAAACCAATACCGTACCGATAAGCTATCGGTTATCGGTTATCGGTAGTTAACGGTTCGGTAGTTAACGGTTCGGAAAGCGGTATACCGAAGCCACAAAAATCCAGATTTACGAAAGGAAGTAATCAAAGAAAGCTTGCTGGATTAATAAGAAATCTCACAAAAGCACATAAAAAGATTAGCTTTACTCTTAAATGTACAACTTATAAACTTTTGTTACAAGCAGCAGCACAACCTATAGAAAAGAAAATTAGTCAAAAGAAGGTAAATTTCATTCATATCTTTCATAAACAGACAGCTATTAATATTACTTATCAACATTAGCAACCTCAATCAAGGGATTATCATTTTACAGTAATGTTTCCTCCGCCAACATCTATGCACCTTCTGCAATGTTTTCTCCCCAACATTCTCCATCTTAGAATGTTGTAATGACAAATTCAAAATGGGTCAGGCCTCATATGTTTGTAACGACAAATAGCCACTAGTAGCAATAATATTTATACTTTAACATATAAATTAATATACTAATAATAAATAAAATACATAAAAATTATATTAAAAAATCCTTATCGGTTATCGGTACGGTAACGGTAATGATATATAGAAACCGTTACCATACCAATATCTTATCGGTATTAGAAATTTATACCATTACCGAACCAATAACCGTTATACCGATACCGTTATGCTTATCGGTAGCGGTAACGGTTCGGATATCGGTACCGGTTCGGTTTTGCACACCCCTAATGTTGAGAAAGTAACTAAATAAATAATTTAAAGTGTACCACATCTAACATCTTTATCTCCTATGTGTAAAAGTGAAGATCTCCCGAGTATTATTGACATACAACTGAAAAGTCTTAAAAAGACCACAAAACAAATTGATTTTCAAGGATAAATACAATCAAAGTAGTCTGTTCTTTGACAAGAGATGTGAAACATCAGCAGGATTATTAGAGTAACCATCTGGATAGGCCTCTTCGTGAGCAAATATATTTTGCATTGTTCATGGAGACATTTACTTGGAAAGATAGACGAATAGCCATTATTAAGAAATTTCAAACAAAACATCTTAAATTTTATAGAACTCAGGTGCCAAACGAGGCGTAATTAGCACTTCAACAGGATTTACCTTACGAATAGTAATGCCAGCACCCTCTTTCATATCCAAAGGCTCATTAGATGGAGTTCTGAAATTGAAACCTTGGATCAAATGAGCTATTGTTAGGTGTTCCAATTGCAATGCATAAGTCATTCCTGGACAAGATCGTCTTCCCGAGCCAAATGGAATAAACTCATAATGTTGACCGCGAAAATCAATATCAGTAGTGAAAAATCTCTCTGGATCAAATTTATCAGGATTTGACCATATTTTAGGGTCTCGTTGTAGTTTCATAACATTTGTGAATAGTCTAGTCCCTTTTGGAATGTGATACCCACTAACAACACAGTCTTCGACATTTTCATGTGGTACTAACAAAGGCCCTGGTGGATATAATCGCAACACCTCCTTAACAATAGCTTGGAGGTACACCAAATCCTTAATATCACTCTCTTCCATCCATCTATCCTTACCAACTTTGCTGTCAATTTCTTCTTGTGCTTTCTTCAAGACATGCTGATTGTTTATCAATAATGTCATTCCCCAATTTATATGAAGAGCAACTGTGTCTGCAGCATCTAAGACCAAACTCTGTGGAAAAAGAAACAAAAGGAACACAAAGCTCCATGAGTACTGTATATGGTGATCCTAGTGTACTATATATATTTTTGTAAGAAAAAGAAATAGGGTAACATTATCTACCATACTAAGTTTAACCGAACAAATTTGTGATGCTCTATTATGGATAAGAAATGTTTTTTTTTGTCCCACTACAGTGTCATTATACAAATGTAAAATTATATACTATTATATATGCTAACCACACCAAAGTTATATAATCTAAGTGGTACTTATGCAAGTCTTTTACATAATAGGTGTGAGTTAGACTATCAGTGCTCTTATTCCCACTCCTTCCGCTTTCCCCATTAGCGATGTTCTTTTAATTTTAAAGCATGTATTATGTCAAAGCGGAAACAACCAAAAGTAATTTCGGTGCGGAAACTTCTTACATTTTCTCATTTACTCTATGAGTATATATACTAGTTGCAAGTTCTACCCTAACTTGGTAACTAAGTTAACCAATGGGGAATACAACTAGAGCCCTAATTGTGCTAATTACATAAATGATCTTTTAAGCCTGTCCTAATTATATGAGATGTATTTACAATATATGTCATTAGATTAAGCTATTACGCTAAATTATCTCTAGACACCACTTTGTAAAATATCACTGAATATGCTATTGTTGTTGCCGCTGCTAAGCAATATCTCTAAGTTTACGATAAGTATTTCCGCTAACTCTTATTATCTCTAAGTTTACTATAAATTTTTCCACAAGCTCTTATCTTCTGAAGTTTCATGTGCTCCCTAATGAATGAGTTATGTATGGGGTAATATATAATAATACAAGAAATTATTATATGATAAAATATATGTAGTGATTGTAGGCGGTGAGTTATATTACGTCATTATCAAAGTAGGTTAACGTCATTGTTAAAACGTTTGTTTTACATTGCAAATAATTGTCCACCTTGCACATATCAGTTATGCTTTATTGATTGATAGTTATTGCGTGTACACCTTGCACATATCAGTCATGCTTTATTGATTGATAGTTATTGCGTGTACTATCAGTTATGCTTTATTCATTACATAGTAGTTTTCAAACAATTTTCTGTGTCTCACTTTAGTAGTTACTACTCTATTATTTAGAGACTAAAAAGTTGCTTCCTCCGTTCCATACAAATGATCTTTTAGTTTGATTCGAATTGGAGTTCAACAAATAGGAGAAGACTTTTGATCGAAAATAAGCTATAGATAAATATGTGGTTATAAGCACTTTATTAGGTGTAAAATGGTGAGCTTCAAGTTAAATTGTATTCAAATTAAGAATTGTGGCATTTTTTTTGGAACAGACTGTCATCCTTTTTAGAAGGGATGGGGGTAATTTTTTATTATATTTTTTGCAAATACTTGTTAAATATTTTAAATCGTGAAATAGAACTATGACTTATATTTTTTATATATATAAAATTTTTCAACATATCGAGTGTTATCCTACAAGTGGGATTTAGGGAGGGTGAAATGTACGCAGACCTTACCCTAACCAAGATGGAGAAGCTGTTTCCGATTGACCCTCGGCTAGAAAAATATTTTGAAAATATGTTTGAAAACAAACAAAGTAAGAAACACCATGATAACTCAAATATATACTCACATAAAAACTACAACAACCGGAGCAAACATAGAACACCAATAGTGTTAAAGATGCAGGACAAGATAAAACTACTATGTATAAGAATAAAGGGCAACCTGGTGCATAAAGCATCCCGCATTCATGCAGGATCCGGAAAAGAACCGCACCCCAAGGGGTATAATTGCTGACATAATACTGACATAAAGCTAATATGTCAACAATCATTCGCCTACTAGCATAATCATCGAGCTCCACGATTTTCTATCAAGGATCATGTCCTCGGTGATTTGGAGGTGAGACATTTTAATAGTGTACATCCGAATTTCAACAAAAATTAGTTAATTTGACCACTACTAGTTTAACATGTCGGTGAAAATTAAACCAAATAGAGATAACTAAGGACGAAGAACTTACAAACACAGTGGCTTTTATGATTGTGTCCCGAGAGTAACAACCTTCATGCAGTTGTTCATTGCTCATCTTGGAAAGCATAACATCAATGAAATCTCTTTCTTCATTTCCAGCTCTAACCTCCATTGTTTCTCTCTGCTTGATGTGTTCTTCTAACCATCTTTGAAAAATAGTATCAATATCCTTAAAAGTTCTCTTCATTGACTTAACATGCCCTTGAAAATCTACCCATTTAAACAATGGTATCGGAAAAGCATCCCATAACACAAACTCCATAGACAAAGTCAGAAAATTCTTGAATGCTTTCTTGAATTTTTCTACGACATCGTCTTCATAATTCTTTCCCGCTATCATTTTCACTATTAACCCAAAATTCAACTCCTCTAACCAATCAGTTAAGTTTATAGTCGACTTTCCATCATCGAGTCGAGAATACAAGTCTTTGATGTTACTTCGAACTTTAGAAAACCTAACATGCTTGAATTTTTCAAGACGACTAGTAGAGAGGACTTCTTGAATAACTAACTTTCGTATATTTTTCCAATAAGGACCATAATTGGCTAGAAAAAGCATAGCGTTATTGTAACCAAGATATTCTCCGTAAAGACAAGATGGTCGATTAGCAAAACATGCATCGTTGGTTGAATAACAATCTTTTACAGCTTCATAACTACTCACCACTAACACACGTGGTAATCCTAGTCGAAAAGTGAAGACAGGACCATATTTGTCAGCTAAGTCCCCTAGTTTTCGAGCTAATGGCCGGTCATCGCCATCGTTCTCGAAGTAAAAAAGATGGCCAATGACCGGCCATCCACCGGAGATTTCCGGTGGTAAAGGTTTTGAGGGCTTTCGAGATTTTTTTGTCCATAGGAAGTAGAAGACAAAGGCAAGGGTTACAAGTCCTGCAACGGCAGGAAGAAGATGATGAGGATGAGCCATTTGGTTTATTCTATTACAGTATGAAATCTGGTATATATTCTGCTGATAATGATGTTAAAACCAATGTTTTAAAATGCGGGGCGCTAGGCGAGGCGTTTTACCTATAATGAGGCGAGGCGTAAGTCCCGAGACATGGGGCGTAAGTCCTGGATCTTATTTTTTAATTAATTTTAAATTAATAAAATAGCATAATGAGCCAAAAAAATATCAAAAGTACAAAAAAATTAAAAATAAGAAAAAAAATTATAGAAACAAAAGATGTAACCTTTTTAAGAATGGTAAGAAATTGAATAATGTTACAATTTTTATGAGATACAAATAAACCATAAGGCCTTAACTTTTAAACAATTAAAAATAAAAATTTATTACTATAGAAAGTGAATAAACAATAAAAATTTATTACTATTATAATTTAAGACATTAATTCTTCATTGATAAATATAAAATTTCTACTAAATTGCAAAATAATTGAAGTCTAACAATTTTGAGTGACTGAAATAAAACATGAAGACCAACAACAAGTGGTGATGCTATAAACAGCGGCTATGTTTTTTTAGATTAAGTATACAGATGATATTCATCCTTATGATATTCTTAATTATAATACATGTAATATTATGTCTCGTTAATTGAGTTATACTCAATTTTTGAATTTCTATAGATGAATATAACTTCATTTTTAAAGAAAATTGTGGATGAACAATCTTAATTAGGGAATTGGACGATCTTTGCATAGATTTAATAAGGCGAGTTCCGAGCGTTGGGCGTTGGGCGTGCTCTGGGCGCATCGTCGGGCGCTTGAGGCGTAAGTCTCACGGATCTGAGCCCTGTCTGAGAGTCTCAGGGCGTTTTGCTAGTGCCCCGCCGCCGGGCGAGTCCCGGGCGAATCCCCGGGCGAGTTTTTTAAAACAGAGGTTAAAACTAATAAAATTAATTTTTCGTCCTGTGCATGAGATGGATGAAGGGGACAAATCATAAATGTCAGTTTGCTAAAAGTAATTTCCTGTGGTTAAGACTACTTAGAATATCTTACGCACACGAAAGATATCAAGAAAAGAAAAAAACTTTCTCACGCCCCAGTATATAGTATATACCCGGTCAATAAAAAAATGTCACATGTTCTTTTATTTAACTATAACTATTAGTAATTAACCATAATTAACACTATTAATTAATAATATAAAATATTTAAAAGTCTAATTACTCTCCCATATATATACTGAACTTTAACATCATTGAGGTAGTGTCCATTAACATTAAAGGCTTTCCTGGCCATTAGGAGTGTTGCTTCTTACTTAGCAACAACATTTTCTTTTTCTTAATCAAATTTGTAGAATTTCTATGCTTTTACTTCTTATATATTTTCAGGCATTTTGTTCCCTCTTAGTCATATAAAATACTCTTCTTCATTAACAAAAAGTTTCTATGTTTCCCACATTATACTTATGATTCAGAGGAAAATAAAAAATTTAAGAATGAAGGAAGAATGAAACAAACACCAGAAACGAAAGACAAGAAAGAGAGACACGCTTAGGAGTTACGTTTAGATCAACCCTATTATAAAGACTTTGATTCTTTTTTAATTTCTTATTTATTAAAACTAGAATTCTTAATAAACTTTAGTTTGTCTTATATGGTTAATTAAACTATATTGGGTGTATACACCCGATCAGTAAATCTATTTTATTACGTTATTTAATTTGAGGGGATGTTTGATGTCCCTCCAATATTAAAAGTTGGGCGGAGTTTCGTTTCTTAAAGTAGAAATTAGTGTTCTAAGTGATTTTCACCCCATTAAAAATTATACTATCTACATAACTATACAATATTAGAAGCTAATTTACATAAAAATAGCAATACTATACCATTTAAGATAGAATAATTTTTTTTAATTATAGCAAATATACATAAAAGGTAGAAAAATTGTAGATTCCCCTCCTACCCCCTGCCACATCTCAAATACCCCACTGCCACACCCAGTCACCCCTGTTGTTTGTTTCCACTTTCACAGGTCGCCGACATTTTTGTTATTTTTCTCACAATTGTATATACTTGTATGTCTAGTGTATCTCTATTGTATGTATAATGATATACTAGACATACAATTATATAGTTGATGTATGTCATTGTATACTGCTTGTATGTCCACTATATGTCTATTATATTTATAGTGTAAATTCAATGTATCACCGCATATACAATAAAATATAGTGGACATACAAACCTCCCACATTCAAACCACCACCAAAAATACCATAACCACCAAAAGCACCACAACCACCATCTTAACCACCGTTAAAAGAAATAAAAAAATGAAGCAAAAGAAAAAGAAGAACTACACATATAGAAACACACAAGATAGCAGTGATACAATTGATAAACATGACATATATTTCAGATACAATTTAAATACAATTGACGTACAATTAATACACAGTTGGCATACAGTTGACATATACTTCAAAAAGATTTGTATCATAACTGAAACATCGCAGAAAAATATATCATGTTCCTAGGAGATATCAATGTTAGTAATGTATCGTCGTTTAAAATTAGAGTTCTAATAAAATTTTGAAAATTTCCAAACCATGAATCAAACACATACAACACCCTAGTTTCATTAGCGGAGATTGGAATTCGATTTTGATTTCGACGGCTGAAGCGATAGAAGATTTGCATTTCATGAAAAGCTTCATTTACGGAGCCACCTCACATGCCAATATCCATACCCCATCTGAATATTATCTATCCGCAATGTACAATAGGAAAAATTCAGGATGATTCAGATTTGAAATTTAAGGGTTTTTCGCCACTTTCGGAGGTGTTAATTCTGAGAAAAAGAGGGTGGCATGCTATGTTTTGTGAAATTCAATAACAACAACAACAATATACCCAGTATAATCCCACAAGTGGGCTATAGGGAGGGTGAGATGTGTACAACCTTACCCTCACCTAGGTGGAGAAATAATATCTATATTTTTAAAAGAAAATTCCTAAAGTTACACCTAGTGTAAATATTTCTTAAGACTTTAATCTATGTATTTCCAAATGAGCTTTAATTAATAATTAATGCAAATGAAAGAAAAGAAGTCAAAAGTGTCGTACAAAAAACTAACTTATTATCATGTACAGAATATTTTATAAATGAACAAAAGAAAAGAGGAGAGTCTTTCGTTCTTTATAGCAACGCTAGCCCATTTCTTTTGCTCAAGGGAATGCCTTGTCAAGAGATGTGGCCAAAATAAAAATTTTTGGTCAAGAAGAACCGAATGAGTACTACATTGTCTTATTTTTATTTTTTTATAATTCAGTCAATTTTATTAACTACCAAGAGCATTACATTGCTTAGCTAGACTGCCACAGCCCCCTAGTTCTTTACAGTTTCACTATCAACTGACCTAAACTCCAACCTACTTCCAGCCACCTTATCTACTAAGATCAATAATAAAAGAAAGATACAAGCTCTATTGATTTAAAAAAAAAAAAATCTCAGAAACTCTATTTGCAGCTTCACTGTAGCCCGAACATTGCATGTGCAGGATATTTCTCTTGCAAATTATTCATGGTCTCTGATTACTCCTTCAAAGATTCTCTTGTTCATATCCTTCCATAAAGTTAGGATATATTGAGAATATACCATTTTTAGCATTTGTGCTGGAGCTAACTTCTCTCATGTCTTCTGAATAATCCACTCCAGTTGAATGTTCCAGCTGCTGTTGTTTGACACTTGAAACAGTAGCCATTGTGCAATCCTTTTTCATAATTTCTGTGTGTAATCACGTCCTTAGAATAGATGATCCCTGGACCCTCGATGGTTTTGGCACACGATACATGATAGGCTCATATTCATCCCCCACCTTGCCAATAGATCAATTGTGACAAGTTTACCTTGCCATTGAAGCCACATAGTAAATATTGTTTTTGGTCTTGCCGAATTATTATAGATCAGCCCTTTCCAGGGAATTGTAGGAAAAACCCCTAGGAGTTGCAAGTAACTCTTTTTTTATCACTCCTCTAGTTCAAAAAAGCTTCCATTATATTTGGCTTAAATGTTCTCTTCCTCTTATGATATTTGGCTTTTTGGTCTTGCAACATTATTTCACATCAGCCCTTTCCATGGGATCTTGGGAAAGATCCCTAGGAGTTGTATTGACCTAAACTGGATTAGGACAATAAATCAAATTTGTGAGGGGTTTACAAGCAATGTATTACATCAAAGTCGATTAAGAACAATAAATTAAACGAGACAATTGAGTGACAAGAACAAAAGAGTAAAAGTTTCAATAATTGTTTTGAGTATACAATTTGACAGAGTTTCAGTAAGTAAATTTCTGGATGCTTTACAAGATGAAAGAAATGAGATTTATAGCATATCATTTTGAGGGAAATTAAGGCCATTATCACATGTTCAGATAATGGGTTGCCCACATTTCCATCCATTAAATGCTGAGTCAGTGGGCGGAGATCGTGGGGTACTCATCGATCTGCTGTAGCTGGACTATCCCCCGAGGCTTGGACTTCTCACCTCGGGAGCTCGAGTTTATAAGCCATCAAGGCAATTCATCTCCGAAGCTTATCAAGAACTTTGACCTGGGGGCCTCACCTCGGAAGCCATGTTGTTCGCCTCACGTCCAATTTTTTGAACCCTTGCATGACGTGTCCCAAATCATGCGCTCAAGGTGCCATGTATACAAGCCATTTTCTACCCACTACAGATAGTTCCCCCACTCCTCGGCCAAATGACAGAGTTTTCGAGGAGTGGAATGAGATTAGGCGGGAAAATGAAGCGGCTAGGTATACGCCAAGGATTTCAAAAAAGAGTCTATCACTTCAACTTCCATCCCGTCACATGTGGTGGCTATTGAACGGTCACGCCGCTTCACCTGCTCTTCCCCACGTAATAGTTATGATGACTTTAACCCTATAAATACACTATTTGATATCCATCTTTCCCACTTGAATTTTGAGCAACAGTAGAAATTTCCCAAAGCAACCAAATAATTTCTGTCTTTCTTCTCTCAAATTCATCTTCAAAAACATTCACAAGCAATCCTTGTTAGAAAACATGTCTGCTACAAACTCAGTGCAAAGTTCTTCAAGGCCCTCTGAGGAGAGGATCTCAGGTGCTGCCACCATCATCGTCGGTGGTGAATTAATCAATGTTCCTAAACCCTTGAATGTATTTATGCCGACAGGTGATGACGATGAGGCGACATCTCAAGTGGTGGCTTAACCCCAAGGCGGTGTAAAGCCACCGCTGATCGCGATAAATTAGAGAAAGTGGGTGGTGATAATGGTGATGATGGCGATGATGGTGCTGATGGTGATGATGACGATGCTGCTGACGTCGAGGAAGTAGGTAGCAAGGATGCTGACATCGGAGCAGCGGGCAAAACCGAGGCTGGACCCTCGAAGTGAAAAAAATCCCAATTGATAAGGAGCTTGAGCTTTGGCAAATTATTCCTTCAAACTTTAACACAGATAAAGATTTCAGGTTGCAAGACCAGTCGGTCGCTCAACAAGAAAAGAATAGAAATGTTCTGGGGAAGACTACGTCGATTTTGATCACTTAAGCCCACATGGCTCAAGTTCGGAAAGATTGTGGATGGGGACCCGAGGTCAAGATTGGTGTCCCCACCCCGAACAGCAGTTGCTCTGACCACGTGGTGGGGTTCTCTTTTGCGTACACATATCCATTTACACTTGGCTTTTCACTCCCTGTTCATGAGGTATTGACAAATTTTGCCGAACATATTGTCTTTATCTGGCTCAACTTGGCCCGAAGGTTTGGAGAGTAGTTCAATGCTTGGACTGGCTGAGTCGAAAGGCCAAGGTACCTTTCACTTTCCAACATCTGATTGCTCTTTTCCATCCATACTTCCACAAATGTGGAATTTTTGCTTTAAATAATAGAGGCAAGTACTCGATACTTACAAAGAGCAAAGACCACGGGAACCGAGGCTAGTGTGATCATTATATTCTCTTGCCAACGGATCACCTGTCTACCAAACTCGGTTTTCCTGAGGAGTGGAATGACAAGCGTAATAATTTTCCCTCGTTATTAAGCTTTCCCCTTTTAACTCCCTCGGTTACCATCCTTTCATGGTTTACTTCCCCTTTGCAGCTAACAAAGTTTCCATCGATCCTCCTGCCAATTTGTTTAACTTGGTCAAGGCAATAACAAAGGCCCAATCTCGTCCCAACAGGACTTGGATGAGTATAGACACCGAGAATAATTGGGCGTGTAAAAGACATGGTGAGTAACTTGTCAGGATTTAATTCCCAAGGGGATCGCCCGAAGTCTTAATTTTAATGATTTTTCTACTTTCTGGTAGGTTTTCCAAACAAGGCGGCTAGCATCGAGCCGAAGACAAAAAAGAGCAAAAAATGAAAGGGGAAGAAAAAATATAAGGAGAATAGCCCTGATATTGATGATTGTGTAGCCACGATGGCGAGCTTAGTCGATATTTTGAAGAAAGCTAAAGCCTCAATGCCTTCGAAGGGCTCCTCGAGTAAGGGGACCTCCAAAGGTGACGATGATATCTTTCAAAATCTACTCCTTCTGCTCCTAAGCCTCCAATTTACTTTCCCACAGCTTCAAAGAGAAAGAGGGCGACAACAGAGAAGGCGTCTCGTAGCGTGCACCCTTGTGTCGAAGCAGCATTGCTCCAGGTCCCAAAGTCGTTTTTGAACCGCGACGACACCTAAGGGATGAGTCCAGCGACGAGGCGAACGCCGAAGCTTCCAAAGGCATAGAAGTGGTAGACCTCGAGGGGTCTGACCAAGACTGCCAAGGCCAAAGGCAAGGCCAAAGTTGGCGAAGTTGAAATCTCTTCTGCTGGTGAGGAGAGAATAGCACTGAGTGTTGTACACGCCAATTCTGAGCCTCCCCGGGACTCGGTTTCTCAAATGGGAATAAAGAAGGTTGGAGTTCTTTCTGACTTGAGCTTTTTTGATGATACCATGGCTGTCTCCATGGGTGTTCGAGGGTTTCTCGGGACCAAAGAGTGGGATCGTGTCAAGGACATAGCCAATGGGAACCTGATGGCTAACTCTGCCAAGCACGTCATTCAGGTACACCTTTGTTGTTTGAAATTTCCTTTCAACTAACTTCTTTCGCTCTAACCCTCATTCCAATCTTTTATAGAGTTACTTATATGCCATCAAGGCTGTGGAAATGGAGATCCATCGAACAACTTCTATTCAGCAGGTCACGGACGCTTGGGATCGTCGATAAGAGGAGCTTAAAGCTTAAATTGCATCTTTGCAAACTCAATTGGCTGAGTCCAATGCTGACATGCGCGAAGCTGTTGTTGCCTTCAAGGCCCAAATGCAAATTCTAAGCGAAAACCATAGGGTTGAGTGCTCGAGATTGAATGCCGATGTGGAGAAGCTTCATGGTGATGTGGCTAGAGCTAATGTCGAGCTGATTGAGAATGCTCAAAAGTATTACGACAAGGTGAATGAGCATATGCTCGTGCTAAAGGAGCTAGAGGGCGAAGTAAAAATAATCCCAGTTTTTGAGATCGAAGCTAATATCGTGTTCGGGATGAAGTTTCTGCCTTAAAAGAAAAGGCGAAGACTAAGGCCACGAGGGCTGAGCTAGTGAAAACTTTGTCCATCATCAAGACTCGGCTAAAAGCTCTTTAACAATTCAAAGCTGGAGAGATTGATTTGGACAGAGAGATTGCTAAGGCTAGAAGCGACGTTACCTAGGCCCAAAACCTCATTGATGAGCTCCTTTCGAGCAAAGGCTCAGGTGATGATGAAGCCAAAGATGGCGAGGAAGGCAGTGAAGACACCAAAGATGGGACTTTTGAGGGAGAAGAAGGTCCTGATGCTTAGCAGTTTTCTTATTTGAATTTGTTTCTGCTATTACCGTCAAGCCAAGATAACTTTTGTGGCCTCCGAGCCTTTATTAATGAATAGTTGTTGAAGCCTTCAAACTTGTTTCAATTAAATATACTTTTGTTTTTAAGTGTTAGCCTTTGCTTTGTCAAAAAGTGCAACAGGTCACTTACAGTATTTTTGCTTGCAAAGCTTGATTAAAATTCGAAACAAACTGATACTAGCTTGGAACGACATCTCGTTCCCGAGCTGTGGCTTAAAGAAACGATCTCAATTGAATAACATAACTTCGAGAGTTTAAGCATTGGAACAAAGAGACGTTGAGTCAACTTCTATTCATTGATAATAGACTTGGGAGAAATTTTGAAGTAAAGCCACTATCGAGTGATAAATACAATAACACTAAGCTAATCTTTGGGAGACAGTCCCTGGTGTAAGATTGATAGCTAGTCTTAGGGTCCGCTTGCAGTCCCCAGTATGAGAGGCTTCGAGTCGATCTTGACTACACACCGTCCCTTCCAGTCCCCCAATTGCTTGGGTGTGAATAGTGAGGACCTGAGCACATTAATTCGTTCCCTCCGCTTCCTAAAAAGGTCAAGCAAAGAAAATGAGGGGTCAATTTATTTTTTGACCTAAGCATTAGAGAAATTGCATCTCGGGCCGTAGCAAAAAAAAAAAAAATCATAGACATGGGGTAACGTACCTCGGTGTCAGAAATAATACCTCTTAAAATTGGAGATGTTCCAATTTGAGGGCTCTACTTTGCCTTTCATGTCCTCCAACTGATAAGACCCTTTGCAAACGATTGCCTTAATACGATAAGGTCTCTTTTGTAGCGAGCTTGCCAGTATTCTTCTCTTTGGTGGTTCGGTTCGAGGCTCTTAACACATAATCTCCAACTTGGAAAGCCCTAAGTTTAGCTTTTTATTAAGGTAAGCCTCAATTTGCCTCTTTTGGGATGTCAATCGAACCAAAGCCATCTCCCTTCGACCTTCAAGCAAGTCTAGTTCCACACGCATCGCATGTTGATTTGACTCTTTGGTTGCATGTGCATAACGAAGACTAAGTTCGCCAACCTCAACATGAATAAAAGAATCAATGCCATATACCAAGGAAAATAGAGTTTCACCTGTGCTGTTCTTTTATGTAGTACACGTTGCCCATAGCACCCCGGGTAATTCATCGGGCCACGTGCCTTTAGCTTCATCGAGCCTTTTCTTAATGTTCTCCGTAATCACCATTTTTGAAGATTCAACTTTCCCATTCGCACTTGGATGATATGGAGTTAACACAATCCTTTTGATGCCCCATTTATTAAAAAACGTTGTGACATTCAAACCAATGAATTGAGGGCCGTTTTCACATATTATCTCTTTTGGGACAATGAACCGATAGATGATGTTCTTCCAGATGAAACTAATTACTTTGGTCTGTCTCACTCGAGAAAAGGACCCTACTTTTACCCATTTGGTGAAGTAATCAGTCAGCACTAAGTTGAACCGAACACTGCCTTTAACCTTTGGCAGTGGTCCAATTATGTCTATTCCCCATTTCATAAAGGGCCACGGTGACATGACCGAATGTAGAGGCTCGGCCTTTTGATGAATCATTTGACGTGTTTCTAGCACTTATCACATCTTTTCACAAAGGCCTTAGCATCTGCTCTAATCTCTGGCCAATAATATTGCCACACTCGCCTTCGTGCAGTTCCGTCATTACATACTCAACTTCCCCCGGACCCAAACATTTTGCCATCGGGTTGTAGTACAATCTTTTGTACAGTTGTCCCTGAATCATTGAGAAGGGGCCCACTTGCTTCATAAGATTCTTAGCGTCCTTCTTATCTGTTGGAAGAGTCCCCGAGTCAAAGTAGGAGATAAATTTGGTTTGCCAATCCCACGTGTTGCTCACTGAATTAACTTCCAATTTTACCCTTTCCACGGCAAATGAAAGAAGCCGAATGATTGAATCAGTTTCCAAGTGTTCTTCTTTGACGAACGAGCCTAAATTGGCTAGGGAATCAACCTCGGAATTTTCCTCTCGGGGAATCTCTTGAATTCTACACTCCTGAAACTTAGCCAAAATTTGGTTGAGCTCGGGCTAAGAATTGTTGCATCCTGGGCTCTCAAACCGAATAGTCCCCGAGTATTTGATTCACCACCAATTGTAAATCGCATCTCAACTCAATCCTCTCTATTCCTATTTCTTTGGCTAGTTATAGTCCTGCTATGACGGCCTCGTACTCCGCCTCATTATTGGTTACTTTCTTGAATCTTATCGAGTGCCTCATCCTTTCCCCCGTGGGAGCCACTAAAACTATTCCTAGCCCCGAGCCCTTTGGATTAGTGGCTCCATCCGTATAGAGCCTCGGAACCCCCGAAGTTGGACTCTAAGACATTAAGTTCTCCTTTTTAGCCTTGGGGAGAATCTTAGCACTAAAATCAGCCATGAAGTCAGCCAGTACTTGAAATTTTATGGTTGTTCAGGGCTGATAAGTAATGTCGTATTCACTCAATTCAACCACCCATTTAGATAACCTCCCCAACAGCTCAGGCTTGTGCAATATATTTCTCGATGGGAAGGTTGTTACTACGGCTATAGGATGACATTGAAAATAAGGTCGAAGCTTCCGAGCAGTAACAACTAAGGCAAGTGCCAATTTTTTAAAATGGGGGGTACCTAGTTTCGACATCAAAGACTGTCTTGCTCACATAGTAGATAGGCTGCTGCTTGCCATCCTCCTCACGAACCAAGACCATGCTCACTGACACCTTGGATACAACCAAGTAAACCATTAATGTTTCCCCATCTTTTGGCTTGTCAAACAACGGTGCGCTAGCCAAATAGTGCTTCAATTCTTTCGATGCTTCTCTGCACTCCGGTGTCCATTCAAAGGCAGTGTTCTTCTTCAAAACCGAGAAGAACTTGTGTCATTGCACTGAGGACCTCGAGATGAATCTACTCAAGACAGTGATTCGGCCAGTCAAGCGTTGAACGTCTTTAGTCCCCGAGAGCACTTCCGGGATTTCTTCAATGGCCCTAATTTTTCAGGGTTCGCCTCTATGCCTCGTTCAGAGACGATGAAACCCAAAAAATTTCCCGAAGCAACCACGAATGCACACTTTTCGGGGTTCAACTTCATGTTCTATTGCCTCAAAATAGGTAACGCTTCCCTCGGTTGATTCTAGTGATCTTCCATCCAAATAGATTTGACTAGCATGTCATCTATATAAACTTCCATCGACTTCCCAAAGTAATCTTTCAACAATCGGCATACTAGTCTTTGGTATGTTGCTCCAGCATTCTTGAACCCGAAGGGCATCACCTTATAACAATATGTGCCTCGATTAGTGATGAACAAGGTTTTCTCTTCGTCTTTCGGATCCATCAAAGTTTGATTGTACCCCAAATATGTGTCCAAGAAGGTTAACAACTTGTGTCCAGCCTTGGAGTCTATTAGCCCATCTATTTTTTGGTAGTGGGTATGAATCTTTGGGGCAAGCTTTATTCAAATCTGTATAATCCACGCACATCCTCCACTTGCCATTCTTTTTAGGCATGACCACTACAGTGGTGAGCCATTCAGGGTATTTTACTTCTCTTACGAAGCCATTATCGAGCAACTTTTTTTGTCTCATCTTTGATCACCTTTCTCCTTACGCCAGCATGTGGCCTCTTTTTCAACTTTACTGGAGTGTGGTGAGGGTCCATATTGAGTTTTTGTGTCGTGATCTCTGGATCGATCCTAACCATGTCAGCGTGGGACCACGCAAAACAGTCATCGTTGGATTTTAACAATTCAACAACAGCTATCTTCGACTCTGGGTCTAACTCCGAGCCGACGAACACTTTAATTTCATGTCTGGAAATTACTTCGATAGCACAAAGGATTCCAACTCCTCGACGGTTGAGTCCTTGACTTTCTATTTCTGAGGCTCTTGAATACACACCAGGATCTTCTCTATCACTTCTCTTTGGGGACTCATTTCAAGAGCCGAACCCCCATCTTCGTCGGATTTCAGTTGCATTGATTGCTATTTAGGTGGTCAACTTACGATGACTCCACTGTTGAAGGTAACCGAATAGCATTCCCTAGCTACTCGTTGCTCACCTCGTATTGAGCGAATTTCCTAAGGAGTAGGAAATTTAATGATTTGGTGAAGAGTGGATGGCACGACTTCCATCACATGAATCCAAGGTTTTCTGAGGATCACATTATACGCAATGTCCTCGGGCATAACTTGGAACATGGTCTCTTTCTCGACTCCTTCAGCATAAGTAGTGAGTGGGATCTCACCTAGTGTTTTCTCGGTCGAGTTGTAAAAGCCAATCAAGATGGTTGACTTCGAGACGATAAGGCCCTTCAACCACATCTTTTTCACTGCCCCGTAGCTTATAATATTCACCGAGCTATCGGGGTCAATCAAGACTCGTTTGATATCTGAGTCATTGATTCTCAGCATAATTGATCCACGCTCAATCCACTCACCACTAAGGGTAATGGGGCAGTCATCAAAAGTAATAGTACCCAACAAAAGTCGGGGTCGATTTCCACAGGGAGCTAAGCGAAGTAATCTATTAAACTTAGGATGAATAATAATGAGTTCTAAGAATTGTCCGTATATTCCTAATGAATAAGGGTAAAAGTGTCTTAACTACAACTAACAATTAATGTAAAACAAGCTAAATAATGATGATGGGTGTAAACGATGAGAATGAGCTTGGGGTTTATCCATTCCAACAAGATTCTCTTAGTTAAACACTTGTGTTAACCTCGTAAATCATATGGGTATCGTCAATAGTCGGACCTCTAATGTATTCCTCAAAACCCTCTCGGAATAGGGAGGATTTACCTCATTAAGCCCTATCGGGTCAATAATAAAGCGCTAGAAACCTTAGTCCAAGGACCCGAGCGGGGATGACCTTTTTAGGTCGTTCCTTTAGATGGGGTAGGTCGCAATCAATGTAACCCAAATTCTCGCTAGTCTCCATTATCCTACGCCTTCAGCCCCTTTCGGGTGAAAAAAGCAAAGTAGGGTTAGGTTCAAGTACGGCCCTGCCTCATACCCTAGTTAAGAAAGTACGGTGGAGAGCTAGATTTATGTTAACCCATTGATTTTACAAGATTAAGTACAAGATTTAAACTAAGATAATCAAGTAAATAAATCCCTAGTATGAGTTTAGATACTCATACTAGGGTCTAACACACACATAATGTAAGATGGAATGACAAGAATCATATAAGAATTTAGATTGAAGAATGTAATCCTTACAAAGATTCAAGTAGAAACCCTCCTTGTTCTCCAAAAATATTCAAAGAGCAAAAAATAATATTCTAAGCTAAAAAAGGGTCTATTTCTTCGGAGTCATAAGGGCCTATTTATAGGCATGGGTTAAAAGGCTATACTATTAATCACGAAAATGCCATTTTGCCCTGTTTTCCGCCATAGCGCCGCCTATTCGGCGATCCGCCCAATTGGTTGCAGGCTCACTGCCTTCATATTTTGCTTAGCATTCTTTTTCTTGTGCTATGCAGGTTCGGCGGGGTGCTATTCCAACTGCGGTGGGCTTCAGGCTTCGCAGATTTTAGGACCTTTCTGTGAGCGTCGGCGGGTGCGTCGTTCATTCTGCTGTGCCCCCGATGATCTTCAGCAATTCATTCGGCTGGTCGCCATTTGTGTTGCTGATTGCTGTGAACTCTCCCTTCCTTTGGCGGATGGCTGACCTCCTGAGTCTCAGATTTGGTGAGGCACCACTCCAACTGCTGCCTTATCTTCATGTTTTTCATTTTGTAGCCACAGTGCACCTATATTTGCTCTTTTGCAAATTTTTCTTCGGCTTTGTATCCTATTCTCATAATAACCTGAAACATGAAGAATAACATAAGATTCGTTCACATAACATCGCTAAAAAGGATAAAAGCTAGTCGGAATGAGTTGTAATTAAGCACAAAATACCAACATATCAACTCCTCCAAACTTAAGCTTTTGCTTGTCCTCAAGCACATTAAGAACTAACTCATGTTTCATTTTTTTAGCACCGGGATTGAGTTCAACAAAGGAATGGGACAAAAGAGAAGCCAGTGACTTTGGTTGATACTAAAACTTAATTTCACATATGAGAATCCAACCAATCAATCCACAAGCGTCATAGTCACAACTATATCTACTAAAGCTTCAAGTGGGGACTAGAGCATGTATAGTGCAATTGCTTTCTCAACTTACCTAAGGCTTTCTTGGTTGTACCTTCAAGTCTCAAGTCCCTTAATGCTCTCACCACAAAGAATAGGTCCCTATATCTTAATATAATGCAAACAAAAGGGACTCTCAATTTTAACCTCTCACTCTAAAAAATGAATGCAAGTTAAGCACATACAATGTCATAGGCTTGGCCTTATTGTCACTTGTCATTTTCCTTCATGTCAATCAATGGAGGATCAAATAGGACTTCTTAGATTGTAATGTAGGCTTTTGGATAAAGGTAGGGTATAATATGGATAAAGAGTGACTAAATTCCCTCCTTGGGCACTACATCATCTTTGCAAATATTTCACATTTGAGCTTTCTTTTCATATTCTAGTTCTTATTTCCATTTTTCATTCTGGATTTTGCTTTTGTGGCTCTTATTCTTTCACTTGCTTCTCTTTCTATTTTTCTATATTTTCAATTTGTCTTTTTCTATTTTTTTTACTTTTCTTGATTTTCTCCTTTTCAAAGAGCCACTTAGCTTTCATTTCCTTGCTCCCCTCCCCAAAACTTAGACTTTTAGTCTAAATTACACGTCTTTCAATGCCTCAAGAAGGTAGGGCCAAGAGAAGGGTTAGTGCTATTTAAGCACTTAGAATTGGCTCGAGTTAATTACATGGCTATCAAAAGAAAGGATATTAAGGCTCAGAGTTGGCTAACGGAGGATTAATTTCATTTGGTAGCTTGAAAGGCTCAACCGGGTCAAAGAAATGCCAATCATCATATCCAACCACTAAGTGGACACTTCATTCATTTTCAAGGACACACAAGCCAAGTTCTAACATGCATATGCAATTAACAAGCTTTTAAGTAAGGACTCACCTCACTAGCATACAGGACAAGAGACAAGAACATCAATTTTACATAACTAAAGGTGAGGTTCTAGCCTATACTACACATGCATAAAGTCATCACAAGAACCTAACGGTTATAAGTGCAACTCTCAACAAACAATCCACAATTTTTTTCATGTATGCTCCTAATGTGTTGGTATAAAAAAAGTCACAGAACATGGATGGAACTTCTATGAGTAGAGTCCTAAAAAGTGCCCGACTCAAAAGAATTGTATTCTTGGGAAAAAAACCGAGTCAAAGAAAACCAAGAAGGTTATTTACCAATTCAAAGCTATTCACAAAAGTAGTATTTACAATGGGTGGTTGTTGTTTTCGAGCACAAGTAAAAATGAGTTTCACGAGGGTTGCCTACGTATCTCAGCAAGTGCGAATCAGAGGAGAGAAGGCAACATCCCAAGCGTAGTTCACGGGAGTACCTTTGGAATCTTTTTCTTTTTGGGATTTTTTAAATTTTTTCAATTTGTTTGAGTTTTTCTCTTTTTTATTTTTTATTTTTATGTTTTTGGATTTTTCATATGATATTAACAACAACTACACAATGAATTTAAAGACATAACTAAAGATAAGAACATAAATGTAAACATCACAAAAACAACCTACATTAAACATAAACATCCATATCAACATACGAACATAAACATGAAAATAGTTTAGGACATATTCAAATAAAAGATAAGTTACTCCACCCTCAACATGAGAAGTTGCTTTGGTTGCTATGTCCCAAAGCAACTAAACAAAATAACACAAAAGTTAAATAGGTAAGGGGTAAGAGTGCTCCCTAAAATGATCATGAAGATGGTGGTGGAGCTTTGCCTCCTCAAGTTGAGTTGTTGGTGGTTCCTTTTCACTTGTTGAACTTTGGATTTTTCCAGTGGGAGCTGATGATGACGATGTTGCAGCAGGTTTAGTAGCTGATGCCTTTGTGTGTGCTTCTTCTAACTTGGGTAATTGTTCTCTCCTAGCCCTCTCTGCCTCTGCTGCTTGTGCATTCACTTTCTTTCCTACTTCTTCCATTCTTCTTCTATCTTCTTCTACTTTGGCTCTCTCCTTCTCCTTCCTTGCAGCTTTTTCTTCTTTTTTTTCTTCTTCTTTGGTACCAACTTCCTTGTCTCCTTTCCTTGCACTGTCATCTACTTTCCTTTTTCTCACATAGGCTTTAGGATCTTCCTTGGGAACACTTGCCTTTTCAATTACCCTTGGCTTGGTAGCCACTTTCTCCTTCACCTCATCTTCTTTCTTTTGCTTTTTCAATTCAGGATCTTCCTTGCTTGCTTTTTCTGCTTCTTCTTCCCTTTGTCTTTTGATTTCTTGTTGCCTTTTGAACTTTTCTTCTCTGTGAGCTTTAAGCCTTACCATCACCTCTTCAGGAGTTTCTTTTACCTCTATTGTAGTGCTTTCTTTTTCTAGTTCATCTTCACCTCCAGCTTCTTCTTCTTCACTTTCAACTTCTTCCTCTTCACTGTCCATTTCTTCCACTTCACTGTCTATCTCAACCTGTACTCCTTTGCTTGCCTTGGTTGGTGCAGATTTTTGGGTTGTTCCTTAATCAATCTTCAATTGTTTCAGTGTTGTTCTTGTTCTCAAGTTTGAGTGTTACAGGTCTTCCACTCTGTCAGCTAACTCAGTCACCTTTGTGGTGTTGTCTGTCACAGCCTTGGTGAGTTCTTTGATAGCAGTAACAATAGGTTTTAGAGCTCTTTCTAGCTCCATAAATGGTCCTCTTAGAAGACCCACTTTGGTATCCAGGCCCACAATGTTGTCATTGATCTCCTTCAGTGATTTGGGGATGTTGAGGAGTTCAAATTGCTTGGCTGAGACTGATTCCAATGATGGAGGAGGAGTCGGGATTTTTCTAACCGACGATCTCTTTCCCCCTTGAGGAGTTGTAGCTGCTATTTCTTCCTTGTCCATCTTGACTCCTTGCTCTCTTTCCTTTACTTCATCATCTTGGATCCTTTTGAGATCCATAGTGCCCTTAGCTTCCTTTATGTAATCCATATCAAGCAACAGGGGTACATGACTCATTAGCTTGGTGAGCAGACAGGAAAAACCATAGGCAGTGGAGTTTTGATGAGCTTTGGTGTCAATTCTGTCAAATATGACTTTCCCCACATCAATGTTGTAGTAGCTCATGATAGAGGCTATGCGGACTGCCTTCTTGTTTGTTATTCTTGTGTCATTCAGTGAAGGAAAGAATCTGTTATTAATCACTGCATTCCAACCCTTGACAATCAAGTTCAAGTCTTTCTTCTTGATTTGAATTCCTGGTTTGGTCCAGGTTGGTATAATTCCAGGAGCAGCAATGATGGCTGCCAGCCATGTTCTCAGACTTCCCTCGTCGTCTGTTCCCTACAACTTGTTTTTTTTTCTCGTATTCCCATTGATCGAGTGTTGACAACCCATAGACCTCATTGATCTCTTCATCACTAAAGCAGACTTCTACTCTTCTCACCTTCACCTTGAATGATTTCTCTTTTTCTTGTGAGAGATTTGAGTAGAATTCTTTCACCATTATTTCATCGTACTCACCAGGGGGTTCTAACAAGAATTTCCACTTTCTTCTATCAATATCTTCATAGAACTCATCACCATATTTCTTTGTCCATTCACTTTGCACTTGCTTTTCTGGGTTAATTGTTCTTGGTACATGGTACATTGCTTCAGCAGCTTCATTTTTATTGAACCTACAGTTGAGGATCTTTTGTGTTCTGTGAGGATCTTCACACCATAAGAACTTGGAAAAAGACCCATGAAGTCGATTCCCCATACATCAAAGAGATCAACTTCCACAATGGGGTTGTCGCACCCGATTTTGGACTCGGCTCGAGGCGAGTCGGGTTTTGGATTTGACTGGGTGAACTCGTTTGAGTTAAGATTTCGAAGTCGCCACCTAATAAATTTACTAGGCGTATTAGGTCACCTATTAATTTCTAATTCCATTTAAATAATTAACTCTAAATTAGCCTACGAGTCAGAGATTCGGGTAAGAGGTTCAAGTTAACTCGAGAGGAAGGGGTTAGGCACCTCTCGAGCTCCACAAAATGTGGTTACCGGTCGGACTTATAATTGGGATTCGAAATAAATAACTAAGCAATTTAAACTAATTAATTAAAGATAGGCAAATAACTAGATGATATGATAATTTAAATAAAGGAGATCTAATAGGCTTCCTCCTTAAAGATTTGTACCTAGCAAAATAAAACAAATTAGTTAGTGAATAATAATAATGTAAATTAAGAGGAAAACAATAGTAGTTAAAATTAGAGGCATTTTGGAGTGTTGTTTTGAAGACATTTTCCAAATGTACCTCGCAAAAATAAAGAGAAAAATGAATTAGTGAAGAATAATAATAGTAAAAAATAATAAGAATGATAATAATAATAATCATAATGATAATAAATAATAATAATAATAATCATAATAATAAGAATAATAGTAATAGTAATAAATATAATAAAAAAATAATAATAATAGTGAATATAGTTTAAAATAATGGGGGAAGGGATTTTTGTAAAGTATCGGCTCAGGTGTGTAGTGGGTGGAAGTTTAGGGACGTCGATACGGCTGCGAACACGCCGGCCGGTCGTGTTGCCATGCCAAGTACCGGTCTCGTCACTCCATCACCGGCTCGTTTGTAATAACGGATTATACACGTCATCATAGCCTTTTTATTTTTAGGACACGGGAATGGGACTGTTTATCTGTTCAAATCAGTAGGCCTCAAATAAATAATTATTTTCCTTGGCCGTAATTGATTTAACATCCGTCAATTCATTGTCCGTCAATTCCTTGTGTAGGCCTCAATATATCTAAAAATATATTTTTTCATTGGCCAGTTGTGCAGTATTTTGTTCATAAATCAGTAACGTCCGGAAGTGTAGTGTAACATTTATCTGAATTGGCAACAACCTGTAAGAAAATGACTAGCAGTTCCAAAATGCTCACAAAGAGAAGTCAATAACCAATATTAAAAGGGAAACAATTTATATAACAATAAGAGCATAAGACTCGGTCAAAACATCCCAGAACTGTCAATGACCTCACTGCTCAAAACAAATCTTCGACGATACAACGACGTAAACGAACGAAGCATCAATCGGACAGAGCAAGGAGGAGCGACTTCCGTTTGACGGCGTCTCTTCCACTCCCTGGTCCCTTTTCCAGTTTCGATCTAGTAATTCTAATCAGAGACAAACAACAGGGAACAAAGGCGATGACTTGTTCCTGTGATGAATCAAACCAAAATTCCATATTCTGCAAAATTAAACCAACAACACAGTGGATCAGGCGCAAAACATGGTCAAAAATATATACATAACTAAAGCATAAGCAAAGGAACAAGATGACCCAGGTGATATGGATGGAGGGGGAGGCAAGCGGACAAGGAGAGGTGGAGGAGCGACGGCCAACCCTTCTCACTGGTGGCGTCGCTACTACTCCATTCTTCCCTGACTCGCCGATCAAATCCCCCATCTCCGGCAAACAACAAAATCGATAGTGCAAGTGAGAGGAGGGGTTATGACTGCCAACGATTGGGTTATCAAACAACATTGCGGCGTCGGCGCTACGCCAGTGGTGGCGCTAACATCCCCATTTCTGCCTGTCGATCTTCTATACTCCGACCTCCTTCGTTTTCAGATTTGTGTGTGCGTGTAATGGTGTTTGAGGATCTGTTTTGTGGGTGTGGTTCTGAGTATTATTTAGGAGAATTGAAGCGGGGAAGATGAAGTAGAGGGAGAGTAATGTGCAATGATGTTTTGGGGAAGGAGGAGAGGGTCGGTGGTATTGTCTGATCCCCCTTGGGTAAGAGGGAGGGTGGAGGAGGTGATGTAGAAGGAGAAGGCCAGGAGGTGGGTTCTCTGTAATGTTGTGCCCGTGTCCCCCCTTTTGATTGTAAACTTGTGAATTTAAGAAGAAGAAAAATGAGAGAGAGAGAGAGAGAGAGAGAGAGAGAGAGAGAGAGACGTTGGGGTGGGGAGTGATTCAGGCAGATTGGGTGAGTGATTGAGAGATTGAGGGGATTCTGATGGTGATTTTAGGGAGAGTTAGAGATAAGGGAGATTTGGAGAATATGCTAATAATTGGAAATATTAAATCAGATTTTGAAATACATAAAAATGTATTTGGCCTAATGTTATGTCTAGGTTCAAGGTGAAGGTACCGGAACAATTTTAAACTTTTAAAAGAATTTGAAACTTAAATGAATTAAAATTGAATTCAACTGATAATTAACTCAATAGTGCAAAAATAAGCACACACACACACACACACACACACACACACACACACACACACACACACACACACATATATATATATATATATATATATATATATATATATATTATGTATATTAAAGATAAGAAGATAAAATAATTGAGAATTAATTATGTATAAATAATCACATATAATTAATAAACATTATAAATGCAGTAATTTTTACAAATAATCATAGTTTTACAAATAGCCTAAATAATACAAATTACATAATATAATCACAATTAAAAATATATAAGGTATAAATAGGAGATAACACACGTAAATGCATGCTTTCTAACATATACTGTTCAAACAGTTAAATTGCGCCTTTAAGTTAAATTGGCCAATTATACAAAAGGAGGGACAAAATTGGGTGTCAACAGCTGCCCCTCTTTGCCCGGGGATGATGAAAGAATCTTTGGGCAAAGATAGTTGACGGAGTAGCCAATTTTATCGCGACTGGTAGGCAAAATGATAGAAAGGGGAAAAATGGGAGTTTTGGGGTATTTTTGGCCGAACTCCGGTTTCTGAGTTGCCTACATATCTCGGGTTTCACGAGAATCAGCCCGTGTGTAGTTCTAGAATGGCATGTTGCCTGTGTGAGATATTTATGACGCACGATTTGGATGTAAAGACTAAACTTATCCAAGTATGTAAAGTTTAGATTTGCGTATGCTTTGCCTTTTCGGCGGAATGAATGATGAATAAAGTAAAGGTACTATCGAAGATGAGATAACATTAGTAGGTCGATCGTGGGAAAAAAGGCTTATAATCGTCCTAGTTATGAAAATGTGGCGCGCTACACACCCATAAAGAGGAGTTTATATGTACCTAGTTTCCACTTCATCTCGATAAATGGGTCATCTTGCCTTCAATATTGCCTTGAATGAGCTGAGAAATGATGAGAAGTAAAGCACGATGAATATGCACGATTCAAATAGGCAGGCACGAATGGGAAGGAATACGGAGCTAGTACCCACTTGGAAAGGAAAAGTTGGGTAGATCACTGGTGCGAGTACGGAACTGTAGCTTTGAACGCTTTAGAACTCGGAAAACTAGACAACTTGTCTGTAGGATTAGGCTTTGCTTTGTATGTGTTGAGATTTTGCGGTTGCATAATTGGTAGTGATTTTGGGAGTAGGCGTGAGAGTACGGCACAGGGATTTTTCGAGAAATCGGGGAGTACCCTGCAGCAAAATCATGATAAATGCAATAGATATATAGATAAAGATAAAGTAAACTTCCCTGTTGAGCCGAGTGGTTGTTTTGTCTTGTGCTTGTTTGATGGATGTCTCATTCCGATTGTCACATTGAAAATACCTGCTTGTATTCAAAGATATTTCCTCCCTGGAGGTACTGTCTCCTTGTTTCATATATATCAAGACCTGAATTCCGATTGCCTTGCTTTCCAGTTTTGTTTGTATCCTCGCTAACAAACGACCTGAGTGGTCCTTTCTTTTGGCGAGTATCTGAATTGCTTGCTCAACGCTGTCTTGTCCGCATAATACGAACAATAAGCTTTTCATTTTCATCATTCGCAGACGCGAATCATAAGTCTCTTCAATACTACGCCCACAAACGCGGGCCTTACGCTTGTTTGATTGATATCTCGTCCACAAACATGGACTCCAAACTTTCCATCCGGTGATACAGATCATACGTCTCTTCGATACTATGTCCAAAAACGCGGACCCTGAATCATTTTCATTGTTGAATGTGTCCACCGATGCGGACCAAATATGCTTCCTTAAACTGTTGGCTATGCCCACAAACGCGTACCTTAAGGTGCTTTCAATGTTGAACTGTATCCACAGGCACGGATCCTATCATCCACAATCGCAGATTCTATGCTTGATCAATAGTCGGTTTGTCCACAAACGCGGACCTTATTGCTCCAAATTGCTGAACTATGTCCACAAACGCGGACCTTACTCTGCTTCAGATTGCTGAACCATGCCCACAAACGCGGACCCTATACCTTCAATTGCTGAATTGTCCACAAACGCAGACCTTATATATCCAACGACATGGATTCTATGCTTCTCAAATGATGTCATGTCCACAGATGCGGACCCTATATATCCACCGACATGGATCCTATGCTTGTCAAATGATGTCATGTCCACAGACGCGGACCCTATATATCCACCGACATGGATTATATGCTTGTCAAATGATATCATGTCCACAAACGCGGACCTTATATATCCACCGACATGGATCCTATGCTTGTCAAATGATGTCATGTCCACAGACGCGGACCCTATATATCCACCGACATGGATCCTATGATGCTCAAATTGATGTCGTGTCCACAGACGCGGACCTTATATATCCACCGACATGGATCCTATGCTTGTCAAATGATGTCATGTCCATAGAAGCGGACCCTATATATCCACCGACATGGATCCTATGCATGTCATGTCCACCAATGCGGACCCTATATATCCACCGACATGGATCCTATGATGCTCAAATTGATGTCGTGTCCACAGACGCGGACCTTATATATCCACCGACATGGATCCTACGCTTCTGTCAAATTGATATCATGTCTACAGACGTGGACCCTATATATCCACCGACATGGATCCTATGCCTGTCAAATGATGTCATGTCCACAGACGCGGACCCTATATATCCACCGACATGGATTCTATGCTTCTGTCAAATTGATGTCATGTCCACAGACGCGGACCCTATATATCCACCAACATGGGTTCTATACTTGTCAAAATAATGTATGTTGTTTGCAAGGATTGTTAGGTACCTGTGTAAACCTGCAATCAAAGAAAGTTTATGAGTTTTCTAGTGGAGGTCGACTTGCGTATTTGTTGTTTTGCACTCTGCTGCTATATCTTGTATAATTGTCCCCTTGTCACGTTGTTTCTTCATAAGGTTGTCTACCCTTCGGGCCGTATACCCTGCAAGGAAAAGTAAAGTATAGCAAAGAAAAACTGAATGCTTATCATTGTTAGGTCGGACTGCATATCCTGCAAGCAGAAGTAAAGTAATGTGCGAAAAATAGAATGCTTTTGTTAAATCATGAAATGCACTAAGAAGGCTATTGTGTTGCTATTGTGAGGACTTTTCTTGAAATTTTTGAGGGGACCTCAAAAATTTCTGCCCCAGTGTCAAATTTGCGTCTTTTGGAATTTTTGAGGAGATCCTCAAAAATTCTGCCCCAGTTTATTGCCTATGCCAGATCACAAGAGAGAGTGGTTGCATTGCAATGAACACCAATGTATTGTCTAAAATTTGCATTCGTCCTTCGGTGTGACGATTGGGTGTATTGATGATTATGAGTATGTAGATATTTGCATGTTTGGATTTTGCTGGATTTGGAGATTGTCCAAAATTGTGTTTGTCTTAGGTTGTGATGGGGTGTCTTCATGTTTTGTGCTTTCGAAAGTCATGGAGCCAATTTTGATGGATCGGTTTGCGCAAAAGTGTTTTCGTGGTTTGGGAGTTGCAGTTTCCCTTTGTTGGTTCTCGTTGTACCATTGTCTTGCTTTGGTCAATCAGACTTTGAACTTTGTGTTTCAGTGTTGGATGTCTTATAGTGTCATGGTACTAAATGCGTAAGTAATGGGTGTTGGTCCAAAATCCGGAGTGGGTATCTGAGGAGTAGTTTGTTTGCTGGCTGCAATGTCCTTTGATTGGGCTAAAGGAGTGAAGGTGTGAGGCTTTGAGCTTGATAAGGTCTTGACAGAGGGGAAGTTGTTTATTGTGAGTTGGGTGCAGTGTGAGGTTGTGAGCTCGGTCGTACGGTATTGGGATTGTCTGAAAGTCTTTGCTGTCATATGCTGGTGGTTCAAAGGACTTTGTTGCAAAAAGAGGTGTTTTCATCTTAGCTTGCCATTTCGGCTTTCTAAGTGCAAATTCTTGACCAACTTCGGTGTTCAAGTACGACGCAACCGTAACGGAATTGTGAAATGTACAAAACTGTGTGGGCACATTAGCAAAGACTTGAAGCAAATAATGACACGTAAGCTTAAGAGAATGCCTAGACCGCGGATGATGGCTTAAGCGCTTTGAATTTGGAGGTTGTGATAGAATGCACAGGTATCACAAGAGATTGCCTGAGTGCTCTACGTAGCAGACAAGTGAAGGATTTTGGTCAAACGACCGATGCTTGTTCAAACAGGAGATGAGGGTTTGAATATCAATGGAAAGTGGTAAAGATGTTGTGTAAGGAATAGATTGTGTTGTGCGACAGAAAATATCTTTTGCCTTGGTATTCGACTTAACTCAACCTTTGGACAATAGGTTTTGATTTCGGTAGTGAGTTAGAGGTAGTTTGGACATGTGAAAGATTTTAGATATCAGAATTTGAGTGTAGAGTAGAGATGAGATGCCTGCCCAAGGAGGAGATAGGATTTGGGAAGAGATTCCTTTGGAGATCTAGAGCAACACACAAGTTCATGCAATGCGCACACACATCAAATAAGAAAATGCATCCTATAATGTAAAGGACCGCTTTACGCACGATGAATTTGAGAAATCGCTTTGTGCCACATGCGTCATTTCGTTTGCTAACAAAATGCGGAGCTTAAAATAGAATGTATTTATTTGGACTTTATTGTATTGGCTCATATTGAAATAGTGTAAGAGAAGGAAAAGACTAAATACTGTTAGAAAATTAGATCACAGTCGGGCGAACATTTTCACGCTGATTCATCCCCAGAAGATTCTAACTGAGGGATTTTAGCAGCCATGTCAAATGTTCTATTGGCCGTGATCCTTTTGGAAAAGGTGAAGGACGATAGAAAAAGGGAGAAGAAAAATGCCTAAGATTCGCTTTATTGCGAGCAAAACGATCAACGTGTGGCACAAGCTTTTGAAAACAATGCGACAGAGAATATGAAGAGATTTGTTGCTGTGGGTTAAGAACCCTTTAGACACTTTAGAAGGAAATTGCTAATGGACTTGTGACATGCCAAGGATGTCAAGTCTTTATATAATTCTTAAAGGATAAATGTGCGTTATGTGTCATCCCGTCTATCAAGTGGTTATTTCTGCTTTAAATTGGGCTTTTAATGCCTTTTCGGTTACCTTTTGCGCGTTTGAATAGCATTGAATACAGAATGATTCCAACCGCTTAGGAATAAACAGTCGTTTGTGATTCAATTTCGGCTTTGATGCCTCTTCGGTTATCATTTGTGCCTTTGAATGGCATTGAATACAGAATAATTCTGACTGTTTATGAATAAACAATCATTTCTTATTCAATTTGGACTTTTAACGCCTATTAGGTAACCTTTGTGCCTTTGAATGACACTGAATGCAAAACAATGCCAATAAACGGTCCACATTTGCACGTTCAGCCCTTTAAGTAAATGCTAATAAATCATGTCTAACGCTCTTTGGGGTTAAAAACCTGTTCGGATTGTTTGAACCAGTTGCCCTATCGGACTTGAGAACGAGTCGACTAATGATATGTCATAATGCATGATTCCTAGCGTCGTTACTAAGGAATGGAATTAGCTAGACCGGGTGTTATTATCCTCCCAAGTAGACGACTCAGGAGCGGGAACGTCTCGGGCCAAATAGGTTCCAAGTTGTTACCCCTAAAAGGAGATTTTTGTGAGGGAAGAGGTGGTCATAACCACCGCACGATTTAGAAACTTGCCAGGAGCGGCGGAAGGCATGCATAATATGCACAAGTTTTTAAAAAAAATGCACAAGTTTTTGAAAGAAATGCATATGTTTTGTAAAATGGTGCACACATATTGAAGTATTTTGTAAAATGATTTTAGAAGGATAAAAAAAAAACAAATGCGTTAGTTTCGAAAGATAGGATTAATATAAACTAGACAATATTAAAAATCACGAAAAAGAAAAGATGCACATATTGAAATATTTTACCAACTTTTAAAAGAGGGAAAGACAAATCAAACAAGTTAATTTTGAAAGGTAGGCTAATAGAGTTGGGCGATATATTTTCAAAAATATGAAAAGAATTATGAAGTGAAACTTGTTTTAAGAAAAAGATTTGGCAAATTTATGGAAATGGTGCACATATCGAAATATTTTTAAAAATAAATTTTAAAAGGGAGAAACAAACAAGTTAATTCTGGAAAATAGGTTGAAATTTTCGAAAAAAGACAAAAGAATTATGAAGTGAAACTGTTTTAAAGAAAAAGATTTAGAAGATTCGAAAATAACTGAAGTTTAGGACATGTTGCGATATCCTAAAAGAACCTTCTAAGAGTGGGTTAGTCTAGACAAGGACATGGTTCCTCTGCGGACAACCAAAGGGTGGGATCGTTTGAAGGGGTTGGTTGTACCACGGACCAACTATACTCCAAACGTCCCTCCTAAAGGGTTTTTGAGAGTGAAACGGCCGTGGGATCCACGTAACCGTTTATGGTGTGTGCAAGTGTAAAAACTTCTCAGGAGTGGAGGAAGTGTTAGAAACATAAACAATTACAAAAGAGGATACAACTAAGCAATAATATGGCGCCAAAATTCTAGAATTTAAAAATAACCTTAAACCTGCAAAAAGGAAAGGAAGAAAAATTAGTATTAAAATAAATGCAAGAAAATAAAGCAATTAAAGAATCCCAATTTAAATTCCGTTATGGTTTGAACCTTGATATCCCCAGCGGAGTCGCCATTCTGTCGCACCCGATTTTGGACTCGGCTCGAGGCGATTCGGGTTTTGGATTTGACTGGGTGAACTCGTTTGAGTTAAGATTTCGGAGTCGCCACCTAATAAATTCCCTAGGCGTATTAGGTCACCTATTAATTTCTAATTCCATTTAAATAATTAACTCTGGATTATCCTGCGAGTCAGAGATTCGGGTAAGAGGTTCAAGTTAACTCGAGAGGAAGGGGTTAGGCACCTCTCGAGCTCCACAAAATGTGGTTACCAGCCGGACTTATAATTGGGATTCGAAATAAATAACTAAGCAATTTAAACTAATTAATTAGAGATAGACAAATAACTAGATGATATGATAATTTAAATAAAGGAGATCTAATAGGCTTCCTCCTTAAAGATTTGTACCTAGCAAAATAAAACAAATTAGTTAGTGAATAATAATAATGTAAATTAAGAGGAAAACAATAGTAGTTAAAATTAGAGGCATTTTGGAGTGTTGTTTTGAAGACATTTTCCAAATGTACCTCGCAAAAATAAAGAGAAAAATGAATTAGTGAAGAATAATAATAGTAAAAAATAATAAGAATGATAATAATAATAATCATAATGATAATAAATAATAATAATAATAATAATCATAATAATAAGAATAATAGTAATAGTAATAAATATAATAAAAAAATAATAATAATAGTGAATATAGTTTAAAATAATGGGGGAAGGGATTTTTGTAAAGTATCGGCTCAGGTGTGTATTGGGTGGACGTTTAGGGACGTCGATACGGCTGCGAACACGCCGGCCGGTCGTGTTGTCATGCCAAGTACGGTCTCGTCACTCCATCACCGGCTCGTTTGTAATAACGGCTTATACATGTCATCATAGCCTTTTTGTTTTTAGGACACGGGAATGGGACTGTTTATCTGTTCAAATCAGTAGGCCTCAAATAAATAATTATTTTCCTTGGCCGTAATTGATTTAACATCCGTCAATTCCTTGTGTAGGCCTCAATATATCTAAAAATATATTTTTCCATTGGCCAGTTGTGCAGTATTTTGTTCATAAATCAGTAACGTCCGGAAGTGTAGTGTAACATTTATCTGAATTGGCAACAACCTGTAAGAAAATGACTAGCAGTTCCAAAATGCTCACAAAGAGAAGTCAGTAACCAATATTAAAAGGGAAACAATTTATATAACAATAAGAGCATAAGACTCGGTCAAAACATCCCAGAATTGTCAACGACCTCACTGCTCGAAACAAATCTCCGACGATACAATGGCGTAAACGAACGAAGCATCAATCGGACGGAGCAAGGAGGAGCGACTTCCGTTTGACGGCGTCTCTTCCACTCCCTGGTCCCTTTTTCAGTTTCGATCTAGTAATTCTAATCAGAGACAAACAACAGGGAACAAAGGCGATGACTTGTTCCTGTGATGAATCAAACCAAAATTCCATATTCTGCAAAATTAAACCAACAACACAGTGGATCAGGTGCAAAACATGGTCAAAAATATATACATAACTAAAGCATAAGCAAAGGAACAAGATGACCCAGGTGATATGGATGGAGGGGGAGGCAAGCGGACAAGGAGAGGCGGAGGAGCGATGGCCAACCCTTCTCACTGGTGGCGTTGCTACTACTCCGTTCTTCCCTGACTCTCCGATCAAATCCCCCATCTCCGGCAAATAACAAAATCGATAGTGCAGGTGAGAGGAGGGGTTATGACTGCCAACGATTGGGTTCTCAAACAACATTGCGGCGTCGCCGCTATGCCAGTGGTGGCGCTAACATCCCCATTTCTTCCTGTCGATCTTCTATACTCCGACCTCCTTCGTTTTTAGATTTGTGTGTGCATGTAATGGTGTTTGAGGATCTATTTTTTGGGTGTGGTTCTTAGTATTCTTTAGGAGAATTGAAGCGGGGAAGATGAATTAGAGGGAGAGTACTGTGCAATGATGTTTTGGGGAAGGAGGAGAGGGTCGGTGGTATTGTCTGATCCCCCTTGGGTAAGAGGGAGGGTGGAGGAGGTGATGTAGAAGGAGAAGGCCAGGAGGTAGGTTCTCTGTAATGTTGTGCCCGTGTCCCCCCTTTTTATTGTAAACTTGTGAATTTAAGAAGAAGAAAAATGAGAGAGAGACGTTGGGGTGGGGGGTGATTCAGGCAGATTGGGTGAGTAATTGAGAGATTGAGGGGATTCTGATGGTGATTTTAGGGAGATTTAGAGATAAGGGAGATTCGGAGAATATAATAATTGGAAATATTAAATCAGATTTTGAAATACATAAAAATGTATTTGGCCTAATGTTATGTCTAGGTTCAAGGTGAAGGTATTGGAACAATTTTAAACTTTTAAAAGAATTTGAAACTTAAATGAATTAAAATTGAATTCAACTGATAATTAACTCAATAGTGCAAAAATAAGCATATATATTATGTATATTAAAGATAAGAAGATAAAATAATTGAGAATTAATTATGTATAAATAATCACATATAATTAATAAACATTATAAATGCAGTAATTTTTACAAATAGCCTAAATAATACAAATTACATAATATAATCACAATTAAAAATATATAAGGTATAAATAGGAGATAACATACGTAAATGCATGCTTTCTAACATATACTGTTCAAACAGTTAAATTGCACCTTTAAGTTAAATTACGGCCAATTATACAAAAGGAGGGACAAAATTGGGTGTCAACAGGGGTTTTGGAGCATTTCATACCTTCTTGAGATTCCCCCCGTTCTTTGACATTAATCAAAACTCTTTGTGTATTCATAAGCATCTTTGTACAAAGTAGGCCAAAAGAAACCACATTCAAGTACCTTTGCCGCCGTTCTAACACCTCCATGATGTCCTCCATAAGGAGCAGAGTGACCTCCTTCAAGAATAGCTCCTTACTCGGCTTCGAAAATACACCTTCTTATTATTCCATCGACACATACTTTGAAAAGAAATGGATCATCCCAAAAGTATTGTCATGCATCTTTGGCCAACTTCTTCTTTTGATTGAATGAGAAATCCTCCGGAATCTCTCCACATGCAACATAATTGACTAAATCCGCGTACAAAAGAGTTTCCTCCCAAGATACCGCCAACAACCTCTCATCCGGGAAAGAATCATTTATTTCAAAGGTTTCTTTTGGGCGATGCTCCTCCTCAAAACGGGATAAGTGGTCCGCTACTTGATTTGCGGTTCCCTTTCTATCAAGTGCCTCAAGATCAAATTCTTGTTACGAGAGTACCCATCTAATCAACCTTTCTTTTGAATCTTTCCTGGCCATCAAATATCGGATTGCGGAATGATCGATATGCACAATGACCTTAGATCCAATCAAGTAAGATCAAAATTTTTTAAAGCCAAATACAATGGCTAGCAACTCCTTCTCCGTCACCGTATAATTTTGTTGAGCTCCATTCATGGTCTTACTAGCATAATAAATAGGGTGAAATATCTTCTCAACCTTTGGCCAAGCACGGTTCCCAATGCAACATTGCTAGCATCACACATAAGCTCAAATAAAGGATCCCATCTTGGACTCACAATTATCGGTGTGGTTGTCAATCTCAATTTGACCTCTTTAAAGGCCTTCAAACATGCCTAATTGAATTCAAACTTAGCATCTTTTTCCAACAACTTGCACAATGGGTTGACAATTTTGGAGAAATCTCTGATGAACCGGCGATAAAATCCCACATGTCCTAAGAAGCTTCTCACTCCTTTGACGGTTGTAGGGGCTGGAAGTTTGGAGATGAGTTCAATCTTTGCATGATCTACTTCAATTCTTTTCTTAGACACCTTGTGCCCTAGAACAATCCCTTCTTGAACAAGAAAATGGCATTTCTCCCAATTAAGCACAAGTTTGGTTTCTTCACACCTCTCTAAGACTTTCTCCATATTAGATAAACAATCTTCAAAAGAATCACCCACTACGGAGAAATCATCCATGAACACTTCAAAGAAATTTTCCACTATGTCATGGAAGAGCTAGGGGATTATCCATTCCAACAAGATTCTCTTAGCTAAACACTTGTGTTAACCTCGCAAATCATATGGGTATCGCCAATGGTCGGACCTCTAATGTATTCCTCAAAACCCTCTCGGGATAGGGAGGATTTACCTCATCAAGCCTTATCGGGTCAATAATGAAGCGCTAGAAACCCTAGTCCAAGGACCCGAGCGGGGAGGACCTTTTTAGGTCGTCCCCTTTAGATGAGGTAGGTCGCAACCAATATAACCCAAATTCTCGCTAGTCTCCATTAACCTACGCCTTCAACCCCTTTTGTGTGACAAAAGCAGAGTAGGGTTAGGTTCAAGTATGGCCGTGCCTTAAACCCTAGTTAAGAAAGTACGATGGAGAGCTAGATTTATGTCAACCTATTGATTTTACAAGATTAAGTACAAGATTCAAGTTAAGATAATCAAATTTTCATGAATAAACCCCTAGTAGGAGTTTAGCTACTCATACTAGAGTCTAACACACACATATTGTAAGTTGGAATGACAAGAATCATATAAGAATTTAGATTGAAGAATGTAATCCTTACAAAGATTCAAGTAGAAACCCTCCTTGTTCTCCAAGAATATTCAAAAAGCAAAAAAGTAATATTCTAAGCTGAAAAGGGTCTATTTCCTCGGAGTCATAAGGGCCTATTTATAGGCATGGGTTTAAAAGTTATACTATTAATCACAAAAATGCCATTTTGCCCTGTTTTCCGCCATAATGTCGCTTATTCGGAGAGCCGCCCAATTGGTTACGGGCACTGCCTTTATATTTTTCTAAGCATTCTTTTTCTTGTGCTATGCAGGTTCGGCGGGGCGCAATTCCAACTGCGGTCGGCATCAGGCTTCGCAGATTTTAGGACCTTTCTGTGAGCGTCGACGGGTGCGCCGTTCATTTTGCTGAGCCGCCGATGATCTTCAGCAATTCATTCAGCTGGTCGACGTTGGTGTTGCTGATTGCTGTGAACTCTCCATTCCTTTGGCGTATGACTGACCTCTTAAGCCTTAGATTCGGCGAGGCACCACTCTAACTGCTGCCTTATCTTCATGTCCTTCATTTTGTAGCCAAAGTGCACCTATATTTGCTCTTTTGCACATTTTTCTTCGGCTTTGTATCCAATTATCATAATAACCTGAAACATGAAGAATAACATAAGATTCGTTCACATAACATCGCTAAAAAGGATAAAAGCTAGTCGGAATGAGTTGTAATTAAGCACAAAATACCAACATATCAATAATGAACAAAGCGTCATGATGGGGAAACATCACCCCATCACAATCATCGTCATAAAAAATAATCTCTTTACCCGAACCTCCAATTCAAGTTCTTTTCTCCATTGTGATGGAGAGCTTTGCAAACTTCTTCGCGGCGGAAAAATTTACGCCGTTCACCTCCGAACCTTCCATTATCACGTTCACAACCTTTTTGCCTGGTGGGGTCTTTGGCGATTTCCCATCCCCTCTATTCTTTGCAAAATTTTGTTTCCCTTTGTCGGTGAGATATTCTTTCAATATCCCGTTCTTCAACAAGTGGGCCACCTTGAGGCGCAATGCGTTGCATTCCTTGATGATATAGAACTTATCGGCATGAAAATCACAATACAGGGTGTGGTCCCTCTTCCCAAGGTATGTTCTCATATCTTTTTGGAGTCTCACCCCCGATCAGTTATCCCCTTCAATGCATTCACCAACTCCGTGTTTGAGATGTTGAAATTGTACTCGAAAATCCGAAGTAAGTCTTTATCCTTAAACACTGAAGAAGGCCCTATAGCATTTTTCTAATTAACGTTGGCGTTAACCCTTCCTTCAAATCGTTGGCTCACATGTTGTCCCCCGAGCCTTTGACTCACGTGCTGCTTTTGTGAGTTGTAGGGCTCATGCTGACCCCTCAAGTTTCCTCATGGCGCCTTGGCGCGTCGTGAGGACTCGGGGCGACTTGTATAATTAAAGCTTCGACCAGCTGCTCTCCATTCTGCTTCTTTCAATCTTACTTTGGCAGTGGCTCTATCGTGTAGCTCATTCCATGTTTGAGCTTGGTATTGCTGGAGTTCTTTTTTCAATTCGGCAGTAGCCTTGGAGTTGCTGACATTGATGTTCTTTTAGAATGCCATAATTTCCAAATTGTCATCCATGGTTGGAAATTTCATCCTCTATGATTGAAAGCGCTCAAGGAAGTCTTTGATAGGTTCCCTGAACCATTGTTTAACCTCGAAGATATCCTCTTTCCTCTTGAGGATTTTCTGCGCTCTACTATGAACCTTAATGAACAAATCAGCCAATTCAGTAAAGTTCGAGATAGATGTTGAACCTCAAAAATTACCCGAAGAGGATAAATTCCGGAATATCGACAGGATGGACTAACTCTTTTGGAGTTTTTGGAGTCGCCACCCAATTTAAGGAAAACAGGGAACCAAATTAGCAAATGCGTGCAAAAACTCCGTTTTAATAAAAAAGACGGTCTTTCTTTCAGAGATTCTAAAGGTAAGAGGTTTTATTAATTTCGGAAGAAGGTTTTTAAGGCACTTCCAAAATTTCGTAAAATACGGTTAATCCGAAAGGTTTCCAAATATTTACAAGTATGCTTTTCTTTCAAAAGAATTATTAAAAAAATAGTAATAATAATAATAATGAAAATAATTAATCGAATAAAAGCTTATTTGCAAAATATTCTTTTACTTGCACGTATTTTCTAAGACGGCCCCAATTTGCAATAAATTAAATAACGACTTCACAATAAAAGGCAATGAACATAAAGTAAGGCAATATACAAACAATCACTTATTATTGATAAATAAAATATTTTACACATTTATTTGCATAAATATCTATAAGGAAAGAAAGGCAAAGTTTAAAGATAAAATCCGAGAAATGATCAACTTGCGGGAGCCTTGGATTTTCTAAAATTCCTAAGTCTTATTTTGAATGCTTGAGTCCAGGTCAATAAATATCCACATTTGTAAATTATCCAAACACGTCCCCAAGTTTTCGTGCCAAAATGTACCTCGCAATAAAAATGGGAATTAAACTGGATTAGTACGATAATAAAATGTAATAATTAATGAAAATAAAATAATAATAATAATAATAATAAGGTAATAAAATAATAATAATAATAATAATAATAATAAAATATATAATAATAGTGAGGGGTTTTGTTTTTTGCAAAATTTAGGCTCAGGTTTGTATGGCGCGTCGAATAGAGGCTCGGGATTTGGTACGACTGCAAACACGGAGCCCGGGCCGGTTGCCACGCCAAGTACCAAACCCACCACTCTATTCGACTTGCTTTGCATTAATTTCATACTTTCATCATCGCCTTTTGCTTTAGGGACACAGGAACGGGACGGTTCAAGTATAGTATCATGTTCAAATCGATCCCGAGGCCTCAATACGTGTATATGTATTTTTTCATTGGCCATTAGCGTAGTATTTGTTCAAATCAGTTCAATATTCCATAATGGATAAAATTTATCCAAAATGGATCCCTGCACTCAGAAAATCCAGTCAATGCATAAGCCAGTTCAATCGTGTAAACGGGTCAAACCAATAATTCAACCGGGTTAAACCACATGAATCAAGTAACGGGTCAAATGCAAACACCAGGTAATGGGTCAAGCAAACAGGGAAACAGGTCGAGATTTTAACGAAGCAGCAGAATCACAAGCGGAGCAAAAGTCGAACACAAACAGTAGTAACACCAGCCGGTCAATAATCCAACGACGACAGAAGACAACATCGGCAGTAACGAAGACCCAAAACGGAGGAGCAACAGCCATTTAAATGACGTTACTTCAACCCCGATGCCTCCAATTGAATTCAATCAACAAACCACAAAGAACATAGTTAGGCAGTGATAGGAGATTTCCGGTGAGGTTCAATACCACCGTCGACATCAATGTTTTTTTTGTCAATGATTCTCGTGAATCAGTAACTCCCAAAAAGGCAGCAGTCGCCGTAAAAATTTTCCGGCGAGGCAATGGCGACGACAACCAGGCATGGAAGAAGAGGAGCGACCGCCGGCGAGGCTTTCCGGTGAACCTCACGGCATCGCTGCCACTCTTTGTTTCAGGCCATTCTTTTGTTGTTTTAGACGCAGAGAACAAGGAAAAATAAACCCCCGATGTCCCTTTCCCCGTTTTTGGACTGTGTGTGATGGTATGCTTCTGAACCTATGTGAATGGTGTGGGTGTTTTGTATTGTTGATGCCGTTTTTATTGTAAAGGGGATCGAGATCCGTTTTGTAATGGTGTGGGTCTGATGGATATTGTGTAGTGAGGGTGATGAAATTGTGAGGGGGGTCGGATCTTTTTGGGTGTGAGTGTTTTTGTAAGTGGAGAAGATGGTGAATAGTGGTATAGGGTTTTTGTGAATGGGGAAGATGAATGAATAGTGGATGGGGGCTAGGGTTTAAGGGTATATATATGGGTGAGGGGTAGGGTTTTAGAATTGGGCTAGGAAGAAAATTGGGTGTTGTATAATATGAATGTGTAGATAGACCGAGATTTAAGATGAACCACGATTCTGACCATTTTCTAAAAAACTAATAGCTTTAACTAATTTCGTAAATCAATTTGAAAAACTTTCTAATTAGATAAATGCTCCCAATATTTTACATGTTGTAGGTAATATAAAGCCGAAAGTATCAAGTTGCTAATATTGAAAAACTTTGCAAACAATAGCCAAATTGCGACAAAATATCAAATTTTATAATTTCTTTTGAGAAGGGACATTTTTGGCTTTATATTAACACAAAATGCTATATTTTGAGATTTATATAAAAAGTAAGTGTCAGCAAATTAATTTCGAAATTTCGAGATAAAATTGGGTGTCAACAGCTGCCCCTCTTTACCCGAAAAGGATGAAAGAGTTTTCAGGGTAAAGAAAGTTGACGTGAAAGCCAATTTTGTCACGATAAAGCCAAGACTCTGATTCCTGGGATCAAAATGCGAGGCTTATGGACATGGCCGAGCTCCAGTTTCCGAGTTGCCTACATATCTCGGGCCGAAAGAGAATCAGGCCATATGTAGTTCGGCGCGATTTGAAAATCAAAGACGAGATAGTAACGATTACTCAAGTGCGGAAAAAGAGGCTTGTAATCACCCAAGTTATGAAAATGTGGTCGACGATACACCCATAAAAAGGGGTTTACACGGACATAGCTTCCACTGCAATCTTGATAACCGAGTCATCTTGTCTTCAATCTCAAACCTCAGACTCAGGGTTGACAAGAGACTTACCTCTGGGGTGGATGACTTATGCGGGTGCGATTCTTCAGGTCTTCGTTGACGAGTCTAGCTCATATCAACGATTGCCCCAGTTCGTCGCTAAGAAAAGCTCCATGTTATGCTCCAAACGCTGCTGCGGTGCTGCTAAAAATCCTGTAATAATCTCAACGAACGGTAAGCGTGCACTGCTAATAAACTGTAATAATTGGGATAAGAAATAAATAAAGCGATAACAAAATCGTAAATGCGGGTGGTGATATCATCAAAAGCTCTTTCTTCAATCAACTGACAAGGTGCTCCGCCCGGAGAACCTCTACGCTGATCATTATTCTGAAACAGTAAAGTAAAACAATAAGTAAAGCGAGACTGAATTGTAGAATGCGATGCTTTCACACGGTAAGTCGACTAACGAGACATAATTTCCCAAGTTGCTTTGCCAAATCTTAGTCTGTGCAGATATAAAACATAATGCTTTTGCAGGACAACCAACCAGGGAGACACACCGCACATGGTGCCTCACAGTTGACTTGTCAATTCATAATTTAAACAAGTATAATATAATGCTTTTGCAGGACAACCAACCGGCGGGACACACCGCACATGGTGCCCCATAGTTGACTTGTCGAATCTATTCTAAACAAGTATAATATAATGCTTTTGCAGGACAACCAACCGGCGGGACACACCGCACATGGTGCCCCATAGTTGACTTGTCGAATCTATTCTAAACAAGTATAATATAATGCTTTTGCAGGACAACCAACCGGCGGGACACACCGCACATGGTGGCCCATAGTTGACTTGTCCATTCTTAATTTAAAGCAGGTGCAGAATGTAAAGCTGTTGCAGGACAACCAACCGGCGAGACACACCGCTCATGGTGTTGTTGACACCCATTTTTGTCCCGGATTTTAATAAAAAGTATAATAATTTTAAAATTAAGTTCAATTTTGAAGATTGCAAATAAATAGCTAATTTTAAAGGGAAATGGCCAAAATCGCAATTCGTCCCTTCATTTGCAGCGTACTATATAATTATTTGTTTAATTTAATAAAAGGCTAAATTCATTCTTTCTTTCAAAATCAGCTTACCCTTGCAAACCCATATATACACACGCCTATACTTCTCATGTTTTTCAGCCCATTCCCTCAAGGGACCCATTTCTTCTTTTATCACAAAAAACCCTACACCTCTCACTATCATCTTCTACATAATCTCACGCCCCATCTCCCTCACGAAAAATCAGTCTATCACCACACAAACACTTCACATTTTCCCCTCATTTTACACATGAAAAGAATCAAAAAATGAGATCTGCGTCATCGTCTACACTCCGATCTGAAAGAGAGAAGAGGGAACCACCATTATCACCGGTGGAAAACAGATCGAAGAAACCCATGAGACGAGGCAGAACACGTAGTGTTTTAACATCATCATCGGAAAAAATGGTGATACTGACGCCAATGTTTTGTTCTTCACCGGAAGTTTCACCTATTCTCCATCGTTATTCTCTGATTTATTATGGAAATTTATGAGGGTGTTGTGGAGTTGAAGTGACGCCACCAAATCGGCGTTGCTCCTCCGTCCCTTCCGTTCAACTGCGTTCGCTGCTATCACTATTTATCACCGAAAACTTTTGTTTGCTGGTTCCTTTGTCCGTTTTGCCCGTTATTTGGCCAAGTTTATGTTGTTTCTGGGGTTACTTGTGGATTTTCCTATATTTATTTGGTTCATTCTTGACTGAATCGGGAAAGAGAAAGGGTCGCAGTGACACCGGGGTATTTGCCACCGGAAGTCGCTCCTCTTTCACTGCGTTTCCACTGTGTAGTTCATCGGAGTTTGAACGAGTTTTGATTGATGGTGTTCTCGCTGATCTCTTGGTCCTGTTGGTTTACTGATTATCGTATTGTTGTTGTTTTGGCTTAGTTCTGGTTTTTGATTGTTTTGATTTTGATATCTGCATATGCAGCTTCACCAGTTTGTTTCTTAATTGCAGCAAGTTGGATGGTTCCACTTTGTTGTTTGCTGTGTTACAATTGACCCATTTACATGATTGGACTACTGTGTGCATTGACTGGATTTTCTGAATGCAGGGATCCATTTTGGATAAATTGTATCCATTATGGAATATTGAACTGATTTGAACAAATACTACGCTAATGGCCAATGAAAAAATACATATATACGTATTGAGGCCTCGGGATCGATTTGAACATGATACTACACTTGAACTGTCCCGTTCTCGTGTCCCTAAAGCAAAAGGCGATGATGAATGTATGAATTTAATGCAAAGCAAGTCGGATAGAGTGGTGGATTTGGTACTTTGATGGCAACACGGCCCGGGCTCCGTGTTTGCAACCGTACCAACATCCCGAGTCTCTACATGACGCGCCATACAAACCTGAGCCTAAATTTTGCAAAAACAACCCCCTTTACTATTATTATTATTATTATTATTATTATTATTATTATTATTATTATTATTATTATTACTTTATTACTTTATTACTTTATTATTAGTATTTTATTTTCATTGGTTATTACGCTTTATTATTGTACTAATACAATTTTACTTGTTTGTTTTGCGAGGTACATTTTGGCACGAATAATTTGTGGACGAGTTTGGCTAACTCACGAATAGAGATAGTCCATTGCATCGAAGGCATTTGGGATTGAATTCGGACCTGAGCATTCAGAAATAAGATTTAGGAATTTTAGAAAATTCAAGGCTCCCGCGAGTTGATCAATTTCCCGGTTCTATCTTTAACTTTGCATTACTTTCCCTGGATATTTATGCAAATAAATGTGTAAAATATTTTATTTATCAATAACATTTGATTTGCTTGGTATATTGCTTTACTTTATGTGCATTGCCTTTTATTGTGAAGTCGTTATTTAATTTATTGCAAATTGGGGCCGTCTTAGCAAATGCGTGCAAGTAAAAGAATATTTTGCAAATAAGCTTTTATTCGATTAATTATTTTCATTATTATTATTATTACTATTTTTAAATAATTCTTTTGAAAGAAAAGAGCACTTGTAAATATTTGGAAACCTGTCGGATTAACCGTATTTTACGGAATTTCGGAAGTGCCTTAAAAACCTTCTTCCGAAATTAATAAAACCTCTTACCTTTAGAATCTCTGAGAGAAAGACCGTCTTTTTATAAAAACGGAGTTTTTGCACGCATTTGTTAATTTGGTTCCCTGTTTTCCTTAAATTGGGTGGCGACTCCAACAACTCCAAAAGAGTTAGTCCATCCTGTCGATATTCCGGAATTTATCCTTTTCGGGGGGTAATTTTTGGGGTTCAACAGCATGGCGACTCCGCTGGGGAGCAATAAAGGTTTTGACCATAAAGGTTTCCAATTGTTTGCAACTAGCATGCCTAATTTATTTGCTTTATTATATTTGTTTGTTTGGTTTGCCGTATAAAGCATGTATTGTATTAGTTTGTGCATAATCTGCATTCCGTTCATATTTCCTCCCTCATGGAGCCTGTCAATTCTCTTTCACCTCCTCGATTTCATCACGGGGCACCCGCTTGACGGGTAGTTATGCAGGAAGGGCATTGCCCTTACCTCACTCTCCGAAACTTCTTTCGTGTCACCAAAATTTAGTTCGGGATATTGAGATTGCCTGGTTTTGTCATGGCCAGTTCTACTGCGTTGTGAGGCCAGGTCTATCCCGCATAGGTCGATTCAGCCTCAACCGTTAGCCCACTCTTAGAAGGAGATTAGGTCATGCATGCATATACACCTTAGTTTGGGGGAAAGTTCGGCAGATTTGGTTGGTTTGTGTTTTGGAGATGGCCTGGTGTAGTGAGATCTAAGAGGCGAAGCCCCTGGTGTCTTTAAAAGGATCAGTGGGGTCCCTCTCGTGAATGGCTTTGCGTGTGTGCAAGCCTATGTTGATTATCCAGCTGCAACTTTGTAAAAATTGAAGTATGCTTGTCGCATACTAGGAGAGCGAAGCCCCTGTGTCTTTGAATGACCTGTGGGGTCCCTCTTTGAAGACCAGTGCGGTCTTGGCTACCTAGGAAACTGAGAGGCTTGATTAAAGCCGAGGACCAGTGAGGAGCCCTATGAAAAAGGTCGGTGAGCCTTGCAAAACCTAGGAAGCTAAGAGGCTTGTCCAAAGCCGAGGACCAGTGAGGTTTTATTTTGAAAGGCCAATTGGCGCCTTTCGTGATTTGCAGTCTGGTATTGTGGAGGCAGTTGGAAATTTCTCCCTAGATGTTGTAGAACAATTGGGAGTTGTGCTTAGAGGAGTGTGGATGTTTGCAAAGCTATGGAGGACTGTTTCAGGTTTTAGGCATTTGGGTTTAGAATTTTTTGTAGATGATGTGGAGAGCATGAGCTGTGTTAAAATGTTAATTGCATGCCTTGCTTTATTTGCTCAAAATGCGTTAAATACTAGGTGTTGCTTGCTTGTATGCAATCCTATGAATGACATGAAAACTATCTTAGTTACCCTTTGTGAGGTTTCTTTTGTTTTGTTTATTTCTCTAGCAAATGTTGGATTTGTGAAGTGCCTGACCATCCACCATGCAAGGGTTTCGAGATATGATTGATGGTAGACGTTCTAGTTCGCGAACGATGCAGCACCAGAAGCTAATGGCATTGCTTGAAAGAACTTGGCAATTGAACTTAGTAGCATTATTTTCAATTATAATTCAGTTTGAGGCCCTGAATTGCATTGTACTTTAAAGCTTATGTTAATCTGAATCAACTCATTTTGAATTTATGAAAGTTGAAATAAAATGCATCTCATTCTTATTATATTATTTACGCTTGCATTTGTCTCCATTTCAAAATTAAAATTGATAAACCTGCCGAAGCTTTGCTTGTGACGTATGACAAAATAACTGAACAATTTAAAGCGACGCACTGAAAGTTATTGTCTGCGCTCTTTGGATATCGCACTATCTATTAGAACTTCAACTGGGGCAGCTTTTATTTGTTGGTATGTGGCGTTGAAGCAGTGATGCAGAACTACGCACGGTCTGATTCCCAAGGAGGGATACGTAGGCTCCCCCATCGGGCTCGACCCTTTAGCATTTAAGTTTTCATTTTTCCCTAAGGAGGACAACTGGGGCAATTTTTGCAAATAAGTTGGAAATGCGAAAGATAGCAACTGGGGCAATTTTTGCAGAACGAGTTGGAGATGCGAAAGGTAATAACTGGGGCAGAATTTTGCAAGAAGCAGCATTGGTTAGTAAAGACGAGTTGGCAAGAACTCTGTAATTGGTTAAGCAAATAGTGCAAAGTCTAAGCCAAAGGACGTTCAGTTTGTTTTAAAATATGTTACAAGTTTAAGTCAAGGCAAAATTTTCAAAATGCATCTTTGACTTCATTTGCATGCTTATTTCACTTGCTATATTGCATTGAAATATCTTATCTTGCCTTTATTTTTCAAAATCTATGCTATTTGAGTTCATGAGCCAAGTTTCGGGAAGCAATTCGCAAATCCAAGTCCAATGAAGACGAGGAAGCAGCAGAAGCAGCAAGATCAGGATGAAGTCCACACAAATCAAACGCTTCCCCTTCTCTCCCCAAAACTAAAAATTTTTCTTTGATAGCAGGAACATGAAAGCTTCTAATGAAAAGATCATTCGCATTATGAATGAACAACTTATTGAACGAGCATCCAAAGTTGCCTTGCAAATTGCGTCGCATTGCCCTTTTCACGACTTAAAGCACTATGCTTTGTCATGAGTTATTGTCGAACAGGCGGAATTTCTACCCCTATGACTTTCATCCCTAATAGGCAACAAAGCCGAGGCTGGTTTTGTGTTTTCAAAACTAAGCCAAATAGGGCATCGCCTTGTTTTAGTTGATAATCCGCACAAGGCCATCCTTGCTGGATTATATCGCACTGACTACATTTCCGCACTACTTTGCTTTGCACTTACTTTGAATTATGCCTTCGCACTTGCTTTAAAATTAACGCCTTGCTTTACTCTTCCAGGTTGACCAACGGCTACGCGGATCCCCTTTGTTGGACTATCTCGCCTATTGATTCGCCAAATGGCTCTTGAATTGCTCTACATTCCCGCATTGCTTTTCTTTGCACTTGCTTTAAATTACGTCGTCGCACTTGCTTTAAAATTGATGCCTTGCTTTACATTTTTCAGGTTGACCACCAGGCGGGGCTTCTCTCTTGTTGGACTTTCGCGCCTGTTGATTCGCTAAATCGCTTTAGCATTGCTTTACATTTCACGCTAAATTGCCTTGCACTTGCTTTCAATTATGACTTTGCACTTGCTTTATATTATGAATTGCTTTACTTTAGCTTAGCAGGTTAACAGGTCAGCCCCGAGACCCTCCTTGCTTCGTGCCGGACCGGTTCGCCAGCTGATTTGTAGACAATCAATTCCAAGACCCTCCTTGCTGCGTGCCCGACCGGCTTGCCAATTGATTTGTCAAGATGTTCAAATTGCCTTGCACTTGCTTTCAATTACGCCTTTGCACTTGCTTTATATTATGAACCGCTTTACTTTTAGCTTAGCAGGTTAACAGGTCAGCCCCGAGACCCTCCTTGCTTCGTGCCGGACCGGTTCGCCAGCTGATTTGTAGACAATCAATTCCAAGACCCTCCTTGCTGCGTGCCCGACCGGCTTGCCAGTTGATTTGTCAAGATGTTCAAATTGCCTTGCACTTGCTTTCAATTATGCCTTTGCACTTGCTTTATATTATGAACCGCTTTACTTTTAGCTTAGCAGGTTAACAGGTCAGTCCCGAGACCCTCCTTGCTTCGTGCCGGACCGGTTCGCCAGCTGATTTATTCGACAATCAACCCCAAGACCCTCCTTGCTTCATGCCCGACCGGCTTGCCAGTTGATTTGTCAAGATTGTTGAAAATGCTTTGCACTATGCCTTCGCATTTGCTTTATTGCTTCGCCAGTGGATGGGAAGACAATTTATCAAAGATATTGTAGCTTGCACTTACAAATTACGTCATGCCTACCATAAGCAATTGGAGGCCTTATTCTGAAGCCTATCATAAGCAATTGAAGGCTCTTTTGTTATTGATCCTACCGTAAGCAATCGGAGGTCTTATTATCAAGTCTATCGTGAGCAAGCGAAGACTTAATTAGCATTGAAGCCTACCATAAGCAATTGGAGGCATTATTCTGAAGCCTATCATAGACAATTGAAGGTTCTTTTGTTATTGATCCTACCGTAAGCAATCGGAGGTCTTATTATCAAGTCTATCGTGAGCAAGCGAAGACATCATTATCATTTGAAGCTTACCATAAGCAATTGGAGGCATTATTATGAAGCCTATCATAGGCAATTGAAGGCTCTTTTGTTATTGTTCCTACCGTCAACCATCAGTTTCTCAAAGATTATTCGCCTTGTCGCATATGCAGCGCAAATCTATTTCTTCTTTTTTTCATTATAGCTTTTGCTTTATTATTCACTCGTTTTCTAACGCAATTACTTTAAATTTGCAGAAATTGAACATCAGATTCAATAAGAACTGAAGGCATTCAACGCTTTGCGGCACTATTAATACAAGCAACAGGACCCAGCCTTGCTTATTTGTTTTGCATTATCGTGCCTTTATTAATCCAATTTGCAACTTTATTTTGCAGGCTGCTGTCAAAATTAGGCTCGTTCACCTTATAATCGAACGTTTTAGGCTCGTTCACCTTATAATTGAACGTTTTAGGCTCGTTCGCCTTATAATTGAACGTTTTAGGCTCATTCGCCTTATAATTGAATGTTTGGGCTCGTTCGCCTTATAAATGAATATTATGTTACCTGCGTAGGATATAGATTAGCCAAGTCGACTTGAGATATTATGTCTCGTTAGTCAACTTATCTTATGAAAGCCTTGCATTTTACAATTCGTTCTTGCTTTACTTATTGTCTTGCTTTACTGTTTCAGAATAAGGATCAGCTTAGAGGTTCTCCGGGCGGAGTACTTTGTCAGTTGATCGAAGGAATAACTTATCGATGATACCGCAACCCGCATTTACAGTTTTATCACTTTATCTATTTCTTATCCTAGTTATTACAGTTTATTAGCAGTTGCACGCTTACCGTTTGTTGAGATTATTACAGGATGTTTAGCAGCACCGCAGCAGGGTTTGGAGCATAACATGGAGCTTTTCTTAGCGAAGAACCGGGGCAATCGTTGATATGAGCTAGACTCGTCAATGAAGATCTGAAGAATCGCACCCGCATAAGTCATCCACCCTAGAGGTAAGTCTCTTGTTAACCCTGAGTCTGAGGTTTGAGATTGAAGACAAGATGGCTCGGTTATCGAGGTGCAGTGGAAGCTATGTCCGTGTAAACCCCTCTTTATGGGTGTGTCGTCGACCACATTTTCATAACTTGGGTGATTACAAGCCTCTTTTCCCGCGCTTGAGTAGTCGTTACTATCTCGTCTTCGATTTTCAAAACGCGTCGAACTACATATGGCCTGATTCTCTTTCGGCCCGAGATATGTAGGCAACTCGGAAACCGAAGTTCGGCCATGTCATAAGCCTCGCATTTTGATCCTAGGAATCAGAGTCTTGGCTTTACCGTGACAAAATTGATTTTCACGTCAACTTTCTTTACCCTGAAAACTCTTTCATCCTTTTCGGGTAAAGAGGGGCAGCTGTTGACACCCATTTTTGTCCCGGATTTTAATAAAAAGTATAATAATTTTAAAATTAAGTTCAATTTTGAAGATTGCAAATAATTTTAAAGGGAAATGGCCAAAATCGCAAGTCGTCCCTTCATTTGCAGTGTACTATATAATTATTTGTTTAATTTAATAAAAGGCTAAATTCATTCTTTCTTTCAAAATCAGCTTACCCTTGCAAACCCATATATACACACGCCTATACTTCTCATGTTTTTCAGCCCATTCCCTCAAGGGACCCGTTTCTTCTTTTATCACAAAAAACCCTACCCCTCTCACTATCATCTTCTACATAATCTCACGCCCCATCTCCCTCACGAAAAATCAGTCTATCACCACACAAACACTTCACATTTTCCCCTCATTTTACACATGACAAGAATCAAAAAATGAGATCTGCGTCATCGTCTACACTCCGATCTGAAAGAGAGAAGAGGGAACCAACAATAACACCGGTGGAAAACAGATCGAAGAAACCCATGAGACGAGGCAAAACACGTAGTGTTTTAACATCATCACCGGAAAAAATGGTGATACTGACGCCAATGTTTTGTTCTTGACCGGAAGTTTCACCTATTCTCCATCGTTATTCTCTGATTTATTATGGAAATTTATGAGGGTGTTGTGGAGTTGAAGTGACGCCACCAAATCGGCGTTGCTCCTCCGTCCCTTCCGTTCAACTGCGTTCGCTGCTATCACTGTTTATCACCGGAAACTTTTGTTTGCTGGTTCCTCTGTCCGTTTTGCCCGTTATTTGGCCAAGTTTCTGTTGTTTCTGGGGTTACTTGTGGATTTTCCTATATTTATTTGGTTCATTCTTGACTGAATCGGGAAAGAGAAAGGGTCGCAGTGACACCGGGGTATTTGCCACCGGAAGTCGCTCCTCTTTCACTGTGTTTCCACTGTGTAGTTCATCGGAGTTTGAACGAGTTTTGATTGATGGTGTTCTCGCTGATCTCTTGGTCCTGTTGGTTTACTGATTATCGTATTGTTGTTGTTTTGGCTTAGTTCTGGTTTTTGATTGTTTTGATTTTGATATCTGCATATGCAGCTTCACCAGTTTGTTTCTTAATTGCAGCAAGTTGGATGGTTCCACTTTGTTGTTTGCTGTGTTACAATTGACCCGTTTACATGATTGGACTACTGTGTGCATTGACTGGATTTTCTGAATGCAGGGATCCATTTTGGATAAATTGTATCCATTATGGAATATTGAACTGATTTGAACAAATACTACGCTAATGGCCAATGAAAAAATACATATATACGTATTGAGGCCTCGGGATCGATTTGAACATGATACTACACTTGAACCGTCCCGTTCCCGTGTCCCTAAAGCAAAAGGCGATGATGAATGTATGAATTTAATGCAAAGCAAGTCGGATAGAGTGGTGGATTTGGTACTTGGATGGCAACACGGCTCGGGCTCCGTGTTTGCAACCGTACCAACATCCCGAGTCTCTACATGACGCGCCATACAAACCTGAGCCTAAATTTTGCAAAAACAACCCCCTTTACTACTACTACTACTACTACTACTATTATTATTATTATTATTATTATTATTATTATTATTATTATTATTATTACTACTTTATTACTTTATTATTAGTATTTTATTTTCATTGGTTATTACGCTTTATTATTGTACTAATACAATTTTACTTGTTTGTTTTGCGAGGTACATTTTGGCACGAATAATTTGTGGACGAGTTTGGCTAACTCACGAATAGAGATAGTCCATTGCATCGAAGGCATTTGGGATTGAATTCGGACCTGAGCATTCAGAAATAAGATTCAGGAATTTTAGAAAATTCAAGGCTCCCGCGAGTTGATCAATTTCCCGGTTCTATCTTTAACTTTGCATTACTTTCCCTGGATATTTATGCAAATAAATGTGTAAAATATTTTATTTATCAATAACATTTGATTTGCTTGGTATATTGCTTTACTTTATGTGCATTGCCTTTTATTGTGAAGTCGTTATTTAATTTATTGCAAATTGGGGCCGTCTTAGCAAATGCGTGCTAGTAAAAGAATATTTTGCAAATAAGCTTTTATTCGATTAATTCTTTTCATTATTATTATTATTATTATTATTATTATTATTATTATTATTATTATTATTACTATTTTTAAATAATTCTTTTGAAAGAAAAGCGCACTTGTAAATATTTGGAAACCTGTCGGATTAACCGTATTTTACGGAATTTCGGAAGTGCCTTAAAAACCTTCTTCCGGAATTAATAAAACCTCTTACCTTTAGAATCTCTGAAAGAAAGACCGTCTTTTTATAAAAACGGAGTTTTTGCACGCATTTGTTAATTTGGTTCCCTGTTTTCCTTAAATTGGGTGGCGACTCCAAAAACTCCAAAAGAGTTAGTCCATCCTGTCGATATTCCGGAATTTATCCTTTTCGGGGGGTAATTTTTGGGGTTCAACAGGTGTCTCAAAGTTGACTTGTCAATTCTTAATTTAAAGCAGGTACTTCTCCAAATTTAGCGATATCTGCAAATCACAACAATGAAATTTTAGTAAGTGCTCTCTTAAAGAGAAATAGAAATGAAACAGATATGTTTAAAATTTACAAGAATTATAAGAGATAGAAATGCCGCCTTTCGGCCATAAATCATGATCGAGCCTACAGTTGGCTCCATAAAAATAGCGCCCTTTGATTGTCTATGATAAGCTTCATAATAATGCCTCCAATTGCTTATGGTAGGCTTCAAATGATAATGAAGTCTTCGCTTGCTCACGATAGACTCATAATAAGGCCCCCAATTGCTTACGGTAGGCATGACGTAATTTGTAAGTGCAAGCTGCAATATCTTTGATAAATTGTCTTCCCATCCACTAGCGAAGCAATAAAGCAAATGTGAAGGCATAGTGCAAAGCATTTCAACAATCATGACAAATCAACTGGCAAGCCGGTCGGGCATGAAGCAAGGAGGGTCTTGGGGTTGATCGTCGACAAATCAGCTGGTGATCCGATCCGGCACAAAGCAAGGAGGGTCTTAGGGCTGACCTGTTAAACTAAAAGTAAAGCAAGTCATAATATAAAGCAAGTGCAAAGGCATAATTGAAAGCAAGTGCAAAGCAATTTAGCGTGAAATGTAAAGCAACGCAAAAGCGATTTGGTGAATCAATAGGCGTGAAAGTCCAACAAGGGAGAAGCCCCGCCTGGTGGTCAACCTGAAAGATGTAAAGCAATGCATCAATTTTAAAGCAAGTGCGACGACATAATTCAAAGCAAGTGCAAAGAAAAGCAGTGCGGGGTTAATTTGAATGCCTCGAAGGCGTAATTTTGTTGCCCCAGAGGCGTATTTATGTCACCTCGAAGGTTGACCATCGGCTACGAGGATTCCCTTTGTTGGACTATGTCGCCTATTGATTCGCCAAATGGCTCTTGCATTGCTTTTTATTAATTTCGGAAGAAGGTTTTTAAGGCACTTCCAAAATTCCGTAAAATACGGTTAATCCGACAGGTTTCCAAATATTTACAAGTATGCTTTTCTTTCAAAAGAATTATTAAAAAAATAGTAATAATAATAATAATGAAAATAATTAATCGAATAAAAGCTTATTTGCAAAATATTCTTTTACTTGCACGCATTTGCTAAGATGGCCCCAATTTGCAATAAATTAAATAACGACTTCAAAATAAAAGATAATGAACATAAAGTGAATCAAACAACTTAAACAAATCATATATATATTAATAAAATGTTTCTACAAAGTTTACATAAATATTCTAAAGGGAAAAGGAAGGATAAGAGTTAAAAGATAAAACCCGGGAATTTGACAATCGCGGGAGCCTTGAATTTTCTAAAATTTCTAAATCTTGAAAACTTGAGCGCAAATCTTGACCCCAATGCGACTCCAAGCCAATGAGCCATCCCAATTGATGAGTTAGCCAACTCGACCCCAAGGTTTGATTTCATGCCAAAGAAAAATAGACGAACGGAATTAATAAATACTAAAAGATAATACACATATGTAACTTGCACATTGATATATAAAATAAGACTTGCACAAATAACTAAAGCTTAGTTAAACTAAAAAATCCATGGAGACCTTATGCATTCTAGCAGGAAACGAAAGAAGAACTTGAATTGGACACACAGCCAACAAAATTACACCGTAATCATTAGTAGGCTTTACATGACAAGCTACAATGACTTACAACAAACGAAGTGGACATTTAACCATACTTTCGACTCAAAACAAATATTGATCAGCGTGTCAAATACTTAACTGACCAATATTAAGGAAACATAACAAGCGACAAAAGTTACTAGCCTAGTTAGTAACCCTTATTAAAGATGTGTTAAAATGCCAAACTAATTAAATTTTATAGGCGTGATATATAAAGTAATAATCATAAAAGCAGACACATACGGCTCACCCATTTGTGAAACCCGAGCATGTAAATAAGGCATTAGACCAATAGCAAATTATCTCAAATTATTTTGCTTGATAACAGAGAAATAAACACACCAGACATATTTTAAACTTGCTCCAAATAGGCAGAAACACACTCAGCCTAGGCAGACCTGAAGAGTTCGACAGAATCGCAAACCTATAGAACATTATCCAGATTTTAAGACAGCTTTTAAGAGAGGAAAATGGACATAACTAAAGAGAATATCCAATGGAATTCATAGAGCAATCTCCTTCACTTTAAAGACTAACAGGTACCAGATTCCTCTTGACAAAACCATAGCATACGCTACAGGTTTCAGACCATTTTTATAACTCTCCAAACATCTATGGCAATAAGAATATTCTAACCCAACTTGCATTGACAATAAGCAGACGACAAAAGGCTTGGTTGAAGACGAAAAGAGCAGCGGAAAAGAATTGAACCAGGAAGAAAGCTAAGCTACCAGACAACACCCAAAGAATAGATTCAGAACTTTTAATATGTAGGATCAGGTCTTATGGGAGGAATCCAGAGTTAGACTAGTTGATATACAAGGGAGCCAAGGGAAAACATGGAACAAAGGCTGCAGACACACCCTCACACATTCACCAACTCCAAGGAAAAAACAAGACACCAACACCTCCTTCTAGCAGATACTACACTCCTCATAACTTATTTTCAACTTTCAAGAGCAAACCTTCAACCTGGACCCTTTACTTGAGCTCCTAAACAACCTGCCAGACCTACCATACAACAGAGACGAGAAAAAGCTTGACTACTCTGCAACCACATGACCACCCTTCACTTCCTCTAACTTCTTTAACAGCAACCTGGACCTCTTCTCACAACTCACAAAGGACCAGACAAACTCACAACTTAACAGACCTCTAAATACACACCTGCAGACCCTCTATATAACTGCAACACCCAGAACTCCTCTATTCCCCTAAATAGCCTACACAAGCACACACACTCCAACACATGCCCCTGCACTTGACAGCCTTAAACAACCCTTCCTCCTACTTCAGAACAACCAGAAACATAACCAGGACCTGCACCCTCTCTACATCTTTAAAACAGATTCTACTCCTAAGCTTCAAAGGAAACAGGCCAGATTCTCTTCATCTCAAGACAAACAGGAGATGCAGAGCACGACTACTTTAATAACACAAAAGAATGATAAAGGTTGAAACTTTTAGCTAAACTGTTATAAGCAATATCATTGACAAAAGAAACCTGGACGAAACAGAGATAACGAGCTAGTGTAAAACATTCTTAACTAGCGGCGAGCATGTTATACAGTGATCATTTAACTAAAATGTGATTCATAATAACAATTATACTACCAGTTTTACTTGCTGCACATCAATATTTATACATAAAGTATGATTCAAACGAAGCAAAGATGGCAAAGTAACGAATGAAACAGTAAAATTTTACGCGAAAGAGAGAATACTGAAATGTAAAAAGAGGATAAGCTATTACCTCTTGTGGCGCAGCGAGCTCGAACAAAGTCGACGACTCGAACAACAATGAAGCGACTCGAAAATTAACGTGATACCCAAAACCAGAAGACAACAACAGTATATATATGGACTTCAACTTAAAACTGAGATGAAGAAAAACTTATGTATGTATTGCTGGCTGTTTTTTGTATCCTCTCTATATTCCCGGCTCTCATTGTTTATGCTAAAAATTGCTATAAAAAATTCCTTCTGATTCCCTATTCACCCATTCACGGCTGCTTGTTTTTTCCTCCAAAAAAAAAACCTCCTAATAATCAACCAAAACTGACATTTTATACCTCCATTTAGGGTTTAAAGGAGTGGGAAAAATACCCAAATGACCCTCTAACGGGCTCTAACGGATAAGGTGTACGACGAGGATGAGCTGGAGAGGGACCAGGGAATTTTTGAGTGAGGTTTTTTTGGGGGGAAATGGGTTGCCGGGTTTTGGGTTGGAATGGAAACGGGTTGGGGGAAATCTAAACGGGTTTGGGGTTTTGTCAACTGGTTAGGCTTTTTTGATTCTGCTGAAATGAATTAGGATTTTTGTTTATAGAGGTCTTTGCACGGGTAGGCCAACATTTAGTTTATGTAATGCAATTTTGGCCTCCTTTCATCAAATCCATTAATTTTACGAAATTAATAGGCTTCTTAATTAAATAAACTTTACAATTTAATATTAAATTAAATTCGTGACAAAATTGGGTGTCAACAATAGACTCAAAAGGTAGGTGCATATACCAACACAATGCTCATTTCTCCAACGTATCTCCAAATTTCTTTAGGAAAATGGATTCCATCTCTACCGGGGTCAGATCGTTACCCTTAACCATAGCGATGAATTCAGTCACGTGCTCAACAGGTCAGTCGTACCGTCATATTTTTTCAAGATTTACATCTTGAAATGCTTTGGGATCGGCGTCGGGGCGGCTTGGGGCTTGTAGAGAAACTGCCTACATTTATCAATATCTAAAGCCCTTTGTGCTTTTCTTACCCTGGGGATATTTTCGAGCCGTTTATCAAATTAGGCTTCGAGATCCCTTTTCCACTTCTCAAGGTTTACCGAGATGTTAGTTTCTGCCATAGTGGGAGTCGTTGTGAAAGGTGGATTGACATGTGGGGCAGTCCCCGAGCCTCTCGATGCAGCTCCAGTAGGAAGTCCCCCTGTTGTCGCGAGCCACGTTTGGAGTATTATTAGGGGTGGTATTATGTCTCGCCGAGGCAGCTTCCAACGAGGTACGAAATTCAACGTTGAAACTTGCTTGCTAAGCAAGCTGCCTCTGCAGATATTGCAAGAAAATTATGATGTATTCTTGAAATGGATCATTTGACCTTGATGAAGAAGGCTCAATTGGAGGCAGAGTTATGACACCTAGTGGAGGTGGAGGCACAAAAGCTCCACCGTTAACCTGCCCATCGGGGTGTTGTTTCGTTAAGAATCTGAGTTGTTAAAGTGAAAAAATGTGTCACACAACTTTGGAACAAGGCGTTATTGCTTGATCCCCACAGACGGCGCCAATTTGTATTGGCCTAAACTGGATTAGGACAGTAAATCGAATTTGTAAGAGGTTTACAAGAAATATATTGTATCAGTCGCTTAAGAATAGTAAATTAAACGAGACAATTGAGTGACAAGAACAAAAGAGTAAAGGTTTCAATAATTACTTTGAGTATACAATTTGACAGAGTTTCAGTAAGTAAATTTCTGGATGCTTTACAAGATGAAAGAAATAATTTTTATAGCCTATCATTCTGAGGGCAATTAAGGCTATTATCACATGTTCAGATCATGAATTGCCCACATTTTCGTCCATTAAATGCTCTGTTAGTGGGCGGAGATCGTGGGGCGACTCATCCGCTAGAGTTGGAATGTCCCGAGGCTTAGACTTCTCACCTCGGGAGCGCGTATCTATAAGTCACCGAGGCAATTCGTCTCCGAAGCTTATCTAGAACTTTGACCTCGGGGCCTCACCTCGGAAGCCAGTTTGTTTGCCTCGCGTCCAACTTTTCGAACCCTTGCATGATGTGTCCCAAGTCATACACTCTAAGTGTCATTTATGCAAGTCGCTTTCTACCCAATACAGGAGTTGCAGGTAAATATTTTTATCACTCATCTACCTCTAACAAGCTGCTCTTATATTTGGGTTAAATATTCTCTTACTCCTATGATTTTCCTCACCATCCAGCTAGCTTGTTATGGTATATTCATTGTCATCATATCCTGCCTTCTATCTGATCCACATCTTATCTGCTTTCTTTGATAACTCCCAAGCAGTCTTGGCTATAAAAGCTATATTCCACAGCTTCAGGTTAATGATGTTCAAACCTCCCACTATTTTTGGCAAGCAGGCTATACTCCATGCTATCAGGCCCTTCTTGTTAATTGTGTTAATCCCATACCACAAGTAGCTTCCGCAATTATGCTTTAATCATTTTTATGACTTTGGCAGGTAATATGAACAGTTGTACGCAATATGACTGTATCCTAAAAATCACTATTTGTACTAGCTGCATCCTCCCAATATAGGATAATTTATTTGTTGTACATGAGGATAGCTTTGCCGCTATCCTTTCAATGAGTGGTTGCCACTGAATTATTTTCTACTCTTTAGTATCTGGTGGTATGCCTAAATATTTGAAAGGCAGTTCCTAGAGTATGCAGGATTTCTGTCTTTGTTTGGTCATGTAGCCCACCATAATACACAGAGCGTTTACTTAAGTTGGCTTTGAGGCCTGATGCAGCTGCTAACCTGAGATAGCCTTCATGCATTGCTTTTAGTGAATCTTGATCCCCTCTGGCAAATAATAGCAAATCATTTGCAAAGCTCAGATGTGTAATGCCCAATCTGCTACATTTAGGGTTAAAATAAAACTTCTTATAATTTTTCAACCCATTGAGAATTCTACTCAGATACTTCATTGCAATAGCAAACAAGAAAGGTGACATCAGACCTTTTGCTGCTTTAAATGGTTCGGTAGGCTCTCCATCGATAATTATGGAGTAGTTAACTGTGCTTATGCAACTCATTGCCCCAACTTGTAAACTTGTGAGGGAAGCCTAGACACACCATTACTTGTTCAATATAAACCCACTCTACTGAATCATATGTTTTTTGCATGTCCACTTTGATCATACATCTAGGAGATATATGCTTCCTATTGCATGCCTTGACTAGCTCATGGGCCAATATGACATTATCAACTTTCCTTCTTCCTGGTGTGAATCCTGCCTGGGAATTAGAGACAAGAAAGGCTATGACCTTATGCATTCTGTTTGCCAATATCTTTGCTTTAAGTTTATGTAGAACAGTACAACAAGCTATTGTCCTATAGTCTTTGACTATGTCTGGGTTGGGGATTTTTGGCAGCAATGTTACAACTGTGCAATTGACAGGCTCATACATTATTTCTTTATAAAAAATATCATACATTTGTTCTTATATTTCAGTCTTGATGAGGTGCCAGGATTTTTTAAAGAACAATGAGTTGTAATCATCTACTCATGGGGCCTTATCATCTCCTATTGACATTAACCTAAAGATTTGAAAAAGCATAGCAATTTCAAATGTTCAACTTTAAACCTTCAAACCTCAATACTAGAACTTCAAAACCTCAAAACTAGACTTTGCAACATCTCTTAAATTTAGCAAACGTAAGATAAGATACAATAATCAAATATACAAGGTTAACAGATATACTTACATGCCGATAATTCTTAGAGCACAATTGGTATGGTGTATAAGTATAAATAATCCATGTATAGAAAATGATATTGGCTTATACAATGTTTGGTTTCTATTTCAAAGTTCGTATAACTAATCATGGTATAACTTAATACACCACCACCAACATGGAATAACATATCCACGTAGCTTATACATGGACAACGTATGAAAAGGATAAAACTGCCATTATTTTTTTCTAGAAACTAGTGAAAGTTAAATATTCAAGGGTATAATTGTAAGCCCATTAATTTAAAACTTAAAAATAAACACATATTTTAAATAATATCTTCTACATCCATTTTTTAATATAATGTACCAAACACCAAACAAAAAATAATCCCCATATTACAATCCATATATTACTAATCCTCATATTACTAATTAATCTCTCCATTATAATCCATGTATACTTATCTTCCTACCAAACGACCCCTTAGTACATTAATTAGCAGCAAGTCTCCAAGTTTTTGATGTATGTACTGCACGCTGCTTTATTTTCTCGTGCCTTTTACACAGAGCGAGTTTCAATTTCTCATTGACAAATTCCATTTCCTTCTATTCTTCCTAGGCAAATTAAATTTCCCTATTTATTCGTCAAGGACTATAAATTCACATTTTGCATGTCTTTTTTTTAAAAAACTTAACATTTCAGTAAACAGTCATGCATTATTTACTTATATTACTCCTTCAGTTTCATCACTTTTCCCATTTAGGTTTTTACTTTTCAAGGACAATTTATTTTATTTGGTTTATGGGTATTATGACATTGTATAATGACAATGGCAGAAAAAGGTGGAAAAATGTTTTCTTTGTCAAATACTAGAATATCTGCTCTCAAATCTCCCTGTCTAGACCCTAAATAGAGACGCTGAAGCGTGAAAATAGACTATTTTTGCTAAAAAAAAAAATATTACTGGCTAAAACTAAAATTGAGAAGGAAAGATAGGCTGTTGGGCTAAATTTTTCCAAAAACTTTTGAGTTAAATTACAGATTTGAGCACAAATGCACCCGCTCTTGAAAACATAAGTACTTTTTTGTGTTCTTGAAAACATAAGCACTTTACCATTAAATGAAGCTAAGTACAAAAATACCCTCACTAATAGAGAATTTTTGACACGACCCGAAATCCGGCTAGGCCGTGCAGGCACCCGACATCCTTCCCTAGACTCGTTGGGCGAACCCTTACCAACCAAATTAGGAAATTAAATATAAATCCAACTCATAAACAAGACAAGACTTAGAAAAAAATGCAGACATACTGATACCTCTAAGCTGTACAAGAGAAATTACAGCTGATTACCCAACATACTAGGTTTAGGGCTATCCAGACTAGACATCTAAGAGTACAAAAGAAGACACATACCTCCTTAAGGGAGCAAAATGCAACTGAAATAATAAACATAAACTGGTGTCCATCCGGAATAAAAGCTGGCTCACCCTGACAGCTGAAGTCGTCTTCGCTCCTGGACAACGTGGCGAAATCAATCCTGGAACGAACCTGCCGAAACGAAATAAATGGACAAGAAACAAACAACAAACAAGGGTGAGTCAAAAGGACTCAATAAGTAAGGCAGACTAGTCACCTCAAAGAATAGGATAGCTAGCCAGGGAGAAAAGAAACAGATAAACCAAATTCCTCTTATTTAAATTATGAAAAGGCAGAGCCAGATAATATTTGGAAACACGTATGGAGTCATAAACTCATTAACAAGTAGGAACATAAGATAGCCAGAACATATAGGTATCCCGAACATATCAACAATCAAAAATACATCCTGTTCAGCGTGCAACCCGATCCATATATTTATAATGTTGCGGCGTGCAACCCGATCCATATATTTATACTGTTGCGGCGTGCAACCCGATCCATATATTTAAAGCATATAAACCAATTAGGGGCACAAAATAGCCAGAAACATATAGGCAACTAAAATATGTCCACAACATGGTATACATACCGCATACACAAAACACAACACAATAGTCAGTATGCGGTGCAATGAAATGGGATGAATGTGGTATGGTGCAACGGGGAAGTATATGCAATAATGACCCTTCACCGGCTCGGGACTCTCATTGATTACCGGGAAGTATATGCAATAATGACCTTCACCGGCTCGGGACTCTCATCGATTACCGGGAAGTATATACAATGCTCAAAACCAGAGTACAATGCTCATATGCTCAATGCAATACCAACAACAGGGCATAACATATAATATTCAATGTAGAATATCCACAAGGCCAAGGGCCTCCAAAGAAATGGATAAAAACACTTACCTTGTTACAAAGTTAGGACAACTTCTCAACAACCGCTTTGTCCTTTGGATTCACTGCCAAACGATCCTGCTTATTCAACAAGCAAAAAATATATCAAATAAGGCTAAAGGCTTTATTCCTTACGTCTTAGGGCAATCCAGTTAGGAACCTGACACCCTATTCGCATACGCAATACGCAGGCCAGGCCTATGTACAGTGTTAAAAGTCACATAACCAAACTCTTAATAAATTATATTTATAGGTAGCCCATAACTCCCTGAGTACGAATATATAATCAATTCCATTATTAGGGTCCAATTAACCGTTTAAACTATCAATTTAACTTGTTAGGACGATATCTAATATCTCAATTTCTACCGTTAAAATATATTAAAATACACGTAATAAACTGAAATAATGAATTAACATCATTACCTGAATGTTTCAGGGTGAAAATTCTATTTTTTTCTGCTCCTTTTTCCTTTCTTTTCTCCATTTCCTGATATTTTTATTTCCTCTGCGTTTCATTTCCCATGTTTCTCGTTCTCTGTGTGCAAATGAATGCTAAGGATAAATATCCTTAGCCCACCGCCATACTTTTCTTTTCTTTCTTTTCCTTTTTCATTTTATTTTCTTTTCTTTTCGTTTTCGTGGCGACAATTAAAACGGAACCGTACGAAATTCGAAATAACCCCAAATTTTGCATACAAGTCATAAAAAATATACGTAATATGCTCGCTAAGGCGGATCTCAAATCGAATTCCCGAAACTCAAGATGCGAATTAATTGAAAAAAGATCAAATTATTAATTTTTGGAACTTTAGCCGAAATCAACCGAACAACCTCGAAATTCACTTAAAAAATTCACACAGGTCACAAATGACCATACGAACCTAACGACGCTTTCAAATTTCGAATCGGAGCTCATTTGCCAAGTTGAACTCGAAAACCTCATTTTAAAATTTATCGACAATAAAAACTGAAACCTTCTTCCGATACCTACCAAACGAAGTCTGATTTAGCTCAAATTTTACAGACAGGTCCTAATGGACCTTACAAAGTTTTTAAAATTATCGGCACGCAAATCGGGGTCCTAATTCCCAAAACGACTACCTAAGGTCGTTTCATTCTCCTCCACTTAAACTCTTGTTCGTCCTCGAACGAGCTTGAGTCTTAAGCATATTCACACAGATAACAAGAGAACTTGCACGACCTTCACAAACTACTCCACGGACATTAGCTCATCATTACAGAATCAGAATTATAACGCGCACCTCAAACTTTTTGAATAAAATATATCTAGATGATATGATAATACCATCGCACAGCTTATTCTGACTAAGCCGATCCTTCCTCACTCACGAGAGGAGAATTCTACATTTTCAAAACAAAGATACATGGAGCTCTGGATAGATTAACGTGACAAATCACCTCGTCAATATATATTTTGCGATATAGAACAGGTCGATGAAACTAAGAATTAGCTTACGCTTCAGCAACGCCTTAGAATTCGGTATTGAAGGAAGACTCCTCCACTTAGAGCATAAACTCATACAAATAATCTGAATATGAATAGTCATCCTTACATAACCTGCTGGACCTAGGAAGACTTAGCTAAAAACATAACGCGGCTCAGACCTGAGCTACCAAATTACCCTCTCGAGTTGCCAAACAGCTGCAACTCTCAAGTTCACAGCTCCCTACCTTTTACTACAAGGACCACCACTCGATAGCTCAATTCACGGGTCGAACGACACTCTCCATTACCTTTAGTAGCCTTAAAATACAACAAATTACTTATCCGGCTACCTTGATACACATTTTGGCTCAAGAGAGGGAACATCACAAGCGGCTACTAACCGCCTAAGCTCACTAGTGTCGAAAGAAGAAGAGATGGCAATAAATTTAGGATAGAAATAATTAGATCTTTAGGAAGCTTATCTTCTTATTTGCTTGGCTGCCAAAGCTAGACTACTTACGAGTCAAGCTAGCCAAAGAATCGCAATTGAGGAAATAGATATTAAATGAGCTTTATGAAACAACATCCATGCCAATTTAATCTTTAAAATTCAGTCGATTTACCAGAAAATCCTTTTATAACCGAGAAAAGCTCATAGAATAATATGACTCTACTAACATCTCGAACCAAGAGGAGACACGTAGATCGAATATTACTTACTAATTACTTTACACTGGAAGAAATAATGACACTTCCTGATGGTGATGAATTAGGATTCAATCATCCTTCCAATACTGAATCTCGAAGAGAAAGGTAAACTGACTTAACATAATAACAAAATGTGGAACAACAAGATGCCAAGCAGAAAATACCACCACTCACTCTCAAATCTCTTACATTTACACCAAATAAACTAGTAGGGTCTCACAAATGCCCTGAATAAATCATACTAGATGCTCGCCCCTCTATCACAATCGATTCTTAATAGACTACATCGACCGAAACCATGGAAATATGATAAGACAACCATTTCCAAATCGATTGGAAGAATCAAAGCTTACACACATATAAGTGAGGAAGAAATACTTAGGTCTACTACATCGGATACCTCAACATCTTGCTAGACTGGTAGTTCTTAGAACTGCCTCTGCGGTTGAGCCGAGCCGCTACCCTGATAATTACTTCTAGAAGAACCACTACCACCACGCTCTCGACCTCTATCGAATGGGGCATATCTCTGGTTGATTAAGATCTAAATGAAATCCCCTACGATTGAGCAGGTTCCTGAGGGTGATAAGAAGGACGACTGTTTTCCTACCAAAGTAAAAGATAGTTCCTCATAAGATGACGAGGCTCACCACAATGATAATACATTTTGGATAAAAATGGATGTTGGACAGACTGCAGTAGCTATAAAGAGAAGACTGGGTCTGATCTTGATGAACTACTCGCGCACTCTGAGAATCACGCTCTACAAGCTGAGATAACCTGGCAGGTGACCTCCAAAATAATCTGAACGCTTACCTCCAAATAAGGTACAATGATTTCCACCAGGGCCGTGAGATCTCTTGCTCCCCCGCTCTAACTCTTCCTGCTCTTAACTTATGGTATGCCTCATACCTCCGCGCAATATCATCGACAATATCAAATGATGTCCCGACCTCAATCTCTCGAGCTATCTAGGATCTCAAGGAAGGAGAAAGGTCACCAATAGATCATCGAACCTTCTCGGACGTTCATGGACTAGTTCTAATGCATATCCAGCCATCCTAGAGAATTAAATCATATATTATGAAATCGACAGGCTTCCTTGTCTAATCCACTCAAACTGGCGACATTTTTCATCTCGCTCGCTGCGCGAAAGGAACTTTCCATGAATCTACGAGAAAATTCACACCAAGTCAGCTTAGGCAAGCCCTGCCTAGCTGATAAAAGAATGGTCCACCAATCCATGGCTGGACCCTGAAATTGGAAAGCATAATAATGAACACCATACTGCTCGAGATAACCAAGAGCCTGAAGGATACGCTGACATAATTTTATTTTAAAAAAATACACGTGGATTATCCGATGCATGGCCTAAGAACATTAGAAGGTTCAATTGGGTAGAATAATGCAGCCTCTTCAGACACTCGGACCGAGCCATTACTCAGGCTAGCTAACCAGCCAGAATAACTAGAGGCACAACACATGCTGCCTCCGGGACATAATTTACTGCGGCAATATTAAGAACTGGAATAGGAGCTCCTTGAGACCCAATGTCTGCATCTGCGGCAACTTGATAAGCTGCCTAACGAATAATAGATTCTTGCGGTATCTGCGTCGCCAAGATTCTTGCAAAAGCATCGTAGAGAGCCAGGGGAACCACAAGGCCCTTGATGTTTGGCATTTTATGCCTATATTTCCTTAATATTTCCTTACGTTTGAGTACTTTATTCACCCGTTTTACAGCTTGTGACTGTGGTTTTACACTGATTTTATGTCGTGCGTGCGTAGGTTGTTATGCAGTGTAATTGGAGCTTTTAAGAGCATGATTGAGCAAGAAAAGATTGGATTTTGATTGAGGATTGGATCGAGCACACGAAGGCACGATACGAGCGAGCAAAAGAGCAAACGAAACACGAAAATTGGCTGGGCGCCGTGGGCTCCGCGCCGCGCCACCCATAGCGCGCAGGGGCTGGGCGCCGTGGGCTCCGCGCCGCGCCACCCATAGCGCGCAGGGGCTGGGCGCGGTTCCCCATGCGGCGCAGGTCCAAAGCGGGGAGTTTTAGGCGGAGTCTGTCTTGTGTCACGCGATCGGGGGCGCGGGGCGCCCGTTATGGCGCCCCTGGAGCGAATTTTGACTTCCTATTTCGTCTAGGCTTGGGTCTAACTTATTACTAGGCTTTTGTAAACTCTATAAATACTCTTTTACTTAGTTTTTCATGAGAGTTCAGACTTTGGAGCAAGTTTAGGAGGAGAGGGGAGGAGCCCTAGATGTCTTCTAACCAAGTTCTTTCTCTCTTTCTCTTATTCTTCTCTTTAATTCTATAGTTTGTTTGTTCTAGGGTTAGAGTAAATACATGAAGGTTGATGTTTGAAAGTTGATTTCTTCCTATTGATTTACCATTACGGATTGTTTATTCTTTCTTGATCATAATTGTTTGATTATAACGGCCGTATAATTGAACACTATCTACGGTTCTTAGATTGAACTCGACAGAGGGAATTTATGAACGCAAATAAGAAAGAATAGAACTAGTTTGTGAACCCGGGCATCGGGGAACCAATTCGCGGGTAGGATAGACATATACTTGCTTGCCTAGTTTAACTCATTACAGGATCGTTAATGCGTGCACGTGATTCAACCCATAGACATATAGGGATTGGAGTAGCCTGCATAGACCGTGAAGAACCGAAAGGTTTTCACGGGTACAATTAACCTGTTAGTTAGCAATCTAGGAAATCAAGAAGTAGATTCAACTGGAAAACTCAACTGGATTGTTTGTAACTCTGACCCTGGACCGTTTCTCCATTATTGATAACAACCCATAAACTGCTCTATTACTTGACTTCAGTTAATTGTTTTAATTATTGCATTTAGTTAGTAAAATCTCAACCATTGGAAAAGATCCCTGAATAGTTTCTAAGAAATTGTTTGCTAAGATTCAGTCTGAATAGTCCTCGTGGGAACGATACTCGATTTATCACTTTATTACTTGTCGACCACGTATACTTGCGTGTGCGTTTGGGAGCAACAAGTTTTTGGCGCCGTTGCCGGGGACTAAATAATTGACTGTTTTCTTTTTGAACAATTTATTATTTTCTATTCAGGTTTAATTTTTTTTATTTTATTTTTAGTTTATTATTGTATTACTAGTTTACATGGCATCTTTTACTGAAAGTGGGTCGAATGATGGTTGCTCAAGTTTTATTGATTCTTGTCTACTTTGCGGAGGAACCCACTTGTGGGAAAATTGTCCAACTCTTTCAACCCTGCGAGACTGGTTATGTGAATTTTCTACCACCTTTGATTGGAATTTTTGTAAATTGTGTGGTGGTCGGTGGAATGATTGTCCTAAGTGTCATGCTCCTTCCCCCAATAATTTTTGTGATGATTCTAATGATGTTTGTGAGTTTGACAGGAGCGATAAAGTGCAGGTTGTTAGCGAAACTTGGCTAATGGAGCAAGCCAAACTCTTAGAAGCTTATGGGGATTTCAGGAGTGAATTTACAAATATGACGAGGCAATTTATGGAAGAAAGGGTTGTGCTCAGGCAAGAGATCGACGGATTTGGCTTGACTACTCACGACTTGGAAGTGAATTTGAGTGATATAATTGAGGTGTCTGAAGCTCAATTATCAGTTGTCGTGCTTAGTAGATTTGAGATAGAAGAGCTTAGAAGCCAATTTGAGGAGCAAAAAGTGGAATTCATACCATTCGACCCAATAGTAGTTGATGATGCCAAGGTTGAGGAAATCACATTAGAGTCAAGTGAGGAAATAGAAAATATCATATGTGAGGACTCTAGTGTTTGTGCAAGTGAGGGTGTCAAAAGTAATGCAATTTTAGAATTACAGCGCATTGGACCTCATTCCAATCATTTTTCAACATTGTGTTTGGATGGTGACATGAAAATTGAGCCACCCGAGCCTATGAAGAAACCAAAGGAGGAGGAACAAGGTGCCTATATTTTAAAGTTTGTGATGCCGAGGAGACAAAACGACATCCCTCATTTAAAGGCCAAGAAGTGCAAAATGCGACAATGGTTACTTGGTCCTTTTGTATTTTTGCCACCACCCCAATACCATAGTTGTAAGCTTGAGGCAAAGTTGGGGATTCAATTCATTAGTTCAAGGTGGAGACAAAAGTGATGAACTTGTCTTCGTCGTGCCACGACGTTAAATCAAGCGCTTCTTGGGAGGCAACCCAATTTGCTTACTTTATTTTTATTTATTATTATTTTTATTGTTGTATATTACTTTGGGTGATTCCTTGGATTGCAGGTTCATGTAATGTCGAGGCTAAGTGTGGGGTGTCCTCACCCTTGCCTAATATTGATGACCTGTTGGGGGAAGTCTGAGTACCTCATACTATATGGAAGCTTGGAGGATGCTAGCACCAAGGACTAGAGTCTTCAGGGAAGTTTTCTTTACCCTTGCACTTGCTTATTTTTAGCACTGAGGACATTGCTTAGTTTAAGTGTGGGGTGGGGAAATACCCTTTATCTATTTTTGAGGTTTAGGATGCATGTACCTTAGGACTTTTTCTTTTGTCACTTGACTTTGTTTTGATTTATTTCTTGCTTTAATATATGCAAAAAAAAATGAAAAAAAATTAGAAAACCAATGAAAAAATTCCAAAAAGATTTTCCTTTTAGTCTTTACTAGTGGTACATGTCATTCACCCCGTGGTTTTTCTTATGGCCTCGGTTCTTTTCCACGGGTAGACCTTTGAACCGGGTAGTTTTTTTATTTTTTAGGATTAGGATAGTTAGTTGTAGATGACCCTAGGCGTAGGAACTAGGTGGAATGCTAGGTGCCTTTGATTTGTTTGATACCGGTGGACTTGGACTTGATTGCATGTGCTATTTGTGGTGTCCTTGGTTTTAATTTGATGCATGCCTAGAGAAAAAATGGAACAACCCCCTTGGGATGCTTGAGTCCACTTGCTTGACTTGATTGTTAACTTTTGTGCATTAGTGCTTAAATTTCCATAAGTTGCATTCTAGAAGCTTGGTTGAGAGTTGTTGATGGAACCCTTTTGTGTGGACCATGTGCAATGTGTGTGTGAGGCATATACTTGTTTGCTCCATGTTGCATATTAATGTCTAGAACTTGCCCCGTGTGTGTGCAAAGCGAAATCCTAGGTTTGCTCTAGTCGGGAAATGATACAAGGCCTTCTTTTGATTTGCCTACCCTTATATATATACCTTGAAAAATTATTGTGATTTCTTTGACCCTTTTTGTTGGCACCCACACCCCGAGCCTACCCATTTGTTCTAAATTGTCTCTTTTGGCCCTTTACTCCTTAAGCACTTTAGTTAATATTGTGTTGTTGTTTTGGAGTTGTGGTTGGATATTGGGAGGTTCTTGAGTGGAGCTAATGAAGGGGAATACTTGTGAAAATTGTGAAGTAGTGAAAAGCATTGGCAAGGTTGGAAGTTAATGAAATTGAAAAAAAAAAGGATGAAAAAAAGAAAGTTGAAAAAAGAGCAAAGAAAAAAATTGTGGAAAAGAAATAAAGAGAAAAGAATACCCATCCTTGCTAGTGTGTGCTTAAAAAGAAAATATGCTACTTGTTGAAAAGGTGTGTGTGAAAGTGCTGATTGGGTGGCTTTGATGAGAATTGAGATGAATTATTTGTGATGTATTAAAGTGCTTAGGGAGGTAGTCACTATTACCATATGTATCCTACCCGCCCCTTAGCCTACATTACAACCTTTTTAAAGTCCTAGTTAATCCCGATTGGAGTGAGCTTACATTAGTGGAGTCCTACACTACGGGCAAGCCTATGGTACATTGTGTGTGACATGTGAGACTTTCATGAGAGTGAGTGAATTCGTTTGTTATTGTCCCCGTTCTATTCATGATATTCATTGTTGTGTGTGATATTTGGGGGACACTCTCTTGCTTTATTTTGGTGAGGGCACATGGTTTGCATGAGATAGGTGAAGTCGTGGCTTTTTGGTTGAGTAGATAGGTGTGATTTTGTGGGAGCATGGTTGCAATAAGTTGAGTTTGTGCATTTGAGCTATTTTGGGGTGGTTGTTCTCATATTTTTGGTTTTGGTAAATTGTTGGCATGTTGTGGATCCATAGTAGTCATGTGTGCATTGATTCAATGGTCGGTATCAACCATAGTCATAGGCAGACCTGTTCTACCTAGGTTGGGAAGTGAGATGTGACTTGCTCGAGGGCGAGCAAAGGTTCAAGTGTGGGGTGGTGATGTTTGGCATTTTATGCCTATATTTCCTTAATATTTCCTTACGTTTGAGTACTTTATTCACCCGTTTTACAGCTTGTAACTGTGGTTTTACACTGATTTTATGTCGTGCGTGCGTAGGTTGTTATGCAGTGTAATTGGAGCTTTTAAGAGCATGATTGAGCAAGAAAAGATTGGATTTTGATTGAGGATTGGATCGAGCACACGAAGGCACGATACGAGCGAGCAAAAGAGCAAACGAAACACGAAAATTGGCTGGGCGCCGTGGGCTCCGCGCCGCGCCACCCATAGCGCGCAGGGGCTGGGCGCCGTGGGCTCCGCGCCGCGCCACCCATAGCGCGCAGGGGCTGGGCGCGGTTCCCCATGCGGCGCAGGTCCAAAGCGGGGAGTTTTAGGCGGAGTCTGTCTTGTGTCACGCGATCGGGGGCGCGGGGCGCCCGTTATGGCGCCCCTGGAGCGAATTTTGACTTCCTATTTCGTCTAGGCTTGGGTCTAACTTATTACTAGGCTTTTGTAAACTCTATAAATACTCTTTTACTTAGTTTTTCATGAGAGTTCAGACTTTGGAGCAAGTTTAGGAGGAGAGGGGAGGAGCCCTAGATGTCTTCTAACCAAGTTCTTTCTCTCTTTCTCTTATTCTTCTCTTTAATTCTATAGTTTGTTTGTTCTAGGGTTAGAGTAAATACATGAAGGTTGATGTTTGAAAGTTGATTTCTTCCTATTGATTTACCATTACGGATTGTTTATTCTTTCTTGATCATAATTGTTTGATTATAACGGCCGTATAATTGAACACTATCTACGGTTCTTAGATTGAACTCGACAGAGGGAATTTATGAACGCAAATAAGAAAGAATAGAACTAGTTTGTGAACCCGGGCATCGGGGAACCAATTCGCGGGTAGGATAGACATATACTTGCTTGCCTAGTTTAACTCATTACAGGATCGTTAATGCGTGCACGTGATTCAACCCATAGACATATAGGGATTGGAGTAGCCTGCATAGACCGTGAAGAACCGAAAGGTTTTCACGGGTACAATTAACCTGTTAGTTAGCAATCTAGGAAATCAAGAAGTAGATTCAACTGGAAAACTCAACTGGATTGTTTGTAACTCTGACCCTGGACCGTTTCTCCATTATTGATAACAACCCATAAACTGCTCTATTACTTGACTTCAGTTAATTGTTTTAATTATTGCATTTAGTTAGTAAAATCTCAACCATTGGAAAAGATCCCTGAATAGTTTCTAAGAAATTGTTTGCTAAGATTCAGTCTGAATAGTCCTCGTGGGAACGATACTCGATTTATCACTTTATTACTTGTCGACCACGTATACTTGCGTGTGCGTTTGGGAGCAACAGCCCTGCTCCCTTGCCCATCGCGAGCTCGTACAGCTGGGGCCTCTGAAACTGGATCGTCAGCACGATCCACAATTCTCAGGGCTTAAGTAGCGCTAGCCCCAAGTTAGACCGCTTCGTCCTGAACTCCTACCCTTTGCTGATTTGTCGCACGAGGGTTCACAATTACGACGAAGGAATTAATAAAAATATTTTTGCATCCCAGATCGACACACGATTAGAAAAGAAGGAAGAGAAACTTCCTAAATGCCGTCATAGCCCCTCGTAGATAAGTACGGACGTCTACGTACCCATCAGCGAGACTCTACTAGATACTGTCTTACTCTGGATAGACTCTAAATCGGGCTCTGATACCAACTGACACGACCCGGAATCCAGCTAGGCCTTGCGGGCACCCGATATCCTCCCTTATACCCGTCGGGCGAACCCTTACCAACCAAATAAGGAAAATAAATATAAATCCAACTCATAAACAAGACAAGACTTAGAAAAAAATACAGACATACTGATACCTCTAAGCTGTACAAAAGAAATTACAGCCGATTACCCAATATACTAGGTTTAGGGCTATCCAGACTAGACATCTAAGAGTACAAAAAAAAGACAGATACCTCCTCAAGGGAGCAAAATACAACTGAAATAATAAACATAAACTGGTGGCGATCCAGAATAAAAGCTGGCTCACCCTGACAGCTAAAGTCGTCTTCGCTCCTGAACAACGTGGCGAACTCAATCCTGGAGCGAACCTGCCGAAACAAAATAAATAGACAAGAAACAAACAACAAACAAGGGTGAGTCAAAAGGACTCAATAAGTGGGGCGGACTAGCCACCTCAAAGAATAGGCTAGCTAGCCAGGGAGAAAAGAAACAGATTAACCAAATTCCTCTTATTTAAATTATGAAAAGGCAGAGCCAGATGATAACTGGAAACACGTATGGAATCATAAACTCATTAACAACTAGGAACATAAGATAGCTAGAACATATAGGTATCCCGAACATATCAACAATTAGAAATACATCCAGTTGCGGAGTGCAACCCGATCCATATATTTATAATGTTGCGGCGTGCAACTCGATCCATATATTTAAAGCATATAAACCAATTAGAGGCACAAAATAGCCAGAAACATATAGACAACTAAAATATATCCACAACATGGTACACATACCGCATACACAAAACACAACACAATAGTCGCACAATAGTCAGTATGCGGTGCAATGAAATGGGATGAACGCGGTATGATGCAATGCAGTCACATGTGCCTGATACCCATCTCCGGCGCGGGACACTCATCGTCTTCCAGGAGATATATGCAATAATGACCCTTCACCGGCTCGTGACTCTCATCGATTACCGGAAAGTATATGCAATGATGACCCTTCACCGTCCCGGGACTCTCATCGATTACCGGGAAGTATATGCAATGATGATCCTTCACCGGCTCGGGATTCTCATCGATCACCGGGAAGTATATGCAATAATGACCCTTCACCGGCTCAGGACTCTCATCGATTACCGGGAAGTATATGCAATAACGACCCTCCACCGGCTCGGGACTCTAATCGATTACCGGGAAGTATATGCAATAATGACCCTTCACCGGCTCAGGACTCTCATCGATTACTGAGAAGTATATGCAATAATGACCCTTCACCGGCTCGGGACTCTCATCGATTACCGGGAAGTATATTCAATAATGACCCTTCACCGGCTCGGGACTCTCATCGATTACCGGAAAGTATATGCAATAATGAGCCTTCACCGGCTCGGGACTCTCATCGATTACCGGGAAGTATATGCAATAATGATCTTCACCGGCTCGGGACCCTCATCGATTACCGGGAAGTATATGCAATGCTCAAAACAAGAGTACAATGCTCATATGCTCAATGCAATATCAACAACAGGGCATAACATATAATATACAATGTAAATTCAAAGCTAAGGCGTAATGAGTACGCTTATCGGAAGCTACACACGTAAGGAACACGTGGTAGAATATCCACAAGGCCAAGGGCCTCCAAAGAAATGGATACAAACACTTACCTTGTTACAAAGTTAGCACAGCTGCTCAACAACCGCTTTGTCCTTTGATTCACTGCCAAATGATCTTACTTATTCAATAAGCAGAAAATATATCAAATAAGGCTAAAGGCTTTATTCCTTACGTCTTAGGGCAATCCAGTTAGGAACCTGACACCCTATTCGCATACGCAATACGCAGGTCAGGCCTATGTACAGGGTTCAAAGTCACTTAACCAAACTCTTAATAAATTATATTTATAGGTAGCCCATAGCTCACTGTGTACGAATATATAATCAATTCCATTTTTAGGGTCCAATTAACCGTTTAAACTATCAATTTAACTTGTTAGGACGATGTATAATATCTCAGATTCTACCAATAAAATATATTAAACACATGTAATAAACTGAAATAATGAATTAACATCATTACCTGAATGTTTCAGGGTGAAAATTCTATTTTTTCTGCTCCTTTTTCCTTTCCTTTCTCCATTTGCTGATATTTTTATTTCCTCTGCGTTTCATTTCCCATGTTTCTCGTTCTCTGTATGCAAATGAATGCTAAAGATAAATATCCTTAGCCCACCGCCATACTTTTCTTTTCTTTCTTTTTCTTTTTAATTTTATTTTCTTTTCTTTTCTTTATCGTGGAGACAAATAAAACGGAACCGTACAAAATTCGAAATAATCTCAAATTTCGCATACAAGTTATAAAAAATATATGTAATATGCTCACTAAGTCGAATCTCAAATCGGATTCCCGAAACTCAAGATGCGAATTAAATGGAAAAAGATCAAATTATTAATTTTCGGAACTTTAGCCGAAATCAACCGAACAACCTCAAAATTCACTTCAAAAATTCACACAGGTCACAAATGACCATACGAACATAACGACACTTTCAAATTTCGAATTGGGGCTCATTCGCCAAAATTGAGCTCGAAAACCTCTTTTTAAGATTTATCGACAATAAAAACTGAAACCTTCTTCCGATACCTACCAAATGAAGTCTGATTTAGCTCAAATTTTACAGACAGGTCCTAATGGACCTTACAAAGTTTTTAAAATTATCGGCACGTAAATTGGGGTCCTAATTCCCGAAACGACTACCTAAGGTCGTTTCAACTTTTCGTAATTTCAAAAATGCCATCGGACATTTCTTGAAGTCGTAATTATAAAAGTGCCACCTCACCTTTTTATATTCGAAATTATAAAAAATACCACTATTTTCTACACAGCAGAAGATAATGCTAACCCGGTTGTATTTCACATCCATTTTGTGAATAAATAAGGTCAAATCGGCAGCGTTTCGCTCATATAAAAGGCAGTCAATTCGTGTGTATTTCAGACTATTTTGTAAATAAATAAAGTCAAACAGTCATCGTTTCTCTTAACATAAGACCAATCCAGGATCATTTCTTCATACAATGAGCCAAAAATAATATTCATTTTGTAAATAAATGATGCCAAATCGTTCGTACTTTATTTATTCGCAAAAAAACACCTTCAAGTGCTTATACATTTAGAAATAACGACAATCCGTCATCATTTATTCATAATGTGAGCTAAAAATTAAGTATATTTTACAAACAAATGAGTCAAACTCGTCTTCACTTCATTCATCCATAAAAATACTTATGAAAATATAAAATGAAGACAATCTGGCCGTATTTATTCATAGCTAAGCAAAATGACTATGTCTATTTTACAAATAAATGACACCAAATCGTCATCATTTTGGCCAAATATAAAAATCCAAAGTAGAAATAAAACAAGGACAATTCGATATCATTTGTTCATAGCGTGAGCTATATAATATGTACATTTTGCAAATAAATAAAGCCAAATCGTCATCACTTTCATTACAACTTAAAAAATTGTTATCACTTTAAATAAAAATCATCACCACCTTCAACACAACGTTAAATACAAATCGTCATTATTTTCAATACAAATCGTCATTAATGCTGAAAAGTGGCTATTTCTGAATATCTGTCTGCAAATCGTCATCACCTTCTACTTGCTTAGTTTCGTTGCTGCTTCTCCAGAGCCGAGACCAACACAAATGAAATCAGTGGGAGGTTTATACATTGTTGCTGTTGTTTATGTCTAAAACTGGTTGTCTAGGTAAAACACTTAAATTTATGAATGGGTCACAAGCAATACGATAAAATACGACGAAAAAGTAAGTAAATAAAGAGGAAAATAATAGACAAGAAAGTAAAGAGTTTTATTCCTTGAGAATAGTCGAATTCAGTGGTGAATTGCTTGATGTATAATACAATGAAAGGAGGGGTATATATAGTAGTGATTACCCAGTCCTAATTATGGTAAACTACAAAGACTAATGAGACTCATGAGCCTATAGACTCGGGGCGGTGGTATATACCAAACCCTAACTAGGAGACTGTAATCCTAAGGCGGCAGGATGTATGTCTTGCGCCCTACACCCGTACCGTCTGAACAGTCATAACTCGTAGAACAGACGTATATCCTTTGTGCCCGGTGACTCGTAGGATAAGTCTAGTCTCGCCAGCTGGACTCCTATCCTCATAATAATATGTGGTGTATTTTTGCTTACACAGCTGCCAAAGCTTTAACGCTTTCAAATGGTGACCGAAGCTTTAACGCTTCCAAATATTGATCGGAACAACGAAATTAGTAGGATTTCCAAACATTTAGGAAAGGAAATCAACGCTAGAAAATCTCACTGACAGTGACGATGGTTTCATTGAGATGAGCAACTTCCTCATTGCCATGGGAATCTCTATTTATCATCATTTTTTTCCACCCCTCCGGTGCTGACATCATATTTCCGGTCATCGGGTTTATGAAAAGTCCTTGAGTTGATGTGGTGGTTACAGTGGTGGCGCGACGATTGTGGTGGCGTGGTGGGTTAGTGGTGGTGGTTGTGGTGGGGTTAGAATATGGTATATAGAGAGAAAAAGTGGATCTATAGAGAGAGAAAGTGTCAATAAGAAATGATGGTAGAACAGTGTTTAAGGGGTAAAAGTAGAAATACTATTAAAAGTGCTCAAAAAGTGTTTATGCTTTAAAGACCATAAAAAAGTAGCTCACCAAATAAAGACCGGGCACTAAAGTGCTCATCCTACATAAAAAAAAAAAAAAAAGATTTTAAGCTGCAAAAAAATTCGCTACATGTACCCCCTTATCCTTGGTTATGGTTTTTTGTCCCTACTTAAGAATGGTTTAGCAAAATGGCCTCAGGAGGCAACACTTCACGTTATAAATTGACAAGTTCTACCTCGGGGGAAACACTTCAAGTATAAATTCCAAGTGTTGTCTGCAAGTTATCTGGGGAGAATGTTGATAGAGATAAAAGGTCAAGTGCTACCACGGAGGCAGCACTTGCAACACTTGTCAATTTATATTTGAAGTGCTGCTCCTGAGGTACTTGTCAATTTTATAACTTGAAGTGTTGCCACGTGGTAGCACTTACTTAAAATTAGTTGAGATCATTCTTGCAAACCATTTTAAGCGAGGTCAGTTAGGCAAACCATTGCCTAAGGTGTCATAGTTGCGTAATTCTCCCTTTAAGCTGGATGCAATTAGTCCATAATAAGGGGAAAGTGCATGAGAGGCCACTTTGCCAGTGGTCTTTGGTTTGAGGCCACTTTTTTTTATTAGTTTTGCATGAGAGGCCACTTTTTGGAACTTCAATCCTTTTGGGTTGAACTTCACACAAGTTCAGCCCACAAGGGTTGAAGTTTAACTTCAGCTCACCACAAGGATTGAAGTTCGGGTTCTTTACATAAATAGCAGCCCATATGAAAATATTTACTATTCTTTAGCCCTTACTTTTTGTAGCCACAACATTGTACTAAAATAATAAGAAAAATCCTAATCTTAATAATTATTTAATACTATTTTCCTTAAATAAAAGATATATATCAATGCTAAAAAATAAAGTAATATTAAATACTAGTATTGATATTTGATATTTATTTTCTTCCTTTGTTTTTAAGGGATATTATTCAATTCAAAATAATATGTCATGAGATGAATTTGTTATATACGAACATACATTCACATTTTAAGGACGATTTTTAGGCAAATTTTTTCTTTTTTCTTTTCCTTTTAGTTGCCATATTTAATATTTGTATAAATGAAATACATATCACCTAAAAATAAGAAAAATAAATACTAAAATAAATAAATATTGAATACACAACTGATCCAAAGATTGAAATATTGTATTAAAATAGTAAATATTAATATTTATTTATTAGATATTTAATATTTATTACATATTCATATATTTAATATTTAATCACTTAATTAATACTTTATATATTAATGTTTATTAGATACACGATATATGTATGATATTTAATATTTACTTTATATATTAATATTTATTAGATACACGATAAACGTATGATATTAATATTTTATATATTTAATTAGATATTTATAAAAATATTAATATTATATATATATATATATTAATATTTATCAATATATATTAATATTTATTAGATACACGATATATGTATGATATTTTAAAATTATTTATTTGATATACGATATATGTATGATATTTATATTTTTTATTACATATCATGTATCAAATATATTAACACAAAAATATTAATGTTTATTAAATATATTATAAATATTAGAAAAATAAGTGAAATATGTTTTATATATACTGAATACATTGTTACATTATAACTATTAAAAATAAAATATTAAAATATTCATTATGTACATTTAAAATATAAACTTAAATAACTATGTGTTTAATCCCTACAATAATGTTAAAAAATATGAGATCAACATTAACTAAACCCTTAAATTAAGTGATAAAAATAGAATGCTTATTAATTTATAAATGACCTAATGGCTAGAGAAAGAAAGGGAGTGAAAAGTGGGGCTAAGAAAAGTAAATAAGTACTGCTCAGGTGCTTATTGAGTAATTTTCCCTTGAAGTTCAAACTTCGGCCCACAAGGGTTGAAGTTTACGCAATCTATGCCTAAAAGTTCAACCCTTACGGATTGAAGTTGAACTTCATAACTTAAGCATGAAGTTCAACCCACAGGGTTTGAACTTCAGCCCACAAAGATTGAAGTTCTAAAAAGTGGCCTCTCATGTAAAACTAATAAAAAAAGTGGCTTCAAACTAAATGTCAGTGGCAAAAGTGGCCTGTGGGCGAAATTTTTACCCATAATAAGGCTATTTGGTTTGCATTGAATCCAATAGCTGGCCCATTTAACTGCATTGTAGTACGTCTATCGTCATCCCATTTATAAATGATAATCATTTGCCTAATCTGTTACATCACTATCACTTTTGGTTTATCATCATAATTCATATATATGCTTTATCATGTTTTATTTATGAATATACAAACTGTCTGCTCTACCACTAATAAGATTAATTAAGTGCAGTTTAATGGTCCCCAGTATACAATTCAGAACATTGTTAAACCTGAATGCTTTAAATATTTAGTAATTAAACAGGCAGGATCACGAAAAGATTCAAATAGATTTGTATCATCCTACCTAATTATTGAACTGCTCAGAAATATTCTGTCAGCCATTTCGATAAGTATCCCCACTGGCCAGTTTTAAAATAGTCCATTTGAAGATCGATATTATCCATTTGATTGTCATTTCTTGTACTATAATAACACAAGTTTAGATATCTAAATGCACCTAAAAGTAGACGGAATGTTGTCTCAAATCATTGTCGTCGAATCTCCTGTGAAATTGACAGCATTTCATCTAGTTAATTTAGCTTTTCCCACTTTTGTTAAATGAAATGAAATACATTCTCTTTGGACTGGGGGAGGAATGGATGTAGGGTGAGACGATACAAATAGGACATTGAGTGCAAAGTCCGCATGAGTAATACGAACGCCGTCAACTTATTTGATGGAAAACAGAGATTATCTAAGAACAATAGAATTTTAAGAAAATCAGATGTAACCTGATTTTTGCATTGTTAGTGCAGTAAAGTAAATAATTATTGAGGAAAAACTTAAAGATTTTCGCATTAGTAATGACCTTTCTGCATATGACTTTATGATTGAAAATAAAGAGTTTTCTTACTTGACAAATTGCAAGTCCACAAACACAAAGTGCTCTAACTCGCTTTAGTAGAAAAAGAGCACTTTTACAAAAGTATATATAGAGGCCATAATTGGTACATGCACTAAATATTCATGACTCATGAAGAATCTTTAAATTTCTATGTTATTTGAGCCTTCCTTTTTATCACTTTGCTACTAGGCTCCTGTTTATTTCAAAGCACCTTCTAGTGAGCCTTTTGAGTCTTGGTTAGACAACACGAAGGAATCTTGAAAACATGCATGGGTAGGGTAAGAAGTGGTAACCACTATACAAAAGCTAAAGACGACTAAAAAGAAAACAATTTACCCAAATGAGAAGCAAACTAAAGGGAGAAGAAGTTCTGTCCACATGGATAATACCTGCCTTATTTATTTACCACCTGCAAATTTCAAAGTAAAGAGGATCAATTATTAAGTTCAATGACTCATTGCCCCAGTGCTAGAAACGGCTAAAGTTTTAATGATATTGGACTAACACAGGTTGTATTGACTTATTGCACCTTTAACATCAAGGGGCATGAAGTATAAAAGTAGATAAATAAATATGATGATCAAGATAAAAAGAAGAGACTCACCTTTCTTTTCACAAAGCTTGCTTAGAACAGAAAGGAAAACAATGAGGACCGCAACACCAGCTATGAGTCCAATTGTAATTGCAAGTGTCTTTTCCACATCTTCATCTCCTGCACTTGTATAAATGGCAAAACTTAGAGAACTACTGTCTTTATATATATTGATACTAAACTGCAACTCAATTCAAATTAAAGTAATTAAGGTTAACAAATTAAAGTGATATCTAATTGCATCAAATAATAAACTGGCATTGCAATAAGATTTGGTAACATGCATGGATTAGCAGAACTTGAAAAAGATTCACTTATATTGTACTCCTAAATATATATAGTTCTAATAGCTTTTCTTCGACAAATGAGTTTATACTTTATATAACTGCAGTTTTCTCACTTTGAGAAACAAATCAAAGGAGTTCTTTTTACATACGTAATAATAAATTCTAATAATTGTCTTTTCTATTAACTTCAGCACCAACACTCCTTAGATAAAATGTTAGGTAGCAAAAATAAAGTTATTAGTAAGATCTTCTTTGCTTTAATATATAACTTACACCCATTTTTGTAGTAACGACAAATATATTCAATCTGCATTTGCAACAATTTCGATTTTCCCTTCTAGTAATTTATACTTTATATACTTGAAGTTCATTTCTTGTGAACTTCATCCAGTCGTATTCATCCACTCGTATTAGCAAGTGTTACCATATCTCGTTCACAGCTAGAGCCTAACCTGAATCTCTGATTGGTGTGGAATTTTCCTTTCAAAGTGAAATTTCCCAATATATGAACTCTTCCACTCGCAAGTGGAAGAGTGACCACTTCTTCTTTTGTCATGACTTATATGAGTAAACTTCCAGGAAGTTCTCTTGCATTTGGAAAATGACAATTGGCCAAGCCTGTCCATGCTTGAATGTTTCCTAGGAAAATATGCGTCGCATACGTACATTGATAATAAAAAAGTAAAAACTGTGTCATATAATGATTATTTTTCCGAACAATATCTCACCTCAAATTATGGTCAAGTGATTATGCAGTTAACTTATGCTTAGTGTACGAATCATCAAGATTACCTAGTACTAGATAATCATGAGATGAAAACATTACATATTGTTTCTTCTTTTTCTTCTATTTTTGTGGCAATGATCAACAAGAATATTGAACGCCTCCCCAAAACCATGAGAAGAGCTTTCAATACCAATATGATGGTTGTTGGTCGTCTTTGATAAAAAGAAGAATGCAAGAATAGTAGCACGCACTTTTTCTTTTTCTTCACTTTTACAAAATTTGAGACGTACGTGAAAATGATGCAAATAAAGCAAAAAGGACATACAGAAAGTGATTTTCTTCCCATCCTCACACCTCTATGATTACTCGTAGCAAACCTAAGAGAACCCCCTCTCTTTCTAGTAACCTTATATATATCTCCATTTTTCCCCGTTCTAACTTCGCGTTAATTTCTCCTAGCTTTTACAAAACCTAAATTTAATAGAGTTGGGTTACATCACCTTACACCTATCATAATTACCCATCCCAAAGAAATAAAGAAAAACAATAAGTAGTATAAGGAAATCTTCGTCCATCTCAACATGCTTTTTAACTCTTTTGGATTGTAACGTAAAAATTAAACTAGCAACACTTTTATGTATAAAAAGTAAAAGACTTACATTTAGAATGTACGCGTGGTGATCCATCCCAATATGTTAACCAGCCGATTATCAGTATTATATCAACATAATTTTGTCAAATTCAAATACCAAAGTTTAACTCAGTTTTACTTAAAAACAGTACACATCCATTTCACTTTCAGTTTCAACTACCATGAACTTAAAAGCAATTTAACAAATTTCCCCTGACCATGCATGGAAACCACTTAAAAATTATTTGATCACATTTTAACTAACACGAACCAAATAAATTGAAAACCATAAACCATGCACCACCACCAGTCACGGTGGTGGAGCCGCTTACCGCTTTTAGAAGTGAATCCACGCTCCGAGAACCGCGCGTAGCACTTTGACAAAAACATATCTCCCCAAGGTGAGGACCCACACTCACTTTTCAACCGTCCGATTGCCTCTGATACACAATCTTGACACTCACTCACACTCAAATCTTGTGTACACTGTGCTACACCTTGGACTTTCCCTGATCCACCAACTCTAAAATATTGACCCTCAGCTGATAAATAAGTCAACACGGCATCATTTCTAGTCATCATATCAGAATTATCCAAAATCGACGGTCCACATTTATGCATGACAATTCCTTTGTCTTCAACACCAAGAAATGAAACATTGTCGTACTTCACGAAACACCCGTCTAACTGCAACGCGCCACCGCACGTGTCATAACACAACGTCCCTAGTCGACTCACCGCCGTGGCGACACATTTCCGACAGTCGGAATTTCCCAAGTCGCCACGGCATTGGAATAGGCCGTAAACAACGTCGTTTTGAGTAGAACCTGGTAGGGAAATCTTGAAGTTGTTGAAGTTGGTATAATATGCTGAGTTAACTAATGAAGTGAGGAGTGAGTTAACGTTGGATTCGTAAACTGTACCAGGATTATATTTCTGTTGTGAACATCCACCATATATAAAAGATTGTATAGAAGCTGTTGATGGATATGTGAGAAACAAAAATATTACAGTGATATAAAAAAGAACATGAAGAGAAAACATTTTATTACACGTCTTCATATTGTTTTCGTCTAGCTTAGTCTTTGAAGTGATAATGGGAAGTGTTCAATATATTTATGCATGGAAAGGCTTTTTGTTTGGTGGGGATGGGGGGGAGTATAGTGTTGCTTGGTGGAGATTTACATGTAGAAGAGAAATAAAGAAGTAGTAGTAGTATATATGTATGATAAAAAGTAAAGGGGTATGGGAATTGGACCAGGGGTCTATATATAGGACGACAAGTATTATTAGAGCATGTAAAAGAAGAGAAAAAAGAAAGTTTTAAATTAATTTGAGTTTGGTGTGGTGAGGGGGCCTATAGATGTGGATATACAGTTTCTATGGACACAAGAAAATAATGGAGTAGTGTTTTTATGGATTAGAAGTTATCTTGTCTTTATACTGTTTGCAAAAGGCAGACTCTCTCATTTTGCCTGCTAATACTTTTTTTTTTTTTGTGTGTGTGTGCGGCTTTCCTTTACAAAGATGAATGATCTAGAACCATCTTGTTACTTGACATTGAGAAGAAGAACTGAATTTCGGAAAAAAGGTTTTGTTGTGTACCTGACTTAAGTCGTACTACATTGAAAGAAAATTAAATAAAAAAATAATTATTACAAATAAAAGGTATAAATATACACTAAATAGTTTAAGATTTTCTTGAAGAAAATCATGCAAACTTACCCCAAAACTAACACCATGTTGAAAATGACTTTAAGTTGACTTATATTTTGTAAGAATATACTACTTGACATTTTCTCATACGAATCGATTCGATGGTTAAGACTACATTGATCTTAATACATAGCAATGCAAACACAAATAGAAAACAAATGTCACCTTTGTCGTCTTTTTTGTTTTAATTATTTTAATAAAAAAAGGCAATTACGACTGATTGCTTAATCTATTGGGATAGGATAAACATGGGCCGTACTAGTTTTGGTGCTCATATATGTGGGTGAAAGGGTTGTTTGTGACCCATTAAATTGAGAAAAGTTAATTTTTGATTAAATATTCAAAGAGATCTTTATTTTTTTTATTTATATGTGAAAATTTGAAAGTAAAATTCAAAACATCTTTGCAGATTCATTTTCTTCTCTCCAAAATAATGAGAAAATTGTATAATATAGGGTTTTTTGGTAAATTTTATTAATCAAAATACAACATTACGAAGTTTTGCATAGCCAACACTGCTAGCTACCTTCAGACAGGGGCAGATTTACGTTGCAGGTACCGGGTGCCACGGCACCCGCAGACTTTGGCGATATCTTGTCTATATACGTATATTTATCAGCGAAATGCTAGAAATATTGTACCTGGCACTGACAATTAACAAAGGTTAGATGGTGCCACTGATCATGGGTTTAAAATTTATCCTGAATATCTAGGGTTTGAATCCACCCAACAACATATTTTTTCTGAACTTTTTTTCTCTTCTAAGTTCTAACTAGTACAATTTCAGACGGTGTGTACTAGCCCCACGTGGGGTTCACTTAAATTTTGAATCATTCGTTCACTCTTCTTTTTTCCTGTCGGTTGTTTTCTTTTTTACCATTATATCTTATTTGAGGAACTTATTTTTGGCAAACATTCTGAATTGATAATTTTTTTTGATGATACCACATTAATCTTTATATATTGGAGAATAATTGAAAAAATATATTCTATTGACTTTTAAAAACTTAAATAGATTTTGTTTAATAGATCAGTTCAGTTATTTCTTATGAAGTTTTTGTTGTATAAAAAATTATAATAAAACGCGACATTTAAGATGAAATTGTCATAATGTATAGGTAATGATCTTCATACTTCTTTCTGGAATCGGGGTTGGCTTCCTAGTAGAAAGACCCTTAGAAGTCAATTTTTTTGTCCTCTCACCTTAAACGAGTCCAATGCTTCTTTTGTTGCTTTCATAAAAGATACCTCTTGGGACTTTTCCAAAATTTCGTTTAATATCCCTGATGACATTAGATGCCAAATGCATCAAACTCTCTCTTCAATCTTTTCATGATGAAATGGATTATCCCATTTGAAAAGCCACATGGTGTTTTTAATTTAAAATCAACCTATACTTTAATAGATAAACCAGTTTCTACTCAAAAGGATTTTGACTGGATTTGGAAAATTTAATACCCTTAACAAAATAAAGTTTTTCTTGTGGCAATGTCAACATGATCTTTTACCCACTCATTTTTACCGTAATAAAATTGGTATGAATATTGATCCAAATTGTCCAATCTGTAAAGCCAATAGAGAGTCCATATATCACATTTTCATAGAATGTCCTATTGCAAAATCTTTTTGGAATACTACCCCTTATGTTTATAATATAACTGATTCGACTGATTGGTTAGATATTTTGAGAGGCCTTGCTATTAATACCACTATTAGCCATTACAATTGGATTGAATACTTATCTTTTGCATTGTGGAACCTTTGGCTAAATCGTAACTCTAACAATGTCAACAATATGGCTAAGGATCTTACTCACCATACCATCCATTCTAGGCTTATGGAATTTATGCTCCTAACATCTAAAGAGTCTAGACTAGAGCACATTAGAACTATAAGGGTAACTTGGAACCCCCCTAATAATAATATAATCAAATTTAATATTGATGGAGCTTTCAATCCTCAAACCAAAAAGGCCAACATAGGGGGTGTGTTTCGCAAATAGCCAGGGAGACTGGGTATTAGGTTTTCATAAAAAAGTTAGGTGGAGACTAAGTCCACGGATATAATACATCTTCTACAGAAACATAATCCCTCTTATTTTCCCATTATTTTAAAATGCACGTCAATGATGCTCCAACTGCAAATGCCAACAAGCAGGCATAGTTTTCGCAAGGGGAATAGGGTGGCTCACTTACTAGCAAATGGAGCTCCTGAACAGTCCAAAGAAACTACTACTTTTCACTATGTTGTGCCCCAATTTTTGTGCAACAAGCTTTAAATGAAGATCGAGAGGTAGGGGTGTCAACGGTTCGGTTCGGACGATTTTTTCCTTAAATTTATACCATACCAATTTTTCGGTTATTCTATTGTGTATAACCAAAATAAGACTTTTCAAAATCGTCCCATTCATGTCGGTTTTTCTTCGGTTTCAGTTCGGTTGGGTTAATTTTCGGTAAATTTTTTTAGAACTCTATGGTAGAGTCGTACCATTATTAGAGTATGTCATTCTTATGTAAAATACCTATACATTTAATATAACACATAAAGTATGGTCTGAGATAATATTTGAATAAATAATGACTCTTAAATGGTCGTAACTAATATTTAAGTACTCGTCATATTTTCGTTCTCCATGTGTCGAGCTACAAGTGATTGTCACTCTCTATCAAGTAGATAATAGAACATAATACCATATACATGACTTTGGTAAAATTTATTTATAAGACAATTAATTAAAAGAACATTATTCTATAGTGATATTATAAAATCAATGAAGCAAAGACAAAAGAATTCTAAATAACACGGGTTGACAGATATTGATTAGATATAACTCAAGAACTAGAATAATAAAAGATTAAGTATATGCTAAGAGAAATTTAAATGAGTAGAAAAATATTTGATATCTTGGTCACTTAGTAGCTTGATATATGCTCAAGTTTATCAGTCGTACCAATTGATTTAGTTTCAACAAGATTATATGAGTGCGGATGAGTTTGATAGTTTGCACTTTCGGTGCTAATTAGTATATGCAATATTGTGTTTCCATCACCTCAAGGTCCAAGACATCGACTAAAAAAGTTTACATATATTTATTTTTATACTTAACACATAATATATATATATATATATATATATATATATATATATATATATATATATATATATATATATTGTGTGTGTAAATATATTCGGTTCGGTTCCGTATTTTTTTGATGTTTTTATTTTATAAAAAAACCTACCCTAATTATTCGGTACGGTTATAGAGTTATATTCAAACCATCAGTTTTGCTAAAGATAACCTAAGAATTGGTTCGGTTCGGTACGGCTTGTTCGGTTAGGTCGGTTTTTCAAAAACCATTGATACCCCTATCGAGAGGGCATATCTTTTGTTGTGAATCTTTCGGATAGTAATCTTAATTATCTAGCTACATTAGGAAATTTGAACGGACTAAGCTCCGGTGTTTTGTCTACTTCTTCTACTTGTAATATTCGTCTAGCGGACACTCTTAATAGCCGCATGAACTAGTTATGTAATCCTACGTAACTCTATCTATGAAATGTCTTGTTTAACAAAAAAAAAAAAAAAACAAGTGCAAAAAAACAACATAATTAAACCTAATATTGAGAAAAAATGGCTTAAGAAATAATAGACCTAGCCGAAGTAACAAAATCTTCTTGACCTGATCCGACCTGATTTTTCTATTCGGTCTTTGTGGCTAAAAGTAAATTCAAAAAGCGGCACCCACAACCTTCTAATTCTAAATCCGCCCCTGCCTCCAGGAACAAAAAGGTATCTATGTTTACATCACTAAGCTAGAGGCAAGACTAATATCTTCTTACGAAATACGAAATGTTTAGTTCCTTTCTATGACATTTGATTATTTTGCTAGAAAGATAGTTGTTTGAGCAGAGTTAAGAGTTTTCCCAACTATTTCACCTAGACTTTTTCAGCTATTTTCTTCCTCACCATGCAGCTTGCCTGAGTAGGTATAGGCAGGGGGCGAAACTAATGGCTCCTGATACAATAAATGTGAATCCAAATTATCCATAGCTTATCTACATTGTGAGCTAAGTCCCGTTGTAGTTTTGCTATGGCTGCTTTGTTCCACAGTTTTAAATTTGTCAAGTTAAAACCTCCGGGTGGTTTTGGCTAACAAATCTTCTCCCATGATAGTAAAGCTTTCTTTGTGATAGTATTGGCTCTTGACCATATGTAATCTCCTACATAAGGCTTCAATTGTCTTGACTGTCTTAGTATGAAGAATAAACAGTTGAGACCAATATATAGGATTAGATTCCAAATAGAACACTTTTTGGCTAATTGGAATTCCCCTACATAAGAAAACTTTTTTACAGTCCAGGAAGAGATGATTACAACAATGTTATCAAATCGAGGGGTTTTTTTTATAACGGTGGTGTCTTGTAGTATATTCAACAACTTTGTAAGAATATACTACTCGCCCTCATAATTTTTTTAAAAGGTGGAAAATATTAAATAATGAGTTTATGAAGTAATTTTTTCTGTTTAATGAAATAATTCTTCAGTTAAAAAAATAGGTATTTTGCTAGAAAACAGATGCACATTGTTGTTAACTAACTACTTTTGAACCACCATCAAGAATCGGATGAGATGGATAGAGTTCATTCTCCCTTAATTAAAGATCTCGAGCTCTTAGAATTGAAAAATAAAATGATTGAATTTCTTTCCTGAGAATTAAAATATTGAATTAATCAAAAAATTAATAGAGATACTATCTGGAATAGAAAAAAATGAAAAGGGTCAATTTTACCCCTCAACTACTGGAAATGGGTCAAAAATACCCTATGTTTTATTTTGGTCTCAAAAATGTTCTTCACGTTAGTCCAATGGCTCAAATGTGCTCCTCAAAACTAACAGATTACCAAGTCGGATTTTTTTCCATTAAAATACAATTTCCTTGCTGACGTGGATGTCCAGCTAGGAAATAAAGCCTCCACCCAACCCCACCCATGTTTCCTCTGATTATACCGACGCATATAGGCTTTACCCCCCTTTTTTCTCATCTAAGTTTTGAAAAAAAAAAGAAAAAAAAAAAAATATATATATATATATATATATATATATATATATATATATATATATATATATATATATATATATATATATATCAATCGAGTTTACCTTTAATTTTACTGGAGATTGAACAAAATCATCTTCCTAAAACCCTTCCTCAAAATTTTTTTATTTTTACTATCATATTTTTTCGTGACTTTTGGGGGGTGTTTTGGAACTCCGAAAATAGAAACTTTGGAATTTATTATGATATTAGAGGGTTTTGAAATTGTTGGAGCTACGGAAAAGGATTGAGGCTTGTAATTAAGATAATAACTTGGTAAGAACAAAAAGGTCTGTTGCTTGTGACAGGAGCTCTTATACAGCTTTTTGTTATCACAATAAGAAAGGATAGAGATCAGAGGTTCTTTCACTTCTATAATCATTAATCGCTAAGTCATGATCTTGGAATAGTATATTCAGCAAGTTCCAATTCTTAGTGCTGGTTTCTTCAATGCTTAAATTGGATTTGTTAAAGGGAGAAGAAGAGCACATAAAATATAAAGGGGGTGCTTTTATTTCCTAGCTGGACATCCACATCAGCAAGGAAAAAATCTGACTTGGTACTCTGTTAGTTTTGAGGGGCACATTTGAGCTATTGGACTAATGGGAAGGGCATTTTTTAGATCAAAAGCAAATATAAGGTATATTTGATCCATTTTCAATAGTTGAGGAGTAAAACTTGCCTTTTTCCGCAGAAAGAAAAAAGAGAACTACTTTTAAACCTCCAAAAGTCAAAGTTCTTTTTCGTATCTACTCCTTCAGTCTCAAATTAGTTGACACTTTAGCAATAACAATTTGTCCCAAATTAATTGACACTTTAGGATTTCAAGACTAAAATTGTTAGTCTTTTCTAACTATACCCTTAATAATTAAAAGAATTTTCAACAAAATTTAATAGTCAAATATTAAATAGGGGTAACATAGTAAAATACACACTCTGTTTAATGGTTTTCTTAATGGGCGTGAAAAAGCTAAAAGTGACAACTAATCTTGGACGGAGGGGGTATATAACTTCAATTAATTCATCCATTGTGTAACGTTCAAATTGGAATTAGAGTAATATGAAGAATTAAGTTTACAATGACTTGTTATCCTAAGGAATCAATGAAAGAATGATCTTTGAACAGATTAACAAGAAGTGAAATGCTTACAGAGAATTAAGAAGAAGAAAATACAGTTTCTATTCAATGAAATGAACCTTTTTTCCCCTTTCCCCTTTTTAACTGCTAACTGCCCTAACCTCCTTCAGCTAACAACTAACTGACTCTTGGAAATGGCTATAGAAATGACTATACTACCCCTCACTTATTTCTCTATTTACAAGTATGCCATTTCTCTCCATTTAATCGTGTAACAAGTCCTCCCCTGTTGAAGTGTCCTTATCCTCAAGGACAAACTGTGGAAACTGTTGTTGTAAGGTATACAAGTCCATCCAAGGTGCTGTCTTCAGTGGAACAGCTAAACCATTTGATCAGGACCTGTGTAAGCTGCCTGTAATTCTTGGTGATCACCCTTTTGTTTAAGATTGCCTCAGGTTTTAGAATAATATGGCCATGAGGGGATAGTGCTACTAGAAGGTTTGGGACCACAGGAGCTGCACCAATTTTCAATTTCAGCTGAGAAACATGAAAAGTTGAATGTATCTTGGCATTTGGTGGCAGGTCAAGCTTATATGCCACTAAACCAATCTTCAATGGGACTCTGAAGGGACCAAAGTACTTAGGATGCAGCTTGTGGTAAGCATGCCCCCTCATAGAAACCTGCATGTAGGGTTGTAGTCGAACATAAACCCAGTCATTAGTCTCCAACTCCCTGTGTGACCTTTTCTTGTCAGCCTGTACTTGCATTCTAGACTGAGCAATAGGGGTGGGCACAAACCGAACCAAACTGAAAAAACCGACCGAACCGAATTTGTTTTTAATTTGGTTTTCGGTTTTTTAGTTTTTGGTTTGGGTTTGGTTTTACATTTTTAAAAATTTCAGTTTTACGGTTTGGTTTTGGTTTGGGGTGGGCACAAACCGAACAAAACCGAAAACCAAATTTATATATATATATATATATATATATATATATATATATATATATATATATATATATATATATATATATATATATATATATATATATATATATATATATATATATATATATATATATTATAAATTTCACAATTTTTCTTATATATCTAGTCAGTAGTCCAGGCAACCAGGCCTAATATAGGCCTTGTAACTTTGTCAACTAAAATATAAAGCTCATAATAACATCTGCAGTCCAATAAGCAGTAAGCTTACCATGTACTTACCGGTACTTAATATCATGGATCTAAGTGTTTAATATTTTAGTTTGCACCAGTACATACTAAGTTCGATGGTCATGTCATTAATCTGAACTACTGCAAGATATGTTTAGCTAAATTGTTTTTATTTTCAACTACTAACTTTGTTGTTTCTGTTGTACTTATTCTTCTTCGCACATACAATTGAAAAACACTACGTATGTCATATTAGTTTATATGAGAAAACCGAACTAGTAAACCGAACTAAATCGATTTAAACCGAATCGAATTCTTAAAAACTGAACCAAACCGAATTAATTTCGGTTTGATTTTGGTTCCTAATATTACCAAATCGAAAACTGAAAAATCAAACCAAAATGTCCTAAACCGAACCAAACCGACCGAACGCCCACCCCTACTGAGCAAGCTGAAGGTGATGCTTAAGCAACCTAATGGTACTCTCTCTTGCTTGTAAACTTCTGTCAACTGCCTCAACCATGGAACTATGAGGTAAGTATGGTAAGTGAGTAAGAGGCTTTTGGCCATACAAGACCTCATAAGGGGTCATTTTTATTGTTGAATGATAGGCGGCGTTATACTACCGTTCAGCTAAGGGAAGCCAATTTGCCCAATCTTCAGGCTTGTCATTGCACATACATCTCAGATATGATTCTAGATATTTATTGACAGCCTCAGTCTGGCCATCAGATTGGGGATAGTATGCAGTGGAGTGATGTAAACTGACTCCATGGGTGCTAAAGAGAGCTTGGTAGAACTTGCTCAAAAAGACTACATCTCTATCACTCACAATGGTCTGTGGAAGGCCATGCAACCTGTACACATGGTCCATAAAGTGCTGAGCTACAGTAGTTTTAGTATAAGGATGCCCCTGACCAATGAAGTGAGTATATTTACTGAGTCGATCCACTACTACCAATATAACAGACTTAGAGTTAGATTTAGGCAATACCTCAATGAAATCAAGACTGATGTTCTGCCAAGCCTTGTTTGGAATGGGTAAAGGTTACAACAGGCCTGGGGTCTTAACATTTTCACCCTTGCACTTCTGACAAACTTCACACTGCCTGATATAATTTTGGATATCTGCCTTATTTTCTTCCAATAATAAATTTGAGTTACTCTCTGCAAGGTGCCTGTCATTCCTGAATGCCCCCCCCCCCACTGCACTGTTATGCAAAAATTGCAGTATCTGCAGCTTCAAGTCCTTGTCAGGACCTACAACTATTCTTTCCCTCATGTATAATACTCCTTTCCTTAGCATATAGGTGCTATTGGCAAGAGGATTATGCTGGAGCTGTAGAATGGTAGCCTGTAACCTGGGATCAGTGGAGTAAGATGCCTTCACTTGAGTGATAAAATAAGAAGTAGCAGTTGAAAACATCAGCAACTGCACATCACTTTGAGGGCACCTAGATAAAACATCAGCTACTAGATTCTCCTTCCCTTTCTTGTATAAAATGCTGTAATCATATCCTATTAACTTGGCTAACCATTTTTGCTGGCTAGGAGTTGATATTCTTTTCTCCATCAAGTATTTCAAACTCTGATGATCAGTCCTAATTATGAAGTGTATGCCAATCAAGAAGGTCTCCATTTTTTAATAGTTGTTACTATTGTCATCATCTCTTTCTCATAAACTGATAGGGTCTGGTGTTTGGGGCTCAAAGCCTTGCTCATGAAGAGCAAGGGATGCCCCTCTTGCATGAGCACTGCACCTAAACCAGTGCCGGATGCATTCGTCTCTATGGTGAATTCTGTTTTTAAATTGGGAAGAGCCAAAACATGAGCTGATGTCATTGCCTTTTTGAGCTCCTCAAATGCTAAGGTTGCTTGAGCTGTCCAAGAGAACTGATCCTTTTTTAGTAATTTAGTGAGTGGCCTAGCAATAAGACCATATCACTTTATAAATCTTCTATTATAGCCAGTAAGTCCCAGAAAACCTCTTAATTGCTTGATAGTTCTTGGGATAGGCCACTCTATCATTGCCTTAACCTTGGTGATGTCAGTTGTGGCTCCTTGTTGAGTGATAACATGGCCTAAGTACTCTACCTCAACTTGCTTAAACTGGCACTTACGCAACTTGACAAACAAGCTGTTCTTCTGCAGTATCTTGAAAGCCTCCACAAGATGTAGTAAATGGTCTGCCCAGGTAGGACTATAGATCAGTATATCATCAAAAAAAAAACTAATATGAATTTCTTTAGGTAAGGCTGGAAAACTGTGTTCATGAGGCTTTGAAATGTAGAAGGTGCATTTGTCAGCCCAAAGGGTATGACAGCAAATTTATAATGCCCATTATGTGACCTAAAGGCAGTCTTCTCGATGTCCCTCTCAGCCATTCTAATCTGATGATACCCAGACCCGAGGTCTAGTTTAGAGAAAAACTTAGAGCCTCCCAATTCATCTAGTAGTTCTTCTATGACAGGTATTGGGAATTTATTTTTGATGGTGCTTCTTTTAAGCTGCCTGTAGTCAATACAGAGCCTCCAAATGTCATCTTTCTTTTTAACCATCACTATGGGGGATGAGTAGGGACTAACACTAGGTCTGATAACCCCTGCATCTAGCATTTCTTGAATCATCTTTTCTATCTCATCTTTTTGACTAGTTGTGTATCTATGGGTCTTACATTCACTGGAGGGTCCCTTCTTTTGGGATAATTCTATGATCTTGAGTCCTTTAAGGTGGTAGAGTGGTAGGGATCTCAAAGAGTGATGAGTACTGGTCCAAGAGTTGCTACAGATCAGAGGCCAACTCAACTTTCTGGGAGTACAATTGAGAGTTTACTTCTTGAAATATTTGTACTTATGCTACTAACATCATGCTCAGCTGACCAGATTTGGCCAGCAATTTGTCCATGCTACTGCTATCAATAACCTTTGTATCACCAGATGGGCTGCCTATCAATGACACTTTCTTTCCCCCTGTGGTAAACTCCATCTTCAGCTGTTTAAAATTCCACTTAATGTCACCCAGTGTAACTAGCCACTGGATTCCTAGCACCAGATTTGTTCCCCCTAAAGGCAATACCAGCATATCAACTTTAAACAACACTCATTGCATCTTCCAGCTAACCCCTCTACTCATGTAGGAACTGTGTACTTTGTGGCCATTGGCAACTGCCACAGAGAATGAGGGTATAGTCTCCAGTCTGCATCCCAGCCTTTTAGCTACATTCAGGTCCATGAAATTATGAGTAGAATCCGAATCTATCAATACATAAACCATTTTCCCTTTAATACCTCATTTCACCCTCATGGTCCTGTAATCAACTTTTCCATCCAAGGCATGAACAGACATTTGAGGGCTTAATTGAGAGTCTTCATGAAGCACCTCTTCTGACAAACAGTATGCTACATCCCATTCCCCCCCCCCCTCTTCTTCTACTTCTAACAAATACAGTTATTTTCTCCTCTTATAGTTGTGATTTTGGGTGTATTTCTCATCACACCAGTAGCACTGGATTTTAGCTCTTTTTTCATCTAATTCTGCAAGAGTGAGTTTTCTAGAAAATTCCATTGCAGGTTTATGTTCAGAATTTTTGTGGTTGTCATAAGTATTGCTGAGAGATCTGGATCCTGAAGCCTAAGAAGAGGTTGGAGTAGTAAGCAATGGTCTAGACCCTCTAATGGTTCCTTGGTTCTGCTCCTTTTGCAATTTCAGTGAATACTCAACCAACTTGGCTAGGCAATAGGCTTTCCTGAGAGTTCTTGGTTCAAGCAACCTCAATTTCAGGTCTCAAATTTCTCAAGAAAGTACTGATGGCTTGTTCTTCTGACAAATCCACACCAGTTAAAAGGTCATCAAATTTTTTCAGAAATTCCTCTACAAATCCTGTTTGTTTCAACCCAACTATCTCTTATATGGGGTTAGTATGCAAAGCTTCCCCAAATCTTTAGTATAAAGCCCTAACGTAATCATTCCAATTTGGGAGTTCTCTTCCTAATCTTGATTTTAGTAGAGTTTGGTGTCATTGCAAAGCTTTACCCTCAAAATGAATCGAAGCTAGTTTAACTTTCATTTCTTCCGGGGTTTCATCAATATCAAAAAACTGTTCACATTTGTATATCCATCCTCTGATTTCCTCACCGCTAAATTTAAGAAAATCGACTCGAGAATACCTGGTATTTATGTGGTGATTTTGAGGACCATTGCTGTGGAACCTCCCATTCGCCGGAGCAACACCATGATTAGGGTACCCATTCTCCTATACGCTGCCATTCGTCGGAGCTGTCGCTACCTGTGGGTTAGTCAAAAGTGTAAGAATCTGATGAATTTATCCCATTGTATCCAATTGCTGTTGTCTTACTTCTCCCAAAGAAGCTTCATGTTTTTCCCCCCATTATCCGTAGTTGTTCATTCAAGGTACCGATATCTCGTCGGAGTTCATTAGTTCTCGTGCCGTCCGCCATTAACGTTATTCAAAAAGCTGCTGGCTCTAATACCAATGTAACGTTCAAATTGGAATTAGAGTAATATGAAGAATGAAGATTACAATGACTTGTTATCCTAAGGAATCAATGGAAGAATGATCCCTGAACAGACTAACAAGAAATGAAATGCTTACAGAGAATTAAGAAGAAAAAAATACAGTTTCTATTCAATGAAATGAACCCTTTTTCCCCTTTCCCCTTTTTAACTGCTAACTGCCCTAACCTTCTTTAGCTAACAACTAACCGATTCTTGGAAATAGCTATGGAAATGACTATACTATCCCTCACTTATTGCTCTATTTACAAGTATGCCCTTTCTCTCCATTTAGTCGTGTAACACATTGTTGCTTTTTTGTTTCCCAATGTTGCTTAATTCTTTCTTCGCTTCTCTTCTATATATCCAGCTTGGTGTTTTTTTTTTAGTTTAATTGAAAACCGAACTCATAACTCCAACATAAAGGAATCCATATTTTGTACACCTCAAAATAATTTATTTTCTTGTACAAACAAAAATAGCACGTATAGAAGTAACACTGTCAGAATGCTCGTGCGAAGATACGTTCATACCAATTGATTATTAAAATAAAATAAAGCGTGGTTTTTTTGGTAAGGACCAAGGGAAATGATTTTCTTTTTTTAAAGAAAAAAGTACTCCGTAGTTAAGAAAATTGAACAATGAAGATTTATTTTTCTGTAGCTAAAAGATAGACCAAATTATGTAGCTTGGGCATAATATATAGAACCTTCGCGAAGTCTGTATTGGGTAAAAATTATCGTCTTCGGTCAGCGCCTCGAGTTGGTAGACCGAAGAGAAAACGAGCTGGCGCTCCGAAGGGAAAATAATCGATCGTGACTGAATCACCAAGGTCAACGCCCGAAGGCGAGACCGAAGAGAAGTTAAGCTCTCAACTTCGGGGGCATGGCACCCTCTTCGGATATCAAGGTCAGATGACCGAAGCCCGTGGCAGGGCTTCGGTTAACACCTCGGTCCCAACGGCTTTGTAGCCCATTACTCTGCCCCACTAACTCACCCATGTTGCTCAGCAGATCGTGGGAGAAGAGCATGCTGATGATGGAGAACGTGGGCAAGGCCCTTAGGCCTATAAATAGATGCTCATTTTGTAATATAGGCATCCAGAAAATTGTACTGAAACTCTGTCAAAATCTGTTCTCAGCATTCATATATTGAAATCAGTTATTTCTTCGCATTTATATCTTTTTCGTGAATTTATTCGACTTTGATACAGAGATTTGCTTATATTCGAATCCAAATTCGATTTGTGTTCCTAAACTGATTTAGGCCCATACAAATTGGCGCCGTCTGTGGGGATATAAGCAGTAACGCTTTGTTCCAAAGTTCCGTTTTCATTTTCTGTCAAGAGTTTCCGATTTGACGTTATGGCTGATAACGACAACGGTGGTAATAACGGCGATCGGGTTGGCGTTCCGCAGAACCAACAGCCCATTGCCCCGATGACAACAGAAGAATTCCAAATGTATGTTGTCACTACGTTAAGAGCTCTCCAAACCAAGCAGGATGAGCAAGCAAGAATTAACAATGCCGACATCAAGAGGGTTTTGATCGACCCCGGTAGCTCAGTGAATATCATCAGCTACGGGGCCGTGAAGCAGATGTGGCTAAAAGGGGAAATCGTCCCCAAATCAACAGTGTTGGCTGGTTTTAATAACTCAACGGAGAAGACGTTGGGTGAGATCACGCTAAAGACATTCGCCGAGGGTGTCACTAAAGAGACACTGTTCCAAGTTATGCCCGAGGATCTGGCTTACAATGTGATCCTCGGGAGGCCATGGATCCATTCCATGGAAGCTGTTCCTTCAACTCTGCACCAAGTGATCAAATTCCCAACGCCTTGGGGAGTTCGGTCAATTAAAGGGGAACAGCGGGTAGCAAGGGAGTGCTACTCGGTCGCACTAAAGAGCGGAGTCGCCCCGAGCGGGCCACAAAAATAGCAACCAACGCGGCCGGGGTCAAGCGAGGCGAACCTCCAAAATGAAATTGAAAAGATCCCGGCCTGCGTGCAAGAGCCTCGGAAGCAAAGAGCCGAGGACTCCACCATCGAGGAGCTGGACTCTTTCATTCTCTTGAAAGAGTTCCCGGAGAGGAAAGTACATATCGGCTCGGAGTTGGACCCGAAGTCGAAAGAGGCGATCATGGAGGTTTTAAGGTCCAACCATGACTGCTTCGCTTGGGCTCATTCAGACATGACGGGTATCGATCCGGAGATCATGACTCACAAGCTGAATGTAGATCCAAAGTTCACCCCGGTGAAACAAAAGAAGAGACCTCACGCTGGGGTGAAAAAGAAGGCGATTGAAGATGAAACTACGAAGCTGCAAGAAAATGGTTTCATAAGAGAGGTCAAATATCCCGAATGGCTGGCAAACGTGGTAGTTGTGCCGAAGAAAAATGGCAAGTGGAGAATGTGTGTGGACTACACCGATCTGAATAAAGCTTGCCCAAAAGATTCTTACCCATTGCCACAAATCGACAAGTTAATAGACTCCACGGCTGGACACAAACTATTAACTTTCCTGGATGCGTATTCGGGGTACAATCAAATCCTCATGGATCCCGAGGACGAAGAGAAGACATCGTTCATCACCGACCGAGGCACCTTCTGCTATAAGGTGATGCCCTTCGGGCTGAAGAATGCCGGGGCGACCTACCAAAGGCTGGTATGTCGCATGTTCAAGGATTATATCGGCAAGTCTATGGAGGTCTACATAGACGACATGCTCATCAAATCGATCCAAATGGAGGATCATTTGAATCATCTGAAAGAAGCTTTTGCTGTGTTGAGACAGTACGGTATGAAATTGAACCCCGAGAAGTGCGCCTTCGGCGTAGGATCAGGCAAGTTTTTAGGTTTCATTGTCTCCGAGCGGGGAATCGAAGCCAACCCAGACAAAATCAGAGCCATTGAAGAAATCCCCGAGGAGCTTACCGGGGTAAAAGAAGTTCAACGTTTAACTGGCCGAATCGCTGCCTTGAGTCGCTTTATCTCGAGGTCCTCGGAGCGATGCCACAAGTTCTTCTCCGTTTTGAGAAAGAACAGCACTTCGAGTGGACGCCGGAGTGCAAACAAGCGTTGAAAGATTTGAAGCAATATTTGGCTAACGCACCGTTGCTTGCCAAGCCAAAAGAAGGTGAAACGTTGCTAGTCTATTTGGCAGTGTCCGAGGTGTCGGTGAGTGCTGTGCTGGTTCGGGAAGAGGACGGCAAGCAGCAGCCAATTTACTATGTAAGCAAGACACTCCTCGACGCCGAAACCAGGTATCCACATCTGGAGAAGTTAGCTCTTGCTTTGCTCATTACTGCTCGAAAACTTCGGCCATATTTTCAATGCCACCCAATAGCTGTAGTTTCAACCTTCCCTTTGAGAAATATATTGCACAAGCCTGAGTTATCGGGGAGGTTGTCCAAATGGGCGGTTGAGTTAAGTGAGTACGACATCACCTATCAACCTCGAACTGCCATTAAGTCCCAAGTCTTGGCAGACTTCGTGGCCGACTTTAGCATCGGGATTCTACCCGAGGCGGAAAAGGAAAACTCCGAGGCGAAGGGATCCCCTTCGGGGCTATGGGTGTTACACACCGATGGGGCGACGAATTCAAAAGGTTCGGGATTAGGCATCGTACTAAGGGCACCCACCGGGGAAAAGATCAGACATTCAGTTCGATTCAAAAAAGTCACCAACAACGAAGCAGAGTACGAAGCAGCTCTAGCAGGCTTGGAGTTGGCCAAGGAAATGGGGGTTGAAAGGATCGAATTGAGGTGCGACTCACAGTTAGTGGTGAACCAAGTCCTCGGTGATTACACGGCTCGTGAGCCCAGAATGAAATTGTACTTGGATCGGGCACAAAGAATCTTGGCTCAGTTCCAAGAGTGGCAAGTCAAACAGGTACCTCGGGAAGAAAATACTGAGGCCGATGCTCTGGCCAATCTTGGCTCGGCGATCGACGAAGCACACTCGGGGACTGACTCCGTGGTTCGGCTGTTGTCCGCGCAGATGAGAGAAATGAAGTTGCAAGTAAACTCGGTGGACAACCGATGGGATTGGCGAAGTAAGTTCATTTCTTACTTCAACTCGGGGACTGTCCCCCAAGATAAGAAAGAAGCTAAGAAGCTGAGAACCCAAGCGGCCTCGTATCACATGATTGAAGGTAATCTTTACAAGAGGTTATATTGCGGCCCGATGGCCAAATGCTTGGGTCCCGATGAGGCTAGATACGTCATAGCCGAAGTGCACGAAGGCGAGTGCGGCAATCACTCCGGGGCGAAATCCTTGGTGCGTAAGCTGCTAAGAGCTGGTTATTATTGGCCCACGATCAGTGCCGACGTAAGGGATTTTGTGCAGAAATGTGACAAGTGCCAACGCCATGGGCGAATGATCCACCAGCAGGCCGAGCCTCTTCATTCGGTGGTGTCGCCATGGCCCTTCATGAAATGGGGAATGGACGTTGTTGGACCATTGCCCAAGGGAAAGGGTGGTGTTCGTTTCATCTTAGTGCTGACTGATTACTTCACCAAATGGGTAGAAGCAGTGGCTCTAACCGAGGTGAAACAAAGGCAAGTAATTGACTTCATCAAAAAGAGCATCATCTACAGGTTCGGCGTCCCAAAAGAGATTGCCTGCGACAACGGCAAACAGTTCATGGGGGCGGCCGTCACCAATTTCCTCGAGCAGTGGGGAATCAAAAGAATAGCTTCAACTCCGTATCACCCAAGTGCAAATGGCCAAGCCGAGTCCTCGAACAGGATCATAATTGAGAATCTCAAGAAAAGGCTCGACGAGAAAAAAGGCCCTTGGCCCGAGGAGTTACACGGGGTCCTATGGGCCATGCGAACCACTGAAAAGAACAGCACCGGGGAGACTCCCTTTTCACTGGCTTACGGCATGGACTCTCTCATCCCCGTTGAAGTGGGCGAACCAAGTCTTCGGTACGCCCACACAACCGAGGATGCGAACCAAGAAGCAATGCGCATAGAGCTAGATCTGCTCGAGGAGAAAAGGGAACTAGCTTTGGTTCGATTAGTAGCTCAAAAGAGGCAGATCGAAGCATACCTCAATAGAAAGGCTAAATTCAGGGACTTCAAGGTTGGAGATTATGTGCTGAAAACTACGAATCAATCAACAAAGGAGAAGAACGGGGGAAAGCTCGTAGCAAATTGGGAAGGGCCCTATAGGGTCAAAGCAGTTGTTGGAAAAGGTTCTTATCAGATCGAGAATTTGCAAGGAGAGCCCGAACCCCTGAATTGGAATATCTCCAACTTGAAGCGATACTACTTCTAGCCGAGGTAAACATCTTCCCAAGCCCTTTTAATCAAGCAGCCCCGAGCCGAACAGTGCTCCCACGGCATCAATAAAATGTACTAACTTACTCCTCGTTCCATCTTTTGCTTGACCTTTTCAGGAAGCGAACCGAACCGATTCCAATGCTCGGATCTTCATCAAGATTCACACCCGAACACTGGGGGGGAGTGAGAAGGGTTGATATCGGGGTCGACATCGAGCCTCCCAACCGATGCCTATCTGTCCGACAACCGGGGACTCGTGCCCGAGGATTAGATTTAGTACATTGTAATTAGCCCGATAGCGGCCTCTGCTCTTATTTTTGTGTCTTTAAATTTGTTGTCTTTGCCCGAGGTCCGTTTCGACTCGGTCTCGTGTAACGCGGCCTCTTCGGGCCCATGAATGTTAATAAAATGACTTGGTTTCCATTCACATGACATGACTTTGGTTTCATTCATTTTATTTATTTATACAAATCTTGCACACCGAAGCTGCACAATGCCTCGACTCGAGGGCGAGACGTCGTCCTAAGTTTGCATCAGTTATATTCCAAAAGTGTTCGACATACGAATGGAAAATCAACACACAAAATTCACAAAGCGATCTTTCATTAAAAGCCCGGAGGCTGAAGTTACATACATCCAAAAATGACCCGAGGGTCAAACATAAGTACAAAGGCCCGAAGGCTAACACCTAAAAAAGGCACGAAGGCCTCAAAAATGAAAAACATCAAAAATTCACTAAGGCAACGCCCCATCGGCATCTCCACTGCCCTCCTCGGCGCTTTCGCCCTCGTCATCTGACCCCTCGCTCGAGGGGAGCTCGTCCACGATCCTCTGAGCCTCGGTCGCAGCTGCCTGTGCCTTGACAATTTCGTCCTCTAGCACGATACTCCCGACCTGAACTTGCTCAAGAGTGCTGAGCCTAGTCTTGACAACGGCCCATGTTTCCTCGAACTTTGCCCTCGTTGCTCTAGCCTCGGCTCGCTCGTTGAGGTAGGCGATTCGGCCTTCAAGCTGGGACACTTTGCCTCGAAGAGCTGGCACTTCATCTACCTGGCCTTGTAGCTCGAGGAGTTTGGCGTTATATTCTCCAAGCTTGCCGCGATATCTCTCACCTGCCTCAATGGCTTCGGTCTTGGCTCTGAAAAGGTCGGCCTCCAGGCGGGCATTCTCAAGGCTCAACCTCGAGCGCTCAGCGGCATACTCTTCTGTCACAGCCCGGACACGAGCTTCGGAGGATTCCGTTGCTGTGCGAAGATCTGCCTCGGCTTTAGCCGAAACTTCATTGGCGCGCTCCAGCTCATTGTTCAGAACTGTGAACCGACGCTCGAGCTCGGTAATCTGTCCCCTGAGGACCTTCTTCTGCTCATCCCAAGCGGAGGCAGCTGCTCGAATCTCATTGGCTCGGTCCCGTTCGAGGCGAACAGCCTGCAGCGCGAGGACCAAGCTCTGCAATTGAAACATGTGTCAATATTCAAAGATTGGCGAGACAGGTTACGAAAAGGGGGCATTGAAACTTACCCGAAGAGCAGAAGCGGCGGAGACGCCCATCAAGCTCATTGGGCTCAGGTTTCGAAGGGCATGAGCCTCGGCGGGACCGAGCAGGCCATCAAGAGCCGCAATATCTTCTTTCGTGGCATCCAGCAAGTTAGCGTCGGGGTATACCTCCAAGGCCCGAGCCGCAATGTTTGTGGGCTTCGGTGAGTCCCTTGAAGCCTTGACCATGTTCTTAATCAACCCCCCGCCCACCTTCGTCTTGCCCTTTCTCCTCGCGGCCTCTTGATCAGACTCCTCCACGTGTATGACCTCGGTTGATCCACCCACTTCAACCCTTTCTGAAACGGGCTCGGGGACTGGATCTGGCCTCTCTTCGGGAACCGGAGGGGGTAGTTCCTCGTCGCTAGGCTCGTCCACTAGCCCACGGCGTTGAGCAACGGGAGCCACAGCAGCGGAAGCGGCAACCTCCTCGACTCGAGGACCTTTTGCCTTAGTAGCCCGCTTCGAAGTCGCCCTTTTCCTTTTGGCACCTGGGGCAGGAAGAGGAGCAATTTGTCTAACATAAGTATGAGTGGCGGTAGAAATACAGGAAAACCTACCCAAGAAAATTTCACCTTGTGAGGTCCCTTGGCTCGAGGAGGCTTTAGCTTTCTTCTCCTCGACAAGCTTCTTCGCCATCGCCGCCATCCTGGCGACCCCTTCGGTAACATCGGTCACCAATTTCTCACTTCTCTTCGCCTTTTTGCTTCCTTTCTCTTCCTCTCCGCCCTCCACCTCCGCCTCGGCCTCTTCCTCCTCGTCAACCTCCCTTACGGCCTTGCTGGGGAGACCTGTATAAGCAAAATGGGAAAGTTAGTTAAATAATTTAAAGTGAAACCTAACGTCCCAAAATTAACAACTCACCGTGCCTCTTGCACGCCCATCGGTTCTCAGGCAGGGCGGCTAGCACCATCCACTGCCGTTCGGGACGTTTCTTCGGTCGCATAACCTCAGTCACCCATTCGAGCAGGTTCCTCGGGGGCACGACCATCACTTTTTCAGCTGCAAGTCGAAGAAGGGGCTGAGAAACAGTTGTTATAATTCCAAAACCAAAGGAAAGGAAATAAACACTTACGCTGAGCGTTCCACGCCTCGGGGAAGCCGGGCTCGGCGGATAACAGCCTCGTGGGAACGAGCACGAACCGATCGTTCCACCCTCGGTCTCCATGATCCTCGCTCTTGCTTAAAATTGCGTACGAGCCCCGGGGCAAGAGGGCAACCACCCCGGCTTTATGGAAATAGGGGTAGTAGAGCGATATCAAGTGCTGAAAAGTGAAGGGCAGCCCCGAGATGTCACTCAAGTACTCGAGGGCCTGGACGACCCTCCAAACCCCGGGCCCAAGTTGGGCGAGGCAAAGATTGTAGGATCTGCAAAACCTATCAATTATTGGATGTACGGGCAGGTCAAAACCTATGGTGAAAGGGTAAGTAAAGACCGAGGAGTATCCTTCAACGTGTGTAGACGCGGCCGAGCCAGGCGCCGGGATCCTAATCTCCACTTCGGGGCCCCAGCGGCAGTCGGCCCGAACCGCTTCAATCCTTTCCTCGGTTATGATACTCGGGGTAACGTGGACGGGGATATTTCTTTTCTTCCCTTTCTGAGCATCTGATTGGGCATGGACTTTCAAGTCCTTGTCATTGTTAAAACTCGAGGGGATGACCAACCGAGGGTCAATCTCCACCTCGAGTGGAATTTTCCTCTTTGATTTCTTTGAGGGGCCAGCCTCGGTCTCCCCCTTTGAGCCGCTAACCTCGCTCACCTCGGCCGCTCCGACCGAGCCACCCATCGCCCTCACATCAGCGACATCATCACCCTCAATATCGTCACCCACTTCCAAATCCACATACTCGCTGGCCTCAGCTGAGCCACGACCCGCCTTCGCTTTACGTCTCAGGGGAGTGGGAGCGGCAGACGTGGCCTCGCCACCGTCTCCCGCTCCAGCCACCTGCAATGGTGGCACGGAAGGAACGGCTTCATCATTCACTGCCATGGCCGCAAAGCGTTCCGCTCTCTCGCCGGAATCGCTTGAGCCCTGACCAGAAACAGTAGCAGAAACGTTAGCAGACATGCTGGGAATCAGAGAACAAAATAGAGAGAAGTTTTGAACGGAAGTGACAATGGCGGCTGAAAGAATCTTGGTTGTTGTTCTTAAAGCAAAATGTTAAAAGTGAAGGCGAAAAGGGCAGAAGTGAGGTATTTATAGTGTTTGTACACGTGCAAGTAGGTGAAACTAATGATGACTGAAACGTTGGAGAAAACGAAAAGACGGCGCGACCGTTCAGAGACCTATCATGAGCCGCCACGTAACACGGAACGGCGACCCTACAGATGCGCAACTTTTTGAAAATTCGTGGATAGGGTCACGCCACGTCAACTTCCCGCTCGAACTCATTCCACTCCTCGGCGACTTCAGCGTCTACCGAGGAGTGGGGGGACTATACTCCTGGAAATAGCTATGGAAATGACTATACTATCCCTCACTTATTGCTCTATTTACAAGTATGCCCTTTCTCTCCATTTAGTCGTGTAACACATTGTTGCTTTTTTGTTTCCCAATGTTGCTTAATTCTTTCTTCGCTTCTCTTCTATATATCCAGCTTGGTGTTTTTTTTTTTTAGTTTAATTGAAAACCGAACTCATAACTCCAACATAAAGGAATCCATTTTTTGTACACCTCAAAATAATTTATTTTCTTGTACAAACAAAAATAGCACGTATAGAAGTAACACTGTCAGAATGCTCGTGCGAAGATACGTTCATACCAATTGATTATTAAAATAAAATAAAGCGTGGTTTTTTTGGTAAGGACCAAGGAAAATGATTTTCTTTTTTTAAAGAAAAAAGTACTCCGTAGTTAAGAAAATTGAACAATGAAGATTTATTTTTCTGTAGCTAAAAGATAGACCAAATTATGTAGCTTGGGCATAATATATAGAACCTTCGCGAAGTCTTTATTTAATACTTCAATAAAAGACCATCAATTGTTCTTAAAGACTCGTAAGGGTTTGTGGGGGGCCAAGGTCCGGGGTTTTTTGGAATAACGGGAGATATTACTTTACTTTACTACTATTATATAGACCACAGTTTGAGGAGCTTGGGGTCGTCCTACTTGCCGACCCCAAGTAGCCACTTTTAATACTACTTCTTAAAACATGGTCTTTTTTAGGTATAAATTGACTTTTGGGTAGCCACTTTTAGGGCTTCTAATTAGAATATAATCAATTTTTTTAAAATAGGTATAAGATAATCACAACTTCAAAATGCGGCAAAAAAAAGTGGAATATAAACTTCGGGAATTCTCTTGGAGTTTGAACTTATACAAGAAACTCTAAAATAGTGTCCAAAAGTTTTGAACAAAAAAGTTAAATTTTAGAAACATTGCCCTGAAGTTTTAGAGAAATAGAGGTGCGTAATGAAGGTCGTGCAGCTTCATCGACCATATGGAGAGCTCAGGTTTTCTCAGTGAATTATGTTGATTGTATATCGTTGATTAACTTAATGATTTAACAAATTAATATTTCCTGTTAAGTCCTTATTTGTGAAAAATAATAATTTAAACACTCAAAGGAGAAAGATGTTGATAATAACCTTTACGAACAAGATTGAGACAGCTAGAAAAATTACATAAATCAATAATAATTAACAAGAAAATTTAAAATAAAAAATAAGAGTATTATAGAAAATAACAAAACAGCAAAAATTCAATAAATTATCAGTGTAAACTTGGGCCCGTCCTCGCACGGGCCTTATGTCACTAGTAGGTGTAATAGGTGTTGGTTCAACTTCAACTTCAACTTCTTCTACAATGCTTATTCTTACTATTTTTGTTGTCAATATATTTATTTATCTTTAGTATCTTCGTTATACATTTTATTCTTGTATATTTTAAAGTTATTTTTAAAACACTTTTTTTGAGCCGAGGGTCTATCAGAAGCATCATCTCTACCTCACATAAAATAGAAATGGGGTCTGTGTGCACCTCAACTTTCCTCAAACTCCATTTATGGAATCGTATTAGGAATATCATGTTGTCGTAGAGTCGGTTCAATTTTCACTATTTCATTTCAGATTGCTATCCTCTCATAAATACTCTCTTTGTCCTAAAATAATGGTCATTCTTAATTACTTATTTTTAGAACCAAAACAAGTTCAATTTAGAATATATTATTAAAGGTACATTAATAATATATTCTTGTTATATTTGACAATGAAATAAATAGAGCAATTAGCTAAAGTAGACGTAATAGTTAAGATTTAGAATGAAAAATTGAACATTTATAAGAGGACTGAGGGAGTAGCATTTGTTTAATTTCTCTTATACATGATGAATCTTTGGTCCAGACTCTTCTAATTTGACAGGTGTACTACAAATAAAAGCTATCTTTTATTATAGGCCAAAATACATAAACAGCCCCTTAAATTTGTCCATAAATTTCACCTAGGCACCTGAACTCCACCCCTGTCCATTTGAACACCTTAACTATGTAAAAAGTGTTTCATTTAGGCACCTTTTGCCCAATATTTCAACAAGAAAAGGCGTGTGTAGCTCACATGCGGTGACTTGGCAAAGAAGCCAATGAATAAGTGACACATAGACCTTTTTAATTCTAAATAATCTATTGAAAAAGCTATAGATTAAAAAAAATATTGTATTATGCTTTACCCCCTCCCCCACCCCTATACTTCTTCCCCAAAATACAATTTCTCCATTTGCTTGCAGTTGACCAAATCTATGACCTTCATCAAAGGCTTCCACGATAATCAAACAACAATTAGACCATAGTATATTATTTAAGTACTTTATCCTTGCTGGAATTTTGATTACCGTTTCTTCCAATTTGGAGGAATATATTGTTCATATATGAAAAATGGGCATGAAACTTGGTCACTGTGTACAACCAAGATCACTTCTTTATGGTTGCTGGGTTTTGATTCATTTTAATTTCACTCGTTATTCTTGAGGTGAACCTATAAAAAGATCTAAATGCTACGTTCTTTATTTTTGCGAAAAAGAAAGAAAGAGATACATCTGGATCTTTAAAACATTTCCGGCCATCATCTCCATTTTTTCCGGCAATATGTTTCTCTCCAACGACCAGTCAAAGAGTCTAACAATACATCCTCAATGACAGACCTCTAGAATACCACCATTACACTCCACATGCATTTCAATGTCACAACATACATTTACACTATTAGAAATATTAAAAGGCAGGTTCTTGAAGTTCAAGTTTCAGAAATTCGTGATTTCAACAAAAGTAGCGAAAGAAGTTGGCGAAGATAAAGCACTTAGCGAGTTGACGTGGTTGTATAAACAGATAAAATATTCTTTTTTAATTTTTCTTTCTTCTTTTAATTCCTGGGGAGCCACGTCATCAACAATGCCTTAGCAGGTCACAGCCTCAAAAGAGAGTGTGAAGCACGCACTCTGACACATCAGCAAGAGGTGCCTAAATGAAGCACTTTTTAAGGGGCTGTTTATGTATTTGGCCTTTATTATACCTGAAGCATCACGCATGTATAGGCTAGCTAAAACTGAACATATTCACAAATGCTTACATCAATTATGCATTTATTAGTTGAAACTTAACTTTTACAAGATAATGAATAGGACCTTAGACCATAAAAGCGGCGTTAAGCGATTTCCACTCTTGGCTTATAAGTTGTTGAAAACTACGCTATTTTTCCCTTATTGGATTCCTCCGTCCAATTTTACTTGTCTCTATAATTTGAAGAAATTATCCTTAACTATTTGTTGAGTATAAATTTAAAACTGAATTTGTTAATTGTTTTCAATTATATCTTATTATTTAAAGTAGAAATAGTTCTCTTAATTAATGCCAAATTCTCACGAAATATTTATAATATATGTAATTTAATAAATTATACTTTGTATTCATTATTTTCTTAATAGGCGTGAAAAAAGCTACAGTGACAATTGAAGAGAGACGAAGAAGCAGTTGTTAATTCGATGTTTTGTGTATTTTCTCTATCTTGTTCGATCGGCTCTTGATAACCTTATTTTTTACGCATTAAAGGAGAAAGAGGATAAATATTTTGTGCAATGATAATGACATGCTGTTACCTGGAAATCAAAATAATGACATGCTGTTATCAGTTATATTAGGCCTGCTACGACCATCAGTGGACCATAATTTGATGTTTGGAATTTGGAGTACTTTCAATTCGACTTAAGAGTATCTATTATCATTCCAAAGATAAATATAGTTTTATATGATAGCAACCACACCATAAGTAATAAGGAAAAGATGAAAATATGTTTTTAGTTTTATGAAATTTGTGATCAAACCCCAAGAATATTTCTATGCCTCGCACTAAACTTTTTGATTGATAGAGTCCTCTCATCATTCTGAGAAAAGGGAAGACAATAATGATATCCCCAACTAAGGTTGTCTGGTGTTTATTTGGAGCAATTGAGGCAAAAGAATAAAGATATCATCTTCCCCACTTACTTATAGTTGATTGTCAAATAATTGCATAAGGTAACGACACAAAACCAAGTTCATGTCTCATTTACTTTCCAGCTGCTTCAGTTGGTGGAAGATTAATTTATTATTATCAAGTAGACTTTAACAGTACAAGAGATAATTGATTAATGACCAACTTCTATCCATGGAATCACTTCTTTTTGCATGCATATTGACTATGACTTCCCCTAAGACACGAAACTTGCTTTACGTCTTATGTCTTTCCACTAGTGATTTGAGACCAAGGTCATGGGCCCTGTGGGTGGTTATTTCTTTCCCTTTTGATTGAATTGATAATGTGATCACCTAATTACCATCAGTTGTAATTTCTGTAGATATATTCTATACCAATAATGTAAAAGAATGGGTCGCCTAAAATACGTCAAATAAAATACGAAGAAAATGAGTCTACTATAGTCTGAAGACTCTGAAGGACCATAATCTTACGACCAGAAAGGATGATATATAAGACTATTTATAGATAGAAAGTTACATAATACATATATTACCTCAAGAGCAAGTAGTATATATTTTATAGCTTTGAGATATATGAGTGTAGAGCGGTTGGTATTACAAATGACGTTGTTGACAAGGTTGGCTAAGGAGCCAATAAGAGTACTGAAAGATGGCATTCCATTATTTGCTCCTTGTTTTAGAGCTCACTGTGGATTATAAATTTTATACTTGCAACTCTGTATATAGTTAAGTAATTTCGAAGCTACACATTAATGATGCTCCCTCATTGCGTGTATATATATATTTCATATACGGCACTTTTTTTTCATTTTAGTTCGTTTATTAAAAAATTACACTTCAGAAATATTTCATTAAGTACCTTTAAATTTTTCTACAGATCCCACTTGTATGATTACATTAGATATGTTATTATTGTACTTTTAAATTTTTCATTGTTCCCATTGATAACGTACACTTTTATAGGAGTTAATTTTACCGGTGGTCACTCAACTATTGTTTCATTACTATAAAATCACTTTTGTTTCTTTTGTTACCCAAAAGTCACTCAATTATTGCTTCATTACCACAAAGTAACTTTTGTTTCTGTTGTTACCCAAAAGTCACTCAACTTTCCTCAGGTCTACACCAAAGTCACTCTAGCCGAATTTTATTTAAAATTCACCATAAAAATGACGTGGCATCATTAATTAAAAATAATCTTTCTTAATTATATTAACACAATTTTTTAACCCATTACACTAATTTTATCCAACCCAAGACCCAAATTGGTTTCACTACTAATTTACCCAGCGGAAATTTCACCAATTCTCTTTAATGTCTCCTTACTTGGTCGCTCATCCACCCTAATAGCCATCACAACATGCTTTCTTGGAGCAATCCTTCCAACACTCGTGAAACTTACATTCACATTCTCCTCTAAGATGCTTCTCACATTTCCAATCATTCCTGGCTAATCAACCTGTCTGTAGAGAATGATACTGCACTCTAAGCTCACGTCTACTTTAAAAGATTCTCTTTTGTTAAATGAGGATTTCCATCTCTAACCCTGCCCTCCACTCTAATCTCTCTAGAATCAATAACAGCACTGGCAGACTTGGACTCCACATTGGCAATCTGAACGTGAATAAACTCGAGTGGAGTTTCTGGTGAATCATCTAGAAGAATTCTATCTTCGGCAATTCTTAGTCCCCTGTGTTTAACAGTACAGTAAACTAGAAATATTTAATGACTTGACACAATCAACTGCAGGGTTAAGTTGTGAAATGAGTCAGGGTTAAGTTGTGAAATGAGTTTGGATCTTAGGTTGGGTAAAATTAGTGTAATGGGTTAAAGAATTGGATTAATATAATTAATAAATATTATGTTTTATTAATAATGGCACGTCATTTTTTCGATGGGTTTTAAGTAAAATCCGGCTAGAGTGACTTTGGTGTAGAGCGGAGGAAAGTTGAGTGATTTTTGGGTAACAAAAGAAACAAAAATAATTTTGTAGTAATGAAGCAATAGTTGAGTGACCACCAGTAAAATTAACTTCTCTTATAGTTGTAGAATGCTTCACATATTTCTAATACTTTTGATATGTGACAATTCTTCTTTCTTCTTAGACACCGTGTCAAATGATCAAACACCCACAGAGGGATCACCAAGTACTCCATAATGGAACTGATTTGCACCTACTGTGTTACTATGAATTAGATGTGTTTCTACTGATCTGTAACATGTACGATAATTTCATACTTTCAGTGATTGGAATGGAGAGCAAAGTACACTAACGTTAACATCACCACAAAAATGGTCTCATTCAACCATGTATTTTACGTATTTATGTTTTTAGCTCTGAGATTCGAGATTTTGTCTTTGCTTCAATGCATGCCCACTTAGCTAAGGCTACTTAAGACTTCAACTCTCCGATCGACCAAATTATTGGCCTTTTGTTTTTCAGATAAGGCCTTTCCCCATAGCTTTGTGTTTTCCATTGGTTTCCAACCTTCTAATTTTGAGTGGTCTGTAGCCACAACTTTTTGAACCTTCAATCTCGTAATAAATTTTCACTACTTGACAAATCACATAAGTGACGAGGAACAAATATTTAGTAGTTCATCAGTAGCCAATAGGTAATAAAATAAAATATATGTGTCTTTTGTTTCACTTATTCACCCTTTATACCAACGGATCTAATGAGGGCAATCGTACTATCACTTGCTTTCTTTGTTTCAATTTATGTGGTAAATATCAAATATAAGTACGGAGTTTAAAAAAAATAAAAAAATGTTTAAAATTTATGGAAAAATTATTGTACTCATATTTGAGTAGCTATAAAAGCTTTTCATTAAAGACAAATAAGAAGATTTAGATAATCTGTTTCTAAATTTAGAAAACTAAACATTCTTTTTGCAACGTACTATCAAAATTGAAAATTTGCCCATTTAGCATAAGTTTTAATGGCATTTGTTTTTGCGCGTAAGTTTTAATTTGTTGAAACATGTTCCAATTGCCACATACTGTAATATCTCAATGTCTGTGATTCATGAAACGTCCAGAACACCTGGACGTTGAAACAACGTAACTAACCAAAGGTATAAAGGTTTGAATTACTAAAACCTAACTCCAGAATCGTGGTTTGAAGTTCGAAGTGTAAATCAAACTTCTGATCTCTCATCTGAAGTTTGATTTTGGCACATTACAAATTTCGGTCACTGAGGTCGAGGTTGTATGTTTGATTTCGAGATAGCTTAGATTTAAATAATTCGTAAATTTCGGCTATGTTTTTCTCTGATTCACAGGTGACCTGGCAAATGTGTAAAATTTCCACCCACAGGCCACTTTTATTACTGGTATTTAGTTTGAAGCCATTTTTTTTATTGGTCTTATATAAGAGGCCACTTTTTGGAACTTCAATTTTTGTGGGCTGAAGTTCAAACCTCATGGATTGAACTTCATGTAAAAATTTCGCCCAGCAGCCACTTTTAATACTGGTATTTAGTTTGAGGCCACTATTTTCTTTGGTCTTACACTAGAGGCCACTTTTGGGCCTTTACTAAATAAATATTGACTTTCATTGACCGAAGTTCAGTCCATACGGCCCCTGGACTGAAGTTCCAGACTGAACTTCAGTCCATATGGCCATGGACTGAACTTCAGTCCATGGTATGGCCATGGACTGAAGTTCAATCCTTAAAGATGGAACTTCAGTCCATGGCCATACTATGGACTGAAGTTCAGTCCATGGCCATATAGACTGAAGTTCCATCTTAAGGACTGGACTGAACTTCAGTTCATATGGCCCTGGATTGAAGTTCAATCTTTAAGGACTGAACTTCAATCCGGCCTATGGACTGAAGTTCTATCTCTTTAAGCAAAAGTGGCCACAAACTAAATGTTTTGGTTTTAGTGGCCTGTGCCCAAAGACCAGTGGCAAAAGTGATCTTTCGTGCACTTTCCCCGAACTTCATGCCTAAATTATGAAGTTTCAACTTCAATCTGTAAGGGCTGAACTTTTAGGTATAGATGCGTAAACTTCAACCCTTGTGGTGGGCTGAAGTTGAATTTCAATCCTTGTGGGCTGAATTTGTGTGAAGTTCAACCCAAAAAAATTGAAATTTTAAAAAGTGGCCTCTTAGGTAAAACTAATAAAAAAATAGCCTCAAACCAAAGACCACTTCCAAAAGTGGCCTTTGGTGCACTTCGCCCGGGAAATGTTCAGTTCCAACTCTATTCCACTAATCAGTAAAACTGACACCAGGTAGCCACTTTAAGGGGTGCTAAATAATGAAATAGTCACACTTAAATAGTTAAAAAGAGCCACGGGAAACTCCAGGACAATGTTTGTAATATATGCCACTTAGATGCAGATTCTTAAGTTAAACCAGATTTGAACACATCTAAATATTACATAATTCTTTGAAGTAGGAGACTTTGAAAGCAGGTTAATCTCCAACATCTATTCACTGCTGACGATGAGCAATTCTAATATGCATTTCTATTTTTCAAATTAAACAAAGACACATTTAGACATACTTTTGGCATATCAGAACAACGTGGTTATTGATATTAAACAGCTTGTGCAGTACGGAATGTCTACCAACGAGAATTTGCATCTAAATCAAACTTATAATTAACTTAGACATGAAAAATCCACATTAACACTATTACCAGGATCATTTAATTTTAGGCATGCAAAATATAGGCATACCAATTTTGGAAGGTAAGACCAAGAAAAAAAAAGCAAATGAATTGAGTTAATTAAACAATCAAATAAAATATCACATTGACCGAAATAAAGCACTTCCTCAATCCAAAGAATGTTAACACAATTGCAACACATAAAAAAAAAAAAAAAAAAAATCCACCACATTCTGCTGCTATAACTCCATATATACCACAATGCTAATTGTACTTGTTATATATAATTGGTTATAGCTCCGATAAAACACCACAGGCACAACTTCATATCAAGACGATGAAACTTCCATTTTTAAGAACTTGGTATAGCTCTGAAATGAAATAGATCAAATAAATAGTATCATGTAACAAGATTTCTCTTCATGTTCAAATTAATTAAAACATAATTGACATATAATCAAGAAAAAGTAAGCAATAACTACCCGTGCTTCTTGGATTGGTGCTCCTTGGCCATCAGTTCAAATAAGCTACCATCATAAACACTTCTGACTGTTTCTTTCCTAAGCAATCCATCCTTGTCTTTGCAAAGTAAATATAGAATCTTCCACTCTGATAAAGCAGCAACACTGCATAATATATAATCCAGCAATTATTATATTATTCTCGCTTCAAGAGACAAAAATAAATAATAAAAATAAGTTCCTGATGCAAAATCAAGTCCAAATTAAAAGATATCGAAAGCAGTATATTACTGTCCCATTTTGTTCTTCGGTTGCTTGTTTGCATTGAGCATTTCATCCAATTCCTGCTTTGTCAAGGCGTTAGCATTTGTACGTGCATGTTTTTTGAATAGTTCCTCGAATTTTTCGTGAACAAACCTTCAAAGTAGCAAGACATACTACTATTAGTTACACTCTTCAAGTATGCTAAAATATAAGTCACGAGCATTAAGGAACACTTGTTAAAAGTTGACAATAAGAAAATAAGTTGTGTTCACAAATCATGACGACATAAACAATTTAACATGCTCAGTGTACTTTTAGTGGCTCCAATATATTAGCCATCCTTTTTCCAAAGGGGAAATTTTAACAATAGCCACATTTTGAAGAGCAAATCGACAAATAGCCAGTATTCGCAAAATTGCTGCCTAACAACCACATGAATTGTTTTTAAGGAAAAAAAATAGTGAAAACTCCATGAAAAAATCAATTAACGCGCCAAGTTATAGTTGATTTTTAGGTGAAGTTTATTTAAAGATGTTTCAAACACTGAATAAACGTAAGCTCTTAACAACAAGGTAATTAATATAAGGGGAGGAAGGGTATATACTAGGGAGGTAAGGGAGGCATGCATTAGAAATATATTTAGGTACACCAGCTGAGGCAAGGGAGGCATAATATATTTAGGTATACCTTCCTTCACTGTCGTAGACGCCACTATCACTGCCATGCTTGGCAAATTTGATGTTCTTCACTTCAATAGGAAAGAGTAGAGAAGGCCATTTCCCCTGTTAAAGTAAAGAGTTACTATCAGTTTCTCATTTTTTCCATTTTCTCCTCAAGCAAACTTGATCATCCATGAATTACTAATAGTTTTTGCTTAACACATATACCAAAAACTAATAAATTTATTTAAATCTCAACTTTCGTGTCTGATTACTATAATAACCATCAGCAAATACAAGCTGCAGTTTAAATGTGAGCTAGATATACTGACATAAGCAATCTATTTCTCGTCTCTTGTATAACAAGAGGGACGTTGTTTATTCCCAATTACCTACAAAAATGTGAGTCAAAATATGAGATTAATTACTTATTCCCTTTTACTATATAATATGGTTGTTATGATCAACTAGTTCATCTCGAGTTTAGCTTTTAATTATAGATAGCGTAAATGGTTTTGTTATATCACATTATTTAAAAGTTAAGATATCTATAGTAAGCACCCAAAAAACTTTTGTACTAAATATAAAATAAATAACCTGAAATTCCATTTTAAAAAAAAAAAAAAAAAAAAAACTATAAGCAAAGAAGGATGTATAGCATTAACAATGTGGGTTTAGCAAAAGTCTGGTAGCTTTGGTTCATATTCTGTGTATGTATTAAGAAACCACTAAAAATATGCAAACATTAAAGAGTTACTACCACTTGATATTATTATCCTAGATTCCAATTCATGAAATTTAAATCATGGATTTGCTCCTGAATGGTTAAACTACAATATTATTGTCTCATGACTATGTGCTCTTTGTCAAATATTCTCTAAAAGGTGCCAAAACTATGTGAGAAGCTTTCCTAACATTAGAAAAAGCACAGTACTAAAACTGCAAAAGAATTTAAAAACGTCATCGAACATTCCATGCAAGATAAGCTTTCTCACTTTCTGACATATGTATTAATACGACAAGAAAGGTGGTGAACTTTGGTATATTTACATGTGAACACAACTCCTTGATTGCGGGCCTACTTAGCAATAAAGCAAGAAGACAAATTGCTATACACACTTTGATGATTCCTAACTTTGAAGAATAAGCAACTCGTCTTCTTGCTAAACGGATATATACAAAGGGATAGTTCATTTATCTTTTCAGCTTAGTTCTTCTAGCTATGTCATAGTCAGTATACGAATACCTACTTTACTCTTATAGTAGTACTTATATACTCCCTCTGTTTAAGTTTACTTGTCCAAATTCAACTTTGCACTACAACCAAGACAAAATAAGAAAAATTAAACTTGTTTATTTATTATACTTTGTTGTAGTTTCTAATTAATTGGAAAGGGATTTTGAAGAATTTTACCATTTAATGTCAAGGGTAAATTAGGAAGAACATAGCTAATTTTATCTTGAATTGCTAAAAGGACAAGTAAATTAAGAATTTGACTTTGCTAAATTTGGACAAGTAAACTTAAAGGGAGTATTTTTGTTTTTTTTTTCCCTCACGAATTGCAAAATGAGATTAGAGATGAAACAACTTGTCAGTAACACACCCGTATTCAAATATATGAAATTACATACTCAAAAGAATCATAAATCTATAGTGAGACTTACAGGTCGAGTTTTCCCACTGAGGCCAGCATTTATGAAAATGGAAGCAAAAGCGGAAAGGAGAATACCACTTCCAATTTTCCGGAAACCTTGCAAATTAAAAAAATAACACTTGATCAATGATAAATTAAAAACGACAGTAGAATTTAATTGGTCTCTTGGCCACTATTTCCTTGGAGGACCTTTCATACTCCCTTTATACTACGTAGACAAAAAAAAATGGAAGAAAAATATGTAGACAGAAATTAAAACCTTGATAAGTTTCGGAAGGGTAAATAATTCCATCCTTGTTGATATCGAAGAACATAACATGCTTTTCGAGAGGGGTTGGCTCACTATTCTCAATTCCTGCAAATATGCCAAATTACAAGAATCATACAAATTACCAATCACGAAAATAGAAAACATCTTGTAGTACATATACGAGAAAATACAACAAAAGAGAACTAACTACATACCCTCTTGGTGAATGCTGTTGGAGGAAGCCATAAAATCTTAGAATATAACGAACAGAGAAAATAAAAAAGATGGAATACCAACAAGACTATGTATGAAAGATTGGAAAGTTAAGGAATAGTGGAAGTTTATATAGAAGTTGGGGTTGTGCTAACTCTTTCTTGTCACGTATTGGGATCCACAGGAAAAGTGTGCGTATATATAGACGTGTGTATGAAGTGTTGCTCGTGTGTAGTTGCTGAGTTTTTTTATCACACAAACTGTTATAAATGTATAGGAGAATATCGTAAATATGGAAAATATTATAATGGTAAGTATTTTTACCTATCCTTTATTGGTTTATACTATCCTAACTTAGTAAACATGTCAGGACTTTATCTTTAATTTGTATATAAGTATATTAATTAGCAAATGAGAAAATGCGAGCACTTGTTCCTGAGAAAACAGCAAATCAAAGTATCACGAATGTCTGTAACACCTGAAAGTTCTGTGCTGTTCTGGCAAATTTTTCGTAGGCCAGCATTGCATCCACTGGCTTTTCACTTTTATAGCGTCTGGAATTGGAACCTTTCGTTATTATCTTTATTTTATTTTCATCTCTATCTTACCGATTTTTTAATGGATTTGTTACGTACTATTTTGGCATTATTTAGAAAGAAAAAAACACACATGTGCAACAGCACATTTTTATTTTATTTTTTCCGTTTATATTATGATAATCAGAAAAATAAACAATTATGAGGACAAAATCTGTTAAAAGTAAAGTGTATGGGCCTAAATCAGTTTAGGTACACAAATCGAATTTAGATCCGAATATAAGCAAATCTCTGTATCAAAGTCGAATAATTGCACGAAAAAGATATAAACGCGAAGAAATAACTTGTTTCAATATATGAATGCTGAGTACAGATTTTGACAGAGTTTCAGTACAAATTTCTGGATGCCTATAATATAAAATGAGCTTCTATTTATAGGCCTAGGGGCCTTGCCCACGTTCTCCATCACCAGCATGCACTTCTCCCACGATCTGATCAGCAACATGGATGAGCTAGTGGAGCGGAGTAGTGGGCTGCAAAGCCGTTGGGACCGAGGTGGTAACCGAAGCCTCGCCACAAGGCTTCGGTCATCTGACCTTACTGTCTGAGTGGGGTGGCATGCCCCCGAAGCTCAAAGCTTAATTTCTCTTCGGTCGCGCCTTCGGGCGTTGACCTCGGTGATTCAGTCACGATCGATTATTTTCCCTTCGGAGCGCCAGCTCGTTTTCTCTTCGGTCTACCAACCCGAGGTGCTGACCGAAGACGATACTTTTTACCCAATACAGATAGTCCCCCCACTCCTCGGTAGACGCCGAAGTCGCCGAGGAGTGGAATGAGTTTGAGCGGGAAGTCGACGTGGCAAAACCCTATCCACGAATTTTCAAAAAGTTGCGCATCTGTAGGGTCGCCGTTCCGCATTACGTGGCGGCTCGTGATAGGTCTCTGAACGGTCACGCCGTCTTTTTGTCTTCTCCAACGTTTCAGTCATCATTAGCTTCACCTACTTGCACGTGTACAAACACTATAAATACTTCACCTCTGCCCTTTTCATCTTCACTTTTAATATTTTGCTTTAAGAAGAAAAAACAACCGAGACTCTTTCAGCCGCCATTGTCACTCCCATTCCTTTCATTCAAAACTTCTCTCTATTTTGTTCTCTGACTCCCAACATGTCTACCAATGTTTCTGCTACTATTTCTGGTCAAGGCTCAAGCGATTCCGGCGAAAGAGCGGAACGTTTTGCGGCCATGGCAGTGAATGATGAAGCTGTTCCCTCCATGACACCATTGCAGGTGGCTAGAGCGGGAGACGGTGGCGAGGCCACGTCTGCCGCTCCCACTCCCTTGAGACGTAAAGCGAAGGCGGGTCGCGGCTCAGCTGAGGCCAGCGAGTATGTGGACTTGGAAGTGGGTGACGATATTGAGGGTGACGATGCCGCTGATGTGAGGGAGGTGGGTGGCTCGGTCGGAGCGGCCGAGGTGAGCGAGATTAGTGGCTCAAAGGGAGAGACCGAGGCTGGCCCCTCGAAGAAATCAAAGAGGAAAATTCCACTCGAGGTGGAGATCGACCCTCGGTTGGTCATCCCCTCGAGTTTTAACAATGACAAGGACTTGAAGGTCCACGCCCAATCAGATGCTCAGAAATGGAAGAAAAGGAACATTCCCGTCCACGTTACCCCGAGCATCATAACCGAGGAAAGGATTGAGGCGGTTCGGGCTGACTGCCGCTGGGGCCCCGAAGTGGAGATTAGAATCCCGGCGCCTGGCTCGGCCGTGTCTACACATGTTGAAGGATATTCCTCGGTTTTTACTTATCCTTTCACCATAGGTTTTGATTTGCCCGTACACCCCATAATTGACACGTTTTGCAGATCATACAACCTCTGCCTTGCCCAACTTGGGCCCGGGGTTTGGAGGGTCGTCCAAGCCCTCGAGTACTTGAGTGACATCTCGGGGTTGCCCTTCACTTTTCAGCACTTGATCTCGCTCTACTACCCCTATTTCCATAAAGCCGGGGTGGTTGCCCTCTTGCCCCGGGGCTCATACGCAATTTTAAGCAAGAGCGAGGATCATGGGGACCGAGGATGGAACGATCGGTTCGTGCTCGTTCCCACGAGGCTGTTGTCTGCCGAGCCCGGCTTCCCCGAGGCGTGGAACGCCCAGCGTAAGTGCTTATTTCCCTTCTTCCTTTGGTTTTGGGATTATCGTAACTGTTAACCAGCCCCTTCTTCGACTTGCAGCTGAAAAAGTGGCGGTCGTGCCCCCGAGGAACCTGCTCGGGTGGGTGACCGAGGTCATGCAACCGAAGAAACGCCCCGAACGGCAGTGGATGGTGCTAGCTGCTCTGCCTGAGAACCGATGGGCGTGCAAGAGGCACGGTGAGTTGTTGATTTTGGGCCGCTAAGTTTCACTTTAAATTATTTAACTAACCTTTCCATTTTGCTTACACAGGTCTCCCCAGCAAGGCCGTGAGGGAGGTTGACGAGGAAGAGGAAGCCGAGGTGGAGGTGGAGGGCGGAGAGGAAGAGAGAGGAAACAAGAGAGCGAAGAGAAGTGAGAAACTGGTGACCGATGTCACCGAGGGAGTCGCCAAGATGGCGGCAATGGCGAAGAAGCTTATCGAGGAGAAGAAAGCCAAAGCCTCTTCGAGCCAAGGGGCCTCACAAGGTGAAATTTTCTTGGGTAGGTTTTCTTGTGTTTCCACTACCACTCGTACTTACGTTAGGCAAATTGCCCCCTCTTCCTACCCCAGGTGCTAAGAGGAAAAGGGCGAACTCGAAGCGGGCCACTAAGGCGAAAGGTCCTCGAGTTGAGGAGGTTGCCGCTCCCGATGCTGGGGCTCCGGTCGCTAAACGCCGGGGGCTTGTGGATGAGCCTAGTGACGAGGAACTACCCCCTCCGATTCCCGAGGAAAGGCCAGATCCAGTCCCCGAGCCCGTTTCAGAAAGGGTTGAAATGGGTGGATCAACCGAGGTCGTGCACGTGGAGGAATCTGATCAAGAGGCCGCGAGGAGAAAAGGCAAGGCGAAGGTGGGTGGAAGGTTGATCAAAAACATGGTCAAAGCTTCAAGAGATTCCCCGAAGCCCACCAACATTGCAGCTCGGGCTTTGGAGATATATCCTGATGCTAACTTGTTAGATGCCACGAAGGAGGATATCATGTCTCTCGACAGCCTGCTCGGGCCAGCTGAATCTCATGCTCTTCGGAATCTCAATCCCATGAGTTTGATGGGGGTTTCAGCCGCTTCCGCTCTTCGGGTAAGTTTCAGCGTCCTTTTAACATAGTATGCCTTACCAGTCTTCGAGTACTGACACATGTTTCAAACGCAGAGCTTTGTCCTCGCGTTGCAAGCTGTTCACCTCGAACGGGATCGAGCCCAGGAACTTCAAGCAGCTGCTGCCGCCTGGGATGGTCAGAAAAAGGTCCTCAGAGGGCAAGTCGCCGAGTTGGAAGCTCGGTTCGCAATCCTGAACAGCGAGCTGGAACGTGCTAACGAGGTGGCGGCAAAAGCTGAGGATGAACTTCGGGCGGTTGCGGAATCCTCCGAGGCTCGTGTTCGAGCTGCGACGGACGAATTTACGGCTGAACGCTCGAGGCTCAGCCTTGAGAATGCCCGCCTTGAAGCTGAATTGTTCAGGGCAAAGACCGAAGTTCTTGAGGCAGGCGAAAGATATCGTGGCAAGCTCGGGGAATATAATGCCAAACTTCTTGAGCTGCAAGGCCAAGTGGACGAGGTGCCAGCCCTTCGGGGCAAGATATCCAAGCTTGAAAGGCGGGTCGCCCACCTTAATGAGCGGGCCGAGGTTAGGGCAACAAGGGCCAAATTCGAAGAGACCTGGGCCGTTGTCAAGACCAGACTCAGCGCTCTCGAGCAAGTTCAGGCCGGGCAGATCATTCTCGAGGATGAAATCTCCAAGGCAAGGGAAGCTGCCGCCGAGGCCCAAAAGATTGTGGATGACCTCCCCTCGAGTGAAGGATCAGATGATGAGAGCGATAGCGCCGAAGAGGGGAGCGGGGATGCCGACGGGGCGTAGCCTCAATGCTTTGCTAATGTTTGGATAGTTTTCTTTTGTTTTTGGGCCTTCGCGCCTTTTAGAATGTTGGCCTTCGGACTTTTGTATTTATGCTTGGGACCTTCGGGTCATTTTTTGATGTAGATAACTTCAGCCTTCGGGCTTTTAATGAAGAATTGCTTTTGTGAATTTCGCGTGTTGATTTTTCATATATATATCGAACACTTGGAAATAAATGATATGCTTGCAAGACTTGAGTGAAATATGGTCGATGCAAACTTAGGACGACGTCTCGCCCTCGAGCCGAGGCATTGTGCAGCTTCGGTGTGCAAGATTTGTATAAATAAAATGAATGGGACCAAAATCATTTCATACGAATGGAAACCAAAGTCATTTTTATTAACACTCACGGGCCCGAAAAGGCTGTATTACATGAAATCAAGTCGAAACGGACCTCGGGTACAAAATAACAAACTTAAAAGAAAGACTTTCAATGAAAGCAAATTCGATCATGTGCCGCTATTGGGCTAATTACAATGCGCTAAATCTAATCCTCGGGCGTGAGTCCCCGGTTGTCGGATAGATAAGCTTCGGTTGGGAAGCTCGATGTCGGCCCCGATGTCAACCCTTCTTACTCCCCCCCAGTGTTCGGTTGTGAATCTTGATGAAGATCCGAGCACTGGAGTCGGTTCGATTCGCTTCCTGAATAGGTCAAGCAAAAAGATGGAACGAGGAGTAAGTTAGCACATTTTGACTGATGCCATGGGAGCACTGTTCGGCTCGAGGCTGCTTGATTAAAAAGATTTGGGAAGATGTTTACCTCGGCTAGAAGTAGTATCGCTTCAAGTTGGAGATATTCCAATTCAGGGGTTCGGGCTCTCCTTGCAAATTCTCGATCTGATAAGAGCCTTTTCCAACAATTGCTTTGACCCTATAGGGTCCTTCCCAATTTGCTACGAGCTTTCCCCCGTTCTTCTCCTTTGTTGATTGATTCACAGTTTTCAGCACATAATCTCCAACCTTGAAGTCCCTGAATTTAGCCTTTCTGTTGAGGTACGCTTCGATCTGCCTCTTTTGAGCTACTAACCGAACCAAAGCTAGCTCCCTTTTCTCATCGAGTAGATCCAGCTCTATGCGCATTGCCTCTTGGTTCGCATCCTCGGTTGTGTGGGCGTACCGAAGACTTGGTTCGCCTACTTCAACGGGGATGAGGGAGTCCATGCCATAAGCCAGTGAGAAGGGAGTCTCCCCAGTGCTGTTCTTTTCAGTGGTTCGCATGGCCCATAGGACCCCGTGTAACTCCTCGGGCCAAGGGCCTTTTTTCTCATCGAGCCTTTTCTTGAGATTCTCAATTATGATCCTGTTCGAAGACTCGGCCTGGCCGTTGGCACTTGGGTGATAAGGAGTTGAAGCTATTCTTTTGATCCCCCACTGCTCGAGGAAGTTGGTGATAGCCGCCCCCATGAACTGTTTACCGTTGTCGCAGGCAATCTCTTTTGGGACGCCGAACCTGTAGATGATGTTCTTTTTGATGAAGTCAATCACTTGTCTTTGTTTCACCTCGGTGAGAGCCACTGCTTCCACCCATTTGGTGAAGTAATCAGTCAGCACTAAGATGAAACGAACACCACCCTTTCCCTTGGGCAATGGTCCAACAACGTCCATTCCCCATTTCATGAAGGGCCATGGCGACACCACCGAATGAAGAGGCTCGGCCTGCTGGTGGATCATTCGCCCATGGCGTTGGCACTTGTCGCATTTTTGCACAAAAGCCCTCACATCGGCACTGATCGTGGGCCAATAGTAACCAGCTCTTAACAGCTTACGCACCAAAGATTTTGCCCCGGAGTGGTTGCCGCACTCGCCTTCGTGCACTTCGGCTATTACATACCTTGCCTCGTCGGGACCCAAGCACTTGGCCATCGGGCCGCAGTATAACCTCTTATATAGATTACCCTCAATCATGTGATATGAGGCTGCTTGGGTTCTAAGCTTCTTAGCTTCTTTCCTATCTTGGGGGACAGTCCCCGAGTCGAAGTAGGAGATGAACTTACTTCGCCAATCCCATCGGTTATCTACCGAATTGACTTGCAGCTTCATCTCTCTCATTTGCGCAGACAACAACCGAACCACGGAGTCAGTCCCCGAGTGAGCTTCATCGATAGCCGAGCCAAGATTTTCTAGGGCATCAGCCTCGGTATTCTCCTCCCGAGGTACTTGCTTGACTTGCCACTCTTGGAATTGGGCCAAAATCCTTTGCGCCCGATCCAAGTATAATTGCATTCTGGGCTCACGAGCCGTGTAATCACCGAGGACTTGGTTCACCACCAACTGTGAGTCGCACCTTAGTTCGATTCTTTCAACCCCCATTTCTTTGGCCAACTCAAGACCTACTAAGGCCGGCTCGTATTCTGCCTCGTTGTTGGTTACTTTCTTGAATCGAACCGAGTGCCTGATCTTCTCCCCGGTGGGTGCCCTCAGCACGATGCCTAACCCCGAACCTTTTGAATTCGTTGCCCCGTCGGTGTGCAATACCCACAACCCCGAAGGAGATCCCTTTGCCGCGGAGTTTTCCTTTTCCGCCTCGGGCAAAATCCCGATGCTAAAGTCAGCCACGAAGTCTGCCAAGACTTGGGACTTGATGGCAGTTCGAGGTTGATAGGTGATGTCATACTCGCTTAACTCAACCGCCCATTTAGATAACCTCCCCGACAACTCAGGCTTGTGCAATATATTTCTCAAGGGGAAGGTCGAAACTACTGCTATTGGGTGACATTGAAAATAGGGCCGTAGTTTTCGAGCAGTGATGAGTAAAGCCAGTGCTAATTTTTCCAAGTGTGGGTACCTGGTTTCGGCATCGAGGAGTGTCTTGCTCACATAATAGATGGGCTGCTGCTTGCCATCTTCTTCCCGAACCAGCACAGCACTTACTGACACCTCGGATACTGCTAAATAGACTAGCAATATTTCACCTTCTTTTGGCTTGGCAAGCAACGGTGCGTTAGCCAAGTATTGTTTCAAATCTTTCAACGCTTGTTTGCACTCCGGCGTCCATTCGAAGTGATTGCTTTTTCTCAAAACGGAGAAGAATTTGTGGCATCGCTCCGAGGACCTTGAGATAAAGCGACTCAAGGCAGCGATTCGGCCAGTTAAGCGTTGAACTTCCTTCACCCCGGTAAGCTCCTCGGGGATTTCTTCAATGGCTCTTATTTTATCTGGGTTGGCCTCGATTCCCCGCTCGGAGACAATAAAACCCAAGAACTTGCCTGATCCTACGCCGAAGGCGCACTTCTCAGGGTTCAATTTCATACCATACTGTCTCAACACAGCAAAGGCTTCCCTCAGATGATTCAAATGATCCTCCATTTGGATCGATTTGATGAGCATGTCGTCTATGTAGACCTCCATAGACCTCCCGATGTACTCTTTAAACATGCGACATACCAGCCTTTGGTAGGTCGCCCCGGCGTTCTTCAACCCGAAGGGCATCACCTTATAGCAGAAGGTGCCTCGGTCTGTGATGAACGAGGTCTTCTCTTCGTCCTCGGGGTCCATGAGGATCTGATTATAGCCCGAATATGCATCCAAGAAGGTTAATAGTTTGTGTCCAGCCGTGGAGTCTATTAACCTGTCGATTTGTGGCAATGGATAAGAATCTTTGGGGCAAGCTTTGTTCAGATCGGTGTAGTCTACACACATTCTCCACTTGCCATTCTTCTTCGGCACAACTACCACGTTTGCTATCCATTCGGGATATTTCACCTCCCTTATGAAACCATTTTCTTGCAACTTCGTGGTCTCATCCTCAATCGCCTTCTTTTTCACCCCGGCGTGAGGTCTCTTCTTCTGTTTCACCGGGGTGAACTTTGGATCTACATTCAGCTTGTGAGTCATGATCTCCGGATCGATTCCCGTCATGTCTGAATGAGCCCAAGCAAAGCAGTCATGGTTGGACCTTAAAACCTCCATGATCGCCTCTTTCGACTTCGGGTCCAACTCCGAGCCGACATGTACTTTCCTCTCTGGGAACTCTTTCATAAGGGTGAAAGAGTCCAGCTCCTCGATGGTAGAGTCCTCGGCCTTTTGCTTCCGAGGCTCTTGCACGCACGCCGGGATCTTTTCAGTTTCACTTTGGAGGTTCGCCTCGCTCGACCCCGGTTGTGTTGGTTGCTATTTCTTTGGCCCGCTCGGGGCGACTCCACTCTTTAACGCGACCGAGTAGCATTCCCTCGCTACTCGCTGTTCTCCCTTAATTGACCGAACTCCCCAAGGTGTTGGGAATTTGATCACTTGGTGCAAAGTGGAAGGAACAGCTTTCATGGAGTGGATCCATGGCCTTCCGAGGATCACATTGTAAGCCAGATCCTCGGGCATGACTTGGAACAGTGTTTCCTTGGTAACTCCTTCGGCGAAGGTTTTTAACGTGATTTCGCCCAACGTCTTCTCCGTTGAGTTGTTGAAACCAGCCAACACTGTTGATTTGGGGATGATTTCCCCTTTCAGCCACATTTTCTTCACGGCCCCGTAGCTGATGATATTCACTGAACTGCCGGGGTCGATCAGGACTCTTTTGATATCAGAGTCGTTGATTCTGAGCATGATGACTAGAGCATCGTGATGGGGGAACATCATCCCATCACAGTCATCTTCATCAAAGACGATGTCTTTGCCCGAGCCTCCTACTCGGGTCCTCTTCTCCATGGTGATGGAGAGCTTAGCAAATTTTTTGGCTGCGGCGAAGTTTACGCCGTTTACCTCTGACCCCCCGGTGATGACGTTGACTATTCTCTCCGGAGGTGGGGCCCGAGGCGGCTGCCCATCACCTCGGTTCTTTGAAAAATTATCTTTCCCCTTGTCAGTGAGGAATTCAGCCAACACCCCTTTCTTCAGTAAGTGGGCTACTTCGAGGCGCAAGCTTTGCAGTCCTCGGTTCTATGACCATAATCTGCGTGAAATTCGCAGCGCAGGTTATGATCTCGTTTGTCCGCCGGGGTCCTCATATCTTTGGGGATTCTTACCCCAGCTGTCCCCTTGACGATGTCGACCAGCTCCGAGGTCGATATGCAGAAGTTGTAATCTTGGATCCGAGGGAGATCCTTTCTAGGGCCCGAAGCGGGGCTCGAGGGGTTTCTTTGATTCACGTTGCTGGGTTGAACCTTCCCCCCCAGCCTTTGGCTTACGTGGAAGCGGGGTATGACTTTCCGAGGGTGTTGCCCAACCTCTGGCTAACATGTTGCCTCGCCGAAGTATAAGGTTCATACCTCCCCTTCGAATTACTTCGCGGCGCCTCGGCGCGATTCGAAGTTTCACCTCGGTTGTTGTAGTTGTAACCTCGGTTTTTGAATTCCGCCTCCTCCAATCTGATTTTGGAGTAAGCGCGCCTATGCAGATCCTCTCACGTCAGGACCTGATATTGTTGCAACTCTTTACGCAATTCAGCTGCAGCGCTAGAATTGCGACTGTTGATTCCCTTTTCAAAAGCCATGATGGCCAGGGTGTCATCCATCCGAGGCAATTCCATGAGCTCAGCGTGGAATCGCTCGAGAAATTCTTTAAGGGGCTCGCCGGGCCATTGTTTCACTTCACATATATCCTCCTTCCTCTGGAGGATCTTTTGCACGCCGGTGTGCGCCTTGACAAAGGCGCTGGATAGTTCTTTGAACGAGGAGATTGACCCCGGTGGCAAGCACAAATACCACCGAAGGGCACCTTTTTCTAGCGAACTACCAAACTTCTTTAAGAACATGGACTCGAGCTGTGTGGACGTCAAGTCGTTGCTTTTCACCATGGACATGTATTCCCTAACATGCTCCTTGGGATCAGTTGTCCCATCATACTTTTTGAGGAATGTGAGTTTGAAACCCACAGGAGTTGGAGCTGGCGCTGCTTCGGGCTTATAGGGCTGCTCCCTATACTGCTCGATGTCAAGATCATCTTCCTCCTTGCTTATCCCCGGTACGCGCTCGAGGCGCTTTTCGACGCGCGCCTCGATGGGAGCCTCGATTTCTCTGCTCATTCTTTCAACGTCGACCGAGGACGTTGTCTCTGCCACGGTGGGAACCGTCCCGAAGTGTGGCGTGGAAGATGGATTACTCCCCGAGCCCCCAGACGTGGCTCCGTTGCGAGGTCCCCCTATTATCGCGCCCGAAGGAACGAAGGGCGGGATGCCTCCACCAGGAGCCGTGGGCTGGGTGCCGTTAGGTGCAGCACTGTTTCTCGCCTCCAACGAGGCACGAAGTTCAGCGTTAATGCTGACTTGCTCATCCTGCTTAGTTTGGAGAGCTCTCAGCGTTGTGACAACGTACATTTGGAATTCTTCCGTTGTCATGGGAGCGATGGGCTGCTGGTTCAACGGAACGCCAACCCGATCGCCGTTGTTACCACTGTTGTCGTTATCAGCCATAACGTAAAATCGAAAATTCTTGACGAAAACTGAATGCGGAACTTTGGAACAAAGCGTTACTGCTTATATCCCCACAGACGGCGCCAATTTGTATGGGCCTAAATCAGTTTAGGTACACAAATCGAATTTGGATCCGAATATAAGCAAATCTCTGTATCAAAGTCGAATAATTGCACGAAAAAGATATAAACGCGAAGAAATAACTTGTTTCAATATATGAATGCTGAGTACAGATTTTGACAGAGTTTCAGTACAAATTTCTGGATGCCTATAATATAAAATGAGCTTCTATTTATAGGCCTAGGGGCCTTGCCCACGTTCTCCATCACCAGCATGCACTTCTCCCACGATCTGATCAGCAACATGGATGAGCTAGTGGAGCGGAGTAGTGGGCTGCAAAGCCGTTGGGACCGAGGTGGTAACCGAAGCCTCGCCACAAGGCTTCGGTCATCTGACCTTACTGTCTGAGTGGGGTGGCATGCCCCCGAAGCTCAAAGCTTAATTTCTCTTCGGTCGCGCCTTCGGGCGTTGACCTCGGTGATTCAGTCACGATCGATTATTTTCCCTTCGGAGCGCCAGCTCGTTTTCTCTTCGGTCTACCAACCCGAGGTCCTGACCGAAGACGATACTTTTTACCCAATACATAAAGTATAGTAGAATTTGTACATGAAAATGATGCATGTTAATTTGATGCTATTTAACTAACTCAATAAAAGAGAAACCCTACCCATTAGAAGTTAGAAGTTCCCTTCAATCAATGAGCTGTCATATTATGAGTTTGCTTTAGAAGCATATAGTCAAACGGAGAATTTTTACAGCATTAGCAGTGGCGGATAAAACTTTGAGTTTGTGCGTGATTGATATTACAATTTAGAAAGTAGACCTGTCTAGTAATAATAATTGAAAAGAAGAAACAATCTGCTTTAAAAATAAATATATATATATATAGCTCCAAGTGAGTTTGAACTCTAGACCATTACAAAGCTATCAACGCCCTCTCATTAACCAAATCACTTATCGGACTTATTAATTATTTCATGAATGTTTGCTAATTATTTATATCAGTTTCCTTAATATTGTTTATATCAAAAGATATATATGTCCATATCAATGGACGCTCTAGCATACGAAATTTGCTTGTGGTACGCTCCTGACGACCTTTGTTATATTAAAAAATAAATGACCATTCATTTCGATATCACTTACATACACTGGCACTTGATAAAAAAATTACACAATTAATATAGTCAATAATGTTGTAGCAGATCACTAGGATTATTTTTTGACGAATTTTAATTTTCATGCATTGATAGTGTAAAATTTCTACACAATCAGTTTAATTTGTTGCCGTAAGATACCAGGCTTATTCTTCAGGATACTAGCTTATTGTAAAAAATCACTTGTAATTAATACTACTTTTATACGATAATGCATAAAAGTCGAACTTTTTTAGATTACAAAGTCGCATATATTACTGTGAGAGTTTAACTTGTATATACAGTGTAAAACGATCACAAAAGTTAGTACATTAAAGTCAAATTGGATCTCTTTCTCTTGTTTAACTCATCTGTTAAATAGTCTTATAAAACGATAAGCAACAAATCGTAAAAGCAACTAAGAGTTTATTTGACTTGAAAGCTAAAGCATTATTCTCATGAAGGAACAACAATAATTATTTGCTGATAAAAAGTTAGGTATTTGTGCTTCCTTTCTTCTTTGCCTTTGGCTTTAGGTTTTAGCTTTAGAGGAAACTTCCGAAAAGCAATAACAAGAAAAGTACATGGCCCGTGTAGGTTGCTGAGAAGTAAGGACTTGAAGATGTTAGACTTGAATGATCTCATTGTTCAATTGTACTTTTAGTATTGTGGTGTAAAGTTTGGGCAAATGATCTCATTCTTCTTGTATTTTTAGTATCGTTGTGCAGAGTTTGGATGAATGATCTCATTCTTCATGTATTTCTGGTATTGTTATGTAGCTTGGTCAACATATAGAATCATCTCAATTTTTGTAAAAGTAATATTCAGGCAAACTTGGTTACTGCTAGTCTGTTAAGTGTTAACCACTCACTAGTATAATTATTTTCCTCCAAGTTTTTCTCTTTCCATTTTAATCTGTCATTGTGTTTTTCCGGTGATGAAAGAAAAGAAATAGGGCTTCTTTACTAGCTTATAGAATGGTAAAAAATTATGGGCACCACCACTTTTTTAACCAACAATACCAACACCATCTCAGTCCCAAAGAAGTTGGAGAGGGTTGTTGTTCAATCACTAGAATGAAAGTTAAAAGAGATCCACATTTCATGATCTTTTCCGGAACAAATAAGGGTTGTTATAGAAAGCCATAAACAGTTGAAATCACATAAATATTGTTACTCAATTCTCTAAATTGAAGCCATATCAAGAGCTTGACGTAGTTCACTGAGCATTTGAGGGGCAGTTATCTACCACCACGGACCCCGAGCCCCTGCCCTCCTCTTCCAGAAGTCCTTTGGTTTCTCTTTAAGTGCCATCATTGTTATTCTCTAATAAACTTGAGCAGCATTCAGGACGTTACAAGTCATGAAACTAACTTGCCTTATTTACAGAGTTGGAAATTGGCATTGAACATCAATCCATCCCATTATTGAGGAGGATGAATCAAGCAGTACAAAGCATACAAATATTTATACATGTTAAGACAATAGCTGGATTCGTCTAAGTATAAAGGCTATATACATTATCTTTCAGTATTTTATCCGATTACATAATGCAGCATTTCAACACCAAGCCTTTTTGATCCACCCGGCCCTCTTCATTGCCTGGCAAAAGAAGGTAATCTTCATTCAGATTGAGATAATATTTTTGTTTTCATGCCATTTGATGTAACAAGTCAATTACCTAGATTGCTCATATTGAGACATTACATCAACATGCCTCAACAGTTACTAAGCTAGTCATACAGAGATGTCAAACTGAGCGGACAGAAAATATAAATATGCACACAAATGCATGTATGTGGCCATGTGGGTGGAACGATGGATTTGCAGGTGCATTTAGGTTAGGCATATGATCCACCTCAGTAATTAATCCTCTTCCGGAAATGCCACATTCTCTTTGGTTATCAAACAAGTAGTGCAGAAAAGGTCAATGTGTCTCAGACTTACTAGTCGCTGAAGCGCTAATACCAAAAGATTGATCAATTAAGCAAAGTAAATATATAACCAATTAATGACTTACCATCAGGAGGTTGCGCCAGCTTTCGATTTTGGGGAGACATCATCTCCTTTTTCAACTGCATCAATACATCCTCCATCGTGCTTTCCCTTTTCCAATCAGCAAGCATGGGGAATAGACTTGGCTCTACCTGATAAACTTTCACACATATAAGCTTGTCTTCAAAATATCAAACCTCATAAAGTCGGAAATAGAAAAAGAACCTACCACACCAGTTTCTTGATTTACACAGCTCATGTTAATCCTGGTTTGGAATCTTACACTAGGTGGGTGATCTGGATACTCCTTGCCACAAAAGAGTTTCAACTGATAGATGCGACCTTCATGTACAGTCTGTCAAGCATTACATGTCATTAGTGCACAAAGTTTTGCGTTCATTACTGTCATCACGAGTAGCAAACAATCCTTCACCCATCTTGCAAAAACCAATTAAATACAAGCTAATAGCACATTTGACGGGAAGGTTGTCTGGATTCCTAATAAGGGGTTAACTACATTAAGAACCCTACAGAGGTTTCCAGCAAATACAGAGAAGATATGTTTTTATTTAGTATGTGCTTCAGCGAATCCTAAACAACCTAAGTGAGAATTAAGGTCCACTAGTTTTTGTCAAAAGCTAACTTGTCATTATTAATCCAATCAAATTTCATTTTATTACATACAAAAATTATCTCCCCATGTACAATGCTGACCTCTTGTTGTTAGTATCACACGTGATGGCTGAAAATCAAGTTATCCATAAGTGCAGTGTTGACCAGTTGAGGACAGGTCTTCATTGCTCAGTTCGTCATTTACTTTTCCTTTCATTTCAATATTTTCAGCTATAATGCATATTTGCATTGCTCCTTCATTTACTTTTCTATAGCCGTGAACAACAGATGTCATATGGGTTTAGGTATATATATATATATATATATATATATATATATATATATATATATTTTAGGTACCTCATGCAAATTCTTTAAGATGACGTAACAGTTGGCAAAAACTACACTTATTCATGCTCGTATCAGATACGTGCCTACAATTCATGTAACTTTAGACTTTTATAAGTGTTTGAATTTGAAATTATGATGGTTGTGAGATGAAGGGGGATGCAATTGGTACATAGTTAAATCATTATTGCATAGTTAGCTCAGACCCAGTAAGACAACATTAGCTTGCTGATGAGGTTAAATATGTTGGGAGCAGTAGCCAGGGGCTAAATTGGAAACTTAGTGACATAATATGTGCCAAAAAGTTCAGTATTTTCAAATTAGTATCATATCCAACGAGTCAGAGAAGGAATGTACATGTACAGGCTATGTTGCAATGACTGAGCACATACCGAATACACGTGCACACGTGTATAGGTATGTGCAGCTTTTTGCTAATTTTTAGAGTATTCCATAATTTTCACACAAAGTACTCATACTAATGTTGAGCCCATCAGATTCAATGATACGTCAACACAAATGTAGAACCCGTGTATTATGGTCTACTTTGGTCATCATTTCTCTGCTCTATGTGTGTATGTTGTGTTTGTTAACTCAAATTTTCCTCTAAGCAAAAATCAAGCAAGAGCTACACTAAAATAATTCAGTAAAATCCTGATCACACTGAAAATTGGATGGATGATAAATTCTAGAATGACATTAAAATAAAAAAGTAAAAATTCAAAACAACCAAATACATCCATTAAAGCAATCACAAGTGTCGAAATGCCTCGAGTCAAGTTGTCAACAACTAAAATGCGCCACTGCATTTGCCAAAAGGAAATGTGCCAATCCCGCAGTTTATTCAGTCTGAACTACATAGCTGTTTTCTCTTCCTCTCTTCTTGTTCCCCTTTTCTAGACTAATATCACTCGCTCTTCTATATTCCCCTCATTGCTTATCTATCTCTAACTAATAAAGAAGCATTTGAGTGGCAGAACTTGCGGGTAAACGTCTAGACTATTTCCTGCAATTGTGGTCTTTCTTCCTTCTTTTTTTTAGAATTTTTTATAATAGTGGTATCTGAGCCAGCTTGCGCGTACCTTGATTATTCCAACGGGTACCTGCTAACTCCCACCATCACAGATACCGGGTAACTTTACCCACCAAGGCTCAGGAAGATGAGAAGAAATCACCTAGTGTTTGTTGTCTCTGCTCCGATTTGAACTCTGATCTACAATTGTAGTCCTTATTAGTCTAATTTCTGCTATCTATAGTAGGATATGTATGCTGCTTTCTACCCTACCATCTTCTTATTCAAAAAATAACCTGAGCTTATAAATTTAAGCCATTTGACAGAAATGGAAGTGTCATTTTCAAACTTTTTGCAGCCCAAGTGTGTCCTTAGTTCCTTGAGGCAGAAAATTAATTTTCTGTAGATGCATCTGGAGTGAAGTCCTATGTTCAAACTTGATCTTCAAGTCATTAACTGGCAAAGAAAGTTAAGGTCTCCAACTAATTATGAATTCACTCTTGGTTTCTAAAGTCACCATTCTTAGCTCCTAACTATTGGCTATTGGCATCATATTATATACACTGTACCATTCGTTCTTTAAAAGATTATAATGGCTATCACTCAGATTCAGTATCCCGTTTTAAGGTGGGATTCCAATTCTCTCTCTTTCTGCCTCTTCATTTGTTGGATACTACTTTTGCTGCTTACCTTCTTCCTTCTCCTCTTGGACTGAGTCATTACCATTGGTCTCTAACTATTATGTCCTATTACATGCACCTTATCATGCTTTCTTTAGTACTCTAAATGAAAATTACTCAAATTCGATATTGTGCACGCAATCTATCATGTATTTTAGCAGATGACAAATGACGACTCAAAATTAATATCCCATAAGAGGATCTTCTCTCACTCTCTCTGCCTCTCCCTTCTTCCTCTACAACTCATATTGCTTGCCTTTATCTTCATTCTTCTTTTTCTACTGCTGCCAGAATCCTGTTCAAAATGAATGGACTCTTAGCTGCTATTTTCTCTTTCATCCAAAATAAACTTACTCCAACAAATTAGCATCCTCTTCCTCTCAGTACTATCGTAGTGTTGTCTTTAGGACACTCACAAAATGAGCAACAGAAATGAATGCAACATCAAATTTATAAACAAATTCAACGTATGATAAAATCGACTTTAAAAAAAACGAAGTCTGATGAAATAGTCAGGAAAAGGTAAGCATCCCGAGAGCCAAACACAAAAAAGACAACTTTTCATTGAAAGCAGGAAGGTACCATGAGGGCGTAACTAGAATCACAGTCGTACAACTCGAGAGCTATTGAATACACAAGATTTATCTATACATCTTAAAACTGGAATTCAATAACTTTAGGCTCCATTTAGATTGATTAATGTGAATTCACAACGTGGAAACTCCAATAATACAACTAGTTTTTTCGTAGGAAATTACTCATATATATATTGTTACTTTATTAGTTCTGCAAGTGTAGTAAGAATTTCAAATGACAACTAAATTGATGGAGTTTAAAATCCTCTGAAAATGATTAATAACATTCTTTAGACGACTACAAAAGAGTTGCACCTCATTAATTCATATGTGCAAAATATGATTCGCATGAGCAAATATATAGATGCCAAATCACTAGCATCCAGATGGAGCCTCATGATCAAGCTATTCAAGAACAGAGAAAACTAAGAGTTACAAGCACCAATGTGAAAGAGCTGAGAAAGAAAGCCATACATTAGGAGGCCCAATTATAGTTCCTGTCCATGACTGCATGTACACATCATCTGCATCATCCATTCCATAGCTGACCGTTCCATCCCCTATTCCCTTTTCTCCTCTTTCAAGCTCTTCCAATAATCTGAAATTCCTCGGGACTGGAAATGAACACAAATACCATCAAGTAATGATGTTATGGTGTGTGGAATGTAGCACACTAAGATTAGCTTCCTTGAAAAAGACTAAAGACAAAGTTACTGGAACAATATCATGTCATTGCAATTACAGATGAACATTATCATGTCATTGCAATTAGAGATGATAACTATGCAGTTTAGAGATACAAAAGGAGTAGCTTAATGAACATTACAGGGAAACTTAATGTCAACTTTGCAAGAACTAAAGAAAGACATCCAGGAAGTTCTACTATTTTGTTATTTCTCCCTAAGTTCCAAGTGAAAAGGATAAATACACTTATAAAAGCCTTAAATCAGTAACTTTGAGCTCCAAACAGCTTTCTCATGAAAATAGCTGTTTCTAGGAAGCTAATAAAGATAACTGGTTATGTGTTTAGGACATTATCAGCATTCAACTAAGCGGATGCAAGAATACTAAACAGAAAACACAAAGTAGGACCTAGATGAAGACATGACCTTTCCATTTTCTACTTTTGAAATTGATGAAGATTTGTCCTCATTTGGAGCTACAGAAGCATTTTTCTTTAACGCATTCACCCACTACTCTAATTAAGAAAGCATAAGTGTTGCAGTCATGTTTAGTTCAATTCATTCTGACTGCTTCTCTGCCATGGATGAGAAGTAGCTGTTAACTTTTCATTTATTTATATTTGAATGACCCAAATGCAATTAGCATTAACAAATAACAAGTGTAGATAAATCAGTCAAAGCTCTGTGATCCCGACTTCATTTTGCCTCATGTTGTCTAAACTAGTTGCCCGCCCAACACATACAAACATCTTTGTGCCCCTTCTTTACTTCCACATTTTCCACCATCCACATCTCAGATATGCCACCCTCTCACTGCAGTTATATTTCAACTTCCAAAAGGAAACAACACATACCAACAGAGAGAAGCATTAAAAAATCAGGACAGAGAACTCAAACTCCAGAATCGGACAATAAGCCCCCAACGCCTAACTGGGCGGGTGGAAGCAAATATGGACCATAGCATTTCAGATAAGTCAACTTTAAGCTGCAGATTACAAATAGAAACCACATAGAACCTCCAAACATGGCATCAATTCAGCTGATATCTCCACTTTAATAGTGCAAACATTTCTGTTAACAAAAACCTCAACTTTCCCATAAAATCAGACACCAAGTTCACCAAATTCATTCAATAGCACTAAAAATTTAAACTTTCTGTGTCGAAACATCGATTATCTGCCTACCCACTTAGCCTTATCTGGGCGAAATCCAAGAAAGAAACCTTATTCCCAAATATCAAAAATGGTTTAATCAGCACAGGCAAATACAGAAATTCTAAAGAACATGAATTCAAACAAAAATAGATTTAAAAGAGTAGATTTACAGCTAGACTAAGATCAAACATGCAATGGAATTATAAAAAAAAAATGAACTTTGATGAAGATTTTGAAGCTTACCCACAACTTTTGATGATCCTTCTGAACCCATTTCTTGAAGCATTCAAAATATACTATTACAGTAAATGAAGGTTTTTTAGTTGAAAAACTTAAAAGGGTGTTCCTAAAAAAGAGTAAAACAAGAAAGGGAAAGGGAGAGGGATAGAGAGGGAGTGGGGGTGAGGGAGAAAGGAAGAGAACTGGGTTTAGTTTTACCTTCACCTGTCCACACTCGATCCTCGGTTGATCTAAAGTTGAATCATGTCATGTCAAATCACATCGCCTTAATTTATTCATGCTCGATCTATATCTTTATGTAAATCTAGCACTATCAATCTCTCGCACCTCCTTATTGGACATCTATACTCCTCTTTTACATATGCTCGAATCCCGAATAGCGTCTTCCTCTTATCCTTCCTAATATGCCTACACGTACAATTGTAAAAGACTACAAAATTAAATCATTCACTATAATGTAATGTCAATAGAAACTTGACGGATATCTATTTTATGTGTTATAGTTTGAATTATCATCGAATTTAAGAAAAAATAGAAGAATTTTGACATTTGTGATTTCATTAAGAAAAAAATTATTAATTTTGAAGTTATATGGTTAATAAATTTAAGAAGTTGTCATTTTTTTAAACAAATTAATAAAGAAATGCTGCAATATAAAGTGGAACATGGAGAACACAAATTCATGGTAATTTCACTAGCAACACTTGATAGAATTGATGACCTATTAGACAGTATTCTTAATGAGTATCTATTTCATACACAAGTTCTAATTTTATTGACATTTTAATTAAAAAATTTGGAAATATAATCAGGTTTTTAATATATTAACTAGTTTTTTGAATGCACGTGTATTCTTAATAATTAGTACAAAAATTATAAACATTTTGTAATATGTGTGTGTTGAGTTTCCCTTAAATTAAATAACAAAAATATAAATTTAAAGTACTGATAATCATATTCGATCGATATTTTTTATTTTTGCAATACATAATCATGCTGAAAGCTGCTATTGTATGAATGCCAGTAATATTTGAACGATATTAATCATGCAAATTTTGTAATATATCAAGTATTCACCTTGATATCAATATATTTTCTTTTATATCTCAACAATATATAATTTAAAAGTGAATGTGAGCAACGTCGGCTATATTTGCAAATGTGACTCATCATAAAGTTTTTATCTTTTTTAATTAAAATTGTTGTCTCCTCCTTTTTAGAGCCGCAAACAAATCAATGTGTTGTTGTTGAATGGAAATTTTGTACAAATTGTATATTAATTTGATCAACATATGTCTTCCTTAATATGGCTAAAGATCATTATCAATTTTATGGTCTAAACCTACATAAAAATAATACTAGTTATTTGGGATAAAAGTAATGCTTTTAAAAGATGTATAAGAACCAAAATAACTCTTCATGTCACTTCATCTGATTCATCACTATATGAGTCGTTTTATCCTTGAATTAACAAAGAAAAATTATTTGTTAGAATTGAATAAATAAAATGAATATATATGAGACTTTTTTTCATATATATTGAACGTCATTTTTGTTGTAGGTAGAATGTTGTTATAGGGAGGTAAAAAATAACATAAAAAATTGGTTATGCAGAAAATTAGGCCATCATACAATGTCGTTATAACGATGAGCTATTATGACGAGATTTGACCGTAAAATTCTTAGATATTGTATGAGAATTAACTTGTAAAAGTTTTAAATTTTGGGATGCTCCTTGAATTTTTCTGGTATAGCTTCAAACTCCATGATGTGATCAATTTCATTTGCATACTTTTAAAACCTAGAACTTTCACTAGCATAGTTTCATGTCTTTGAGTTACAAACTTACAACTCGGTGTGTTAATTTTCAATTACTTTAGTGCGTTTAAGTTGTGCTTATTTTTCAACTATTTTTCGAATATCAACTTTTTTTAATTAGTAGTCCAAAAAGTGGCTATCATATATCATTTTCCCTCCAATTCATTCACAATGAAACAAAATTTTCGGCAATCATTCACCAAGCTCCAAACTTACATCCTTGACATAAAGATAAAGATATTTTAGTTATACTCTATTTTGTAGGTTAGTCAGTAGCCATCTTTGTGTTTCATTTGAACTAAGAAACTCCATATTCAACAAATGCCATTGAGCTTAACTTTCATATGATGTTGTCATTTCATTCATTGTCTTCTTCTCAACCCTCACTTCCATACATTTTCTTCTCTTTCAAAAATCTTCCGTCCAAATTCTAATACACAATTTCTTTAGCACAAATTTATTTTAGTTCACCAATCACTTTGCAAAACCTTGCAAATATTTTTTTTAATGGATTCACCTGTTGCTAAACCTTCCATAGGCTTATGCACTAGGCGTGTGTAGCCGATATCAGGCGAATCCTGGCGAGGAACATTGGAAAGTGGTGAAGACCATTCTTAAGTACTTAAGAAGGACTAAAGACCAATTCCTCATATATAGAGACTCTGAATTGAAAATTGAAGGTTATGCTGATGCAAGTTTCTCTTCAGACCCAGATGATAGCAAATCTGTTACTGGTTATGTATTCACTTTAAATGGTGGCACAGTGAGTTGGAAAAGTTCCAAACAAGATACAATAGCTGATTCAGTAGCTGAAGCAGAATACATGGCAGCTAATGAGGCTGGTAAAGAAGCTGTATGGATGAAAAAGTTCTTAACTGAACTTGGTGTGGTTCCTTCAAGTGAAGGTGCAGTTCCGTTATTTTGTGACAATACTGCAGCCATTACCCAAGTCAAAGAACCAAAAATACATCATAAGAACATACATATTTTGCGAAAATATCGTCTGGTAAAAGAATTTGTTGAACGTAGGGACGTTGAGATTCTAAAGGTTGATGGAAAAGAAAATGCAGCTGACCCATTCACTAAAGCTCTCGGAATAGCAAATTTCAACAAGCACAAGTGGAAAATAGGAATGAAGTACAAGAGCGATTGGCTCTGTTGCAAGTGGAAGATTGTTAGGGATATAGTTGATATGCCCTAGACCCAATCTCGTATTTATTTAATTTGAACATATTTTGATATTAATATATGGCATTTGATATTTATTTATCATAGTTATTATTAATTAATATGATAAAGTCCTTGATTAAGGTTTGAGACTTTTCATCATGATGGAGATCGTGATAATGAGAGTCAAGTCTTATATAACTTAATCTAAAATTGTTCTTGATCGTAGGATCACTAAATCATTAATTAGGATATTAGTGATCCGGCTAGATCAATATTTATGTGATAGTCTTTATTGGATAAAAATTAGTTGATCTCATTAACTAAATTACATAAATAGGTGATGCATTTGGAGATATGATCACTGAACCGACACACTGGATAATTCCTATTGGTTAGAATTACCATAATCTGTCAATAGGATATTATCTTGAAGAATGTAATGCACGAGTTTCCTTTGACCTGAGATCGTCATAGTAATTGACAAGTTATTTATTGTACTTTGATACTAGACCCCTATTGTCCTACGACGATAGTTGAAAGGATATTGAGTATGATTAAATACTTGTAGAATTAAAGAACGATAAAGATGGAATATGTCGACTCTTGGTAATGAGTTTAAGCTCTATGTTGTCATGAATTATAAACGACTTCTTTAAGACCTTGGCCAGGGCAATTGAATGATAAGAGAAAAGAGTTTCTTAGATCATTCACCGGTCATTTATATTCGACATGTAAACATAGTTGGTCACCTATTGAGATTTGACAGTTAAACCATATCCTAGGGTGACTCGGAGCTAAAATGACAGAAGAAAATACTACATTATTATTCTACAGGTTCTTGGGAGTAAAATTGTACTTCAATTTAATCCGGTCGTTAAGGAGTGTTGCTAGACGCCACCCTTGATTAGTATATTGATATGATCAATTTACTACCGGCTTAATATTGAACCTGTGGGGTCACACTTTAACGAGTGTTCTGATCTTTGCTAAGGATAAAATAATGTTTAATCCAAATGGAATATTATTATATTTTTTGCTAGCACATAGAATATAATTAATATGTGAACAAATTGAGTTTTACTATTTAGAATAGTAAAATTGAGTTATTTCTCTTGGTTATTTCTTGGTTAAAATAATTACTAATATATATGTGATATATATTTAGTTTGCAATTAATATTATACATAGAGATGTATTATAATATTTATAAAGAAAATATTTTGCACACTTGTCATCATGCATGAAGAGGGAAGAACACTTGTCACCATGCATGTAGAAGAAAGAACACTTATCACCATGCATGTGAAAGGAAGAACACTTGGCTATGTCTTAAAGAGAAGAATAACAAGTGGTTTCTTGCATGAAATGACCAAAACAAGTGGCAAATAAGGCTAGACACTTGGCTAGCATGCAAAGGGGTGCAAACATGCAAACACCACTATAAATAGGGCTAAAATAAGCCCAAGAAAAAAGACCGATGAAGTCTTTCCTTCTTCCTTAACCTTTATTCATAAACATCCACTGTTTTTACATATAGCCACTATTGTGATAGTCGCTTGATAAGTAAAAACAACCAAGAGAAAATTAACTGTGACAAGAAAATTAGTTTCTTGTTCTTTTAGTTTGTGCAAAAATTTTGAGAAAGCTTAAGCGCAATAGTTTTTTATCCAATTTGTTTACAGATCCATTGGTCAAAGAGTTGATAGCAAGGATCGGTCTCGATATGGATACACATAGAGGCTTTGCATCATCGGAGCTTAACAACAACTCTCGCGCTACCAGGTATGTCTAAGATCCGATCTTTAGACATAGAGAATAAATTTTAAACGCAAATAGATCTACCTAGGATTGCTTTGTCTTCCACTGCGTGTTATGAACACACCCATGCAATCCAACAGTGGTATCCGAGCCAAGGATTATTATATATTATACTTGAAGCTCGACTCGAAGCAACCACGAGCTCTAACTTAAAGTAGGTCTAGAACCACTGAGATTAAGTTGTTTTCTATTTTCTCTCCAGGCTATGAAAAGTTCAACTATAATTATGGATTAGTCAAACAGTTTGAATTCTAACATATATATATTATTATTTTTATTATGAATAAAAATATTGAATATATATTTATCCATTACTAAAGAAACAAAAGGACATATTTTTTATTGTATCAATTGTGTAGTTCTCATTAGGAATGAGATTACTGATTTTGTAATTGCAACAATTGTGGAAATCCCTAACTTTAGAAGTTAGTAAATACACATTTCATTACTAATCTCCTTTGTTTCTTTAGTTGAATATGATTCGCATCTGCTAATTAATAATGTTATAATTGTACAAGTACTATTTATATGTGATATAAATTTGATTTAGAATTTTGTTAATATCACACGCTTGTTCTTTATGTAATTTTGAATTATTTATTACATGTGATGTAAATTAATTAAGGAATGAACTTGTAGACATTTTAAACAAAATTCATATAAATGAAAGATTTGATCTATGTTATTAAAAGTTATTTTTTAATAACAATCTCCTCTCACTAAAATTTGAGTTCTTGAATAATAAAATATAAGATATTTATTATCTAGATATCCATCATAAATAGTTTAATTTATTTCTTGTTTATAAGGAGCGACCTGACAACCAGGAGACTTATAGTTCGAGAATAAAATAAAATTATTTATTGCATTAGATGCGTGGATAGGAAGAATTTTTTAGTTTTTACACCAAGCGTCTGGACTACCCGGGGAGTGTGAGATTTAATAAATTCTTAGCTATCATGATGGTTGAACTCAACTATGCCAATAGGATCGACCTGACTACCAGGGGACTATTTGACATAGAGCTATTAAAGAAGTTACATGGGGATGTAATTGGTAAGAGTACCTACCTTTAAAATATGTGAGAGAAACGATTTGACTTCCAAGGGGCTCATACATATTGTTAAAGGATTCTTTTGTTCCACTAAAAGAAATAAAGATTTCTTAAATTATAATGAGGGTTCATAGTTTGAAATATTTAGTGGAAATATCATTTAGACAAAAGTCCATGTCTTTATGATATGAATAAATATGTTCTCATATTGTTGCATTTTCTTTTCTATTTTAGATTTTTCAATATGTCTGCTATATCACTGCGTGGAATACTTGATGCCAATAAGCTGGTTGGACCAAACTTTGATGATTGGTATAGAAATTTGAGAATTGTTCTCATGCATGAAAAACTTATTGATGTGATCAATAAGCCTACTGAAGGAGCTCCAGATGTGAGCGATGTTGAGGCTGCCAAGATTTATCAGAAATACTTGGAAGACTGTCTTTCTACCAAGTGCATCATGCTCGCTTGTATGAGTTCTGAACTCCAAAGGAAACATCAGGATATGGATCCATCTGCTATTATTGAACATCTTAAGAAGATGTTTGGTACTCAAAGCAGAACAGCTAGATACCGGCTATCTAAGGCTTTATTTGGATCCAAGTTGACTGCAAACTTTCCTGTTGACCCCCATGTATGTCATATGATTGATCTTATTGAAGAGCTTGATAAATTGGGGTGCAAACTTGGTAACGAACTTTCTCAAGATTTGATTTTGCAGTCACTATCTGAATCATTCTCACGATTTGTTATTAATTTTAATATGCATAAAATGGATTATGATCTCCATGAAATGCTTAATATGCTAATTGATTATGAGAATCAACTTGCATCTGAGAAGAAGAAAGAAACAATCATGTTGGTTGGCAACTCTTCTAGAAAGAAGGGTAAGGGTAAAAATAAACCCAAGAAAAGGGCTATTGTGCCTAAGGGAGGTGTGACCAAACCCAAAGGCAAAGAGCGCAAAGCTGACCAATCTGATTCTGAATGTTTCCATTGTAAGAAGAAAGGACATTGGAAGAGAAATTGAAAAGAATATCTTGCAACTCTAAAGGACCAGAAACAAGGTGAGACCTTAATGAAAAATGTTTTTATGGTTTCTTTAACTACTACTGATTCTTCACTGTGGGTATTAGATACTGGCAGTAGCTATAACATCTGCAATATGTTGCAGGGGCTTCAGATAAGTAGAAGGTTGAAGAAAGGAGAAGTTAACCTACAAGTTGGAAATGGTGCAAAAGTTGTTGCCTTAGCTGTAGGATCAATTTCTTTAAAAATGCCTACGGGCAAAGTACTTATGTTGGAAGACTGTTATTACGTTCCTAAGTTTGTTTCGAACATTATTTCAGTTTCTATGTTGAACAAGTGTGGTTTTTGCGTTGTTCTAGATAATGGCATTTGCTATATTTTTCATGACAATATTTTATATGCAAATGGTTATCTCCAACATAGTATTTATGTCCTATCTAATATGTATGCTAATTCGATTATGCATGTTTCTAGTCTTAAGAGAAAAAGAGATGATCAAGTGAATCACACATACCTTTGGCACTGTAGGCTTGGTCATATTGGAGAGAAAAGAATTAACAAGTTGTACAAGGAAGTTTACCTTGACAAATATGATTATGAATCATACCCAACTTGTGAATCTTGTCTCAAAGGAAAGATGACCAAATCTCCATTTACTGGAAGTGGAGAAAGAGCTTCTGAATTATTGGGGCTAATACATACTGATGTTTGTGGGCCCATGAAAGTTCAAGCAAGAGGTGGATATTCTTACTTCATCACCTTCACTGATGATTTGTCAAGATACGGTTTTGTATATCTTATGAAACACAAATCTGGATCTTTTGAAATGTTCAAGAGATTCCGTAGTGATGTTGAGAAACAGACCGGTAAAAGTATTAAAATACTAAGATTTGATAGAGGTGCAGAATATCTTAGTGATGATTTTACTGGATATCTCAAAGAGAATGGAATTCTCTCACAGTGGACACCTCCAAGGACACCACAACACAATGGTGTGTCTGAAAGGAGAAATCGAACCTTATTAGATATGGTGAGATCCATGATGGGGTTCACTGATCTTCCAACAAACTTATGGGGATATGCTCTAGAAGCGGCAACGTACTTACTAAATAAAGTTCCCACTAAGTCAGTCTCTACAACACCATATGAGATATGGAAAGGACGTAAGCCTAACCTTAAACACATTAAAGTTTGAGGTTGCCCAGCTTATGTTAAGAAATTGCAGCCTGATAAACTTGACTCAAGATCTGATAAATGTAGATTCATTGGGTATCCCAAAGAAATAATGGGATATTATTTCTATCACCCCTCCGACCATAAAGTATTTGTGGCTAGAGGAGCTACGTTTTTAGAAAGAGAATTACTTTTAGAAGGAAATCATGGTGAAGAAATAGAACTTGATGAAGTTCAAGAAATAAATGAATCGACATTGGAACAAGATCACGAGACACAAGTTGAGGAACCTTTATTGGATGTCTTGAAGTTGAAAAATGTGTTGCCATCTTCAACGGTTGAAGTTCGAAAACAAAATGATATTCAAGAACATGTTAATGAACATGTTCCAAACCAAGTCGAACAACAACCAAATCCAGTACAAGGTGAACAAGTTGCACAAGAACCTCTTAGAAGGTCCACACGAGAACATCGTGCACCAAATAGATTAAATTTAATGGTGCAAGATGAGTTTCTTGATGAGGTTGATCATAATGATGATCAAGAGGCAATTCAAAGTTCTGACTTTGAGAAATGGCAAAAGGCCATGGAATCCGAAATAGAGTCCATGAAGGTCAATAAAGTATGCACTTTAGTTAAGCCTTCAGAGGATATAAAACCTATTGGTTGTAATGAGTTTTTAAGAAGAAGATTGGAGCAGACAGAAATGTGGAGACCTATAAAGCCCGTCTTATTGCCAAGGGATATCGTCAAAAAGAAGAAATAGATTATGACGAGACTTTCTCTCCCGTGGCAATGCTCAAATCAATTCGGATTTTGCTTGCTATAGCAACATACTATGATTATGAAATATGGCACATGGATGTGAAAACTGCTTTCCTTAATGGTGAGCTAGAAGAGGATGTGTACATGACACAACCTGAAGGTTTCACATCCTCATCTGATCATAATAAAATATGCAAACTAAAAAGTTCCATTTATGGACTAAAGCAAGCTTCTTGAAGTTGGAATAAATGCTTTAACAAGACAATTGAAAAATTCAATTTTGTTAGATGCGAAGAAGATCCTTGTGTATACAAAAAGGTTAGTGGGAGCGCAATTATTTTCTTAGTATTGTACGTTTATGATATATTGCTCATTGGGAATGACATACCATCATTACAAAGTACAAAGATTTGGCTATTTGAACAGTTCTCCATGAAAGACTTGGGAGAAGCATCTTATATACTCCCTCCGTCCCTATTTGTTTGTCATAGTTTGACTTGGCACAAAGTTTAATAAAGTAAGAAAGACTTTTGAAACTTGTGGTCTAAAATAAGCCATGAATATTTGTGTGGCTATAAATGAGTCAAAAAGTAACTTTAGAGTTGAATTATTACCAAATTTAGAAGTATGACAATCTTTTTGGGACAGACTAATAAGGAAAGTATGACAAATAAAGTGGGACAGAGGGAGTATTAGGAACATCTAGCCTCGTATCATATCACATGGATAATTCCAACTCCTAACTTGTGCTAAAATATTGTGCTATCAATTTTCCCTAACTCTTCTTATTGAACAAGTGCTCCAAGTTTACAACTACCCACTTCCATTAAGTAATCATAACTTTCATTAGTTAACTATTCTAATTAACTAATGAAGATAGGGAGGACTACACTTATGGTTCACAGTAAGGATCAATATTTCTAATTCACCATTTTGACAACCTAAGCAATGTCTTTATTTTAGGTTGAAATACTGCTATGTGTTTAACCCTAACTCATGAATCTATTCCTAGTAATCACAAGAATAAAGGGGACAATTAATTGGGGATCTTACCAATTAATAGCAAATAATTCGTAAACAACATAGATAGAAAGAATTAACAAGGTTCATTAACAACACAAAAATTATCATCACACAAGTATATGGAGTGGGTCAATCAACCCTAGAATGGGTGATTTAGCCACTCATAGTCATGTTCTAAGACAAGAAATAACTATAAGTATACAAAACCACAAGAATATGGATTGGATGGATGGATGAAGTAGAGCCTTGAATCTTGATCTTCTCTCTTCCTTGCCTCCTTTTGATGTTAGATAGGTCAAAAGTTATGTTTTGGATGTGTTGGGTGCCTTTTATAACATTCCCATAGACCCACACAAGTCGGGAATCCAAAATAAACTCGGAATCAAAACATCAGGATTTTAAGCCTACGGCGCTGCACAATGCATTGCGCAGTGCGGTGCCGTAGGCCAATTTCTGCATGCTTTCCAAAATTCTCAACTCTCTGAAGATCGTCCCTATTGCGCCGCATAGCACAACGCCCAGCGCGGCGCAACAGGCCAAATTCACTGCATCTCCAATTCTTTTATCATTTTTCCTCCACGCCTTGGTTCACTCGACCCTCGAGCTTCTACTCAGACTTCAAAACCCTTATTTTTCATCAATTATGCTCCATATGCAGCTCATATTATCAATGTAATCCCTAGAATATAAAACACACAAAATAAGAGCAATTCCGTCTAAAGTACCAACAAATATCGCAAGTTGAAACATAAATACGAGGCAAAAGTATATAAATTATTGCAACATCTAGCCTCGTATCAATACCCCACACTTAAATCTTAGCTCATCCTTGAGCAACTTATAACTTGAACTCAAGACATATCAATACCACTCACACAATGACTTGGGTTTATATAGGCATATAACAAGTTGCATATGCACTCATTATGCTTTATTCACACGAAATTCTTGCCAAGAATATTTAAAAACAATCAAGTGCACCAAATCAACCTCCCAATCTCATATCAACTCCAAACTCACTCAATAAGTCATGCAAGTACTCACTCTATTCAAGAGACTAATAAAAGAGCTCGCTTCTCGTAAATCATGTGCCCTCACAATAAATCCAAAGTTTAATGAAGAAATTCACACAAGAGAATGAATCATGAACAAAAGTTCACATAAAGATGAAGCACTCATTCTCAGAAAAGAACTCACATGCAACACAAGACGTACCATAAGCTTGTCCTTAGTGTAGGACTCGACTAATGTCCATCTACTCGGCTAAGATCAATTAGGACTTCTTTAGGTTGTAATGTAGGCAATGGGACGGGTAGGATATATTTAGGTAAGAGTGACTAACCACCCCGAGCAATTTAATACACCACAATTTATTCAAGTATTTTTTCCTCCAACCAATCTTTCTTTTACCAGCACGGAGTCAACTTTTACTACCCTTCTTCTTTAAGTAAAGGTATGAGCTAATAATAGGGACTACTTTTTTTTCAAACTCAATTTATTTCTCATATTTCAATAATTGCACAATATCTCAAGCTTTTTTTTTTTCCTTTTCTTTTTCTAGTAAATCCCTCCAAATAGCATCCTCCTAAGTACCTTTTGTCTTCTTCCAACAACCACAATTTTTTCACTTCATTAACTAGCCTTTCAGGCTCATAACACCATAAGTAAAACTCACAGATATTTAGCACAAGAAACAAGAATCCCATTGGCTATCAAAGAATGGCTACAGGCTCAAAAGTGTTAGCTAAGGTTAAATTTTCATTGGTAAACAACTAATTCTGAAGCTTCAAATAAATTGGCTATAAAAGGAATGCCTATATCACTTCCTAACCGAGCAAACTTCTCATGTCACTTTGAACACACACTGGGTAAGTTCTAGACATCAAGTATTAAACATGGAGAAAATAAAATCCTCACTCACACATGGCACATAACCTACTCAAAACGGCTCGATTCCCGCTCTCAAACAAAGCAAACTCTCAAGCAAATCTAGAGTCAACATCATGATCATAGGCTGAAAAACAATGCACTCAACGTTTCTCAATGCAAGTGGATCATGGTAGAATATATGCATGAAGTTCACATACCCCAAATTAAGTATCTATATAAAACTAGTCAAATCATGGAGCCAAGGCTCTTCCATCCAATTACTACACTCTAATCCTAAAAAAAAAAATATCTACCTATACCCGGTTCAAACTACTTTCTTTGGAAAAGAACCGATATACAAAGAAAAATAAAAGGGGATTATTAACACAAATAGGAAGACTCTCACCCCACACTTAAAATCATGCATTGCCCTCAATGCATTTAAATAAAATTAAAGGTGACAGAGAAACTCCCTGGGGCTCTAAGCCCGAAGAACATCCTTGTAAGCTTCCTTAAGGCACGAGGTACTCAGACTTCCCTCAAGCAGGACATCCTCATCAAATCGTACGAGGTTGCAAGAACCCCACACTTAGACTTCAAACCAGTCAAAACCTGCAACATAAAGAAACTCACCAAGTAATATCCTTCAAAAAATAACATTTTTTTTGGGGGTTTTTTTCAACCCTTTTTTTCTTTTTATTTTTTAATTGTATACAATTACAATCACGAGTTGCCTCCCGAGAAGCGCCTTATTTAACGTCGTGGCACGACATAACCCAGAGTCAATACTTTTTCCTCCAACTTGAGCTTATGAATCGCCTCCCCAATTGTAACTCAACTCTCTGGCTATGCTCTTGGGGTGACACAAGTTCTTGTAAATCAAATATTAAGTATTTCCTTATGCACGTTGCTGCCAACATAGGAATATCCCCAAATTGTCGGCTATGCTCTTGACCAAGCACCAAACATACTATTTTGTAGTCCTTGGCCTTCAAATGAGGATTGTCATCTTGCCTAGATGGTAGTGGAAATTTCATTATGTAAGCATCATTCACCTCATCCTTCAACTCTTTCACTGGCTCAAAAGGATCAATTTTCATATCTCCCTCTAAAACTAGTGTTGAAAAGTGTCTCGAATGTGGTGCAACCCGCTCACACTTCACTATATTGACATCCCCTTTCTGGCACGACTTAGAGTCAACTAGAATTTCAGCTTCAATTTTTATGTCTGACTCTAGTACCACATCTTCATCTTCGACATCTTCCCACACCATATGGCTAAATGGTTGGCCTTCAACATTTGTCTCCTCCAATAAAAATTCACGTTTTAGGTCTTCAACTATAGCCATGATTTCTTCTTCTAATTTCATCTCTTCTTGGCTAGGTTGTTGGATTCCCAATAATGCAGCCAACTGATTCACTTGAGCTTCTATGCGGCATAGTTGTGCTCTACGTCTGTCCCAAATCTTCTTCAATTCGGCTTCATATTCTTCCTCATCATCTTCCACTTCATTGCACCTACTATTATCATAAGAGAAAGAAGAATCATCATAATAGGGGCTCGGAGAAGAATAAGACGTATTAGCACAGCCATAATAATGATCACATAGCCACATGTTATTTCCTGATGCCATATTTTTTTATAATTATTTTTTTATAAACTAAATAATATGTATAGGAACGAAGTTAATTGAACTAACAACTCAGCTATCCTAACAAGCTAGAAATACACCGTGTTCCCCGGCAACAGCGCTAAAATTTACGCCCTATAAAAGGGACTAAGCAGTGGCGACAAATATAGCTCGGTACTTAAAGTCCCGAGGTCGAATCCCACAGAGAACACGACTCCTAGCAGTTAATCTAGCTAAATTATCTACTCAACCAACTTCAAGTTTATACCTTTGGTTTGATTTTATACTAAAACTACTAAACAAGAAAGTAAATAACAAGTGTAGAAAGATAGATTTGATTCAAGAGATGGAAAACCTATGATTGATTTCCCCAACTCCTAACTTGTGCTAAAATATTGTGCTATCAATTTTTCCTAACTCTTCTTATTGAACAAGTGCTCTAAGTTTACAACTACCCACTTCCGTTAAATAATCATAACTTTCATTAGTTAACTATTCCAATTAACTAATGAAGATAGGAAGGACTACACTTTTGGTTCACAGTAAGGATCAATATTCCTAATTCACCGTTTTGACAACCTGAGAAATGCCTTTGTTTTAGGTTGAAATACTGCTATGTGTTTAACCCTAACTCATGAATCTATTCCTAGTAATCACAAGAATAAAGGGGACAATTAATTGGGGATCTTACCAATTAATAGCAAATAATTCGTAAACAACATAGATAGAAAGAATTAACAAGGTTCATTAACAACACAAAAATTATCATCACACAAGTATATGGAGTGGGTCAATCAACCCTAGAATGGGTGATTTAGCCACTCATAGTCATGTTCTAAGACAAGAAATAACTATAAGTATACAAAACCACAAGAATATGGATGGATGGATGGATGGATGAAGTAGAGCCTTGAATCTTGATCTTCTCTCTTCCTTTCCTCCTTTTGATGTTAGATAGGTCAAAAGTTCTGTTTTGGATGTGTTGGGTGCCTTTTATAACATCCCCATAGACCCACACAAGTCGGGAATTCAAAATAAACTCGGAATCAAAACATCAGAATTTTAAGCCTACGGCGCCGCACAATGCATTGCGCAGTGCGGTGCCGTAGGCCAATTTCTGCATGCTTTCCAAAATTCTCAACTCTGAAGATCGTCCATGTTGCGCCGCATAGCACAACGCCCAGCGCGGCGCAACAGGCCAAATTGCATCTCCAGTTCTTTTATCATTTTTCCTCCACACCTTGGTTCACTCGACCCTCGGGCTTCTACTCAGACTTCAAAACCCTTGTTTTTCATTAATTACGCTCCATATACAGCTCATATCATCAATGTAATCCCTACAATATAAAACACACCAAATAAGAGCAATTCCGTCCAAAGTACCAACAAATATCGCAAGTTGAAACATAAATACGAGGCAAAAGTATAGAAATTATTGCAACATCTAGCCTCGTATCATATCACATGGATAATTCCAAAAGAGGCTATCTACCGATAAGCACTAGAATTACTCTCAGCAGGGAGGATTGTCCTAACACACCTGAAGAGAGAGAACACATGAGTAGGATCCCGTACGCTAGTGCAGTGGGAGCTATCATGTATACCATAACATGTACACGTCCTGACGTGGCTTATGCACTAGGCGTGTGTAGCCGATATCAGGCGAATCCTGGCGAGGAACATTGGAAAGTGGTGAAGACCATTCTTAAGTACTTAAGAAGGACTAAAGACCAATTTCTCATATATGGAGACTCTGAATTGAAATTTGAAGGTTATGCTGATGCAAGTTTCTCTTCAGACCCAGATGATAGCAAATTTGTTACTGGTTATGTATTCACTTTAAATGGTGGCGCAGTGAGTTGGAAAAGTTCCAAACAAGATACAATAACTGATTTAGTAGCTGAAGCAGAATACATGGCAGCTAATGAGGCTGGTAAAGAAGCTGTATAGATGAAAAAGTTCTTAACTGAACTTGGTGTGGTTCCTTCAAGTGAAGGTGCAGTTCCGTTATTTTGTGACAATACTGCAGCCATTACCCAAGTCAAAGAACCAAAAATACATCATAAGAACATACATATTTTGCGAAAATATCGTCTGGTAAAAGAATTTGTTGAACGTGGGGACGTTGAGATTCTAAAGGTTGATGGAAAAGAAAATGCAGCTGACCCATTCACTAAAGCTCTCGGAATAGCAGATTTCAACAAGCACAAGTGGAAAATAGGAATGAAGTACAAGAGCGATTGGCTCTAGTGCAAGTGGGAGATTGTTAGGGATATAGTTGATATGCCCTAGACCCAATCGCGTATTTATTTAATTTGAACATATTTTGATATTAATATATGGCATTTGATATTCATTTATCATAGTTATTATTAATTAATATGATAAAGTCCTTGATTAAGGTTTGAGACTTTTCATCATGATGGAGATCGTGATAATGAGAGTCAAGTCTTATATAACTTAATTTAAAATTGTTCTTGATCGTAGGATCACTAAATCATTAATTAGGACATTAGTGATCCGGCTAGATCAATATTTATGTGATAGTCTTTATTGGATAAAGATTAGTTGATCTCATTAACTAAATTACATAAATAGGTGATGCATTTGGAGATATGATCACTGAACCGACTCATTGGATAGTTCCTAATGGTTAGAATTACCATAATTTGTCAATAGGATATTATCTTGAAGAATGTAATGCACGAGTTTCCTTTGACCTGAGATCGTCATAGTAATTGACAAGTTATTTATTGTACTTTGATACTAGACCCCTATTGTCCTACGACGATAGTTGAAAGAATATTGAGTATGATTAAATACTTGTAGAATTAAAGAACGATAAAGATGGAATATATCGACTCTTGGTAATGAGTTTAAGATCTATGTTGTCATGAATTATAAACGACTACTTTAAGACCTTGGCCAGGGCAATTGAATGATAAGAGAAAGAGTTTCTTAGATCATTCACCGGTCGGTTATATTCGACATGTAAACATAGTTGGTCACCTATTGAGATTTGACAGTTAAACCATATCCTAGGGTGACTCGGAGCTAAACTGACAGAAGGAAATACTACATTACTACAGGTTCTTGAGAGTAAAATTGTACTTCAATTTAATCCGGTCGTTAAGGAGTGTTGCTAGACGCCACCCTTGATTAGTATATTGATATGATCAATTTACTACCGGCTTAGTATTGAACCTGTGGGGTCACACATTAACGAGTGTTCTGATCTTTGATAAGGATTAAATAATGTTTAATCCAAATGGAATATTATTATATTCTTTGCTAGCACATAGAATATAATTAATATGTGAACAATTTGAGTTTTACTATTTAGAATAGTAAAATTGAGTTATTTCTCTTGGTTATTTCTTGGTTAAAATAATTACTAATATATATGTGATATATATTTAGTTTGCAATTAATATTATACATAGAGATGTATTATAATATTAATAAAGAAAATATTTTGCACACTTGTCATCATGCATGAAGAGGGAAGAACACTTGTCACCATGCATGTAGAAGAAAGAACACTTGTCACCATGCATATGAAAGGAAGAACACTTGGCTATGTCTTCAAGAGAAGAATGACAAGTGGCTTCTTGCATGAAATGACCAAAATAAGTGGCAAATAAGGCTAGACACTTGGCTAGCATGCAAAGGGGTGCAAAAATGCAAACACCACTATAAATAGGGCTAAAATAAGCCCAAGAAAAAAGACCGATGAAGTCTTTCCTTCTTTCTTAACCTTTATTCATAACAGCCACTGTTTTTACATATAGCCACTATTGTGATAGCCGCTTGATAAGTAAAAACAACCAAGAGAAAATTAACAGTGACAAGAAAATTAGTTTCTTGTTCTTTTAGTTTGTGCAAAAGTTTTGAGAAAGCTTAAGCGCAATAGTTTTTTATCCAATTTGTTCACAGATCCATTGGTCAAAGAGTTGATAGCAAGGATCGGTCTCGGTGTGGATACGCATAGAGGCTTTGCATTATCGGAGCTTAACAACAACTCTAGCGCTACCAGGTATGTCTAAGATCCGATCTTTAGACAAGAGAATAAATTTTAAACGCAAATAGATCTACCTAGGATTGCTTTGTCTTCCGCTGCGTGTTATGAACACACCCATGCAATCCAACATCACCTTCCTTCATTTACAATAACTCATACTTTTAAACTAGGATTTCAATTTTAGCTTCCTTGACTTTGCTAGTTCCTTCATATGTAACTTTAACTTTATCCGGCAACTAAGCATGCCCATAGCTGTTTTACAACTTGATATTTTTAATCTTCTTCACAGGGGGAGCTAGTGTGCTCAAAGGAGTTTCGGCCGAACCCCGTGATTTTGGCCAAAATCCTGTATTTATCTTAAAAGATTCACATTAGGCGCACAATTATTTATTTAGAACCCCATTACCGAAAAAAATAAAAATTTGAACACCCTGAAATTCAAATCCTAGCTTCGCCTCTGATTCTTCACTACTTGGAGCATTGTACAACACAATTTTTGTTTTTCTATACCCTCGCAAAACTTCTTACATTAATATAGTTATCAATGTCAAGACCAACATCAATAGTTGTTGCTTCTCTTTCTACCTTCTTTTCAGCAAAGAAAGAGCATAAGGATCCTTCTTGATAACACGCCACACTTAAGAATGTTTCTATTCGAACTTTTCTATAACTATAGGGCATGCCACTGAAGTATGGTAGCCTTGCTACAAAAGCCCTCTCATGGAGTAGAGCTTCACTAACAATGTGTAGAGACCAATGCCGGCCCGACAAATTTTGTAGACTCTCATGGAGGGTCCTTGAATTTTTCTTTAAAATTAAGTCTATATTATTAAAAAAAGTCTATTTTTATTTGAAGTCTATTTTTTCTAGCTTTCTGAGATGGAAAGTTAATAATATTTGCTTATATAGTCGCTAACTTGTTCTTCTTCTTGAATGTTATTATTTTCAAAATTATCTAACTCAACCAAATTAGTAACTTGCTCATCTAAATAACATTCTCCCAAATTTTCTTACTCAAAACTTTTCTTATTTAACAAAAATTTATCTAGAGCGCCTTTTTCGGATTATAAATAATTTTAAAAGACAGTATATACGTATGAAATAACAGTAGCAAAAACATTAAATTTTAAATAATAAAATAATAAAATAATAAAAAGATGAAAGAATAGAACATGGTTCAAGGATAGATAACTTGATATCAAATTAAATGTTTTGCTCAAGTATGCTTGTTGTAAGAAAGTGCTCTATTATTTTTCAAATCAATACACCGAAACTCTACAATAATACTTGATCTTTAGCTATTGCAAAATGAAGACTTTAATTGAAGAATAAAATTTAAAATTATAGTGTACTACACAAGTTTATTTTGCTGTGAGAATTGAGAAGGTGTTGATGAGAAAAGTTAAAATTATAAAGTGAAATTTTTGTAACTATCTGAACAAGATAGTATATTCTCAGCCAAAGGATATTCTTTTTTTTTTTTTTGATAATAACACGATATGCATTAATATTAAAATTACGGAGGGTTACAAAGTGAGTTCATGCGACTGCTTTGAGGCATTGCATGACCTACATTACATAAGTTCGTACTAGATAAGAGAAGGTTCCTACTTGGTAGATGAGGAACATTTAGAACATTAAGATTTCCTAGAGTAGCTAGATTATTACAAGTACTATCCGTAGTTTTTAAAGTAGATAATTTGCCCTCACGATCATCCAGCAGTGCTTGACAAACAAAAAGTGGTGGCAAAGCATAATGACTTTTTATATGATTGTTGGACTGTCCAGAAGCTCCCTTAGCCAAAAGATATGCAACTTTGTTCCCTTGTCGGAAGTTATGCCTGATTTAGGGCATTCCCAGCTTCATTAGTAACAACCTGCAATGAGTGATCAAAGGTAGATAAGTAGGGGTGGGATTTTCAATCATATTTAAGACCTCTGTGGAGTCTGTTTCGACCTCTAGGGGCATAAGGTTCTGATCAATTGCTAAGGATAAGCCATAGGCTAAAGCTGAGAGTTTTGCATGAGTATGATTTAAGGCATGAATGGGAGAGTGGAACCCAAGTATCCATTCCCCTTGACTATTACGAAATACCCCACCTATACTAGCCTTATTGTGAATTTGATGATAGGAGCCATCAATATTAAGTTTAAAATAGTTAGAATTGGGAGGATGCCATGTAACTTTAATAGTTCTAATACGAGTCAAAGATGGTTCATTAGACGTAAGAAATTTAAATTCAGTTATGTTATGATGAACTTTATTATGACTTAGATGATTTTTAAGATTATGAATATTATTATGATTACGATTTAACCATAGACCCCACAAAGCAAAAGATAAAAATTCATGCCATGAGTAGAATTTTGTGTTCAAGATAGGAGAACTCTCTTTCATAGTCTTTAGCCAATTTTCTGAATTTGTAGCACTGAAATTGATATTACAACTTGTCCAAAAACTCTTGGCAATGGTGCAGTTACAAAAGATGTGAAAAATGGATTTAGGCTCGAGTCTACACATAGGGAAAATAGGATCAATATTAATACCTATCGCACTTAAGTATGACCTGCAGGGAAGCCTATTATGCAAGCATTGCCATAATAAAAATTGAATTTTACGAGGGGTATCAATTTCCCATACCCACATAAAATCAGTAGTAGTGGGGGAGTGGGGTTGTAGGATCTTGTAGGTTGACTTAAGGGAGAAGAGTCCATTGTCATTAAGTCTCCAAATGGGATAGTCGTGCTCTAGGGATCTCGTAGGAGTAGGGGTGGAGAGGAGAATATCTTTAATATGGGTTGGGAGATCAAAAGAGATTTTGGAAAAATCCCACATATTATCAGGAGTAAACATTTGGCTTACTTTGACTTTTGTTTCAGCTAGGGTTAGAGGTCCACTAATGAGTCTACGCATAGGGATCTTATTAGGAAGCCAGGAGTTACCCCAAAATAAAATTTTTGTACCATCCCCTACCACCCAATGAGTGTTATCATAGCAGAAGGGTAATCCTCTAGCAATATTATGCCAAATAAAAGATTGAGATTTTATGTGTTGAGCATGGATATACTTAGCACTAAGAACTCGAGTCCATAGAGATTTAGGGTTCGTCAGGAATCTCCAGGAAAGACCACTAAGGAGAGCTTGATTTTTAATGTGAGCTTTTGTAATAGAGAGACCCCCAAATAATTTTGGTTTAGTAATGGTGTCCCAAGAGAGAAGATGAATCTTTCTTTTAGTGTCAGTTGTTCCCCATACAAAATTATTTTGGATTCGATCAATAGCTTTTAGGGTTTTCCTGGGAAGTTGATGGAGTTGCATGATGTGATTGGGTAGGGTATTAAGGGTTGAACGAACTAGAGTAGTCCTACCAGCTAGTGTAAGGAGATTCACTTTCCAGTTAGAGAGTCTAGATTTAAAGTTATCTAGTAGGAATTGGTAGTCATTATGTTTTGGCTTGAGGTTTAGGATTGGAAAGCCAAGATATTTGCCAAAATGGGGACTTATTTTAAAGTCTAAGATAGAGCCTAGTCGAGCAGCCTCATGAGTATCAAAATTTTTAGAAAAAATAATTTTAGATTTTGAGGTGTTCACCTTAGCTCCTGATAAGTTGCAAAACTTGGTAATAGTGTGTTGAACCGATTGAGCTGATTTATTGTTAGCCTTAGCTATAAGAGTTAGATCATCGGCAAAAATAAGATGTGAAAGGCTAGGGCCCCTGGGAGATATATTAATAGGGTCCCAAAAGTTCATATCAACTTGGTGGTTAATATAGATAGAAAGAAGTTCTAAGGAAAGGATAAAGAGGTAGGGCGACATAGGGTCGCCCTGACAAATGCCTCTAGTTGGAAATTTTTTTTTAGTTTTGGCACCATTAATTAAAATAGAGATGCTAGAAGAAGTAACACAAGATAAAATTAATTTTGAGATCTTGGGGGGGGAATTTGAAAAAAGCTAGCATATTACGAATAAAGGACCATTCAATCCTATCGAAAGCTTTTTCAAGATCGATTTTGATCATCATTTCACCTTTATTACCTTTCATACGAGCAAATTTTTGAATGAGTTCCTGAATAATGATGACATTATCGGAAGTTCTCCTATTTTTAATAAAACTAGCTTAGCAAGGACTTACAAGAACATCTAGATGAGGTTTTATACGATTTGAGATGAACTTGGTGATGATTTTGTAAGTGGTATTGCACAGGCCAATGGGTCTAAAATTCTTCAAATGAACCGCATTATTAATTTAGAAATTAGGCAAATTAAGGTGGAGTTACATTCTTCAGGAATTTGGCACTCATTAAAAACCTTGTGGCAAAATTCTTTCACAGAAGGGCCAACTATATTCCAATAGCGTTGGTAGAAGAAAGGATGGAAACCATCGGGACCTGGGGCTTTGTATGGCTTAAAGGAGAAGATTGCCTTTGTAATTTCTTCATCCGTTAGAGGTCTATCTAAGATTGAGAGGTCTTCTTAGAAAACCACGACGAGGCAGTAGTGTTATAATTTAGGGGGGTGCTAGAATGACTAGTGGTAAATAAATTACTAAAGTATTGTGTTACATGGTTTGATATCTCATCCGGGTGAAAAATTTGGTTACCATCATCATCATGAAAATAAACGATGCGATTTTTCCTTCTACGATTAAGAGTGGAGACATGAAAAAACTTCGTATTAGCGTCACCAAAATTTAACCAATCAATTCGAGATTTGAGGCGCCAAAATTCTTCCTCATTTCTTAATAGATTATTATAGTCATTGATCAATTGCGATTCTAGGTGTTAGAGGAAAAAATTAGTAGCATAGTGGGGGGATGATTGGATTCCATTAAGACGAGCTAGGAGTTTTGTTTTGTTTCTGAAGATATTACCAAAAACATATTTATTCCAGCACACTATGTTTTCAGAAAATATTTTGGTAGCATCAAAAAGATTTTTATCGATCCACGCCTGCTTAACAACATTAATAAAGTCGGGGTGTGAAGACCACATAGACTCTAGCCTAAAAGGTCGTTGACGATTAGACTGAGGGACTTTATTAAGGCTAATAAGGATTAGGTTATGATCACTATAGGTCTTAGGGAGATGGACAATGGAGGCGTCTTTAAACATTGTGATCCATTCATCATTAGCTAAGCAACGATCTAGACGCTCCATTATAAGACCTCCTTTGTTTTTGTGGTGATTTCACCAAGTATATTTAGGGCCCTTCAAACCTAGGTCCACTAGATTACAATAATTTATACACGACTAAAAATGATTTGCACTAGCATTATTAATTGGACGACCTCCCCACTTATCATTTTGAGATAAAATCTGATTGAAATCACCCCCAACTAACCAAGGACCTTTATATGAATCATAAATATGTTGAAGATCATTCCATAAAGAGAGTCTATTTATATAGGAATTGCTAGCATAAAATTGTAGAAAAAAGCCAAGGATTATCAAAAGGACTCATTGCATGGACTTCATTACCTCTGATTTGAATGTCATTAACACTTACCACATCATTTTTCCATAGTAAGACTATACCACCTGATCGTCCTTCAGCTGGAACCTCAGCATAGTCAGAAAAATCGAAACGAACCCAAAGGTCATAGTGGTCCTCCATTTTGGTCTCAAGGAGAGCCATAACAACAGGTTTGTGAATATCTAGTATAGCATCAAAGTTTCTGCAAAAATCAGCATTGTTAGCACCTCTTACGTTCCAAATAATAATATTAATTTGTTTGTCTATATTAGGGTTTGGATTGTGGTTCACTTCCAAATCTAAATCTGGATCAGTCCTCAATGTTGGGTTGAGAACTATGGCATACTTCCCTGCTCTCCTGTTGGCAGGTGCCCTCACGTCTAGGGAACATTTGTATAGAGCCTGATGACCTTGTAAAATGACTTTTTTGTCGAGGCGTTCCTTGAATAGTAGAATCACTATTTCTCCTAGGTTTTTGAATTCCGTGTGACTCTCCCTCAATCTTGGTGCGAGCACGTCCAGTGGGTCTCTCTCTTCTTCTCCTTGTTCTTGAGGATTGTGATGGTGTTGAGGAGAGTTTGGTGGGACTAGAGGAGGTGCATCCACTTGCATGGGGGCTTGCATGGGAGGTTGATGTGGTGGTGGTGGTGGTTCAGATGGTTGTGAGCCCCGTTCAACTCCACATAGGTAAAGAGAGGCTGATTCATTGCCAAGTCCCAAGGTATGAAAATGGGGCTCTGTGGGGGTGACACACTTGGTGGGAAGAAGGGAAGATCCATTAGTGGGGGAGCCTGGTGGTGCATGCCTTGGAGAAAGTGTGGCCATGTATTGGTCATGTAATTGTTCATTGTCATGTGCATTCCCTCGCTGACAATGAGGGCAAGATATTGAGGATTTTGTATCACCACAAGAGCAGGTGGGCCATTCAAGTCCATTGGTAGTGTTAGGGCTTGACCCCATAGTGTTGACTCCAACCAAGATTGAGGCACTTGATTTTGGGTTGGAGGAAGAGTGAAGATTAGGGGTTGTTCCATTTGTTGTTCTTGGGGTGGTAGTGGATTCTGTGGATTCATAGTTTGTGATTGTTTGTTGAGTGAGTGCTCCTTTAGGAGTTGGTTGATTATAGTTCGAGCTTTTTTTCGAGACATATGGAGTAGGAGATTTCCCATTAGTAGTTATAGACGTTTTTTGTAGGGTATTGGGGGTAGTAGAAGGATTTATGGGGTGCATGGCCGGTTGCGTGTGAGAATTGTTGTTAGTGTCAGTCGTGTGCAAGGGAGTTTGTTTTGACTGAGAGGAGGAATCATTATCCAAGAATGGATTGGTTGATTTGGCCGGCACTTGGAATTCACAATTTATAGGTAGAGTTATGTTAGTGGAGTGAGGGAGTAAGGAATTAGAAGAGATGTCAGTAGTAGTTTTAGGTGAATAAGTTTTGTCCGTAGTTAGTTGCAAAGGGTGAGACACATCACAAGTTAGATCCATAGGGGAGTCTATGTCCACTGCCACGTCGACCAAAGCAGGAGGTGAGGTTTTGGGAATTCGTGAGGGTTTGTTGACTAGAGTTTTGGTAGAAGAAATATTGGAATTTTTATTGTTAACCTTATTAATATCACATAAATCTAAATTAGAAAATTGTAATGCATCAAATTGATTTAGAGATTCATTAATCGGAGCCATTTTCTTTTGATAAAAACGTTTAGAGGACTTACCTGAAGGATTACCTGTTGCTTGATTAGATTGAGCTGTGGAGCTAGGTTTCCCGGCTGATCAAATAGAGACTGGCTCACTAGGTTTATTGGTGGATAATTTCTTCTTTTTGTTGAAGGACACTGTCTTCCATTCAAGCTCCCCCTCTTTGATTTTTAGTTTTAATTGAGGTTGATGAGTAATTTGATCAAGTGAAGGAAAATTAGAGGAGGTGGGGTTATAAGGACAAGTTTCTTGAAGATAACTCAAACGACCACATTTCATACATAGGAATTTTTCAGCTTCATACATAATACTTTGTTTGTGGTGTTCAATATAGATGTAGCTTCTGAGAGGAATGTCTAGAGGGACCTCGATACATAATCTTGCATATCTAGCTCGTAAGGCTGTTGAAGTCTTGAAATCGACTTTTAAAAATTTTCCAATACGGCTACCAATTTTTTTTAAGATGCCTTCATCAAAAAATTCAGTAGGTAGATTTGGTAGTCTAACCTAAATTGCAGTGGACATCAATTTAATTTCAGTTGCAACAAAATTGGGTTCCCAACAACGTGTAGATAAAAAGAAGCCATTTATGAACCAAGGACCCTCGGTGAGCACCTTATGTAGGCTTTCATCTCTATTAAATTTGGCTACATAAAAATCCTCACCAAGATCAATCAAAGAAAAATCTTCCATAAGACACCATAATTTAATAAGCTTTTCGTATAAGTACTGGTGATGTAGTCTTTTCCCTTGGAGTTTTATGATAACTGAGTTTGCCCAAGGTGAATAAATACGCTGTCTTTCTTCCTATGAGAGTGAAATATGGTCAAAGGAGCCATCCTCATCGACTGGTTGATTGTGCATGGGGGTATGTGAGGGAGATAATGGAAATAGGGGTGATGAAGAAGGAATGAGACATGATTTGGCATTAGGCTGGATCAGTTTTTCGTAGTATGTAGGCTTTGCATTTAAGTTTTGGTTAGTATCTAGGGGATCTGGAGGTTTAGGAGGTATTAATTGGTGTATAGTAGAAGAAGTAAGATCCTGGGTTGGTTGCATTGAGAAGAAGTTAATGAAAGTGAAGTGATTGAAGAGGGGAAAGGTAGAGAGAGTGGGGAGCTTCTCTCACTAAACTTTTATAATGCGTAAGCTAGCCAAAGGATATTCTCCTTAACAAGTACTCTTCCTATTATCTAACACTAGGACTCTAAACTTTTCCAAAAAAATTACAATGAAAAAATCTAAGGGCAAGCAAGTAAAACTCAATCATTCCTCTTTTATACTGAAGTTTTAATGGTATGACTTCTATGGGGCCCTCATATCAATCAACAGTAACAAAAATGATTTTTGTTACTTTTTATGCTTTTATAAGTACAGTACCTTTACACTTTTTTTTTTTTTACTTAATACCATATATAAGTGTAACCAAAATTGGGGGCCTCCCAAATGTGGGGCCTAAAGCAGCGAAGGACCGGCTATGGTAGAGACATGACTTTTTCTTATTTGTTGCTAAGCAAAAAGACAAATGTGAGTCGAAGTTCTATTATCAATTGAAAGTATAAAGGGGGTGGAAGGGGGGGGGGGGTTGGGGTGAATTATTGCTCTATGAAAGCCTTAGTCAAATTAAGAAGTTAATTATGCAGTTGACTATAGAATAAAATAATAAGCTAATATACATGCATGGAAGTAAAGTGTAGAAAGTAAAATGACACATCGATATTTTTGTATTGTTTCTTAATTAATGTGATTTTTAATCCAGTCTTTTTGGGTCGCGAAGCATTTATTTCTTTCAACTCTTGTTTTTTAATATAAGACTTGTGGGTTTCTTTCACGCGCCACCAGCAAATACCTATTGGTTTGAATTGGTCATTAAAAAATGACTGCTTTGATTTTCCAACTCACCAAAGGAACTAATTATTCTGATACAACTAGTACCTCTACTCTTTTTTCTCTTTCTTTTCTTTTCGAATACTTGAAAACCCTATATAATATAGCGATATCGTTAGGTTTTTTAACTCAATTTGTAACGTATTACGACTCCATCCCAATGTTTTAATAGGTGGGGGTGCAAGGCGAGGCATTTTACTTACAACGGGGCAAGGCGTAAGCCCCGAGACGTGGGGGCGTAAGCTCCATGGATCTTATTTTTAATTAATAAATAACATAATGAGCCAAAAAAATTAAAAATACATAAAAAAATTAAAAATAAGAATAATCATACTATTCTAAAAGAACCAATCCCTAAAGTAAAAAGTGAAAGACGAAAATACCCTTAAAAAATAAATAACTATATTATTCTTCAAAATAAATAATAATCTATTTCTCATAAATTAGTACATTAATTAACTTCGAATTCTCTTTTCCAGAAATTAATTTCTACAAGTTTCCATGCATGTAAAATCATTTAAGAGCTAGCTTTTAGTTCAAAGTATTTACTCTTCATATTCTTGCTCTCACAATGTGGAACTTTACACTACTCACACGGTGAAGCCAATCTTCTTCTAATGAAGGTAAACATACATGTTCCTATATTTGTGCTAACGATATGTACTACTTCACCCGAGGAAGCAAAACTCGAAGTTCAAGGAATTTAAAGTTTAACACGATATGGAGGTAATTATATTTATACTTGAAGGTGTTAAAGGCTATATTTTTCTTATGTTATGCTGGACATACTCTATGCGGAAAGAGTCAAAGACAAAATTTTACAGTTGTTGCCGCTCTATAGTTAACCACGGCCCTAAATCAAATTTGCACAATTATTTGTACGAATATATGAGGTTCCACAAGTTAAAATCACGATTCATAGTACTTCTTCTTCTTCTTTTCTTTTTTGTTTCGTTTTAATTTTTAACCCTTTCCCCTTCTTTCGTTCTATTTGTAAGGCTCTTATATACAAAATGATTAGAAATACAACTATTAGTAAAGTGAAAAAACAATTAGAAAATGATTAGAAACTATTTGTGAGACTCTTATAACTATTAGAAATAATTAGAAATACCCCTTCATTCGATTTTGTATGTTGTTATCTAGAATTTACTGGGCCAACTAATCCAAATTCATGTCATATAAGGTCTATTAAAAAGAGAAGAACTCCTTATTCTTCATATGTGTCCACTACTTTACCGGATAAATGAAAGGAAATTTCATACACTAGAATAATAGTTTACAAAGATTATTTCAGAAATTAAAGGAACCAAAAGTACTCCTATGCAATCACAGAATTATTAAACTACCACGTTAAGATTGGCATATGGTTTGACAGAGTATTTTCAAGATGACCAAAAAAGAAGGCTTCCTATAGCCTTCACATACAACTACATAATTGTCAAGCCTGCTAAAAAGAGCTTCTCATTGCTCTACATTCACTATTAAGTTAGTGCGAGTAAAATTATTTCTAATTCCAGGACATTAATCCCTACACTCAGTAGTTTGATGGTGTCATGTTCATACTGTGTAGTTTGGTGGTCATGTTTGCTGATCAGTAGAACGATGTTTTTTGTAGACAAATACAAATTTTAGAAAATTAATATGAGATACAACGTGCGATGCACGTTACAAAAACTAGTTATTATAGAAACAAAAGATCTAACATTTTTTACAAGTATAAGAAATTGAATAATGTTACAATTTTTATGAGATACAAATAAACTATAAGGCCTTAACTTTCAAACAATTAAAAAATAAAATTTTATTAATATTAAAAGTGAATAATCAATAAAATTTATTACTATTATGGTTTAAAATATTAATTATTTATTGATAAATATAAATTGCTTCTAACTTGTAACATAATAACAATTTTGAGTGACAAAAAAAAGAGACATAAAGACCAATAAAAAGTGATGATATAAACCTCGACTACGCATTCTTAGATTAAGTATACAGATGATATTCATCCGCATGATATTCTCCCTTATAATAGATGCAATATTATATCTCGTTTATTGAGCTTCACTCAATTTCTATAAATGAATATAACTTATACCATTCATTTTTAAAGAAAATTGTGAGTGAACAATCTTAATTAGTGAATTGGACACATCATTTGCATAGGTTCTATAAGGCGAGCCCCGAGCGTTGAGCATTGGGCGTGCTCTGGGCGCACCGCCGGGCGCTTGAGGCGTAAGCCTCACGGATCTAAGCCCCACCCGAGAGCCTCAGGGCGTTTTGCATGTGCCCCGCCCCGAGATGAGTCCCGGGCAAGTCCCAGAAATGCCTTTTAAAACAGAGCTCCATCCTAATAGAAATTAATCTTCCTCATAAAACTTATCCTCTTCTTGAAGGAGAAGTTTAGGACTTCTATAAATTTAAGGTATTTTCTTCTCTGAACAACACAACAACAACTTCACAATGTAGTCACTAAAAAAATATTGTTTAAGGGGAGATTTTATATTTTTTGTACTACTTTTTATTTTTTTTATAATAGATAGTAGATTGTTTATCTCCTCCCTGTGTGGGTCACGGACAATAAATAATTATTTTTTAAACCTTTGATGTTTGATTTATTGTCATCAAAGTTTGATGTGTTAGTTTATGCATGTACCATGTTATCTCGATCCCAATAAGTGATTTCAGAGCCAATGGTTCGATGAGCCAGACTAAGTGAGGTTGAAGACGGGTTCAGTTCTAGCCGCAACTAATTTGACTATAGTGAAGTTTTTATCCAAAAATTTTACTATGATGCTACATGTAGACACAATTCCAACCATAAATCGATATTGATGCTGCTAGAGTTTTAAAAATAAAAACCTCTTTTAATCCATGTATCTTTGGGCCACTTTTAACCAATGTCAATTTTAACCTGTGCCTACTTGTTACACACGGGCTCCAATACTAATTTTAACTCATGCTTATTTTTAACGTATGAGCTCTTTTGGGGAGTATCAATGGATACTTGAAAACCGACCACAACCGACTCGGCCAAACCGTACCGAAGTGATTATGAGGTCTTCACATAGACCCATAGTTTTTTTTTTTAATTTAAAGTCATAATCGTACCGAATAATTAGGTTAGGTTATTTTTTACAAAAATAAATAAAAAAATACCAAACCGAATCGAATAGAATAGGTTTTTATGCATTATTTGTGTATATGTGAGCGCACATGTTTTTCTGGTTAAATTATAAAATAACAAAATTTAAAATATTTCACTTTTGGACTTGGGTCTTGTGGTAGAATAAGTAATGCCAAAGAACCTAACTTGTAGTACTACAAAGTACTATCATTCAAAGTCAAAACTATTGCACTTCAATTGTATGCAAGTTCATCTTTATTTGTGGAATACCAATAACGAAATGTACTGATACCAAAAAAAATCGAGATGATTGAGATGGTTATGAAAATTCAACTTTTGGTTATACAAGTTCCTTCTAGATTTCTTTTTTCATGTTAATTGACTTAGATAAATGAAGATGCCGTGATGGACTTCTTTCCTTCTTTGTTTTTCCATGAAATCTTATTGATAGACTGCTCCATATTGATGTATTTCTTTGCATATTTCTCTTACTTAAACCTGCCATATTTACACTATGTTAGAGGTCCATTCTTTTAGTTACTCTCGCGTTTTACAAAGGAAAATTTACACTATATAACTACCCTAATAGCTTAATTACATAATATACCAATACTTTTAAATATTTTACCCTATATAACAATACTTTCTACATTTTTACAAAACATACCATTTTCATTTCCCACTCCCCCAAACTCAAAACCCTAATTTCTTCCCCCTCTTTCTCTCTCTTTCTCTTCCCTCCTCCCCCTATCCACCCACCCCACCGTCCCCCTCCCCCTCACCGGCAACCACCCCATCGCTGCTGCTATTCTCACGGCGGCTGAGCCACTGCTCCGTCACTGGTGCTCCGATCTGCTCCTCCATCTCTTTTTTTTTTTTTTTGGTTTTGTATGTGTATTTATTTGTATAAACATGTATAAGGTTTGTATTATGTGTATGTGTATGTTTTTGGTACATCAATACATTAAATTTTTTTGAATATCTTTGTATATTTGTGTATTTTTATATTTTCAAGTGTATGTTTGGCACAATTGTGGTTTTGTATATTGTATATTTTTGTAGATTTTTGGTATTTATGTGTATGTGTGTTTCATATGTATATGAATAAGTTTTTTGCATATCCACAAATTTATTTTTATGTCTTTGTATGTTTGGGAGTGTATTGAAGTGTATATTTTGTATATTCTATTTTGTAAAAGTATATATCTTGTATGAATGTGTAATTTGTATGTTTTTTATACCTTTTTATATATTTTTTTCAGATTTAAAAAAAATAATAATTCCGGCTACCACCGGCGGCGGCCGGCGACTGGCCACCGGCGGCAACACTGTGACTGGGAGCAGTGGGTGTGGGAGGGTTTAAAACCTTCATTTGTATGGTTTTAATGGAAGTTGTATATGATTTGTAAAAAAAGTATTGGTATGTTTTGTAAAATGGTATAGTATTGGTATTTTTTGTAAATTTGGTATTAGGGTGGTATATTTGTGTAATTCTCCCTTTTACAAATGATAGATATGATTTTGGGATAATTACACTAAAAGACATGCAAAAGACGAAAATTACCAAAAATGACCTATATTTTCGAATCTTACCCGACCTGTCACCCTTTTCCCGAGATAGCAGTCTACCGCAAGTTTATACAAGTTTATATAATTTTATACGAATTTATACACGTGTATAAAATTGTATAAATTTGTATAAGTATGTATATGCGAGTGAATAAATCTGTATATTAATAATGTTAGTATGAATTTTTATTTTTTTGTGTATATTTTTGTATTTCTCTCATTGCTACGAATTTATCTATGTATATTCATGTATAATCTATTTTTTGAGGGGAAATTTGTGTGTATAAACTTGTCCAAAGCAATGATTTAGACGCAATAAACAACATAAATACGGTAAAATACAAAAAAGTAACGACACCACTGGCGAGGGAGAGTGTCAGCCGGCGGCTTAGTGGCTGAGGAGGGAAAAATTTGGTAGCTAGGGTGTTTTTTTATGAAGAAGTGCTAAAATTTATAATTTTAGGGATGGGTGCTATGCATGAAAAAAAAAGATATGGCCTCCTGTTTGTAATTTTGGATAGTAGGCTGCCTATTTTTGAAAATGCTCATTAGTCCGTTCCAAAAATAATGGCACAATTTTAAAGTTTGTTTCTAACTTTATAGCCACTTTACCCTTAACGAAATACTTTATAGCCATATATTTTTGTAGGATTTATTTTGAACCACAAATTTCAAAAGTCTTCTTTCATTTCTAAAATTTTGATCCAACTGAAACTAAGACAATCTTTATTGAAGGGAGAGAGAGTATTATATTATCATAATTGAGGATCTAACTTCAAATAAATTCTGTCTTAATTTGATAAAAACTTAACAAGAAGACAGATACTTCACCAGCAACACTCGTATAATTGATGATCTATTGGATGTTTTTCTAATAATTTTTAATTTTGTTGTCAATTGAATTTTCTGATATAACATGCTCTGTATGCTAAATACGAGGCACAATATTGGATAAAAAACAAATAACTAATTTTTTAATTTTAACTAAGACTAAGACAAACACTACCACTAAAAAAAAGGAACAAATGTCTACAATAATTTGTTTAAAGAAGAGGAACATCTCCAATTCAGGATGATTTCGATGACAAGCCATTTTTACCGTTGCTAAATATAACCAGAATTTGCAAAGTAAATGCGAAACTACCCACAATTTAACAAAGCGGCAGCCGACTGCTACTTCTTTTTGTTCACATGACTTTGAATATATGTTCCTAGCCCTCGAATGTTGACATTTATATGCTCCTCAGTAATCTTTTTCTACATGTGAATGATGTAACAATATTCAACTATAAAAAAGATTGTTCTCTCGACGTCAAGTGAATTATATGGCCTATGTGGTTTGGGTTAGTCTTTCAAGTCAAGTATCATTCCAAACTTGTGTTTAGAGTTCATTGTTTTTGCAGCAATTGTTGATGCTCATTGGATCATTATTTTTGGGGCAATTGTTGATGCTCATTGAATCATAACTATCAATTATCCATAGAACCGGATCTAGGATTTCAACAGAGTGCGTTCACTATGGTTAATGGCGAAGTTCCAATGTTCCAAAAGTGGTCGGCAAACAATCTTCGTCGAAAAATTATATTATGTATATAGGTCAAAGATCATTTTATATGATGATATATCAAGGAGAAAAAAATATTAAATGATATTTAAATGGGATCAATCCCTGCACTTGAGTGTAAGTGAATCATCAGTTGATCAAGTGAACCATTTAAATTTTTAAAGTATGGGTTCCCAAATATCATATTAGACATATTTTGAGAAATATGTACGTTATATGCATAGTTTCATAGTACGACTATGAGTTCACATAAATCGCAAGTTATACTACAGATATGCCCCTGAATTTATCCAGCATAAAACAAGCATGTCAAACTCTAGGACATTATTTTAAGATTTAGGAAAATACATAAATGGCCCCCTAAAGTCGTCTCAATATTCCACTTAGACACTTATACTCAAGCAGTGTTCGTTTAAACACTTAAACCATGCCAGAACCGTGTCATTTTGACACCTCTCAACCAAACTTCAATAAAGTCAAAATGAGTGTTGGTAAGCGCCTCACATATGTAATTTTCAACCAATCATGTTTGCACAAATTATTTACCAAACCACCTAGTTAATTCCACATGTAAAATATAAGATATACACTTTTAGTCCTAACCCACACTAGGGGTGTAAATGGTTCAGTTCGATCGGTTATTTTAAGAAATTTAGACCGTACCAATTTTTCGGTTATTGATTGAGAATAACCAAAATTTGACTTTTCAAAATTATCCCAATCATTTCGGTTTCTCTTCGATTTCGGTACGGTTCGGTTATCTTTTTGTACTTTATTCGGTTAATGTTTGGTACTTTACTAGATCAATTTTCGGTATTTTTATGTCACGTAACAATCAGAATGTTATTAAGATGTAAACATATATAACAATCTGCTAAGCATTCTTTCACACTGTAAAATTTAGATTTATCCATTCATATATTACATCATGACCCATCGAAAAAAAAAATTTCCTACAACTTCACAATTTTGATGGCAGAATATTAATATGTTATGTAAAATTATAACAAGATTTAATACAACAAACATAATAATTAAGATAAAATTAAAATAAGTATTGACTATTACTTACATGATAGTAGCTCGTATTTAGGTATTTTCTATATGCAATCATCCAATTTATCATGTCAACCAGAATAGAATACAAAAAAAAAAAAAAAAAAAAAAAAGACTGAGAATTGTCCATGCATATAGGTAGCAAGCAACGACATAAAAGTGAAGATACATGTATGATTGTTCTGATAATTTTCAGTAGCGCTTGCCACTTAGACAAGCCAGTAGAATATGTATTGACTTTTGGGAGTTGAGATTTTGATTTTATTACGGATAAGCTTGTAATCCCCAAAGCCCAAGGCCAAAATTTAATACTTGTCATACTTAAATTTATATATATAAAATTATATGCATGTATATATATATATATATATATATATATATATATATATATATATATATATATATATAGGTTCGGTTCGGTTCGGTTATAAGCTCATATTGGAACCTACGATTTTACTAAAAATAACCGAATAATCGGTTCGGTACGGTTTGGTTCGGTTCGGTCGGTTCAGTCGATTATTAAATAACATTGACACCCCTACCCCACACACTACTTACCAAGTTTATCACCTTTCTTTCTCCCCAAACTCGTAAGAAATCGTTTGTTCAGTCTTCTACTTTCCTTCACAGTGTATTCATGAAGATTCAAATAAGAATCGTTTGGTTAGTTTCACTATTTATGAAGATTCAATTTTTTTCTTCCATTTCTTGGGGAAAGAGAAGTTAATTGAGTGTTTCTGCTAGTTTAAAAAAATTGTGAACCTTCGTGCTACTGAGTAATTTCAAGAATGAGTTTTTGAATTTTCTTAAAATTTTCCTAATGATCTCTTTTGATATTTCCTAATTTTGTTCTAATATTCCTCTTGGGAATGAAATAGGAGGTAACTAATGATAAAATATCCAAAGCTTCTTTTTAATGCAATGAATTCTATTGAATTTTAATTGGACAAGTTTTCACTTACAACATTCGAATTTTAAGTTATTTGGCTCTCGCTTTTTTAAGTTGTGATTTGTGATTATTCTAAACTACTTCGCAAACATCTTACTTATATACCCATAACGATCCTCAATTAAAAGTGACTACGTGGCATGATTTCCCCTCCAATTCATAGACACTAACAACTTGTTTGGATGGTTGTTTTGTATTGTTTTTTAGAGGCCGTTTTCCATAGATAATTTTTTGTTGAATTCGAAAAACTTGTTTGTCACTGAAAAATAGAGTGTTTTTGGATATTTTTTGAAAAAGTATTTTTGAAAAATTAAAAAGTGTATTTTTACTATTTTTTTCAAGTTTTTTTCAAAAACAGTTTTCCCCTTTTCATAGAACTTCAACTTTTTGCCAAGTAAACGGTATATATGTCCAGACCCAATTTTAAATTTCCAATAATTTTCAACTCAATTTTAAAAATACTTTTTTCAAAATATCTGACCAAACGGCTACTTAAAATATCGTATCGTATCGTTTGTGTCAAAACGAAATTTGGATAGAAAAAATTGGATATGTAATAAAATAAGGATATAGTAACAAGACAAGTGAGAATTGTTGATCAGATGGTAAGCACCATCCACCTACAACTAAGAAGTTGCACGGGTTTGTGTCACAGTAATAACAAAACGTGGGAGAATCACTATTTATTTCTGGAAAAGGAAGGGGGTGGGGTAAAATAAAAAAGGGATAGGGATAAAGTGAAGCTCCAACATCCATTCAGACAAGAAGATAAAAGATAAGTAGCTTTGTTTGGTGTTTCAGTTTAATTAATTGAACTCCATACTATAACAAACGTCTTCAACTTAACTTCCATTATTTTACGTGTGATGTTGTCATTCCATTATTCCTTGTCCCCTTCTCAACCCCTCATATCCAACCACTTCCATAAATCTCCAACTAACCCATTTCCAAAACACCATTTATTCACCACTACTCCTTTTGCCAATATGTCTAACCCAACCCTTAACTCAAATCCAAATTCGAATCCGAACCCGAACTCAGACCGTCTCAAACAACTTAAAGAATTTGATGAGTCCAAAATTGGTGTCAAAGGACTTGTAAATAAAGGCATCACCACTATCCCAAGTTTCTTCATCCACCCACCCGACCCAAACCCAAACCCGGTACCCAAAACAACCCGACCCGGTTTCAAACACTCCATTCCCATCGTTGACTTTTCGGCTCCAAGGTCAACGGTCATTGACCAGATACACCATGCATCAACGACCCTCGGGTTCTTCCAGGTTGTTAATCATGCTGTCCCCGTTGACTGTATCAACAGAATGGTGGGGTCCATCAAAGAGTTTAATGAATTACCAGATGAGGAGAAAATGAAGTATTATAGTAGGGACATGACACGTGGATCGGCGTACTCCACGAACTTCGACTTGTACAACTCGAAAGCTGCCAGCTGGAGGGACACGTTGCAAATACGGCTTGGTCCCATGCAGCCTGCATGGGAGTACGTACCTGAGGTGGTTAAGGGGGTGGTGGGTGAATGGGATAAACAAGTGTTGAAAATTGGTAAAGAATTGATGGGGTTGCTGTGTGAAGGATTAGGATTGGATAATAAGGAGAGGTTGAAGGAATTGTCTTGTTTGGATGCAAGAATTATGGCTGCACATTACTATCCTTATTGTCCACAGCCTGAATTGACTAAAGGGTTGACCCCACATACTGATCCTGGTGTGTTGACTGTGTTGGTGCAGAATGAGGTCACTGGGTTGCAAGTTAAGTTTGGTGATGATTGGGTTGATTTGGAGCCGATTCCGGGTGCTATTATTATTAATATTGGTGATATCCTTCAGGTATATGCTCTTACTTGCTTGAAATTATAATTAGTGTAATATCATTATTGATTATTGAATTAGTTGATTTAGAAATCGGTGGATTATAGGTATGCCTCTTTTAGAGTTCTTTAATCCAATAGTACTAAACTTGGTTCGTTGCCCTATTGGAACTCATGAATTGCAGTTACCACATGTTTAATTAGTGTTGTACTACCATTACTAAAGACATTGAAATGAACTTTATTAATCCAATCCGTTGAAGGACTTTTTATGTTTATTGTTATGATAGAGAGATGAACTTAATAGAATCCGTGAACTTAATTTGTTATAAGGAATTGGATCGGTGAACTTTTAAGACCTCATTAGTGACTGGATCAAGATTGATGGAAAATGCAAACTTGTAGGACTGTTTTATGTCTGGACTCTAGTTTTTAAGGCCAAAGTTAGACTGATTCCTAAACTGAAAAGACGTTTCGGTCAAAGCTGGTCTTAGATGGTTATTTAAACATTTGAGGGATGAAGTTAGTCAAGCCTGTGATATACGAGTCGAATTTGGTCATTTTTTTTTATCTGGTTGCATTAAAGACGCCTTAGACATTGGACCAGGATTGATCCCAAAAAAAAAATGCAAACTTGAAGACTTGTTTTAGTTCAGAATCAAGCTTTCCTAGATGAAGTTAACACCAATTTCTAAGTATAATAGGCCATTAAAATGCATCCATGGTCTAAGCTGCTCTGCTTTTAGCTTCCAAGGTCTAAGCTGCTCTACTTGTTGTAGTTCAGAATCAAACTTTTCAGGACAAAGTTAACACCAATTTCTAAGTATAAGAGACCATTTAAGTTAAAAAATGCATCCAAGCTCTAAGCTACTCTACTTTTAGCATATATGTATGTTCATATACGTAGCTAATTGCTTATGAAAAGTCCAACCCGAGACAACCCCAATGGCCACTCAAACAGGTGTTTTGGTTTAAGTTTGGTGGTTTGGTTTGATAAAGAAGTACCTTTTGCTTTTGCTGACATGCATTTGCTTGGTAGACAGAGAAGCTTGTCCAAAGGAGATGATTTTCCTCTTCTTATATGGGCACTTATTGTGTACGAAATAAATGTTTGAACTTGGAATAGTTCACATACGATCTTAAGTTTTCACTGGTAAGGTCAAATTATTTTCTAACTGCTCCAAGTATAATTAGTTGTTAGCTTCAGTGGACGCATTTGCATGTTGCCCCTGGAAGCAACAAATTTCAACTTTGGACATTAAAGTATTAGAAATATTTTGACAGTACTAATTGGGAGGGTTGTACAATTGTTGAATCAATGGCTCAGATTTATATGTTAAGGAACCAATCTGTGGATTTGAGACAATCTATTTTAGCACTAACTGATCTTATGTTTATTTGTTAAAGTTGATGTTAAATTGCTTATGCAAAAGTTTCATAGTTGACCAGTACAATTTTCATATTTGTTTCATGACTATTCTTTTTCTAAGGAATGGTGTCATGGATTGTTTTGTCTTTGAGGAATGCTTTCTTATCTATTTCTATAAACTGACGTGTTTAGGTCTCCCATTACATAAAGATATCATTGCAAGAGCTGTACTAAGACTAGTAAGATTCTGTAGCTGAGATGTGGCGCGATAGGGTCAAAATAGCTGAAGTATTAGGTTACATAGTAGTGGCAGATAATCTCCAAGGGTGATACTTTTTTTTGAGATGATGGAGTACTTCTAGTCAAGAAAATTTTCTTTTCTTATAGAAGAAAGCTATCATGTTGTGTTTTGTTTCATTTTGATTCTTGTGAGAAAAGCACGTATACGTGTTCTCCGTGTTTAAGCTTTCAAGACTAGCCTGTTTGGAAGGGGAGAGTGGCCTAGTAGTCAAAAGCGGCTGTGAGCAGACCACTCAGGCATTTTAGAGAAGAGGGGTAGAGAAAAGAAGAATCAAGGAGTACAAACCAGAAGAAAAGGATGGAGTTCATGGTACACTAACTTAACCTTCATAGAGATTCGCTTGAAAAGAGAGCAGTGCTACAGAAAAGATGTAAGACAGAAATAAGTCGATTGCTGCCATTCCGGAAATCAGGGTTGTGGACCATTCGATTCATTAAGGGGCATAGTGGCGGCCGCACCTGGTGCCATTTCCAGGCCTAGCAGCAGACGGGCGGGCCGAGCGCATCTAGTCTTCCACACATGTGCATAGGAAGACTATAAGTAAGGAGCTATCTATAGGAAGATACTTCTTTGCCAGAAGTTCAAGCAAGTAATATTTTCAACTTAGCTTGCTATTGATTTGGAGTTTAAAGTTTAATTGGTGAATGTTAACTTGCCTGATAGTTGAGTAGGAAGTTCATTCGTGAATTAGTTCATTCTGGAAAGTTTTGGTAGACAATCAAAATTGCTTTAGGATCGTTCTGTTCAACTGTTCTTTGCCTTGTGGTTGGGAACTTGTTCAATATCTATAGACAACTTATTTCCATAATTTTCATTATCATTTTAGCCTGCCACTAAAATACGAGCTACTTGATTACATATGTGCATATTGATGCACCTTCTCCTTCTTGGAATGCCCATACCAACTCGCCCCATGGCTTTTTTCGGAAACCTAGAAATCCTCACGGGTCAATGGTACCCGGTTTGAAACTCAGTGGATAATGAGCCCACCACTCTACCCTTTGCCACTTAAATACCAGGTTTTCATATGTGGCAGGTTCAAACCCGTGACGTGCGTCTAACCTGTACATCAAGTCCTGCAATCTTACCACTAGTCCGAAGCCCTAGGGGCTAATGTGCTCCTCTGTTTCTTTCTGGAAGTTATGTTTTCAACAAGTAGTTCGGAAAGATTGCTGTTGCATATTTGTTCTTGATGAGGGTAGAAGCATAAAAAATTGGAGCCTCATTGACTTTGATTCTCAATATTGCTATCAAATAGTTCTCATTCTATAGAACTTTTTTTTCCTTCCTCGAGCCCCCTCTCCTGCGCATCCTTTCCTTGCCTCCTGAACAGAGGAAAATGCTGCCATCTTCATTTTCCCATAATTCTGAGTTATAGATTTTGCATATTAAGGCATCTTTCAATGAGATAGGATATTCCTCATACACTCCAAGTCCTGAGTAGGTCCGTCTTTCGTTCTACTTGTTTCGCCATGATGCTTCATGATGACCAACAAGGTTGGGGCACAACATGGCAAATGTCGTCTAGGAAGTTATCAACATGGTTAACTATTACAATTATGGTTTATATAAACTACTCCAGGTAGTAATAATAGAGTGTTGTACCTGAGCTGAGCTACTGGTTCACTTTTGTAAAGAGTATCAGAAGCCCAACTGAAAGACTCAACTGAGACCAAAATGGACTGTCAAGAACAGCTATTTGTATGTTAATTTTCGCTTTTGCTTTTGCTGACATGCATTTGCTTGGTAAGGAAAGAGAAGCTTGTCCAAAGGGGATGATTCTCCTGTTCTTATATGGCCACTTGTTTATGCATTTAATTTTTGAACTTGGAATATTTCACATCCTCTTAAGTTTTAACTGGTAAGGTCAAATTAAAAAGGTTTTGACATTACAAATTGTGAGGGTTGCAAATTGTTGATTTAATGGCTAAGATTAATATGTTAAAAGACCAATATATGGATTTTGAGAGCATCCATGTGCTTTTTGCTATATTTTAGGCACAAACTGATCTTATGTTTTATTTGTTAAAGTTGATGATAAATTGCCTAAACAATGGTGTCGTAGTTGACCAGTACAAATCCTTCATAGCTGCTTCATGAATGTTCTATTTCTAAGGAGCGGTGCTATGGATTGTTTTGTATATTAGAGGAATGCTTTGTTTTCTCTATAAACTGAATGGCTTATGTCACGCCTAAAATAGAGATGTCATTATAAGAGCTGTATCAAGAATCGTAAGATTCTGTAGCTGAATTATGGTGCATTAGGTACTCAATGGCTGAAATATTAGGTTACTTTGTAGTGGCGGATGATCTCCAAGGTTGATACCTCTTTGTGAGATGAGTTTTGGATGGAGTATTACTTCTTCTCATCGAGAAAATTTCTTTTAAAGCTATCATGTTGTGTATTATTACATTTTGACTCTTGTGAGAAAAGCATATCTACATGTTCTGTAAAAGTTGCTACAATCTACACAACACAATAAGAACAATAGACCCTTTGTTATATAATAAGAACAACTATTACAATAGAAAGTAGTAGTACCAACAGGAAATTAAGAGATAGAAGGAGGGGAGATATAGAAGAACAGAGGAAGATAGAAAGGCAGAGATAGAGAAGAACCGAGTGGAGAAGCCAGAGAAAGGAAGGAAGACACTGAAGAAGGGGGAGATGAGAGAGATAAGGGTTCGCAACGTCTTCTTCGCTAATTGTCCATTCTACTATTCTACTGGTATTTTACTATTTGTCTAACCCGGGTCCCAAAGATAATTTACTAAATTTCCTAATGTACCCTCGAAGAAGGTATTTACGTTCATAACATGTTCTTCCTGTCTATGTATCCAAGACCAGTGCATGTTGTAGAGTCCAAGAGAGTAAAGTTTTCAACTCCCATTGCTAATTGATCTGAAAATTTAATATCAATTGTTAAATGGTGACACACATGTTAGTTGAGTAGGAAGTTCATTCACTAGTGAGTAGTTTCTTTTTGCAATGTTTTGGTATGACATTCAAATTGCTTTAGAACATTTTTGTTCAGCAGTTATTTGCGTTGTGGTGGGGAACTCGTTCGATATCTATGAAAAACTTACGTCCAATGTCCAATTGTCCAAAAGTTTTTCTGATTACTTATGTACATTCTGATGCACCTTTGTCTTGCTGGCATGCCCACACTAACTAGCCGCATGATTCTTTTCTGGAATTCATGGTTTTTGTCAAGAAACTTGGAAAGATTGTGCTGTTGCATATTTGTTCTTGATGAGGGTAAAAACATTAAGTTGAAGTTCAATAGACTTTGATTCTTTTAATATTGCTACCAAATCGTTCTGATTCTGTATACCTATGTTTTTGTTTCTTCCTTGAGCCCCATCTCCTATGTGCCTTTCCATTGTTGCCTCCCAAACAGAGCAAAATGATGTCATCTTCATTTTCTGTCATCAGTGGTTGTCCTATGAGATACGATTATTCTTCACAAGTACAGTCCAAGTACTGAGTAGTGTCGTCTTTCATTATACTTGTTCTTCATGATTGGTGACAATGGGGCAATTGTCAGGACTAGGAAGTTAGGAACCTGGTTACTATTAAAAATATGGTGTGGATTTATTACCTGAGGTAGTGATAACTGTTGTGCCTGAGCTGAGCCACTGGCTCTTTTTCGAAAGAGTATCAGAAGCGCCAACGACAGACTCAACTGACACCAAAATAGGCTGTCAAGAACAACTTTTTATATGTCAATTTTCGCTTTTGTTGATGTTATTTCCCAGAACATAATGTGGTTCAATGCTCACCTTTTGTGTTTCTCATACATCCTCTCAGCAATATGTATCATGATGATTAATCGACTTCTCTTTTACAGATAATGTCAAATGATGTCTACAAAAGTGTGGAGCACCGAGTTCTGGCCAACCCTTTTCAAGAACCACGCGTATCAGTTGCTGTCTTCTGTAACCCAAGCCAAAGAGAGAACTCATTTGGACCTCTACCTGAACTAATATCAGATGAAAATCCAGCAGTTTACAGGGAATTCATATTCATGGACTACATGAGAAGATTCTTTTCAAAGGAGTTGGATGGAAAGACTTTGACAAATTACTACAGGGTTTCAAATCAAATATAAGAACATCTTCAGAAGGGTTGCACTCTGCTACAACTTTCTCTGTTACATCAATAGTTATAGCTTGTGTAACTGATACCGTTTGGATAAATGTGTTATTGAATAAGAATACCGTAAAGTAGAAAATTTTATCTACATACACTTGTAACTATTCTGCCCATACGTACATAACTTTATTCGTTATTAGGGAAAGGCTTTCTATTACATGCACAAAGTGTCGAATGCAAATACATTAGCTTTCTGAGGTTAACAATTGTTAAAATAAAGGACATCTTGAAGAGTTAAAAAAGAAAAAAGAGTAAAGGGCTCATCGCTACCCTCTTTTAAGTGTAACTACTTATTCATATTCGGTGTTTACACCAAATCAATGCTTAAGAAGTGCATTAGGTCATCCAAGAAAATGTTAGCCGCATCATGGAACTCGCTCAAACGAACTAAGAGAAGTTTAATCCTCTTCTCTGTAAGGATAAGAGGTGGGTTTGTAATTTAAACTGTAAAATATTCTTGAAATGTTCAAATAGATAGTAATTTTCTTCCTCTGTTTTATAAGATGGAATTTGACTAGACATAAAATTTAAAATATTATATGTGAGGTACTATATTAGTAATTAGTAGTAGACGAAATGTTTAACTAATGGTTAAATAGTTTGTATGATTAATCATAGAAAAAGAATCGTTAAAGGACTACTCCAACTAGATGAATGGGAGATGGCCTCTTTCGTTATAAGGTGGCTAAAGGCTGCTGAAATTAAATTTAATCCACCCTGAGTTGTGTAGATAACAGCCTGTTATTCAGCTGCGTATATATAGGAGTAGATAACCAATGTTGATTAGAGATCTTGAAAGTTAAAGAGAGTCTCCTCATAAATTCCATGTACTTTCTGAAATGATATTCTAAAAAAAGCGAAAGTTATAATTAAATATTTTTCAATTTCAATTTATGTGACACACACACTTGATTTTGATGTGTTACATAGTTTTTGAATCGTTCAATTTTCATACAAGTTTCATATTTTTTAAAATTTTAAGATCATCAAAATATCTAAATTTTATTTTGACATGATGTTTTATCTATTAAAATAACTTTTCAACTGCTACTTTAATATGTTATGACCATCAGTTATATGATATGTCAATAAACAACATTGTTTAATTTCATATCAGTTGAACACTTGGACATTATTATAGACTTTGGAGAATGATTTTGGGACGTTACAGAAAAGGGAAGAAATATCTTAGGTATGGAGGATATTATACAGAATAAGAGATGTGTCAGCTTATTCATCACTAGGAACCACCAAAAGTTAAAGCCAATGTCGCCTTGAGTTTGACATACAATCAATCACTTAACTCCAAAAGTGAAGAAAAAGGAAGTATTTATTACAGTACAAAAGAGAAGAAATCAAATGTAATTGCACCTTTCTCTATTCATAATTGTTGGTGTATCAGCATCATAGTTTTCTAGAATTGCACATCAACCAACCAATTGTCCAATTATAGATTCTTTTCTTTGACTTGTACATTTAAACTGCTTTCAATTAATTTATAAACTAAGTTAAATGTGCCATTTTCCTTTGTCACATTCCTTGATTAGGGACTAATTTAACGTCTTTTGATACTCATATTTGAAGCATCTCAAAATGAAAAGTATTTTACATACTTGAAGCTTTATTTCAACCCTGTGAATAGCTTCCATGTTTTCACAGTGAGATTATGATTAGTACAATGGAGGAGGATGGAGGGACAGAGAGTAGCTTGGAGAGAAAGCAAAGCAGTTGGAAAATTAATTATTCTTTCATTGATCAGAATATAGTATTTGATAGTACAACTAACTAATCTATATATACACAGCTGGAATTGACCTCTAACTAATTAGAAACCGACTCACTTAAGTTACCTAAACTAACTAACTGTGGTTTACCCTCAGCTTGCCTACTCTGCTATGGCTCAACAAGTTGAGAGCCCCACATCAATGGGAATATGATGTTTAGGACTGGTCTTGGACAATTGCACTCCTTGAACTAATTTTAGGTTGAATTAAGCCCAAATCTAATTCTTGTTTACTCATGTTAGTTCCCCATATTAGCTAGCTATGTCCATTTTTTTAACAATCTTTAACTTGTATTACTACAATACGTTAAAGTAATATAGTGAGTAATTAGATTGCCCCGGTCAACTTCATGTATGACAAATTGTGTTTCATCTATTGCCTAAATTCACTCTCTAATCACAAAGTCAAAATCACAACATTTAGGCTCCTCATATGTAACACCCGGAGGGCGAATTGATGAGGACGGGTCAAGCAAAATTAGCATAATTGACAAAATTTCAAAGATCGGATGTATATGACACTTTAGTCAAATTCTACGTGATGATAAATACTAAACAACCGGTAGATTTTTATTTATTTATGTTAAAATCTGAATTTATTAGCTCGATTGAATTGAGTTCGACATCATAAAAACTACTAAACAGGATATGGCTTTATTTACCAAAGGATGATCACTCTTATAGTGTGGTTTTAAAACTTGTCAAGTGTGGAAGCATTTATCTATCTTAGGATACCTCAGGTGGGGTGTGCGTGATCTAGATAGGCTCCACGAAATTTTAAGACAAATCTGATTTAAGATTTTCTCCTCAATTTGAAGAAGAAACTTTGTTGGCAACTTGGCATGCAATGATGTATAGAATCGACAAAAGTGGATATGCCAATATAGGTTTTCAAAAAAACAAAAACAATAATGCCAATAGGTCAACTACCAAATTAAAAAATAGAGCCACGTGGCGGGCACTCGAATTCTCAATTTGATCAGCCGGCCACCGACAGAAAACAATCTTAACCGCCTAAGCCACGTCACAAATGTCCTGTCCTTTTCATTTTTCTAAATTCTAAATATATAAACTGATATTTCCATCTTAATAATTTAACACTTATTATTTCTAGTAGCATATTCTAGGTGCTGTAATATGTGTATTATTTTACAAATATCTGATCTGCTATTGCAGATATTTTGTTCATCTACTTTTGTGATCTACCAAAATTCAACTAAAAAGGGGGCTTGAGAAAATAAGAATCTATAAGTTTTTGTTTTGCATTTCCTTTTATTTATCTAAGAAAATTAAATTGCTAAGAGGACATTATGTGTAAATGATTAGCTAAGTATCTGTCTAGCATCCTGGAGAGATATATGCTATAATTAGTTTTAGCATCGGTTTATTGAATTAGTACTTACTAAAACCTTCATTTTGAGTAAAGAGTTAAGAAATCTATTAAAAAATGGGACACGAGAAACCCGTTCTCTCTCGGTGCACGTTAGCAACCTAGCAAACTTGCGCCTTTCATGGGAAAGAGAGTGCAATTTCCTTCCCAGAAAGCTCTAATGGCACAGGAAAACAACAGGAAAACTACTACAACTAAAAATCGTAGGAATAATTCAGCTACTAGGTACATACCGAGTGATCAACAGTCGACTTCGAAGGACATTGGGGATCCTAAATTGATTTCAGAGAAGAATGATGAGGTGAATACTGACACTAGAAACTCTCCTAGTATGAAATCTAGTGTAAAAGGGAAAAGTATAACAGTAGCAGATCAGGATCCAATCAAGGAATGGGAAGCGATAGCAAAATCAGTTCAATCAGTTAGGAAGTTGTCGTGGGCTGATGAGGCAAAGAAACAGGATAACACAATAGTGGGAGGTCCATCGAGAGGCTCTATTTGGGATAATTTTGACATCTCCAAGCTATCCAACGCAGGTTTCAAGCTTGAGTATGTGTCCCCAGAAATCCAAGGTGAGCATAAAATTGTTGAAATTGAACTAGATGACATAAGTTCAGAGATTGATCAGTACTGGAGGAATGCCGTAGTTTGCTATGTGCTAGTTGCCCATCCCCCATTTCCAATAATAAATGGATATATTCAGCGAATATGGAATTAATAAGGTATCAATGTTGAAGAATGGTGTGTTATTAGTTAGATTTGAGACTGAGCTGGGGAAGCAAGAAGCAATTCAGGGAGGTATCTATCATTTTGATAACAAGCCGTTTATAGTCAAAGCATGGTCTCCGGAGATGGAATTTACCAAAGAGGAGCTCTATTCAGTTCTAATTTGGGTAAGATTACCAGATCTGGACTTCAAGTACTGGAGTATGAAGGGGCTAAGTAAGATAAGAAGTCTGGTGGGGAAGCCTTTAATGGTAGACCAAAATACAGAAAAGAAAGTGGGGCTGAACTTTGCAAGGATGCTGGTAGAAGTGGAGATAGGTGCCTCACTGCCAGATACAGTACTGTTTCGAAAAGAAAAAGGTACAATCAAAGAGCAGAGAGTACTATACGATTGGAAGCCAACACTGTGCAAATTCTGTCACAGATATGGCCATGCCAAGGAAGAATGTAGAAGGAAGAAAGGTCCTAAACCTGGGAATGATAGGAGGAATCAACAAGAAGGGGGGCCAAAGAACACTATTAAGCCTCCACAAGCTGGGAACAATGGGGAGTTTAAAGGTGGGTGGGGTGACAGCAGCTACAAGCACCAAAATAATCGAGACAACAGGGAGTAATGGACCAAATGTTGGGGTAAATCAAGAGAAGCAAGACAAGGAAGTTGGGTGGATATCCCCAACCAAGAGTGGGAAGATTACACAACCTCCTGGGAAGGAGCAAATGTCACTACATAACAACTTCAATGTATTACAAGAAACTCATGTTAGTACAGCAGATCAGCCTCAGAGAAATCAAGGCAGGAATGGGGGAGGTAAACCTGGGCACCTTCCTGAGAATGGTTAATATCCTATGTTGGAATGTCAGGGGCTTGAATGGCTCTAATAAGCAGAAGGAGGTCAAGCTCCTCTGCAATGAGTGTAGTGCAGGACTAGTAGGTTTAGTAGAAACAAAAATAAAAGAAAGGAGAATTCATATAGTAGCAGAAAAGATGTTTCCGGGGTGGGAGTTTGTAACCAACTTGGAGCAGCATTATAATGGTAGAATATGGGTAGTGTGGAGGCCTGATTACTATCAAGTGACTCCTCTAATAAAGACAGCACAGACAATAACATGTAGGATAAAATTTGTGCCCCAACAAATAGTGTTCCTTGCAACCTTTGTGTATGCTTTCAACATAAGGGAGGAAAGAAGAGCTTTGTGGAATCACCTGGAGGATATCAAGGCAAACTGTGACTTGCCTTGGATTCTACTTGGTGATTTTAACTCAGTGCTCTCTCTGGGAGATAGAATTGGTGGAAACTCTGTTACTTCGACAGAAGTGGTGGATTTCCATAACTGTGTGGATACATGTGAATTGATTGAACCGCCACACTCTGGGAAGAGATATACCTGGAATGATAGGCAGGATGCAAGAGTATACTCAAAACTAGACTGGGTGTTTGTGAATGATAGATGGGTGGACACAATGCCTGCTTATACAACATTGTTTTTGCCTGAAGGGACCACTGACCATAGTACAGTAAGGGTGTGTCCTCTTATTTCCCCTCCAAAAGTTAAGAAACCATTCATGTTTTGTAATGTCTGGGCTAATCATCCCCTGTTTCTGAGTAAAGTAGAAGAGGTATGGAGAGAATAATTAGATGGTAGGAAAATGTGGCAAGTTGTCAAGAAGTTGAAGATGCTTAAAAGGAGCTTGAAGAAGCTGAATTCCCGGCACTTTAGAAACATCATTACTGAAGCAGAGGAGGACAGGAAAGAGCTGTTGAGGCAACAGGAGCTATTGAAAACAGATCCTTTAAACAGTGTCATCCAACAAGCTGAAAAGGTGCAATATCTTAAGTACAAGAGAAGCTCATACCTAGCCGAGGTGTATCTACAGAAGAGGAGTAAAGCCACATGGATTCAACTAGGTGATGATAACACCAAATACTTCTTCTCATTGATCAAGCTCAAGAAGCTCAGACAGGCTATTGTTCAGGTGAGGGATAAGAACTTATTGTGGAGAACTGATCCAGGAGAAGTTGCAAACATATTTGTTGAATACTATGAGGAATTACTGGGAAGGATAGACTTATCAAGGGTTAATGCTTTCAATAGTGTCCTAGCAAATGGACCAATGTTGACCCTTGAACAACAAGTTCAGCTTCTGGCACCTTATGCTAATGAGGATGTCAGGAAAGCTATGTTCAGTATCAACATAAACAAAAGCCCAGGTCCAGATGGCTATGGTAGTGGCTTTTTCAAGGCAGCTTGAGGAATTGTAGGAGAGGATATTTCTGAAGCAGTCTTAGAGTTCTGTTCCAATGCAAAGTTGCTTAAACAGATTAATTCCACTGTTATAGCACTGATCCCAAAGACTCAGACCCCAGAAGTTGCAAGTCAATACAGGCCTATTTCATGCTGCAATGTCCTGTATAAATGCATATCAAAAATGATCTGTGAGAGGCTTAAGATAGCAATATCATGCCTGGTTGGTGAAAATCAGGCTGCATTTGTACAAGGGAGAGCTATGGTCCACAATGTGCTGATATGCCATGACCTTCTTAGGTACTATAATAGACAGACTTCACCTAGATGCCTCATGAAAATAGACCTAAAAAAGGCATATGATATGGTAAGGTGGGAATGTGTGGAAGAGGTGCTTAGAGGATATGGTTTTCCAGAGAGATTTGTGCAGCTGGTGATGGTCTGTGTGTCTACAACTAAATTTTCTGTGAGGGTGAATGGAGAGAATCATGGTTATTTCGAAGGTAGGAGGGGACTCAGACAAGGTGACCCAATGTCACTATTGCCTTATGTACTTGTAATGGAATACCTATCTAGAAACTTGAAGAAAATGGGGGAGCTGCCGGACTTCAAGTTTCATCCTATGTGCAAGAGCTCAAAGTTGAATCATCTGATCTTTGCAGATGACTTGATGATATTCTGTAAAGCTGAGCTATCATCAGTCTCAAGGGTAATGGAGGCATTGGCTCATTTCTCAGCTACTTCAGGCCTCTTGACTAACATCGATAAATCTAGCATATTTATAGCTGGGGTGTCAGAGGAGGTGAAGGAGCAGATCTTGGCAAGAGCAGGCTTTGTTATAGGAGTATTTCCTATCAGATACTTAGGCCTCCCACTGTCTTCCAAGAAATGGACAAAGATGGAATGTCACCAGCTCATAGATAAGAGCACTTCTCGGATTAGAGATGCACAAGCCAAGCAACTATCCTTTGCTGGCAGACTGCAGATAATAAATGCAGTGTTATTCTCCGTACACAATTTCTAGGGTGCAGCTTTCATACTACCAAAGAGCATCCTAAAAAATATAGACAGGAAGTGCAGGGAGTTTCTATGGGGTTCCAACTCTGAAAAGAGAAAGGTAGCACTAGTTACCTGGGAGAAAGTTTGCTTTCCAAAGAAATTTGGTGGTCTCAATATCAAAGGCTGTGCTGACTGGAATATTGTAGTTGTAGGAAAACTCATATGGCAGCTAGCAGAGCATAAGGAATTCTTATGGGTGAAGTGAGTACATGGTATATATATGAAGCAAAGCTCAGGTGTTTGGGGACATGCTCCACCAAGGGACAGTAGTTGGTATTGGAGGAAATTGCATGCTGTGAAGGAGGGTATGAGAGAATGGTACGTGCAGGGAAAATACACTTTAACTCGATCAGGTGACTACTCAATTTCAAGTAGTTACAATGCAATGCTAAGGAACCCGTGCAGACTGGAAGTTTCTCATTTGATATGGTGCTCCACTTCTCTGCCCAAGCACAGATTTGTTATGTGGCTAGCTGTCCACGGCAGGCTCCTTACACAGGACAGGTTGGTCAAGATGAATATAAGTGTTGATAACCCGGGGTGCTGTCTCTGCAGCTCAAATGAAATAGAGACACAAGTACACATCTTCTCTGAATGTGCTTTGGTATCTGCTATAAGCTGCTGGATAAAGCAGGACTTACCTCAACTAGAAGTGAAGCAAGCTCTATACTGGATCAAGAACAGACACTGGATGAAATTTAGGAAGGAAGTTGTTGTAGCTATTTGGAGTGCAATGGTCTACTACACTTGGAGAGCAAGGAATTTGAAGAAATTCCAGGAATTAGATGTGCATATTAATTTTGTTACTGCACAGATTAAACAGATTGTACTAGAAAGAATAGGTAGAGTTAGTAGTTCCAAGCGTGCTAATAGGTGTAGAGATTGGTGGCAGGGGTTGTAACTAGTTATACTGGAGGCTTGAATCACTTGGCAAAGTTGTTGTGATCAAGATGCTCTTAGATTGTAAGTCTTTGTTTTGTTAATGGTAATCCTTTCACAGTTCTTACCAAAAAAAAAAAAACCTTCATTTGACATATTTTTATGATAAATTAAAAATCACACGGTTATACTGACAGTAAATCTTGCAATTAAAATTAATCACCATATTAACTGTGCTACATATTGGTGAATGGTGGCTTTAAGTAGTACTCCATGTCATAAGAGAGATATCAAACCTAAGTTTATTTGCTCTCTCACTAGATTTCGAGAAGACATACGCATAGTTGACAAAACCATAATTCACATAATTAATGTAAAGTTTAAAGCATAAAAAGCAAAGGAAATTGGTAACCATTGAATTTGAACTTAAGCAGCCTTCAGAGTCTTTTTCCCTTTTATCTGATGGCCTAGTGCGGTGGTTGGGTGGGTGGGTGGGGGGGGGGGTTCTTGGAGCTTTAGTTTGTTGGGTTATAGAAATTAAATAACCACATGATTTCCTCTCCCTTTTAATTTGTTATTGTTTTCTTAAACAACCAAGTTGACAATTATTGGAATAATAAACAAAACAGTAACTAAGAGTTGAGATAGTCAAAGGAAGTTGAAAGAGCAGTCCTAAGATAATTATCAAAACAAGAAGCATGAAGTACCTAATACTGATTATCACTTTTATTAATCATCCAACCACACATAAGAAAATATCTAAAGGCTGTGACAATGGAAGCTGACATGCAAAACTTTTAACATATTAGACGGCGTGTACAACGAAATAAAAATCACTAATTAACTAAACTTAGTAACCTAACAAAATTATATATCATATAGGAGTAATACGAAGTAGCCTAGTCAAATGCAATGTATGTAAGAAAATAATAATTTATAGTCCCTTAAAATGGATACTAACGGTGTTGTTTCACACGTTTATCTTTAATGAAATGTGGTTTACACATGGATAATTTAATCTTGCACGCTTGAAAAAGTTGTTTTTCAAATAGTAATGATAGTGAATTGACACCCTATGGGCAAATTATTAAATTCATGTTACCAAAATCTCTGATGTACCAACGAAAAAGAGGGGGCAATCAAAAAGGGGCAAATCGGTAGTTGAATAGAGTTTTCATTTTAAGAATCTGTATTAGTATATCGCATTATTACTTAGTTACCTTTTCAAGGAAACTTGACTTGAATCCACTAAAAAGTTAATTCAACAAGGAAATACAACAAATGTTCAACTTGAGCTTAGAATTTTGATTCGAATATTGGTGTTCCCTAGCCCGCAATTATGTTCCTAAATGACTGAATGAAATATACTAGCATTAGGTTATATACAACCATGTATAACTTAAAATTTCAAGAAAAAACTAACTAATTGGAGCCGGTTTCTCTCCAATTACATTCTCCTTAAATTTCTTCTGTTCCTTTTGATTTGAGACACGTGTTAGTTACTAGAAAAAATATTAATTGACACATGTCGCAAATCGAATTGGAAGAACTAGTGGAAAGGGCCGCCAGAAGAGCTAGCTCTCACCAACCTACGGAGTCTAGGGCTATGGCTCTGGTTATGTAACTACATTTGGTTATATAGCTATATATACAGTTGGGGGTTACAATATTTGATACCTTGCTCTTTAGTCGAGCTTCTTAAGTTAAACTCGATCAACTCTAAGCTCGTCAAAGAGACCTTTTCAACATAATAGTATCAATCGATATCTAATGTGCAACATAATCAAACTCAATCATAAACCAATAATCAACATATATATGCTCACATGTAAAGCCTAAAATGAACAATTAAATTATGTGAAATGTGAACAAGTGTATAAAAATTAATTTCAGAGTATTACAAAGTATTAGAATCACATTGTATATATACGCGATTAAACCTTCTGCAGAACACCTTTGTAAACCATGCCACATAGTCGCTAATTTTGCCACATGCTTAACTAGTGCTTAGCTCTACATCGAAATATTTTGAATTTTTTCAAAAGAAGAATCTCACCTAGATCTGTTCAACAGTTTATGTAAGTTGTACACATGAAGAAACATAAAAATTGTCTAGATGAGTCAAATTAAGGAGTCATCCAGTGGTGAAAAAAGCTAAGGCATTATATTTCTGTTCTACATAATTGCCACCCAATTCTGAAAACATCCTTTGAAAATGTCAGGTGCCTTTACTCATCCAGACTCCACTAATCCAACTGAAATCCTAACACATAATCCTTCATACGCAACTTTCTCATCATATGGTCAACTAAAATTGTGGGGGATCTTAAAAGATTTACACTCATTTATTTTACCATTATTATATAATCGATCGTAATATATAAGTAATTTAATAGTAGTATTTTTCCAATCATATTTTGATGGTTATACATATTTGATTTTTCAGACTTAAATATTAGAACTCCCTCACTCAGACTGAGGAATTTAGCAATATTAAGCAAATAACAAGGGTACTTTTGGTAAGTACACGTGATATAAATCTGTCAATAGATATGGTTCACAGAAAGAGCCATTTTACAATGTTTCGTCTCTTTCAAAAACACAACTACTACCTTTCTAGTATTTCCTATTCACATGATTAAATATAAAAAGGAGACAACAATAATTTCGTTTACAATATAAAAATCTGGAAAGAAGCGTGACTCTTGAACAAACCATTAACCATATGTCTTTTTCATCAACCCTTTTTCCAAATATAAATACAACCTCCATACGTTTAGAACTTGCCAAGAAACACACACACAGAAAATTTACAAGTTTATAGTTCCAAAAAGCTAAGTGTGATTTTTGTCTAGAAAGCCTTTGAGATGGAGCAGAAAAAGGGTAATTACATGAACAACAAAGAAGATGGATATTTGGTACATAGCCAAGTAAAAAAGATAAGGCAAGAAATGGAGAAAATCAAGCCAGAGATGAGACCAGCCCTTCATGAAATCACAGAAAAACAACAGCAACAAAGATCAAGATCACCACTGGGAGTAGCTAAAAGGCCTATTTCTGTTTGAAGTTGATGATACTTTTTCCTTCTCTTTGTTAGCTTCTTCTTCCTCTTTTCTTTTAGAGTTTACTTCTTTGTTTTTGTCTTTAGTTGTACATATATATACAGATGTAAGATGTCTCATCTTCTTATGTTTGTATTTGATAGCTCTGTCTCCTGCCTCTCTGTTTCATCAAATTTTGTCTAGTTAAAATCCTACTTCTCTTTTTCCTATACATATTTTCATTTTTAATCCGACAAGTGACAAATAAAAAATTAAGAGTTTGGTAATTTTTCCTATCTCTGCCTAGTTCTGCTGAACAGAATTGCGGTGTTGGTGAAGGAGGTACCGTTGGATAGCTAAAAGTGTGGGAAAATTGGCTCCACTGTTATCCCAATTCCAAACCAAATAATTTCTCTATCCGTCTTAATTTATGTGAAAGTTGTTGGCTTTGAGAGTCAAATTTTTTAATTTTAACTATTGATATAAAATTATTATTTTAGATATAAATTACATATTTGGAACCGGCATAAAAAATATTATTTTTTAAATCACAATAATTTACAATTCAAAATATTTATAACGCATATGACGCAATCTAAAAAAAAGTCATTTGATTCTTGAGAAGCCAAATGGGTGGATGGAGTACTACTATACCAGACGTTCTACAATATTTGGTTGCTGTACATGATTTCTGATCGAAATTATATTTTTTTTTTTTGCAAATAAGTGTTAACTTAAAAGAAGTTCTGAAAGATGCATGCCGTTTAGATTATTAACAAGGATAAACGTGAGAATATGCCTTACGTACGTATGATTACACTACTAGAAATCTAATCAATATAACGTCCAACAAGAAGACGAATCACCTTTCAAGTTTGAATACTAGAGTCAAAATAATCAGCAGCATATTCATTGGTAAAAAATATGTTTACTGCAAATTCAATTTTGGAAATTCGAAAATTAGTGGGATAAATTCAAGAAATCTAATGGCAAAGTATATAAAAATTTAACGGCAAATACCAGCTAAAGATTTTATACTTAATCAGTAAAATTCTAATCATGATTGAACGGCTAGTTGGTCAACTAACATGTTTCGAAAATCTTGCAGTAGAAACTGAGCTTCCGAAAGCTTTGGCGACGCTGATTTTGCATGATTTTTTTTCCATAGGGATAATTCGTTCAAGAGAAAAATGAGCTGAATACTGCTGCTGCTATTAGTGAAGTCAGCTGCTGCTATTACATCCCAAAAATAGTGAAGTCTGCTGCTTCATTATCATTGTTGTTCAGACATTAGTAACTTGGTTTTTGTTTATTAGGTTGTGTACTATTACACAACTTGGTATTCTTCTAAGTGAGTTGAACTTTTTTTCGCATTAAGACTGCTTATCATGATGAGGGAGCAAGTGTAGGTATATTTTGTTGATAGAGAATTTACCATCAGTATGTTGCATACATCTCAGCTTGTCCACCAGCCATCCATGGAGGTTGGTGCCGCTCATGACCTGTTGTCTAGCCTCCAAAATTTTTCTCACTACCCATGATGATGTCTGAGGTGTTGACAAGTATCTATGGACTCTTTTTTTTATATAATAATTGTGCACCCACTTAATTTTGAGGTAATCTTTATTCATTACAATTGCCCAAATTAAAGTTGCTTTGTCACGACAACCTTATTCCAAACACACATGTTTATAACATTCAGTCCCCGACATAGATATAAACTGACTTTTTCCCATGCAGCCAATGCTTTCCTTGAAACTGTCACAACACCCATCGACAGGTAAGTTCTACAGATAGTGTCAATAGCTTTCATGATCTTTTTTCATAGTATAAAAATTTGTGCCTAATACGATTTGAATGTCAAATAAAATTGACTTGATCAATTTCAATCTAGCTACCAGCATAAGACAGCAGTTTAGCTGTCTAACAGCTAATCCTAGCCGTGAACCTTTCTATCAGGAGCCAACACTGGATGATGGTTTGTTTCTTTGAAGATAGTGATCCTCCTAGATACTTAAATAGAAGCACACCTTCTTGGAACACTAGAATCTGAAGTAAATCCCACTTCCTTGCAGTTGGCACCCCTGCCATATAAATTGAGCTCTTATCTGCATTTGCTTGCAATCCAGAAGTCTAGAGAATATTGTACCACTATTTTATTCTCCCCATGTGTATCATATTTCTCCTTTATAGAAAGGGCTTGAAGGAGCTCAAGCAGGCAGGTCTTGGGTGTCCTGCTTATGACCTGCCTGCTTGGGGAAAATTGGTCATTTCACTGGAAATCACAAGTTTTCATTGGATGATAGTTTATTTTACTGTAGCTTCCATACCAACTTTTATATGTCTTGACAAATTTGCCCTTCGCTTACATCATCAATCATCACTGCACTTTGGCTTCAAATTAGTCTTCTCTACATTCCTTGACGTTTGGTATTTGATTCACCGAACATGGAAGTCAAGATTTTCATTTAGAAATCTTGAATACTCCAGGAAAATGGATGAAAATGAGGTTACAGGTTACGAAAATTCGCTTGGATCTCAACATATTTAAGTATTGGTATGGGAATGAAGACATCTATAATCTCAACAAAACCTGCATATTGGAAACCCCAACTCAGAAAAGACGATGCTTGCTTTATTTTCTCAATTATGGTAAATTTTTCTCTGTTGTATCTTTTTTTTTTTTGGCTCAGTAAGTTGCTGCTAAAGGAATTTTACTGAGCTCAGTTTGCGGAATGAAAGTTGTTTGATGATATGCCTAAAACAACTGAACTAATGTTTTTCTTTTTAACTTTTCCAAAGGTGCTTTTCTGTTGGAAATTGAGCTTTACATGTTTTTTCATTCCAAATCTATATAGAATCAGTAAAATTAGCTTTGTGATGCAATCGTAATGAGGCTGAAAAATTGCTTACAATGAAGTCATAAAATTGGAATTGTATGGTTAACAATAGCATGTGATGGAAGAACGAAAACAAAATATGGGAGTGTTGAATTGGTATTCTTGCACACATTTTTAATTCAAAAAAACATGTTGGTTGTGAAACCTGGACTTCAGCTCAAAAGTGGCTTTGGTTTTGTTCGTAAAGAACAGAAAGCTTCATAGTATAAAAAAGGTGTGTTTTGGTTTTTTTTAGCTTTAATTCCATGTTTGTGTTTTCATGTATTATGTGGGGTCTATCGGAAACAACCTCTCTACCTAAATCTAGGTAGAGGTAAGGTATGCATACGCCTTACTCTCTGACTCCACTCGCGAGATCACACTAGGTATGTTGTTGTAGTAGTAGTTATGTGGTTTGACTTTTGTTATATCTTAATCTTTGAGTAAAAGTTAAGTTGGTTGATTTTTGTTCACTGTACAATTTGTGGTTTGAACAAGTTAAGCACGATTAATGGGTAAAATTTTTATCTTTGGTGAAGTGTTGGGATTAAAGGGTCTTTTGTTATAGGGCAAATTGCAGTTTTCGTCCCTATGTTATAGGCTAATTGCAATTTTCGTCCCCGTGATATTGGACTCCGCACTTTTAACCTTCTATTATTTAGATTGAGCGGTTTTAGTCTATTTACTAACAGATGTTAAGTGTGCTAACTGAACAGTTACTCAAACGAAGGGCAATTTCGATAATACAATTTACGGGGGGAAAAAAAAACCTAATTACATCATGCACGAAAGTTTACAAGTCTTCCAGAATCTAGAAACCATATCTCAATCAGTTCCATGGATGATTAACTTCATCTCTTGGTTGATGACAATTTCTCTCATAAATTGCTTCCCCTCCTGTGTTAGAACAAAACTCAAAACTTCATTCCAAGGAATACTAGCAACCTACTGCACCAACTGAAAAGGAAGAAAATCATCTTTTATACAATGGAATTGCGTTATAGAAGTGGGCTACAATTCAAGCCGACATGTAAGTACTAAGTTGAATTAATTAGACTAGATCTTTGATATTGATTTATGAAAAACGACTAAATCTTTGATCTTGTAGCAATCAAGGTTTCAAAATAGTACTATATACTCTAGGTTATAATTTCTCATAAATTGTCTATTAGTTTATCGACATAAAATTAAAGATCTATTACCCTTCGATACTAGAGTGATACAGAGACAATTAAAGAAAACTAGAACCAAAAGAAAATTACATAGCAACAAGCAAATGCATTTAACCCTACTAGTCTTCATGACTAAAAGTTTCAAGGCGATAATGAAAACGAATGCACGAAATTAAGAAATTACTGAGTAAAAAATTATCTAACATGTCACATGAATTATAATTTCATTACAAAAAAAAAAAGTTAGAGAGTACCATAAAAAGTGAATGTTTGTTGTGCATATTCAGGTTACTTATTTGTGTTAGTAATACTTATCAAGATGAGAGAAAGAATGTTCTTTTGAAAATTATTCTCACAGTAGATGAATGTAAAGATTCAGATATGCACACAACCTATTATAATGACATTCATACATATCCTTTTTCTTTTTTCTCACAACAGATGATGGTGAAGAAGGCTTGGTAGATGCGGATGTAATAGAGGAAAGTGATGACAGTGATGCCAGAAGTGAAGAATGTGAGTCATTCCATGAATCTGATTATTCCTTGGAAGAAGATGACTTGTTGTTTGATACATCCATTGACTCTACCGTAGAGTGGCTTGGTGTTACTGGGAAAAATACAGATAACAAAGTTAATGAAAATACTATGGAGTTTGGACTTGTCTCAAATATGATAGCTAAGTTTCCCAATGATACTCAAGAAGATGATTGTGCTGCATCAGATGAGGAATTACTGAGTTTGCATGGAGATTCTGATGATGAAAACCCAGAAAAGTCTACTGTTTTTAATCCAAGAAGGGATATGGGGGATCCAAAATTTGAGTTTGTGCTTAATATGATCTTCAGTAATAGTAAAGAGTTCAAATGGGCAGTTGAACAACATGCTGTGATGAAGAAAAAAGACATCAAGTTTGTAAAGAACGAAACCAAGAGGTCAAGGGCAAAGTGTAAGGTACCAAGCTGCAACTGGTTCATATACGCATCAAAGGCTAATCAAGATGAACCTTTCAAGATCAAGACAATAGGACCTGACCATTCATGTGGAAATCAAAGAGACAATAAGACTATTGACTCTGGATTTTTGGCTAAGAAATACGTAGAAGAGTTTAGAATTGATCCAAATTGGGGAGTGAAAGAATTTCAAGCTCATGTAATGAGGGCTCATGGTTGTACACTCTCTAGGCATCAATCTTATAGGGCAAAGAGGAAGGCAATAAATCTCATTACAGGGACTAAAGAAGAGCAATTTGATATATTGTGGGACTATTGTGCTGAGTTAAGGAGGAGTAATCCAGGGACTACATGCATTTTAAAGTTGGATGATAATCCAAACACAATGGTCAAAGGTAAAAAAAGGTTTTTAAGAATTTATTTGTGTTTTGCAGCTTGCAAACAAGGATTCCTAGCTGGATGTCGACCTATAGTAGGGGTTGATGGATGCCATCTGAAAGGGCACCAAAAAGGAGCGCAACTTATGACAGCAGTAGGCATTGATGGAAATAATAATATGTATCCGATCGCATTTGCAGTAGTTGAAGGTGAATTAAAAGAAACATGGAGTTGGTTTCTTACACTTCTTGATGAGGACCTAGGCATTTCGCAAAACCCTTTTGCATGGACTTTCATTTCTGATAAGCAAAAAGGTCTAATTCAAGCATTTGATGAAGTAATTCCAGATGCTGCACATAGATTTTGTGTAAGGCATCTACACAGCAATTTCAAGACTGAAGGTTTTGGAGGACAAACACTAAAAGATGTCCTATGGAAAGCTGCCAGGGCAACTACAGAACCTGAATTCTCCAAGCATATGGAAGAAATGGAAAAGCTAGATCCAGAAGCTCGAAAATGGTTCAATAATAAACCTCCTATTCACTGGTCAAGGGCTTTTTTCTCTCCTTTCACAAAGTGTGATGTGTTATTGAACAATCTATGCGAGTCATTCAACAGTGTACTTCTGCCTGCAAGAGACAAGCATATTTTGACAATGCTTGAATCAATTAGGCTCTATATGATGTCAAGACTTCAGAAGAATAGAGATAATATGATGAAACATGGCCAGAACGTCTGCCCGAGAATATTAGTGCAGCTAGAGCAAAATAAGGCTAAGGCTGCTGAATGTATTGCCACTAAATCTGACCAATTCGATTACCAAATTGAGGACATTAATCTGAAACTATTCTCTGTGAATCTTAAGGAGAAAACTTGTTCTTGTAGGAGATATGATTTAACAGGGATACCTTGTAGCCATGCTATTGCAGCTATATGGGTTAAGAAGGATGATCCTGAGATATACGTCCATGAATGCTACACAGTTGAACAGTACATGAAGAGTTATAATCCATCAATCTTGCCAATTAATAACTCTGAGCAATGGCCTAAGACAGGCGTAGAACCACCACTGCCACCAATATACAAAGCTCAGCCAGGTAGACCAAAAAGACTAAGGAAGAGAGGAACTGATGAGACAACTCAGAATGAACCAGATGGCAGAAAGCATACCTTATTAAAAGCGTCCAGAAAAGGCAGAAAAAAGAAGTGTGGATCATGTGGAAAAATAGGACATAACAGTAGAAAATGCCCTATTCTTGCTAGAAGTGGCGAATCTGAAGTTCAACAGCAAGAAGTCCGCCAACAAGTCGAAAAAGACGGTCCTTCTAGGCATAGCAATGCAACAGAAGTAAGTTATCAAATAAGTTAGTTATTTTTATCTTTACAAATACTAATTTTTTTTTCTTTACCGTAGGTTTCAACCAGTATTCCAAGAAGCTAGACATCAATGCAGCCCAATTCCTCATTTGTGACTAAACAAATTGTAAATATCTTGTTGTTTACTCATGTCGTCTGTCTCGAATCTTAATAGTTGGCTTATTTTCTTAAAATATTGTAGGCCAATCAACTTAACCAGCCAAGGGCACAACCTCAAGAGCAATTGAGAAGATCTGCATTTATTTTAGATGAAATTAGTGAGCATTCCAGAGAAAGTACAACTCCTCTTTTCATCCAGAGAATGGGAAAACAATATGTCCCACTGTCAAGATTACAAGAAGCAGTTTCTCAAACTAGCAAGAGAGCGGGAAGTGGCCCACATGCTAAGAGGAAAAATGTTCCAAAATAAAGAAGTCAAGAAAACTGATGAAAATGCATCATTAGTTTAGATCTATTTCTTCTTGATAACTATGAAGTTAATCATGCTCTAGTGACATGTAAAACAATATTGTTTTTCCTTTTAAAATTACCTTACAACTTTAATGCTAATTTATGTTCTTGATTTTGACTACATCACCTTCATTCTACATTTTGGCTATAATAGAACATGCATCATTGTCTTCTATGATAAAAAAGATAACCAGACTCCCCATTATGTATGTTACAGTATCCAATACTACTTGCATCTTTAACACTTGACATTCATTCATGAAAATACAAAGATCAAATGGAACAATTTCGTTTCTTGTGTAGCTTACTAATTGGTTGACTAATAAATTCATATTTTTAGATGTAACTGGAATATGCTAAGTTTGAGCACTAAACCAAATTTTGGTGGGGAAGTTTCACATGATTCTATATTTCACTAAATTCAGCATCAAATAGGCCAATAAAACAAAAATTTAGAACAAGCATCATGAGATTGATGACCAACTCTACCTTTAAAACTAAAGAAGCACAATCAGACCACTTGGAAAGCTTATACTGGTAAAGGTTCATTAATAATGCAAAGGATATCTAATTCACTAATAAAATTTGCATCTTTTGTTGTGGTTCTATAAGGATTACAGAGCTACTTAACAAATTTTCTAAATACTGCAGAAATTAATAACCCATGTCAGTTTTCGTAGAAGAAAAAAATATTCATTAGATTTACTCGAAACATAGAAGAAAAAAGGAAAATTATAAACATTCCACCTTGAAATTTCAAAAGATCATAACTTTTTCTACCCCCTGAAATAAAGAATGACACTACACAAACACATTACCATAACTACTAATTTTAAGCTGTCATGCATACACCATTTGCGAGATCGAAAAAACTTCACACATGCAAGCATACAACACCAATCCAAGAGCTTAAGCGAAAATATCAGTACAATAATAAAGTTCAAGAACCAGAAAATCTTACTTGTAAAGAAAGATCGAAAAGAGATGGAAAGAACAGTCGACCCCAAGCTAGCTCGAATTGGAAAAAAATTGAGTAGAAATTTAACATACTCGGAAGAAAGATCACTCTAATATGAGCTACCCATGAATTTCTTTGTGGAATTTCTTCTAATTTAGCTAAGATTTGCATTTGATTTGAAGAAAGAGAAAGATCCAAATGAAAAGATAAAGAGACGGAGAGAGAGAGAGTGCAATTTCAAGAATAGAAAAGGAAAGTGGGTGTTCCTTTAAGATATGCAATGTAAATAATACTGTAAGGTAAAATATAATATAATATATATATATATATATATATATATTACCGAAATTGCCCTTCGTTTGAGTAACTGTTCAGTTAGCACACTTAGCTAGCGTTTGGACATAGTTTTTGGGGTGTTTTTGGGGGCATTTTTTGGAAAAAATCCCAAAAACTGGTTGAACTTCAAATTTTGTTCCAAATAAAATGCATGTCCAAACAAAATTTCAATTTCCCAAGTTCCAAATCCCAAATCTCAAATCATGTCCAAACGGGAGCTTTAACATCTGTTAGTAAATAGACTAAAACCTCTCAATCTAAATAATTGAAGGTTAAAAGTGTGGAGTCCAATATCACGGGGACGAAAATTTCAATTAGCCTATAATATAGGGACGAAAACCGCAATTTGCCCTTTGTTATATTAAAGTTAGGTGGTTTGTCTAAAGGGATTTTTACACATCTATACAAATTTATACCCTATATTACATAAAAATAGCAATATTTTATAAATTACAACACATAGCAATATTTTTTTAGCACATTTTACAACAATCAAACACAAATCAAAAAAAGGAAAACTCAAAATCCTCAAAATCAAACAACTCCTACTCTCGGTTCTACTAATATCTCTTTTCAACTTATATCTTTATTTCTCTTGGAACTTGTTGCCGGGTTATCTCGAAAAGCTAATTTCTTCTCTGCTTCTTCTTTATCTGGTTGAGTTCTACTGAAGAAATCATGAGCCATTTTTTCATTACCTGTGTGCGCAGTGTATGTATTAGTCTTTTTAATTACTGGACATATTTGCAGAACTCTGGATTTCATGCTGAATATAATCAAGCTTATTTCCAAGCCTCATTGAAGCTTCTTCAGGGTGCTTCACTTTCAGAAAGCTCTAATGGGGATAGTAGCAAACTTGGGGAGATGAATCCAATACAAATCTATAGTAACACAGCCAAACTTTGCGAGTAAGTGTAACTTCAAATTGGACAAATCCAATGTATGTATCACTTCGTAAGCACTTATTTAACCTTTTCTCTAGGGAAAATTTTAGTACTTGCAGCTCCTCAACTGTAACTGTTGGTTTACTGTTTTTCTCAAGGCAGTGTCATTTTATGGAAAACCTCTGCCTTGCCAAGTTGCTACTCAGCATAAGCCACTGTTGAATTAATTAATTAATACGGTGAAAAACAGTCTGAAACGGTGCATAAACAGTTGAAACGGTGCTGCAGAAACAGTTGAAACGGTGCAGAAACAGTTAGAAACAGCTGAAACGGTGCAGAAACGGTGCTGCAGAAACAGTTGAAACGGTGCAGAAACAGAGATACGGTGCTGCAGAAACAGTTGAAACGGTGCAGAAACAGTTAGATACGGTGCTGCAGAAACAGTTGAAACGGTGCAGAAACAGTTAGATACGGTGCTGCAGAAACAATTGAAACGGTGCAGAAACAGTTGAGATACTGTGCAGAAATAGTTGATACGGTGCAAAAACAGAGATACGGTGCTGCAGAAACAGTTGAAACAGTGCAGAAACAGTTGAGATACGGTGCAGAAACAGTTGAGATACGGTGCAGAAACAGTTGATACGGTGCAAAAACAGGTAGATACGGTGCAGAAATAGTTGATACGGTGCAGAAATAGTGAGATTCAACGAGATACATTGAGGATGGACGAGGAAAAGTGAAATTAGGGAAAATGAGAGGAGTAAAAGTAAATTGGGGGGAAATGGTGGGAGGAAAAGTGAAATAGGGGGAAATTGGAGGAGCAAAAGTGATAGTGGGGGAACTAGAAGGAAAATATAAGGGTTTGGTATGTTATGGAAAAATATTGCTATGTTTTTGCTATATTTGTAATTTTCTTGTGTTTTCCTCTATATAGGGTAATTTTACTAAAATGTTGCTATGTTTGGTAATTAAGCTCTAAAACTTGTACTTTTATGTAAAAATGCTAACTCAAGTGAAGTTTTTTGTCAGAAGCTATTGTATTGGCAATACAATAATAGAGCGCCTATGGTTCATGAATACAGTAAAGATCCTCTCCATGAAGAATCTAAATTGTAAACTAAGATATGCTTGCTTGTGTAAAGCTGAAAAGAAGTGAGTTTTAAGGCAAAGGTGGGGGTTAATTTCACCGGTGGTCACTGAACTATTGTTTCATTATCACAAAGTCACTTTTATTTTATTTGTTACCTAAAAGTCACTCAACTTTGCTCCGGTCTACAACAAAGTCACTCAAGCCGGATTTTATTTAAAACTTGCTGGAAAAATGATGTGGCATCATTAATTAAAAATAATTTTTTTAATTAATTTTTCATCTATTAATCTAATTCCTTAACCCATTATTCTTATTCTACCCGACCCAAACACATTTCACTACGTCATCGTCTTGCATAACCATTTCACACCGATGTCATTTCTCTTTGCCTCTGTTTCATATTGAGTTAATTAATTAATCAAATTGAGTAATGTTAGGCAAATTGGTTATGCAAAAAGGGGAAATGAGGAACGGGGAATGAATAAAAATGAACAAGCTTAGATCGGTTTGGTTTGATTTTTCATTTATGAAATCAAACTAGTTATGCGATTTTTTAAAATTTTAAAACCAAAATAACAGCTCGTTTGGACTGTTGTTATGTATATGGTTTCATAATATATCTATTGTATTGTACTTTATGTTTTATTGAGTTCAACATTTTGATAGATTATATTGTTTGCAGTCGTTTCATGCTATAACATACTAGTAAATGAAGAATGAATTTACAATATTGCCAAGAAAATAATAAGATACATGATGGAGTTACTATAAAAAAGATAAGATAAATGGTAATATATTAAAGGGAAGAAGAGAGAAAAAAGACACGGTACCGACGCGATCACACAAAATCGATCGTTACATAAAATGGGCTTTTCATCGCTATGTAACGACGGACTAACGATACGATACAATAAAATTTTAAAGTAACAATTAACACAAACATTATTTTATAGTAACAGTACGATAACAACCATCCAAACAAGCTGATACCAAATAAAGTTGAATTTTTGTTTTTAGTTTTTCTCTTTTTTTTTCGATTTTTGCTTGATACCCCAACGATTATATGGTAGATAAAATTTATCAAATTTTAAAATTTTCACTAATAAAATAGTTATTTGTATATCTTCATGTAAGATATGACACTCTAATTTATAGGTCTGTCCTTGCTTTTGATTACTACATTTAAAAATAACTGACATATAGATATAAAGCCTTAAAAAATGACGTGTCTGATGATAATACAATAACAATAACAATTCAGTAGAACTCAGTTGGAAACTAACCGAAGATTACTTCTTTGAAATGTCATGTTAAATTAGATTGTCTTGTTAATTTTCAGTTAGTTAAAATATATTTCTAATATGGCTCCCTGGCATAATGTGGCAAAAAAGAAGTAGTGAAATCCCTAGCATAATGTGGCAAAAAAGTAGTAAAATGGATTTGGATTTGGTAAAATAAGAATAGTGGGTTAAGGAATTAGATTAAAGATGAAAAATTAATTAAGAAAATTATTTTTAATTAATGTTGCCACATCATTTTTCCGGCAAGTTTTAAATAAAATCCGGCTTGAGTGACTTTATTGTAGACCGGAGCAAAGTTGAGTGACTTTAGGGTAACAAATGAAACAAAAGTGACTTTGTGGTAATGAAACAATAGTTCAGTGACCACCGGTGAAATTAAACCGCAAAGGTGGATTATGGCACATGATTTTGAACAGCTTAAATAATCCTTTTCTTAAATAAAGAAAAGGTTATATGAGCCTTGTTTAGCTTTTTTACCCGGAAATGTGTGTCCATTTTATTCTTAACCTTGATAGCAGCACATAAAACACATAATTCAGATCTGCAAAATTGTTACACTGCTATTGAAAGAGACAGCTCAAAGATAATGAGTAATATGATTTACATGGATTACTATAGCTTGTCTTTTTTTTTTTTTTTGGGAAAATTATAGCGGAAAAGCTTAAAGATATGAAGCAATTTCTAAATGGATGTAATGTTTCTATTTTAGATAGTTTTATTTATTGTATGTGTGGGTGTAGCACAGTCAAATATAAGTGTCAATCTGGTATTTCTCAGACAAATTAAATGACGGGAGATTGGTGTTTCTCATTTATGTGGAGTATTTAACTTTGTTTACTCATTGAAGAATTTACCTACTAATGCTGGATCTCAAATAGCTGACTGCACACGTTGTTGACATTTTCCTGTTACAATATGCATATGCCACAACCTAATAAACCCATGGTCTCATCTGTCGGCTGTTGTAAAATGGTTCATGGTGCTACCCGTAGCAATAACATAAAGAAAGACAATTGCTCATGTCAATATTCGGAAGATTCTACAGATCAGCTTAGTAGCTTCTTAAAAGGGGTTAAGCTGAAAGTTTATTTTCGAGTGAATAATTGGTGTATGGGCCTAAATCAGTTTAGGTGTACAAATAAAATTTGGATTCGGATACAAGCAATTCTCCGTATAAAAGTTGCAATAATGCGAGAAAAAGATATAAAATGCGAGAGAATAAACTGTATTTCAATATGTGAAAGTTGAGTACAAATTTGGGCAGAGTTTCAGTATGTATTTCTGGATGCCCGTTATACAAAATGAACTACTATTTATAGGCCTAAGCCTTGCCCACGATCTCCACTATCAACTGCCATGTCGTCCCACGATCTTGATGTGTAGTGGCTGAGTTAGTGGGGCGAAGTAGTGGGCTGCAAAGCCGGTTGAACCGAGGGGAATCCACCGAGGTGAGAGTTGACGACCTCGGTGGCTTGGCCCTGTTGCTTGACCGAGGTGAAGGCTACCGAAGCTCAGCTTATGGCTCGCCTTCGGTAACGCATCTTCGGTTTCAAGGCTTCGGCAACTCGCTCAATCGCTTCGGCGATTGCTTAGTCGAGACGTGTTCGGTTGCTAAGATTTGCATGACCGAGGCGAATCATTGCGGGTCGATTTTTGCCCAATACAATTGGAAACCTATTTTTTTGCGTGACTGAAAAAACTTGTGTTTGATTCCTGTTTGGCTTTTATTAACTACTTCTAATGTCCCCATCCCGACCTTAGTTGTTGACTGACAGGATTTAATAGACTGTGAGATCAAAGCACACAATACGTGGCGGCGTTTTGACCAGAATGGATCCTCAGGCTTTCATTAAACTGTCAATAGGTTCACTGGGATTGAGAATGCTTGGTACAACATTAAATGGTGCAAAATCATGCATAAGTGCACTATTTTCTCCCTCAGTTAGCATCTCCTCCTCCGAAGGTAGAAGCACCTTTCCAGATAAATTTTGTGCAACCCATTTGGCTTGTAACTCAAACACGAGAAAGTGAGCTGTCTGATCATCACAGGTAGAAGTTATCATATTTCTGGCAACAGGACGTGTTTAGTGTGTGTTGAATTATGTGGATATATGTAATGTATTGAAATAAAATATGCCTGAATGGAATGGAGTGGATATAGAGAACTGATATAGTTAAAGTGGATCTTTTCAAAATGTTTACAAGGGATATTGATCTAGGTGATTCCTGGATTTAGTTAACCAATATGATTCCTTGCAGCTGATCCTAAATATTATCCAATGTCCGTCGATTGATTGCGAGATAGATGGAAAAAGATTAGGTGGAAATAAACTTAATGTTTGATTCTATGCTCTGTTCCTCTTCATGGGAAGCTCTAAAGGTTAACTTGTATGAGAACTAATGTTATTCATTGAAACTTTGCCCCAGGCTGTGGATGGTAGAGGTATCTTTTTACAGAATCCCAGCTCTATTTTGCAAATACCAATATTATTATGGAGATTTTTTTTTCTTTTGGTAAGATAAATATTAGGGTGCTTATGGAGAATATTGTTTGTTCTATGCAAAAGTAAATGGGATGAATTGTTGATGAAGTAATTTATGGATTTTATTATTTCCCTGCTTTATAGTGCTTTCTGTGCCGTTCTTTTCAATGCTTGGATATAAAAAATTTCCAGTTTAATGTCAATGCTTGATCTATGGGACTCATGTACTTCTTTATTTATCAATGTATGTATTCTTGCTAAAATAGGGCTATGAGCTTAGTTAAGAAGTGGACTGTCTTTCACTTTCTACCCTGTACACAAAGTAGACTTCGTTTATATGCTTTGTCACGAATCTACTTAGGTGACATGTACACTCTATTCAAATTCCTTTGGTTCTTAGTAACCATGATCCATTCAGTGATATCTGTTTTTGTTTAAGGATTTAATCAATGCTGCACTAATTTTGCAGAAAGAAAATTTCTACTCCTGTCCGTGTAGTAGGTCTTGCAAGTGTGAGGTTGATTGCTGTAGCAGCCTCTCATACCTGGCTCTCCTTGATGATGGAGTTTAATTGGCATTGGGTAACAGGGAGTATGGGCAACTTAGGGATGCCCAACCAAGACAACAACCTAGCGCCGTTTGGTCCAAATTATGTTGTCATTCTATTGCTCTTCATTTTCTTGTTCTTTAGCTAAATTACTTTACCAACAATCGTATTTACATTATTGTTTCTTAATATAATTTTCTACAGAAACACATGGAATTACCTATAACACAATAGGGAAAAATGAAAATTTTTGAAGCTGTAAATGTTGGGCCCGTGCTGGCACGGACGCTCCTACCTAGTTGTAATAGAGGTAAGGATTCTCTTAAAATAGAGGGCATGGCAAGAATCAAATAGTACCAATTTACCATACAACAAACATCGAAACCTCAATCTCGAATTTGATAAATTAGACTACATAAAGTTTCACCAAATGATGTTGCTCTAAATTTTAACCCAAAAAAAAAAAAAAAAATCATCACTATAATGTGCTACTTTAAACTTGACCTATGAGATATTGTCTCTGTCACTTCTTCTCTATTGATAGTAGTGAAATTATTCGCTCATAGTAAATTGAAAAAACTCACGGACTATATATGGAAAACAAAACAACAAAAGGTCGTAGTAAATAAGAGTGAATTCACGACAATACAAATTACAAATTTACTATAGAATTGGAAATTGGGCACATACGCCCGCGCTGTAGTGTATTAATCTGCAATAGTACTTATTACTTAAATGATTGTGATCAAATAATGTAGGGGAGCAAATCCATTCCCATTGTAACAGATCAATTAGCAAGTTGAGAAAAGGTTTTTATCCCACATTAATTGGTACTTTATAAAAGCTTCAAAGGTTTTGTAACGACAAATATGCCAAACCATGTGTACAAGAAAAATCAGAGGAAAGTTGAAGTTGCTGAAAAACATCTGAAGTCTCTCATGAGTCATGAGCCAAGGACTTCGACAGCCCGCAGGTTAAGGCCAGCCCTGGGGCTGGGAGTAGATGAGAGATATATAGCAAAAATTTTATGCCATTATTTCAAAATTTCAAAAAGAAAAAGGAAGAATGAAAAAACTCAAAGATGCACAGTTGTTTTCTTTGGGTAAAAGTTGTAGCTAGCAATCATCAACAAATTATATTTATATTTATTATTTCATGGACAAAAAATGACAACGAATTATACTACCACTAAAGATTCTTAACCAAGAAGAAGTATCAAATTTTTTGCACAAAAATCAAGTAACTACTGAAAATTCGTTGAACAATACTACTTAGATTAGATAAATAAAGAAAACTTAAATGTGATCTTTATAGGATGCCATGATCATATGCAAATCTCATAGGTCCAATACTCATAAACAACATAATATTCATAAAATGCAAATTCATTAATTAACATACTAATTAACAATTCTCTAAATCATCTGATCCCGTTTGATCATCAATCCACAGCTTGAAATTATAAGAAGCTCTAACGAAAGAGATAACATCTATTGTTCCTCGTTATCTAAATAGAGTTTGAAACCCTACTTCTTGAATTAAAAGATATGAAATTAAAGAACACAGAAAATTTACACAATCCTGGCTTCTGTTACGTCAAAGCGAGAACCCTTTATCATCATAACCTTAAACTCCTCGAAGTTGATCATCCCATCTCCGTCACAATCAACGCCGCTAATCATTTTCCGGCACTCGGCCAATGAGCACTCCTCCCCGAGGCTTCGAAGAACGGTTTGCAACTCCTCGGCGGAGATGGATCCGTTCTTGTCCATGTCAAACACCGAGAACGCATCCTTAAGGTTCTCCAACACCTTAAAGCAAAGAAAAAATGGATCAGTAGATCACGACTTTTTTGTTTAAATTAAGTTTTTATTTCGTAATTTTTTTTAATGAGGATTCTTATGAAGTGAGTTATGTCGATACTCTAAAAATAAAAACTAACATGAAAAACCAAAAACATCTCCATATCGAACTATAATTCTCTTCTTTTATGCACATTTATTATTATTTGCAACTCTTTTCAAAAATCTGATAATATTTAAATTTGTTGATTAAGTAAATAAAAATGTGTTCTCTTGAACAACTTGTTCAACCTTTTAGATGAGATCACAAAGATCCTGGCTACAGTAATCCAATTCCAAAAATAATTTCAACATGCTTAATTGGCTCATGAAAAAAAAAGAATGAACACGTACAACATGCTTAATTGGCTCATGAAAAAAAAGAATGAAGATGTACGTGAGGAGGCATGTTGAGACAATTACCAGAGTTAAACAATTTGAATCTCGTTCTTCGAATCCCGCCCCATTAAACGAATAACTATTTTATCAAATAAGGACAAACCATGAATGCAAAGATTATGGTGCCTAAAAATAAAAAAAGGTCTCCTTTTTTGTAACGGACAAAAAGATGGTCCCAAACAGATTGGAGTAACAAAAAGAAGAATAATAAACAATAGAAATTTGTAGGGGGCATATACCTCATCGGAATCAATGTCCTTGGTATTAAGCTCAATGAATTCCTGCAAATCAATGAAACCATCACCATCTGAATCAACTTCACGTATCATGTTGATCAACTCCTCCTCCGTCGCGGCGTTACCGAGGCTAGCCATGATGGATCCCAGCTCTGACGAGCATATTTTCCCGTCGCCATTCACGTCAAATTTCTTGAAAACCTGTTCTAGTTCCTCTTCAATTCTTGCTCGTGAATTTATGGACGATGATCTTGAAATCACTGGGGTTGGATCGTTGTTGTTGGCTTTACGCACACGCTTTTTCTTGATCTTGAACAATGATTTCAATCCCATATCAAAGAAAAGATAATTAATCACAATCTTGTTTAACCCCTCGTTTATTTTTTTAAACAAACTATTGAATGAATGAAGATTGAAGAAAAGGGAGGATACGAGAATTTGGCAAATTTTAGTTATGGAGATTTGTCAAGAAGATTAGAAATAGATGATTAGGGATCTTAGAATTAGAAATAGATGATTAGGATCTTAGAATCTTTCAAATTTATATAGTTTGTTTGAGTCTTTTAGGATTAGAAGTTGTGATTTGGGCGAATGTTTTTGGTATATTAATGTTTTTGGTATATTAAGAAGGTTACGTGCATGCACGACAAAAACTTCATGACCGTACAATGCGGTCAAAACTTGATGTGACAAGTGCAACATATCAATTTTTTTATTTTCAACTATTTAAAAAGTATAAATCATCTTAATTTTTGGTTTTATAGCTACAACAAAAATAATAATATACCCATTATAACACCAAAAGTGGATCTGGAAAGTGTGATATATATGTAGACCTAACCCTTACCAAGGCGGAGAGGCTGTTCCAATAGAATATTTTAAAAATATTTTTAAAACAAACAAAATATTCTGAAAACATGATTAAAAAACAAACAAGGTAATAAACATCATGATAGCTCAGGTACTCGCATAAAACTAATAATGTTGTATAACCATTTTAAATATTGTTGTAGGTGGGATACAAATCTAGGCGTTAACATATTTTGAATTACGAGATTAGTGGATGAAATATTTTCTTCATGGTGGTTCAAGGGTAATGTCAGTAAAGCTTCCGCTTCAGATCTCATGAGTCAAATACCCCAAAATTTTATTGTTAATTATATTTATTTATATTGGTTAGAATTTTTTAAGTGAACAAAATATTAGTCATTTTTTAAAATATGCTACATTGGTTATAATTGTAAAAAATCTTATTGATAGATATGAAATTAATTTAAAAATTTTAAAAATCAGATAATATTCTACTATATAAAAGTTTAATTTTAAAAAAAAAAAAGAAAAGAAGAAAAAAAAAATTATAAGGTTTGAAAAAAAATATTTACCGCATTATCAATGTATGGACCATAAAATTGGTTGACTGGATCAAGTGTGTCCATTTATTCATTAAAAAGATATTTGAAAAATTTATTAAGAAAGATGAATTTATCTTTGCATCTTAAAAGAATTTAAAAAGTAAACTTTAAACTAAAATACATATGCATATTTGACTTCAGGCTTCCAATGTTATTGAGTCACCCATGCTTATCCTAATAGAATTTAAGTTATTTATATCGATAGTATAAAAAATATTTGAATTATCAGTGAATTTGAATTTAAGATAGCACCTAAACTTATCATTTACCAAAATATCAATTATACTTATCAAGAAATTTATCCTAATTATCTACTGATTATGTAAATATTTTTATGGCATGGCATCTGTATGTAGAGCTTAAACTCGAATAGAAACTGCAAAACGCTGAATGGTTTAAAAACGGTACGTTTACTACTATGGTACACCCATCCAACAGATATTTTACATTTTTTAAAAGCTATTTGTTCTGTTGGCTTTTGCCACTCCAAGAATCGTGGCTTATATATGTATGGTACTCTGAGTTTGCAGTCCTTTCTTTCTCAAAGTCAGCATTTAAGTACTTACTTATATGGCAATATTCAGGATGTGGCAAAGGGGGTAAAATGAAGAAGAAACAGCTAATTTAAGTAACAAACACTGCAAACGGCTCAGGATAATAATTGAGCACATACAAAAGGAGTACGTGACTAAAATGCTCTAATTTTCTAAAGAACTTTATCTGAACTACAATTGGCATTCAAAGTAAGGATGAAAATATTATTCTCTGTGTCCCATTTTGTTTGTCATAGTTACTGTTTCGAGAGTCAAACTACTTAAATTTGACCGTATATTAGGATATACAATCTTTAACTTTTTTAAAATAAAATTTACATATTTCAAAACTACATGAAAAGTACTATAAGTTACAATAAATTACAACTCAAAATATTTAAAAGATATATATAAAAATTATGGTCAAAGATAAACTCGTTTGACTCTCGAAATCCGAACTATGACAAACAAAGTGGGACGGATGAAGTACTTGGTTTGAGATCCAATCCCACATATGTACATTCTTCTGTGCAGTACATTTTCTTTTTTTAGACCATCCACATAAATTGGGATGGAGTGAGTATCTCTTAAACATCTAATTAACATTTTAATTAGAGCAATATTTGAAAGAAAATAATGTAATAAATGATTCTTTAAAAAAAAAAAAAAAAAAAAAAAAAAAACCTTAGTTGTCTTGGAACAAATTTATAGATTGTTTTTATAACAAATTATCCTTGAAAAGAAACGGTGATGAGTCAGTCAAATGGGCATCATTTTGAATCCTATCAAATAGCATTTGTTTAACCTAACTGAATCACCACTATTGATGCTAGCCGCTAAGTCTACTCTACTGTAGTGATTAAAATCAATCGAATTCTTGTGGAACAATATAGATCTTGGCAATACAAAAAGAAGAATACATGGCAAACTTATAAGCTGATCAATTAACATATAAACAAATTCATGGTAACTTTTTACTTGTCAACATGTTTTGTGAACACTATAAGTACGTATAATCGTGTTCTTGTTAGTCAAAATCAACCAAAAATCATAACGTGATCACCCCTTATTTAAAATTATTTAGTTGATAAGCACTTTCCATGTACAAAGGTTGTACTTGTGAATCAACTCCTTAAGATAGCCTCACGACTTGGTGGACGGCATAACAATAATAATATTTTATTATATGCTACTGCATACTTACTAATCATCATAGATTATTAATGCGTGCATTTCATTATCGTGAAAATATTCCCCATGGTGTAGGTTTGACCAAGATTTTAATTTTCTTTTTTGCAATTTTCCATTCCATTTTGAATAATCATCCTTTATTATGCATACTTTTGGAGTCATAATCATAGATATATATATATAGTTCAAATATGCTGGAAAACAGTGACTGAGATTCAAAGATATCTTACGACTCTTATGATTCTGATCCCTTGAGGTGTCTACAATGGCTAGAACAAAACAATGGATCATTTATTCAAGTTGGACATCAACTTAAGTTAGAGTTAAAGTGGCTCACCATATTTCTTGATTGGTCAAGAAAATGCAACTCACTTGAGGATTTGAAAGATCTCTTGAAGTGTATTGAAGTTGAAGTTGATCAGTATGCAAGAAGTCAACTTCACTCTTTATGTTTATCGTGTTTCACCTCCAATTAATGAAAGTTTAGGATCTGTTATAATCAAAAGAATTGCACCTTTTAAAAAGAAAGTCAAAGAAGCTTATATGTCTGTTTCACAATGCTCATTACAACATGATCTTTCCCTGAAGTTCATTGATTCTATTTTAGAGTTTATTGAGGATTCATTGTCTTAATATGATGGCAAAGTTATTGTTCCTGCTGTGAAGGAACAGATTAAATCTTTTGAATACAAGTTAAGATTTTCGTGAGGTTTTTTGCACTTGAAAAGAAAAAGTGTGCACTGATTTAGATAAATGGAAAGGCCTACTGATGCATATTGAAAACTTAGCTGCCAAAACAGCAGGACTTTCCTTACTAGATGAAGATTTGGATAAAGAAAGATCATTACGCTTGAAGCTTGAGCTTTCTAATATTTCGCGAGAATTTATTCTCATTAAGCAAGAACTCGACGGGGTTTATACTGTTCTCTTGAGAGGACTTAAAATTCAAAAACCGCGGACTTGCTCTATGGATGAATTTGTGGTGGGATTTGTTGAGTTCCTCTTAAAGAATATAACTGAGATACACATGTGTGAGGTAGGCACTGTAAGGAATGTGTTTCAAACCCTTCACGAAGAGTTGAGACTCCTGGTTTGTTTTCTCACAGATCCACCAAGGAAGTATATGGAAAAGGAGAAGCTGAATGAGTACTTGATTTTAGTTGAAGTTGTTATGTATACTAGTCCAAACACTGCTCAACAAACATGGAACAGGTTCCGTTGATGCAATAACGATTACAAGGATAGAAAGGTAACGCCGAAGAAGGTAGAAGGGGATGGGATACAGACTGATGAGAAGAACAATCTAGAGAGGGAAGAACAGAAAGAGAAGATAGAAGGAGATAACAGGAGAGGGGAGATAACTCAATACATTTTTTCCTATCTCTGCTATTGCTATCCTACTCTATTTAAACAATTTCCTTGTACCTTTACAATACTTAGGCCCATTAACCCGGACCCCACATGAACGTTGCTAATTCCCTGCCCGTGTCATTTATTGGGCTAATTTTGTTCATAACATCTGCCAGTTACACTTTTGATATCAAAGAATGAACGAAGATATGGCCGGCAAGATGCATGTTTTGATGTCTGATTTGCTAATGAAGATTGAGTTTATCACGACAGAAGTTAAAGAGGTTTATGAACGGATTCCCAGGTCCTCAAGGTATGCATCTCCTAGGACAAATGGATTAGGCTTTATTGATTTTCTCTTGGGATATTTGAGTGAGCTTTCTTGTTAATTATGCAAATGAAGAATATGAGAGAAAATTTGAAAGACCTCAATGATCGCGTTATCGATGTGGCCTACAAAGCAGAGTATGTAATTGACTCACTTATGGTAAGGGGTGGAATTCACTGGAGTTACATGCTATATCTGATTTGGAGAAGGATATTAAGCTTTTCAAGCTTGAGATTGCCAATACTTATGCCACGGAAAGATTCAAGAAATTTTGTCACAGCCAATTCAAGTCGAGAGTCACCACAAGCAGATACTGTAGCAATGGAGAGTGTAGTTGGTTACAAGGAAGAGACTTTACAGATAATAGGGAAGCTTACCAGGGGACTATCGCAACTAGAACCTATCTCAATAGTAGGCATGCCAGGTCTTGGTAAGACTACTTTAGCCAAAAAAAATCTATAACGACCGTTATGTTGCCAATTACTTCTATCTTCCTGCATGGCGTTGCATTTCGCAACAGTATAACAAGAGACAGTTGTTGCTTGATATCTTAAGCCAAGTTACTAAGCTTTCCAACCATGTAAAGGACACAATGAGTGATGGAGATTTAGCTGACAAGCTCCGTAAGTTCTTGATGAGAAAGAGATACCTCATTTTCATAGATGACATATGGAGGATCGAGGCTTGGGATGACTTGAGAGGATCTTTTCCAGATGACGATTGTGGAAGTAGGATTCACTTGACAAGCAGACTCCAAAACGTGGCTTCAGAAGTTAATCCCGATGGTGTTCATCTTGTTCGCTTTCTCTCAAAAGAAGAAAGTCGGGAATTGCTCCAACTGAAGATATTCTCAAGAGAAAGTTGTCCTCTGGAACTAATTGAAATTGGAAACTTAGCAGAAAAGTGTCAAGGCCTTCCTCTTTTTGTTGTTCTAGTTGCTGGACTTCTATCAAAGATACAAAGGTCCACAGATTGTTGGGAAAAAAATGAAGGAGATTTGAGTTCAGAAATCACACATGACCCCAAAACAGTTGATGGACATAGCAGTTGTATGCCACCTTTGATAATTACCCACAGTATGCGTATGATGTCTCATTCATTTCTCACTGCTTCAGATTACATAGGGAGTTGGATTTGAGATGCATTAAGTTAGGTTCTTCTTTCCAACACGTTCTGTTTTCGCTTGTTCAGCTAAAATACTTGGCAGTCCAAGGTGCTTTTGATCTTATCCCTACACCAGAAGGTCAATTATGCAACCTTGAAACGTTTCTTGTAGAAGGATTAAGGGGAGAGATTCGAATACCTGTGACTCTCTGGAATATGACAAGTCTGAGACATTTGCATATCGATGGACGGGCTTCTTTCTATTGGCCTAATGGAGATGACCAGGAATTTGTTGATGAGGAATCCACTCAGGTGAACAATTTACTAAGCTTTTCTAAACCTGCTCTTAACAGTACACCATCTGTGAAAAATCTACTGAGGAAATCAGCTAATCTGCGAAAACTTAGTTGCATATTTGAAGAACATTGGGAATATCCTTCACTGGACTTCCTCAGTCAACTTGAATCACTCAAGGTGTTCTATTATGGGGGTATGTTCAAAAGCTCGAGTTTGTTAAACTTCCCTAGTAGTCTGAAGAAGTTAACAACGTTGTCAAAACTTCGACGACCATGGAATGAGATTTTGACTATCGGGAGACTTCCAAACCTCGAGGTACTGAAATTAGTACTATTTAGAGCTTATGAAGGAGAAGAATGGGACATAACAGATGGCGAATTCGAGAAACTTAAGTTCTTGAAGATGGACAACCTTAACATTGTACGATGGTCAACTTCTACCGATGATCCCTTTCCTCATCTTGAGAGGTTACTGTTGCAAAGCTGTAAGAATCTTGAGGAAATTCCTACATGTTTTGGAGATATCCTCACATTGCAGATGATTGAAGTGAAGTTGTGCAGCTACGCAGCCACAAGTTCAGCTTGGCAAATTCAGGAAGAACAATTTGATATAGGAAATGAAGAGCTCAAGGTCCTAATCACTCATCCAGATTGGATTTCTGGTGCTTTTTCTCGAGAGCTATAGAGAAGAATGGTGAAGTGCTCGCTGTCATCACTTATAGAGGTAAATTGTGAACTCATGTATCTCTCCTTCCATAGTTTTATTTATTCAATTGAATTCTATGGTGATAACTAGTTCTGTTTTTATTACCTTTGTTGGATTTGGAATTGTTTTTTAGGAAAATGATCTCTATATTTGGATTTTGTTCTGACATGAGCTCAACATGCATGCGTAGAAGGTGCTTAATTTGAACCCCTCAAAGTCTAATTCTTGATGAAAAAATGGCAAGTTCTAAAATTCTTGAATTTTAGGAATTTACAATTTTGTTAATGCTTTCTGATCAGAAACGGATCCAAGAAAGATGAAAGCAAAGTTACGACAATATAAGAGAGGAATCATTGGGTTATGTATAAGTGGTTACATTTGCTTTATAAGTTCCAATGTGAGGCTTTTGACAGTGGGCACTGCCATGGAGATTGTCGTTGCTACTGCTACTGGAACTGCAAGTTCTTTTTCTACTCTCATAAAACTTGGATGATTTCATCAATATTCTGCTGACTATAACAAAGGTTATCATTTGATGTATGCAACAATTCTCCCCAGCTTGTAATACCATTCCCTTGACTTTGTCCTCTTTAAGCTGCAATACCATTTCTACTTGCTAAAAGAAAAGACTAGGCAAATAGACTCTGATAAAAGGAAAAATCTTCTTGGAACTTTGGTTTCCTACATTTTATGGTTCCTCGTGATCACCGTTTGGAAGGAGTAGATTTTGTTCTGACAGAGTATAAGCAACTAGCCCTGAAATGAAGTTGCTTTTGATAGGAAGCATTTTTACCGTCGGCGTGAATTCGAATTAGCCGGGCTCTAAGACTAGAGGATACCGTTTTGAACAGAATGTCCCTCCTAAACAAGTGTTTACCTCCAGCAGAAGAATGAAGATCTTGCTTATCTTGTAAAACCAACTTTTATAAGTAAAAGTTTATGAATACTGATTAGTATTAGCTATTAGTTCTCATTCCAAATACCTCGTCTAGATGGAAATGTTGAATATGTTTTTCTTTCTTCTGAACGTAACCTCAAAAGCAGCCAATTCATTAAATTTAATCCATTCATGACTCTACATCTATCATTACGCTAAAGAGAATCTAGTTACATGCATTCTATTTTCTATATAATATCATGATTCAAAATTTTCTCTCTAAGGTTAATTTTAATGTTAATTACATCCGCTATAATTCAATATGTCGATAGGACAATACCATTGGCTTCTAATTTCCTCAACTTAAAAATCACTGTATGATAGTGCAATAGATTGTAAATAGCATACAAATGCAAGTTGAAAAATAAAAACCACTCATGCTAAAATTTGAGCAAGTCGCAATCGCTTTGGTTTGGCACTTGCTACATTCTATTCAATCTGTTAATAGTTTCCCAGATTTACATGCCCTACATCTATTACTAAAATATTAGAAAGGGGTGGAATACACCTTATCTTTAACAAATATTAGGCTATTATATGATTTAAGTTTAAAATCATTTGTTTGTAAAGAAGTAGAATATCTAAAAAGAATTGGGTGGACGTCCTCTAGAGACCATCAATTACCTTTTTTGGTCCCATTAAAAATACTCTTTACATTTTTAACTCTCCACCAGAACTCCACTTCTCATGCTTCTTCCTCCTCCTTCATACTCCTTTCAAGAAATATATTTCATAAATTATTTGTGGTTAGATTAATTTAATTGAAGAAAACTATAGTCCACCATTATTGGGTTGAGCTTGACAAAGTAGGTTTGGTTTTTGACAATTTGGGTTGAATATGAACATTGAAAATCGTTGAGTTGAGCTTGACAGAGTTGGTTGATCAATGTCAATGGAAAATGCTAGCAAGCCGTGACATATCTCCGACTCACTATGACATATGTCACCAGGACTTGAGTGTACATTTTGTACTAAAGTCCTTGTGATTCACCGTGACTTGAGGCAAGACCATCCATAAGCAAATCATGGCAAACAGGAATAAATTTAGTACAATATTTTGTACTAATGCGCAATGGCTTGGGGCTACACCGTCCATCAGAAAGCCATGGCGAATCAACACGACTAGTGTCTGCCAAAATTTACTTCCACATTCTGGCAATGGGGGCTATTATATTCCCTAATCTTGACATGAATTCCCCTTGTCTAAATTTCTTTTTGCAGATAAATATATCAAGATTTTATTTCCTCGCAACAAAAGAACTCCTAAAGGATACAAATAAGAAACCTTTACGACCAAACCTACCGATGTTAACTTACTAGCATTTCAATCAAAACATGAAAAATATCACAAAACCAAACTTTGAGAATTATTCATGTCCATAAGAATGAGACGAAGTATCAGTATTCACCACTAGCATTCAATCAAAACATGAAAAATATCACAAAACCAAACTTTAAGAATTATTCATGTCCATAAGAATGAGATGAAGTATAAGTATTCACCGAAGTGAAGCATAATACAAAAAATTGAATCTGTATTTGTTACAGAAGAATTATGAATATAATGAACATTTTTTATCCTGCACATCTACCTGTTTGCCCATGTGGTATTCAACAAAAATAACATAACCACATGGACAAAATTTACCTTCAAATATCTTCTAAAATATAGTAGCTCGAGAATATCCAAGCTAAAACTTATATCCCCTCCACTTTTCATTTCAACTCAATGAATTTTGACATAACACACTACTAGGATATACAATTTACAACTTAACGAAGCTTGAATCTGCTATCAAAAAAGCAAACGAAAGCAAATCAAGATTTCTGTATAACAAACCTCGATTAGTAGCCAGGGAAAACAATCAAATTTGCAACTGTACTGGCACTCTATGTGATGAATTTGAATGCCATTTCAAGTTTGTTGCTGCGGCGGATTTGCTTTGATTCTCCTGGTCTTTCTACCACCTGAAATAAAATAGGTTCACTAAGATCCTAATGTGCCCGAAGAGCAAACTTTAGGACAGAAAGAAAGGGCTTTCAATGTAATTTGAGTATATGAGCCCCAGCGCATTGGTTCAGTGGTAATGATACAGCATGTGAGGTGTGAGTTGGGTGTACGTCACTCGTTCCGAACCATGTCACGGACAAGTCCTGGTATTTAAGTTGGGGCGAGGGTAGAGGGGCGGACCATACTCCCCCAGAGTTTAGTATTCGGGTACAGAAGCCCACAGGAGATTTTCAAACAGACATAATATACACAATAGTGGAACAAAAATAGTACCAGCAAAATGAGTAGGCTTGCATAACAGGAGATTTTCAAACAGACATAATATACGCAATAGTACAACAAAAATAGCATCACCAAAATGAGTAGGCTTGCATGGTGCAACCACAATATTATCAGCAATATGAAGCACACGAACCTTCAAACATGAAGCAGAACTAAAACGTCAGTGAGTCTCTGACTTTGAATCCAAATGATGCTGCTGCTGAATTTGCTTAAAATACTTCAGCCGAGAAGCAAAGTTTATCCCGTTATGCATATCATGTGAATTCTCATTCAGGTTCCCATCCTCAGAATATTTTACTCCCCCATTAAAAAAAGGATTTCCAGAAGATGTTCGTGCAAGTCGCTCTTCCTTGAAGGAGTATGAAGGAACAGTTTTCAACCGAGTACGAAGAATCTTAAATGCTGCACTTTGCTGCATCAATTGGAAAATGAATATCTACATTAGCAAAACTGAATTAAATAAGCTCTTGTAAAGAGCTCACTATATTACTAACATACTAGTGATTATTTCAAGTATAAGCTGGAAATAACAGCCATGAACTCTTGGGATATAATAATAGTAAGTTGATTGACTACTTGCGTGACCCAGTGATTATTTTTGTACTCTATATGGTTTGAATAGAAAGCCTACTTGCATAAGCAAATCCATAAGTACAAACATACACCGGCAATAACCTTCAACTCATGTTACCAAGGGCAAAATAATCCATAACATACCTGCGGTAACAGCATCAATAGACCATATAATGCTTTTAACAACCATATGTATCTTCCTGGTTCAAGAAGCTGCAGGGAAAAAGAGCCACTAAGATACTCCTAAGAGAACTAATTTTTTAAAAAAACTAAATAAATAACATAAATAATACCAATATTGCTTGTACATCACTATAGGCAACAACAGAAATTAGAAAATCAATACAAGATTCATACTGCCTCAGAGGAGACTTCCAGATTTTGGAGTTGCTGAATAAAAGTAAAATAGCTAGCACACATTCCAGTTATAGGAGTCAAAATTACATCCCTTCTAATCATATATGGTATACCAAGTCGTGGACAGATCTAACACCACCAAACTTCAGAAAACAGGTAAAGCAGGAAAAAAAGTTCAAAAAAAAAAAATCAATAATTTGCCTTTCCCCAAGTAGTTGAAGAAATAAACGGTTACTAAAGAGGTCAAAAGATAAGCACAAAAATAGATATTAAAGAATGTGTTGATCTAAAAATATGGCCCCCTCAATATTGCAGTTAGTGGCGAGGTTTTCTTGAGTACTAGCAAACCTCTAGAGCAAAGGGACTTCAAAGAGCGATGGAAAAAGCCAAATATGGAAGACTTAAAATCATGAAAACCGATATAAGTTTCAATTTGAAGTCAGTTAAAAGCAGGTCAGAATATCGTACATGATTGGTGCTATTCGTACAGTAGAGTAGATTATTTAGATAGTTTGGTAGTGATACAATGAGCTTTGCATTTCCAATCTGTGTTCCCTTCTTAACATGTATGCTAAATGGAAACTGGGGCAGCATTTCCATAAGTCTATTTTTGTGCACTCCACTGAACATGCTAAATTCATAGAAGAGGGCTTTTACAAAAACACCTTGATCCCAAGTAAATGGGGTTAGAGAGCTTTCAAGCCAAAATTAAAACGATGTACTACGAAAAGAAAATAAATGCATTTACTTTTCCTTCAGTCTGAAGCTTTCACAGTCATTTACAAAGTTGAGTACCACTACACCATATAACATACTCCACGGGAAAAGATAACCATATATCCTTAGAGTTAAGAAACAATCATATTTCTATGGTCCTTCTTCCAGGACAACCCCTCAAGGTAAAAAAGGAATTACATGCATACATACAGTCTATTGTCGGATCATAAAGAACCACAAATGATAAAGGAATTAAAGATCCATCTCAAAAAATAAAATAAAGGAATTAAAGTTCCAGGCTTCAAAATTCAATAAAAGGAGAAACCAAAGCACCTGCAGCCTAAGATAAGCAAAGGTTGGAGTCTCCAGAAGGTGGATCAACTTGTGTAGTTGCACTAAGAACTTCACACTGATGTCTTCTTCAACCAAAGACTGAATAACAGAACTTGCATGCTGATATGCCTGTGACAGAGATGGAGCTCAATATTCATATTTACTGCAAACATAGGGAAATAAAGTTTGATACAGCTATGTGGAAAGCTGGAAAAATTGCAGGCTGTAGTGCTTACCTGAGCTAATAGGCAGAGACTTATTATTGCCATTGGGGAGTGGCACCATGATGCATACAAAGAAAGAAACAAGTCTCTCCCAGCATCATTGACCAATGATTGTTTAAGACAATCCCGAAGGTCAGACAACTCAGATGAAGTAAGCAAAATCAAGTTCAGAGCCTGAAACAGAAACCAGCGCACTCAAGCTTACAGCAATAACAACATTAAGTACCATATTTTAAGTATGAGCCCCAGATGACAATCTCTCAAAACCGAACTTGACAGTTTTGTGATATCATTTTAAATTGATCAACTAAAACAAAGTTTAAGCACTGTGCCATTGCACTTTAACTCCATTTACTGAAAACAGGAACATTCTCCTATTAAATAGGCAATAAGTATAACCTGAACCATGATAGATGCAAAGTCCAAATCTGATTCCCCTTCAAGTATTGTCGACAATTCACGGTAAACTCTTTCAGCATTTAGAAGTACACATAGCCGTCGAATTATCAAAGCTCCACGTCTGAAAGGATTAGAAAATTTAAGAATCCAATAGTAAAGAATATACAACAAACCGAACAAAGGCACAACATAAATTGCCCATCAGGAACCCCAAAAAGAATAAAGCATAACATTTACTTCTCCAGGAGTGAGTGATCATGCTGAAAGCTGTGAACTAGGAACACAACAAGCTGGCGGAAGTGTTGCTGATCTTCGGCTATGCATGCGTGCACCTCGAGCACCAAGAGCACTACCTGGAAGAGTTAAAGCCTCTGAACAATCAAAACAGCAGGAAGCGCCAGCTAAATCACCTTCCAATTAGTGGAAGCGTAGACTCCATTAAGACAAGAATGTAAACTAGAACTTAGAGAAAAGTTCATTTTTGCAATCTCATACAAAATTTGGGCTGAGAAGAAATCTTGGGAGACAATGTTCATCAAAACATCTACTCCATTAGCTTGTATTGTCTTTAACTTTTCCATTTCACGACGGACATTAGTAAGGGTCAAGAATAAGTTGTACTTGGCAATGAAATCAGCAAAAAAAACTAAATAGCACAAATGCAGTTGAGACTACATTTAGCTATCATGCAAGCAGCAACTATTCATCAGCCTTATAACAGTACTAAATATTACGTTAAGGATGACATAAATACTAGAATGCGAGTTATGTATATTACTGAAAATTTCCAGAAGAATCAAGAAAAGGGTGACCAAGGGTTGGAAAAGGGCAAGAAGAATTGCAGCCAAAAATTGAAGAGAAGCTACACAGGGGGAAACAAAGGGCACAGCTCATACACAGAGATCTACGTCAACTTTTGAAAGTTAGCATATGACCGTGAAACGCAACCACAATGCTGCAACAAAAACACATCAACATGTCTCCATCAAGATAAAGTACTGCAGAATATAACTCCGCTATTTAGAAGCTAGAACAATGATAGACCTATCAAAGTACACCAGCATGACAAACTCAAAGAAAAAGAAATGAAGCAATAGGAGATACCTCATCGGAGGGATCTGATAGTGCCCTTAGAAGAGTGTCAAAGACATCATTCAGAAAAACCAAGACCTGTTTCAAAAAAATAGAAAGATGAACATTCACTTACCAGCGAAAAGTCGAGATATCATAGAAATGTTAAGAAAAAAGCATATATTGATTGACTAATAATAGGATATCTTGGCATAATCTTGAGTGTTGCCAATGAACTTATTCCGATATCAACTATAAAATATTACTTCCGGAAGTTGAAATAAACATGGAAAAAAATTTAAATTTGTAATGAATACAACTAATTAATCAAGCAAAAAGTTGCCATGGTAATACCATTGCAGTATATATGCATGATTTTACCTCAAAGTACATGTACATACTACATAGTAGCATGAATAATAAGAGTTACTTTAATATAATATGACATATCATCAAATGCAACTCTGATGCAGCAGTACCCTAAAGTGAATGTGCAATTGTGGCATAAGAAACCATTTAATGGGAGTATAAAATGGTTCTAATTATTGCAGAAACTTTTCTCAAAAGATAAAATAATATTACTGCAGAAACCAGCACACCATTCCCTACCTCCTCCGGTTCCATCCCACAGAGAGGGAGAGAAGGGACAACCACAAAGAGCAACGAATGGACACTTCTCTCATTCTAAAGTTAATGGCCCGTCTAAGGAGATTCAGTTAGTTTCTAAATGAAAAATACAAAATCGTAAAATACACGAAATGTATGTTTCAAGTATGATACATGACCTCTCTCGTAGAAAACACTTTTACCAACTCTGGCTCCATCACACAGCATTGTTAAACAACACTACTGTATCTCCACTGATAAACCAGTGTAGTTACTCATATATCAAATTCCATAAGACCGTGAGAGAGAATTCTCATTGTGCAAGAGAATAAAGAAGGTGACCATTATTAAATTCAGGTCTTTACCTCTGATCGATGTCTATTTAGCAGGGTTGCCATCCAATGTAATGCTTCAATACGTGTTGCCTCCCATTCACTAGACAGCTGCCTGGTAAGCAAATTGAGACATAAAAGTTAACTAGAAAAAAATACATGTAAGATATAGCCATTTGAATACAACTATTCTTATCACGGACTCTGTCAGGTTTTGGTTTTCTTAATTAATTCAACACGTTTTTTAATTTACTTAGTTATATAGTGAAGAGTAAGCTTTTTTATTTGTATAGATTTTACTAATATTAGCAGCAAAGTATTAAGATAGTCCGGACAGTAGAAAAGGGTACTAGCCATTTATAAAAATAATGTTCCCTGTTGTACAGAATTAATGAATTAGTATACAATTACCTCATATGCGTTGTGAATATTACACCAGAAAGATAACAGATCTAGGCTTCTATTTTTAATATGTTCATTTGTATACTCCCCTCAAGTATCTCTAACTTTCCATATCACCCAGGACACACAACAAGCAGGGTTTGTTCAACAAAATTTTCTTGATACCTTCCTGCACCCATATCCCATCCAACAGCACAAGAGTTCTTTCACAGTCAATGGCATCGCCCATCTCACCCCAAATTTATCCAAAAGCAGGTTCCACACTCCTCAAAAGCATGGGACCTAAAGTAAAAGTGCTAACATGATTAAAACATATTCTCAACTAGTTGGTATCGCCTTTACAGATCTTTTTCTTTCCTTGTGCCCTATCTTTGCCCAAGTCTACATGGATCCTAAGAGATTATAGGTCCTTCGAGATAACTTCTTTCTATATGATTTTACACCTACCTCGTCCCCTTTTAACAACTTAAGTTACCACGGTCTCACGCGTACAAACAGGTGCATCTGGAGGTCAATGCAGGACATGACCAAATCATCTCATGTGTAGATTTTCAATAAAGTTCATTTGTTTTTTGCAATTTATTTACGACATGCATCATGAATGAGCACCAAAAAGATGAGCTCCCCTGTAAGGAGCTTTGGCTTCCTAAATCATTTTCCAAGACATTACTGGAAGCTAGAGGCTCAGAGTCTAGGTTCCTATAGCATCACTTCACTGAGAACCTGCCACTTCTCTGTGCAGTCCAGAATAGTGTCTTTCTCATCACCGATGCAGTACACCGGTTCAAACTCCTGCAATAATAAGGCCAAACTCTGTTTTTCGAGCCAAAGCAATTCCTTCTGAAAAATAACTCACCCATTCTCTGATCCTCCACTGACCAATGGTTTAATAAGGCTCTATTTTCCAGCCTAAGCAATTCTTTCTGAAATATTACTCTCACCCATTCTCTGATGCCACACTGATGAATGGTTGCCTCGGGCACATCAAACATTAGGTTATAAAAATAAGATAAAAAGAGATAAGAGATTAGCAGGAGATTGAGACACGAATCAGGAAGGATAGCTAATCCAATTAAATGAACCTATTCGCTAGATAAAAGCAGGGAAGAGAAAATCACACACATCCCAACAGAGACAAAGAAAATAGAAAGTTTAATATTAAGGGTGTCATTCTAGTCGGAAAAGGTACAAAATTCATTTTTTTTTTTAAAAAAAAAAAATACTATTACTTCATTGAAACCAATCAATTCTTTAATTAATTAGCTAATGACCACCTAAAAATCAACGATTGTTACAAAATCCAAGCGAGATAGGACCTTACTTTAGTAAAAGACAATGAAACATCTACAAATAAACCAAAATATCACTCAATAAGTAACTTCATACCTCCTAGCAACAGAGAGGATTGCTCCGACATCAAATCCCTCAGCTGGATCAGCGTCAATTCCACGAAGTTCGTCATTTGTTTCACGAGAAACCTGGAAGGCAGAGCATAGAAGACTAGAAAGGTGAGAAAAACAGAAAGAAGGTACGTAAAGGAGCAAGAAAGTGAAGAAAAGGTGGCACAAGAAGGAAAAGAAGCACGAGTACGATAATAAAAATGGTTGCATTTCCACTTACAACTCTTATTTTCTCTTCTTTATCAGATATACAAGGCAATATAGCTCCCAGAATGTCAGCATAATAAGGGACTAGCTGATCTCCACCAAGTTTCACAAATTCATTTATCTGCAAGCACAAAAGCAGTCTATTCAAACAGCTTTGACAAGTTAAGGCACTAATATATCATTTACACCAGAGGAACCACAGGGGAGACAAAATTTCGGTCAATAAAAAGCAAATGATAACGTACTTACCCAAGTGATAGAAGTCAACCTAGTAAATTCATCCGGTGAGCCTGCCCTTTGAACTAGTATTTCAGCCATGCGACCATAATCTACAGACTTAAAGACCAGTATTTCTCCAGTTAGAAAACTAACAAAGGAGAAATTGAGATTTTGTCAAAATTTAGTTTCAGAATTTTGTCAAAGAAGAGATCTTATGCAGATACAAAACCAGAGCAAAAGACAACTGTCTTCTGTACAGATGGAAAGCCAACCACAATTACCAAACAAAAAGTATTATATTCAAGTTTCAAGACAAACAGATATACAGATATTTTCCATCTGGCGCCTCAACCATAAGAGTAGGGAGCAGAAAGTTGCAAGTTTTTACAATTTTTTTCCTTCGAAGCTCAGTAGAAGGTCATTAAAAAGTTAACATACCACACAATACAGAAATCTTACTGGAGAATTCTTAATCTCTTGTAAAAACTCTGAAAGTGCAGAATCAGCCTGTTGCCGTATTTCATGGCTAGAATCACTCAGCATATTAAATAATCCTGCACTTCATCAAGTCAAGAAACCATATGAGATTGCAAATTTAAAACATTGAGCTGCACAGCTAAAATTTTTTACTTTGAAATACAAGCAATTACCATCAAGAAAATCAGGAAGAAAACCGAGCATATCAATATCTGGAACACTGTCTAAAACTGTAATCCACCCAACAAGAAATTGCCGGACATAAGGATTGAGGACATTCATGCGTTCTCTCAACAAGGGAATAAATTCTTCAATGCTGTATAAGAAAGAAAATGTACAATTCTGTCAAATAATACCTCAGAAACCAGAGAAAATTAAACTTCGATTCCAGCATGAAGATACTGGTATCCACCAGCCCAAACTCACCTGAATTGATCACTCTCTGTAACAATATCCTGCATTCCCACAAAAGTTGTAGCACAATGTTATCACCCAAAATTGGTCAGTCAAAAATTCAAAACTATAATATTAAAGCAGCTCCTAAACTCTGGCCAAAAGAGTGGCACTCCATGGCATTTCAGTCTGCTCTCCCATAAAGTACTGGAAGCAAAAAAGAATTGGGAAAAAGGAAATGAACGAAAAGGACACCCAGCTTTTCTACCCCAAATTAGTTAATTTTAAAAATTTGAACTCCCCTCTGAAACCAATAAATCTCAAGGCCCATCATTAAACTCTCCTTCCCTCTGCAAAACCTTCTTATCTGTCCTCCTTCTGTAGTACATCGAACTTGATTTTTCTATCATCTAAACAACACATTTCATTCTAGAACTTTGCATACTCCTCCCTCTCTTACCAATGTCTTCAAATGAAGTAATGCATTACCTTTACAAGTCTATCTAGAAGATGAGCAGCACTTTGGACGTTGGGGTCTGAGTCTGCCGAAAGCTTACACAAAGCATCAAAGATCTGGTTGAAGAATACGATAAAATCTCCTCTTACAACCTGCAAAAGTAGCAAAAATGAAGTCCAAAGAACAAGACTCGAAAGATCATGTGTAGTATGGGTTCCTTTATCTTTCTCACCTTTGCTATGTTATACAAAGCTTCACAGGCATAATAACGAACTCTGCTGTCTTGGTGCGAAAAGGAGTGCAAGACTGGTGGGACAATTTGCTGGACACCAAATACGGAGGAGAGTCAGTTGCATAAAGGGGAAAAAAAAAAGGAAACAGCACAGTCCTCAAAGCAACATTCCAAAATAATAACAGCCCCAGAAACAACACCAGTAACGTTTTCAAGGCAACCATATATAAAAGAACTTGTTCTCTGAATAAGGTGAAAGCTACATCTGATGTCACGGAACAATAGTAACTTGGAAGTGTTAAACCCAAAATAAAATGAACACGGTCTACAAGTTTCTCTTCTCTTCATCAATTTTTTTGGAAGCATGGTTTTGAGTTCTGTTATCCATGAAAGACCTGAACCTAAAGTTTTTGCAATTCCAGGCACCGAAGAAGCAAGCAGGACACAGAATAGACGCACTACAATTGTAAAGAGATGAAGAGTTCTGGAGCAGAAAAAATAAACAGGATTACTCCAGCAGAGAAAAAGAAGTGAGTAATACGATGGTGGACAAACCCAAAACTTTATGCAAATTACTATTTCCTTGAGGAGTTCTATGATAACGCAAACATTGAGAAACAGTCAATTACCCGTTTAGACAAACTGAGTAACACACAAACTACCTCACATCCAAATCATCCTCCGAAATGCTTACTCATTTTAACATATAATCAAGAAAAACTGATTGAAGCTAAACATCAACAGTTGGAACTGCTAAAATATTGACAACTTTATCAAAAGATAAATAAATAAATAAAATATTGATAAGCTGTTGTTTTATGACACGGTATTATCTGTGCTCCGCATTAGTAATGGACCATGGGAAGCTCTTCTTTCAAGAAGTCCAGATTATGTTTGAAATTTCCAACAAAAGAACATCTCGGGAAGTTCACCCATCCCCCCTAGAGGCTGAATATCTTTCAACCAAGCATTAGAAGGTAGATTAACTTTAGCACCTCAATTTGGGTACAATGCATTAATTTGTCTTTCATATGAAAAAAAATGCAAGTGTAATGGGGGCTGCTCGATAGGCATTAGCAACTAAGTCTTGTAGTCTTATTTGGACATCAATTCTGGCCTTTACCAGACATATATTAACTGAAAATTTTGGAAAAACTGATGCAGCTGTATTAGAGTTGGATGTAAATTTAAAAGGAAAAAAAAAAAGAACTTATAATGAAGCAGGACACAAGTTCCAGTAGTAAGAGCTCAACTCATGACGTGTGTGTAAGGCGCAACTCACGAGTCCGAACCTTGTCGCAGACTAAGGCCTCGTATTTAGGTGGGAAAGGGTAGAGGGGTGTGCCCAACATCCATAGAATTTCGGACCGTGCACCACTTGACCCTTAGGGATTTCTCGGTTATTAAAGAAAAGGTGGAGAGGATGGCTCTTGATTTACCTTATAAAGAAGAGAGCAAAGGGGTCTCATCACCCACCGAGCTTCGGAGCTACAAGCAGCAGATTTGTCCGTTATGGAGAATCTCTTTATTTCGATAACAAAACCTATTTCAGTAACTACTCCATCCATGGTTCGAAGTTACTTTTCTAGCCACAGTTCCAACAGCATTTCAAAAACTTTTTAATCACAATTCAAGCTACACCACAATGTCCTGGGGATCTGTGTCACTATACCTATTTCCAGTGACCGAGAATAGATCCGTTTTTACGAGTGTTGCAATAAGCACATTGTTTTTTTATGCAACATGAAAACGAATTCTAGCACCACTATTTTGAAGTAATTGTTCAATAGCCTGAAGACTTTATTCAGGTGACTCTTTACTATTTCAGTTACTTCTTAGTATATCTTGTTTCCAATAAGCAAATTCAATTGTTTCACTGCCTTGAGTTGAAGGAGACAGGTCCAAAAATCAAGACAATCACAGAGAACATTCCGTAAAGACTTAAATATTTGATGATGCTGGGGCTCAAGATACCGGACCCTTTATTTACTTCAATACCATATAGCATCAATATGCATGTTTCCTATCTCACTTTATTACTCTTCTCATCCAAAGACTATAGTATAGCGATCACCAATAGCAGATGCAAGTTCACGAGAGACAACAACCTAAAATTCAGACTCAGGAGTCCCTTTCTCACCCTTTCTCATTGCTAACCAAAAGTTCAAGCACATTCTCATATTTCATAAAAAAGAAAACTGATAGGAAATTTCAAAGTCGATCACCATGTAAACACCCTACCTCAAGGTGTTGTGCTGCTTCTGAAGTCAAACCAACAGTTACTGCAGCCAGTCCTATCAAACCTCCCTGAACACAAATTTGACACAAAAGAGAAATAACCAAATCACATTACAGAGGAAATGAAGGTGAAGCTAAGGGTGTGCCTAGTATAGAGGAAAATGTTATACCCGGGAAAAAAATTATCTTAGAGTATCACTTTGTGCATCTTTTCCTAACATACCAAATGATAATTCATATAAGTTGGAAAACATAGTACAACAATAGCATTTATTGATAGTTTGTCTTATTAAAGGTTGACAACAATGTCATTAAATCAAGTTGTATAAGTAAGAACTGTGATATTCGTCTAATAAAATGTCTTCCAACCATATAGGAACACAAAGCCATTTCCTCTTTTATTGGAGAAAAACATATTCCAATCTTGCCACACACAAAAGTCTAGTATTCAAATGGAAAAAGGGAAGACCAACAAGCCCATTATCCACCAAGTTTCAAGTCGTGCATATTCCACAAAAAAAGTAGGGAACATTACAAAAATAATTGCCCTAACCATGATACATATAGTACACACTTTATATAACAAAAAGCGGTATTTTTCGTTTAAGCAACCTAGCGACGTTCAGGCTGGTTAAACAAAACCCCTTAAAAGTAACCCCGGTCCAATTTCTAGCATTTAAATGTAAAATGGTATAGCGACGAGCCCATTATCCACGAAGTTTTAAACAAAAGTAGGGAACTTTACAATCACCGGATGCATAGATTATACACTTATTATACACATAAATGATACGCGAAATATACAAAATGGACTATTTCTTTTTATGTTTAAGCGACCATACAGGCAGTGTAAAAATCCCTTAAAAGTAACCATGCTCCGATTTCCAGCATTTAAATGGAAAATGGTATAGAGACGAGCCCATTATCCACCAAGTTTCAAACAGAAGTAACAGGGATACATAGATTATACACTTGTTATACACAAACGATACACGAAATATACGAAATGGACTATTTCTTTTTATTTAAGCGGTCTAGCGACTGTTCAGGCAGTGTAAAAATGGGTAAAACTTACTTTTCGATTATGAGCTTGAGGAGAGTAAGTATATTCATGAGTCAACAAATTAATAACAGCAGTGATCTTATCATGATCACCTCCACTTGTCAATTGCTTCACTATTCCTTCCAACTACACAAATAATAATTAATATCAGCAACAATTAATTAATCAAAAAAAATCAAGAAAACACAAAAAAAAAAAAAAAAAGAACCTCCAAAGCAGCATTTTTGCGCTTCTCATAAAGCTTATCAGATAAATTACGTAAAACAGCAGCTGGAATTACAGCTAATGCTTCTGCACTTGACATAATTATTAAGTAAAAAAATAGATCTAAAAAAAGTAAAGAATTTGACTTGAAGGGGAAAATTGATTTTAATTTTTTGATGGGGTTTGGACAGTGGTGTTTGGTGTAATTTAATTTGTTTTGATTGTAAGAGGGAAAGAAAGATTACAAGATTTGTGATTAATGTTTCTTTTTTATTTTGTATTTGAAATTGAAACTTTTTGGTGTGTAGTACACGGACGGATGGATAGATGATTTTGACAAAAAGTTGTGATGTGGTTAGGTTTGACTTCAAAAATAACGCGTATTCTAGTCATGCCCCTACATTTTTTCCATATATAGCTTTCATAATTTTTTGAATATTATGGACTAATTATACCACCAATTAATACTATTTAAAACAAGGGTGGGAATATAATTAGACATATATAAGTTGATGACGTTAGTATTTAACTAAATGAAAGAATATAAACAATTTAGATCAATTAAAATGTGTTTGAATTAGCATTCATATAGAGAAATCAAAATTCAAAATCAGTCTATTACATAATTCAAGATAAAATATAGTGAAATTAAAAACCATATACTAATGTATAGGGGTATATATGAGTCAGTTCGGATCGATTTTTTCATTGAAAAAAATCAAACCAATTATGTTAGTTCACTAAGGGGTCGTTCGGTTTGGTTTTCTTTTACGCGGGTATTAACTATTAATGCAGGTATTAATAATGTGGATATTAATAATGTGTGTATTAATAATATGGGTATTGATAATGTGGGTATTAGTTATGTGGGGTTTAATAATGTGGGTATTAGCCACGCATATATTACAACGTAGGGATTATTTGTTGAATCACTGATATATTACAAATTAACAAAAAATATTATTATTTAAAGTATTTATTTACTCCTTAAATAAAATTTTAAAATATCCTTATTATTATGAGGGTTAATTTTGTCATTTTAAATTTTAATACCTGCATTATTAATACCCACATTATTAATACCACCTTCTACCCCGCATAAAATAATACATAGATTCCTGCATTAATAATGCGGGTATTAATAATGCGGAATATACAAAAACGCAACCAAACGTTGCACTATTTTTATGCGGGTACTAAAATTTCACAAAAACCAACCGAATGCTGCGCTAAATTAACGCTGAGTTTTGTGCGGGTATTAAACCCTTAACTCAGTAACCGAACGACCCCTAAATTAATAAACCAAATCAAACCAACATAAAGTCGATTTTTTCGATTTAGTTGAATTTTTTACTTTCTCAAATTTTTGGTTTTCTTTTTTGCAATTATTTTGTGATTGAAAAAAAGATCAAATATGTTTCAATTCAACCAATAAATGTCTTCTAGACAATCGAACAAGACACAATAGCCTACAAAGTATTAGATATGAGTCATAATCAAAATATACCACGAACAAAGCTCAAACTATTAACAAACTATTAACATCACTAAAGTCACATATTAAAGAGTACAATCCTCAAAATCTTAATTACCTGTCAAGGACTAAATCCTATGCAATTATGTGAGATAGAAGCTTAACTGAAACTAGAAGACAATTAATTTTATTTCTACCAAATGTAGGTTTATTTATTTTCTAGTTTTCTGTGGAAAATTTTGTATTGTAATACTTACTAGTAATAATTCATGAAAAATCACATGATAGGGACAACCACATAGAAACGAGATAACCATTGATAAACTTGTTCAAAATCATTTTAGCTTCTACCAAAAAGTTAAAGTTGTGCATTTTGTCAACTTCTTCCTGTCAAAATGAGCAGAGAACTTGGTCTTACAGCATTGAAGTTCGAACATATCAAAAAAGAAATTGATTCGTACACTTGGAGCTTGTTTGGCTAAGTTGTCAAAAACAGCTTACTTGGCTAAGCTGTCAAAAGTACTTATCAAATGAATATTTTTGAGAAATAAGCAGTTTGTGTTTGATAAACTCATTTAAGAGCGACTACCAATTCTTGATTGATAATATGCTTACAAGGTTATCAGATTGGAAAATAAATTTTATGAACATGGCTGGGAGGACAACTTTAATAAAATCCATACTTAATAGCCTCCCTAACCATATTATGCAATACAATTGCTTACCTGTGAAAACCTTTAATCAGATTGATAAAATTCAAAGAAACTTTTATTGGGGTACTATGGACAATAAGAAAAGTTTCCATCTAGTATCTTGGGATACAGTTACCAAACCAAAACACCAAAGGGGTTTGTCTGATCCATCATTAAAGCTAAAACCAAGAACTTGGCATTACTAACCATCCTAGCTTGGAGATCTATCTCAAACCCTAATAGTCTGTGGGTCGGGGTTTTAAATCAAAACTATAACAATAACAGCAAGAACACCTCCTTTGTTTGGAACAATATGAAAAAAGGTCTCACTATTTTCGAAAAAGGTATACATTGGATTTTGGGCATGGGAACTAATGTTTTTCTATGGATCCATTTGCTTCGCACCTGTGTAAAAAGCCAGTTTAACCGCGACTTTGTTTGGTCTTCCTCTTTCCTTCGGCCTATGTTTCAAAGCTAGCAAAAAGTTCGAGCCTTCGGGATCTCTCTTGAACAGCGGTCGGTCAGTCGTCGAGCCCTCTCCTTTGCATTATGTAAGTTGGGCTGCTCCTCGACCAGACGGGAGAGGCGACCAAAGGAAGGTGGTTCACCTTCTCTCCTTCGTTACAACATAGGTCGTTCCAATCCCGGATGAAAATATTCCAAAACGGAAGTCGAATTTTGCGTAGACTGCTTTTTGAAAGTGATAATTGGATCCCTGATCGTTTACCCATCAGAACTCTAATTCAAGGTCCTCCGACACTAGATAAAATCAGGCTACTGTTTCAGAAGTCACTAATGGCCATAGTTGAGATTTCTCTAAGTTTACTTTTGACTTGAAAAATAATATCATCAATAATATTAATTGTCTTAACCCTTTTTTCTTAGCACAACTCAAGATTATCCAATATAGGCATTGAACACCAATGAATCGACCAGCTATACATACTAGTACCTAGTAGTCCCACACTAATACCAGTGTTGACTTCCAATGGATTTGGCACATCGATGCTCCTACGAAATTAAGAATTTCTTGCGGTTGTGCAACAACAATCATTTAGCAACTAGGTCTTACTTTCATAAATTTTGTATTATATTGATAAACACTGTCCTATTTATAAAATTGAGGAGGAAACACCTGATCATATCTTTCTAAACTATACAGTAGCTAAAACTTTTTGGCCAGATTGCTCCATTTCTACTGATGGTAACATGGCCATGGATGGCTCTCCTTTTTTAAAGATCAAACTCATGGCCCCTCAAATCGACATTACACATGGAGGGAGTTTCTTTCCTTTGCAATCTGGAATCTTTGGCTGAATAGAAACAATAACAATATAAATAATATGTATAGTAGCCTAAAAAGCTTTTTTAGACAGTATACCACAATTTTATAGTTTTAAGAGAAAACACTAAACTCATAAAATTAAGTCTACAGATCTAGTTGAATATTTGTTATGTATATAAAAAATTAGATAATATATATGATGTCGGTTTGTTTCAATATCTCAGTTTGACTTTATTTTTGTTAATACCAAAGCAAACAAAAAACGGTTACTTTTTATTTTAAACACCAAGCCAACCAACCAAATCAAACTACAAGTCAATTTTTTTCTCGATTTAGTTTGATTCGTCGAGGGCTTGACGTTTTGGTGTGTGCACCTCTTGCATAACAATGCAAAAATATTATTAAAAAATAAAATTAGATTTTATAAAAATTAATAATATTATATATTTGTGCTTAAATTAACTTTAACCATAAGTACATTTGTGATAATCAAATTTTGAAAATATATAGAATAAGAGAGAAAGTGAATTTATGAATGTATAATATTAAAATCGAGAATAAAAATGGCGTTAGTTTTGGCAATAATTTCATAAAAATTATACTATTTATAATATTAATAAAATTAAATTACTATAATAAGCTATAATTATTATTTAAATTATAGGTCAAATATCTTGGTTAAAAATTATATAATAATATAATATTGTACAACATAGATGGAGAATGAAAATATCAAGGACAAAATATATATTGTACATAATAAAGGGGCGATAAAGACCATTATTCATAATTTAGAGGGGAGTTTGATTTTTAAATTCGAGTTGGGGGTGTAACCTATTTAAATTAGACCTGATGTTTTTTTTTATCAAACTGATCTTTAAGCTATCATTTAATATTTCTGTCTCTATTTAATATAATATATAAATCAAATATTAACATGCTACGGTAGATTGTTCATGGAAAAGGATCTTACTCCAAGATCTAACTGCCCAGTGCACGAGTTTGTGAAGGCCAAAGTTAAATAAAGAGCAATTTTTTTTCATAGCATAAAGCAAATGAAAGGAGACTCTGTGCAAGTCGGAGACTTTAAAAATAGTGACACATCAAAAGCATGGCAGAGCCTCTCAAGTCTTTTTTGAATGGAAAAAGGCTCGAGTCTTAATAATGTAGTGTAGGGTCCTTTATTAGTTAATGATATTAGAAAATACTAATTTCTAACCTTTGCCACCCCATAATTTGGTTTGTTACACAATGGCCCTAGTATAAAAGTCTTTTTCCTACCAAATTAGGTAAAAAAAAATGACTCAGCAGCCACTCCTCCCTTCTTTTTCTTCCTCTCCTCATTCATTCTTCCTCCTCTCAAATCCTTATTCGCATCCTTTTTCTTGTTTCTTCAATCTACACTTCGTCTTATGATTGTTTCTTCAATCTAAGCAATCCTAAACGAAATATAATGCATACCTATTTCTTATTCTTCATTAAGAAGATTTGTGAATGTTCATCATTATTATATATTGAAGTTTTTGAAATGAGTTTTAAAAAATAACCAAATTTTTGTACTATTTTCAAGTGGGTGTTGTTTAGAATTGTTGGAAATAGTAGTGAGAGGTTGAATATAAAATTTGAAACCATTTGGAGTTAATTTGGACTGGATTGATTAATTTTAGAATAATATCGGTGTTGAAATTTTTTCTCAGGGCGATGAACAACTATTAGGATGCTCGGAACATCCTGACAGAGAGACGTTCGAAACATCCTAACGGATGTTCCAAACATCTTGAACATCAATACAAATGTTTCGAACATCTTGATAGGTAAGATGCTTCAAATATCTAGAGAGGTGTCGTGAACATCAAGAGATATGTTACTAATTAACATCATGCCAAATGTTCTGAATATCTCTCATGATGTTTAGCAAATATATATTTTACACGTCGAACTATTGTACAAATTATTTGACACATTTTTATTTATTGTTTGTCGAAAATGGTTTGTAGCTGTTACTGACAAATGGGAAATACAACTATTTATGTAGCAAAGTGAATTCAAGAATTCAAGAAAAGTCTACCTTGTCGGAGCTAGGTGCATTATGGGAGTAGAAGTTTCTGTACTTCATGTTGTCAATGGTTTTACTAATCATATACTCATAGATTAGTATAAATATCTTAGTTCCTATTGTCTTGTTCTGCTAGAGCCGAGACAAGGGTTAAAAAATGATTTATGATTTATTAAGACTTTAAGCATTTTCTTTTGTCATCCCAAGTTGACGTTAAATTATTGGCTAAGTATGAATTTAGTCTCCTCATATGATAATCCTTGTCTATGCAGACCCTGTCAATCTAGCTCCTCCAAAAGAATTATGGATGGTCCTTCTTGAGGAGGTAATTTTTTCAGTGACTGCACCTCTAAGGCTGACCAAGGCAGGAAGGAGAAGAACTAAGCTAATCCATTAGTTGCGGAAGTAATTCAGAGGAAAAATAAATATGGCATCTGCAAAACATATGTTCACAAAAGAACTACATGCCCCATGTGACGTAAGGGAAATAAAGATATAAGTCAGCTTGTAAATTCTTGAATTTGTATATTGGATGTTCATCATATTGTAACCTGAACAAATTCATTTATGTATATATATTTGTTGTTACTATCTTTAATTTGCATATTTATTACCCTTTTCGAAACATACTTATGTCGTTTAATTCATTTGCATAAGTTGTTCTGAACGCTGGCTCAAATTTAGACGTGCATTTTTCCTGAATCTTTAGAAACATCTAAAAGTCGTTCCAAACATCTTTACCCCAAACCCCAACCCTAAACCCTAACCAGGGAAGTGAATACGTTCAGAACATATTTTTCAAGTTCGAGTTTAATATTTTTGTCGTTCAGAATGTATAGTGTATTTGTCTTCTAGATTTATCACTTTAACTCAATCAAATGATTGATAATCTTGTAGATTTATCGCTCTAACTTGTACAATTGTAATTTTAAATGATAATCAACTTGATTTATCACTATAACTTGTATAGTTGGTCACGTTAAGTGATATGCTTGTAGATTTATCACTATAACTTGTATAGTTGGTCATGTTAAGTGATAATCATCTTGATGTATCACTCTAACTTATATAATTGGTCATTTTATGTGATAATATTTCATAATCATCACTTTAATGTGTATAATTGATCATGTTAATTGATATTTTTATAGTCTATCACTCTAAATTATATAATTGGTCATTTTAAGTGATAATCTTTCATTATCACTCTAACTTGTATAATTGGTCATTTTAGTTGAGATTCATCATGATTTATCATTATAACTTGTATATTTGGTCATTTTAAGTGATGTTCTTGTAAATTTTATCACTATAACATGTATAATTGGTCATTTTAAGTGATAACCATCTTGATATATCATTCTAACTTGTATAATTGGTCATTTTAGTTGATATTCATCTTGATTTATCATTATAGCTTGTATATTTGATCATTTTATTTGATATTCATCTTGATATATCACTATTTGTATAATTAGTCATTTTAAGTGATTATACATCTTGATATATCACTCTTACTTGTATAATTGGTCATTTTAAGTGATAACCATCTAGATATATCATTCTAACTTGTATAATTTGTCATATAACATTCTAACTTGTATAATTTGTCATTTTAAGTGATAATCATCTTGAGATATCACTCTGACTTGTATAATTGGTCATTTTAAGTGATATTCTTGTAGATTTATCACTATAACTTGTATAGTTGGTCATGTTAAGTGATAATCATCTTTATATATCACTCTAACTTGTATAGATGGTGATTTTGAGTGATTATCTTTTATAATTATCACTCTAACTTGTATAATAGATCTTGTTAGTTGACATTCTTGTAGACGTATCACTCTGAACTGTATAATTGGTTATTTTAAGTGATAATCTTTCATAATTATCACTCTAACTTGTATAATTAGTCATTTTAGTTGATATTTATCTTGATTTATCACTATAACTTGTATATTTGGTTATTTTAGTTGATATTCATCTCGATTTATCACTATAACTTGAATATTTAGTCATTTTAAATGATATTCTTATAGATTTATCACTATAACATGTATAATTGGTCATTTTAAGTGATAATCATGTTGATATATTACTCTAACTTGTATAATTGGTCATTTTGAGTGATTATACATCTTGATATATCACTCTTACTTGTATAATTTGTCATGTTAAGTGATAACCATCTTGATATATCATTCTAACTTGTATAATTGGTCATTTTAAGTGATATTCTTGTAGATTTATCACTATAACTTGTATAGTTGGTTATGTACAGTGATAATCATCTTTATATATCACTCTAACTTGTATAAATGGTCATTTTGAGTGATTATCTTTTATAATTATCACTTTAACTTGTATAATAGATCATGTTAGTTAATATTCTTGTAGATGTATCACTCTAAACTGTATAATTGGTCATTTTGAGTGATAATCTTTCATAATTATCACTCTAACTTGTATAATTAGTCATTTTAGTTGATATTCATCTTGATTTATCACTATAACTTGTATAGTTGGTCTTCTTAAGTGATGATCATCTTGATATATCACTCTAACTTGTATAATTGATCATTTTAAGTGATTATCTTTCATAATTATCACTCTAATTCTTATAATTGATCATGTTAGTTGATATTATTGTAGATATACCACTCTATCTTGTATAATTGGTCATTTTAAGTGATTATACATCTTGATATATCACTCTAACTTGTATAATTAGTTAAATATTGTTTAGGTGTTTGAAATGTCTATGTGTCGTTCGAGTTTGTTATTTAAAAGTTCGAAAAATCGACCTTCATGTTTGGCGCATCCATTCAGTCATTCGGAACAATTAAAGTTATAACTAAGTTATTATCTTTCATAGTTATCACTTTTGCTTGTATTATTGAATATATTAAGTATAACTTTGATCATTAGCCTATATCTTTTATAGTTGGTCATATTAAGTTATAATCATCTTGATTTATCACTCTAACTTGTATAATTGGTTATTTTAAGTGATAATCATTCATAATTATCATTTGAACATTATCAATTGATCATATACTGTGCAGACGTCGGGAACATCTATGAGTTGTTTCAGATGTAGAAGAGGAAACGAAAAGAATAAAGAATATAAATATATAATAGTATGTGATACATTTTATTACCTTTGGAAATCAATTGCAAGCTTTAGATCCTCAAGCGCCCAATATAAGTATCGTTCACGGGTCCAATATGTTCGGAACTACTACATTAGTTGTGGCAAACGAGCTAAGGAAGTTCCGAACGTGTGCTCAAAATTTGAAAAGTACACGTAAAAGTAACTCTATCGGTTGACCCTAATTTTCATAATAAAACAAAAATAAAGAAGTTTTAATTGAATCCTTAATGTATGTTTGAATGCTTGTAATATTTATCATGGTGAATGCATGAAGATTACTCATGGTGAATGCTTGCAGTATTTATAGAGTACAAGAATTGTGTATGAAAAAGGTTGTCTTGAAAAGAGAACAGGTGTGAAAATACCGTATAATGAACTGTTGGAATCATTTAATGAAAACGTTTGAAAAAATTGTTTAGTTTTGAGACCCTTGTGTCTCCATTCAAAGTCTGAACATTCATGAAATACGTTTCGAATATCGTAATAGCGCTCCGAACGCCACTTTTCTTTGAATCTTTCAAGATGTCTCGAACATCTAAAATATGTTATGAACATTCAAATAAAAAAATATAGAAAAATCATAACTGTTAATATTTAGCCATATACTATGAAAGATTATCCATATATTACATACCTACAAGAAAGATTGAATGATTATCCTCTACTTATTTTTCATTCTATTTTAGAGTAAAATATATATTAAAGTACACAAAGTGATGTCTCATAAATAAGTATTTAATTCATATGATGGTACATAAGATGTTAACATCTAAAATCACTCTGGTAGATATTTAAACATCGGTGGAAAGTGAAATATCTCACAAGAAGTTTCAAACATCACGCAGGAAGATTGGAACATACTTGTAAACATTCAAAAATTCCAATATGTTTGAAACATCTTGAGTATTTTTTTTTTAAATTTAGAAATAAGATAAATAAATAAACAAATGGTGGTTGTGTATATTGTGTGATAATACTGGGTATGTTATTGTTGTTTGTGGATGTTGTGTATACAAGTAGAATTTATAAAATTTGGTACATTTGTTGAGGGGTTGTGTATACAAAAAAGTATCTTGAGAATAAGATGAGTGTAATTAGACGGGTTGGGTAGCTGGAGTGTGAAAAAGTGTAAAAAAACTTATTAGTTTTCTAAGTTTAGTTCTCTAGATTTAGTTACTGCATCGAACATCACAAAGGATGTTTCGAACGTCTTGAGTAATGTTAGGAACCTCCATCAAGACGTTCCGTCCTTAATATGTTGGTACTTTTTTTTGAGTTCATCGCTCGAAGATAAATAATCTTAAATAAGGAGAGAGACTTTAGAAGTTAACTCTACCATTTTTTTTTAAAAAAGAACAATGTTGATAAAGATTTGTAGGTACACTAATTCTGTCTGATGTTTGTCGCTTTCCTTATATTTCTCATTTGTCACTCACCAATGGAGTCCTTTTTTTTTTTTTTTTTAAAGATTAAAAATCGAATGATATTTTTATTCCAAATTTTATCTCAACATCTAGACAAAAGATGTTTCTAACATCCTGACATAAGATGTTTCGAACATCTTGACAGAAGATATTCCGAACACCCTGACAGTTGTTTCGAACTTCCTGATAGAAGATGTTCCGAACACCGTGACAAATGCCCCGAAAAAATATTTCAACCGCGATTTTTATTCAAAATCCATCCAAAGCAACTCAAATCAACACCAAATTATCACAAATTTTATACTTAAGATCCAAATATTATTATCAATCATTTCAAATAATACCCACTCCAAAATAACATAAAAATCATGTTCGAATTTTTAAACCCACTTCAAATTTTAAGAAAATTTTGGATAAGAAGAAGAAGAAGAAGAAGAAAATGATGATGTATACAACAAAAAGTAGTTGAAGAGTATGACGAGAAAGATGAATAAAATGAGAAGGTGAAGAAAAGAAAATAGAAGAAGAGGAAGATGAAGAAGATATGATGAGCAAGAAGAGAAAAGAGAGAATTTTTATTCATTTGTTTTAAAATTTTGTATTCTTTAATTTTGATGATCCATAATATTGAATAAATTTTGTGAAGTGACTACAATCAAGCACTATCAATGACATTTACATCGGAGCATGAAAAAAATGATATAGAAGAAGTTACACAAAGAACTAGGCATAGAAGTTTAATAGTTTTATTACTACTTTTAAGTAATGGTCCATGATTAATCATAATCACGCTTACAATAAAAAGAAAAGTGAAAAAAAAGGGACAGGACCTGCCACACCACTTCTCTCTAAGAAGTATGATATTGATGCATCAAACGGAATTGTTAAGTCTACATGTCGATAGTTTAGATATTTAGCCTCAATGTTTGAGGAGAACTGTAAATAACTAAAATTTTAACACAGGCAATTAAAATTGATTGGTTCAAATAGAAGGTTGCTATGTAACGAGATAAGAGGTTAAAATTGAGATACCAAGTGTATAAACTAGTGGTTAAAATTGAGATACCAAAATTAGATAAATAATAAAATGAACGGATTTAACAAATGGTGCCAGCAAAAAATTCGAAAAGAAAAACTAAACAAAAAGGAAAATCAATGGGATGGTAAGAATCAAACTCGAACCTATTATATAGGAAACTTCCATCAATACCACTAGACTCTTTCAAGATTTTTCATGGCTAGAAATAGAGATATTTCACAAGATTGCAACAATTTTATAGTGGAAACACCCATCTTTCGTCCAAAACTTTGACTTTGATTTCATGTAGAATGGACCATTTAGTAAACTCTAACTTTAAGAGGATAAAAGAAGCAACACCCAAGTGAAGAATTTTTCCAAGAAGTGTTAAATTGGATTGTTACAAACAAGAGGCCTATCTTGGAAAACGAAGCCCCTTACTTGCTGATCATAGTTCAGTAAAGATATAGCAGTCCTAGAGATCCAATTCGGTGTCTTAAAAATTGCTGTGTTCCTATTACTGATTGTGAAAGCTTTTAAAGGATATGTACTGCCTTGAGCCATTTCGTTGCACCATAACACTAACTTGACTTTCAATTGCTTGCCACAATCGTTTGTATGATAAAACTATACCAACCAATACTAGTATACTTGACTACACTATACTAACATTGAGGTATCACACACTTTGTTTTCAGAGGGAAAGGCTAACATGAAAAAACAAGGAGTACAAGAATATCCTGGGAATGAAACCATTCAACTAACACGCACTTACACTCATACATGAGTTACTGGTAGCACCTACTGGAAAACAATGGAAACGAAATGATTTACATGAGTTGAGGGATCCAGGGCCAAACCTCGGGGTGGGGGGTGGGGTGGGGTGGGGTTGTACATTCTTTCTATAACTGACGAAGACAATTGATGACGGAAAAGATCTCTAACATGTCAAGGTAACAGCAAAGGAAGCTAAACTAGTTGCAAAGCAGATTTCTGTTCTGATTCAGGTTTGGTCAGTATCTCCAGCTTCCATAATCGACATTCGTATTGGCGGCTTCAAATAACCCAAATCAACGATTCATTTGTTTTCATTTCACTTTTCTAAACCTGTTCATTCCCCTTTAGAATGTTGTACTTGCACAGTGGACAAGTTGCATTCATCTTAAGCCATTTCACTATGCAGATAGAGTCGAAATGATGATTACAGGGAAGAGCATGGAGTTCTGTTCCATCCTCGTACGAGCTAAGACATATGCAACATTCCTGGAAAGCAGAAATCAAGGTGTTGGTATCACAAATAATATACAGAAATACTACTAGGTGTATCCAGATTCAGTGATGCATCCTATAATAAGGATCCAAACTGCAATATTGTATGCTAATGAAGTTCCCTTAGCACTATTGCAGTACCCAAAGAGCTAAACAATAAAACCGAAGAGAAAAACTGTCTATTTGAAAGCTACAATCTCAAAGTAAAGTTGTAAAATTACATACGATAAACAGCTCCATCTGCAATATAGTCAGAGCAGCGGAAGCAAGATAAGGGAGAAATGATTGAGCTTTCTGTGCCACAACAAGGAACTGGTTTCAAGCATTTCTAAGACAGGTAGTTAACTTACCGCATCCTCAGGTAAAAGAATACGCTCATTGGCCAGGTATCCACTGCTTGTCTCAATTGGTACCATCCTACCAGCTCCTACACTTGGTTTCTCCTCATCCTTGAAGAGATGGAATCTGTACTTGGGAAGAACTTTGAGATCTGCCTCTGATGCACCTTCCTGTATTAACCGGTAAAGATCATACCAGAACATATCAACTAGCTCGCCTGTATTTATTTATGGTTTCAATCTATTACCTGGCCAACTGCATAGAGTACTGCAATTATGCAAGGCAAGCAACAACAGAGAGCAATTCCTATCAGAAATGCCAAAGCAACACAAAAGAGGGCAAAGAACACATCGAATGCCAGAAATACAACTGCCAACCTGCAACACTTTTGGATCAGTGATCAAACAGGACTCTTTATGAAGGTGGTACCGCAAACATTTAAAAGAAGTAAAGGAAACAAAAGCAACAATTCATCAGGCAGACATATTCTAGAGAGAGAGAGAGAGAGCAAAGATAGTAATTATCCATGGCTTCTTTTGAGATGATAACCTATATGTTGTAATGAAATGGTAGATCTAAGCATAACTCAGCTGGTCCGCGACAGAAACAATGAATTGGGCAGCTGAACCAGACAGAGATAGGAATTAAATCTTTTTGGGCACAACTAAAACTCAAGATAAACTTGAAAAAATCTAATTTCTACTTTCTCTCGTTTATCAAAAACAACAATAAAAAATGCCAATTCATGTAGTGCATGAACTAATTAACAACATCTTTTCCCCAACAACCATAACCCAAAATGTGAAATGATCAAGGCCACGTTCAGATAAATATATGCCAAAAGATTTAAAACATCTGTCTATTTGAGCTGTGCAAGTATTACTAGTACGTCTAGAGGAATTGAAAACTCAAGAGCCTATATGTAACAGCCAACAGGTTATGCCATATCTCATCGCTATGATCTACTTTACATTTTGAGCTGTCCCAGAATGACAGAACTCTGATAAAATATAAGGGATAATTCCTGAAGGGGATTGGAACTTTAAAAATCATAATTTGGAAATAGTAGAGACAACAAAATACAAGTCTCATGGAACGATCATCAACTAAACATAAAAATTTTATAATATAAGACTAATATCACACAAGTTATAACATTAAAAGGTTTTTCCTCTTTTTAGGATTTCTCCCTAGAAATGAAGGCTTGTAGTGATAGAAGATCTCGACATACCAGTATAGACGTGGAGCATTTCGTAAAAGAATTTCACCACCAGAGACTATCCAGTAAAAGCCAACTATCCACCAAATAAGTGACGCCATTGTATTAATAGATTCACATCGTTTAGTAACACTGTAATGTGTAAAATGGCAAGGAGTCAATAAACTAAATTTGCCACTTCTATAGCAGCATTAACCAAGAAAAGGAGTACATATCTTTTTCCATGCTTAAAAGAAATTTAAAATAGTCAGCTCAGACGATGAGAATACAACTTTTCTAGTTAAAATTCAAATGACGTGATACAAGTTTCTGTATGTCTAAGTACAAGATTAAAAAGGTGCTGCTAAAATAGCCAAGTTTAATGGCATGTAACTGCCATTATCCTTCTTTAAGCCGTAGTTTCAGCTTGCAGTGTAACAAATATCAAATGTAACTCATGATAATCTACTAGAGAGAGCAGGTCAATCATACTATAAGATGGGTCCGAAACCATCTATGTAATGTTGGCTGCAAAGCATAAGTTACCAGTAGGTGATCAGGAGTATATCATATCTTAAGCACACAGATCAAAGAAATGAAATCTGAATAGACCACCGAATGTAAGTTAGAATATCTGCAAAATAATTCTTTGTGCCTTTGAAAAGTTATATTCACAGGAAGATTCACACAAGATGACAAAGAACACTTCCACTACTAAATGTCATACATTTATTCTTTCGATACATCCTAGAATGAAAATAACAGACTTATCAAAAGAAGAAAAGAATAAACAATGAAGATAATTTAGAATACTTCCTAAAACAGTAATAATTCATACAGCACTTGGTAGTTCCAAGAATTCAAATTAACTGAAAGGCTTCAAAGTTAAATAATTACGTGACAGTTTGAGCATTCAGATTAACTTTGTAAGCAAACTTCAAGAATCAATTTCTTCTACCATATATTGTACAGAATCTTAGTTACAACCAATTGGATTGAGTCACCGTATTCTCAGAGTAGGCATTTGAAAAAATGTTAAAGGGTCAAGCATGTGCATTAATTAACTTACCAATGTCTGTTTGATGAGAAACAAATTCAGAAATTGACTTAGCAGAAAGAGGCAGCTTGCAGTTTCATAAGGATTGGCCTAGGTAGCAGGTTATATAAAATTGTCTATAGAAAATGTGTACATATAGAGTTTAGTTTACAAATACGTGTGTGTGTGTGTTTTATTCATCGATACTAAAAGCTCACGCAGAAACATGACAACTGCTTTGCATCATGGAATAGAGACCTACAAAAACTACTTCCTACTTTAGATTAACTTAAATCAAAAGGTAAGAATCACTAACATGATACTACCTTAAACTCTCACCACAACAGACAAATGATACATTATTCACCTTATCTTTTCATCCCCTTAGCCTTATAAAAGAAACTGATAAATCTTCCTCATACGTTTGGGCTCTCTCCAGCAGCTCCGTTGTTGCTTCTTAGATATTATCCTTCTCTGATACACACGGACCTTTCAATGATTAATTGGATCTTATCATATCTGTGCAACAGTAGCTGGCCAGAGCTTGAAACTCACCAATTTATTTTATTGACTTCCATTTAACTTGGTCGAAAAGAAGCATGCATCAGCTCCAACAGATATCAGCTGGTGAGGCCTAAAGGTAAATTACAGCTGGTAGTCCTCGGAAATCACTAATCAATCTCTCTAATGATTTAACCATAAATCCCTCTCATACAAAGTCCAACATCTCTTACCTTTGAAATTTGTGTGAAATGTGCAAGCTTTAAAATATTATATCTAATTATTCTGCTAAGCAATAGTGTGATCCTATCTTAAAAATATAGATCAATTACCAAAATTTCCAGCTTCTGAAGTACAATAATTCGATCTATCCGAAATCGTGTTTATGTATGTGTATATGTAATACATATAAAGCAAACTTGATCTGAGCAAATCTGGAGTAATAGTAGAGAAAGTAAACATGTGAGGAAATGGATTATGAAATACTTCAAAAAGAAAAAAGGGGGAAGAAAACTGGCAAGAAAGTAGTATTCTGTGAAGTAGTCAACTAAAGTTCAAATTGTTTGACAAGCTGAAGAGTTTAACGGTTGCTGGAGCCTAAGGAAGAGATGGAGCAAGTGTTGCATCACATTTTTGCAGCTATCAGATTCTGTAAAGGATTCTTAATTCTTTAAGAAAGTGATGAGCATTTTGCTACCTTTTCATGTTTAGTTCAAATTAATATAAAGCTACTTGAACATTGACAGCGGAAGTCTCAAGCATGTGTCTCTGTGCAAAGGAAATATTTATTTGATCCCAACGATATCACTTAAAAGAAGAACAAAGAATCCAGCATTTCTTTAGTAATTCATGTTTTTAGAAGTCATACCACTACTTCCTTTATTCTACCTCCTTTATCACCTATATGAGTCGTTTCGGTTAACTTCCATTCTTAGCTAAGTTTGCATAGATTCTGAGAGATCACAAGTTCCTTTAAGACAACCTCCCTGAATTATGTGATTTTAGGTCTATCTAGTCCCTTTTAGAGCCTTCTGTTCACATGGTGCCACACCTATATGCAACCCTGCAGTTGGAAGTTTATAAGCCCATAACCAAAACAATCTCGCAAGCTTAAATGTAATGTATTTGAGCCATTAATTAAGAGTACTGAGACTATTAGTAAACCACCACCCTAACACTACAAAGATGAATTCATCACATGACAAGCACTCCCTTTGTCCCAATTTATGTGGAAGGCTTTCTTTTTTAGTCGGTCCAAAAAGTACAGTCACATTTCGACATTTAGAAACATTTTAACTTTAAACTTTCCATTCTATCCTTAATGAAACGATTTCTAGTACAAAATTTTTATAGCTGATTTTCGACCACAAGTTTCAAAAGTACTTCATTTATTTCTTAAAATCCGTGTCAAATCAAATTAAGGGCAGCCCGATGCACAAAGCATCATATGTTCATCCAGGGTCAAGGGAAGGGCCGCATCATGTATGCAACCTATCCTGATGCAAGGCATCAGTGGCTGTTTCCACGGCTCGAACCCTTGGCTTATAGGTCACACCGTGTCAAATGAAACTGTACCACATATAATGGGACGGAGCGAGTATCTAACATCTATTTAACTGTACAAAAGGTCTCCTACTTTATATAAGAAGAAAAACACTGGAATTTGATGAACAAATGGAGCTGACCTTGACTGATTACCAATACCGAAATCCTCACCATCATCATTTGGTTCTTGAGAATTTCTCCTTTTGTATTCCAACCACACCAACACCACATGCACAAGGCACTGCAAACCATATCCACAAATCCAAACCCTTAACGGAACATTAGGCGACTCATCAACCGTGCATGACAAAATCACAACAGAGACAATAACAAAACCCAAGTTCCACATCATATCCAAAGCCACCACTGGCTTTGAATAGCCCCAGTCGGCGCGTCGCTCTTCAAGCTCACGCGCCGCCGTCTCCCTCACCAGCGTGGACGCCATGCCGCCACGCCTTCCGGTCACTCGACCAAGAAGCATGGCTAGTGATGACTGGGGGTCCTGTCGCCGGGGGAGAAGTGGGGCCCCCATTGCTATCATATTTGATGGCTCAGTTGCCATTCTCTTTATTTTAAGGTTAAAATCTATCAAGTGTAGTGGGGTTTGTCAGAAACATAGATTTCTTGATGAAATGATTAAACTTTAATGATTTGGTTTGTGTCAGTAATTAGTGTCAGATTCTTGGTTTGAAGGGTAGTTGGGGGGTGACCTTTTTGAGTTGGGTGGGTGGTGGGAAGTTGGAGGGGAAAGCTGATCCAGGTCTGTTTTGGTAACTGTCAATACTGTACCTGAATCTTTTAAGTAACTTTACTTACTGTTAAAAGACAGACAAACAGGATAAGGTAGACTTCACTATTTTACCAAACTCTTTGCTTATTGTTGAGATGACGTGCTTATTCTATGAGACTTTGAATACTTTTTCCTCTCACATGTTAGTTTGATTTGAACTAGAATTTAAGAAAGAAATGATGTCTTTTGAGACTTGTGGTTTAAAATAAGTCATATATATTTGTGTGGTTATAAAATTTCTTTAAAAATAAATGTTAAAATTTAAAGTTAAATCAAAATTATAATTGTACAAATTTTTTTGAACGAATTAATTAGAAAATTGTGTCTCTTTTTAGTGAGGGAGTAGCTAAATGTTTTGTCGTCAAAATCTTGAACATCCACGTGTTTGTATCATAAAAATATAAAAATCACAAATTTCTAACTCAGGCAAGGGATAGAGGCATTTGTTATATAAGATAGCATTGGCAATGCTTCAAGCATGGTAAAAGCTATCCTCAAGCAAGACAATTTGATTACAGTAGAATACCTAGTGGCTACAACTTTAAGATGGATGTGATAATATTACTAAAGAATGTGGTGGCATGAATAGATCTTCAAGCATGGTAAAAGCTATCCTCAAGCAAGACAATTTGATTACAGTAGAATACCTAGTGGCTACAACTTTAAGATGGATGTGATAATATTACTAAAGAATGTGGTGGCATGAATAGAATTTACTCCCCTTTCAATGGATCTTAGGCTGCGCAATCCAAACTCAGTATGAATGCAATATACTTTCAAGAAGTATGAGATGGATATGAAGCGTTTCCTGTTCTTTGCACATATTCGAGTTAGTTGGGTCAAATAATTTTGGATATTGAATGCATAATAAGACCCCAAAAAAGTATTAACGCAACATGCGCAAATCAAATAAGCGTACATGATGTATTGCTGTAGAAGTATTTGATCATCAAGTTTAAAATTGGATTTATCCACATCATCCGTAAATTAATCATAAAACTATTTCTTGCGTGACAGATAACCGCCCAAACATAGAATATAGATAATTGCTTTCTCATAAAATCATATTCCATGTTGACATCTTTAATAAAATCAGACTCAAATGAGTTCAATTTAAATGACATGGAAACACTATAAAGTCATCAAATACTAGTTTACAGAACAAGAAATCTCCAATATTGAGTAAATAATACATTTGGAAAAGATTAAATTAATTTACAAATCTACTGCTAGATAATTTGGACGCAACGACCTCAACCTTTTGATTAACCTCAGCCTCCCCAATTGGCCCAGGTCTCATCAACCATAAGAGCCGGCATGGTTTGCAGCAAGAAATTACTGCAGCACTGAAAGTAAAACCTTACACAAGTTTCTGCTTTATAAACCCCTGTCGCTAGTCTCCAAGTCTCCAACCATCATCTCGAGTTTGATAGCATAGCAAAGGAAAGGAAAAAAGAGAGACATTCCGCGAGAGCCATCAGCTTCCTTAATCCTCAGCTGAAATGCGTAGGAGCGATCACCTTCATCTCAAGAGACTATGCAATGTGGAGCTTACTTTGGTGATGTAGGGAGGCAAGAAGATTGAGAAAACTGTAGTTGCACGTTCATGGTTGCCTTGACCAAAAGAATGTCATTAAGCAAACTAGTAACAAGAGACGCCAATGCCACAACTAAGTGGGGAGCAGTAAATTTAACCACTCCTCAACTCCAAATTCTTCATGACTGAAATGACCCTCCAAGCAAATTTCTCATCTCTCAATGACCACATGCAGCAAAAGCTTACTGTTTCAGATGTGTTATCAGGACTAACATGTATTCTATGAGGGCATTTCTCCTCCAGACAGACAGCAACAGTAAATGACTCTATATGGAGACAGCCTCCATCATTCTGAAAGGTTACATCTTGAAAATCGTTCGAGAGTTTTGTGTATAATAAATGCAGCCAGGAGCGTTTATCTAGCGCAGGAGGCATGTTTTCTCCCGGTGTCACAGCTACATCTTGAAGCTCATCAGAAACACGCACTGGACAACAGTAAGCAAACTGAACTTCATGATTTTCTCCACCTACCATATCCATTAGCTCGTTCTGGTGCACAATTTTTGGGTGCTGGTTTTTCTGCATTGAGAGTACCCCTTCAGCTATTCTATCATCACATACTTGCACAACGGACTCGGTTCTTTCATTAAGAATGAGATTAGTCTCTACTCTTGAACATGTTGGAAACTTGAAATTTGGGCTCAAAGAACTTTTGAGAAATGCTTTGGATACATCGGCTTTAACATAGTGAGTTGAGGGAATGCTCACAGACTCGTTATTTGCAGGATAATAGCATGGGATTCCATAATCTGATACAATTCTCTCTTTAAGCAATGCCATCTTGGGCTTTTCGCCATGTACAAGTATTACATGTTTCGGTGATAGAAATTTGAGCAGATCCATGATTCCTTTGGCATCAGTATGTGGACTGAAAGATAGCTGATGAATCTGGCAAAATGCAACAAATAGGAAATGTTATCTAAATATATAATAAGAGTGACGACGAAGGGTAATCCGGTAACTCCACTAGCTTCATAAGGCTGTACTTCATGTCTTACAAGAGCTAAAGGTCATTTCACATGTTCCAATTTTTGTAAAAGAGCTAAAAGTCATTTCATGTCTTAAAAACTTCATAAGGCTGTACTTCATGTCTCAATCTTCGAATGCTAGACACATGATCCAATTTTTTTTCCATCTTTGTTCGATTCTCTCCCTTCTTTGTTTGAGTTACTTCTTGCATAATTCCAGTGCTGCTCTCTGATCTTCCCTCCTTCCTCTGCTGGTTAATCTCTTCCTTTTCTCTTCATTCTTGGTTTGTTTGAGTTACTTCTTGCATAATTCGAGTGTTGCATGTGTTAATTTGTTTTAAATAATCGTTTGATGAAGGTTATTGAGATTTAACCTAAGGTTTGAAATTGGGGACAATTGTATTAATTATTTTAATGTTGGTCTTTGCCTAAACTGAAACCTATTAGGCCAAAAGCTCCATGGAGAAAAAAAAAAAAAGTCTACAGACCCCCCAATTGACACCAAGGAGTAAAATCTCCTTGTGCTTCAGGACCCCATAGTAACAACAACAAATGTGCTAAACTATTAGCAGGAGTAGAAAATTCCCATCGATTGATTACAGAGGTTTCTATCACTGAACTTGTTTATGCTCTGCGGATGACTTTCGAATGATTACTTATGGTACATTGTCGAATCACAATGTAAGGTTCTATTACCCTAATCAGACCCTACTTTGGTTTATGGTCTAACTGTTAACTCTTCCATTTAGGATCTGATTGACCTTAAATCAGTAGGGCCTTTAACCATTAAAATTTGGCTGAACCTGTATAAGGAATAGGATCATACTTGAAGGTTGAGATATTATGTTAGTATAATTTAGTTATGCTTTTATATATTCTTTCAACGGAAGCATTTCATTTTCTACTGTATAGAAATTCGCGATTAATATCTTACTAACTAATATGGTTTGGTTGCTAGGTCTACTGTGGATATTGTATGATCTCTAAGAAAATTTGTTGAAGGCCTCTTTCAACAAATTTGAGATTTTCTGTGTTGTTCCGGTTAATGAAGTCTTTTGTGTTTTTCATATGACATGAAACTTTTAACTGTCCAGCTGACTATTAAGCTGGGAAAAGTCAACTTTCGCCAAGAGAATCATCAGTAAGGATAGCGTTAGAGTCAGGATAATTGTGAAACTTGAGAAGAAGAGCAAGATTATGATTGGGTTGCTTTCTCTGTAATCATGATGGAAAAGCCAAAAAGCCTGGCAAATTCAATTCTTACAACTTTTTTCTGAACTGTCTGCTCAAGTCAAAAGCCAACCCAAAGCAGTTTTGGGTTGAGACATTGTGTGTTGTTGAGCACATACCTTTCTCCTGCTATTAAAGTCAAGTGGTTAGGCAACCGGTGGACACTGCACTTCAGTAATTTGTAGCCAAAATGTGGTATGTATCATGGATACAAGTTTTTGTGATACGAAGTTCATTACAAATGATTGCTGGATTTTCGTGCACAGACTAAACAACGCACCACGATTTGAGAGACGGCACGGATCCAGAAAATGTGGCTGCAATCATATCTGGAAAGGTGCAGGGACGAAGCTCTATTCCCACTTTACAGTGGAGCTGCAACCTCTATCTGTAGGGAGTTATCCTTTCTTCTTCTGATCATGGCTTCTCCAAAAATTTTGAAACTTGTTTTCTTAATCTTTTTATTTTTTTTGATGAAGTAAGTAATTCATTAAAGGCATCCAGTAGATGCAAAGAGTTAAATACAAAAGATAATAAAGAAGATTTGTCAGCTCATACACAGATCTTATGCTAAGGATAAGGAGCTGACGAAATCCAAAAGAGCCAAAGGGGAATCTACTGGAGATAGGTTCAGCCAGCTAAACAAAAATAAAAGACATGTAGCCTTAAGGGAGTGGCTTGGAGTTGATATTCCATCAAAACATCTACGATTCCTTTCTGTCCAAACACACCAAAAAATAGTAGCTGGTATCATCTTCCAGACATGTCTGATGGCTTTATCAACTTTCCTACAGCTCCAGCTTTTATATGCTTCTCTAATGCAGCGTGGCATTACCCAGGTGAGGCCAAAAATAGAGAGGAACATGTTCCAGATGTCGGTAGCTATTGGACAATGTAGAAATAGATGATTGACTGATTCTGACTGTTGAAGGCACATGTAGCATCTATTAACTAGATAAATATTCCTTTTGATAAGATTGTCCTGTGTTAGTATAGCTTCATTAACAGCGATCCTACTAAAACATTTGACTTTGGGGGGTAATTTGGATTTCCAGATCAGCTTCCAAGGCCAGTTGTGTAGGATCACATTATGAGAGCAAAGGTTGCTATAACACGCCTTGACTGTGTAGGTTCCTGTTGTTGAGTTGCCCCAAACCAATCTATCTGCTTGTTGGAGGTTAATCTGAACAGTTTCTAGTATGCTAAGAAGATTGAGTAGGCTGTCCATCTTCCAGTCTTGAATGTTTCTCCTTAAGGGAAGGTTCCATGAGGTTTCCTGCTTGTACTGTGAGACAGTAGAGTTTTGGTCCCAAGCAATCTGAAATAATGTGGGAAATTCCACCATTAGAGTTGAGTTGCCAAACCACCTATCCTTCCAAAACTTAATATGAGTCCCATTTCCGACTTTGAAGGATGAATTTTGAGAAAATTCAGGCCATAGTTTCCTGATCCCTTTCCATAATCCAACTCCTTGAGAAGCTCTTGTTAATTTGGTACACCAGTGATCTTGATAGCCATGTTTTGCTATTACTACCTTCTTCCATAATGGAGATTCTTCCTGGCTAAACCTCCACAACCACTTCATAAGCATGCTTTTGTTGTGCAATGCCAGATTCTTGATCCCCAAACCCCCTTGGTGCTTGGGAAGTAACACTTTGGACCATTTCATCAGATGAAACTTGTGAACTTTGCTATTTCCTTCCCATAAGAATGATCTTCTGAGCTTGTCCAGTTGGTTCTGTACCTTCTTTGGCATGGGAATAACGGACATCATGTAAGTTGGGATGCTATCTAAGACACTATTAATTAGTGTCAGTCTTCCTCCCATAGAGAGATAATTCAGTTGCCATGATGCTAACCTCTTCTCAAATTTTTCAACTACCCCATTCCACACATCTGAAGATCTTGATTTTGCACCTAAAGGTAAGCCAAGGTAAGTTGTGAGTAGTGCACCCGTACTGCAACATAATATGTCTGCAAGTTCAGATAAGTTAGGGACATCATTCACCGGATACGCTACACTTTTGTGCGTGTTTATGTGTAAGCCTGACAGTGCCTCGAATAGCATAAGGGTAACATTGAGATGGTTTACTTGAGAAGTATCAGCACCACAAAATATCAGGGTATCATCAGCATATAGAAGGTGTGATAATGCCACAGTATCCCTTGTGCCAACCTCAAAGCCTTTAAACCACTGTAGCTGCTCAGCTTTATCAAGCATTCTGCTAAGTCCTTCCATTGCCAATATAAATAGAAAAGGAGAAAGGGGATCTCCTTGTCTAATACCCTTCTGTGGGGAGAAGAAACCAACCGGGCTCCGGTTAACAAGCACCGAATATTTGACTGTGGTAATGCTGAACTTGATCCACCTAATCCATCTTTCTCCAAAGCCCATGTTTCTTAACATTGAGATAAGATATGACCAATTGAGTTGGTCAAATGCTTTCTCGATGTCAAGTTTGCAAAGAATACCTGACATGCCATTCTTCAATTTCCAATCTAGAGCTTCATTGGCAACCATTGAGGCATCAGTGATTTGTCTACCCTTAATGAAGGCATTCTGATGTTCTGAGACTAGCTTCCCAACCACCTTTTTGAGCCTTTCTGCTAAAATCTTCGCTGCTATCTTGTATACGCTCCGGATCAGGCTGATTGGCCTGTAATCTTTTAGCTCCATTGCTCCTTTTTTCTTTGGGACTAATGCTATAAAAGAAGCATTGCTTGATCTCACCATGTGGCAATTTTGATGGAAATAGGATAGGGCACCCATGACTTCTACTTTTATGATATCCCATGCTTTCTGGAAAAAGGCCATGGTGTATCCATCTGGCCCGGGAGACTTGTCAGGGGCACAAGAGTTCACAGCAGCTAATACCTCCTCCTCTTGAAAAGTGTTTTCCAGCATGTCCCTTTCTTCCACAGTAAGGGTCGCAATACCTTCCATGTTAGCCGTTGGTCTCCGGTTTTCATGCTCAGTATATAGGTTCTGGTAAAAATTAAGAATCTCCCCTTTGATCTGATCATTGGTTTCCAGAATATCGTCTCCCACCTTCAACTTGTCAATGCCGTTGTTCCTCCTGTGAGAGTTTGCTATCCTCTGAAAATACTTGGTGTTTCTATCACCCTCTTTCAACCAGAGACACCTTGATTTTTGCCTCCAAGACACCTCTTCAACCTTGGCCAGCTGTTGTAATTGAAGTTTCAAACTCAATAATTTCGATTTTTCATCCTGAGTTTGCGATCTTCCTTCAGTTGACTGCTCTAGAGCCATCATTTCATCAAGAGCTTTACTTCTCTGAGTTTCAATGCTGCCAAAAGTCTCTTTGTTCCACTTGGTTATGTCTTTCTTCTGGCACCTAAGCTTCTGGACTAAAATGAAGTCTGGACTCCCATTTATATTATAGCTTTGCCACCATGTTTTCACTCTGTTCAAAAATCCTTCAGTGTGCAGCCACATGTTCTCAAATTTGAAATATGAGGGTCCAGCCTCCCAATCCCCACTCTCAAGAAGAATGGGTTTATGGTCGGAAATCACACTTGGCATTGCAATTTGGGACACAGCTTTGAAACAATCGCTCCACTCTGGTGAGATGAGGAATCGGTCTATCCTTGAAGCTTGGATGGAGTCTGAGCCTCTCGACCAGGTATAATATGCACCCTGTAAAGGTAGATCAATTATTCCAAGGTCTTGTATAATACTGGAAAACTCTCTCATAGCTTTGGATCTCCTTATACAGTTGAGTCGCTCATGTTCAAATCTGCAAACGTTAAAGTCACCTCCAATGACCCAATTGTCACTCCATAAGCCTCTTATTGAAGCTACTTCATCCCACAACTCCACCCTTTCCCAGTTTGTGTGAGGTCCATATACCCCTGTAAAACACCACCTAAATTCTTCATGAAGACTTTCAAAAATGCAGGAAACAGTGTAAACCCCCCACTGGACCTCAGTGCAATTCCACTCTCTTTTATCCCAAAGAATTATGATCCCGCCCTTAGTACCACAAGGTTTGAGTTCTGCCCAACTTGCCCACCTGTTCCCCCAAACTTGTTGAATCTGTCTCGCTGACCAATTCAATATCTTAGTTTCTTGAAGGCATATAATATCGGCTTTCCACTTCTTGACCAAAGATTTCAGTGTGCTCCTTTTACTTTTTTCGTTGAGCCCCTGCACGTTCCAACTTAGTATTTTCAGCTTCATTCTGAGAATGCTTTGTGAAACCTGCCCCCTTCACACTTGTCACCCCTTGCATAGTTGAGACTGCATTGTAGTCGTTGAACTTCAATTTCCCCCTTCTTCTTCTTCTTCCGATTTGATTCCTTGGTGGGTTTCTGTTGTTTTAACTGAAATTGTCTTCTTTGTTCCATCCTAAGCATCATGTCAAGCAATTCATGCTCAAACCCATTAATGTTTACTCCAAAAGCCTTGCATGACTTGGCTAATACCATCTTAGTCCATTTTGATGTCTGAATTATGGGTTTATCTTATGTGCTTTAGGACCCTAATAATCGCTTTCCATTTGTTTTTGCGATTACTTCTGCCTTGAATTTAAGGACTTCTATAAACTACACAACTGAAGGTTCATTCTCTTATCCTTGTATTAGTAACAAGAAAGTACGAGCTAAAGTAAAAAAGGAGTAGAAGCTATGAAGCTTACTGTTATGCAAACATTGGAAGATTTCAATCAATATAATACTGTTTGGCTTCTGAATACTGTACTGTTAAAAAAAATACCCGTATTGAACAATGAGGAGTTGTCAAATGTGTGCACGACTCTAAAAAGAGTACAGAACAGTTTTTCTGGATAGATTAATTCAAAAGGCATTTCGGTATATAGAGAGTGTATCTAGGTAGCATTTGGATGGACTGGAAACACAGGTGCTTTTCAGGGAAACACTATTTGACCCCAATATTTGCTACTTAAGCAGACGCATCTTCCTGGCTTAGAAAAGATCTGCTAGAGATTCCCTCTGACTCCTAGTCGAGATCTTCTCTTTCTCCTATCCTGGTGGGCGAGCATCTCCGAACCTTAAAAAGTGAGTTTGAAAGAGAAGGAGTACCGCTCAAGCTTCAACTCTGCTCCTTTCCTCAGTTCTTCTTAGTACCCTTTCATGAATGGGAAGAGGAAGTGGGAGGACCTCCCTAACCAACCTTACCTAAGCTTACACTTGATGCCTTTCATCTGCATCACTATATTCACTTCGTGTCTACACAAATTAACAAGGGTTTTAATAGATTGAATATGCTGAGAACTGACTTCCTTTCTATCTTATCCATACCTTCTGGTGTATCATACTCCCTTGAAAAACATATCAGCTAAAAACACTCTTCCAACTTTGATACAACATTTATCTAGTATGCATGCTTCTCTTCTGAGTTTATGTTATCTGTTGGTTATCTTTTTATTTATATCTTAAAGAATAAAAAGATTAGAAATAATTCAAGAGTTAGAAGATAAGTTCGCAAATTGTTTCTCATCTGCTGTCAATATCTGAGGATTCTGTTATTTTGTAATTCGTGTAGTACAATGTTATAAAACAACCTAGATTAGAGTCCCATTTTTCTTGTTTTTGAGTTTTTTAGATATCACGAACATGAATGAGGTTAATGCTTTAGTCCTACTAACTGAAACAAAGAAAGCTGTCACATATGTAACAGATAAAGAAGCATCTCTCTTTCTAATCTTTCTTTTCTGTATAGTAACTGAACTAGCTATATTTATATTAAACAATATTGGCAGGCGGCGGCAACTAAGACATCAAGGGAAACAAGAAAGAGCTGGTCTCAAGGAACTGCAGGTGATGTTCGATAGTTTGTATGAGTTTTTGAGACTCTGAACCTCTAGGATATTAAATCCGCTACTTTTTTAAGGTTGACCTAATATAAATTCTCAAGAATTTGTTTTTTGGACTATATGGACTTGGTGAAAGTATAAACTGCTCTTCTTTTTCTGAGAAGTTCTAAGTGTTTTCTATTTTCAAACTCCAAACAGAACCGATTTAGCCGGAATTCAGGTATTACTCTTTAACATGCACCAGTTTGTCATTTCTCCTTCCATCCATTGCAGTTTGATTGCTGGACTTCATTATTTACTATTAAATGCTCTAATTAGATTCTCCTTGGATGCAGATTGTGATATGTGATGTCATATGCTACGAAATCTGAAGAAAGTTTGTATTGAGCTAGAACATTACTTTCTTCCAAGTTACGTTGAGTGCCCTAAGTTGTTGTAGACAAATGTCACTTCTTTTTGTTTATGATAGCTTATAAATTACTTTCTGTTGTACCTTCTGTAGCGCGCGGGACAGATTCTAAAATTCATAATCTTAGTGCTGTTCGAAAATTTCTACTTGCAACATTAATTCTCTTGCTAATTGTTCAACAGTATAGAACTAAATAGAAGGGGGAAACACAGTGTAGGGCATAGGCCCATACAGAGCACGGGCTACCCCCATCTAAGAAAGATCAGAGCTGAATGATAAATAAAATTAAAAAGAATGATAATATTTCTATATATCCTTCTTAATTTCACCTTGAACTATCCAAAGTAGTGATCTAAAGCAGAGAGATAAACACAAATTTGTACAGATGGAAACTCTCTTTTACATCTAAGCTTGATCATAACCGGACAGTTGATAATAACAGTTGTTTGAAGAGTCATGGGAGTGAAACGTCATCATGTAGTGGAGCGTATGACTAGACAGGCAATACAACAGAGCTAATATGTTATGAAATTAAACAAACATAAGAGGATGCAAGAGTAGAAGTACCTGGCAGCGCACATCAATCTGGGTGCTTTCATCAACATTTACTTTGGCGGGCGTTTTGGCTGACATCAACCTGTGCCCTACTGTCCCAGCCACACAATATCTAAAAAGCAGGATCAAAGGAGGACAGTAAAACATAAGTTATTCGTGACAAAGAAAGTGGATGAAGCCCAGCTAAAAGCTCATATGCTTCTAACTATCTACTAGCAATTCAATGAACAGCAAGCCGGATAGTATCAAAGAGAAACAGTTTATCCCTATAACAAAATGTGTTCAAAGAGGAATAAGAGAGCAGTAACTTCTCTTTCCGGGGCAGTAACCGAAAAGAAGCTAGTGGATTGATGAAGTTAACATGCCATTATTTTTTCTCATCTGCTCAATTTTTTTTTTTTTTTTTTTTTTTTTTTTTTTTTTTTGGATAAGTCTCATGTGCTCAAGTGAGTTCAAGGCGGCAAATAACTCAACCAGAGCAGGAGGTATATAAAATGGAATATAGATGACCTTAAAACCCTACATGGGAAAAGGGAAAAGGAAAATGAAAATGAAAGGCAGGAAAGAAAAATATGAAATAGGGATAAATTGGAATCCATGCGGGAATGGGCATTATGAACGAGTGACATATGACATCCCTATGCATGAGTTCCAATTTTGCTCGTTCTCTAAGGAATTGCGAGAAGTCAAGCCCTGGACTTTGTTTTCTAATCTTTCACTTCCCATTTAAGGACTTATCTCGTGGTAATAAAGATACCAACATAAAGGTGCAGGAGCAAATGATTGTATTTATTTTCACTTTTGAAATCACAAAACTCAAAACAATAATCAGCTGAAGCCAATAATAATATCAATCATCTCGACCAAGAAAAGAAGGTAATTGAGACATTAGATCCTATATAGAGTTAGCGCCTGACATAGTTGATGGAATTAAGTTCTCATAGTTTTACCTTCCAAGTTGATATTCAGCATAAAAGGTTATTTAGGAGCAAGCATAACTGTTAAAAATGAAGCTTAGATAGGGCTGTCTTGGTAATGCTGACGTGAAAAAATAAACTAAAGTTATTCTTCAAGAGTTTCAGAGTACAAAAGCAAAAAAGAAGGCAAATATTGGATAAATGTTTTGAAGCAACAAAAAAGGAGCAGATCGTGATGGCAATCCAACTTTCTTACTCAAGCCAGGCATCTTTGAACATGACAAAGGCAAAGTCAAAGATGAGTGATACATTAAATTTGAAAATGCATTTAAATTTTGTCTCATAACAGGCTATTAAATAAAGTGAATTATAGATGGTACCCTGGAAGCGTTATGAGGTTCTGTTCGCACGGAGCCCATTGCTTGAAAACTTCAAGTGAAAATCCGCCACTTATCATGCCCGGAGTAGCAAATAAAACACAAGGTCCAGGAGCATTTATCATGGATCGATCAAAACTGTGGACTACAAACACAAACATCCGATAATCTGATATGTATGTTTGATCTTAATCTTTGCTTGAACTACTAAAGCATACAGAAAGGAGAATATCGTAGTGAAGAAAGCTTTGTCAAACCCTGGTACTGTTTAACAAAGCTAATCTACAATTTCCTAAAGCTTGCAATGAGTGGTAGAGGAAGCACCATTTTTGAAGTCAAATGCATTGCGTGTTGCGGAAGTACTTTTCACCTTTTGGCTTGTCCAGTTTATGAGAACTTTGTAGTACATATTAGCTTGGATAGTCAACCCTGAAAGATTAGTAACTCATGATTGAGAATAAAGCAATCCATAGTACCAAAAAAACATGACTTAGATTCAAATGTATTTGCATGATTATCATACCACAAAAAGGATTAATTAAGAGAATTCATATTAAAACCTAGTGTAAACAATAAAATATTTGTCAAGGATAAGAAAATTCTATTGCTAAACCAGGAAGTTCCGTTAGGAAGTTAACAGTTTTTGTAGTATTACTGTCTTTCCTGGGAACCTTGTCTTAACCAGAGCTTGGTGACAAAGCCAAGCAGGAAAAACCGCAGCGAAAAGTCCTCTGAATCCACCATTTTTTCCTGTGGTTATTTCCATGGATTCAGAGAAGGATGTAATAATTTTGTACGAACAAAGAATAGTTTACTTATCCGCTGGCTAATTATCCATATATACATCAATTTCAGTTTCCTGAATGATACTATTGACATGGCAGGAAACTATTTATAAAGTGAAGTTATTCGTTATCAAAAAGATTGAGGCTGAACATCGAGTAGTGAAAAGAATGAATAAACCATGCATCACACAAGATTGACTGAAGTAGAATTAAAAAAGAAAAGAGATCCTGTCTTTTTGATTGATAAACAAAGAAAACAGATACTGCTGGTAATGCAATTGACTATGACTACTCATCAATCTCCCACCATTTTCTCCTTAAAAACGCGGCATAACCCTAAAATCCAGCAAGCATGATAGGTGGTAAGATGAGTCAGAGTGAGACGGAAAGTGGCAAAACTCCAGATCTGATTTTTCACTTTAGTATCAGCAACATATGATATAGCTTTCAGAGAAATAGGGTGGCAATGTCGACATCGAAGCCAGATTATAGCACTGCATAACTAATAGTCCATATTCATACTGGTTCAACCCTAAGCACAAACAAACAATGAATACCAACTATAATACAGATTTAACAGGAAACTCAAGTATTTGGCTATGCTACCCTATCAACTCAGATAATCAGAGATTCTGATATAAGAAATGCTTCTTATGCTGCTACTTGTCATTGAGGACTAATTTTCTACTAAGAAAGCCCAACTAATTGGTAACTGATTCTTCCTGCAGTTAGTCTGCGAAGAGGGAGAAGAAGCTGAAAAATTGATGCCAGTCAAGGCCGTATTAAAAGTCACAGGAACTAAATATTGTTACTGACATGCACATCAAGTTTTTGGTGGGAAATATGTCTGATAATTAGAGGTGGTTACAAAGGTAGGTATGAAACATAAAGTTACTGCCTCCAGTGAATCTAAGTAGAACCTCCTAAGACTTAACCTTCAAATAAATTGCTTGGCACTCCAACAGCACTATAGTGCAGACAACTTATAACTCCAACAACACTTAACAGAGCATATATAAAATTACAGAGATGTAAGTGCACATACAGGAATCTAGTTCTTCTAATCTTGATTAAGGACAGACCAAGTTGTCAACAAAGAAAAATCACATAGCTGGCAAAATCGTTCCTAAAATTCAGAGGTTAGGTCAAATTCTCCTTCAAATTTGCACTGAACATAAAAGGTCCTCCAAGTATGACAAATTTGGGAAATTCTAGTCCACCCAGACAGATTCTGTTAAAGTTTAACAGAATGCAGACATAAGAAGAATGAGAAAATATGGGAACGATGCATGAATCATTGTAAAACTAGTGACTGGCAGTGCTTCTACGAGTATTGGTCTAAAAGAAATTCAGGAGATTTCAATGCTGGTACTCCAATCATACCTGAAGTTACCTAAATAGGAGTTTCGGTAGATATACATTATATACCAGAATCCATATTCTGATGGTAGTTTTGCAGAGGGTTGTTCATCAGATTAGCTTAAAATTTGAAATCATTTAGGGAAGCGGTAGGTGATTCTGATTTACTAGAAGCTAGCGAGCATATGCTCCCCAACAAGTTAGATAGAAGCTGGAAGCTTTGTAAATGCAGGGACCTCAATGTTCCATGGCGGTTCAGGCTATTAGAACCATGACATAGGAGAATGCACCAATGGATTTTGAGGTCTCAGGTAACATTTGGGATCAAATCCTGACAGGCTTCTTGAAGGAGCGAAAACAGATTACTTAATAGACACACTAAACATTGGAGAAATAGATGAGTAACAATAAGCATTGGATAAAGGAGTCGAATAGATCAGAAAAATCAAATTGAGTAGTCTCTAAAACTTTTGAGAATACCAAGCTGAAGAACATAGCGAATCATGAGAGGCTGAGGAAGCTTGCTCAGCAGAATGTCTCTTTAAGAGATGGATGATTATCAAAACAAGAAAGATTCCGTATACCTTGAGAATGTGACTAGATGCTCGGATGGAGCATGAAAAAAAAACCGAAATCTGTATAAGCATCTGTCACAGTTGTAAGAAAATTACCAAGTTGTGAGAAATATTGAGAAATATTTCTCACTTGGTATCAGAGCAACGGTGAGAAAATTACAGCTGAGAAATTTTCCAGCTTACCTGAGAATTTAACCACCGTGCAGATTCCGGTGGCTGTTACCGGAGACATATGAGACATACTTTTCTGGCAGTGTTGTACGAAAACCGACACTACCATAAGGTCCGCTGCTGTCCCGCGACCAAACCCCAGTCAGACCCGCCGGAATCCGGCGACCCACGCGCCCTCACGCGCCGGAAACAGTGATATCTCCGGCGGCGCGTCTGATTCACGTGCCGGCGCGTGAGCCCTGTTCCGGCAGTTTTTTCTCGCGGATCTTTTTTCTCTGGTTCTCGTATACAATTTCCGACCCTACCCATCTAAGTTTCATCAGACTCCGACCACTCCCGATTATTCCGGCAGCTACAGTGATTATTCCGGCATCTACAGCTACTGTTCCAGCCTTTTCTGCTCTCTTTGGCTTAATTGGTGACTGTTTCAGATATTTCTTTGCTCAATTTGGTGTTATTTTGCAAATTCTTGGTTAGAGGTTACTTTGAATACAACCATGTCTCTTGGATTTGATGCTTTTGGTCCCAAAAACTCTGGAGTTGGAAATTCAAGTCTTTTGATTACTTCTGAACCACTTCTTGGAAGTTCAAACTATTTAGCTTGGGCTTCGTCTGTTGAATTATGGTGTAAAGGTCAGGGTGTTCAAGATCACTTAACCAAGAAAACTAGTGATGGTGATGATAAGGCTACGGCACAATGGGATAAGGTTGATGCTCAGTTGTGCAGTATTTTATGGCGATCTATTGATTCTAAGTTAATGCCTCTATTTCGTCCATTCCAGACATGTTATTCAGTTTGGGAAAAGGCTCGCACCCTGTATACTAATGACATATCTCGTTTCTATGATATGATCTCTCGGATGACTAATTTGAAGAAACAAGAACTGGATATGTCAACTTACTTGGGACAGGTACAAGCAGTCATGGAAGAATTTGAGAAGCTGATGCCTGTCACCGCTAGTGTGGACAAACAACTGGAGCGTGGACAACATAAGATGGGGGCCCAACATCGGTAAACTGAAATGGGGTGGGCCTGGCTCTGATACCATGATAAAGAAAATGGACCTTGGGCCTAACTAAACCCCAAAAGCTAGCTCAAAGGGGGGAGGATTGCTCAAGCCATATGAGGAGACCAATAAAGTCACACCCCACCGATGTGGGATCACAACATGACTGCCTCTGTGAGAACTACGACAGAAGATCAAAGAAACTAAGGACTTCCTAGATCTAGTGCTGCATTCCATCTAACTTAACTGAACTGTTGGGTGAACCAAAACTGCCCGTATTCTGCATACTTCGAGGACTTATATGTTAGGTATAATGTTTGAAGGATGAAGTCAATCCAACCCCTAAAACTAGAGGACAATTTTGGCATTTTCACCACATAGCTGCAATAACTTAGGAAAGGAATATGCAAGGAAATCAAGGGAGAACCTGCAGCAAAATAAATAGGAACTTTAAGATCCATTCGCTCCCAGTAGTCATCCAATAGCATACAGAGTTCCTGTTTGGTGAAGTATAACCAACCAATAAAGTTAAATACTTGCATTAGCATATGACAATGCAGAAGGATATCAAATTATACGAAGCAGCAGGAACATAAAGGAAAACATAAAGAGAAAGAGTGAAGAAAGCCCATAAGCAAAGTGTGAGTATCTAGAGTGAAATGGCTCCGAATAGGTTGGAACAGATACAGAGGATTCAAATAGCCCACTCAACTAGTTTGGGGTTGAGGTATATGGTGACAGATTGAAATATATAAATCATTTGTTCTACCTTGGCACAATCAGCAGTGGTACTCTTGTGGACTTCTAAATACATGCTGTTGGCAACTCTTGCATTGATGCCTTAGTTTCTCATAATCAAATATTCAAAACCAAATTGACAGCTCAGAGAACTACATGCATATCTCCTCGAGTTTTGACAAGTTGACCACACCCTCATGGTATGTCTTGAAAATACTGACAAAGTTTAGCACCCTTGATTAATTATTAAGTAAAATTCTGTTCACATGTCCCCTCCTCCCTTCAGTTATTTATCACATAGAAGTCAGAAGATCTAAATATACAGTATGTCTTAAATGTAGGCATAAAGCTAGAGTTAACTTATAGTTTAACCAAAATAAAGTATATAAACCTGAGCTCTTCCAAGAGCAAATGTAGGGATGAGCACCTTTCCTCCGCCAGCAACACATTTGTGAACCTGGAATTATCAGTTTTTGGTATTAAAGTGTTAGTATTTTAAAATTAATCGGGCTTGAAATACAAAAAAAAAACAGATTGAATCGGTAATACAAACAAAGAATTACTAACTTTTTTTTTAAAAAAAAAAAAGGAATCTTATTGGTAGAATATGGAAGAAAATACAATGGTTTAGACAAGAACCTCCAACTTAAAAATAGAACAAAGTGAGGAGAAAAAAATATACATTAAAAGAGATTGCGGCTAAAAGTCAGTAAATGGTGAAGTGCACTAAAAAAAGAAAACAAACATGTACATGCATACATTCTTTTTTTATTAAGTCTTAAAACAGAAAGCAAATTCCCCTTAGTACAGATTCGTTCAGCATTAGCAATCAACCAAGGGTTGATGGGAAAATATCTCTTTCCCTGCCACTTTTAAAAGGGACAGCAAGGGTAGGACAATAACTGATATTTGTGGATTCACTAGCAAAATATTAGGTTTGGAGTATAGCACCAGATTGTATTTGCTACTCTGAAGCCATAGCGAGTTACCATGGGAACTACTTTATATACTTCAATAGCACTGACATAGGGATATAAAGCATAGCACAAGGACAAGAATATCTTTTAGAGAATGCTAAACTTGTTCCTCATCGGTTATATAAGGGTTTCCAAAGGGGTTCAAATGGCCTGGATCACACCACCCATTTCCTTAAGGCTTTAAGTTGGACGCTCAAATTCTTTAACATGGTCTCAGGGCCAAAATTTGGTGAGCCTGTTTATACAACTGTTCTCTCTTCTTCTTCTTCAATCATATTGGAATTCTCCCACAACTTAGCCCATAGAGCAGCTCTAGGCTTCTCTCTCACCATATTTAACCCATCAAGCCACTGACATTGCTCCACCCACTCATTAGCCTGTTGAGACTAATCAATCTCTCTCTACTCTAGGCCCACTCCGGTTCAACTCTTCTCTCTCAACTCTAAGAAAATCATAAATGGTTTGTTAAATATTTTGAATTTTCGTAGGTTTCACAAGGTTAGCCTGTGGAGACAGATCAATCTCCCTCTACTCTAGGCCCACTCCTATTGAGCCTCTTCTCTCTCTACTCTAAGAAAATCAAAAAGAAAAAAATCAAATCCATGTGTTCTGTTAGATTTTTTTATTTTCTGGGTTTCACAAGGTTACCAAATCTGTAAATATGGATGCCATCACCGCTTTGGTGTTTGATGAATAAAACATGTTACCTTTCTCAACAAAAAAAAAAAAAAGAGTTCAAATCAAATCAAATCCACATGTAAAGTGTAGAACGGAGTTACACGTGTGGGAGGGTGTTAGAGAATGCTAAACTTGTTCCTTATCAAATGTATAAGGGATTTCCAAAGAGGTTCAACTAGTCCAAGGCTAGTCTACCTAGTCGCCTTAAGGTTTTAGGTTAGATGCTCAGATTCTTTTACAATATCCAAGCAAGACACTTACAAACAGTCACTCTTTTGCAAGCATATTATGTCACAGCAAGAGTGATGAAAACAAAAAGATATGCATGACATAAATATCAATTAAAGAGGCAAAAAGATTCAAGCCTATTCAGTAGCCAAAGGTTTCTTACTGCTTTGAGAAACTCCCTCTCACGAGCATATTTGGAATCACGGAAGGTGGTTGCATAAGTTGACCTGCAAAAAACAAAATTTGAGTAGAACAAAACTCTTGCAACTAAAGTTTTCTTTTCCAAGGTTATGAGTTATGACAACGCCATAAGATGTATTTATCAGAAAAACTCCAAATTTTATTTTCAAGGGTGATGATTATAACTTGTTTTAAAGAGGCACTGTAAGGAGAGAACATTTTGTATGACACCTCCAACTTGGTATAACACAAGGAAAAGGAAGACATTACGTCAAGTTCATACCATTTCACACCATGACATTTCAGTCAAACTCAACTAGCAGGAGACCTAAATTTTGGCAAGAACTAACATGTGATTCTGGTGCTAAACTCTAACACTGTTAGCAGACACAAAACTATATACTAACTCTCAATATCCAACATACTTCATCAAATCATGTATTTTTTTTAAAGCCAATCCCTAGCTAAAAGAGCACCGATATCAGAAACACGGTCATGGTCATCAATCCACTTGAGCTGCATAAATTCGTGAGATTTAAAAAAAAAGGACTGGATAAATGATCATGAAAGTATAGACTAAAAATTTGACCAAGATGGTTTCCCATGATGTATATACACATGTGATTATCCAGATAGTCTCTGCTGCTTACTCTGTTATGACAAGGTCCAACTGCAGCCGGTCAATCTGAGCAGCTCCAAGATGTCTATCGGGTGTCATATTATAGTCTCCAGTGTATACCATAGAAGAATCACCCACTTTAGCATAAAACATTGCAGCACCAAGAACCTAGACATATAGTTCCATACAGCATCAATATTGCTTTACGTTTCATGCATGATTTACGGCTGGAGGACAAAATTATGGCTCTATTCCTCTTGTGTATCATATATAGAAAGAAGCTGAGTGGCACAGTCACAAGAAGGAAAGTTCGTTCTGATTTAAAACTGAGATTCTGGTCGAAGGTATTAAAGAATTCGACAAGAGAGCTAGTTTGGAACATCATGAGCTTAGCGGTTTATCACGCAAATTTTCTTTTCCATTTCATTATCAATCCAAAATTTGAGACTTACTCATTCAGGTTCTTCTTATACATTTTCTAATTGGTCAAGTGTCTTCCACATGAAACCACCCATGACGTGTCATATTTACTAGAAAACAAATGAAGGTAGACATCAGCAATGTAGAGAAGAAAGACAATATAGTGGGGGTTCACACAGCTGTCGAGTGAATTAGCGGTTTCTACTAGTGCTAACACAAGAGTGTGAAAGAGAGGGAAACTGGACAGAAACTCTTACTCAGCACTAGAAGAGTCAACAATGATGAACAATCTACTTATGCTTCAGAATGTATGCTAAGTTGAAAAGGGAATAATCAATTCCAAGAAGACGGAATATAAACAAAGCACCGGGAAAATGCTCATTAAACTTGAGAACATTTCAAATCAAATCAAGCTAAGACAGAAGAATCAGTTGCAGTAGACTAACTTCCCACTTAACCCCTTAGATATACTCTCATAATCTTCATTACCTATTCCCCTAAGATTTGCAAACAGGATAAACCTAACCTCCCTTTAATCCAATTCATAATCCTTCGAAAACTTTATTTGCTTTGTGAATTAAGATAAGGTGGAAAACTGTTCTGTAGTTGAAACAAATGCTGCCTTATTCAGTTGCTGTTCCCTTTTTCCCCCTTGTTCAGATCGAAAACAAAACCTACAGTTGAATGCTTGATACCAAAAAATGAACATGGAAAAATTATTGGAATGTAAGTGCAAATGAAATGAATAGTTTAAACCATACATGTCCCGCATAGTATGCTCGAATTTGAAGGTCCCTATCAACCAGCAGAGTCTGCTTCAGATCCACTGCAGTAACTGCACATTGAATTCAAAGGTTAAAATAACACATATCAAAACTAATGCAGTTAAGCTATGCGTCAAAAAAGAGATCATTAAAACCATCGGAACCACATTGTATCTAGAGCTTGCAGCTTGGCTAAGGCAGCAGAATCCAAAAGAGCAGAAAAGTTTTGTTCACTAGTCAGAGCTTGCAGCTTGGCTGAGGCAGCAGATTGGACCAAAAGAAAAAGAAAGGTTTGACCATTGACAATGCACTCATACAACCATGTGCAGGAGAAATCGAATCATTGCCAGGTTGACCTTTATCACCCTTATATATACAACAATTGTAAATGGATCCAGCTTTGCACATGATTTTCAGATAACTATTCGGATTTAGAGTTGTAAGTAGCTGTGCCATTAATGCATAAAAGTATTACTCCTCCCTTTCAATTTATGTGACATAGTTTGACCCGGCACAGAGTTTAAAAAGCAATGAAGACTATTGAAACTTGTGATCTTAATAAGGCCAAATAATTTGTGGTCATAGATCTTTTGAAACATGTGGTCATAAACATGCAATAACAATATTATGGCTTTAAAAGCTTCTCATTAAGGATAAATTGCGAATTTAAAATTAAATTATTTCCAAATATAAAAATGTATCATTCTTTTTTTAATGCATGAATATGAAATAGTGTGAAAGGCCGTATATCTTATTCTAACATGGAGATGAAAATATGCACAATCTAACTTCCCTTTGCCTCAATCCTGAGATAAACACTGGGAAGTTATTAAGTTAACTTGCCTAGTTGACTACATTTAAAGGAAGCAAGATGAACATACACAAAACTCTAACTGTCGTCACCACTTACCTGAAAATTGAATCATACTATAAATAGGTCGAGGGGGAGACTAGTGGGACAAAGGATACCTTTCTTCATGCATTCCGCAATATGCTCAGAACTAAATTGCTCTTCCTCCCCCCTTCTATCAACCATCACTTTCCGATAATCTTCCAGCATCAATGGAGCCAATGCTTTTGTTGGATACTGAAGGATGAGCGATTAAAGTTAATCATAGAGAGTACATAAATTATGGCAAAACTATGTTGAAAAATCCAAGTGCAAGTATTCTTTCTCAGACATGATATTTCTAGCAAAAAGAACCTCTGGATTCAAAAGCATATGTTACATAAGATTATAAGCACATATCATATGCAAAAAAAAAAAAAACCATGTAACAAAATTGGAAATTTTTTTAAAATCCCCAGCATACTGGATTTTCTGTAGGCAAACGACTTCCAAATATCTCATACATTTATGGAAACAGAATTTCTCCCTAATCTCTTGAATTATCCTGATATTTAAATATTTTAAGAAAGCCTCGAGAAATATGTCAAAAACAAATCTCTTTTATTGCTGATTTTGCTTCACATTATATGTTCATACATTGTCTAATCTGATGTAAACGGCAAGTCATAACATTTTTTTACAAAACACCAGCATTGATATTTTAATTCATATTGAATTTATTGACAAACCCCTATTCTTACAATAGACCAATATTTACTAGTAATAGACCAAGGGTACATTTGTCAACAAAATGCAATATGACTTAAAATATAAGATAGATTTTTTAATCAGAATAATTCCTGAGGTCATGAATTATAGTTCTCCAAGATAATAGTGAAACTCTGCATTTGTTACTATAGCAAAGAAAATGCAACATCTACTAAAATTTTAAGACAGCTACTCATTAAGTGGTTGAATATGCATTACTAGCATGTCAAGCCTTACGTTTCGACAAGTTGTGACTTTTCATGCCAGTAATGTCATTTATCAAATTTAGGGAGATCTATGTAATTTCTAACAATTTACAATGTGATTACAGTTCAAAGCTTTTGAATGAAATTTTTCTATCTTTTTATACAATGACTTTACCTTGATTGTTCAAAGTTTTTGCATCAGATATAATCCGTAAGATTACTAGTGTAAAGTAAACATCCCAACCTGCTTCAGCTATTTATTTAGAACATTCTCTTTTCTTTTTTCTTTACAGAGGGTGGGGAGAAGTCGGATATGAATGCATTTGAGAGAAACACCAACAAAAAAACAAAAATCAAACCAAGCATTTCATCACGTATATCCCCATTTTGCTTCAATATTCCTTTACGCAATTGAAGTGATAAGGACTATAAAAGGCCTACAAAGAAAATACCGTCATGTATATGGGGCCATTGTACCCACAAACTTCTGTAAAATATGGAAGAGCTCCAATATGGTCTAAATGGCTGCACAAAAATTTCATTAAATTAGACCAATAGAGTTAAAAAGCTTAACTACATTACAATAACATATACACATAAAGGGAATGTGATTCACCGAGCTGGGAAAATCTTTCCCGTCTATAAAGGGGTTCATCGAATTTCATTAAACTAGACCAAATAGAAAAATGACATGATATATTCACACGAAACAGGGATGCAATTCGTCAAGCTAGCGCAAATTCTCCCCTACCTCTAAATAAGTTCATCTAAAATAATTAAACTAGACTAAGGTGTAAAAAGTTACAATGACATATTCATATGAATAGCGGATGTGACTCACCAAGCTGAGGAAAATCTTTCCCCTAACTCTAGAGGGGTTTACTGAAATTCATAAATTCAGACTAGAAAACAAAAAAGAACATACAACTAGAATATACAAACAACAACATACCCAGTGTGATCCCACAAATGTGGTCTAGGGAGGGTGAGGTGTATGCAGACGTTATCCCTACCTTGTGTGAGGTAGAGTCTGTTTCCGATAGACTCTCGGCTCAAGAAAAGCAAACAGCTACGATATATAACAACAACAACAACACCACACCCAATGATATCCCACAAATGGGGTCTGGAGAGGGTGAGACGCACGCAGACCTTAGATAGAGAGGTTGTTTCCGGTAGACCCTCGGCTAAAGCAAATAGTTTGAAAACGTGTTTGGAATAAAACAAGATGCAAATATCATGGTAAAGGAAGTGTTGACATAAACGTAAGACTAATCAAGATAAACAAAAAACACCCAACAACAACGACGAAGAATAAGATAAACAAAACAACCACAATACATACACAAAGTATAACAAGGGGTGTGGCAAAGTATCATACAAATGAGTGATAATGATGCAGGAGAGGGCGTTAGTGAAGTCTCGAGACTTAGAAATAAGAGAGAAATCGGGGTATCTACGATGATCGCGGTAGCCCATATGCATCCCGCAATCAAACATGATCTTCTTGCCGTTTATAGTCACCACTACACAGCTCTTTCCTACCTCTTGGCCTGCCCCTGTAAATATAAATACATTTATGCATTTCATCAAACACGTAGCGGGCACACAGTAGTACTGTAGTAGATAAAAAGAATGAAAATAATTACAGATTTTTTGCTTACCCAAAACTAAACATTCGATAGCCATAGCTTTTGTTCTTCAGTATTTGCGTGCCTTCAAATATACAATGCGGGAAAAAGGGAGTAGCAGGTTTGTGCGTGCTTAGGACTTCTTTCGCACTGCTATATATAGGCGCTAACCACTTCTAAAAAAATGTTGCAACTGTAACCACATAACTTAACGCATTTTAATAACCTTCACTTTACTTCGGACTTTTTCATCTGATTACATCAAAATTGAGGCTGAGTCTCAGGGTTTGAAGTTAGACTTATCACTGGAGCTGATTTCTATAAAGTGGTTGGACTTGTAAATTATTTTTAAAAGCGATTGGTTGTTAAACGATGCTGTCAAAATTGGTTACTTGTACATTTCCCCCGCTTTTTGTTAGGCCAAGGCTAGGAGCCCATTTGACCATGAGATTGCATAACTATGATACCATAGGTATTTGCCTTATTGACCTCCATTTCGTTGTCTTTGTTGTAAAAATATCTGAAGTAGAGAAAAGTCTAGAAAAATCGAGGGAAAAAACACTTAAAAACGAGTCAACTATGGGAGATTCGCTCAAAATTTCAGTATATATATAAAAAAAAAATGCTCAGAATTTCAATACCGCGTGCAACTGTGTTCTATTCACACAAAAAAAATGTTGAAAAGCTGATTTAAATGGGAAAGTTACACTGCCAGAATAATTGCTGGATCACTTACAAAAAATAATCCACTTTTGGTATATTTCGTGCATATTGAGTAAATAACATGTAAATAGTTTCTGCATACTGACTAAACCAGCTATTTCTGTAAAATTCCCAATTTAAATTTTGAATATGATTAAATAAATAAATAGTTAGGTGTTGGTAAAAGAAGGTAAGTACCACCTAAACTTAAAGGTAGGTTCTACATAGTGGTCGCTAGACCAGCTATGTTGTATGAGGTTGAGTGTTGGTCAGTCAAGAGCATACACGTTTAGAAGATGAGTATAACAGAGATGAGAATGCTTAAGTAGATGTGTGGGCTTACCAGGATGGATAAGATCATGAACGAGGTCATACGTGACAAGGTAGGAGTGGCTTCAATGGTGGACAAGATATGCAGAGCCAGGCTGTGATGGTTCGGACATGTGAAAATGAGGAGTGCAGATGCTTCAGTAAGGAGGTGTGAGGGGTTGGAAGTGTTAGGTTTACAAAGAGGTAAAGGTAGATCGAAGAAGATTTAGGGCGAGGTGATTAAATAGGACATGACTCACTTGCAGATCACCGAAGATATGACCCTAGATAGGAAAGTGTAGAGGTCGAGGATTAGGGTAGAAGATTAGATAGTAGTTGAGGGATTTCAGTCTTATTGTCATTTGTATTATTTTTATATATTTTGTTTGTCGTATTCTGCGCCTTTATTGCTTTTACTGTTGTCTGTTTACCTTGACTATCAATAGTTTCTTGGTCGGTATTTTTTTTTACCATGGGTATTGTCATCTTATTTTTGTGAGCATGTTTTCTAAATATATTTCTTGAGCCGAGGGTCTTTCGGAAACAGCCTTTCCATTTTGGTAAGGATAAGGTCTGCGTACATCTTACTCTCCCCAGACCCCATTTGGGGGATTATACTGGGTATATTGTTGTTGTTGTGTTGTAGGTGTTGGTAAAAAAAAAAAAAAAAAAAAAAACTTTAAAACATTATTCTATCTTAAAATCACTTAATTGCCTTAAAATGTTTACGCAGTAGTAAGGACCACATGAGTACAAGATTTTAAATTTCAGATTGGTTGAAATACAAAATAAATTGTGTCTTTATTTCATTTATAATTTAATATTGGTGATATGATTATATTTAAATATAAATTATTCTATTCTAAAATTAGAACATAATAAATAATAATTTGATTATAGTTTATTACTTAGTGATTAAGACAATCGTTAAAGCAAAAGTCGGTCCTAATCAACGTGAAGTTAAATAATTTTTGAGACTTTTAGATTAGATATTTCGTTATTGGTATTTCAATGTCACAGACATCATCGTTTACTACTTTAGAAGAGACAGTTGTGAAATTGCACATATTTTATGCTTGTTGTGGTTGTACAGTTGTGTTTGATGGTTGTAAGTTTTCGCAAATAGCCAAATAAACCAAGATGTTATGTGACAATTTGTGCATGTGTCCATACTGATAAGCACGTGCTTAAAGGGTATTGTCTATTTTTATGTGCTGAATCTTGTTGTAGTTTGTGAAAAAGTATAGAATAAATACAGAAATTGTTTTTACCCAACCCCAACTTCTATCCTGTAGTTAAGATGTTTGCCCCCAGAGACTTGTCAAATTCAAAGCGTAAATATGGAAGTATTAATCTGGAAACTTGTGTGGTTCAATTAAATTCTGATGATTCTCTTTTGTCTCACTCGAAGAAGTTGCAGCGGAAGCAATAAAGCATGCAGCAGTATTTAGGGGAAGAAGGGGCTCATGCACAACGCTTTCCTCTTTCCTCCATTCTCCATCCCCTTCGTTGCTTTATTTTTTCTGTAAATTTTTTTTAGTTTTTATTATGCTTTATAAGGTGAATTTTTAGTAATGGATTGGCGATATGTGCTGCACACAAGTTTTTAAATTTTGTCAAAATTTATGTATTTCAGCTAGGCTTTTCGTTACGTGATTAAGAATAGAAAGCCTCTTATGTAGTAGTAATTCAGATAAATAACATAAACAACATGAGGGCTTATGAAACAGAATACTTGGTTATAGAAAGAAAAGAAGACTGATTGATATGATCGAATTAAAGTCAATGATCCCTCAAGTGGGGTTTATGATCTAATTAAGGTCATACACATAAAACTGTTTCTATATCAGCGGAACCCACTCAAGATGTGTTTGTCCATGTGGTCAATCAATTGGGGCTAAATTATTTATGGTTATATATCTCTTTTTTCCAGCATTATATTCAAGTAACTACATTCTTACTCTTGATCTTTTCAATATTGTTGCAGCTGAGTGGGTTTAAAACGTTTTAAATTACACTAACAAGATCATCAAGAATTCAAAGTATTGCAAGACTGTATACTGTGAAGAGGTAATAAACTTTACACATTATTTTCTTACTATCGTTGAGATCCTTATTTCTTAATTCAGTAGAGATATATGATTTAACCAACAAAATAAGGTTCATCAGTTGTTTGGTAAAGGATGAATGAAGAGGAATATCTTACCTAAAAACTGATGTAGAGCTGGAGAGGGGTAGTGGGATAACGTTCAATTTTAGAACCTTGATTTTTCATCAATATTCTACCAAAACAGAAAAAGAAAGAACTAGCAACTATGCCATTTTCCATTATAATTTCTTAAGATCAGCATACTTGCTATGGGATTTCTTATATATTTAAAGTTTACTTTTTAATTCTCCTGCTGTTTCAAGCTTAAAAGTTCTGTGCACTTCTCCACTCTTCTATGATTTGGGATATACATGATGAACCAACCAAAGTGATAGTATCGAATTTTGTATCAAATGCCGATTATGGCATAATTTGAATTTTAAATTGTGTAACAAAAAGTTGACAACCTATACCTTTGAGTTCTCCAATTACACTCTCATCATCAAGGAAGGTGGCAGCATTTGTTGAAGCTTCTATTTTCGGACAACCACTTATATAGAGAGGAAGATATTAAAATCTACAAATGATAGGTTTTATGTTGCAACTTTCATCTATTGACCGATAGTCTTTTTATCCCGTCATCAGTATTTTTGACACTGAAACAAGAAGGCAAGCGATAATTATGCCATTTAAAGTGAAAGTGAAAATTCTTTGACTATCATTACGCTGCTATGATAAACAAGGGGGGTACTTTGGATGCTACATTCTGCGTGATGCATACTTAGGTGCTGTACTCTGTGTAGTAAAGTTCCTATATCTTGGCTATTTTGTTGTTCTTTTTAGTGTTGTTTTGGTTGGTTGCTCTGAATTAATTGTTACTGTAAAGCTAATAGAAGTGTCCTGCGCTTTTAGGTTATTGGAATATGCTCCAATAGTTAATAGAAGTCGATGCAATATCTTACATTAAAGTCTTGATATAGAGAAGCTGAGATGATGGAAAATCAACTATGCTGAAAAATAACATTGTAAAGAAGCATCCTTTTATCAGTTTCCTATAAACTAATAAGAAAACCTGAAACAAAAGTATGACATCTTCTAGCCTGACACCAACATTTTTACTCTTGATACTACTTATGTGAGCTTGGAGCTGAAACTTTCAAATGAACCAACTATTGTTTACAGAAATGTTGCAGTATCAGCTGATATGGTGCTTTTCCTGAAGGATCAAAAGAAAAGAGCTTACTGATGCAGATATGCATATAGTTGCACGAAGGGACCATGAAGAGACCCGTGCTGAGCATTCATCAAACAAACTCAAAATTGAATCGAAGTGCCCTATAATTCATGGAGATATAATGCATTTCAATCTGTAGCAAAGAAGTTGTTGTTTTGAAATCCTGCCCATTCATTGGTTGCTCTAAAAATTGCTTTGCTATGCAGAATGAGTTCACTTCTTCTCAACGGCTTAAAAACTAGAGAGTATAGTGACATTGTCAGTGTTATTCGCTCTGCTCTTAAAGAAATAAGGAGGCAAAGGAGACATTGCACCTCGCATGTCAGCGTCAGCCCATTATGAATTTTTTGCATAGCTTGAGGACGGATAGGCCTCAACAGGAAAACATACAAGCTATGGAACGCAGTTCCCATGATCATTTGGCGGACAAATGGATTGAAAGAAACCATAAAATTTTTGAAGACAAAGGAAGCAACTGGGATGACCTGTATTTAATTCATTAGCTTTTTGGTATAACCTAGCCTATGTAAATGATGTGGATTTCATGTTAGACATGGTTGGGGTTTTGGATAATCAGTAAACCTTTAGGGGTCGTTTGGTTTGCAATGGGGTTAAGCTTATACCCTCACTAAAACCCACATAGCATTACATTGCTTAATACAATGTTTGGTTGCACAATTTTTACCCGTATAAAACTTAGCATTACTTGTGCAATGTTTGGTTGCCTTTTTCTTCATAGCATAAAACTTAGCACTATTTTGTGCAATGTTTGGTTTCACTTTTTAATTTCCGCATAACTAATACCCGCATTATTAATGCGGGAATCTATGTATTATTTTATGCGGGGTAGAAGGTGGTATTAATAATGCGGGTATTAATAATGCAGGTATTAAAATTTAAAATGACAAAATTAACCCTCATAATAGTAAGAATATTTTAAAATTATATTTAAGGAGTAACTAAATATTTTAAATTATAACATTGTATATTAATTTGTAATATATTAGTGATTCAAGAAATAATCCCTGCGTTATAATATATGCATAGCTAATACCCGCATTACTAATACCCACATTATTAATACCCGCATTACTAATACTCGTATTATTAATAACCACATTACTAATACCCGCATTACTAATACCCGCATTATTAATATCCACATTACTAATACCCGCATTACTAATACGTACATTGTTAATACCCGCGTAAACTCTATCTCAACCAAACGACCCGTAAATACACTATCTTACTGCTGTTATATCAACATTAGGAACTGATTAAATGGCAACAGTGTTTAGAGGATCAACACATACTGTGATCAATGAGAATGGGAAAATGTCAATCAACAAACAGAATCACAAAATTAGAAAATGAAACTAAGCAGTCATTGGGCCCATGCTCAGCGTGGGCATCAAATCACTAGTTTTACATACCAATTGCGGATAAGCAGAACGAGGGCTAAGATCCAAGTTTAATTGCGAATCCTAACTTAGATTGCCTAATACATATTTTAAAACAAGATAAACATTACTACTATTACTAATTATCACATTTTTTATTGAATATGCATAAAAATAGAAAACGTCATAGTAAAAAGAGAAAACCCTTTCGCTAACATAACGCCTTTATTTGATAATTATTCTTCCTTCACATTAGAGACAAACTATAGATAACGTGTCTCTGTACCTAGTCACTGAAGACACTCGTAAGATCACCTGGTGAAAACTTTTGAAAAATTGATGCACCAGCTTTTGCATTTTCCATGATATTCATGTTAAGCTCCTGCTTAACTGTAGTGTCCTCAGGATAAATATTGGAAGTATTCAAATTGCACATAGGTGAACCAGACTCGTCGACTGCGAAACGACTGGGAATGGAGGCACCTTTGCCAATGCCCGGATAAAGAACCTGGCTTGATCTACTACTATACGAAACTGGCGAGCCCAAATGATTAGGAAGGCCTGGCAATTGTTTAGAAGTACCAAACACTGAGCTCGAGTTAGGATGCTGCAGGCCAAAACTATTGTCAGCATATGCAGAGCTTGCCGAGACTGATGGAGAGAGAGAACCTGCACTGCAGTGCCTGTTTAAGCCACATGCTGTTTTGAATTCCCCGTCGAAAACTTGCACCACACCTGATGAATTATTTGATTGTGACGAGAGAACGCTATAATCAATTACTGAAGATTTACTCAGACTGCAGGCCTGGTTGCTGGAGGCAGGACTATCTCCCACTTGGAAATTATCTGGCAACTGAGAAGGCAATACAATGCAAGAAGGTTTCACATTAATTGAACGGTTGGTCTCAGAAGGACCAGATTGCTTCTGTTGCTGTTCCAGCTGCTGCTGCTTTTGCCATTGTCGCTGTTGCATCATTGCCACTAACATGTTGCTGTCTGGAGCAGCTAGCCCAGTGAGATTGCTGCCAGGGACCATACATCTAGTTTTTGTTAGCCAGGATCCATATCCTGAATGAACATCCTCAGCAGAAATGATAGGTTGAGAAAGATGTTTAGAATTAGAAATGCTGGGAGGCCATTTCATCAGGGGCTGAGAATAAGCCATAACTTGATCGGCAGGCATGCACTTTACTTGCTGCAGGGATGCTTGTAAGAGATGTGGCTGCTCTACTACTGCTGGTAAAGCCACGCTACTTGTCGATCGACCTAAAAGCTGAGCATGAAGTGCTGTCAAAGTCTCAGGAGAAAGTTGGCCAGAGGCTGCCTGTGCTTGAATGTCAAATCTACCTAGAGAACCAAGTTTTGGATTCTGTTCTGATGGCCCACAGAAGATACTGGGGAGGCCACCTTGTTGCTGAGCTACTCCATCTAACCTCTTCAAGTATAGCCTAAATTTCTGCATATTAGTCAATAGAAGCAGTTTAAAACATTCTACTGTACAAACTAGAAGTTGATCATCAGAAAGTCAGAAACAGCATGCACCCTAACACAGAAAAATGATAAAACACATAGCCATAAGGACTACGGCACAAGTGGTTTCTGGGTGACTAAAACTAACACTAAATGAGGACAAGATACTTCATATTTAGAGTTATGGGTAGTAAAAAACAAAATCCACATGACGTGGATTCATCTTGGTGAATTAGGAAGATATAGGCCTTTTAGTTCCAAGTATCTAGCATCTTTACCTGATTTTCCTGAAAAGGAAACCAGAACACTTGCATTAGGTAGAAAATAAGGGTGCATTGGCAACCTAAAACATGCATTAGAGATTCGCACCTGCAGATGGCTGGCCACATTATCTCTTGTCAAACCAGGAACATTCATCAGTTCGAGGATTCTCGTAGGTACAGCATCTGGAAAGGAGAAACGAAGCAAATTAAAACATAAATATATAGAAATATGATTTGAGCTAATATAAAAAGTCAAATAATCAAAGTGCATACCCTTAATCCCAAGTTGGTTGACTGCACTAACAAATTGCTGATGAAGCTCCACCGACCAGACAACACGTGGCTTTTTCGCTGTAATCCGCTCATCATTTTCAATTTCAGTGTCATCTTCTTCTTTGGCATCTCTTTTCTTTTTCTGTGGTTTTACTCCATCTGCCCCTTCAATTACAGAAGAAGCACACTCAGCATCATCACTTCCGCGTTTATGCTGATTATTATCATCCAAGCTACCCGAATATTCATGCTCTTTAATAGATCTTTTCCTAACAACATGCTGCCAGATATTTCTTAGCTCCTCATCACGTATAGGCTTAATCAAATAATCACAAGCCCCATGTTGCACTCCTCTCATTACTACGTTGGTTCTTCCATCACTTGACATCACTGTAGAACAACAAAATGTTTAGTACAGCCAGGCTACTTGTCGATTAGTACAGCAGTAGAAGCATCAGGTTAGTACAGCAGTAGAAGCATCACTTACTTATTACTGGAAGATCCATTTCCAACCCAATAAGCTCAAGTAGTTTAAAACCATCCATATCAGGCATATGAACATCACTCAGTACAATATCAAAAGACCCCCTCCTTTCACGCAATAGGTTTAATGCCACTGTAGCTTGGGTACAAGTGGTAACTGCAACCAAATCAAAAAAAGAGTCAACATATATAGACAAAAGGTGCAAATTAGATGTTGTTTTTATAACCAATACATATGCAGGAAAACAACCATTTTGATGATATAGAACTCCAACCAGTATACTAACAAATTCAAAGCTGCAGGAATCCAAGAACTATGTGCTGTTCCGTGCATTTTACGCTTTAACAGTAAAGGCCTTGAAAGGAACTTCGTCATTTTTATTTTCTCCCTTTGGAAATAAGGGTAACCTAATCACAGTTTCCTTCTCGTTTCATGCTTTCCAGTGACTCCATTCTTTTCGTTTAATTATAAAAGAACAAATCTTATAAATATTTTGAGTCAGTGCACGTTAGTGAAGATTATGACAGATGGAGAAGATTCACGAGCAGAAGATAGATGAAGAGAATCTTTGCTGGGTTTGTGAAGCTCCAAAGCAAGCTTCAAGGGCAACTGGGAATCTCGGTAGAAAATGGGGAAGGAAATTACAAGTCTACACTTGCAGAATTTACTTGCAGACTTGGCTGGGCCTGAAAATTTGCAGTTATAAATCCAGAATTGGATTACAACAGCCGATGGAAAGATATTGCAAACTAGAATTCGTCATGTTGTGCCAATAACCATGCTAAAAATATCATGATCTACTTTGTTAGTTACCTTATCAAGAAATACAAATGTAAAGCTACTCATGTACTATACAAGCTTGTCGATCGCCACCCTATTCTCCTTGTCGCAGCTGATGGTGAGTCGAGAACATTTTAAGCAGCATTAGATTTTCTCAATTCAAATCTATTCTTCTAATTAATCCAAAAAGGTTAAAAAAAACAACTTTGTAACTCAAGCAAAACCAAGAATTACTAAAAATTACATTGCAATTAGTAGCTTGTTTGAATGATTGTTACCTTTTGTATGGTAAAGTTTTGTTCCTTCAAGTACAATATTTGTTTTGGTTGTTACTTTAACCCATCGTGACGAAAAGAGCCATTTTATGTAACAAAGCAACATGGTGTAATCGGTCGTTACCTTATTTTTTTCATCTTTCCGTTACTCATAATTTAATAGTATATCATATTTTACCATTTACTCTACTAACTCTACCCTATACCCTACTTTCATTTCGGCGATATTATAAGTTCATTTTTTAGATTGCTAGTGCATGGTATTATGAAACGACGGGAAACAATACAATCTATCGGAACATTGTACTAACCTTGATAGCTGCAACGGCGAAGCATTTGGTGAAGAATGCGGAGGCAAACAACGTCGTCATCAACCACAAGAACCTTTAACCCTACAGGAAACTCATCACCCGTACTAGCCATTTCTAAATATTTACAGAATTGCCATTCTCTATTGAAATTAAGGGAGTTTGATAATTGAGAAATGTGGGAAGAAGAGCAGTTGGGGTAAGGGGGTTAGAGGGGGTGGGTGAAAGAGGAGAAGGTATTTAAGTGGGGTTAGGAGATAAGTGTAAAATTTGAGTGCCAGTAAACTCCTAGTACAATAAGACTTCTGTACCAAAATGAGGAAGTAAGCAACTATTATTATGATCTTGTACTTCGGTTGCTTCAAGTTTAGCACAAAACTCAAAAGAGTGTTATTGTAAAATAAATTCGTGTGCTGGGCAATCTATTTTACTCGCTTTACTTGGCTTTTAGTTATATTTTAAAAATTATTTGTCAATGTGGCTACTTATTTTCAAACCATCAGAATTGAGGTTATATATTGGGGAATTTTCAAAACTAGGCACCCCTCAACACAAAATTACAAATGAGAGGCCACATTTCATCCATAGCACCCCTTTATTTTTACATTACACAACATATCACCCCTTATTTTCAAAATTACACAATATAGCACCTATTTAAACTAAAACCCTAGGAACCACTCCCCCACCCTCCCCCACCACTGCCCCACCACCAGAAACCGACCTGCCGCCGCTGCGGCCGCCGGCCGGTGGCCGGAAAATCAAAAAGTCATCGGATTTATTTATTTTATTTGTGGATTTGTTTAAATAATTGTTTTTGATAATTTTATACACCTAAATCTTTCAAAATAATAAATTATACATGTAAATACATATAAAATTGTGTATGCAAGAAGAAAAATACAAAAATATACACAAAAATATAAATTTTATACAAAACATCCATAAAAGTGCACGAATCTGAAACTTATACTATTTTATTCATTGTTCATACACGCATATACAGCTTTATACAAAATTTACAATGCATAGAATGTGTTTTATACACTGTTAATGCGTACATATATAGATTTATACATTTTTATACACGTTTACAGAATTGTATAACTTGTATAAAAATGTATAAAAGTGTATACAAAAACAAAAAAAAAAGAACAAAAAGAAAACGAGACGAAGAAGAAGCAGCATCAGCGGTGGTGGTGGTGACCACGACTTCAGTGGCTTATACAGATTTATACATTTTTATACACGTTTACAGAATTGTATAAACTTGTATAAAAATGTATAAAAGTGTATAAACTCACAAAAATAATGTTAAACAGTGCCCTAAGCAGATTTTACACAAAAGCTTAACAAAAATCCAAGATCTATACAGTTTTATCCAAGAAAAACACTAGATCTAAACATTACACAAAAGTTGCAACAAAAAACTAGTAGATCTCAACGAATTTTTATGAAAAAAGTGAAGAAAAAGAAGAAACTTGATAAATAAACTCCTCACCGGAGTTTTGATCGGAATATACAACGAAAATCAATGTTGTTATTCAAAAAGCAAAAAAAAAAAAAAAAAAAAAAAAAAAAAAGAAAGAGAAGAAGAAGAAGAGGCAGCGACGGCGACGTTCACGGTGGCAGCGGCGGTGACGGCAGCTTGGAGGAGGGGGAGTGAAGGTGAGACAGTGGTGGGTGGGGGGCGGTGGTGGGGGCGGTGGTGGACTTGTTAGGGTGGAGAGAAGAGAGGAAAAATGGGAAAGAGAGTAAGAGAAGAGGGGAAAAAATGGGGGCTAGGGTTTTTTTTCTTTATAAAGGGGTGCTATGGAGTGAAACAAAAAATAAAAAAAATGGAGGGGGTGCTATGTCATGTAAGGTAGCAAAATAGGGGTCTTTTTTGGTAATTTTCATGAGTGGGGTGTCTCTCAATGTAATTGTCCCTTATATATTCGATTTAAACCCCGTGAACATGTTATTATTAGGGTGATTTACAAATATATACCATTTTAACACCAAAATTACAAAAAATACCAACATTATTTCATTTTACAAAAAATATAAATATTTTTTTACACATTATATACAAAAATCAACAAAACTAATAAATTAGGGTTCCTCCTTCTTCCTACTGCCCCCTCCCCCCACTGCTACCACCTCAGGCGGCGGCGCCGCCTAGTTACCGCCGGCCGCCGCCGCCATCCACCACCATTTTTTTTTTTTTTTGTATTTTTGAATCTAAAAAATGAAATACACATAAATACAGTTGCAAAATGCATTTAAACAAAAAAAACATACACATACACAAAAAAATATATTATACATACACTAAACACTGAGATACATACCCGGATCTACAGATCTATGAATTATACATACAAATTTATGTGTGTCAAGCTTGGATTTACATACACACACATAAAACATACAAAAATATATAATATATACTCAGAAATACACATTCATACAATGATATACACATACATATACTATGCACTTGTAAAAGAGATTCATATACATACAGATACATACACAAACATACAGTTTCATACACCTGTATAAAACTAAACATACAGTATGTTCCACCTTCAGACAGCCACCAACAACCACCACCACATACACATACACGGATATACAAAATGTATATACGTACATACACATACAAAACCCAAAAAAAAAAAAAAAAAAGAAGGAGATGAAGCAGATCGGAGCTCCACCGGAGCATCCATGTAGCAGCAACAAAATCCGACCACCAGTGGAGTAGATTGGAGCAGCTGCTTCACCAAATCAAAAACGCAGCAACACCAGCAAATTCGAGCAACAAAACGACGGTGAAGGAGGAGCAAATTGGTGGCGGAGGAGGAGTAGATCGACGGTAGAGGAGGAGCAAGCTGGCGGTGCGGAGGTGAGTGGAGGAAAGGGAGAAAAAGAGAGAGAAAAAAATTAGGGTTTGGTGTTGGAGAGAAGGAAAAATGAGAAAATTATATGTTTTGTAATAAAAATAGAAATGTCGTTATATTTTGTAATTTCTCAATAATGTCGTTATATTTTGTAATTTTGATGCTTAGTGCGTCAATTAGCGTAAAAATATCTTATTATTATGGGAATTTTTCAAAACTAGCTACTCCAAATAAAAAAATTACAAATAAGCGGTCAAATTTCATTCATAGCATTACTTATTTTAAAATTACATAACATAACATTCCCTTTGAACTCTCACAGAAAATAAAAAATCCTAAGTGCCACTCCCTCACCCTCCCCTGCCACTGACCTGCCACCGGCCGGCGATGGCCAGTGGCTGGAAAATTGAAAATTCACCGGATCTCATCGAATTGCTTATTTTATTGGTGGTTTTGTTTAAATAATTGTTTTTGATAATTTTATACACATAAATCTATCAAAAAATAATAAATTATACATGTAAATACATAGAAAAACGTGTATGCAAGAAGAAAAATACAAAAATATACAAAAAAAATATAAATTTTATACAAACATCCATAAATAGTGCACAAATAAAAAATTTATACAACTTTATTAATTGTTCATACACGCGTATACAACTTTATATAAATTTACAGAACTGCATAGAATATGTTTATTCACTGTATATACATATATACAGATTTATATATTTTTATACACGTTTACAAAATTGTATAAAATTGTATATAAATGTATATAATTGTATAAACTCGCAAAAATAATTTCATACAGTGTCTTGAGCAGTTTTACACAAAAGCTTAATAAATATCCAAGATTTATACAGCTTTATACAAGAAAAACACTAGATCTAAATATTAGAAAAAAGTTTTAACAAAAAACTAGTAGATCTCATCGGATTTTTATGAAAAAAGTGAAAAAAAAAAGAAGAAACATGATAAACAAACCCCTCGCCGAAGTTTTGACCGGAATATACAACGGAAAATCGACATTGTTATTCAAAAAAAAAAGGAGAAGAAGAAACAGCGACGGCGATGTAGTAGAACGTGACGGCGGCGGCAGCTTGGAGGAGAAGAAGTGAAAGTGAGGCAGTGGTGGAAGGGGTGGGGGGCGGCGGTGATATTATAAGGGAGAAGAAAAGAGAGGAAAAATGGGAATGAGGAAAAGAGAAGAGAGGAAAAATGGGGGCTAGGGTTTTTTATTTCCATTAAATAGAGGGAGGGTGCTATGAGTGAAAGAAAAAACAAAAAAGATGGAGGGGGTGCTTGGTCGGATAAAGTAGTAAAATAAGGGTCTTTTTTTGTAATTTTTATGGGTCAGGTGACTCTCCATGTAATTGTCCCTATTATTATCATAGAGAAATAACAAAAAGAGACAAACAAACTCCTGTTAGACTTAACCCCCGTTTGCCCATGAGAATTTTTTTTTTTTCAAAATATTTTCAGAAAACTTGTTTGTCCATAAAAAACTGCTAGTTTTTTTTAGAAATTTTTTTAAAACTAGTTTTTGAAAAAACCAAAAAGTGATTTTTACTACTTTTTCAACTTTTTTTCAAACAATATATTTTCTTCACTAGCAACAGTTTAACTTTTTTCAAGTAAATTCATGTCAAAACACAATTTCAACTTCTAAATATAATTTTTCAACTCAACTCCAAAAAAATTTCAAAAGTTTTTTGGTATCCATGACCAAACGGCTACTTAACTTGTGCTCCTATTTTCCCTTTTTACAGTTTCTTAATTTTTGCCATATATCAGTTCTTTTTAATTGTTCTTCCTCTAATTTTTTTTCTTTTAAAATTCTTTTGAAATTGATTGTTGTGGTTTTATAGACCGGTTAAAGGCTAATTAGCCAAAATTAGGGTTCCCTCTATGCAAAAGGATATATTTGCATAGAATTGTCAATTTGGGTCGGCCCGATCCAGCCCAGCCCAAGCCTTGCGGGCCTTGAAGTTGGACGGGCTGGGGCGGGCCAATCCAATTTTTAGTTGGGCCACCAATAATGAGCCCAACCCAGCCCTACTAGGGCCGCAGGCTGGGTGGGGCCGGCCAGACCTTTAAAATTATTATTTTTTTACTTTTCTTTTTACTCTAAGATTTTAACTAAAATTGCAAAAAAATATAAAGTTATATAAATATTATATAGTAATCAAGTTTCAATTCACAATTAAAGTATTCAAAAATACATTTGTAAGATTATTTGATATATTATCGCGGGTTGGAACGCGATACTCTAGTGTAGTTTTTATTTGTAAGATTCTTTGATGTATTATCTTAACTTTTGAGTTGTAGAGTTAGATCTTGTAAAGTAATTGTGCAACTTAAGGTATATTTGTATATAAAAATTTAAATGTAGTGGATTTGATTTCTCTCCTACTTTGTAATTTCTTTAAATATGTATAATTTTGAATTAAATAATTTATTTTAATTCTAATCATAAAGCCCACGGGCCGGCAAGCCCAGCCTTGGTTAAGCCTCATGGGCTAGCGGGCCTATTTGGGTCGGGCTAAAAAGCCTCGATCTTCATTGGGCTAAAAAAATCATAGCTCAGCCTCATGAAATCTAGGGCTAGTCGGGCCGCCCTGCTGGCCAATCCTAAATTAACGGCTCTATATAATTTGCATATTTTGGTAACGATCGAGGTAAATTACGGAACAATAACACCATAGGCAATTGTTTGCCTAAATGGACTTGTTTAAATTGGTTTGCAAGAATGACCTCGCCTAACTTAAATGAAAGTTTTCTGGATGAAAATGCCCCTGAACAAAAAACGGGAATCTCGTTAGAAAATGGGGAAGGAAATTACAAGTCTACACTTACAAAATTTACTGGAATACAGTTAAAGTCGCTTTATTAGGATAGAGACTAGGCCGGGGGCTGAAAATTTTCAATTATAAATCCCGAATGGGATTACAACAGTCGATGGGGAGATATTGCAAATTAGAATTCATCATGTTATGCCTATAACCATGCTAAAAATATCATGATCGCCTTTCGCAGTAACCTTATCAAGAAACTAGCAGAGGGTGGCCCGTGTTAACACGAGCCGAACATATTGTGTATCCATGAAATAAGCTAATACTAAAGATAGAGAACGATTATTAAAAAGGTAGTACAAAATTAGAAGTGCACAACAACCATTGTAATAAAAAATATGCAGAAAGTGCAAGAACTGATCTGGTTGAGAACAAAATAAGCGTTTATGTACAACATGCTGGTGTTATATATCGCAAAAATACTGAAAATGTAAAGTATTTTTAGGTAGATTGCAGGCACTCCCACGTCCCTAATTCTTCTGCAGCTTCTAATCTACAAGTTGGTAGCCAACTGTTGTCATTTCAAAAATAGCCAAGTGGAAAGAGCACTGTAGAAATCCTGCAAAATCAAATAAGTTGTATAAGTTATATCTTACTATTTAAGGGACGCATAAAATTTTATCAACTAAAGGAAGATAGAGTGTGCGTAGAAAAGGTGAAAACTAAGAAACATATAATGAAATGAATAACATAAGTTACTATTAATATCTGCAGCTATGGTGATATGTTAATGTCCTTGTGAATCAATTCTTCATATAGTTTTGTTAATGGCTATCATTACAGAGCGGGGTTTATGTGGAGTGGTACTTTGGTCAGTTGCTTAAGTTTGTTTGTCACAGTTAATCCTGCTGCATCAATTAGTGGGACTCACAAAAAGCATATGTAGATGACATATCCATACAAAACAAATGCAGAAGTTAACTAAATAGTGAAGACCAACTAATGTATATCGAGGACCTACAAATGATAAGAAATAAAATGCAACAAAAGGATCATAAACATCTGTATAACTCTATTTTATAATAAAACGTCACTGTTGCTGCAATTCGCATACGAAGCAATTTCTTTAAGTTTGCATAGGTAAATACCAAATAGCAGACAACAATGCAAAATACGTTTAACCGCACTAACAAAGTAAGAGGCTGATAAAGAACATGCAACACAACTATATGAAACAGCAAGAATTAAAAGAAATATAAGAAGAAAGAGAAAGATGAGAAACTCACAAGAGATTTGAAGGCTTAAAAGGTGAAACTGCAGAGTTTGCTTTCTGAAGCTTTTATTTCCATTGTTAGAGACTGAAGAGAATGGAGATGGGAACGATACACGTATTTTACTTATGTCCTATATGTGTTCACAGGAAAAGGTCAAAGGAATCAATAGCCAATCAGATAGGTGCAAATTTAAAGTACAATTGAAATTACTTGGTAGTGTATACTATCTACTTGTAAGCATTCTTTTGTATGTACACAAATGATTTGGAAAATATATATGCTTATACTGGACATGGCACATGTAATCCTTCGGAAAACCTATTTATTTAAAGAAGGGAAAGATACATATGGAACTCCTTTTTACCAGGTCACAGGCTCAAAATTCAAATATAGTAATAAATGATTAAAAGTCGTAAAACTCGTGTCACGTTAGTTTACCAGTGAGCTTATGATATTGGAGTGGGCAAAAACTTCAGTGTATAACAAATGGTTACTGACTGGTCACCACCACAAAACTGCCTGATCACCACCAGCAAAAGATCACTTCATATATACCCTGCATCAAGTCATTTTGAAGGAAAAAGTGGATAAACTGTCAGAGGAACGCAGAAAAGGAAACAAACTTTAGTAGAATACTGTTACTTAAAGTACTAAGTATAACTATAATTGTTCCCTTAATTTTTAATATGTTTATCTTATGAGGTTCCTTCAACCAGTACAGCTGACTCATATAATTAGTAGTCGGGTTACTTACTGCAGTTAGGAATCAGGTTACCTGGTATACACCACAAGAAAACTTTCAACTTAGGATAAATTTCAAAGGTGCCTAAAGATGGATATGACTTGCTAATTTGGATGTAACAGTAGAAGACGGACGTAACTTTTAATTTGTTTAGCTATTCATCAGCCTATATTCAGATGTGTCATGTATACAGTATGAAAACATGTAGTGAAAGCCAACCATATTTATTTACCTTCAGCATGTATATACAAACCAAAAAGTCAAAAGTGACCTTCATCTTGTCTTAAGTGGAGTTGTTGGCTCAATTTTCTTTTTCATCTTCAATGATTGACTCTGTTCAGCTGGAATTTCTATATCTTCATCAGATGACTGAAAAAAAAAAATACACAGAACAAGTTGAACCATTAACACAATCAGGCGAACGGGAACCGACCGAAAACTCGAGCCGCTTGACTGAACTTGCATATACACCCGCAATTATAGGCTTTATGCAATCAAAGAAGCAGAGGTTGGAATTCTTGTGTACCAAAGAGTTAGTTATGAAAGGAATCTATTATGCTGTGTTCGTACTTGAAAACACATTCTTCCTTATTTTGTTTTCACCTCAGGTTGAACTGTCACATTTAACACCATACCTTTATAGTGAGTTGCCGTATTTTCTTCACGCCATACCTTTGCATTAATGAACATCTAAAATATTACACCCTTAGTTATCTATTTACATTCACTCAACAGACCTCAGAAGTCATTATCCAAGTACTCAAAATCATCAACCCATAAAGAGACATATATTCGGACCAAATTCACGGACATGCAAGTGAAAAATTGAGGAGAATGTTATGGAAAAACAGGAAAAGTATTGATACCCAAAGTCAAATATATACCCAATAAAATGAAAATTGAGAGACATATGCAGTAGCTTAAAATTAATACCTAAGAAAATGAAAATTCAGTAGCAAGTAGCTTATGAAAAGAGAGAGGTTGATTGATTACACAAAATGCCCAAAATATTAACCTAGAACTAAACTCACATGCGGAGAAATTGAAAAAGAGGGAAGACTTACCAATCTGGAACAAAGAGAATGCCACAATTTTGAAGATATTGTAGTAGCAGATCAAAGGAAGAGTGAGGAGCATAATGAAGAGTGGAGAGTAAATCAGTCATACGTTTGAAGAAAGGGAAAAAGAAAAGGTATGGAAAATATAAGTGGAAAAGGTTGTGGAATGCAGTTGTCCCACACTAACAAAATTATGACCACGTATTCCAACAGAAGACAAACAAATTATATGACCAATGAAAAACAGACAAACGTGTAGTACAATTTCTGATTCAGCAAGTACAATAAATTTAAGCTGTGTTCGTACAGCAGTTTGTCTCTTATATATAATAGAAATACAAATGAAAAGCTATCCATGTACCATACAAGCTTGTAGATCGCCATCATATACTCATTGTCGCAGCTGATGGTGAGTCGAGAACATTTTAAAGTAATAATATTTGTTTTGAATTTCGCGATATTATAAGTTCATTTTTTAGATTGCAAGTGCATGGCATTATGAAACGACGGGAAACAATACAATCTATTGGAACATTGTACTAACCTTGATAGTTGCAACGACGAAGTATTTGATGAAGAATGCGGAGGCAAACGACGTCGCCATCAACCACAAGAACCTTTAACCTTACTGGAAACTCATCACCCGTGCTACTACTACTTGTCATTTCTAAATATTTACAGAATTGCCATTCTCTATTGAAATTAAGGGAGTTTGATAGTTGAGAAATGTGAGAAGAAGAGCAGTTGGGGTAAGGGGGTTAGAGGGGGTGGGTGAAAGAGGGGAAGGTATTTAAGTGGGGTTAGGGGATAAGTGTAACTCCAGAAGTAAACTAGTACTAGACTGCTAGTACAAGAAGACTTCTGTTTATTTTTTTCTTCACTCTTTTTTTTAATTCCAAAAGATTAAAATGGAAAACAATTAAAATATGGTACGCCGTTTAAGTTTGGAAAATTTATTGAAATAGGACATGCGCTCCGTCGTAGATTTGGTTCCATAAAAAAATCTTATAATTTTGGTCTCATAAAAAAATTTTGGGCAATCGTCAGATGTTTAAATAAATAAGACTTAGCGATCACCAGGAGTTTATCTCCGGTGGTAGCCATGAACATTTCCTAACGAGGGTGCAAAATCGTATGACTTTTTCTTATAGGGATCAAAATTGTAACAGCAGCACCAAATGCGTCTGCTTCGTTCAAAAAGTTGTTTTTAAGTTTAGCTCAATGAGTTTATTCCCAATATCATGGTGTGGTGTCTATGTTAATCTTTCCGATTTTGGTGACTGACTAAAATAGAAACTAGAAGAAGAGAGATATGCATCTTTCACAAGATAAAATGGAATGTTCGACTCTGTGGTAGTTAGGGGTGAACATAGGTCGGGTTGGTTCGGTTTTTTCATTTACCAAATCAAACCTATAATTTCGGTTTTTTAAATCTTTAAGCCCAACCAAACCAATCAAAGTCGAGGTTTTTAATATCGGTCTTATTCGGTTTATTCGGGTTATTCGGTTTTTATTTGTTAACAACAAATATGTGGTGCTTTCTCTCCTTTAGAAGTATAGGTAAAAAGCTCGTATCCAATTGTACAAAAGAAGACAAGTTAAACCAAGTTAGTTCATATTAAAACTGTGTTGAATACATAGAGTTCAAGATTTTCTCCTTTTTCTTTGATAGGCAATTGTAGAGTCCTACAAGAAATGACACTCTCAATCAGACGTTCCAAATATAGATTTAGAGACGTACAATATAGCCCATTCAAATATAGATAAATATTTTCCGGTTAAAAAGACAATAATAGCAGCTCAAATGTTTGAGTGCCAAATTCTTTTGTTCTTAGGAAATTATTTTTACTAAAACGGTTTTTCATTTGTGCACTTAATTTGGGTTCTCGTGTTACTTTTGGGAGGGCTTTGCTCTATGGGCCCTAAGCCTATCACTCATTCTTATTAAAATTAGCTTCGGTAGATGTGTGTTGAAACCTTAAGTTTGTAACATAAGTATATAACTAAGAAAAGCTACTAAATTATTTAGACAATACTTTTCAATGAATGAATTTTATACATATAAAAATTTAAAAGTAACATATATGTTATGTCGGTTTGGTTTGGTCTCGGTTCGGTTTTTTTATGGGTCACACCAAACCAAACCTAATATATCGATTTTTTTTCGCCAACACCAAACCAAGTCAAACCAAACCATAGTCGGTTTTTTTTCTCGGTTCGGTTTGTCGGTTTGGTTCGGTTTGCCGGTTTGGTTTGTACAGCCCTAGTGGTAGTGACACTTCCAACCATATAATTATCAACAAACTCAAATAACGGAGAAAAATCAGACGGCTCACTTACTTTTATGCAGAAAGAAGAGGAGATGAATTCAGTTTTTTCACAATATTTATAGCAAAAGAAAAATGTTGATGTAAAGAGGTACCATTTAAATTGCCGCCTTACAGATATGGTTGTTTTACAAAAAATACTCACTCAAGTGACTGTTTGTAAAAACTCAATGGGAAATTAAAACGGAAGGAAATTTTCGTTACACAAATGGTCAAAAATATTAATATAAATTATTATATTAATATTACTAAATAAAGTTTATTTTTGTTGGTCCAAAAAAATTCATTTATAATAGACAAGCAATCAGAACGGTTGTTGGCATTTATTGGGTCTTCTTAAATTTTCCAAAGACGCACAAGTTTCTCTATTTCTAATCTGGTCACCCATCCCACTTAACTCATGTTAAACTTTCCCTCAACGGCAAATAAGTAAAAAAGAATGGGTTAGTTCCCTGAATAAATACTAGGGAAAGTGCACGAAAGGCCACTTTTGCCACTGATCTTTGGGCACAGGCCACTAATACCAAAACATTTAGTTTGTGGCCACTTTCGCTTAAAAGATAGAACTTCAGTCCAGGGGCCGGATTGAAGTTCAGTCCTTAAAGATTGAACTTCAGTCCATGGCCATATGGATTGAAGTTCACTCCTTAAAGATATGGACTGAAGTTCAATCTTTAAGGACTGAACTTCAGTCCAAGGCCATGTTGACTGAAGTTCAGTCCTTAAAGATAGAACTTCAGTCCAGGGCCATATGGATTGAAGTTCAATCCTTAAAAATGATTGAAGTTCAGTCCTTAAAGACAGAACTTCAGTCCAGGGGTCCTTAAAGACAGAACTTCAGTCCAGGGCCATGTTGACTGAAGTTCAGTCCTTAAAGATTGAACTTCAGTCCAGGGCCATATGGATTGAAGTTCAATCCAGGGCCATGTTGACTGAAGTTCAGTCCAGTCCAGTCCTTAAAGATGGAACTTCAGTCCAGGGCCATATGGACTGAAGTTCAGTCCTTAAAGATGGAACTTCAGTCTAGGGCCATATGAACTGAAGTTCAGTCCTTAAAGATGGAACTTCAGTCCAGGGGCCGTATGGACTGAACTTCAGTCAATGATCAGAACTTAAGTCAATGTTTATTTAGTAAAGGCCCAAAAGTGACCTCTAGTGTAAGACCAAAGAAAATAGTGGCCTCAAACCAAATACCGGTGTTAAAAGTGGCCGCTGGGCGAAATTCTTACATAAATACTTCAAGAGTCCTTTTGCTCAATTCTTCTCCAATGAGTTTACAATAATATCATTATACTCACAAGTAGGGGTGAACATTGGGATATATCGATTTTTCAAATCTATAAACCAAACCAAACCAATATAAAATCGGTTTTCTCGATCTCGATTTTTTCGGTTTTTTCGATTTTTTCGATTTTTATTATATAAAGTCTCTACAACAAATATGCAAGTGTTGCTTTCAAATATTTCCTACAATCAACTATCGATGTATGATAGTTTTAGACAATTAGACATCAAGAATTATTACATATACATCCTAATAAGATAATGAAAAACAATGTACGTAAATTAGAAAACTAAAAATGGAGAGACGCGATATAAATGAGTTGAGTTAGTTTTATTTTTTTCCTTAATCAACCGTGTAGTATGTTGCTTGTGTGCTAGTATTTAGATGATAATTTAGTGATATTGATTCTTGATAATATATAGAAGATAATTACTTAAATGTAATTAATAGAGATAATGTAATTGATCATCCATTCCCTTATAAATAGGCACATCTAATGCTTAAAGATTTCTTCAAATCTATGGCTAGAAAATATGGAGTATAATTAGTTTAAGTTTATATAATATAATAAAAAGAGTATGAGTTTATTTAGTGTTTAATACTCACTTGAGTGTTATGCCATATAAAATTTCTTTAAAATCATATGTAAAGAAGTTCACAATGAATATTTTTATGTATAAATGTGTAAAAATAATATTTATAAAATATCGGTTTAGTTTGGGTTCAGTTCGTTTTTTTTTTTGGTAAAACCAAACCAAACCAAATATGTTGGTTTTTATTTTTCCAAAACCAAATCAAATCAAACCTAACCACGAGTCAGTTTATTTATTCGGTTCAGTTTGGCTCGGTTTACCAGTTCGGTTTGTACACCTCTACTCAGAAGTAAGTCAAGGAGGAATAAGAGTCGTTGTTCTGAATATAATAGAACGTTAACCTTGGTCATGCCATATGTGCAATTTAATGTTATTTGGATTTGTAATAGTGATTATATCCGATAAATATGCTATTTCGCCTACTTTAAGGAAAAATATGATCATTTTTCAAAAATAAGATACCCAACTAACGTAACACAAACCACCCTTCCAGACTCATCGTCCATACTTTAATTAAAACCCCCCATCCCTTCTTTTCTCATTCTTCTTCTCTCTTCATCCAATTTGTCCCTTTAATATCGGAAGAGTGCACGAATAGCTTATTTTTAATGCACCATTTAGATTTTAGCAGTTTATAAAAATTATTAAGTTTTTACTCACCAGTTTGAACTTCAGACTTTCGTGTCTTAATTTCAAACCTTCAGAAGTTAGCCATAGGCAGCTTCCAACTTCAAACCTTCAGATTTCAAGTTGGGCATGACAACTTCAACCCACAAAATTTGAAGTTAGGCATAACAACTTCAAACCACAAACCTTCAGGTTTGAAGTTGGGCATAACAACTTCAAACTTGAAGATTTAAAGTTAAGCATAGCATCCTCAGACCTCAATACTAAAGCATTCAAACCTCACCACTATACTCAACCAGTTTTAAGGTCTACAACGATTGCAATTAGAAGCACAATTGATAGAAAAGATTTAGAGTTTCATATAGTGGGTGCTCTATTGTGGCACGGGGGCGGGGGACAAAGAGGACCCAATTAAGGCGTTATACATACATCATCTGGATGCATTAAAGAAGAGTGATGTTGTGGGTGAAATCACTACACGGTTCAACAAGAGAAATGCTTGTTAATGGGCAGCCAAAGACAGACCAAATTAGGCTATTTCTGCATGATTATATTGTACTTGCTAAAACCTAAATGGAAAAGTAAATTAGGCTGTCGGGCTAAATTTTTACTTTAATATCACTGAACTTATGACTGGTTACTCAAAAGATTAGTCCAGTAAAAAACTCATAAGATCTTGTTAGATAGCCAAGTAAGCATATGCCATTGAAATGTCAAAGTCCCTTTCAACCATCAAAACCAAATATTTGTATACTTAAAATAAGTACATTTAAGATCAACATAACTAAAAGTGAGATTTGCAATATTTTTATGCTATACTATGCTATGGTATGCAGAGAGATGTCGCGGTCGTTAGACCCTCGCGACAGTTTTAGGTGATTCAAAACCCTTCAAGCACGGAAAGAAATAATCCCTTCAAAAGTAAACAATATTTGGCTATGTACAAACTAACAGGAGTAGAACATGATAATCCAAGCTGACTTATATACTCCATGATCTTTGACAACATTTAAATTGAGTCCATGATTTAAAGGTCCTGATAAGCCAGCAATCGTACACACTTATTCAAGGAGGAAGAAGTACAGAAATTTAGAAGGGATTAATGATGTAACTCTTTTCAAATTTCTAGGAGTTCCACATCTGGAGGACTAGAAAGTTAACTACAATTATTAGGAGTTATATGTTAGGCAGTTTCTTATTGCCAATATAAGTTATTTATCCTTATTCTAAAGATGGATACTCCCCCACCACAAATTCAGAGAGTGACCCTTCTAGCAGTGATTTTTTCGATGATGAACCATGTGAAGTAAATTTTAGTACAGATGGAGAGCACGAAGTGCTCATTTGTGAGAGAAGAATAGTACTTGATAGAATGAGGGAACTCAACCCGACATTTTACAAAGCATTCCGTGAAACAAGATGGAGTGACATCTTCACAAGAAGATTAGGAGCAGTTGTTGTAGAGCTAGTTCTGGAATTCTATGTTGCACTGAGTGAACAACAAGAACCAGAATGTATGCTCGAATGCAGGGGTGTAATAGTGGAAGTATCAGCAAGAGCATTAAATTAACACCTTCAAATCCCAAACTCTGTTCCTAAAGAATATATGGCCAAGTTGGCTATGAGGGAGAAAATGCCAAGAAGGTGGTTGATTCCCATTATAGGGTGAGAGAAGAGGCCAACATGGAGTAGAGTTGGTGCAATAATTACAATTCAAGATCTTAACTTTGAAGCCAAGGATTGGAATGCTATTGTGAGCTCAAGAATCTTACCGACAAGAGAGAGCCACATAGTTACCCTCTAAAGGGAAATTATCATTGGCTGCATTATGAGCGGGGGTACCAATTAATCTGGAAGTTGAAATGGTGCAAGTGATGTTTGATGCTGCAAAAGCTGGTGATGGCTATTTTCCATACGCCAACACCTTGACAGATTTTCTAACGGGCCAGGGGTGTGAAACTTTGGATAACAATGACTATGAATTTGCAGAAGGGGTTTTAATTTGTATACAATTGAAGATGAAAACAACCCACTTCACCCAACACCTGATGCACCCACTCACGGGGCAACATCATAAGATGATCGACCATCTTCTTCAAGAGCTCCTCAACCTCAAGTGCATCAAGCTGAAGCTGCTATTGCAAGTCTTACTCGGGAACTCGAGGAGCTACAGGGCAAGATGCAAGAGTTTGGAGTCCAATTGTGCAATATTCCAAGGATGCATCCACCTATACCTTCTTCATGTAAGGTCAATCCACTAAATTTGACCAACTAAGTGAGGCCATCGATGCACACACAAAAGACATCTTGAAAATCAAAAAGTGTATTCATGTGTTTGCAATCACGCATCAAGATATGACAAACAGCGTGAACATATTGTGGAGTGAAAGGGAGCAGAGATAAGAAGGGTCAAACCATCCAACAGCCCCAGAAACTACACACTAAATGAATATGAGGAGAATGCAAGAAGAGGCACTTGGAGATTTGGATGTGCTAAGAAACAGGGAACTTGACGAAGAAATCCAAATGGATATGGCTAGAATGGCCTCAATGGAAGAAGCAATGAGAGCAAGAGCAGGGAGAGGGCAAGGAAGTTGACAAGCCCCAAGAAGACATGTTGAAGGCAAGGGCAAAGGAATTGCCCGAGATGAATAGGGAGTTCTTCTCTCCCTTTTTGTGTTATTGTGTTTAGTTGCTTTGGGACATAGCAACTTCTCATGTTGGGGGTGGAGTAACTTATCTTTTGATCGAAATGTCCTAAACTATTTTCATATTATGTTTGTTTTTATGTTTATATGGATGTCTAACTTAGGATGTTTAATGTAGGATATTTTTGTGATGTTTATATTTATATTCTTGTCTTTAGTTATGTCTTTAAATTCATAGTGTAGTTGTTGTTGATATCATATGAAGAAAAAAATCCAAAAACATTGAAAAATGCAAAAACCTAAACAAACTGAAAGATTGTGAAAAAATCTCAAAAAGAAAAAGATTTCGAAGATACTCCCGTGAACTACGCTTAGGGTGTTGCCTTCTCTCCTCTGATTCGCACTTGTTGCGATACGTAGGCAACCCTCGTTAAACTCATTTTTAATTGAGCCCCAAACAACAACCACCCATTGTAAATACCACTTTTGTGAATAGCCTTTAATTGGTAAATAACCTTCTTGGTTTTCTTTGACTCGGTTCTTTTCCCAAGAATGCAATTCTTTTGAACCTGGTACTTTTTAGGACTCTAATAATAGAAGTGTCATCCTTATTTTGTGACTTGTTTGATACCAACACATTAGGAGCACACATGAGAAAGTTTGTGGATTGTTTGTTGAGAGTTGCACCTATAACCTTTAGGTTCTTGTGATGACTTTATGCATGTGTAGTATAGGCTAGATACTCACCTTAAGTGTTAGAAAGTTGATGTTCTTGTCTCTTGTCCCGTATGCTAGTGCGGTGAGTTTTTACTTAAAAGCTTGTTAATTGCATATGCATGTTAGAACTTGGTTTGTGTGTCCTTGAAAATGAATAAAGTGTCAATTTAGTGGTTGGATCTGATGATAGGCATTTCTTTGACCCGTTTGAGTCTTTCAAGCCACCAAATGAAATTAATCCTCCATTAGCCAATTCTGAGCCTTAATATCATTTCTTTTGATAGCCATGTAATTAGCCTGCGACAATTCTAAGTGCTTAAATAGCACTAACCCTTCTCTTGGCCCTACCTCCTTGAGGCATTGAAAGACATGTAACCTAGACTAAAAGTCTAAGTTTGGGAGAGGGGAACAAAGAAATGAAATCTAAGTGGCTCTTCGAAAAGGAAGATGATTGTATAAAGAAAAGTTGCAAAAGAGGAAAGGAGAAAATCAAGAAAAGTACAAAAAAATAGCAAAATACAAATTGAAAAGACAAAAATAGAAAGAGAAGCAAGTGAAAGAATAAGAGCCATAAAAGCAAAATCAAGAATGAAAAATGGGAATAAGAGCTAAAATGTGAAAAGAAAGCTCAATGTGAAATTTTTGCAAAGATAATGTAGTGCCCAAGGAGGGAATTTAGTCACTCTTTGTCCAAATTATACCCTACCTTTATCCAAAAGCCTACATTACAACCTTAGAAGTCCTATTTGATCCTCCATTAATTGACATGAAAGGAAATGAAAAGTGACACTAAAGCCAAGCCTATGACATTGTATGTGCTTAACTTGCATTCATTTTTTAGAGTGAGAGGTTAAAATTGAGGGTCCCTTTTGTTTGCATTATATTGAGAGATAGGGATCCATTCTTTGTGGTGAGAGCATTAAGGGACTTGAGACTTGAAGGTACAACCAAGAAAGCCTTATGTGAGTTGAGAAAGCAATTGTGCTATACATGCTCTAGTCCCCACTAGAAGCTTTAATAGATATAGTTGTGACTATGGCTCTTGTGAATTGATTGGTTAGATTCTCATGTGTGAAATTAAGTGGTAGTATCAACCGAAGTTATAAACTTCTTCTTATCTCATCCCATTATTGAACTCAAACCCGGTGCCAAGAAAATGAAACATGAGAAAGTTCTTAATGTTCCTTGAGGACAAGCAAAAGCTTAAGTTTGGGGGAGTTGATGTGTTGGTGTTTTGTGCATATTCGCAACTCTTTTCAACTACTTTTTGTGTCTTAAAGCTTTATTATTTGAGTGAATCTTATGTTATTCTCTGTGTTTCAGGTGATTACAAGAAATTGATATACAAAGCTAAAGGAAATGCGAAAAAGAGCAAAAACAAGTGCACTTTGGCTACAAAACTGGAGAACACAGAGATAAGGCCGCAACTGGATCGGCGCCTCGCAGAATAAGAGGCTCAAGAGGTTAGCCATCTGCCAAAGGATGAGAGAGTTCAGGCCTTCCAGCCTACCAAAGGGCGGGTCGCCGACCAAGATGTTGAAAGCAAGCGGCGACCCCGCAGAAGAAGAGGCGCCCCCGCCACTGTTCACAGAACATCTGAAAAATCTGCGAAGCTCAAGAGTTGCCCGCAACATAAAGGGCTCCCCGCCGAACCTGCATCGCAATTCAAAAGGAGCAGTTAGTAAAAGAGGTCATCGACGAGTTGGCAGCTGATAAGGCTACCCGCCGAATAAGAAGCGGCCTGGCGCAAAATAAGGAAAATGGAAAACTTGTAAATAATAGACTAGTTTTGAAACCCATGCCTATAAATAGGCTGTTATGCCTCCGAAAAAGAAGAACCTTTTTGAGCTTAGAATATCACTTTATATATTTTTGAATATTCTTGGGAGCTAAGGAAAGGTTTCAACTTGGAATTTATTGTAAGGATTTCATTGTCTTTAATATATTTTTACATGATTCTTGTCATTTCATCTTCTACTATGTGTGTATTAGACCCTAGCATGAGTAGCTAAACTCATACTAGGAGTTTATTCATGAAAACCTGATTATCTTAGCTTAAATCTTGTACTTAATCTTGTAAAATCAATGGGTTAACATAAATTTAGCTCTCCATCGTACTTTCTTAACTATGGTTTAAGGCACGACCGTACTTGAACCTAACCCTACTTTATTTTTATCACCCAAAAGGGGTTGAAGGCGTAGGTTAATGGAGACTAGCGAGAATTTGGATTACATTGGTTGCGACCTATCCCATCTAAAGGGGAAGACCTAAAAAGGTCATCCCCGCTCGGGTCTTTGGACTAGGGTTCTAGTCCTTCATTATTGACCCTAACGGGTTTGGTGAAGAAAATCCTCCCTATCCCGAGAAGGTTTTGAGGAGTACATTAGAAGTCCGACCATTGATGTTACCCATGAGATTTGTAAGGTTAATGCAAGTATTTAGTTATGAGAATCTAGTTGGATTGGGTAAACCCCTAGCTCATTCTCATCGTTTACATCAATTTTAAGTATTTAGTTGCTTTATGATTAGTTATAGTCGTAGTTAAACAATTCCACTTTATTACTTAGGAATACACGGACAATTCTTTAAACCCGTTAATATTCATCCTAAGTCTAATAGATTATTTCGCTAAACTCCCTGTGGAAATCGACCCCGACTCTTTTTGGAGACTATTACTTTTGACGACCGCCTCATACCCCTTGCGGTGAGTGGATTGAGCCTGGATCATGTCGCTCGTTGAATTATGAATAGCAAACTCGGCGAGACAAAGGCCTATGTTACCATTGTGGAAAAAAATTCAGCCCTGGCCATCGCTGCAAAATTGGGACTTTTTGCTCTTTTGGAGTCAACGCAAGAGGAGAATGATGCTCACAGTATTGAAGATGGCAACAAGAATGAAGACATGCCTCCAATTGATTTTGCAAAAATTTATTTCCAGGCAATTTTGGGTATAAAGGATCAACAACTTTGAAGCTTCGAGGCACCCTTTATGGGCGTAAAGTGTTGTTGGTGGTGGATAGTGACTCTACACATAATTTTATAGCAGATGAAATTGTCACGGAACTTGGACTAGCAGTCCAACATATTCCTACCTTTGGTGTTCAGATAGGAAATCGTGAAACTATCAGATGTAACATAGTTTGTAACAGTTTGTCCGTGGAACTTTCTGAGTTGGTCATAATGCAAGATCTTTTTCCTTTATCCATTGGTGGTGCAAACTTGGTGTTGGGTATACAATGGTTGGCATCAGAAAACACGTTACAGGCTAATTGGTATGAGATGTTTCTAATTTTTCAGTTGAAGGGGAAAAATTACAAGTTGCAAGGAGTCCCTTAGAAAACACACAACAACGTCATTCCAAGTTAGAAATATATCTCTTTTCAAATTTCTAAGAGTTTCACATTTGGAGGATTAGAAAGTTAATTACAGTTATTAGGAGTTATATGTTAGGTAGTTTCTTATTGTCAATGGAAGTTATTTATCCTTATTCTAAAGGTTAAGAGTAATTATATATGTCTATTATATAAATAAAGACCTTAGTATTGTTGTAAGACACTGACATTATCCATTTTAATTGCAGATGTATTATTCTATGCGATACGAGATGCTTGTGTCATAGCAACAGATTTTTTGTCTCTTAATTCTTCTCTGTTTCTATTAGGTCCATGCACCATCTGATTAATCTAATACCCTAAGAGATTTCAGTTTCAACCAAACAAACATTAACAAAAATGAAAGGTGAACATTTGAACGATACAAACTTTATTTGGGCGTTAAACTTTTTTGAAATCTTCAAGTATACAATTCAAATAAAGAAGGGTTCCTAATCAATTCATAGCAATTCCTAAACAATTCATGGCAACCAAAATCCATTATATCTACATGCAAATGACCCGAAAAAAATAAGGTTCAACATACAAATTGGTCAATGAAATATTCAAACAGAGATTTCCATGTCCCTAATGTGTATCCAGAACAATCTATATAGTAGTAACCAGCACCTGCAAGTCACTAATCACTGTGCTAGATTTGCCCAACACATTACAGCTTTACACTAGTGTACACTCTCCTTCAGTATTCACAAGTTTTGAGGTATCTTTTTCTGTTATGTGGCCTTGGGGAATAAGGAAGACTATGTGATCATCGAAATCACATTTTGAGGTCCAAGCAAAGACATTAACGCATAATAGGAGATCAAAGCAGATGAAATGAAAATACAATGACAAGATGGGTTACTCATTGTCTGCATAAGCTATCAAAACTCATCCCTCCACACACCCCACCAGACCCAAAGAGAAAATAAAAGGCACAGATCCACATGTATTAATTAAATACGTATTGGTTTGTGATTTTGTTCGATGGTAATTGTGGGGAAATTATAGAGAAAAAGCAAAGAGGCTTTTCAAGGAAGTGTAAGATGCTCCCTCAGTAAATATCAACTATAATGACTCTCTTTATTTGTTGGACTCAATTGAAGCACTCATCTAGTACAAGGACAAATCAGAAGTAGTACTTCGTTATACAACAAAAGAAGTTTCAGTGAGTTATAGATAATGTGCATTCTCCTTACGTATGTTTTATATAACAAAACCATATCAGCATGCATTAGAAAATGAGCTCATTTGACATTACCCAGCCCGTTTCTTCGGCTTTTGTTTCTGGTGTCGACTAACTTTGCAATCTTCCAATATCGACACCAAACTCAATTACAAGTAAAGCCAAGTTCACTTGACCAATAGTACAAAACAGAAAAGAAATAATCTAGAACTTCTAGCTGCAAAAGTTCTCAACCCATCATACAGAAACAACTTCTGTTTCTCATATTTCTAAGCTAGTGTCTAGTTAATCTTCTTTCGGAAGCAGCCTCTCCACCTTCTATTTCTCATATTTCTAAGGTGTGCGTACATCTCACCCTCTCCATACCCTATTTGTGGGATAACACTAGGTATGTTGTTATTGTTGTTGTTGTTGCTGTTTAGTTAATCAAACTGTCAGCCATAACTGAGAGTCTGAGAACAAAATCCATTGAGTTCCATTGTTCCAATGATCCAGCTTAGTCACTAATGAAAAAGCTAGAGCAGAGCACCTGGAATCTTAGTCACTGTAACTCTTGCTCGTTCTGCCCGCTTTAAATTTTCGTGAGCACCATTATAACGTGTATGATCCTGATATTCAAAAACTAATCAGACTTTTGCCAATGCAAATTTTTGTCAACAGTATAACAAAAACCTGAAGTTACTAGAAGGGGCTATCAGTCGGAATGGAGATCTTCGATCACCTAATGACACTGGCTACAGGAAATCAATGACTCAATTCTTGCTTATCAGGTTATAATCTTCAAGCCAGTTTTCTTCATCATAAGATGAAAAACTACAGCTCTTTCCTATCCATAATTTCTTTTGGGCTTAAGCTTCGGCCTTTGCTTTATATGTTTGTGCTTTTCTGCCAGGGGTTCACAAGGGTCAACAAAACTTTCAAATGGAGATTAGACTCATTTCTCTGCATGGAAGTTCAGATGAACATAGCATTTGTGTTTGATTCACTGGTATATGCACTCTCTTCTTCAATTGTCCCTCTCATTGGAATCATTATTTGTGTTAGATCACTCGAGGATAAAAACAATGAGGAAAGAAATGGAAAGTAAAGAAAGAACAACAGAACAAGAGATAGGGAAAAATTAAAAGAGGTAGGAAGTGCTTGCGCACCTGTTTAATAACCTCCAATGAAGGAACAAAGGAACAAGAGATAGTGAAAAATCATGTTTTGAACTGACATGACTTCGAATACTTGTCAGCAAGCGAGAGACAAGAAATCAATATCGTACTTAGCTAGGATGTCATCTCCATTTTTTCATAAAGAAGTGACTGAACCAGATCTTCAGCCTCCAGCATATTAAGGAACCTTTTGGAACTGAAGGCGGATAATGGGAATTACCAAAATGGACAAAGAATTTTAGGAATCTTGTTTCCATTCACATCATGACACACATAGACTCAATTTCTAAGGACTCGACCTGTATACTTCGTCTGATATATAGTGTGGTTATGGTCATTGATACTCAACTCAACCAGAATACTAACCTTTTTGATACTTACTACTGTTCTTCAACAGATACATTAATTTTCTACAGTACCTACATAACCTTACTCATAACTCCAGCTTTTATGTGTTCAACCAATCATTTTGCCTCTACCACGTTTTGTCATGTGTTCTAGAGAGGCTAAGGATAGAGGCAAGTTGAACGAGTCCACTTGAGATTCACTTAGAAGCCCTGTTTAAGACAGAAGAAAAATGTGAAAAATCAAAATCAATAAAGTATGATCTATACTTAATTATTCTGCTTGTGCATTATGACATACTTACTCGACTTGTATTTTACCTCTTTCAAATCAGCAGTATAGAAAAGAAAATAATAGATAAAAATATACTCACTTCTTTCATCATATGCATAAGATATAATCCAAGAAAAAGTTGAATGAAACACCAGCACTAACCTGTGACTTCACAGGGGTAGCTGGCAGGTACTGCACAAAGTGAATAAAGAGATATTATGATGCTAACATGAATTAGCTGGTATTTTTTTATACTTCGGGTGGGATGATAAGAGTCATGCTGTCCATAGGAAATGTTAGGAGAAAAACTGTCACCATGATTATATCCACTGAATGTATCAGTGTCCTCTTTGTTTTCATTGCCTTGCTTGGTAAATCTCACATGTAAAAATATAATTTCCTGTCAAAGAAATCTAAGCTCATTTTTCATTTATGCATTTGTTCTTTTGCATCATACTACTTGCCTTGGGCCCTTCCCTCCGGACCCCTGCGCTATTGTAGCAGCGTGGGGGAGTTTGTCATAATTGAGATAGCTTTTAGCATTGCAAGAGATATTATGTACTAAACATAATTTAACAATGAAAAGAGCAACACATTGATGAATTTAAAGCCATTACATTGATGCCTCGACATCTACCATAACATGGTGACAAAAGCTAACGACGGAGCGGAGGTTTATATTCTCAAGGACTTTACTAGAATAACAGAAAGTTCTACTACAAGAAACAGAAACATCAAAGTCCCTAGCCTTGAACCGCCTTGGCCAACCCAAAAGCAGCAGCAGATGCAACTGCTCCAATTAGTGCTGTCTGGAAAGCGCTCCTAAACGGTCTGCTTCCAGTAAAGTGGCCTTTGGCATAGCCGAAGATTAGAAGGGCCAGCAAAGTTATGAAAACAGAGGCGACGACAGCCTTTCTTGCAATTGGAATGAACATGTATGGAAACAGAGGGACTAATCCTCCCAAGATGTAAGCAATGGCAATGGTAAATGCACTCTGTAGTGCTCTTCTTGGATCTGGCTTCTCCAAACCTAGTTCAAATCTGCCATTCAATAAAATGGTGTTGTTATAGTTGGTCCATGTCGTAAACTAAAAGGCCAGATCAATAGCTAAATGAAATAGAAGCAAAAAAATATCATCGTATCCATAGTTTTGACAAATGCAAATTAATAACCAACTCTATCAGGAAATAGAGACAACTAAAAAGAAACAAAGGAGATATTGACAGTTAACAATATTCTTGCACAGACTCAAGAAGGCTTCTAACAAAAAGAACTTTGTTTAAAAGATCTGTTTGAGATAGAAATTTTCAGCAACTTGTATAGAGACCATTTAATTCTACCTTCACTTTTAAATGAACCTTGTGGCAATCATCATATGATCCTAATCACTTTTTACCATCTTAAGTAATTTCATTTCGAACATTCTCACTGTTAGTTTAATTTTTTTTCTGGATTAATCAAGGCCTAAAGCCTCTCTGGGGCTACGATGATCAAATAAACCAGAAAGTTTAACTTATCCCTCCTATTGAATGAATAAAGTACAAGAACAGGACCAAAAGGAGCACTCAGATGGCTAAATACCAAATGGAATGGAGGGACCATAAAAGAAAAGCTAGAACTGATTCAAAAGGGTATAGCTCCACTTTGAGTGGCCTGCCATTAAGTAGGCCGGGATAAGGTCCCGAGATCATGATTTTTTCAATGATCCAAGTGAGACTCGATCGAATGCCGACTTCTTTTCCTCGAGACTCAGATGGAACTTACATACTTCCATGTCTCCCTATGGCTCTAAGGCAACACCAAACTAAAAGGGCTCCTTTCGTAGGTGACGAAACTTAGACTACTGAAATCGTCGACTACCAATTTGGTTTTCTAACCATTACTACATACTTATAGAATCTTAAAACTAGAAACTTGACTATCTTGAAAAGAATTAAGAAATCATAAAATCTGTGCATACATCTGTTAATCTTTTTTCAACTCTCAAACCAACAGCTAATGGACTTAACAAAAATTAGAAACTGCATTAACAAATCAAGTATACGAGTAAGGTAATTAGATAATTATGAGGGATGCATCGTCAGACCAATAGCAAGCAGAAAAAGAGAAATTATAATAGACTCACTTCATCATGAAGTCAAGCCATGCCTGTGGGTTCTTCCTCAAAGCATTCACCACTGGTCCATATTCATGGGGTTGAATCCCATATTGTGACAAAATTTCTGCAATCTCCGCTGCTTCTGCAATTTATGATTATATACAACAAGCTATTTGTCAAATCAAGTAGTCTTGCCAAGTTTGCTAGTTAACTCATCATCTCATCTACACTTCTAAAAACTAGACATAATAACCTACTTATTTCCTGAATGTACTAACCAATATATTACTTTCCTTCACAGTACTAGTAGCTAAAATTCAATCTATATGTCTTATAGGTATTCAAATTCAGTATCGTGAGGGACAGAGAAGAGAATCTCGATCGGGTAACAAGTAAATTAAATGTGCCATCCTGAATGTAAGCATAGGGGATTCTAATTTTCAATGGACTGTCTACAATAATTAAAATAACATAAACATGACAAATTAAACCTCTAAGATAGCTGTGCCATGAGAAGTACTATATATACCTGTATCTGGTACAGAAATGATCTCTTCTTCCTCCCTCTTAAGCTCTCTCATATAGTGATCAGACTCACTCTTGGCAGCCAAATAACTGCAATTCATGAAAAGAGAATGCATCAATGATTAGAGTATAAAAGATTGATCAAATAAAAGGAAGCTGTTCCAAGTGCCTATACGTCAATCAATCAGCCAAAACTCAATATTTAAACAAGACTATACAAAAAAGTACTACAATATAAGTTGCAGTTCTTCTCATATCAATCTTAAAATGTTGTTCAAAGCGAAAAAGTACACATAATCTGAAATTGAGGGAGTAATTCCAATGGTTTTTTTTTTTCATTACAATAGTGTCCGGGCAACTTTTCTACCGAGTTTCGGTAATCTTACACCGACACAGGTACTCAATAACTCCACCCACCATCGTTTAAGCAGATGGGAAGAAATCACTCAGCGATCACAGATTTGAACCTGGTCTCCAATAGTTTTTACTCACTTTATTCACCGTTAGACCGGACACATAAAAAAACACATTAGTAACATAACTAGCGTGGTCCTACAAGTGGGGTCGGCGGAGGGTTAGTTATTATACACGGACACTACCTTTCAAGAGGTAGAGAGGTTGTTTCCGAAAGACCTCGTAACCACTTGTCATTCCGATTACTTCATCCATAAACCTTTTTTTTAATTTCAAAATAGACTCAAGAAAATGGAAAAAAACACATTGAATAGAAGAAAGGAATATAGTAAAAGAATAACGTACCCTCCAAGACCCATGGAGATGGCACCAGCAGCAACTTCAGCAATGCCAGCAGTAAGAATAATAGAAGAAGATGCATTAGCACCTGATAAGCCCGCAGCCAATGCAAAAGGTACAGTTAATCCATCGGAAACTCCAATGATTATGTCTCTTACAATTTCTCCAGCTGTAAAATGTTTCTCCTTGTGATCATGCAATAAAGATTTCTCTGATTCTTCAGACATGTTGGTCTTTTCTTGAACACTACAATGAATTCTGAAATAAAAGAAGAAAGTGGAGCTGCACGATGACGCTTAGGTTTGGCCTTTTATGGAAGTAAGTAAGGTTGTGGCATCATTCAAACAACCCACTATTCCAGTGTAAATCTAACTGAGATTCATGGAAAAAGACGTAAATATATAATACTCTAGTGTTGTATATAATATTAATTCTACCATTAGTATTTTACTTAAAAAAAAAAACCTTATACTCCTATTACCTTAACCAAGAAAGAAAGACAAAAGACGTATTTAAAAGGTCTTTTATTTAGTATGTCACTATTTATTGTTAGTTCCGTAAAAAAAAAAAAAAAGAATGATGTTACTAATATATATTTTCTTTATGTACGCTTTCATAATAACTTAAATTTTTTTTATATATGTTCAAGACAATAAGTTTTAAAATTTAAGATCATACAAATGCTATGGTATATTTAAGAGTGAAAATGTGATGCCTAGCTATTTTGGACACGTTAAATAAGAATTATCCGTCATTTCAAAATTAATTGAGGAATAGCCAAAAATTCGCACGCACACTTACATTACATTAGCGTTGGCAAAACACCCCATACTAGTTGCAGGCTTTTATTCAAAGTCCTATTATTTTATACTTGGATTCATATACCCGGAGCTTTATATATAAAGTCTCAGTATTTTATACTAGGACTTTCAGCACGTTAGTTTAAAGTCCCAATATTTTATATTGGGACATTACTGAGACTTTGAATATAATACTGGGACTTTGAACTAACATGCTCAAAGTCACTGGGACTAGTGTTTAAGTGATCCAAGTGTTTTATACTGGGACTTTGAATTAACAAATCCCAGTATAAAATATTAGGACTTGTCCGAAAGTGGCTGGTCTTCAAACAGTTGTGCACCGCTAGCTAGCTAGTATTCATTTAGAGCGGCGCAAATAGCTACGTGGCTAAATTTTTACTATTTAAGATCCTAATTTCAAATGTTTTCAATTTCAAATACTTAGCCAGATGGCCCCAGTGTGCCTCAGTTTTAAAGTTTTAACCAAATTCTTTTTATTGGTCTTCAAGTTTTAGCCTTTTAGGCCCCATTGCCAAATATGAAGAAAACCCTGAGTCTCCGGAGGTGAATCCTAGCGAATCGCCAGACTTTCTATATGTTCTGGCGATGGGACTCTGTATTCTAGCTATGAGGAGTAACATTTAAATAGTTTTGATATGAAGGCTAGGATTCTGATAGTGGCACGAAAATGTCCCATTTATGCAAGTTTTCTCTTATTTTTTTAAAGAAAAATTTAGTGTAGTTGACAACTCTAATAGCTAAATAACAAAAATAACATACTTTTACAATATTTACAAAATATACCAATAGTTTTACTTAATTACCATACATATCATTTTTTTCATTTTTTTTATTTCCCACTCTCTTAAATACAAAATCCTAATTTTTTTTCTCTCTTTCTCTCCCCTGCTCCAACCATCCACCCATCCGTCGCCGTCCCTCTCACTCTCGCTGGCGAGTAGCCCCGTCGCTGTTGTTGTTCTTCCTGTCCACCGTCTTGTGTTTCCCGTGAGTTTTCGATCTGCTCCTCTCTTTTTTTCTTCTTTTGTATGTGTATACATGTGTATGTGGTATGTATATGTTTGTATTTTTTTAATATAAATCCGTATGTCCTTGTATTTTTTGTATAAAATGTATATAAAACTTTTGTATGTATATATAATTGTTATCATTTAATCACGACTAACTAATAGTATGTATCTCATCTTAATTTAATTAGTCTACTTAAACATGATATTACTCCATCGATTTTATTTTGTTTATCATAATTCGACTAGATATAAAGTTTAATTTAAAAATGGACAATTATAAAAATATACAACTCTAACACCAAATAAACATACTTTACGACTTCACAAAACTTAGCAATAATTTTTTTATATAGCATATACAACTTCCGTTAAAAACATAGAAATGAAGTTTATGCTCCCCCAACTCCCACTGCTTCAGTAACTGTAGCACTGGCGACCGGCCGCCGCCGGAATTGTATTTTTTTTTTTTGAATCTACAAAACGAAACATAAAAAAATACATATATATACATTGAAACTTTATAAAAATTAATGTTTTGAAACTACATATAATCAAACATACACAAACATACGAAAATATACACAAAACATACAAAGATATACAAAAAAAATATACAAATAATTTTTCTACTCTAGACATACACATACACACACATACAACAACATACACATATACTTATATGTTTTCTACGCATTTAGTTGATATATATATAATCAGTTTCTTTCCAAGATTGGGACAACGCATTACTCAAGATTTGTCCGTACTTCACCATGCGCAACATTATTGCCAAAAAGTTGGATAAAAAGTTATTCAAAAAGAAGAATGAAATAGAAGACGACCCAAAAAAGAAGAAAGGTGCTGGAGGGCCACTGACCGGCCACTCATTCTTCAATTCATAGTAGTAGCTACCACTAATTTAAACTACTTACATTTCATTCACAAAAATAAAGTGAAACTGAACATACACAATTTGACATGAACCAAAGTAAATTTCATAACTAAACAAAATGTCTTATCAATAAAGATGTTGTATTTACTAAATAATTTTATTATTATTTAAACTCTATCATCATAATCCTTGTATTACGATCTCAATATAATTGGTTGACAAAGCAAACGCCTCTTACACATAATATAAGGACAATGCCATGAGGAAGACAGGTGCAGCAGATAAAGATACAGAGAAACAAATCCAAAAAACAGGTCACAAGAAGTACAAAAAGACACACGCCCACCACACGCCCATATGACAAATCATCCACTACACACTGCTTTTCCTCAGAATATGCCAAAACTCTATGCACTTGAATAAAAGCTGCTGCATATGCAAATGGATCTCACTTTCAAAACTCTACTTATTGAAGTCATCATAGAATCACAAAAATTGAATATCTTTTTCGTTCTCTTTCAACAACAATCAAATATTCTCACCTAAAAATTGAATATGTTCAAAGCTATTGGATTCTTCATGTGAAACTGAAAAGTTTGTTTCTCCCATGCTTATTTTGAAAAATGATCTTATTACTATTTGAAGAACCAATTATATAAATTTTCCTTTTACTTACAGATGCCCTGGACGGACTTGGGATATGTACTAGTAAACGTCCGGCTCGGCACTTGGAGAACTTGAGCCTAAAAGGTCTAAAATTAATTACTTTTTTTATCATCTCAATGATATACATATTTGTTTATACTCCCTCTTTATACCTTCAAAGCAGGCGAATGCTATAAAGTTTTTACATACTTTTTGAGTTTAAGTTATATATATATATCGTTAATGTAAATACTTTTAATATAAATTTGTCTTATTTTTAAGATTATAGATCTAATGTCTTAAGGAAAGTTCACATGTAAAGACTAATCTGATTTTGTTAAAAATACTTCTTATATTGACGATATACATAACTTAATTCACTTTTTACTGAGAGGGAAGGAGTAATATTTAAAGTACTTTGAATCTCACCTCCAACCTCTTTATCTTTTGGAGATGGAGAATTAAGGTGCTTTGGTTCTTTGAACTTGGAAGTTGGACCAAAAATAAGTAAATTTTCAATCCATCCTAAGAACCCCACAGATGACTAATCACTTGCCGTATATTGCCATGAACTAACCCCTTAATTGCATGGCAAAAAGTTGGTTTACCCCATAATATATGGACAAAGTTCTGGAGAAGGCATCAGCACAACACATAAATTAATGATACAGGTAAGCAAAGTCCAAAAAACAGTTCACAAGAAGTACAAAAAGACACACGTCTCCCACACGCCTATAAGACAAATTAAATCCACTGCCTATTTATCACACACCCCTTTTCCTCAGTAAATAACCCAAATCTATGTACAAGATAAAAGCTGTAGCAGATGCACAGAGCTCTTTGTTTTAGGATATTAGCCACTGCATGCATTCTGAAAAAATATGAATTTGGCTCTGCTCAAATATCTCAGATCAGTACGGATCAGCAATCGAGGTTTTTATCAGTAGTTTGATCATTTAGCAAACAAACTTATGTGTTTGGACAATATTTGATGGAGTATTGGAAAAAAAATATTTGAAATTGAAGTTAAAAGGGAATTTAGAAGTTTGTGTTTGAAAATGTAATTTCACTTGAAATTAAGTTAAAATTTTGTGATTGAAACCATTACTTCAAGAAAATGTCATCGCAATTTTGATTGCACTATTTTCGTAAGAAAAATTGCTAATATCGTCAATAAATACTTAACATATGATATATATTGAAGCTTTTAGCCTGTTATTATGTTATTAAAGATGAAATAGGAGTAGTACATTTAGAGAATACTAATATCAAAACGTTTTTCTTAAAACGAACAAAGTAGGAATTTAGAATTCCCGTGAGATAAAATGAAACAAATATATAATCTAGTATCAATAATTAAACAACAATATTAATAACAATTATATCAATAATAATGGCTACATTACTTCTTCAAAATTCAATTATATTACTACTACTTTAGAAGAGAGAGTTGAGCTGGCTGCTTAGCCTGGGTTAAGGGTATATCGGGAATTTCACTTAGTATATGCATATGTTCAACTGTACGGTCATTTCTTTGAGGTTGTACCTTCCCCGTAATATTCCAAAAAACCCAGAAACTTTTTACAATTTCTGCATCTATGGTCAGCCTTAACCAGATACTCCAAGGGTATTTTAGGTAGTTAAACTATATTATGCTTAGGCTTTTTGTACATATCGAATAGATAACTAAAAGGACTAATTAAATTCTAAAATTATCCTCATTCTTTTTACCCAATCCCAACCTATGTCCTGTAGTTAAGGATATACATCCGCTGAACTTTGGTCATTCCAAAGAGATCAGCTCCAAACTTCTTAGAGCTTATCAGTTCCTGTAAGAGGAATCAATACCTCATCATTGCCGTGAGTTCTCTTCCTTCATCCTATTTGCTTTGGCTCTTCTTTTGTTTTTTTTTCTTCTTTTGGATGAAGTAATGGTGTTGTGCATTTTTCTTTCTATTTCATATTGTTTGATCGTATAAAACAAAGGAGAAGATGGGTAAATCAGTGTCAAATTATGTTGACTATTCTTCTTGTGTAGTTGGTATTATTGTTATCCCTCTTATTGGTATGACTTCACGCATGTTATTTTTTTATTTCGATATTTTTGCTTACTGAATGTTTGATATGGTAAATTTGTGCATCGAATTTCTTTATACTATTCATAGCTTTTTCCTGCTGTAGATTTGTTTCTCTTGTTAGTAATAGATTTCGGGCGAAAATAAAATAGAGGAAGTAAGGAAAGAGAGCCAGCTCGCTGAAGTGTGTCCTTTGTCCTCTTTCCGTAGTTGCGTTAATTAATTTATGAGTGATAATTAAACTGTTAACAAATGATTTGATTTGTAAGTAGTGTTAATTAAATATGAAAATAAGCTTCTAAAAGTTAAAAGTAAGTTGCTAATCGGATTTTGTTGGCAATAACTAATAATGATGTTGAAAATGTGTGAAATTGTCGCTATATATTTGTCTTTCTTCGATTATAGACTGCTCGCCCGTGTCCTGAAATCATCTCTTTGTGTCGGTGATGATGCTTTTGGTTGGTGTTTTGATTCAGCAATTTGCACCTGTTTTTAGCTTATTCAAATATTTCTTAACACTAGCAAAATTACTTTTTTACCGCGCCTGCATCACTTTTTTACCATGCCTACATCACTTTAAGTTTGTTGCTCAATGACTTAACTTGGAATGCACATATTATTTAGTAGTGCTCTATAATCTGCTTTTATTTTGCTGTGTGATGTTGGACCGAATTCATGTAACAAAATAGAATTTGTAATCGGCCATAAAAATGTGGTCTCGAGAGTCACTGAGGAGAATCAAATATATTTTGGACTGCTGCAATTTAACATCTAATATTACATAAAGAAGTACTCAAAGCAGTTATCCAATTAAAGTTGAAAATACAAGATGGTGTAGATGAAAATAATGTTATCAGTTTTAGGCCACCTAAAAGAAAAGAAAGGGAGAAATTGAAGGAACACCTGGTTCCACTTTTGATGTGCAGGAAGTATAGACTTAGTTGAGAAAGAAGGTTTAATGACTTCACAAATGGTACTTCTTAGTCAACAATCATTTGCAGCTTTTTCCCTAATGAAACACTTCATTCCAATCTTCATTTTGGCCATCTATCTCACTGCTCTCTGCTTTTTCTTATCCTTTAGGGGTCTTTCGGGTTTTGCACTTTGATGATGTTGATATTTGTAGACAGCTCTGGTTACTTCTCCATAGTAGGTTTGAACACATTAGTATTACAAAAAGAAGGCACATTATACTATATTTCTGTAAGTTGTAGAAACCATCTTCTGACATGTTTACTCCTATGTTGCTTTTTGGTAGTAAGCGTACTTGATTGGTCTATTTTGCCTCCTTGGGCTTTACCTTCAAATTTTTGCAACACATCCTCTCTTAGTATATGTACTTTTTAATATTTGATATGCTTTCAGGAATTAGTCCTGGTTGAAAAACTTTGGTAGAGTTCTTCGCACTAAGTTGATAATTTCGGGAAGTTATGCAACAATCTACCCAGGAAGAAGAAAGCAAACAAGTTTATCCAAGATCTGTGTTTGTTGATTACGTGAAGTTGTATGCTGAAGTTTCAGGCCAAAGAGCAATGTTTTGAAGGCATGAAAGCCATGAAAGTTGGCTGATTTGTTTTTTTTTTAATGATCTGTTTGTGAAGTTTTACAAATCTAGCTAAAAGCAATTTTTGGTTTTCTCTTGTGTGATAAAATCAAGGCCGAAGGTCTATCAGAAACAGCCTCTTCACTTTGGTGGGAGTAAGGTCTGCTTATATCTCACCTTCCCCAGACCCCACTTTTGGGATAAACTGGGTATGTTGTTGTTGATAAAATCAAGCCTTTAACACAAATTTTCTCTCCAATGCATATATAGTAGAGAGTTCAATAGTTTGAGACTAATTTGTTACCTCCCTATGCTTATGCAGCTTCATATATCCAAATTATATAACTACATTATTCCTCAATGTAGATGCTATTTTACGATTGGGCCCGTGCTCTAGCGTGGGCATACCACCACTAGTACAAAATAGAGTATACTTGTTTAAAATCATGGAAAAAAATTGAAAAGTCAAATAGTGTCAGAGATAATGGAACCAAATCATTGTAACGGTTCGCTAAATTGGATAGACCAAAAAAAAAGTCCAAATGGTTCATAAAGTTTGGTTCAACATGTGAAGCACCTAAAGTCCTTCATACACATAGACCATATACCATAGTAGTTTCGAAACTGGGCCAATTGGAATCGAGCTGATAGGACCTTTTTCTCTTCTTTATTTGTTGTTTCCACTTCCCAGTTAATTTACCTACAGTGTTTTGGCTTTTTTATTCTTTTCAGTTCCCGTGAAGGTGCATAATATTTATTTATTTTTTCATTCTGAACCTTATTTAAGTACTCCTACTAGCTCTAATTTTGTAATTCGATAAGACAGTGGATGATATGGTTTGGGTCTGAAACATGATTATGACTACAATTATATGGCCCTTGTTTTATATTATAGCAATATTATTCCACTTTCAAAACATAATTTTTAATTTGAAATAATGTACATAACGTTCAACTAGGGGCGGACTTACATTGGTGGTAGCGGGTGCCACGGCACCCGCTAACTTCGACGGAAACTGTGTATATATTGGTACATACATATAGGAAATAGTACAAATATTTAAACTGGCACCCACAGTAACAAAAGCTCCCGGGGTGCCAGTGGTAAGGGTCCCTGATTCCTCCCAATATGGCACTCAGTATCTTGAAATCCTGAATCCGCCCTGCGTTCAACAAATACTTTCTTCTTATCTTCTCTTTCAAACAAATCTTAGCCTCCCCTTTACCCATTCCACAGCCCATTGCCTTGCACCCCCCCCCCCCTCGCCGTTGTACACAAGCCATTAGAAGAAGAAATGGAAATTGGCTAAGATATTCTTTCTCCAACATGTACTTCACTTAGAAATACTATAGCCATTTATATATTGAATCCAAGCCACTGAAATACATATGGACATTTGGCAAATCATCCAACACCCCATTGAGAGTACTGGACACTTTGTTACTCGAGGAGGTCCTATCCCAACACTCATATAATCTCCTGGGCCGAAGCTGAACAATAATCCGTAGTAAAATTTACACAAAATGACTACCCTAAAAGCTAAATTACAAAAAATACCGATACTTTTAAATATTTATAATACATAATAATAACATAACAATAGTTTCCCATTTTCCCCAAACATAAACTATAATTTCTTCCTCTCTCCTCCACCCATCCACCCACCCCACCAGCCACCGTCACCCTCTCCTTCATCAGCGACCAGAGGGCACCCTCTCATCCCCACTTCCACTGCTGTGACCCCACAACCTCGTCGTTATTGGTGTTGCTGCCGCCGCAGTGCAGCGGCGAGCTGTCCCAATTTGTATTTTTCGGTGGGTTTTCCGGTAGGACTTTCAGATCTGGTTCTTTTTTTTTTTCCTTTTTTCCTTTTTGTATGTATATATTTGTATTTTTTGTGTATATGTAGTATATTTTTGTATTTTGTATATAAATACGTATACCTTTTATATTTTTGTATATGAATGTCTATTTTTCATTTTTTTTTATATATGTATATGTATGTATATATGTGTATATGTTTGTATGATTGTGTTTATGTATGTCTAGAGTAGAAAAGTTGATTTTATGTTTTTTTGATTAACTTTGTATGTGTGTGTATATTTATGAATGTGTATGTGTGTATGGGTTATATTTAGTGTATATGTGTGTAGTTTTTGTATGTTCCGTTTTGAATATCGAAAAAAAAATTAGTGGTGGTAGCGGCCGGAGGTGGCTGTTCGTTGTGGCAACAGCCCCATGGCAGCGATGGGTGGAGAAGATACTGTGTCTTAGATATATAGCCACAACTTGGCCATTGCACAAAACACTCGTGGAAGTTCTTCTTCTACCGCCGAAGTCGATCACTAAATTACCTCTAATTATCAAACATTCTTGCTAGGACAATCATGAACTTTGAAGGAATAGAAAACTGAGTTTCATAAAAAAGCATGGATTTTGAAGGAAAAGACATTGAGCTTCATAAAAAAATACCTGAATTTTGAACTAACCTCCAAATATTATACTGGATTCAAAGTTTCGGTGTAAGAAGTTTCAGTGGATACTCATAAAAAATATAGTCCGTATTTTAAACATGGTTATTTCTATAAAAAACTTTGCAAGCGTTGGTCCCTCATCTAGAGCCCTAAAAAGTGTTACCACGTTAATTTTTACCGTCTCTCGGCCACAGAAATGAAGGCCCATAATGAACATGAAACGTTATACAAGTATTTGCGAGAAATAGACATATCAGGTGTTGTTGTACAGTTTTAATCCATATAAGAAATATTTTATATCAATGGCACCCATCAAGGAAAATTGCTGGCAATCGCAGAAACTTTCTTACGGGGGTTAAATTTGTAAGACTTTCCTTATAGGGATCAAATTTGTGACGAGGCGCCAGAATTGTCCTACTTTTGTAAATCGCCCAAGCTTATAGGAGCTATTTGCATAAATAGACCCTGTTAGAGTGCTATTAAAGTATTATCCATTAAGAATCTAAGATTGAGCATGTGTGGTTCGAATTTTAAGTTCAGAATCGGCTAATGTAATAAACAAATAAACTTAGAAGAGCTCCATATAAGATTGTCCACCAATTTTGATGTCTCATATCTTTAAAATTAAATTCTTATACAAATTTCCTGAAGAGAGTCAACTTAAATATGGGTGGGCGTTCGGTATTTCGGTTCGGTTTTTTGAAACTTCAGTTCAGTATTTCGGTTTTCGGTTCGGTTTGAAGGGTAGAAAAACCCGTAATTTTTATAATTCGGTTCGGTTCGGTTTTTTTAGTTCGATACTTCGGTTCAGTACTTCAGTGTTTCGATTTAAACCAAAGTTTATGGCAAAAAAAAAAAAGCCCGAACAAGAAAATGTATAGCCTATGACTAAGTAGGATAATTTGATCCCCTCGACCACACCATAATTTGGTCTTCTCACTTTCTCTTTTCTTTCAATTTCTTTTAGCTTAAAAAAAATTAGTACTAAAAGTATGACTAATTACAGAAAATGAAACAATTCACCCCCTTCGTACAGTATGGTATTATCATAGCGAAGCTACAATCAATGAAAGTTGATACTAAAAAACTATAATTGTAGATATAAGTCAAATAGGAATATTACTTGATATTTATTAAATTTTGAAAATTCTTAAACACTCTTAGCAAAATTATTGGTTTCGTGAAAGTTGATACTGAAAAACTATAATTGTATATATAAGTCAAATAGGAGTATTACTTGATATTTATTAAATTTTGAAAATTCTTAAACACTCTTAGTAAAATTATTGGTTTCGTCACTTGGCACTGATGTAATTTTGTAACGTCTCAATTTAGATAATTGTGCTATGAATGATTTTTACAAAAAGTAACAAACATTTAGATACTTTATCTCTATTCTGCAAAATAAAAAATAGCAGAACCTTAGTTAAATCAGTCAATATTTAGAATCATGTTACTTACTGACAATGGCTAACTTAGAGATTTAGAAAATATATGGCATGTGTGAAAAAAAAAAATCGGTTTTTCCAGTTTTTTCGGGACCCGAAATTTCGGATTGCCCGAAACCGAAAACCGAACCGAAAAACCAAAATTTCAAAATTTCTAGACCGAACCGAACCGAACCCAAAAAACCGAATTAGTTCGATTCGGTATTTCGGTTTTTTCGGTTTTGTGCCCACCCCTAAACTTAAACAATGCCACAGCTTGAAAATTGGACCTATTCTTCTTCTTAAAGGGAGGCAACTTATAAAGTGCCACACTGTGAAATTTGTATGAAGGTTTATGTATATTGTTTTTGTTTTCAGTTATAGGTCTTGATTTGATATTTGAGAAACAAATTCATTTCTACCAAACAGTGAAATAAACAAACATTAGAGAAAGACTACAATATATGTTAAAAAATAAGTAGGCCTCAGAGATCTTGGTGGAAAATAATCATCAAATGGAAATTTTGTAAATTCCCATCAAGAGTAGCAAATATTTTGTTACATCAGCGGCCAACTTTTTTTCAAAAACCTCAATTTCGATCCGTAAGCGAGCAAAAAAAACATAAAATTTAAGTGGGCTAAAAAATACTTCCATTTCTTCTTCAAAAGAAAGTTTATTTGACAATGAAAAAGTGCAACTTTTTAGAGATTTTCCAAACATTGATATTTTTACTTACAAAGCTAAGTAACTTTTTTCAAGGAAAATACATATTCATATAGAATTTCGACACATTTTAGAGGTGTTAGTTTGATTATGAAGAGAAGTCAGAAGTAGCTGGTTGTAGTAATCATGAAATATCAGTGGGAATCCGAATGATTTATTTCATCATCCTTACTCTTCATAAAGACTACTATTAGGATGTTATTCATCCATTTGATGTCAACATTTACAAAGATAATTATAGGCTCAAATAACGCTGGAATAGAGAATACTAATGTTTATCACAAAATTTTTGGTTCAATTAAACAAGTCACATAGGCATAGGTCCCCAATCATAATACCAAGTAAAAAAACAAGTGTCATTTATTAGACACACCCTTTTTTAATAAGTAAAAGTTAGGAAAGTTTTAAATTCATAGTTGAAACCAAAATGGCATTGACAAAAAACAGATAAAAAAGAAAGGATATGTTAAAGAATATGTCTCTTCAGTTCAGGTCTCCATAACGTTTCCGCATGGTTATTCTCGGAAGAACGAAAGTTATATTTTTGATCATCATCAGAGACAAAACTGACCTCTTTAATTGAAATAAAAGGGGAAAATTGCAATATTATGACTATAAACAAAGACTGAAAAAAGATTTGCAACTAAATAAACAAAAACTGGATTTGGGATAACAAATTTTAAGAAAGCTTAAGCTGCAAAATATTAAAGAAGAGAGTTAAAGAGAAGAGGCGACTTTTGTTACCCTAGCGTTTATTGGTGCTGCATTTATAGGGCGGGGGGCAAAGCGGCAGAGGGCATTAATAGAGCCCTAGGCACTTTCGGCTTTACTTTACTGATCAGTTAGTTTGGGCTCTTCACCATATTTCGGCCCATCTTTACTACCACCGTGGATTTTATTTGCGTAATATAAACAGGCACTTTGTTATAGTTTTAAACTGCATAAGAAATTTTTTGTAGAAATGACCCATCAGGAATATTTGTGCTAGAGCGAAGCTTCTAGCAATCTCCGTGTCTTTTCTAATTAATCAAAAGATCCGACAATCATCAAAAATTCTCTTACGGAGATTAAATTTATAAGACTTTTTTTTTATGGGAGTCAAATTTTTAACGAAGAGCTAGAAGTAAAAGAGATTTTTATGTTGTGTGCTTACAAAACTCAAATTAATTATCTGATCTATCCAAATTAAAATATAATACACATCCATGCAAAACTATTTACTCGTCTACCCAGCTGCCTCTATATCTCCTCTCTTGTTCCTTAATTCACACCCCAAATAAGTTCAGACCTTTCAAATATCAAAATTATATTTCAATTTCTATTTTTTTTTCAAATTAGATCTAAATCCAACTACATCCCAAAATAGTTCTCCAGTGAATTCCAAATAAGTTCAGACCTTTCAAATATCAAAATTATATTTCAATTTCTATTTTTTTTTCAAATTAGATCTAAATCCAACTACATCCCAAAATAGTTCTCCAGTGAATTCACAAACTAATATCAAAGTCATCAACTCGCTCATCTATTTGTGTAATTTTTTTCACATTAATCCAAAGCATTTCAAAGATTATTTTTCTACAGTCAGCAATGACAATTTTTGGTTCGAAGTGGGTATTGCAAAATATCAAAAAAAATTATCATATTTGGAATTGATTTGAGGTGTTTGGGAGATGATCTTTTAATACTCACCATTGTTGAGCTTGAAGCTCTTGAATATGATTTTTTTTTGTTGCTTGATTCGAAGTGTGTATTGCAAAATAATACTTCTAGTATCTTGCGGAAATTCATAACAAAATTTGGTCGCATTTGGAGTTGATTTGGGGTGTTTGTGAGATGATTTTTGAATACCCACTATTATTTGAGCTTAAAGCTCTTGAATATGAAATTAAATTTTTTTATTTGAAGTGGGTGTTGCAAAATGTTATCTCTAGTGCCTTTGAAAAGTTCATACCAAAATATTATCTCTAATTATATACTCTTGTAGTATACAACATATTATATTAGTATAATAATAATAAATTTAAAAGATACATTAAAATCGTGATACCTTCTCGCGATAATATTATATTAGACTTGAAAAAGAAAACAAAATGTACACTATATCATTTGTTTTTTGTATCAATTGTATACGAAAAAAATGAAAGAAAAATAACAATACAAAAATAAAAAGTTATACTGTTTCAATTTAATTTTATACAAAAAATAAGAAATAAAAATAATAAGAAAAGACAATACTATATCAGTTATTTTTTTATAACTTGAAAAAACAACAAAAAAGAAGAACAAATGTATACCATATCTATTAGTTTTATCACTGCTGTAGAAAAAGAAAAAAAAATAATAATAACTAAAAAAAGATTAAAGGAGAAAATATAATAACTCAATTTGTTTTCATTAGTATTAAGAAGAAAAAAGAGAGAAAAAAATAAATACACATGAAACTAAAGAAATGAATATCCATTACAGAAGATATACGAAATAATAAAAAAGAAGGTAGGAAATAATTTAATTGAATGAGAAAGAAGATAGAAATATAAAAGAAAAAGTAAAGGAAGGGAAAACGTACAATACCCATTAAATTAAAAGTATTTATCAACCTGCCCATTTATTAGTGTATACATTTGTTATACCTTATGGGTGTATACTTTTAAGGTATACTGCATAAATAAAAGTATATAAGTCTAGATATGGGTGTATACCTTTAAAATATATTGTATAAATAATAGTATACAAGTCTAGATGGGTAGGGCATGTAAATAGTTTATGAGTAGGATTTGTAAATATGAAACTTATGGGTAGTGGTGCGTAAATATTTTGATTTTGATGGGTATTTTCGTAAACCTCCCTTAAAATTTCGGTATGTGGTGTATATTCAAGGGATTTCCATATAAATAGCCCTCAATGTACCATATTAACAAGTCACTTAACACTAACATAATATAGCCACAATATTTATATTTAAAATTTGATTTATAATTAAAATATGACATATAATTAGATTGATATTCTTTATATATAGCTTCTATACACATATATATATATTTGTCTTATATTTTTTTAAATATTTATATCATCAAATTATATATAATAAATATGCTAGGAAAATAAAGAAAAGACAAAATATGGTTACAAAAAGTGGATAAGAATTGGGAATGATTATATGGGATAATAATCCGTAAATTCAATAGTTATGGGTATATTCGGGTAATTATTTTGAGCCTAGTAGGTAGTTTTGTAAATGGCCCGAAGTAAAATCACCCGATTGTATTTGGGGAGATTTACCGAACTATGACACCAGATGCAATGGCAAATGGTTTGCGTTTCTGACCCCGTTTAACGTGATTTAACAAAAATTACCATCCGTTACGACGTAAAATAATATTATCCCTCTCTCCCTCTCCATCTAAATTACCTCAAACAATTGGGAGAATAATGCTCCCCATCGACAGCTTCCATCCGTGTCCAACTACTTAATCTTGAAATCTTAGCAAATAGGTAACCTCTGAAGTCTTGGCAGGGTAACATTTGCCCCCAGCCCATTCTCCCGTCTCAAACTAAATTACCTTAAAATTTAGCAAATAGACAATCTCGACCCCTTCACCATCATCTCCCAACTAAATTTCCTCTCGATCCATTCACCACTCTTCCAACTAAATTGTCTGAAAATCTTGACAAATCGACAATGCTTGCGCTCGAGCTAGTCACCCCCTTCCCCCAACAAAATTGTCTTGAAGCTTTGACACGACAACACTTGCTAAACTGGAGGTCATTTACATATAATTATGGAAAATAAGGACAAACTCTTAAAACCAATCAATTTTGGGGACACCTAATGAAGTTTTATGCAGCCCATCTTGGTTACTACTCGTAAAAATTTCGCGTAGGGGCCTGTTTGGCGCGCACTAATTGATTTGTAGCCGTTAAAAATAAATTCGCTGAGAAATAGCCATCTCCGGACAAATCCCAGTATAAATACTGGGAAGCTTCATTAAACTAACCCCAGTATAAAATACTGGGGCTTTGAACAAGTCAGTCCCATAACAAAATAATGGGGCTTTGAACAAGTCAGTCTCATAACAAAATAATGGGGCTTTGAACAAAACTTGTTCAAAGCCCCAGCATTTTGTTATGGGGACTGAAGCTTTATATATAAAGTCCCATAACAAAATAATGAGATTTATCCCTTTGATGGGACCTTTGTTATGGGAATAAATCCCATTATTTTGTTATGGGATAAAGTCCCATAACAAAATAATGGGACCTTTGAACATGTTAGTTCAAGGTCCTATTTTTTTGTTATGGGATTATTTTGTTATGGGACTTCTTCAGTCCCATAACAAAATACTTGGGCTTTGAAGCCCAAGTATTTTGTTATGGTACTAGTCTGGGTTGTTTTTCCAACGCTAATGGAGCTCAAGTCTGCGCGCGAATTTTTGGCTATTCTTCAATGAATTTTGAAACGGTGGATAGTCCCCAATGAGCACGTCCAAAAATGGCTACTGATCAAAATTACACTTCTACTCCCTCTGTCTCACTTTGTTTGTCATACTTTCCTAATTAGTCTGTCCCAAAAAGATTGTCATACTTTTGGATTTGGAAATAATTGAACTCCAAACTTACTTTTTGGCTCATTTACAACCACACAAATATTTCTGGCTCGTTATAGACCACAAGTTTCAAAAATCTTTTTTTCTCATTAAACCCTGTGCCAAGTCAAACTATGATAGACAAAATGGGACGGACAGAGTATCATTTAGTGTATTTGTACAAGTTCTCGCATGAAATAGAAAGATCTAGTGTCGTTATTACAATTTCGTCCCATATAAGAAAAATCTTACAATTTTAGCATCTACCGATAAAAGTTCCTGGAAACCACCACATGGAAACTACTGGCGACCACCATATCCTGGTGCTAGTAATATCTGGCTAGGCTAGGATCTTTTATTTATTGCAGCGAGTAGCTACTAATTACCTCTAACTTGTCCAAATATTATAGCAATACATTCACAATCAAATATGAGATATAGTTAGTGTTTTGCTGTAATTCTAACCATCCTAAAGTGTTTTGTTTAGCTCACAAGTAGCAGGAGATACTAATTAGCTCCAATGAGGACAATGCAACAGTAATTCATTCATATCCACTTTTTATTAGAATGCATGATTATCCAGTAACATACACTTTCGGCATCATTTTTTAGGTTGCTTTAGTAATATATGAGGATTTAATTACCTCTAACTTCTCCCATGTCCGTAGGAGTTCATTTGCATTAAATATGAAACCTAATTAGTATTTTTGCAGTAGTTCTCCTAATCCGATAATGTTGTAATTTAGCTACGAAGAAGCAGTAGGTACAAACTAGTTCTTATGATCAGGAAAATACGGCAACAGTTCGCTGGAATTATGGCACATCATCATCGAATTTGTGGCAGATTACTTAATTAGCCAGGGTATTTTAGTCCTTTTAATTTTATGAAATCTAAAAATGCTTAGTTTTGTAAGACTCTGTTAAAAACACCTGATCTTTTAAGATCAGACCTGAAAATCGGCATGCTTGTGAAAATATACCATTTGTATGACAGAAAAAAATTGATAAATAAGTTGTTTCTGGTATTTGATTGTCAAAAAAAATATTTTTTCGAAAAATCACTAAAAGGAAGAAAATGGTTTACGTTTTTGTTCGGAAATTTAGCATTATTTTTAGAGGGTGTCAGTGGTTAGGTTCGACCAGGCCAGTTAAGAAAAATAATACAACTATTACAATTTTTCGATAACTCTATCTTGTATAATAGTAAATTTTTAGATCCATCCCAATCATTTCAATTTCTTTTCAGTATCGGTACAATTCAATTAATTTTAGTATTTTACATTTTATACGTAAGTTCAAGGTCGCATTATTATCATACCACAATTTTTATGTAAACTAATAACAAGCTTTAATATAACACACAAAGTATATACGAAGAGAACCATATGTCCGTTGAGTACGTACTCCCTCCGTCCCATTTTAGTTGTCACTTTTAGCTTTTGCACGTCCATTAAGAAATTAATAAATAGAGTATATATTTTATTATGTTACCCCTATTTAATAGATGACTATTAAACTTTTTTTGAGAATACCTTTAATAACTAAGGATATACTTGGAAAGAATGAGCAAAAAATGTTTTGAAATCCTAAAGCGTCAACTAATTTGGGACAAACGAATCTTGCTAAAGCGTCAACTAATTTAGGATGGAGGGAGTATATTTTAACCAACAGAACTTGTATACAAGCCACACTCGAACAAAATTTTAATTTACGGGTTGTGTTGCATTATCTGTGAACTTCTAACACTCTTCACCAAAAAAATATATTTGTTTCTCTCTTAGAACGATTACTGGGATACTAACAAAAAAAATTACAGCTCGAAAGTTATAAAATCTGAGAAATAGCAGGCAACATCACTAGAAACTTTGGAGAAAATATTAATCTTCATATCAAAAAGATATCCAGGGAAATTATAAAAAGAAGACGAGAAAACATATCTTGATGGCTTGCTGCCAAAAATTATTGGGATCATTATAGTTTTTTTTTTTTGGTTTCCAACTCGGTATCCGGTATCCTCATTGGAGCCCCGACTAATCTGGATTCGCACCGCGTAAGGCCCCATTCGAGGGGAAGCACTCCATACCAGTGATTTTTCCATACCCAGGGCTCGAACCCGAGACCTTTGGTTAAGGGATGAGTAGCCCCATCCGCTACACCACATCACTTGTTGGTGGGATCATTATAGTTTCAATAGAAGTAGAGTGGGATTGGAGTGTTACTGCCCCCGTTTGTTTATAGTTTTTGGGGACATTTTTTGGGACTTTTTGGGAGAAAAACTGTTTGTTTATGCTATTTCATCAAAACTTCTCCCAAAAAGTCCAAAAACTCAAAAAGTGCTCAAAGGCTGTTTTTGGGCAGTTTTTGGGAAATTTGAAAAACTACTCACAAAACTTCAACTATTTTTTCAAGTAAATTCTATGTCCAAACACAACTTCAAGTTCCAAAAATTATTTTTCAACTCAAATCCAAAAACTCAAATTCCCAATTTCAACCAAATCTATGTCCAAACGCTAGCTTATAGTTTGTTCAGTCTGAATCCACCCAAATATCCGAGACAAAAGGTCAAAAAATTTAATGCATTGTTTGTTTAAACATAATATACAAATGTACATATAATTTATTCAGTTTGATTCGATATTTTTTTTATAAAAATTAAAAGTTATAATTCGACACGACTTTTTACGATTTTTTGCTTAACAATCGATCCGGTATGGTACGCTTCTGTCAATTGATAATTGATTTTCCAAAATCATTGATACACTTAATTATTTCTAACTCTTAATTTGACGTAATTGTTTCAACTAAAACTTATACATCATTATAAACATTAATAACGAAAAATTCATCAAAAATACTAAGCTATTTATCTGATGTGTCTATTCACACAAGATTAGGTTACAAGCTCACTATAAGTTGGTGAATTGTGAGATTTATAGAACGTAATACCTTGATGCATTAGAAATAAAACTGCTACTAATAACTTTTGATTTGTTGTTTTAGATTAATTGAGCTTGTTTTTCTGAAATCATACAAAGTTTCGAAACATGCTTCACTGGCCAAAAATTAATTTATTGCAGATAAGAATAAGTTAGAAATGAGTGACAAAATTCAATTGAACTTGCTTTAAGTTACAAAAACATCTTTCCAAATGTTTATTATATTCCTAACTGATAAGTGATAAATCATTATCTTCTAAGTAATAGGGTAATTAAGTCGAATGAATCAGCAGCGTACGCGAAGCACCAGTGGTCTAGTGGTAGAATAGTACCCTGCCACGGTACAGACCCGGGTTCGATTCCCGGCTGGTGCACAAGTCGCTCTTTTTTTTCCTGGAGCTGTCTCACTTGAAGGAGAAGAATAATATATTCCCAGTAATTGTTCTTACAGAAAGCATGTGAAATGACATTTTCTAATTAACATTTCATAAAAACCATCATATATGCGAGAGAAAACCTTTTTAACTTTTGTTAGTTTGAGACAAATTATGATTTATTAAGGACCTTTTAGGTCAAAACTGGACGGAAGGTTATAAGTAGAATTCTTATTGTTATGCTTAAAAATTAATAACAAAAATAGAAAAGAAAATAAAAATAAAGAAAGAGTTTACCGATGATTAATTTAAAATATATTCGTTAAATTTAAAAGTTTAAACCATGGACATTTTTTACTCTTGTCCCTTTTCTTAGTTTTGTTTCGCTAAGTTATGAAAATATCAGGCACTTCCCTTTAAATTTCGCAGTAGAGCCGAGACATTTACTCCTGTCGAATCAGGTTAAAAACGACACTGTCACCATAGGTCCACATTACAGCAAAATACCACGAAAATGTCAAACTATATTAAGGTTTCACATTGCCTTTTCTTTTTAACCTCTACTATTAAGAGCACTTTTGCATTTCATTGAAATCCCAAGGAAACTTTCTTGTGCTTCCAAGATATTGTTTCCCTACACACTTCTCCCTCGAAACAATTAGTGATCATTCCACTTTTTATTTCTATTGTGATTCAAACCATATACTACAAACATCTCAACAATTCTCATTTGACTCCGGTCTTGGAGTACTAAAAAGCATTACAAGTGGGTCCAAACCGCCATATTCTCCCTGTATTTTCATGGTATAATTAATAATACTCCATATGATCGAGACTTTAATACAACAGGACTTAATAAAGAAGTTGAGCAGTAGTACATGGAAATAACTCGGAAATTGTACTCTGCAACCCACATTAAAAGGCATTTCCAGGGGGGGTTCGAAATCCATTCTTTTATCAAAGTTTTTATGATAGCAGAGAGCTCCACATGAAGGGGAAGTCTATATCTGCTCATGGAAAATGCCAGCTCATAGACAAAGGTAGTAAACTCATACTCAAAATCTTGCACTTCATTCTTTTCGTTCTTCTTTTTTTTTTTCCCTTAACTTTTGCTTGGAAGTTATGACAATAAAATAAGAATAAAATAGTAGAACAAGATAATAATAGAAGAATAACAATAATACTAATAAGGTTGGTGAGTGGCAAAACTCTGTCTCATACAACATAGTTTGACAAGTAACCACTCTATAGAACTTACCTTTTAAGTCTAGGTGGTTCTTATTGTTAGAACTAAGATACTATTAATATCTTCTACCTGCTCGAACTAAAACAAATTCAAATGGTTAGAACACCAATAATAACAATCATAAGAAAATTAAAATAAAACTTGTTTGGCTTAGAGGCACGTCAAGACGTTTCTTGAAGATAGTTGAAGTCTCTCCCACGAGCAAACGAGAGAATAAATGACAGCTGTATCTTCGGGATTCAACTAAGCCACACAACAAGTAGAATTCAAGAACGTTGCTCTTCTATTCTTGAATCTGTGATTTCACCTTTTGATCAATGTCTCTCTTTTTATTTTCTAGTGAAATAAACTTGTAATTTTCTTGTCCCTTTGAATGTAAAAATCAGTCGTATATAAAGGCTAAATCACTTCTTGAAAACCAAATTTTTCAATAAATAAACTTCATTTATAACTTCATTAATTACAAGGAGATGGAATGTATTTGCTATGAAAATGGGTCTAGAAATTCTGAATCTATTAGGTTCATTCTTTCATATCTGAAAAGTATGACTTACTTTGAAAATTCATTACTCCAAAATTATTGAAACATTTACTTTAACAATCACCCGCTTGTTTCAAGAAATTTTGAAAATGTTGAGACATTAATCTAGCAACATGCATCATAATGGTATCTTTTGAACTCGAACCATTAGCTAGTGAAAGGACTCTAAATCATTGTCAACTTAGTGAACGAATCTTGAACTAAGTAGATCATTGAATGAAGAAGAAAGTACTCCACGCACGTTACTATTTTCAGGTGAAATCGAAATCCTTTGACACCTTACGACCATGTGTCCTGAATCCTTTATCTAAGTGCTTTAAGATTCCTTGTAAAAAATCTTATAGAAGCGGCCTCCACTTCGCACTTAGTGCGGTGAATTCATCAAGAGTAACTTTGCATACTCTGGCCAAATAGTCTATGAATTCATTAAAAGTATTTAATCTCAACCTCCTTCACAACAAAGTATCGGTAAATCTATCAAGAGTGTTTCTACGCACTCCAACCAAAAAATAATTTATGGACTTATTAAGAGAATATAATCCCATCCTTTCTTCAGTAGGAATGTATATCGGTAAATCTATCAAGAGTGTTCTTACTCACTCCAACTGAGATCGGTCTTATAGATTTATTAAGAGACTAGAATCTCAACCTATACACATCCGCTCACTCATACAATTAGGAAATGAAAATTTCATTGACGTGCTCCATAAGTGTAACTTTACTTGTTTTTCCCTTTGAACCTAAGATTGCATCATTAGGTAGGGTTCCCATAAAGTACAATTTATTCATAACATGCTTTATTCCCATTCCTTTATAAGTTTACACCACCAGCTCTTTGCATAAACCTTCAGGCAAAGGCTCCGCTATATTAAATCTGGAATTCACATATTGCAGAGAAATTATGTTATCCTCGAATAATCTTCTCACGTGATTGTGTATGAGACTAACTTATCTCAATTTACCAATTATTACAATCACTTGAATCCTGAAATATAACAGCTTTATATTCACAAAACATAGTCAATAAGGTGGTATAAGATTTCTCCATATGACAATATCTATATAAATAATTCTAAGCAAGTAAGCTTCTACTCAAGTAGAATGTAATTTTATAAATTACTTTTGCATCAAGTAGTCGTCATCAAGACTGGACTAGTTTAATATCCACCAAAGATCACATTGGGCTGACATAACAAAGTTTACGTCCTTGAGTCCATCAAATATTATTAGACATTCAGTCTACCATTGGCTTTTGATGACAAGACAAATGCCCATACTTTCAGCATTTCAATCATATTGTTGCTGAGCATAATGGATAATATATTTTCATATTATGCTTTTCACATAAAGACATGTATCACATTATTTTATAAATGATCTTCAACTTCAAAGAAAATCTATATTATTTTCTCCTTGCGAAAAAGTGACATTCCAACTTCAAGTAGTACTTATATGATCTTTACAAGCAATCTATTCATATCACCTTCACAAACTTGAAAAATTATCTTTCATGATCTCATGTAGGCAACAATAATAGATTAAATTTCAAGTACTATTTTGATACTTCTCGAGTAATCTATTTCATACTTTCCAACAAACTTGAAAGTATGCCTTTTTTGATTTCATGCATCCAACAAATATATTTATGCCAACTAATAATTTGCTTTTAGACAAAGGAATAACGAGTATATTTATAAGCATATATGATCACTCGTCATGCATAGCACTTAAGATCATCACAAGGTGGACATTTACCAAAGTATAAAGGTAAATCCAAATAAGTTAGGAAAAGAAAGTAGAACCCAATTTCTGTTGCCACTTTCTGCTGATTCACTATGTTGATATGTTCTATTTGGACACCTCAATAGCCCAAGTCGTTTCCTATGACCTCAGAATTGAAGCATAGGATGTTATCCATTCGACCAACTTATAAAGCCATTACGAGTTGCAATTTTAGTCATGAATCAGATCAACCATAGATTTCCATTATGTCTGAGATCATTAGACATCAAAGTACACATGTGAAAGTTTTTTAGAAATAAGAACAACATCTCATTTCTTCTGATGCCTCACCCACTGACACAATTTTTTTCTCACAACATTGAAATAGAATGACTATCATCCCCCGCTACTTTGTAGATTTTAATTAAAACCCTTACCAATGTGATTTTACAACGGCAAGGTAATAGATGGTCACTTTCATGCTTCCTTCAAAGGAAATTAAATAGACATACAAAAGTTATTAGGAAAAATAAAATATTCCTTCATGACTCCACTTGATCTTTGCATAGTCTCAATGTCAATCTCTCTCTTTTACTAGGCACCATGTTGAAGTCACATATTCAATTACTTGGTAAAATACTATCTAATCAATAATTTACAAGAACTAAGCAAAATCATGGAGTGTATTTTACTGGACTCACAATCCAAAGCATCAAGTGCCAACATCAATATAGACAATATCAACATTTGCCAAGGATTATCTCTTTATCAAGATATAAATAATTTTATCAATTAATTAAATAAAGTTTCATCATTAAAATACTAATCAGTATGGCTTCACCAATGGTGCCTACATGTTGAAATACATTTCATATTTATCTCACTGTAAAGAATCCCTTGATAGTGTCATAAGCATGTATATGAATTCATGAACGTTAGGATTACTAAGTCCCAAGACCAAGAGCATTAATTGCTTTGGTTCTCCATTTGAATTGTTTAGATATCATAGAGACAATTATCTTCAAATTGTTAGAACCAAGATACTAATATCTTGTACCTGCTCGAACTAAAATAAATCCAAATAGTTAGAACACCAATAACAACAATCATAAGAAAATTAAAATAAAACTTGCTTGGCTTAGAGGCACGTCAAGACGTTTCTTGAAGATAGTGGAAGTCTCTCCTACGAGCAACGTTCAGTATAGATGCTATTCCTCGATCATAATTCTAGTGTATATCCCTAGAAGGTTCATATGCAATCACGAGATGTTACTGAAACTTCCTGTTTTGATCTCTGCTACTGTCTACTTTGTGTAGCTTATTATCTATGCCTCTGTTCCTTTTGATTGGGGGTGGTTGGGGGGAAGGGATATTAGCTAGAAAGCTACTCATGTTTACAACTTTGTATCGTTGCAGAATCTGCTGGCCTGCGTTGATGATACAGAAGTCACCAAGTTTTCGGATGTCAATGCTTTCAGATCTTGCAAAGTTAACGCTTTAAAAAGCTTGAGTCGTTTACCTCTTTCTAGTTATAACAAAAAGAGAGAAGTCAGAAGACAAGACCCCTAAGCAGTCTGGAGTTAGCAAGTTCAGAGACCTAAGGAAGAATGACTGCAACTGCTCTACTTTATATTCTTCTAAGACTCAGAGGGAAAGATCGCATTTAAACACCTCTCAAAGTGAAGAAGGAATATGTTGTATTACCCGCGGCTTATCTATTAGCAACTGTAATGTTTACAGCAGCTTGTTGCTTCCCGCGCTTCATTACCAAGGCTAATTACATTTATGACTCTGATACAGGCCGAATAGTCCAAGGGTAAAGAGATTCAACTATCACTTCATCATTCATATTATTTAACTCAACGGGTTTCGTAGTATCTTTAGCTATAGTTATCTCCATTCTACGCACTTTTCCATTGAAACTGTGGCTTCAGATCTCAGTATCTATGTTTTACATGTGTTTAATCATGAAAATATTCCGATGGGAATCCTGGCTTGTTCTCTTCCTTTCCGTGCCATTACTAGTGTTGGCAGCAGCTGGAAAACTGTTCAACTTTGCAGAGTGGAGGCTTTTGCCGCTCTATTCAATTAGGACTCTATAGATCTCATGTTTCTCACATTTGCAGAAAGGAAGGTGAGGACTAAGATGGTCTGCTTTTGTTCGTTCTTACCAATATTTTACCATTTCCAAGTATTATTGCTAGTACGCTTGAAATAATTTGAGAGTAGTGTAAATAAGATGTCACTTGTATGTACCATAAAAAGGTGGATCAACATATCAATTGAAGCTGCTTTCTCTTCTTTGTCTAAATTTTTCTAAAGCCAATATAGGCTAATTTTCAGAAATGGTCACATAACTATGGATGTTTTGCCTGTTGGGTTTAATGGAAGAATGTGAATGGAAAATGGGTAAAAAGTGAAAAGATTCCCTTTTGTAGGGAAAGGTTCCCTTTTGTAGGGAAATGCACTTTCTCCCACATTGGAAGAGGAAAAGGATTTTGTTGGGTTTAAATAGAGATTTACTTCTCTTAGCTCTTAAAAGGGTTGAGAAGAAGGGAAGCCTCGCGCCGTCGTCGTCGCTCGTCTCGGCTTCGGATTTGGATTTGGATTTGGTCAATTGATATGATTGAATTAAATTTTTGGACCAACAAAACTAATATTTTATCCGTTTGTGTAACGGGCAGCTGAAGCAACATCAGCAGATTAGTTCCTCCACGTTTTTCCTCCACGTCTTCTCATTAATGTCGGTCATTAGTGGTAAATTAATTCCTCCATATTAAAGTCAGTCATTATTGGTAGATTAATTGCTCCACATTAAAGTCAGTCATTAGTGGACAATTAAGTCTCCCACGTTTTCTCATTAATTACCAGGTGTGTCTCTTCACCGCCCTTGGATGTCTATATAAACTGGTCATTTGTCAGTCCTTGATCACGACAGACAACATAGAACACAGACATAGACTGAAGTTCTGAGATAGAGACTCCACAGAGACTCAAACTCGGACAGATAGAGACGTAACCTCGGACAGAGGATACGAAATCTCGGGCAGAGGATAGAAACACTCGGGCAGAGAAAATCACTGACAGAAATCATATCTCACTGCATCCCCTCTCTTTCTGCATATTAAGTGAGTCGTGTGATTTGCTCCGTTCCTTTGTGTTCGCCGTGTTCTAACCGTTTGAAGTGCCGCTACGGTAGAACTGTTATCCCGTTCCATCCTGGGAGAAATTAACCCGTGAACCTTGGGCATCGTGAGGGGGTTAGATTTCTTAAGGAGACACAAGAACTTGTGGGCTCGGGATTGTCCTATTACTAACAGATTATTTATTGCAGATTTTTGTATCTTCTAATTTATTTCAAGTGCAGGAACAACAAGCTGAAGAAATCTACTGATATTTATTTTCTGCGCTTAAATAAATATTGATTAAGGAGACGGTTCGAGGAGACTAAAACCTTTGTGGTTTTCTACTCCTGTACTGCATAATAATCTGCTCGGGAGACTAAAACCTTTGTGGTTTTCTACTCCTGTACTGCATATTACTCTGCTCGTGGGGACTAAAACCTTTGTGGTTTTTCTACTCCTAATTACTGTGAAATAATCTGTTTGTGGAGACTAAAAATCTTCGTGGTTTTTTCTACTCCAATTGTTTAAACAGTTTATTGATTTTGTTTCTGCTCGTGTCATTTTGCAGAGATGACAAACGGAGTGGATACAACTGTCCCTGTTGGGAGTACTAATGCTACCACAGTTTCTGGAACTGCTGGGCCTAGCCGTGCTGCTGCAACGGTTATGCCACCTGCAGAAAAGTCGGGGAAGTTTTCTGGTGTGGACTTTAAAAGATGGCAGCAAAAGATGTTCTTTTATCTGACCACCTTAAGCCTGCAAAGGTTTATTAAGGAGGATGCTCCAGTCCTGAGTGATGAAACACCTGAAAACAAACGCTTCCTCGTGATTGAGGCTTGGACTCATTCTGACTTCCTATGCAAGAATTATATTCTTAGTGGCTTGGAAGATGACATGTACAACGTTTATAGTAACGTTGAAACGTCAAAGAAACTGTGGAATGCGTTGGAAAAGAAGTATAAGACTGAAGATGCTGGACTGAAGAAATTTGTGGCTGCCAAATTTCTGGATTATAAAATGGTGGACAACAAATCTGTTGTGTCCCAAGTCCAAGAACTTCAAGTCATTATACATGATCTCCTTGCTGAAGGTTTGATCCTGATTAATACTTATGTTGAAAGTATTAATTATATTGTTGCTAACAAACTTTATTTTGAAGGTTTGGAGATCAACGAGGCGTTTCAAGTTGCAGCCATGATTGAAAAGTTACCTCCTTTGTGGAAGGAGTTTAAAAATTACTTGAAACATAAGCGCAAGGAGATGACCTTTGAATATTTGATTGTTCGCTTAAGAATTGAAGAGGACAACAAATCAACTGAGAAGAAGGCTCGTGGAAATGCTACAATAGCGGGAGCAAATATTGTTGAGCATAATCCAAATAAGAGGAAGAAGCCTTCTGGAGGGAAGACCAACCCTACCAAGAAAAAGTTCAAGGGAAATTGCTACAATTGTGGCAAGAGTGGACATAAGTCCGTAGACTGTCGTACTGCAAAGAAGGACAGGAAAAATGGAAAAGGTCAAGCAAACATGGTTGAAGACAATAAATTGTCTCAAGGAGTGCAAGATATTGATCTATGCGCTATGATTTCTGAATGCAATTTAGTTGGAAATCCTAAAGAGTGGTGGATTGATTCAGGAGCCACCCGCCATGTTTGTGCTGTGAAGGAAGCCTTTGCTTCATATGCTCCTGCTGGACCTGATGAGGTGCTCTCTATGGGCAATTCTGCAACGGCCAGAATTGAAGGATATGGAAAGATATTCCTCAAGATGACGTCTGGCAAGGTTGTGACTCTGACCAATGTTCTTCACGTTCCTGAAATAAGGAAGAACTTGGTGTCAACTGCACTTCTCGTTAAGAACGGGTTTAAGTGTGTGTTTGTCTCTGACAAAGTTGTAATAACTAAGAATGAGCTGTATGTAGGAAAAGGTTACCTGACTGAGGGCCTTTTTAAACTCAATGTAATGGTCATTGACAATATGAATAAAACTGCAGCTTCTTGTTATTTACTTGAGTCAAATAATTTGTGGCATTCTCGTTTGGGACATGTCAATTATAAAACCTTGCGGAAAATGATCAATTTGGAAGTATTGCCTAAATTTGATTGCGCGAAGTCAAAATGTCAAACATGTGTTGAGTCTAAATATACGAAACACCCTTACAAGACAATATAAAGGGATTCGGAACCATTAGACTTAATTCATACGGACATTTGTGACATGAAGTCAATACCATCTCGCGGTGAAAGAAGTATTTCATAACTTTTATTGACGATAGCACTCGTTACTGCTATGTTTATTTACTTAGTAGTAAAGATGAGGCAATTGACGCATTCAAGTAATACAAAAATGAAGTTGAAACACAACTTACCAAAAAGATCAAAATGATAAGAAGTGATAGGGGTGGAGAATATGAATCTCCTTTTGAACAAGTGTGTTTGGAATATGGTATTATTCATCAAACAACTGCCCCCTACACGCCTCAATCTAATGGGATTGCGGAAAGGAAAAATCGAACCTTAAAGGAGATGATGAATTCCTTATTGATAAGTTCAGGTCTACCCCAGAACTTGTGGGGGGAAGCCTTATTCACGGCTAATCAAATACTCAATCGAGTTCCCCATAGCAAAACACTGTCCATTCCTTATGAAAAGTGGAAAGGAAGGAAGCCCAATTTGAATTACTTCAAAGTATGGGGTGTTTGGCTAAAGTGCAAGTCCCAAAACCCAAAAGGGTTAAGATTGGACCGAAAACAATTGATTGTGTTTTCATTGGGTATGCTAGAAACAGTAAAGCATATCGGTTTCTGGTTCATAAATCAGAAAATCCCGACATTCACGTTAATACGGTGATGGAATCAGATAATGCTGAATTCTTTGAAGCCATATATCCGTATAAGAAGGAATGTGAGTCAGTTGGTGAAAGATCCAAACGACCTCGGGAAGGAAAGTCACTAAATGAGGAAGAACCAAGACGAAGCAAGCGTCAAAGAACTTCTACTTCATTTGGAGATGACTTTGTCACTTTTCTATTGGAAAGTGAGCCTCGGACGTTTAAAGAAGCAATGTCTTCTTCAGACTCTCCATTTTGGAAAGAGACAGTCAATAGTGAAATAGAATCTATTTTGAGCAACCATACTTGGGAGTTGGTTGATCTTCCTCCTGGAAATAAACCATTAGGTTCTAAGTGGATTTTCAAAAGGAAAATCAAAGCTGATGGCACTATTGACAAGTACAAGGCAAGGCTTGTTGTTAAAGGATATAAACAACAAGAAGGTCTTGACTACTTTGACACATACTCGCCGGTAACCAGAATAACATCCATACGGATGTTAATAGCGTTAGCCGCTGTGTATGGTCTTGAAATCCATCAAATGGACGTTAAGACAGCGTTCTTAAACGGGGATTTGGAGGAAGAAATTTATATGGAACAACCTGAAGGGTTTGTGGTTCCAGGTAAAGAAAAGATGGTGTGTAAACTTGTTAAGTCGCTTTACGGACTAAAACAAGCACCTAAACAATGGCATGCGAAATTTGATCATACAATGTTGTCAAATGGCTTTAAGATTAACGAGTGTGACAAATGTGTCTACATTAAGAACACTCCTAATTTTGTAGTCATTGTTTGCTTATATGTGGACGACATGTTGATAATGAGCAATGACATTGTCAATATCAATGCTACAAAGCGCATGCTGACTAGCAAATTTGATATGAAAGACTTAGGAGTTGCGGACTTAATTCTGGGTGTTAAGATCCATAGAACTCCTCAAGGTCTGGCGTTGTCTCAAACTCACTACATCAATAGTGTTCTTGAAAAATTTAAATATTTGGATTTTAAAGTTTCAAAGACTCCTATTGATGTAAACCTTACTCTTAAGAAGAACAAAGGTCAAAGCACGTCGCAACGGGATTATGCACGTATTTTGGGAAGTTTGATGTACGTCATGAATTGTACTCGACCAGATATAGCTTGTGCTATAAGTAAACTAAGTCGATACACGAGTAATCCCAATCAGACCCATTGGATGGCAATGAAACGTGTTTTGGGGTATTTAAAGTACACTCAAGACTTTGCATTGCATTATAACAAGTATCCTGCAGTCATTGAAGGATATTGTGATGCCAATTGGATCACCGGCACAACTGATTCTAAGTCCACAAGTGGATATATTTTCGCACTTGGTGGAGGAGCGGTTTCTTGGAAATCGTCCAAGCAAACGTGTATTGCGCGCTCTACTATGGAAGCTGAATTCATAGCCTTAGATAAAGCCGGTGAAGAAGCTGAATGGCTTCGGAATTTTTTGGAAGACATTCCGTTTTGGCCTAAGCCGTTGACACCAATTTGTATACATTGTGATAGTCAATCTGCTATAGGAAGAGCGAGGAATGTCATGTATAACGGTAAGAATCGTCACATACGACGAAGGCATAAAACCGTTAGGGACCTACTCTCTAGAGGAATTATCGCCATTGATTACGTGAAATCAAGGGATAATGTGGCGGATCCACTTACAAAAGGCCTAACTAGAGAGGCGGTTGAATGTTCATCGAAGGGAATGGGACTATGGCCAAGGACAAGTCATCACGGCGGCAACTCTACCTAGGAGACTGGAGATCCCAAGAACTAGGTTCAAGGAGAATACAAAGTTGTGTATGACGGTTCAACATTGTCAATTAAATGTTTGGTCCATTCTCATGATGAGACAATGTTCAAGTACCAAGGATAAAATGCTAGAGGCATTTTTTAATGATTATCTAAGTTTGATATTGTGGTTATCAAACAGTGTATATCTATAGGATTACACGTTTAGAAATCACCTATGTAAGTGTGAAGTGGAAGCCGCTTCAAGGAGAATTCTGTATGGCCAATTCTTTAAGCACTTATGAAATCAGGCGGTGTTCATGGCTGAAACGAACACAACAGTGAGAACCAAAGACGGTTAAGGGTTAGTTGTGTGACTTACGTTGTCTAGGTATACACCAAAGCTCAACGGTTCCAAGATATCAAATCTACCGATTGACCGAGTATATCCGATGTATGTTCACTACGGAAAGTTCAAAGGGAAACCTACTTATCTAGATGCAACTAATTCTTTCTTGCAAATCACACAAGTCTGTCATGCATTTGTCCATTCAGCCATTCCCCATTCATGTGGGGGATTGTTGGGTTTAATGGAAGAATGTGAATGGGAAATGGGTAAAAAGTGAAAAGATTCCCTTTTGTAGGGAAATGCACTTTCTCCCGCATTGGAAGAGGAAAAGAATTTTGTTGGGTTTAAATAGAGATTTACTTCTCTTAGCTCTTAAAGGGTTGAGAAGAAGGGAAGCCTCGCGCCGTCGTCGTCGCTCGTCTCGGCTTCGGATTTGGATTTGGATTTGGTCAATTGATATGATTGATTGAATTAAATTTTTGGACCAACAAAACTAAAATATTAATGTGTAACGGGCAGCTCCGTTTGTGTAACGGGCAGCTGAAGCAACATCAGCAGATTAGTTCCTCCACGTTTTCCCTCCACGTCTTCTCATTAATGTCGGTCATTAGTGGTAAATTAATTCCTCCACATTAAAGTCAGTCATTATTGGTAGATTAATTGCTCTACATTAAAGTCAGTCATTAGTGGACAATTAAGTCTCCCACGTTTTCTCATTAATTACCAGGTGTGTCTCTTCACCGCCCTTGGATGTCTATATAAACTGGTCATTTGTCAGTCCTTGATCACGACAGACAACATAGAACACAGACATAGACTGAAGTTCTGAGATAGAGACTCCACAGAGACTCAAACTCGGACAGATAGAGACGTAACCTCGGACAGAGGATACGAAATCTCGAGCAGAGGATAGAAACACTCGGGCAGAGAAAATCACTGACAGAAATCATATCTCACTGCATCCCCTCTCTTTCTGCATATTAAGTGAGTCGTGTGATTTGCTCCGTTCCTTTGTGTTCGCCGTGTTCTAACCGTTTGAAGTGCCGCTACGGTAGAACTGTTATCCCGTTCCATCCTGGGAGAAATTAACCCGTGAACCTTGGGCATCGTGAGGGGGTTAGATTTCTTAAGGAGACACAAGAACTTGTGGGCTCGGGATTGTCCTATTACTAACAGATTATTTATTGCAGGTTTTTGTATCTTCTAATTTATTTCAAGTGCAGGAACAACATTGCCTTATCACACAACTTTATTTTTTTACCGAAAAGTCACATTACTATTACCTGGTCACAATGGCTGGAAAATACAACTTCCGACGAACTTTTTGTCATTTGATGGTAAGAAAACAATGTCGGTAAGAAAACAAAGTTGTGTGACTTTAACACAAAACATCTAGTTTCCAGACTTTGTCATTTGATGGTCGGTCTTCTGGTTGCATTGAAGGCTTTGACATTCTCATAAGCTTTATCTATCCGGAAGCTTTACTTCTTTTAAGGCTTTGACATTCGACAACAGTCATTTGGGAAGGGCACAATTGTCTTAGAGATTAACGATTAACAAAGGTGATTACCAAAACATTAAATTTAACTAATTCCATCTAAATCCATTGAAATAAAGAGCTTAAGCTTAGCTTGTAAACTTGTTTTATGTCTAATAACTGCAAGACGTGATTAAAAAAAATGCCAACAGAGCTCAACAATAAAAAAATTTCTAGGATATTTTTCGTACAAAGTGTCCACAATCAACAATATAAAAAATTGTCACACCATAGTTTTTTCTAATTGAAAGAAAGAAAAAAGTGAAACAAGAAAAAGAAAACGTGAAAGGAAAAAAAGCAAACCAACGTGACTGAAGAAGTGACATTTCCAAGTGGGTCCCACAAAACCACAGCGTATATAATCCCCCTCACTCCCCATTTTCTCTTCGTTCAAAACAAACAAACAAACTCCCCATTAACGGCTTTCTCTCACTTTCACACACACACGCACGCGCAGTGTTGAGAAGAAAATTCACACTTGCTGAAAACAACAAAGTACAAGCAATTGCTTCTGCCAAGATTTTGGTACTTCCACCCATACAAGAACACAGTACGCCATGCAAATATGTCCTTCAATATATGGAGCAAAGTACCAAAAAACCTCACATAACTAGCTGGAATTAATTTAATACTCTCCCCGTTCCATAATGGATGTCCTAGTTTTGTTATTAGTCAGTTCCAAAAAAAATAACACAATTCTATATTTGAAAATAATTTACTTTTAAACTTACCACTTTACCTTTAATGAAATGATTTATAACCACATATTTATCTATAACTTATTTTAGACTGCAAATTTCAACATCTCATTCCAAGTCAAACTAAGACATCCATTACGGAATGGAGGGAGTACAAGTTAAATTGAGGTGAATCCATCAAATTCGCTGGAATCAATAAGCCAATCCATAATTAGATATTTTCTTGGCATACCACAACCCAAATTTGGGAATATTAATTGGTACACCTATAAAGCACAATTATCTCTACGCTAAAGAATCTATACATTGTAATCTAGGTATATTCTCTATACATCACTTGTTTAACCATTAATTCCATTACGCATTCTCTCCATTAGTTCAAGTGCACATCTAGATGAGTGACACATATACATTATATATTTTTTGATGGAGTAGATTAATTTAATTTAACTAACATCTTAACCATAGTTAATAGGATGAGTTATGGAAGGTACTCCCTAACTTTGTGTATGCGATATAAATCCTCCACAAAATTTGGTACTCATTGATATCATTAATTTCAACTTGTAAATTTATATCCAAAAATCATTAAATTTACCTACCACAGAAGGTACAAATAAGATATATAATCTGTAAACTTTTTTTATTTTCAGAAAATTGATTAAAAAGAAGTTTGAAAAATGAATTATGGACATAGCGGGAAGTAAAACTTTAAGTGAAATCATAATGTTACACTGTTATATCTATCTCTAGAGTATTGAATATTCTGGGAAAACACATTACTCCTCCGTCTCAATATGTGAACGAGATTAGCCAGAGTATTGAAACATGCACTGAAAATAATTTTTAATTTGATGATCTTTAATTTAATTAAGATGGTGAACATAAAGATAGTTTGGAGAGAGTATTCAAACATTCTGTGACAACGATTTTTAATTTGATGATGTTTATGTAAATAACCCTTTTATTTAATCAAGATTAATGATACTTATCAAAATTTGTGGGAGATTGATATTGCATACCAAAAACTAGGGAGCACTTTCCATAAATTACCCTATTAACTATGGTTAAGATGCTAATTAAATTAAGCTAATCTAGACCTTTAAAAGTTATAATAGACATGTGTCACTCATCTAAATGTATACTTGAGGAAATGGATAGAAGGTGTAATGTAGAGGAGCTGAATCCATTGACAATATACCTTATTTTCTAGAGTTGAGTACTTTTCTTACAAAGTGGCAACAATCGTCAATATAAAAATTGTCACACCATAGATTTTTCTAATTCAAAGAAAGAAATGAAGTGAAATAGAAAAAGAAAATGTGAAAGGTAAAAAGCAAAATAATGTCATATGAGGATTTGAGCTTTGAGGTTGCCATTGAGCCCAATAGAGTGAGATATCTGTCCATGGTAGGAATATTTAGAGCAATATAGTTTGAAGAACATAATACAACAATTTTCTTCCAAATATGGAGCAAAAGTCACAAAATAACTCAGTAAACCAAGTAGGAAGGAATATAGTTTAGCTTTCAATTATGAAGTATCCATCAACTTAGCAGGAATCAATAAGCCAATCCATAATTAGATGTATTTTCTTTGGCACTACAAAATAGTGTTTTGAAAGGCGAGGCGTTTTGCTAAGTATGGGGCGAGGCGTAAGCCCCGAATCGTGGGGCGTAAGTTCTACGGATCTTTATTTTTAATTTAATAAATTATTAATAAATAAAATAACAATACTAAAAATATGAAAAATACATTAAAATAGGGTAAATTCAAAATTATAGCAGAAAAGTTGTTGAAATTGTAGTTCTCTTTTTTATTTTAGTTATGTCTTTGAAAGGAATGGCAGTACCTAGTTCTGTATGTCTCTAACATGACTAATATAAGTGGAATAGTAAATTTACTAGTAATAGACAGTTAAGTTATTAATGTCTATGTTAATTTATTAGATTTGAAATAAATTTACCATCCTCTTTACTAAGAAACAAAAGTTCGTTTGTCAATTACATACAACAAATTAATTACAAAACCAAGTGGAAAAATATAAAATTTGTGTTTGCTAAAATTATGATAAAAAGAACTTGTAAATCTATAAAACCAAGTGAAAAGGCTAGTACACTATTGGAAAATTATATTATTTTAATATAAAGAGTGAAAAGGTGAAAAAGAAAAGAAAAGGTAAATGAGTGGTGTTGCACGTGGTTTCTGTGTATGTAAACCAAACAGTCATGGGGCCAGTAGGTAGAGTTTTGCATAGCCTTCTATTTCATCCTCCATGTATTCTCTCAAGAATCGACATTCCATTACTCACCTACTAAAATTTTCTAAAATGAAGGAAGTTGGAGAAACCACCTAAATTTTGAAATTACAGGTAGATGAAAAGACATTGTATGCCCATCTTCCTCTTCTTTCTCGACTATCCTGCCTACCCCATCTCGTGTATGAAAAAGCAACCAAAATTCTCTCTGTAAATATTATACTAGTGTTTACGTTTCTTCAAGAATTAACTCAAATAAGTATTAATTAAGTCTGATTCTTCTTCTTCTCAACAATTCAATACTAAAATTTGATCGCAACTCTAGGGCATGCGCCTCAGCAAAAAGATTGAAGGCGCGCCTAGGCGTAAGTCGGAGCATTCAGGGCATGCACCTCACAAGACTTGCGTTTTCCACTGTCGCCCCGAGGCGATTTTAGTCTGCCCCGCCTTGGTGTGCGCCCCAAGACGCGCCCCATTTACGTTTTTAAAAATACTGTACAAATTACCACAACCCAAAATTGGGAATATTGGTAGACCAAAAAGCACAATTATCTCTATTCTAAGGAATCTAAACATTGTAATCTAGACGATTCGCTAAAACACTTGATATAAACGACACTGCCAGCCAAATATCCCTATTATTGACCAAGTGATTCAGCATATCATCTACTTCAACTGTGGATAATGCCATGATAATCACTGCAACCAACCCAAATTAACAACTAAACATGATAGCGTAATTGAGATTTGATGACTTTGGTAAAAGGCAAAGATCTCAAATACTTGCATATTAGATAAACAAATTAAACAGTCATGTCACAGCTTCATATGTCCACAAAGTTAACAGTATTACAAGTGAAGCTAAGCTCGTGGATATAGTGCTTGCTACATTTTTCCAATTCAAAATGTGTAACAATTTGCTTAAATTATTACAAAATTATATGTCTATCAACTGCAAGACATGATTAATTTTTTTTTAGTACTCCATCCGTTCCACTTTGTTTGTCATACTTACTATTTCGAGAGTCAAACTTTTTAAATTTGACCGTGAATTCAGACATAAACTCTTTAATTTTTTGACATCAAATTTATATATTTGAAAATTACATAAAATGTACTATAAGTCTCAATTAATTACAACTCAAAATATTTAAATATAGATAAAAAGATAGCAGTCAAAGAAAAACTTGTTTAAACCAATTGGGTATCAATATAAAATTGTCACACCATAGATTTTTCTAATTCAAAGAAACAAATGAAGTGGAAAAAAATAAAAAGGAATACGAAATGAGAAAAGCAAAAGAACGTGACAGAAGAAGTGACATCCCCAAATCCCACGTAGGTCCCACTAAAGCACAGCGTATATAAACCCTTCACACACACCCCATTTTCTCTTCGTGCTAAACAAACAAACTCACTCCCCATTAACGGCTTTTTCACACACACTCGCACCATAAACACACACTCCAAATCACACTTCCTGAACCCACAAGTACAAATCATGAAGCGCAAGTTACAACATTCCAAAGCAGTACATTCACCGGCGGCGCCGGTGAAAAAGCAACTCCGATCAAATCTCCTTCGCCGTAAACGCTCACATATTTCTCCAATCATTCTAAACAACAATTCAGTGAATAATAATGAAGTTCGTAGAATCATTACGCGAGCTTATTACAGAAAAATTAACTTGCAAAACAAGCAGGAATCATCTGAATTCTCTTGTGTTGATTCATGCTCTGAAGTTACTGGAGCAAAAAATCATGAGTTTCATAAGGAAATTGATGTTTCTGAAGCTGTTTCTAAATCCGGAGTTTCTAGTGTTCAAAGCAAAATCATGAAACGTGAAAATTCCGTTGATTTTGAGTCAAATTATGAAGTTTCTGAAGCTGTTTCTAAATCCGGAATCTCAAGTGTTCAAAGCAAAATCATGAATACTGAATATTCTGTTGATTTTGATGCGAAAAACGCGTCGAAAATCAACGATGAAGAAGAAGAAGAAGAAGTTGTTTCTAAGTCAAAAATCATGAAAACTGAAAATTCAGTTGATTTTGATGCAAAATATGAAGTTTCTGAAGCTGTTTCTAAGTCAAAAATCATGAAATGTGAAAGTTCTGTTGATTTTGAGTCAAATTATGAAGTTTCTGGAGCTGTTTCTAAATCCGGAATCTCAAGTACTGAGAGATTTCCCGGTAAAAATATCATGAAAACTGATAATTCAGTTGATTTTGATGCAAAAAACGCGTCGAAAACCAACGATGAATACGGAGAAGAAGAAGTTGTTTCTGAATCAAAATATGAAAATTCAGTTGAAAACAGAGGAGTGAATTATAACATTGATCTAGAATGTTCTGAGCATTTTTCAAATTATACTGAAGAACTTTCTGATGAATATTCATCAGCTTATTCAGAATTACAATCTGAATTGTTTCCAGAAAGTGATTTTTCAGATTATAGCCCTTCGCTTTGGTATGATTCAGGAAGTCAATTTTCTGAAAAATCAAATACAGATTCAAATCCTTCACCTACTTTCGCTTTATTCCTTAAGTTTAGTCAACAATTTTATCGATCATCTTTCACTTTCCAAATTCGGAACGATGATCATCACATGATTTCTCCTGAATTCACTGTAAGTGCATTTGAATTAATTAGTTTTGTGATTAGTTGATTAATGTGTGATTAATTGTGATTATGATTGTTAATTAGGGATTGGATGAGGAAGATGAAGAAAGTTATATGATGATAAGGAATAGAGAAAGGAAGCAAGTGTATTTACATGATTATGCTGAGGAGTATTGTTCTACCACTGAGCATGGTGATCTTATTGTACAACAACGCTTACTTATGGTTCATTGGATCCTTGAGGTAATTACGTAATTAATTAGCGATAAACGTGTTCGTAATTTCTAGTTAATTACTCTGCAAATTAAATTTAACTAGTTGTACATATTGTGTGATGCATGTTATTTATGGTGGCTTTTGTCCCCAGTATATGTATGAGTATAGTATTTTTAGATTTTTCTGAATAAGAGTGATGTAAAAAAGTACATAAAGTATAGTAACTGATGATGTTAAATTTAATTCAATAATTGATGATGTTACTAGCAAATCAAAGCTTTGTGTGGAATGTTTTGTTGTGGAAAATAGAATCTAATTTGCACGTGAGCCTTATAAAGTTGTTGTCCCTATTGCGTGATGCATGTGCTAAGTAGGAGTATTATTTATGAGTAACAGCATTTTAAAATTTTCTGAAATAAGAATAATGTAAAAGGGTACATTGATCTTGTTAATATTACACTGAAGTCTTTAGTTGAATGCAGAGTTTAAGAGGTTATTTTTGTTTTCTCTATTTTATCAAGGTAATAGAAGAACTATCAAACTCTACTAAATAGTTAAAATGTTGTTTGATAATAAAAACATCACATACGAATCTAAAATTTGAGTTCATGAAATTTGTGGAAATTGAGTAAACTAATATTTCAGAAACGTCAAAATTGAAAAAGATGTTATTAAATTGAAGGAGGTAGAGTATTAACATTGTATTTTGCTTTGAATTTGTACATGTAATGTGATAGCTAATCCAGTGTTAAGATAAATGCTACAGTACAATATATATATATATATATATATATATATATATATATATATATATATATATATATATATATATATATATATATATTATATTTTAGAAGATAGAGGATAGGTAAAGAATGTATAGAAGTAAGTTTTGGTAGTTAGGAGGAGAAGTAACAGACTGGAGAGAAGTTTGAGTGTGTTGAGTCAACAAGTTTTCTAGGATGCTTACAAAATTGTTCTTACTTAGGATGATTAGAAAATTTACAATTCTTTAGATGGTGAGATTCTGCAAAACCTTTCATGGCATCATAGCATTATCATTTTTTGATCTGCAGAACATTGTAGTAATACAAGAGTTATCTGTTTACCTTACTGAAGAGTACTACTAACTTTGATTGAGGGCACTGGTGTAGAAGGAAATAAAATTTGTTTCAACTTTCTATGTTTCGGAATTCACAAATACAGACTAATTGTCACTTGTGTTTTGGCAGCTTCCCCTGCTGTCCTGTCTAACGTTGGGTATTACTTTCTTCTTTTACAGCAAGCTACAAAGAGGGACCTTCAGAAGGAGACAATGTTCTTAAGTGTCAACCTCCTCGACCGATTTCTAAGCAAAGGGTACTTCAAAACCAAAAGATGCCTTCAAATTGCTGCCATAGCCTGCCTTACTTTGGCTATCAGGATAGAAGAAAATCAGCCTTACAACAGGTTTACTTCTTGCTCTAATATCTTATCTGGGCTTGGTCACTTGAGAGCCACTAAAGTATCACAATGGCCAAAGAATATGCATATAAACTGAGCTTGAGATCAGTTGAAGAATCTGAGGATCAGGATTGCAAATTTACCTGCATTCATTTTCTTTGTTAGTCACTGGGAAAGATAGCTTAAATTTTGAAGAAGGTCAAAATGCTGAGAATTAGGACATTGCACAATATAAAAGCCTTAATATTTGACGTTCAATATCATTAGCAAAGCATACTAAACTGCATAAGCCTCATTTGCGAAAAACTTAATTGACAAGGTCACTCTTTTCATTTCAGCATTCGCCAGAAGACTTTCATTGTTGCAGGCAATGCATATAGCTGCTGTGAAGTGGTGGCTATGGAGTGGCTAGTGCAGGAGGTCCTCAACTTCCAGTGCTTGCTTCCAACAGTATACAACTTCTTATGGTACAGCAATCAACTACGCTATATAAATTCTTATTGCTCAAATATGATACTTTATGATGTTGCTTTAGCTACCCTAACTAAATTAATAAAGAGTCATACCTTTTCATTCCTACGGAACAGGTTCTATCTTAAGGCTGCTAGAGCTCCTGAATACGTGGAGAGGAATGCCAAGTACCTGGCAGTAGTAGCTTTGCTGGGTCATGAGCACTTGAGCTACAGACCATCCACTGTAGCTTCCGCAATGGTGATTCTCGCTTCATCAGCTGCAGATCTTTATGCCTCCTGCCATTTGGTCACAAAGGTAACCTCTGAAGATAAATACTAATCCAAGTGAATTGTGTCACTTTTTTTCCCCTACTAGCAAATACGACTTCTAAAGGCAAACTCAACTTCACGTATATTCTTGAACATTTATAATTGTGCTCTGCGACTTGCTAGTGACACGTTTCCCCTTAGTGTGGAAGTGTATTTGAACTCTAATTCAGATGCTTTCTCATCTCTTCAACTGCAGACTCATGCCAAGATCAAAGATGATGATTTACCTGAATGCATAAAGGTAATATATCCAGTACCTACCAATATTTAGCTCATCTTTTGTTTCTGTGCAGAAACACAAGCAGGTCAGACTGAAACAATTAAAACAACAATAGTCACTCCTTTTTTTATTTTGTATAATCAGTTTGATGATGTTAGCTTAATGAAGTTGCAACTTTTAGCTTATCAAAGAAGTTCCCTAATGGCATGTTCATACATGCAGAGCTTGGAATGGTTGGTGACGTACATATGATCAGAAGGTGTTCCAGCATTGAGAGTTTTTCTTACTCTCTTCTCAAAGTGACAGACAATAAAATCAGTATATTCTTCTGAAGTTTGATTATTCTTCTGAAGTTTGATCAAGTGATGTTTACTTCATTCTTTTGTCCTTGTAACAATACCAAAAATACACCTCAAGTCTACTGTCCTTACCACAAGCATGTGGAAAGAACTCAAAGACATTATTGTATTCATTTGTGATCTATGTTTCAATTCAAATGTTAAAGGAATCTGTATTACTGCGTATCAAATGAGTGAGAATTTGGTGGTGGAAAAGCCACCCGAAACCGTTAGCTATCATACTTAAACTGTAATGAAAGCCTTTAGTTTTACCATCAGCTTACTGCCTCAACATGTTAATGCTAACTCTCCTAGTTCTATTTTACAAGTCTAGCCAACTGTTGTAATGCCTCTATAGGTTAATTCTCATTCTCCTAGTTTTATTCCCAAACACTACCTTACAAGCACCACAACTCCACAGACAGGGCAAATCAGAACTAATAACTCAAGCTATAATACTAATAATTGGTACAAACTTCAGCAGCATGATCATCTAACACAGAACTAAAATCAACCATAATACAAATTGTTAAAATTCCTTAATTTATCTAGCTTTATCAATGCGGATTTCCAGGCTATTGTTTCCCAGGCTTTGTTGCAGGCCACGTACTCTTCTAGCAGAGATCTCGGCCAAAGGGCCACAAGAATGCAATTCAATGAGTTCTAGTGTCGGGATATCTCCAATCTCACAAGGAATTTCCTTCAGCAGGTAGCAAAATTTGAGAACTAAATATGCTAGACTTGGGAAATGATAATCCGTGGCCCTCCAATGCACCAAGTCTCTACTTTCAAGAAGTAGGAATTTAAGCCTACAAAAACCCTCTTCATCTGGTTCCCAGTCTGGTCCTTGGAATGCATATCTCTTCAGTTTGAGCACTTCAAGATTTGGTAACATGCCAAGAATTCTGGCATCTTCCCATGGTAGACGGCTTGCACTTAAAGTCAACTTCTTCAGGTTTAGTGGGAAAGCATTCCAATGCCTGATGCAACGATGTCGAAAGTTTTCAATATTTGGATCAAAAAACAACTTAAGATTTTCCAGATGCTGCAAATTTGCTAGGCTGTTGAGAGCATTGCAAGGCCAATCATCATTGAAGTAGTTTTCTTCTGTTTCCAAAATGGTCAAAGTCTTTAGGTTGGGAATTCTAGCTACAAGTCCAGGGGAAAAATAGGCTGAGCTTATTTCAGAGAGTGTTTGTAGGTTGCCTAAGACCTGAAATTTCTCTTCATCGTCTGCTACAGAAGGATCAACCAAGTAAACGACTCCTGCCTTGAAATGCATGTGCCTTAGCTGCTGCATTAGCCAGATTTCTAGTGGTAGTGTATGACTTTCTGACCCTGCCCAATAAATAATCAGGGTTTGGAGATTCTTGAGCTTGAAGATTGATCTGGGAAGCTCGCCCCGAGTCGAGAGGGCAATGTACCTTAAATGAACTAGTTTAATGACTTCAAGAGGGAAGTAATGAAGGAAATGGTTAGCTATGTCCAACACCCTGAGCAACTTGAAACCCATGCAGGGGAGAAAGGAATCTAATAAAAGTGAGGACGCTTTGGATGACAAGAAAGATCTAACATGTGGATTTAAATAAGTGTATGATGTGTATGCAAAAATATCCGAGTGAAAATGAAGACGCCGATGAACTCCTTGAGGAATTTTTGCCTCATACCTTCTCACAACATGCAGGAGTTTTTCTTTTTCAGCTTCCTCTAAGCAAAAGTTGCGAAGGAGATCATGAATGCTACATGTTTTGACTCTACCATTAGACCTCTTTACAACCATAATTAGGCATCTATCTATGAGATCCTGCAAGTACTCTTCTGCTACTTGTTCCAAGGTTTTCTGAGTTTTAGACTTCACAAACCCTTCAGCCACCCATAGCCTAAGAAGCCTCCACGCAGGAATCTCAAGATCTTCAGGGAACCCGCCCATATAGAGAAAACAAGCTTTCAAATGATTAGGCAAGTGGTTGTAACTCAATGCTAATATGTCCAAGCACTGCCTCGAGTCTCTTGTTACAAGTAAACGAACTCTTTGCGCAACAGTTATCCAGCTACTTGGCGTTGCACTAATTTTGGAGAGAAGTCCAGATACTACAACAATCGCTAGTGGTAGTCCCAAGCATTTCGCTGCTATTTCCTTTCCAGTTCTTGCTATTTCATCAGTGCAAGGCCTTCCTCCGAGTACTTTCTTTTGCAGTAACTTCCAACTTTCTTCTACACTTAAGAAACGCATCTTGTTAGGAGGGTTATAGGGGTTCACAAAGAGTGCAACTTTCATTAGTCGGCTAGTTACCATGATCCTACTTCCATTGTTATCATCTGGAAAGTATCTTTTCACATCTTCCCAAGCTTTGATACTCCACACATCATCCATGACAATGAGGTATTTTTTCCCTTTTAAACTTTTGTAAAGCTTCTCAGCTAATTCTTCATCGCTCTTTTGATATATTTCAGAGTTAACGTGCGTGACAGAACGAAGAAGGCCTAGTAGCAAATCCCTTACTCTGTACTGCTGAGATATAGTAATCCATGCACGAATATAGAAATGATACACCATTAAAGGATCATCAAAAAGTTTCTTTGCAAGAGTAGTTTTACCAATACCCCCCATACCGAAAATGGTTACAACTACAAGTTTAGATGGATGCCCTGTTAATTGATCAGCAATTCTAATGAAATCATCATCTAGCCCTACCACAACATCCTTTGCTGAAATCAAAACAGATGGTGTACGTGATGTACCTTGAGGTAATGGAAAATCATCCTCTGCTTCCAAGACTTTGATGGCATGTGCATTGTCATAAAGTCTTGTAATAACAACATCAATGGATTGAATCTTCTTATACAGGAGTAGCTCTCTTGTCCAACGCTTAACGCGAAAATTGAGCTTCTTTGAACCTGAATCAACTGAATAATCAAACATTAGTTCTTCAAATAAATCTTCTGTTCTATATGACACATCCCTAATACATTTTTCTAAAAATATCATATCTTCATGATTATTGCATTCTTTCCCTGAGTCTTCAAGAAAAGCTTGCAAAAAATTGACCTTGTTGAAGAGAGATTCCATTTCATTTCTTCTCTTTGGATTAATTGGACTTGGATCAAGTTGCAAGAACTGCTCTAGTGTTTCCAACAGAGATGTAACTGCAGCATATGCCATGTTTTACAGCTTATCTTTGTGAGTTGAGCCAAATGAGGATGAGAGTTAAAAGGACATACATTTTTAGGTTAGGTTGTAATTTGCGAAATTTTCAATAAAATTTGATACTCTGGCCGTCACACTTTGTTTGTCATAGTTTGATTTGACACTAAATTTAATAAAAAATCAAAACTTTTGATACTTCATAGATATTTGTGTGACCGTAAATAATTAAAATGAAAAGATTGGATTAAGATTCTTTTCAAATATAAAAATATGGCAATCTTTAGGAACAAACTAATAATAAAAGTACACAAAAAGTGGTACTAATGTAGTACCTCTTTCGTTTACTTTTCTCCTTTAATTGTTGAAAGCAAGTGGAGAGAAGAAGACAAAAGATTAAAGATGAAAGTGATGCACATGAATAATTGCCATGAATCGGTACGGACTTAATAGGGACCCGATGCATGTATCAAAACTATAGGCAAAGATAAGTAACACCAAGAAAACACAAAAGGAAGAAGAAAAGGGCATTCTATTTTTCTTCTTAATTCGCTACGTAATGTTTTGCAACTTTTGATGAAAATGGGTTCATGATTCGGACCCGTTTGCTCATATTTTATTGAAAAACATATTTGTCCATAAAATCTTGTAATTTTTTCAATTTTTTTTGAAAAACAGTTTTTGAAAAATCAAAAAGTGGTTTAGAGCACATTTTCAAGTTTTTTTTTTTTTAAAAAAAAAATTCTCTCCTCTCACAAAGTTCTACTTTTTTTTTTCAAGTGAAATGTATGTCCAAACACAACTTCAACTTCCAAATACCATTTTTCAACTCAACTTCAAAAACTATTTTTTCAAATATTTTTTCAAATTTATGGCCAAACGGCCACTTAAATATCCTGCTTAATAACCAAGAGAAGAATAGAATATCGTAGTACTGTTTTTATAATGGACGCCGCTAATTTTACTAACTCAGTTTTACTTGCTGAAGATAGATTTAATAATAGAGTTAATTTCTAAAATGGTCACTGAACTATTGTAAAGTATCTAATTCCTTTAGTTTGGGACAAAAATATCACTCAACTTCTCCAAAGTACTTTAAAAAGTCATTCTCCGAAGTTGTGCATTAAAAGTCACCAAAAAATGAATTTTATTTTGGTTCTTTTTATTAAAAGTGGACCCAATAAATAATTTAATTTAATTTTTTTATTATTTATTTTTTGAGAGACTCACATACTATCCAATCCAAAACGAGTCTTTTTAAGATTACTTGAAGATTGTACTAATTCAAAAAGAAGAAGACAATAAATCCTACCTAGATTGAATTATTTTGGAATTAATTTTTCGTTGATTATGTAAAAAACTTATTTTAGTATAGTATGTTACTCTTTTTTGTCGACAATAGCGCTCCCAAGGTTTGGAGAGACATTTAGACAAGCTTTTATTTGTTAAATAGTATTAAATTAACCTTTCTTGTAATGTTATGTAAAAGAGAGTTTAGTGTCTCAGCTCCTCACTATAAGTGCAAATGAGTCGGGTCTTTTAAGTAGCTATTAAGTCACAACATAGCTTGGATCAAAGTATAATAAGCTGAGGCTCGTTGAGCCTTTCTGTTTTAGTCTATTCTTGGCATTTCAGTCTCATTCTCTAAATGTCTTGACTTGCTAATGTGTGTGTATATTCTCTGTATAGGCACTGTATGGTCATTGTATGCACGTTCATTCACCGTACATACACACAAACAACAAAAATTGATAAGTGTTGTATTTTTATTGTATGGCAAGTGTATATTCATTGTATGTCCGGTGTATATTCAATGTATATACAATGCATACATGGGGCATACAATGAAAATACACATGGCATACATTCCATACAGTTCGCAAACACCTAACATACATCACAACTGCCGCGGTTCCGCCATGTTCCACCGGAAAACTCAAAAAAAAAAAAGGACCAAAACAGCAGCGCCGTCTCTCTCCGAGCCGGAAAACATAGCAAATTGACGACGGCTCCACACCAGCGGAAAAGCAACATAGCAGATCCACAGATCCAACAAATCGACGACGGCTCCACACCACCGGAAAAGCGACATAGCAGATCCACATATCCACCACCGAAAAAGCAAATCGACGACGGCGCAGAACACACAGATCGTCGGAAAACTTAAAAAAAAAAAAAAAAAAGAGCGACGCAGCTGCGCTGCTGTAGCAGCTGCGACGCCGTAGCGGCTCCGACAGGGCAATGTTGAGGATGGGGAGGCGGGACGACGACGGGATGGGGCGGCGCCGACGGCTGGCCGGAAAAATAAGTGGGGGGGGGGGGGGGGGGAAGAGAGAGTGGAGAGAAAGAGAAAAAAAGGATTAGGGTTTTTTCGGTTATGACATATTTGGTAGCATTTTTTAAAATGTTGTTACGTTTGGTAAAGTGACAAAATGTTGCTATGTTTTCAAAAAAAGTTCCCCAAATTGACATACAGTGTAATTAAGCCATGGGATTTTCACCAAAAAATTTACCCCGGTGTCCCCAAACTCGACAGGTTTTGAGAGATTGGCACTATTTTTCATGATTTTACATAAATGACCTTTAACTAGGGATTCGTTGTCCTGCCAAGACTTCAAGAAAATTTAGCTGGAAGAGCGGATGAAGGAGTTGAGGGCAAGTGTTGCTTATTTGCTAAAATTTCAAGGCAATTTAGTTGGGAGAATGGGGTGAAGGGGTCGAGTGCATGTATTGTCTATTTCTCAACATTTAGGCAATTTCGTTAGAGACTGGGGAAGGAGTCGGGGTAAGTGTTGCCATGCGAAGACTTGAAGTGTTGCATATTTGTAAAGATTTCAAAACAATTTAGTTGGAGACGGGGAATGAGTCGAGAGCAAGTGTTGCCCTACCAAGACTTTTAAAGGTCGCCTACTTGCAAAGATTTCAAAGAAATTTAGTTGGACACGGGTGGAAGGGATCGATGACAAGTATTTCCTTGCCTAGACATCAAGGCAATTTCACTGGAGAGGAAAGGAGGGAGAACATGCGTTATCAATTAGGTATTGAGGGATACTTCGATAGAATATTATCAGTGGAAGGTCATTTTTGCTAAACCATGTTAAACAAGGTTTAAAAAGTAAATCATTGCCTTTAATGTCATAATTCTGTAAATTTGTTATGTGGAAATAGGCTAAAGACCTAACTGAAAATAGGATAATTTTAGCTGTATTTAAGGAATTTGTTCAAAAATAATCTTAATTTTGAATTCTGATGGTGAGCAAAGACGTCAAAGTTTTTGGCAGATCAATAAAAAAAATCATTTTCTCACCATTTTTTCCAATCGCCAAAATATGCTTGTACGTCCTTTCAAATAGAAGCCTCAAAATTTGGTAATTTGGCAAAACTGATGAACAAATAATTTTTTTGTGATTCATCAAAAATTTATGATAAGATTGAACATAACTTTTGACTCATCAGAACCTAAATATTGAAATTATTATTGCACAAATTTCTTGTATGAAACAAACTTAAATAGGGCCACACCAAGGGGACATCCTATTAAATTTGTAATGTGTATGAGCTTAATTCGTCCGGGTGATAACAAAGCGAAAAGTACCTAAAACACAATATATAAAAATTTAATTTCTACTTTTACCTAATAATAAAACTGAATAACAAAAAATATTTTCTTGAACTTTATACCATATATAGGGATTTTAATTTCATAGTACCACTTCTAGAGATTCTTTTAAATCTAAGTTTTAGGTATAATAAATATCTCTCTCCTAAAATAGTGTATTTATTCTCTCTCTTCTAACAAACCATCATATATCCCCTTCAAATTATTATCCATATCTCCTGGCCACCCTACCCAGGGCCGGCTCAAATGCTAAGCCAATAAGGCAATGGCTTTGGGCCCCAAAAAGTTGGGGCCCCATTTTTTCCAAAACATATAGTATATATTGTAAAAAAAAATATATATGTATTCAATCCAACTGAATAGAAATTTTAGGGAGATAATGTGTTCCCTTTAATGTGGGGACATGTGTGTATTTATGGAAGAGCGGAAGAGTTTTTATTTTTTTGGTAATTTGTAATATTCAAATATTTAGGTGGGTATCTTTTTTGTTGGCTAATTTATGTCCTAACAATTGCTTCCTATATGTAACTTCTAAATACAAACCTAAACTCCCTACTTTCTACCAAATTTCTTCTTACAAGTTACAAATATCAATATTTTCTTTTTGGTGCTTCTTCAAAATTTCAAGCAATTGCAACAACGAATCATTATATTGAAGCAGCACCAACACTACTTTGATATTATTATATCAACTTATCAAATTTTTGAGTCAGATTTTATTGTTCTAAGTTCTAACTTTATATTTTACTTTTTTCACTGAGAATTTGTCCTTATTGATATTGTTACTTCTTTAGTATATATTCTTGTTTTAGTTATTATTAGACTTTATTCAATATAAATATGTCAACTTGAAAATGTAAATTTAATTGTGCAAAAAGACGAAAAAGGAGAAAACTTGAAGAAATAATTAAATCTCAAAAAGGAGCCCTTGATAGAGAAAATAAGTTAGGGCCTCCCCGTAAAATTTCGATTTGGGCCCCCAATTTTGTTGAGACGGCCCTGACCCTACCCCCTCCCCACACTTTCCCAAATTGTTTTATAATTACTCATTGAAACATATTCCAATAGTATGTACCATCACATATCCCCTCCCAAATTTTCGTATATGATATAGTATATACTATATAATATATAACATATTTTTTATCATTGGAATATTGGTATTTCATTGAGTAATCATAGAACAAATATAGGTATATGATATACTCTATATATATATATATATATATATATATATATATATATATATATATATATATATATATATAGAGAGAGAGAGAGAGAGAGAGAGAGAGAGAGAGAGAGAGAGAGAGAGAGAGAGAGAGAGAGAGAGAGAGAGAGTAGGGATATACTATATATCATATACCAACATAGAGTATATCATATACCAACATAGAGTATATTGGAATGATTTATTAAGAAATTAATGTATTGTGTTAGCATTAAATGAAAAGGTGATAGGAATAATAATAATAATAATAATATACTATATATATAGTGGAGTATATCAAAATGAAAAAGAAGTATTATATTAAGGTTATGAAGTTTATGGTATATTTGTAATTTAATAAATGGTACCATATGTAAGTGGTATTCAGTGAAAATAAATCTTATAGATTAGGTAGTTATAAAAAAATTTCTGAATCGGATTAATTACATGTAGTGTCATTGTAGGGAACTTATTTATAAAATATAGCAATATTTTTTCTATTTTATCAAATACAACAACATTTTACAATTATGCTACCAAACATAACAAAACCCTAATTCTTTTTCTTTCTTGTCTTTCTCTTCTCTCTCCTCTCACCCCACTAGTTCCGCCCGCCGTCCCTCCCCCTCCTCTATCGCCTGCGATCATCGCCTACCTTATCATCGCAGGTGTCCCCACCCCCCTCGGTGCTCCCCTTCTGCTGCTGTTGGTTGCTACTGGCTGCTGCTGTGATCCACAATTGAGCTTCGACGGCTTTATCCTCGGACCTTGATATTATGGTATCAGATCTGGCGCTGCTTGTCCCGTCACTGACACTACTTTTTTTTTCGGCGCTGGTTTTTTTTTTTGTTGGATATTTTCTGTTAGTTATACACGAAATATAATGTATGATTGTTTATCTATTGTATAAACTGCGTATATCTTATGTATGAACGTACATACATGGTATATACAATGGACACACAATAATTCATCCATTGTATATATTGTGTATGTCATATATAAAGTATATACAAAGTAACCATAACAATTTTGTTGTTGTATGTCTAGTGTATTTTATTGAATGTACAATGTAGTATAATACATATAATGAGCATACACTACACATACGAGAATATACAAAAAAAATTATTAAAAAAGTATCCTATCGATCACCAACGGTGCCAGAACGGACAACTATGGTGGGGGAGGGGGCTGGGAGGTTGGCAGTGGTTTGTAGGAGAGATTTTTAGTATTTCTCCCACTCTTTTATATGTATTTACTATGTTTTTAAGAAAAAAATATTGTTATGTTTATTAAATGCTCACCATCAGCTTCTTTCCGCCAAGAAATGAGAGATTTGCAGATGTTGGATCATTTATGTAAATTTTTACGCGGGCAGTCTTCAGGACTCCTAAAGTTTAAATTTTAGCCTTGGTTGAGGAGCCTTTGCAAAAATAACTGTCGCGGCGATACGCCAAGATCTTTTTAAACTAAAATCTACTTCTTGTGGCCTATGATACTCTTTTTTAGTTTGCCAAATATTAATACATTTTTATAGAGATATTTACAAAAATATACAACCCTAACACAATATTTACAAAAAATATCAATACTTTTCTATTTTACAAAACATAGCAATACTTTTTTTACAAAGTATATATAAGTTTCAAGAAAACAATGGAAATGAAGTTTTATTCCTCCCCCAACCCACTGCTTCAGTTTCAGGCAGGTCGCCGCAAAATCTTTTTTTTTTTAAAAAAAAAAAATCTTAAAAACAATCTAAACAAGCATAAAACATACAAAAATAAACATTCATACTTTAGTATCTTTAACCGATAAAAAATACATAAACATACATAAAATTTAAAATACAAAACATACATTTATATACACCCACAACATACAAAGCTATACAAAAAATGAATTTTGGGATATGCAAAACACTTATTCACATACACTTAAAACACACATACACTTAAATACGAGTATATACAAAAATATACACATACACAACCAAAAATATTCCAAACATACAATTGAAAAATGCAAAAATACAGAAATATACAATAACAATACAAAAAAGTCAATAGCCATTCGAAAATATTTTAATGTGTATTTAAGCACAAACAATACACATACACATTAATACAAAAGGTATATATGTATATACACATTTATACACTTCCAAAACAAACAAAAAAAGAAAAAAAAAAGAAGAAGGAGAGAAGCAGATCGGAGCCACCAGATCCGGCCCCGACGAACACCACCAACAACAGATCTGGGAGCAGCGGCACCGTCAGAGCATCAGCAGTAGCGCCGCCACTCCGGTGACAGCACAACTCCCAAAAAATGGTACGAAATAGCAGCATCAACACCCAAAAATGAGCTGCTTGGCCAGAAAAATACAGCGGCTAGTTTCCAAAGATCGGGGGAAGGATGGCGGACGGGTTGCTGGGTGGAGTGGAGAGAAAGAGAGAGAAATTAGGGTTTTGTGGTAGGGAGGGAGAGAAATGAAAAATTGGTATATAGTGTAAATGTTTAAAAGTATCGTTATGTAGTGTAAATGTTTAAAAGTATCGGTATTTTTTGTAATTTTGCTAGTAGGGTTGTCATCTAGCATAAATTTCTCTTTTTTATATGCTAAAATAATTTAACTTTAAACTTTTCATTTTACCTTTAGTGATTTATACACACACAAATGTTTATAATTTGTTCCTGGGACATATGTTTTATTGTTTTAACGTATTAATTTGAACAAAAAAGAAAAGACTTAAGAAAAAAATGAAAATTCAATACTTCATCCTAATTCAACACTTTCTTGAACCTAATAACAAGTGGTTCATCATTCAAGCCAAGCCACCTCTTGCCATTCTCATTAAAAATACCTACATTCCCACACACTACCTTACAAGTACTACAAACCCCAGGACAATACACAATCTTATACCCATTCCCATACTTCTCTATTCTAAACCAATTGCTCACTGTTTCAAGCCCCGGCCGGCCAGTCATGCCACCACTCATGACATATCTCCGGCCGGTTATTTCGTCTACGTTCCCGAGCTTCCAAGCCGTGGACTGCACACATATGGTGGCAGCAAAAAACACAATGTTTACATCACTTGAAAGATTTATGACCTGTTGCTTATTGTCAACTGGCATAAATCTAGTTGGAAGGCCATTGGATGATTCAAGATTTTCTTGCATGACATAGAAAGGACATGGCCTGTCCTTGGCTGCTAGTGCTAGCCCACCACCTCCACTTCCATTTTGATTTGGTAACATGGTGTATTTTAAGCCAACTTGGATCTCATGGCCATCAATGTCTAGTACAGGTGTTGTAATTGGCGTTGTTGATGGTGCTGCAGGTTGGCTGGTTATCAGGCTAGAAAAAGAGAGTAAAATTTGGAGCAGGAGTAATAATTTTAGGTAGTTTGTCGTAGTACTCATGGTACCTTTCTTTTTCTTGAACAATGTAAAGTACCAAGTGACCAAGTCATGTATATATAGACTATCCGAGTAATTGGAGATATATGTTCTTTTAGTATTTGACTTCAATTTTTATACACTATCATTGTAAAAAAAAAAATTCATCACAATTATGTCCCAAATAAGTCTTTTAATACTATCAAGTCATCTTAATTATATTTACAAATAACTACGCACTACCAATAATCTATATCTATCTATCTATATATCTTCTAATTCAGAAACATAGAAGAGTGATGTGGCATAGTTCTAAAGCCACCATTCACTTCAAAATGTATAGAAATGCACAAGTTGTTTTCCCTCACATTCTAAGAATTATTTTGTATTATATCTACTTATTTCAGTCTCTTTTAATAACAGCAATTTAAGTAAGTTAAATGTGGCCCACAAAACTAATTGCCTCACTTAAAGCCCACAAAGAAATGTAACAAAATTTCCCAAGATACACATTAGAATGGTTAATGTCCAAACTGTTTTTCCACAGAAAGTTCAAACGGTTACCAATTCTTTTAACCTACAACAGCACTTTCTTATATGTGTAATTGTATGTTAATGTGTATTAAATATTTGGATTAATTACACTACAACGTTCAGCAAGATACCAAACGGTGCACTTTCTTATAATTATTGTATGTTAATGCGTATTGTGTATTAATGACCCTTAAAGTTTTGGAATTGCACTACAGTTAGCAAGATAACAAAATAGTATAAAGCATTGACATCAGTGAGCATGAAATTGTAAGATTACTGCCATAAAATAGACTACATGATTTAACACTGTGATTAATATATATCAATGCTTTTTTATCTTCTTTTATATTCATTGTTTCGCTCATGTATTTGCTTTTACATAAAGTCTTTGTTGCTTTTATTTTTTAACTTTTGCAGCTAATTTGTTCTGTTCATGAAAATTCAGGTTCAAAATTTAATTAGTTTTCAAGACTTTAGGAAAGGACTTCGATCTGAGTTTTTATCGTTTTTCTCCTTCTCTTTTGTTGCTCCCTGCATTCCTGTTGTTAAACTTTGCAGCTAAGTAGTTCCGTTCATGAAGATTCAGGTATGAAATTTTAATTAATATTCTAAAAATTTACTCTATTGTGCTTCAATCTGATTTCTTATCTTTTTTTTTTTTCTTTCGTTAAATTTTGTTACTAATCTATATGCAGTTCTTAAAAACTCTTTGCAAGTTTGACTCTGATCGACCAACTCTAACTCATGAAGATTCGCATCTGAACGTTACTAACATGATACTGTAAGTATGGGAATTGGGGTTAAGTCAAATAATCTAATGACATATAATCAATTAGCGCAGCCAATTTGTAGATTGTAAGTTATCTTCTATATGCGATTTTATCTTCTTTAATTTTTTCCTTTTTACTGCATGGAAAACTAATAATCATTTAATCTTCTTTTAAGTATAACCTTCGGTAATAATAAACCTTCTCATCTTTCGATTTTAATGACAAAAAGATATTTTTCTAATATTTATGACAAGAATCAACTGATTTGTTTCCCTTTTTATAGAACTCAAACAGAATAGTTGCAAGAAAAACTAACAAATGGATGGAGGGTTGATTATAAACTAGAAACTCAAAGATTGATGCCTCAATCGAAGAAAGTAACTTTGTCCTTTTCTTGAGATTAAAAATAACTAAGTAACGTTTTAGCTTTTTTCTCCAATCATATAAAATTCATTTAGGACTTCATAACTTTGGTTGTTCATAGTAATCCTCACTCTTTCTATTTTCTTAATTTGCATATTATAACATATAAGCCATTACTCTCCACATCCAAATGTCGTAAGTTCCCAGAGAGGTGTCCTTAACCCTCTATATATTTTGTTATTTGCTTTAAAGTCCTTTTTGCTATTGGATGTTGTTAAAGATTTGGCAAAAGCTAACATGTTGCTTAACTACTTTGTAATTGCTAAGCACCAATCAAATGGAGAAATATAAAGAACCAAGAAAGCACCTTACGTTGGTGTTACTGCAGCTTCTTTGTATTGGAGGCAGAATTCACTTTTAAATTATCTGGAGACTGTTCTAAATTATAGATCAAAAAAATTCACAAATTACGTTTACAACTCTTTATGTACTTATCTATATTAGGACTGATTAATTTCGATACTCATAAGACAAGAAAACTCTAATGAAATTGTTACAGAAGTAAAAGAAAGTTGAAAGAAATGAGGAAAATGCTTTCTGTAGAGTTCAGCCAGTTTGTAACTGAAGTTTTCAAGATCTTTTTTATTTTAATTATTTAAGTAGTTTCGTATTTCAAGTTTGCCAGAGTCTTGATATAAGTCGCTTCTACTTTGTCAATTATATTTAGACATGATAGTCAAGACTTTTTATGGACTACGCTTTTAATTAGCTGTTGGCCATTATTGTTGTTACTCCTTTTGATATTCACTACTATACATGTTAAATAAATACGAGGTGATGTTTTGATTTGTTGTGAATTTTGTTTTGATTCTACACACCATATTTCTTCCTCTAAAATAAGAATTAGTCGAAGGCGAGATACTCCAGGAAACCATGTTGCAGAGATGCTAAAACAAATATTATATTTTTACTCAATGAAAGTTTTACGAAAGCATTCTACCGGAATGGAAGGCGAGAGGAGTTACGTTAATTAATTTTATTTCCAAATGAGAGAATGTTTCTCCAGAACTTTCTTATTACTATAAATAAAACTAGAAAAACATTCACACAACATGAGAAAATTGAAGTCGTGACAGGCTGCTTTGACTATAGAATTTTGAAACTTCTTACTTATTGTGAAGTCCTTATATTCATTACACTTTCATAGAAAGATGTGACTATAGCACAGAATTACTTATTACTTTGTTCATTGTTTTGTTGCTATTTTTGAATTGGAACGGAGATGTACATTTGGAGTTAAAGACCGGAATCTTCTTAAAACTTGAATTCTCATATTTTAATTCATGATCTACTCCATATTCAAGTAATAATTAACGTCTAAAACTGAATTTTGCTGAGGCACCCTATATAATTCATTGACTGTCGTTGTCACTTAAGAATTGTTAATAGTAGTGCAATTATTCACTCATAGCAAACTAAAAAAACTCACATACTACGAAATACAAAGCACAAAAAGTCATCGTAAATAAGAGTCAATACACGATAATTTTAATTATAATTTTTCTATAGCATCTTAGGACCGCGCGAGCGCGGTCTATTTCCCTAGTTAACAACTAATCTGGAAAAATTGTGGCAAATAACATTCTATAGCATGTTAAGTTCCACTCGTAATGTAATAATTGCATTTACATCATTAATGTACATGAGTTAAATCTTTAAATATTTAAGCCATGATCGAAGCACAGAAGTCAGAAACACTGCACGCCATCCACGTGAGTAGTAGGTACCATATTTTCTCAAAGCTGTTTCATTATTTTATATACGTATACGTTTATGCAATATTTGTTAAGCAGAACACAGTGGGTGAATGGTTCTGCCCATCATAGCTGCGGTAACAGTTACAAATACTTCCTTTTTCTTATTACTTGGCTAACTGAATCTTAACTTGGATCTCGACAGACCCCTGAAAAATGAGAACTAAAATTGACCTAACTATGTAAATAACAATTATGGACTTATGGTTAGCTTTCAGATCCATATAACCATATTAGCAATACCTCTACATGGAGCTCGGTTGCAATCATAGTATCATATGTCAATTTTAAATTGTGTGATGTGTCACATTGTAATTGCTAGGTGAAAAAGATCAGGTTCACGAGGGAGAAAATTACAATGTCTTTTTCCTTTTGGTACTTTGTACAATTTCTTCTTCCATAGGGACCAAAAAGTGACTTTGGTCCTATGAGGATAATGAAATAAAATGTCATCATCTTGACTTGCTTACAGGTAGCAACAGTTTATAGGCACGCATGTGACAGAATGGACGAAATGAATGCTTTCAAGAATATGAAGAAATGTTGGTGAATTTCTTAATTTTAAGGTGCTCTTTCTTACATTATAATTTAGTTTCCCCCTACTCTATGCATGTGGAGTGACTAATATGTTATTTGCTCATGCTACATATTCACCGTACCCACTACACCAACTTGATTTACTACTCGTGATGCAGCCCACGTTTCATCTTCTAAAAGTTTGTTTTTGAATAATACTGGTTGTGGATAGATTTGGGTTTTAGATCTTTTGCCCAAATAATACTTTACCGTAGGTTTTCAATTGATGAATGAATAGCTTGGTAATCAAGAGGACACAACTCAAATCATAGTATCACAAATTATAATCCGAGTGAATTCTTCAGGTCATAATTATCCGACTAAACCTTCACCATTCTCATGTTAACTATATGAATAGAAAGAGTTTTTAAGTGAAACAAGCAAGACATGATCAAATTTTAGCTGTAAATTCCATGACGCCAAAAACATTATGCATTTTATGTGGTTTAGGTGAAAAACAAAATGGTGGATTAAGTTACCAAATCTTCTAAAATTTTGACAAAAGACACCTAAAAAGGAACTGTATTTAAAGCAACCTCTCCAAAACAATCATACATCAAACTTTTTCCTCAATCACACAATTTCTTTTGAAGACAAACAAGCTGCGTCTTCAATCAGTAGCAATAGGCCTGCAGTAACCATCTTGCTATAAGCATGATAGCAAGAATCATCTTTTGCACTGCAGTTGTTCTAGCTACACTGTCAGTCATTCTCCTTGCAATATTCTCACCAATACCCCAAGAAAACAAATCAAAACATTCTCCTTGGGTTGCCTTATCCCTTTATATTCAACAACCTCAAGTCTCTACTCCCAATTTTCCTCCTGAAAAAGCGCCAACAGACGTTGGCGCTTTGATTTTCCATCGTATTCTAACTGAAGGCCCGGAAAATACTTCCCAAGTAGTTGGAAAAGCACAAGGTTTTATCATCCCAATTCATGATTTCGCGCATTCAGCATTTAACATTATTTATCTTACATTTAATAGCAATGAGTTTTCGGGGAGTCTTAGTGTTGAGGCTAAGAGTTTGACAAATGATAAACAAGAAGAGTTGAATGTTGTTGGTGGCACTGGCTATTTTGCCTTTGCTCGTGGCCTAGCTGTTTTTGCACAAAGAGAAAAGCAAGATTCTGATTTAGATGCTACTTATCACATAAAGCTTCAACTGAAATTTCCCAATAGATCACAAACAATTCCAAGATGAACTGCGACTTGTGAAGCATACTTCTTGCTTCTTTTTATTTATAATAAAAACATTTTTAACTTTTTTCTTTGACTTTTTTAACATTTGGATATAATTTTTGAAGATATCTTTTCTCCACAAGAGAAAGTCGTATAAGAAGTCGTTTATCACATAGAAGAAAGCAATAAAAACATGAAGGCACCTGCTTTTCTTTTGAATCAAAGGTTATGGTTTGTTTCTACACTCTTACAGTCTTACTCAGATAAAAAGGTCAACAATACCTACATACTTATTGGGAAAATACGTTATGTTATTATGACTGAAATTTCGAAACTTCTAGTACGAAGCACTTTTTCTTAACTTCAAAATTCCAAATATGGGGTGATTACACCAAAATTATATATAGAAATAGCCCAAACTTAAATTCGCAAATGTTTGAACGTGGAATTAGTCAACAAGCCATCAATTCAATCACAAAACTAATGCATATGTATCCAAATAGTTCCAATACCTGTCGTTTAGGATGATCAGATGGATTCCAAATTATTAGCTTTATCTTGCAATACATGTTAGGCCTTCTCTCTCAGTGTGTTTATCCAATCGATCGAGTTAGGCTGATACAATAGTTGTACATGTCATTCAAGTCAATTCACTTTGGCTAGATCTAAGTTCAACCTTGTCTTCCTTGAACCAAACATCAACAATAGGCTAAATAGGGCATAAAAATTTGATAATTGGAGAATCATCGTTTGTGTCGATTAATCCTATACCATGATGGCGTAACCGAGTGCAATGAGTATCCTTCTGCTCTATTGTTACATTATTTTCTTATTAATTTATTAAAATAATTAACTATATATTTAAAAATAATTTAATTTTAATTTCTCAATATACCCCAATTGGAAGTTTTATAGCCACTTTTGCCCTCTGTTTCATCTTGGGAACAAAAATATCCTCATCGTTTCAAATATAGCCACACACTCCCAAACCATCAAAGTTGATGTTATCTATTCTACTTGATCCCCATGGTTTGAAGTTCAATAAACTTAATTCTTTTAGTAAAAAAATAAGTCAATTCAGATTAAAAGCGTGAAGTTGGCTCAACTATTCAAACCTTTGGTTTGAAATTGAGAATAAATCGAAAAAAAAAAGAAATAGAAAACTTCAATTTCATACCAAAAGGGTTGAAGTTAGCTTAATCTAACTTGAACGTCAATCCCAATAGTCCGAAGGTAAGTGGCGAGCCTCTATATATAAAGATGCGCCCAAAGTGGCTGAAACTGTAAAGGGGTTAAAAATATAAGGTATTTGTGCACTTCCCCAATAGTATGTGCTTGTTTAAACCTAAATTTCAAAAGTTTTTGTTTATTTTTTAATTTTATGTGTCGAGTTCAACCATGTCATGTATCTAACAGTATATCATTTAATTTATTTAATTCTTATTTTTATTCCTTTATTTTAGTGTATCTGCAATGTTTCTATATTATCTCTACTTTGTATATAATGTATATGTATTATCGTTTTTGCATTTGGTCTGTTTCTTTGAACTTTTTTGTGAATTAGTTATACTTTTTGTATCTTTGTTGTATCATTTCTGTTTTTGTAATGTATCTTTGCACTTTTCTGTTTCTTCTTCTTATTTCTTTTCTGTTTGTATCTCTATTGTATTTTTTGTATATCTTTGTACTTTTTTGTTTCTCAATTGTATATTTTTGTGTCTCAAATGTATCTTTTTGTTTTATTTTTTATATTTACGTTGTTTCTTTTCTATATCTGACGTGTATCGTTAACTTAGTTTGCATCTTTATTGTATCTCATGTGTATCTATGTACTGTTTTATCTCTATATTTGTATATATTTTTATATCTATATTTGTATATTTACAATCAAACATCTCCATAACAGCCACTCGTTATAACAACATTTCAGTATAACGATCTAATTTTTTCCAGAACCAATTTTTCATATTATATTTTACCTATCTATAACAACATTCTACCTATAACAACAATGAAGCTCATTATAATGATACACTCTTCATAAAATTACCTCTCTATAATGGCTATTGTAAAATAGTGTGTAATAATATTTTGTAAGAGATATATTATATATAATATATTTATGATAATCATTCATAACACAAATATATTGCCTTTTTATATTCGTACCATAAAAATTCTTTCGTCAAACTTGATTTTTTTTTACTGTTTCAATTAATTTAAATTGCATATGTTCCTTAGATTTTGTTATTGGTACGATACAATTAGTTATAGATTTATTAATAATGTATTAACCTTTTCAATTTTTAATTAATGAAATATGAAAATCTATTGAGATTTGAAATTTAACATGTATTTTTGCGAACTTTTTGATTATAATAGCTAAATGAAATCTAAAGTATACATGTATAACAATACCTCATTATAGCGGCCATGAAAATTCAGACAAACGCTGGTCACTATAGAGAGGTTTGACTGTATTTGTGTATCTCTCTTTTTTAAACCTTTTGTGCCGCCGAAGGTGGTGGTGCAAGATCGACGAAGACAATATCAACATGTGGTAGGGTCAACACGGGGATGGAAGATGGAGGCTAGGGTTTTTCTTATTTACCTTTTGTTTTTTTAAACCTATTTATTGTTAATTTTTTGTAATAGAGACTTTATGTATATATGTATGACCTACTCATGAAAACGATTAATAAAGGTCACGTTGCTGCTTTGGACTTTAAAAATCCATTCTTTAATGAAGAAAACTAAACAAGGCAATACACTAGCTAGCTGCAGTATCTCAGAAATTCCACTCTCTAAATTCTTGTCTGCCACATATAAGAAGAACAAACATGACCTCGTTGCATAGCACATGGCTGGTATGGACGACTAATTTTTAACATGTACTCCCATGTTATTAGGGGTCGTTCGATTGGAGTAAAAATTATGCGGATATTAGCAATGTTATGAATTGATTATATAGGGAGTGGTAATAAGAATAGTAGTTATACAAGGATTAGTATTATATGTATTAATTATGTATACATTATAATGTAGGAATTTCTTGTTGAATCATTATATCACTAACTAATTTACAACGTATAATTTAAAATCTTTATTCATTTTTTAAACAAATTAACAAAATATTCTTTATTATTATGACGGTTAGTTTTGTCATTTTAAAATTTTAATAAATGTATTGCTTGTACACACATTGTTATTCTCATACTATCCCACACAAAATAGTACATAAATTTCCGCATAATTGTTTCATATATAATTTATACAAAGATAGTAGTAAATTTGCAACTAAACAACTTATAACTAATGCAACTTCCGATACAAAAATTAAATTCACCAACCAAACACGTATTATTTAATGCTGGATCCAATAATTTCATGGGTCTTTCAGAAGACAAACCGGATGACCCCTTAGTGTATTTTAACTTTGTTAGTTAGGTAGATTGTGTTAGTTCTATGTTTAGTAATTTCATTTATATGGACGGTTACATGTATGTTAATATTTAGGTGATTTGATCGGGGGCGGCTCAATCAAATTGGTGGCCTAAAGTCAGGGGCTGAGGCAGAATTTTCAAGAAGGAGTTCAAAATTTAAAAAATAAAATTTAAACTTGTGTCAAGGAGTTCAATATATGGTATATATGTATAAAAAATTGATTTTACCCAGTATATGCAGTGCGAATTTTCGGTGAGGGGGTTCAATTGAACCCTTGCCCAAGAGAAAGCCAACACCTAATAAGATGCCATAGTATTTTTATATAATATTTATGTATATTTTAACTTAAAGTTCACTTTTTTAATACTTTGAGCTGAAAATCTAAAAACACTACAAAAAAACTTGTTGATAGTGGCAATTTTAACTGCACTGCTGGCAGAACCGCCAGTAGTTGCTTTTAATATGGACAATTTTATAAAAACTGCTGCTAAAACCGTGGGCAATGTATGGCATCCTTTTGAGCCATTTTTGAGCTTCAATCCAACTTTGACCAACTTGATAAGTTGGGCCTTCCTACACTTTCATCCAAAAAATTTCACCGTATGCCCTCCATAAGGAGTGGTTTTACAAAATTACCCGCGCTAAGGAATGTTTTAGCAAAATGCCCTTATTTAGTCCGCAAGCCAAGACTTCAAGGCAAAAAATTTGTAAGTCTTGGCAATTGGCAATACTTTGAGGGCAAGTGCTGTTTTGCCAATACTTCAAGTTATATGGCTAGAATGCAGGGAAAACTGGAAGGGGCAAGTCTTGACGATTGCCAAGACTTACGACGCAGTGCAGCAAGTGTTGCCTATTGCCAATACTTGCCGTGCAAGTGTTGGAAAATCGAGCAGGGGTCAATGGCTGTTGCTCCCAACGCACACGCAAATATACGTGGTCGACAAGTAATAAAGTGATAAGTAGAGTATCGTTCCCACGAGGACTATTCAGACTGAATTCTAGCAAACAATTTCCTAAGAACTATTCAGGGATCTTTTTCTAATGGTTGAGATTTTACTAACTAAATGCAGTAATTAAAAGCAAGTAATTGAGATCAAGTAACAGAGCAAATTCTAAGTTGTTATCAATGAAAGAGAAACGGTCCAAGGTCAGAGTTACGAACAATCCAGTTGAGTTTTCCAGTTGATTCTACTTCTTGATTTCCTAGATTGCTAACTAACAGGTTAAATGTACCCGTGAAAACCTTTCGATTCTTCACGGTCTATGCAGGCTACTCCAATCCCTATATGTCTATGGGTTGAATCACGTACACGCATTAACGAATTCTGTGATTAGTTAAGCTAGGCGAGCAAGTATATGTCTATCCTACTCACAAATTGGTTCCCCGATGCCCAGGTTCACAATCTAGCCCTACTCTTTCTTATTTGCGTTTACAAGTTCCCTCTGTCGAGTTCAACTTGTAAACCGTAGATAGTGTTCAATTATCAGGCCTCAATAACCAAACAATTAGGATCAAGAAAGAATAAACAATCTGTAATGGTAAATCAATAGGAAGAATTCAACTTTCAAACATCAACCTTCATGTATTTACTCTAACCCTAGAACGAACAAACTATAGAATTAAAGAGAAGAATAAGAGAAAGAGAGAAAGAACTTGTTTAGAAGACATCTAGGGCTCCTCCCCTCTCCTCCAAAACTTGCTCCAAAGTCTGAACCTCCTCTAAAAAACTAAGTAAAAGAGTATTTATAATGTTTACGAAAGCCTAGCAATTAGTTACGCCTAAGCGCCTAGACGAAATAGGACTTCCAAATACGCTCCAGGGGCGCTATAGCTGGCGCCCCGCGCCTCAAAACACGCGCAACAAGGCAGAACCCGTCGAATCTCGCACGCAACAGCCATGCCCCGCGCCACAAAACACGCAGGAAGGTTGGGCGCCATAGCTGGCGCGGCACGCCATCCAACGCGCCAGGCTACTTTCTGTTTTTCTTGCTCCGCAGCTCGCGTCGCGTCGTGCCTTCGTGTGCTCGATCCAATCCTCAATCAAATTCCACCCTTTTCTTGCTCGATCATGCTCTTTAAAGCTCCAATTGCACCTCACAACAACCTACAACCATACGACACAAAATCAGTGCAAAATCACATTCGTTAACTAGAAAACGAGCGACTAAAGTATCCAAACGTGAGGAAATATTAAGGAAATATAGGCATAAAATGCCAAACATCACCACCCCATACTTGAACCTTTGCTCGCCCTCGAGCAATTACAAATAACTTCCCAACCTAGGTAGAACAGGTTTGCCTATGACTATGGTTGATACCGACCATTGAACGAGTGCACACATGACTACTATGGGTCCAACAAACATGCCAACAATATAACAAACTCAAAACATGAGAACAACCACCCCAAGACAACTCAATTGCACAAACTCGACTCATTGCAACCATGCTCCCACAAAGTCACCCCTACCTTCTCAACCAAGAAGCCACGACTCACCTATCTCATGCAAATCATGTGCCCTCACCAACAATGAAGCAAGAGAGTGTCCCCCAAATATCACACACAACAATGAATATCAAGAATAGAACGGGGACAATAGCATAGAAAAAATTCACTCACTCTCATGAAAAGCTCACATGTCACACATGATGTACCATAGGCTTGCCCGTAGTGTAGGACTCCACTAATGTAGGCTCACTCCAGTCGGGATTAACTAGGACTTTAAAAGGTTGTAATGTATGCTAAGGGGCTGGTAGGATACATATGGATAATAGTGACTACCTCACTAAGCACTTTAATACATCACATTCAGTTTAAGCACATATCTCCTCAAAACCAACAACCACTTCACCCAACCAACAAATTTTTTTTCTTCACACACACCTTTTTCAACAAGTAGCAATTTTTTCTTTTAAGCACAACACTAGCAAGGATGGATATTTTTCTCTTTATCTCTTTTTCCAATTTTTTCCAGCTTTTTTTTTCTCTTTTCATTTGTTTTTTTTTATTCACTTCTTTCCAAACCTTGCCAATGCTCCTTCAACTACTTCACAATTTTATCAAGTATTCCCCTCATTGGTTTCACTCAAAAACCTCCCAATACTTCAACCACAAACTCCATAATAATATAAAATTATCAATTAAAGTGCTTAAGGAGTAAAGGGTCAAAAGAAAGCAATTTAGAACAAGTGGGTAAGCTCGCGGTCTGGGTGCCAACAAAAGGTCAAAGGGATCACAACAATCAAGTCCAAGGTGTATATAAGGGTAGGCAAATCAAGGTAAAAGGCTTATCCAAGAAGGCCTGTATCATCTCCCGACTAGAGCAAACCTAGAATTTCGCTTTGCACACACACGGGGCAAGTTCTAGACACCAATATGCAACATGGAGTACAATAAGAATATGCCTCACAACACACATTGCACACAGTCCACACAAAATGGCTCCATCACAACTCTCAATCAAGCAAATAGGGTGCAACTTGTAGGAATTTAAACACTCATGCACAAAGGTTCACAACAAATTCAAGTGAGTGGACTCAAGCATCTCAAGGGGGTCATTCCATTTTTTTCTAGGCATGCATCACAATTTAAAACCAAAAGACACCACAAGTAGCACATGCAATAAGCTCAAGTCCACCGGTATCAAACAAATCAAAGGCACCTAGGTTCAAAGGCCTCCCCGTGAAAAAGAACCGAGGTCATAAGAAAAACCACGGGGTGGATGACTGTACCACTACTAAAACTAAAAAGAAATTTTTTTTGAAATTTTTCATTGGTTTTCTAATTTTTTCCATTTTTTTATATACTAAAGCAAGAAACAAATAAAAATAAAGTCAAGTGACAAAAATAAAAAATTGCTGAATTTAAATACCTAAAGGTACAATCATCCATAACCTCAAAATTTTGGAAGTTTCCCCCACCCCACACTTAAAATCAAGCGCTGTCCTCAGTGCGAACAAAAATAGAGTGCAAGAGTGAAAAGAACTTCCCTTAAGGGAGAAAAGGGCCTAGCCCTTGGCGCTAGCAGTGGCACCATCTCCATTATGAACCTACCAAGCGTCCGTAGAGCATGAGGTACTCAGACTTCCCCCAACAGGTCATCAATATTAGGCAGGGGTGAGGACACCCCACACTTAAACTCGACATTACATGAACCTGCAATCCAAAGAATCACCCAAAGTAATATCCAACCATAAAAATAATAATAAAAAATAAAGAAATAAAAGTAAAGCAATCAAATTGGGTTGCCTCCCAAGAAGCACTTGATTTAACGTCGCGGCACGACGAAGACAACTTCACCACTTTTGCCTCCACCTTGAACTTATGAATTGAATCCCTAACTTTGCCTCAAGCTTACGACTGTGGTATTGGAGTGGTGGTAAAAATACAAAAGGACCAAGTAACCATTGTCGCATTTTACACTTCTTAGCTTTTAAATGAGGGATGTCTTTTCGTCTTCTCGGTATAGCAAATTTCAAAATATAGGCACCTTGTTCCTCATTCCTGCGCTTCTTAACAGGCTCGGATGGCTTGATTCTCATGTTATCATCCAAACACAATGTTGAAAAATGATTGGAACGAGGTTGAATGCGCTTTAATCCTAAAATTGCATTACTTTTAACACCCTCAATTGCACAAACACTAGAGTTCTCAAATACGATGTTTTCTTTTTCCTCACTTGACTCTAATGTGATTTCCTCAACTTCGGCATCATCAACTAATATTAGGTCGAATGGTAGGAATTCCACTTTTTGCTCCTCAAATTGGCTTCTAAGCTCTTCTATCTCAAATCTACTATCCACGACAACTGATAATTGGGCATTAGACACCTCAACCATATCACTCAAATTCGCCTCCAAGTCATGAATAGTCAAACCAAAATGGTCGATCTCTTGTCCGAGCTCCACTCTTTCTTCCATAAATTGCCTCGTCATATTTGTTAGTTCACTTCTGAAATCCCCATAAGCTTCTAAGAGTTTGGCTTGCTCTATTAGCCAAGTTTCCCTAACAACCTGCACTTTATAGCTCCTGTCAAACTCACAAGCATCATTAGAATCATCACAAAAATTATTGGGGGAAGGAGCATGACACTTAGGACAATCATTCCACCGACCACCACACAATTTATAAAAATTCCAATCAAAGGTGGTAGAAAATTCACATAACCAGTCTCGTAGGTTGAAAGAGTTGGACAATTTTCCCACAAGTGGGTTCCTCCGCAAAGTAGACAGAGATCATCAAAATTTGAGCAATCATCATTCGACCAATTTTCATTGATAGATGCCATGATAAGACAAGTAACACAATACTAAACTAAACAAAAATTAAACCTGAATAGAAAATAATAAATTGTTCAAAAGAAAACAGTCAATTATTTAGTCCCGGCAACGGCGCCAAAAACTTGTTGCTCCCAACGCACACGCAAGTATACGTGGTCGACAAGTAATAAAGTGATAAGTAGAGTATCGTTCCCGTGTGGACTATTCAGACTGAATTCTAGCAAACAATTTCCTAAGAACTATTCAGGGATCTTTTTCCAATGGTTGAGATTTTACTAACTAAATGCAGTAATTAAAAGCAAGCAATTGAGATCAAGTAACAGAGCAAATTCTAAGTTATTATCAATGAAAGAAAAACGGTCCAGGGTCAGAGTTACGAACAATCCAGTTGAGTTTTCCAGTTGATTCTACTTCTTGATTTTCTAGATTGCTAACTAACAGGTTAAATGTACCCGTGAAAACTTTTCGATTCTTCACGGTCTATGCAGGCTACTCCAATCCCTATATGTCTATGGGTTGAATCACGTACACGCATTAACGAATTCTGTGATTAGTTAAGCTAGGCGAGCAAGTATATGTCTATCCTACTCACAAATTGGTTCTCCGATGCCCAGGTTCACAATCTAGCCCTACTCTTTCTTATTTGCGTTTACAAGTTCCCTCTGTCAAGTTCAACTTGTAAACCGTAGATAGTGTTCAATTATCAGGCCTCAATAACCAAACAATTAGGATCAAGAAAGAATAAACAATCTGTAATGGTAAATCAATAGGAAGAATTCAACTTTCAAACATCAACCTTCATGTATTTACTCTAACCCTAGAACGAACAAACTATAGAATTAAAGAGAAGACTAAGAGAAAGAGAGAAAGAACTTGTTTAGAAGACATCTAGGGCTCCTCCCCTCTCCTCCAAAACTTGCTCTAAAGTCTGAACCTCCTCTCAAAAACTAAGTAAAAGAGTATTTATAATGTTTACAAAAGCCTAGCAACTAGTTATGCCTAAGCCTAGATGAAATAGGACTTCCAAAAATGCTCCAGGGGCGCTATAGCTGGCGCCCCGCGCCTCAAAGCGCGCGCAACAAGGCAGAACCCGTCGAATCTCGCACGCAACAGCCATGCCCCGCGCCACAAAACACGCAGGAAGGTTAGGTGCCATAGCTGGCGCGGCATGCCACCCAACGCGCCAGGCCACTTTCTGTTTTCCTTGCTCCGCAGCTCGCGTCGCGTCGTGCCTTCGTGTGCTCGATCCAATTCTCAATCAAATTCCACCCTTTTCTTGCTCGATCATGCTCTTTAAAGCTCCAATTACACCTCACAACAACCTACAATCATACGACACAAAATCAGTGCAAAATCACATTCGTTAACTAGAAAACGGGCGACTAAAGTATCCAAACGTGAGGAAATATTAAGGAAATATAGGCATAAAGTGCCAAACATCAATGGAAAGTCTTGGCAATTGCCAAGACTTACGGCCATGTGCGGCAAGTATTGCCTATTGCCAATACTTGAAGGGATAAGTGTTGAAAAGCGGAAAAATATAACGGGAAGTCTTTGCCCAGGATTTTTTCCATTAAATCTTAACGGGGGCATTTTTGCAAACCATCTCTTAGCGCGGGAAAAAAGGCAAACCATTGCTTCCCGTGTCATACTTTTGCAAATCCCCCCACTTTCATCACTAGTCTCACATTTAAATTAATCGTGACATACGTGATAGGATTACTTGACATTAGTCAGTTATGTTTTTCTTATAAAGCAGTGTATATTTGCTTAAAGTTTAAAAGTAGGGCAAAATAAATACCGCCACAAAAACTACAAACTGCTGCGACCTATTTATAAAATCAAAATCTCCAGAAAAGTAATCGAAAAATACTGCTATCTGCTTCTTTTGGTGGCAAGTGAATACACCGCTGCAAAAAAGTTGAAATAACGGCGGTTTGTTAAAATGAAGCAAAAAATTGCTGCAAAGTAACGAGGTTTTGGAATGAAACCAATCTTTTTAAGAATTAGTTTCTTTAAATATTTTTAATAATTAGATATACACGATTGATTCAGATAAACGAGTTAAAATTGTATAATGATAACGATAGTAATATAGTAAACCTTCTTTCCAAGTTTTTAAGATTCTTTTAAAAAGAAGTTTTTCAACTTTGTCCAATATTTAGGAATATCTAATTAAACTACTCAAATCATAATATTCATCAATTCGATTTTGACAACTATAATCAATGTAACATATTGAAATAAATGGTCAATATTTTGTAAGCTTAAAAAAATACTTATTAATATAAATAAATATAATAATAAAATTTTGGGGGCCTTAAACTCCTTGGGGCCTAAAGCGAAATCTTTACTGGCCATACCCTTGAGCCACCATGAATTTGGTATTATAATAATTCTTTTATATTATGCTAAAAGCATAAAAGAAAACAGAGTTAGATCCAAATATAGTCAGTTGTGCTCCTCGAGTAAATCATGTATTCTCCTAGTGTAATACATATATCTAGCCTTATTTGGGGATGTCACTTGAGGATTATGAACTTTTGAAGGAGTTAGTCGACCAGACGACCGTCAATCCCCCTCTCCAAATGCTTGAAGGGGTTGATCAGCCGAGCCTCCTGCTGCTCCTATCACCACCTCCCCTATGCTCGAGGCACTGTCAGTGATTCTCGCTGCCAGTGCGGTGGTGGCGAAAGGTGGAATCTTGATCATATCTTATGCTGTCAGTAGGTCAGCACCAGCCCTCACAATATTAGCACAGAATGGAGGACCAGCCATCGCCAAATTCTTAGACACCGCAGGACCAGCCATCACCACCTTCTTAGACAGAGCAATTAGAAAGTGGAAAGATAAGGGGCCAAAACTTAGTTTCTTCTAGATATAGTCAGCTGTGCTCCTCGGGTAAATCATGCATTCTCCTAGCATAATACATATGGTCAGCTGTGTTGTTTACTATTTTTCTGAACATGAAGTGGATGAGTTGCTTTGGTTCTTACAGAATATATGCTTTACAAATTTGCAGTCCTTCATTGAAAGCCAACTTTTTGATGATATCCTTAGAAGAGTAAGGCCAAATCTCCATGAAACATCACAATGTTCCCTCAAATTTGGAAGCGAAAGAAAAAACATAACAAGCTTTAGGGGAATTACATGTGGGATTTATGTAGAAGACAAAGATCTTAAATAAATTTGTGGCACATATGATGAATAAATTAAAAATCTACGATCTAGGATGCTGTGTCACAACTTCATAGGTTCACTAAGTTAACAGTATCACAAGTAAAGCTTGTAGATAAAATCGCTTGTTGTGTTTAATTATTTTTGAAAATGTGGAACAATTTGCTTCAATTACTACAACATTATATGCCTAACAAGGGCAAGACATGATAATAAAAATTTAAAAATGCTACCAAAACTCTATGCATCACTTGTTTAACGATTGACAATATACCTTATTTTCTAGAGTAGAGTATTTTTCTTACGCAGTGTCCACAATCATGAATATAAAAATTGTCTCACAATAGATTTTTCTAATTCAAAGAAAGAAATGAAGTGAAAAAGAAAAAGAAAATGTGAAAGGTAAAAAGCAAAACAATGTCATATGAGGATTTGAGCTTTGAGGTTGCCATTGAGCCCAACAGAGTGAGATATCTGTCCATGGTAGGAATATTTGGATTTTAGAGTAATATAGTTTGAAGAACACAATACAACAGTGTCCTTCCAAATATGGAGCAAAAGTCCCAAAATAACTCACATAACAAGTTGGAAGGAATATAGTTTAGATTTCAATTATGAAGTATCCATCAAAATTTTCAGGAATCAATAAGCCAATCTGTTGTTTTTCCAAGAGTCACCACTGAAGGACCAGTTCCTTCTGTGTGTTCCTTTACTTGTAAATTGCGGAATTAAGTAAAACTTAAGTAAAAGAACACTGATTTTAGCGTGAAAAAATCCCTTGAACTTTGGATCAAAAAACCACGACCTGCTTTCTCAAGTAGGATTTCAACTTCACTATTTTGAAAGATTCACTTGGTTACAAGACTGCTCTCTTACTAACCTAGGATCAACTCTAATCCTATAGTGACCCCTTTAACAACCAGTGAAGTTCCTTCAAGTAACACGACTTGAATGACCAGTACTATTACCGAACTTCTTATGAAAGCAAATAGTACAACTTGATATATCCTACTACAGATGAACTTTGACAAGACTCAATCTAAGGAACAGGTTCTTCACTTAGTTCCCTGTAGCTTAACGACTGCTCAAATACAATTTTGACTCAACAAAGCTAAAGCTCTTTTTCTCTCTGTATTTGTGCGTGCTTTAACAACTGAAGCACTCCTTGATTTATAGCCTCGAAATCTGAAGAGTCTTGAATGATTAGAACTCCAAAGCCTCCATGAATTTGAGTCCTAATAGAACTCCTTGCTTATCTCCAAGTCTTATCCTAAGCTTATGCAATCTTTTCTTATCACGTACGAATCTGCGTGAATACCAAGATAAACATTAGATAATAGGGTAATAATTAATTCCCTGCTTAATTGATTTTGCAATATTATTTATTCTGCTGCAGTAGTATAAAGGAACAAGTCCTTCGATATTGTTCCTTCGTCATCAGTAAAATCTTCAAGCGTATTCAAGCTAACAGTTTCCCCCTTTTTGATGATGACAAACACATAACCTTTGCTGCATGTCCTTAATGCCCTGATTCACACTTTTCAATTTAAAAGCCCAATTAGTAGAAATCAATTTTATCATTACGGAGCAGGTTAATAAATGTCACTAGCAAAATCATCCTTATACTTCCCCCTTTTGGCATCATTGAAAAGGTTGCATAAGTTAGAATAATATATATCAAAAGAACCAGCAACTCATAGCCAATGTAGGCAACTCAAAATGCAAACATAATGTAACTGGAAGTACTGCATACAGATGATATTAGCCATACAAAATAATTATCAGCAAAAATAATTAACACCAGGGGTACATGGAAATACGACTAAATTAACCAAAAACAAAAGAGTGCAAAGAGTAGCAGCTAAGACTAAGCTAAATCCCACTGGTTAAATGGATGGCTAATGGCTTTTTGGGAGGTCAGATGTTAGAAGGACCAGTTCCTGGAGGAGCACCCTTCATCATTTCAAACATCTGCTTAAGCATCCCCTCATTCATCTCCTTTGCCTTAGCAGCTTCAGCCTTCCAGAAATCCCTTTCAGTTTCCAAACGAGCAATTTCAGCAGCTTGCAAATTCACTTATTTCCTTAAAGCCCTCACTTTACTATTCAGAGGCTGCTTACTTTCACCAGCTGTGGGAAGTTCAGCCTGAACAGGCATATCACAACTAAGCAAAGTGGCTACTCCTAGTCTTTCCTTTTTAGTAGCCAATTTCACATCAACCAAGGGAATTCCATGCTTAGTAAACAGGTCTGTGAGAAGAAAGCCAAAAGGCAGAGAATGCTTTTTCTTTCCAGTAACCACTCTTGTTATCAGATGAATTATGAACCTAGGCCAGTTAATCAATTTTTCTGTGTCCAACAACTCCATAAGGACCAGGTCCATGAAGCTAGCTATGCCTCTCTTTTCCTGTCTAGGAAACAGGATTTTGTTCACAAATTCAAACAAGAGTTGGTGTTGTGGATGCATCTCACTTTTCTGCACAGCCCTAGACTTTTCTTCATTAGGATTTTCTGAAAACTTCCTTGTTATTTCCAAATCAGTTGGGAGACCAGTTAGATCAGGCCAAACTAGCTTGATGTAATCACTATAGTCCTGTGAAGGGATACCAAGCAGCTCACCCAGTTCTTTGGTGTCAAAACTGATGTCCTTGAAATTCACAGAAGAGGTGACCCTGTCCTAACTGATAGAACAGTTAAAGAAGAATTCTATAACCATGATCTTTGAGCACTTTCCTGTGATTTGAAGGACCATGTCCTTCCACCCCTGGGCTTCCAGTTTCTGGACAAGCCAAACCATTCCTTCTTCTTCTTCTAAATCAGACATTATCCTTCCGTTAACCACATTCCTGGTCATAATTTCATCATGGAAAACAGGTTGATCACCTATTTCTACAACTCCTGCGTAGTCACTCTCACTATCCTCCCCAGCAGATTTTTCAGAATCAGATTCTGAGCTTTCATCAATCAAAGCTCTCATGGAGGACCTGGTCCTTTTAGCAGACTGACCAGTTCTAGAAGCAACCACAGTTCTTTTGGGAGTTCTTCTCTGACAACTTTTTCTTTTCTTAGATAGAGGAGCACTAGGTTCCTCTTCAACAGGAGAGTCACTCTTCACAGCCACAGCTTCCTTTTCCACAGTCACAGGTTCTACTATGTCGTCAGAATCAACTACTTGTTTCCCTTTTCCCTTCCTACTTCTCTCTATTGCATCATGCAACCTCTCATCAGCCATCCTAACACTTGCTCTAGTGGCTCTGGTAGAAGGAACTGGTTCCTTCTTTTTACCTGAAGTTTCACCCTGTGTTTTCTTAAGTGTAGGTTTATAACTTTCACTTATTTTCTTCAATTTTGCATTGATATCAGTAGCCACATTAGGATCACTCAACCCTCTCTTCTTCAACTTTCTTTTCACCCTTTTCAAATTCAGTAAATTAATTATAGGAGTTTCATCCTCACTATCACTTCCAAATACATCCAGCATGTCATCATCAGCCATGGGGGCTCTAGGAGCAGCCATGGGTGAACCAGCCTCTCCCATACTTACATCTTCCCCTTGTTTTTCAGACACCTTAACTATTTCTAAGTTTGACTCAGTATCATCCGGATCAACAACATTAATAGGTTCAGCATAATTTACGTTGAACTCATACAGAATCATTGCCCTAGAAAAATCCTCCATTTGTTCCAGTATGGATTCAGCTGTAGGAACAGATCCTTCCCCCTGAGTTTGAGACTCAGATTCTGTTTCAGTAACATGAACTGATCCTTCCCCCTGAATTTGTGGTTCAGGCTCTGAATTCTTGGGATTTTCAGGGTTAACAGTGGTTCGCATGGGTGAAGATGAGATGGTATGAGTTTCAGAACTTTGGGAATTTTGAGTTTTCATGGGTGAAGAGGGTTGATCAATAGTGGTGTTTGAATCAGTATTGAGAGATATGGCTAAAATCTGCTTAAGGAGAAAATTCACAATTATTTCTGAAATTTTTAAAACTGAATGGGAAAATATGAATGTGGATTATGGGTATATATAAGAAAAGAATTTGTGGTTGAGAAGGAGTCTTGTTCTTTGCCCGTTTGTGATCAGAAGGAAGTGTAGTTGTTCTAGGTATCTCGATCGTTTCAAATAATTTAGCCGTTATAATGATGAGTCCTAGTGGGAGTCAAATCGCGGGACGGTTTCTTTATGGAATTGGTTTACAGAAAATAGAGGTTGAGTGAGATTTAAGCTTATCTAGATACATAAACTTCACAAACTCTATAATTTTTGGAATAATAAAGGAGTACATACCTGTGGCAATGGAACCGTTCCTTACACCCCAATGTATAATCAATTTTCATGAGCTGAAATTCTAGGAACATAAGGGTAACATCATTTAGATTTAGCACATTCAAGAAGTAATCATGGCATGGAGTATACAATTAAGTATAGTACTGAGTTGAAAATTCAATTTTATTTTCATAAAATTCAATTTAAGCCCATTTTTCTTAGCCAAATTTTTGAAGAAGAGTAAGGTAGACTCTAGGTGAATTTAATCATCCCTAATTCTAACCTGTTCCTTTCAAAATGATCTCTTCTTAAGGCCTTTGTTAAGATATCATCAATTTTTTTTCAGCAGGACAAAAGGCTATTGTAATCAACCCCTTCTCATAATTGTCCCTCAAGAAATGATGTCTAATGTCAATATGCTTAGTCTTTTTGTGATGTACTGGATTTTTTGTCATGTTTATAGCACTAGTATTATCACAATAGATAGGAACAGTTCCTACATCCACACCAAAATCTTGTAATTGCTATTTTATCCATAATAATTGTGAACAACATGAGGCAGCTGCTACATATTCAGCCTCAGCAGTGGAAAGAGCCACTGAGTTTTGTTTCTTCGTTCCCCATAAAACCAAGCACTCACCAAGGAAGTGTGCCATACCTGAAGTACTCTTTCTATCAACAAGGAAACCTGCATAGTCAGCATCAGTATATCCAACAAGATTAAAATTACCACCTTTTGGATACCAAAGTCCCAAGGAACCTGTTCTTTTCAAGTATCTCAAGATTCTTTTAACAGCTTTCAAATGGGATTCTTTAGGATCTGACTGGAATCTAGCACATAAACCAACACTAAACACAATGTTAGGCCTCAGGCCTACTAGCAGTTAAGTAAAGTAAAGAACCAATCATGCCTCTATACATTTTTTGATCAACTGAATTACCATGTTTATCAAGATCTAATTTAGTAGCAGTGGCAATTGGTGTATCAATCTCTTTAGCTTTATCCATGTCAAACCTTTTGAGTAGTTCCATAACATATTTTTGTTGATGGATCATAGTTCCATTTGAGGTTTGCTTAATTTGTAAACCCAAAAAGAAATTGAGTTCACCCATCATGGTCATCTCAAACTCACTCCCCATCAAGTTTGCAAATTTCTTACTCAGATTTTCACAAGTAGCACCAAAAATTATATCATCTACATAAATTTGAAAAATTAAGAGATGTTTACCTTTTTCTTTCAGAAACTGTCTGCTATCAATCTTACCTTTTTTATAACCATGCTGAAGTAGGAATTTTGATAGACGTTCATACTAAGCTCTTGGTGCCTGCTTGAGTCCATATAAGGCTTTATCCAACTTGTACACATGTTCAGGGAACTGTTCATTCTCAAACCCTGGTGGTTGTTTGACATATACTTCCTCCTTTAAATAGCCATTCAGAAATGCACTCTTAACATCCATCTGATGTAGAGTGAAGTCTATGTAAGTAGCAAAGGCTATAAGAAGTCTTATTGCTTCTAATCTTACAACTGGAGCAAAAGTCTCATCATAGTCAATGCCCTCTTCTTGACTATATCCTTGAACAACCAATCTGGCTTTATTTCTAGTTACCATACCATCCTCATCAAGTTTGTTTCTGAAAATCCATTTGGTTCCTATGATGGACCTGTTCCTTTGCTTGGGTTCCAGGTGCCAAACTTGACTTCTTTGAAATTGATTCAAATCTTCTTGCATAGCATTTATCCAATATGCATCCTTCAGTGTCTCTTTTATATTTTTGGGTTCAACAAGAGATAAAAAAGCACTGAATGCACACAGATTATGATTCTTGACAGCTGATCTAGTTTGAATTCCAGTAGTCTTATCTGAAATTATCTGATCCACAGGATGTGAACCTTGATACTTGTAAGGTTTGAGAATTAACCCATCTTCAAAGGTTCTTTGCTGAGGAACAGTTCCTGATGTAGTAGCAGTACACGTTTGCGGAGTAGACACATTTGTTCCCCCTGTTTCTGTGCTGCTTTTCCCAGTACTGTCTGAAGGAACAGATCCTTGCAATTCTCTTCTCACATTACACCCATCTAAAGCCTGAATTTGCTAAGGACCAGGTTCACTATGCCTTAGCATTCCAATTTCTTCATCTTCCTGTACCTGTTCTTGAGACAAGTTGTCAGATTCATCAAATTTGACATGTATGCTTTCTTCAATTTTTGATGTTTTCTAGTTAAAGACTCTATAAGATATACTATTTAAAGAATAACCAACAAAAATTCCTTCATCACTTCTAGGATCAAATTTTCCTAGGGCATCCTTTCCATTGTTGTGTATGAAGCATTTACAACCAAAGGTCCTGAGATGTGAAATATTTGGTTTTCTTCCTTTAAGTAATTCATAGGGTGTCTTTTCTATTAGTGGCCTAGTCATACACCTATTAATTGTATAACATGCAGTATTAATGGCTTCAGCCCAAAAACTTTGTGGGAGGTTTCCAGATAGTAACATGGTCCTAGCCATTTCTTCTAAGGTTCTATTTTTCCTTTCCACTACCCCATTTTGCTATGGAGTTCTAGGAGAGGAGAAATTATGATCAATACCTTTTTCATTGCAAAAGTTAAAAAACATTAGATTCTCAAACTCAGTACCATGATCTGACCTTATAGCAATAATATGACAATTTAGAGTTCTTTGAATTTTTTTGGCAAATATTGAAAATATATGAAATGCTTCTTCCTTAGATGCAAGAAATAGGGTCCATGTAAATCTAGAATAGTCACCCACTAGTACCATAACATACTTCTTACCTCCCCTGCTTATTGTTCTCATTGGTCCACAAAGATCCAGATGGACCAGTTCCAAGGGTTTGGTAGTACTTACCTGCTTCTTAGGTTTTAAAGAAGATTTTACCTGCTTCTCCCTGGCACAAGCCTCACAAACCTTTTCATCCTTAAACTTGATGTTAGGAAGTCCTATTACCAAGTCTTTGGAAACCAGTTTATTCAACTGTGAGAGACTTGCATGACCAAGTCGTTTGTGCCACAGGAGGGGATCATTTTGCATGACACTCAGGCAACTCAAGCTGCCATCAGATAGTGTGAATAAGTCCACTTTGTAGATATTTCCATGTCTGCTTCCCTGCAAAATAATCTCTCCAGAGGTTTGATTAGTAACAGTGCATCTGGTAGATGAGAAATTAACATTATTACCTTTGTCACACAATTGAGATATACTCAATAAACAATGCTTCAGTCCATCTACTAAAAACACATTATCTATGATATGTGAATCAGATCTTCCTACCTTTCAATGCCAATTATTTCCCCTTTCTTACCATTAACGAAGGAAACACTTCCTCCTTGGAAGGCTGAGAGTGAAAGGAACAGTTTCTTGTATCCAGTCATGTGCCTTGAGCAACCACTGTCCATGTACTATTTGTGGTTCCTCACCTTCACTCTAGCCTGCAAAAAAAAAAAAACTAAGGGTTAATTTTAAGAACCCAAACTAGTTTGGGTTCCTTTTCTTGAGAAAAAGGATGAATCAAATTTTTCTTAGCCCAAAGTGGTAATGCTTTCTTTGTGTGAACAGTTTTCTTTGCCACAGAGTTATGAACAGGTTTAAAGGACATGTTCCTTTGTACAGCTCCTTCAAAAGATTGGCAATTTTCCTTTAAGTGACCAGTGTTTCCACAGTGTGTGCATAACCAATTTTCAGAAAGGGTCAGATACTTACTTTTAGGATCCCATTGAGTTGGAGATTGAGATTTCTCAAACCCAATACCTTTTCTATTATTACTCTGATTTTCTTGTAACCATTCTAATGCCTTAGAGGATGACTTATTCCACTTGACAGTTTCATTCAGTTCTTCTTTTGTTCTAATCAAGTCCTCTTCTAAGGATTTTATCTTTTCATCCTTTTCAAGCATTTCATTGACTGCAATTGTCAATTTTTCTTCAGCAATGAGCTGATGAGAATTAGCAATGCTTTTACCTTTTCCATCTGTCCTAGCTTCTAAAGTTTCATACTGAAATTCTTGAACAGTTGATTCAAGATTAAGGACCTGTTCCTTTAGCATGCTATTTTTCCTTTTCAAAGTATCATTTTTTATAACCACCTTTTTGTATTCAGTTTCCAAATTCTCAATTTCATCATGCAATTGATCTTTAATATCCCTTAGAGATTTTAGCTCATTTAGCACAGTGTGAAACACTTTGACTAATTTTTCCCTAGGCATATTTTTTACATCCTTTTTTAGTTTAGATACAAATACCTCAGCATCTTTTTCATTTTCTGAATCTTCAAGAGCCATTAGAGCAAGCTCATCATCCAGATCATCATCAGATTGCTCATCTTCACTGTCTTGCAAGCCAGCAATCATTGCTTTGGTTGTTTTACTTTTTCGACGGACCTGCTCCCTAGCCTTCTTTCTTTGATCAACATACCTCTTCCTCCATTTTTCTTCTATAACTGGACATTTTCTGATGTAATGTTCCATGCTTCCACATTTGAAGCATTCTCCAGCCTGTTTCATGTCAGAAGACCTACCCTGACCACTAGCCCCATTTTTCTTATTCAAGTATCTTTGAACACTTTTAGCTATAAGGACCAGTTCCTTGTCATCAACAGGCTTATTTGCAGCAGTTAAGGCTAAGTTCGGTTCAGTTTTCACTGGTTTTCCTAATTTTTTAACCTTCCTTCTTAGTTCATCGGTTTTTAGATTACCTATTAACTCATCTAATGATAGTGTGGTAAGATCCTTACTTTCTATTATAGCACATACTTTAATCTCCCATGAGTCTGGGAGAACTCTTGTTAGAATCTTCTCAACTCTATCCTCAACAATTAAGACCCTTCCTAGTGAGATAATTTCAGATGCAATCATATTAAATCTAGTGTACATCTTATAGATAGACTCATTTTCTTTCATTTTAAAGCTTTCATACTCAGCAAAAAGAAGTGTACCTCTAGATCTTTTCACCTGACTTGTTCCTTCATGAGCAACCTGTAAAGCATCCCAAATTTCTTTGGTAGTAGTGCATTTTCTGACTTAGTCTCAAATCCTCACCAGTGCATTTCCTTCTTGTTTTGGGAACTTCATTGCCTTCAGCATCCTTTTTTATGGGAATCATAGGACCAGGGGCGGATCCAGGATTTGGAGGCACCGGGTGCCACACTGCTTTTACACATAGAGATGTTGCTACTTAGTTGTTCGGATAAAGCATAAATTCGATGGTTTTACCTATTTTTTGAGTTTCATTTCGATTTGTTTTCCTGGTTAATAGCAACTTGACGGAAAACATAAAATTTTCATATTTCTAAAAACTTGAAAAAAAAATATAAAACTACCAATAATATAGTACTAATATTATGAAAATACACGAGTTTTCTTCTAAAAAAAATAGTCAATAATGTCATTATTTTTACAGTAGCAAATGTTTTACGCTCTAAGAACAAACAAAATACTTATTGTTTTTATTTTTCATGGATTCCAACGTTCTCTTTACAGTTCCACTAATAAAAGTTAAAATTAGAATCAATTTTATAAGTAAATAATTTGGTGAATCATTAGCCTCGATAATTTTTACCTATATCAATGCTCATGTCATTTAATTACTTATCTTTACATAAATAAAAAGGAATAAAATAGTCACCAATAATCAATTACAAAATAATGGTGGAATAATTAATTAAGTAAAATAAAGAAAGAAGTGTGAAGAATAAAAGAGTATGTGGTTATTACAGTACTACGTATTAATTTGCAACTGAACAAAAAGTTAATACTTATTGTGTTAACTTGGGGAATCAATCTCACAACACTAGGGAGCAGCATAGGCACTTTTACCAGTGGCACCACGAAAGAATTTGTTTCGTGGGTGCCACGGTTAACATTTAACCAGTTCCGTCTCTGAATATACATATATATACACAGTATTTGCCGAGGTTAGCGGATGCCATGGTACCCCCTAACCCCTTAGTAGATCCGCCCCTGCATAGGACCCTCAGTAACTATGTCCCATAACTCATAATCCTCAGCTTGAAGATGATCTCTCATCCTTTCTTTCCACCATGAGTAATACTTCCCATTGAACAAAGGTGTCCTCACAGTAGATGTCCCTCACTATTTCCTTGTGATGTACTCATTCTAATCCTAGGTGTTAGCCTTTTCAAGGATAACCCGCTCGGATACCAATTGTTGTTTTTTTCAAGAGTCACCATTGAAAGACCAGTTCCTTCTGTGTGTCCCTTTACTTGTAAATTGCGGAATTAAGTAAAACTTAAGTAAAAGAACACATATTTTAGCGTGGAAAAATCCCTTGAACTTGGGATAAAAAAACCACGACCTACTTTCTCAAGTAGGTGTCACGCCCTAAAATTTACTATTTTCCTGCGGGGAGGTGTTATTTAAAGGCTCGTGACTGGTGTTAAAAAAGGTACAAAATTATTTTAGAGAACTCAGAGTCGCCACTTGACATAGTTTAAGGTGTGCCAAGTCACCAGAAGGTACCTTGGAACACCATTGACTCGTCTAATGGTCTGCGTTTAGAGATTCGGGTAAGGTTCTCAGTAGACTCTCGGGAAGGTATTAGGCACCCTCGAGTCCTGTGCCAAGCATAGTTGCTTTATTGTCGCAATTTTAATTTATTAAATATGGTTGTTATCTTTTGCTATTGATTGAATTTAAACTTTGATTAAGAAAAAATTGAAAAGTGTTAATTCTTTTCCAACCTCACAGAGGACTAGAAGAATTTACACTTTGATTCAAAATAAAATAAAATGTATTGCGTATTTCCAACCTTACAAAGGACTGGTCTATTTTTTAAGAGAATTTAATTAACTTCAAAAATAATAATTAATTTAGAATTAATTTAAATCAATTTAGTTTTTCCTTTTAGCCTAATAAGTAGATCACAAATCATACTTATAATATTGCCTAATTATGCAAGTTTTCTTAGTCCTATTAATTTGCCTAATCGATTTAGTTAAGTGCAAGCATTAAAATTTATTAAGTGACAAATTGGGACTCCCAAATTTGCCTTTATTTGAGATATGGATTATGAAAGTATATACATATGGTAGGCTATTTGTTAAATGTGAACAGCTTTATGGGCTGCTTTTAGAAAAAGAGAATGGGTCTTCATTTTTGATAATGTGGGCTGAAGGGTTTTGCGCAAATGGACAGTTTTAAGGTCTGTTTTGTGAAATTAACACATGTATTTCTCCATTGTACAATTAGTGGCCGTTTTTGTAAGAAAAAACGTGGCCATCTTTAAAAATTATCCTAATAAAATGCCTATTTGTTCAAGTTATGATTTAAACTAACTTACGTGCCTGTACATTTCAGATTTTCAGTTAATCCCATTTGCATTATTATTGATTGAATTCTAAATTGCCTAAATACTTCCAAAAACATGCTGTTCAATTCACAAGCTAAAATTGCTTTGCATTCAAGTCTCATTTTTGTGACATTCTTTCAAATCTGTCCAGTTTTAATATTTGCACCTTTTGGTTATTTGCGTAAAGGAAAGCCCAGACTTGCAACTTTAAATTTAGTGAGATTTAATGTAACTTGCAGTTTATAGCAAACAATTTTTCTTATACAAACATTACTCAAAGTAAAGACATGAAAACACACTTTTTTAAGAGATTCAAAGCTTTTCCATTTCTAGTATAGCAAAATTTTTTTTTAAAGAAAAGCTAGCAAATGTTTAACGAAAGCTAGCTGGCAGCACACATATGGTACAAAAATAATATCATCATAGTGCCTATAAACATGCTGATCTTGTATTCATTTCATAACCAAAAAAAATTAAGAACACAAAGTCAATCGATTTACCTATGATACGAGACCTAAGAGCACCGCAAAGTCGATCCACAAGCTTAGAAAGAGACCCGTACGCAGCAAATACAGCACCCCGAACAGCCCTTAAACAGCCCCTTATGACCTCTTTTTAACTCCTAAACTAGTAGATTTATACCCCAAAAGAACCTTGGTATATAGGCTTTTGGTTCTAAATCTTTTATTCAAAAACTTACTATTTTCTCAAGTATATTTGCTCTCAATTTCAGCCTTGTTTCGGCTGGTCGTTGTGTGATAAATGAGGGCATTTAATGCCCTATTTATAGCTAAAAGTGAAGGCAAAGGGGTGGGGTGTAGACTTGTACAAAAGTACAAGCCCACACCCCTACACTTGAGTGTTTTTTTGGCTATTTTCAGCATAGTAGAGCAGCTGAAAAATGACTATTTCAGCAGCCAAAACAGTCCTAAAAAGCTGAAATAATACAAGTAGGGTCCTTTAAAAGGACCCCCAATACTCATTACACTAACTAGAAGGACTAGGACCCAACCAAACAAACTAAATCAGCCCCAAACTAACTAAACTATACTAAAATACAACCAGACCTTACTTTATGACTAGACTAAGCCAAACGCAGTCCAAAAACAAAGGGCAAACAAACTAAAGTAACCAACTCGTCCTATAGTTGAGTTCCAACTCAATTGAGTTCAAAGTTGCCAAACAAGACTACTTGAACTCCCAAACCCCATCTACCAGACTCAAAGCTAACTAAAGGTGTTTTTTAAAGCATTATAATCCTAAGTTATCAAGTCCAGACTAAATGTTCAAACCAATACCATAAAATAACAATGACATAAGAACCAAATTATGCAAAACCATGCTTAAAACTACTAATTCAGACTTATTTATAATAATAAGCAGCCCTGACAACATCATCGACTAATTATTGAAACTAATTACTAGCCTAACATACTAACCAAGGTTGTTAACAGAGAAAAAGGATGATATGTAATGCTAAATCACATTTCCGGTTGCTTACTACGATCAGTCAAGAGTTAAACAAAGAAAGCAAAATATTTGATACCCGAACTGAGCCGAAACACACAGGTATATACATACAACAAAATCTAATGAATAAGGCAGCAAACAACACATATTTTCTACACATGATTCATGGATTATACTACACAAACAGGGATTTTCAACGACTAATTAACATCGACTTTATTGCTAAAACAGTCTGTACATGTTTTTCCATAACTAAACGCTACTATTTTATCGCTAAGCATAAACTGAACTACATATGAAAAGAAAGGGAAATGAATTAAGATTTTATCTAACCGAGTCAACAAATCTCAGCCAATCAAAGTTCTGCTACTGGTTTGCGACCTCGCTCGCTGCATTACTAAGCAAACTGCTATGCTACCTCGCCTCGCTGCTGTCCGTACGCCAACGCTGGTTCACCATTGTCCTCACCGCAGTCGCACCAAACATAGCCAGTACACCCGCTGCCTCTTCGTCACCACGAGCTACTGCCTCGCTCGCTTTATCAACAAACATCACAGCCCTCAACCCCGCTGCCTCGACACCACTGCCTCCGTTAAATGACTGAAAACAGCCCCTCCACTACAAGTGATCATCACAGCCTCGCCTAGTCCCCATTAACACTGCCTAAGCAACACAATCACAGCTTCTCCATAACAGCCCTATTACCACTAGTAAAATCCTCCTATCACCATAGTTTCAAACAAAAAAAACCCTACGTCGCTCCCTCAACCATGGCAGCCCCCCAAATCCCCAAACTATAGCATCACAGCACCAAAGCTTCACCGAAACAGCCCCTCTATCATAATAATCATCATCACAGTATCGCAAACAACAACATCATCACAACCTCAAACCGAGTAGCGCACCATAACAGAGAAAAAGAAAAAGAGAAGAAGAAAACAACAAAAAAAACAAAAATCAGAAATGGGGTGAAGAAAGAACGGGCAGGGGAGAAAGGATTTTGAGAAATGGGGTATGGGAAGAGGTAGAGAAAGGTGAGGAGAAGGGAGAGAGCCAAAAACTTACCGGAAAACGCAATAAGTCGCCGGAGTCAAGTTCAACCGGAACTTTGACCGTCGATCTACGAAAATTGGTCGCTCCTTTGCAAAAATCAATGGTGGAAATGGAACGAGGAGGTCGAGATCTTTCCAATGGTATATTTTTCTAAATTTTCCGGCCACCGGAGGTGGTGGCCGGCGGCGGCCGAGCGGCGGAAGGCGGCGGAGCAACGATGGGGCAGTGGTGGCGTGGGATTTCCGGTGGGGAGGGAGAAATTTTGCCATAGTCTCCCCAAGTCATTGAGACTTAAGTGTGTGGTGTAGAATGAAATGTTTTTTTGGGCATTATATAGTTGAGGGGTGAAAGGATAAGGGCCATTATATCAAAATTGATCTAATGGCTAGGATTGATCAAGACTTGGACGGGCCAAATGTGGGAATTGGGCTAAGGTGGTGGGCTGATGGGCTAACAATTCTTGCACAAATGGCCATTTGAAAGGCACTACATACTAAATTAACAACATAAAATCACATAATCTACACTAATATTACAGTTAATCATAGAATTACAATTACGCACGTAATAAATTTTTTTTTGTTAATTTTCACATTTTACTTCCTAATTAATAACAAATTTAGTTAGAACAAACACTAGAAGTCCAGAAAAAATTGACGAAACGTCCTAAGAATCTAATACGACTATTTTGAGCATATTTATGAATTTTGGTGCCAAAATTAGGTGATTACAGCTGTCCCTCTTTGTTCGGGAACACGAAGAGTTTTCGGACAAAGAAGTAACCGACAACTAATTTTGGCTTTTCGGTTCTAGCCGAGAGCATGCTTTTCAAAATGGTGACCGTACCTTGAATTTCGGTTCTAACCGAGAACAAGGTTACCTACATATCCCTGGACTAAAGGATTCAGGTCAGTGTAGTTCCTTACGTGCGGTAGCTGGGACTACCGCATTCAAACAGACACAGACTCTTCTAGACTCACTAAGACAACACTAGACACTCTAGACTACTAAGATGACACTAGACACTCTAGACTAAGGCTGTCCACCGGCCCGGTTCCAGTGCGCCTGCGCCGGTCCGGTCCGGTCCGGCGCAAATGGAAAAAAAAAAAGTCGACGCCGGTCCGGTCCCGGTCCGGTCAAACGGTGCATTTGCACCAATGCCGGATCGGAACCGGAACCGGCAAGGTGTGACCGTTCCGGTCCCGGTTCGTCCCGGTCCGGTTCGGTCCGGTTCGTTAATTTTTTTTTGTTTTTTAAGTTATATATTTTATTGTTTGAAATAGATTAAAAAAAAATATGGTAGATTAAAATCTAAATAAACAACACAAAACATATTTTTATTCAACAATACGATTATACGACAGTACATTAAGTTGGAAAATGGAAATGCATAATTAGAAAATAAAAACTAGAAAATAGACTAGAAATTAGAAAAATACATAAATCTTCAACTTCAGCGACTCAACACTCAATTATCACGTGGCAGATATATGCCACCATCACGAGCTGCCCATTCTGTGGCATGATGGTATTTCAAGTGAGTCTTAAACTTCCCCGTCCCATTTTTTGATTCTTCATTCCAATCCCAAACTGTCTGACAAAGAGTACATTTAGCTTTGCCGGTATCATTATTTTTTGTGATAAATTCCCAAACTTGAGATCTTCTTGTTCTTGGACTAGACGGACCTGTTGTAGTAGCACCTTGAACTTGATTAGGATTATTTGCATTTGCAGCCATGTTGATAGAAAATTTATAAAAATAGCCCTTTGTTAGAAATTTTTTAAGAGAAATGAATAGAAAATATTAAATTGTGATTAATTTGATGAAATATGGGAGTATTTATAGGAAAAATAGGTAGGGGAGGGCTGTAGGGGCGTTTATGGGTGTGGGGGTGGGAAAAATAGCCGTTTATGGCCGTTGCCAACGGCTATTTTTCAAAAGGGAGTGGATTGGAGGTTTGTGCGTTGGGCCGGTCCGGGCCGGTTCAAACGTTTTTTTTTTTATTTTTTGTTTTTTGGTTTTTGGTTATTTTTTTGTTAAGTATTAAATTGCAAAAAATATAATTGAGAATATATAAACAATGGTAACTTAGTAGCAAGAGTGCAAGACATAACACTTGTTATTTTTTCAAAACTTAATAGTATTTATTATTTAGAATTTAGTATTTAGTATTTAGTATTTAAGTATTAAATAGTAAAAGTATAATTGAGAATATATAAAACAATGATTGATAACTTAATAGCAAGACATAACACTTGTTATTTTTTCAAATTTAAGTTAGTATAATAATAGTATTTAGTATTTAGTATTTAGTATTTAGTATTTATTATTTAGAATTTAGTATTTAGTATTTAGTATTCAAGTATTAAATTGTAAAAGTATAATTGAGAATATATAAAACAATGATTGATAACTTAATAGCAAGACATAACACTTGTTATTTTTTCAAACTTAAGTTAGTAGTATAATAGTATTTAGTATTTAGTATTTAGTATTTAGTATTTAGTATTTACTCTTTAGTATTTAGTATTGAATTGCAAAGAGGTAACTTAATAGCAAAGGATAATTGAGAATATAACAAAGGATTATAATTTACTTAATAGCAAGGCGTAACGTATTTTATTGAATAATGGTTGAATTTTTTTTTGCAAAGTACATAGATATTAAATTGCAAAAACTACATATTAATAAAAAAACTTCTCATTTTCTGAATAATTTCTTCTGGCACTTCTGGAGGAACCGGTGGCAAAGAGTCATCTTCTTCATAATCCACACTTCCATCGCCTGATAAAATTTCTGTTGCTGCTTCTGCATCTGCTACTTCATCTTCTGCAAATCCAAAATTTCTTCGCTCTGATCTAATCCAATCTCTGAATAATACGGCCGTCTCCATTGCTTCTTCCTTCAATGAATGTCTATGATCTCCAATTTGTAATCTTCCTTGGCTAAACGCGCTTTCTGAAGCAACTGATGATGCTTGAATTGTTAGAATATCCCAGCCATTTTTGCTAAAACTGGAAACTGTGCTTGTTGATCCTTCCAAAATGACAGTAGTTGATCGCTTCCAAAATACTCAATCTCCTTGCAAGCATGAAGTAAATAAACATCAAGCTCGTTGAACCCTCCGCTGCTACTTGAATGCCTGCTAGAAAGCCTTTGATTACGGCTGGAAAAACTTCCCAATCCGGCTGCAGCTCTTTTACTTGCCTGTGTTGAACTTGATCCAGCTCCACTTGGAACACTTGGAACAACATTATCAGCTGCACTCCTATATCTTTCATAAATCCGTTGGCAATCTACAATTACCTGCGCACAAGCTGTTTCTACACTTGGTGTTTCTTCATCAGTAATTTTCAAAGTCCGATAAATTTCTCTAATAAGCATTTCGGTATTAAACCGTTTAAAACAGGGATGTAATACAGAAGCAATGCAATAAAGTGGTGGAATAGGAAAAAAATATTTTTTAAATTTTTCAATCATTGCTTCTACCGCAACTTCATAACCAGGCACTACTCTATAATCGTTAAGTAATTCTGCTATTCCAGCTATAAAATACAACATGGTAGTGATTGTAGGATAATATTGACCGGAAAATTCTTTAGTAGCATAAAAAAAAATTTCTAAAAAAAGAAGAAGACGCTCAACATTTAGCCAATCAGATTCTTCTAGGTGATATACAGTAGCCACTTTGCGATTAAAATAATTAGTAATAGGCACTCGTAAAGTGTAAGCAACAGTCAAAGAGTCATATACAGTGTTCCACCTAGTTGAAACTTCCTTAGGAACTCTTCTAGGCCGCAAACCTTCATTCACACACTCTACCTGAAAGTCCCTCCATCTATCCGGTTTTTTAGATTTAAAAATATAACTAATTGCGAGTCTAACCTTCATAATAGTAGGATCAAATAACTGAAGGCCATCTTTTACAACTAAATTATATATATGACATGCACATCTAACATGAAACAATTCTTCAAAAGGGGGATGCAATGCGGGTTTTAACTTACTAATAGCAAAATCATTGTTTGCAGCATTATCAAGAGTTATACTTAAAATTTTATCACTAAGAAAATACGCCTTACAAATATCAGAAACTTCTCTCTTAATAAATGCTCCCGTTTGTGGTTCATCGACAGCGCAATATGCTAAAATTCTTTTTTGCATTACCCAGTTAAGATCTATCCAATGACAAGTAACTGTTAAATACTCATACCCATTAACACCACGACCCAAGTCAGTAGTAAGACAAACTCTACAATCAAAGTGATAAAATATATATCGTAAATATTGTCCATATTCATTTTTAAATTTTATAATATCACTTCTAACCGTAGTTTTTGGAAAACCTTGAAAAGATGGATTATATACGGTTTGAATATAACGAATAAAACCTTGACAAGAAGCAAATGTAAAAGGTAAGCACTCTACCGCAATCATTTTTTCCATTTGTTCCCTATCTTTCTTCTTATCATAATGCAAAAGCCCCCCGTCACTGGGTTAATTTCCTGTTTGACTCCACTACCTTGCGATGGAGCCATTCTGTTCCCTGAACGAGTGCCACCCGGCCTCCTTTCCCATTCATCCTTATGATATTTTTCTAAGTGTGTTCTCAACTTCCCCGTCCCACTATTATGCTTGCCGGTTTTAAAATCCCAAACTTTTTTACAAAGCTAACATTTAGCGGTCTGAGCCGGAACATTTTTAGTCATAAATTTCCACACATCCGATCTTTCGGGTCGTATCGCTGGTTCTCTACTAGGAGGCATAGGTGGTAATTCAGTTTCTTCAGGTTCACCATGAAATTGACTAGTGGGTGTTTCATCATCTAAATTAGCCCCGTCGGTATTTTCTTGATATTGTGCCTCTAACAAATCATTATCTAGTGGTTGATCAAAATTTATATCATGCAAAAATTGCGAGTCATCTTCCTGAGTAAAATTATCTAGAAGAGAAGGAGCGCTAGAAGTACCAACTGGTCTTTTACCTAAAGCACGACTACGTCTATCATCCCCCCCTCGGTTAGAAGCACGTGATCTACGACCGCTACCCGTACGCCCAGTAAGTGATCTCCACAGTCCAGACATTTTTATAATTTATAAGTAAATCAAACAAATAAATTACTAAAATATGCTACAAACAATAATATTGCACAAAAATAAAATAGATAATAAAAAGTAAGAACGAGTTTACTTGATGTCGTGAACTTAGAATGTAGAACTTAGGAAGTGAAAGTTGAAACTTGACCGGAACCGCACCGAACAATATTCCACTTCACTCCAAATATTTTTTTTTATGCAATTTAGCACTTAGCAAGAGCAACTTTGAATTATTTAGCAAATAGCCTTTGTAGAAATAAGAGAGATTGATAGAGATTTAGAGAGAATATTAGAGAAATTGTGAATAAATTGATGAAAAATGATGGTATTTATAGAAAAAATAGGTTGGGAGGGTATGGGGGCGCCTAGGGGGGTGGGGGGCCAAAAATAGCCATTTTTGGCCGTTGGGCCAACGGCTGTGCGTGAAATAGCCGTTGCCCAACGGCTATTTTTTGCTAAAGCCCATCAGTTTTCCAGGTCCGGTTCCGGTTCATTTTTATCCGGTCCAGTCGGTGCATTTTGGGGGTGCCGGGTCGGGGAATGGGCCTTTTTTTTTTTTTTTAATTTGGCCCGGCTTGCGCCGGTCCGTGCCGGTTCGGTCCGGTTGCCGGTCCGAACCCGGTCCGGTCCGGTGCAAACCGGGCTAATAGACAGCCTTACTCTAGACTATTACGACAAACTAGAGACTCTTCTAGACACACTTGGGGCTGATACTAGACACTCTTAGGCACACAAGGGCTGTCGCTGTTGGTCACTGGTTGCTTGCTGATTAGCGGTCATTGCTTTACAGAGAAAATGAAAGTACAATATTGAAAATGTAAAGTTACAATTCCTACTCTAAGTCTTCATGCTTCCCGAGATGAGCTTCTTGGTTCTTGCTCCCCTCATTTTTTGAAAAATGAAACCACCGTTCTTGGTTCAGGTGGGTCTTCCTCTTGCAGAAAATAAAAACCACCGATTTTGGTGCAGGTGGGTCTTCCCTCTTTACAGAAATGAATTTCCTCGTTCTTCAGGTGGGCGCCTAGCCTTCTTCAAATGTATTCCCTCGTTCTTCAGGTGGTTGCTTCGACTTCTCCAAACTACTCCCTCATTCTCCAGGTTGGTGCCTCGACTTTATCTAAACTACTCCCTCCTTCTCCAGGTGAGTGCCTCGACTTTCTCTAAACTACTCCCTCATTCTCCAGGTGGGTGCCTCGACTTCCTCTAAACTACTCCCTCATTCTCCAGGTGGGTGCCTCGACTTCCTCTAAACTACTCCCTCATTCTCCAGGTGGGTGCCTCGACTTCCTCTAAACTACTCCCTCATTCTCCAGGTGGGTGCCTCGACTTTCTCTAAACTACTCCCTCATTCTCCAGGTGGGTGCCTCGACTTCTCCAAACTACTCCCTCATTCTCCAGGTGGGTGCCTCGACTATCTCTAAACTACTCCCTCATTCTCCAGGTGGGTGCCTCGACTTTCTCTAAACTACTCCCTCATTCTCCAGGTGGGTGCCTCGACTTTCTCTAAACTACTCTCTCATTCTCCAGGTGGGTGCCTCGACTTTCTCTAAACTACTCCCTCATTCTCCAGGTGGGTGCCTCGACTTTCTCTAAACTACTCCCTCATTCTCTAGGTGGGTGCCTCGACTTTCTCTAGACTACTCCCTCATTCTCCAGGTGGGTGCCTCGACTTTCTCTAAACTACTCCCTCATTCTCCAGGTGGGTGCCTCGGCTTCTTGAAATGAATTTCCTTGTAAAGGTTGCTTCTGACATGAAAGTTGAAACTGTTGCTCTTGAAATTGCCGCTTGGGCTAGCTTTGACTTGAAATTTGAAACTCCTGAAACTTGAAATTGCCACTCAGGCAGGCTTTGACTTGAAAATGAAATGTCTGCTTATAGTTGTGCGGATTTTGACTTTAAGACTGGAAACTGCATCTTGAATCTGCTTATTCTTGGACGATCTCTTTTATGGTACATTCTTTGGACCGTCATTCTTTATACCAATGTGCAATATTTGGACTCCAATTATCTAGTTTGGTCCTGACTTGCTCTAGTACGACTATGAAACTTGTAAACGAGCTTTGCGAAGCTTTCTATTGTTCGAAAAGAAATGAGAAGAAAATAAAATGAAAGAATTTCAAGAGGAGACATTGAATGAAAGATGTCTCCAGAAAAAGAAGAACTTATCCGGAGGTGAAATAACGACCTTATTAAACATGACATGCATTTTGGAATCAACTCTTCATCCGTTCACACGATTTATCCCTGATTTTGCTCCCATTCTTCCAATCTTGTTTGATGGCAAATCTAACGACCCTCATTCGACTAGTAGTGCCCTTTCGGGTTTTCACCGACTAGCCTCTCTCTTTGTTCTTTTAACTCACTATTGTCTTGCAGCGCCTTTTCAGGTTTTCACTGACAAGACTTCATTTTTCTTTTTTCTTTTTGTTGTTTTTTTTTGTTTGTTGTTTTTTTTTTGGTCATTTTTCGCTATTTCCTCATCGATCTCCTATCTTTCCTTGCCGATCGACCCCACCTTTTCTTTCTTTCTTCAATTTTCGGCCTTTATCTTTATTCTTCAGAGAATTTCTCCTTCAATGACACTGGTGCCCGCAGCTTCTAAATGCGATTGTTGACTCATAAGAAACGCAACTTTACAGTGTGAAAATTGTCCCTTGACACCCCACTCGGCTTGACATTCTCAATGATCGGTCATAAGGGTTTTTATCTGGACTGTAATGTTGGATTTGGTTTGGCTATAAAGAAAAAGATTCAGCATAAAAGCTCAAAAATATCTCATGAGACAACTAGAATGAGCATTACACGATTTGAAATCACCGCTTTTGAAAAATAAACCAAACCTTTTTCCCAGTTTAGGCAAATTGGGGATTCCCTTTTTTTCTCTTTTTTGTTTTTGTTTTTTTTTTGGTTTAAAGAGCGGTATGAAAGCATCTCATGAAACGACTTGGTAAATATTACAACCCTTGGAATTATTTCTTTTAAAATAATAACTAACTGAGGCTTCAATTTATTGAAAAACCGAGGAATTATCTTTTGAATTTTCTGATATGAAAACAGAGGGGATATTGAGATTATTCCCCTAGATGAACACAACCATAAAAGGGATGTTGAATTTCTCCCTTTTTTTTTTCTTTTTTTCATAACCAACTTCTGCCCCAGTTTAGGATAAACTGAGGCACCTTAAGTTTCGTCCCCGATTTCGAGACTGATATCTCATGAAACATATGAATAGATGGTACAAAAAATAGATACATTGGGGATTCGAATTTCTTTTGACATTGGCCGCAAACTTGGAGGCAAGCTTTTGCGTCAACGAGGAACAGGGAAAAAATGAACTTTTCCCTGTTATGACCACACCCGAATGGTTGCCTACGTATCCTTTTGAGAGGAATCAGGTCAGACGTAGCTCTACCACTGAGGTAGATTTTTGTTGCTTTTCTTTTCCTTTTTTTTCTTTTCCTTTTTTTTTCCTTTAATCACATCAAATTGATTCCAAGGGAGGGTAGGCCAAAGAAAATACAGAATAAGACTCAAAAGGATTGATAAAGGATATAGTGTTTGGGTAGAAACGAAGACCGTTCGTCATCCCGACCAGAGAATGCCTCGCACAAATGATGATTCAATCAATTGACCTGGATTAATCCACACGTGTCCTCGACTTCTACTTCAATGATGGTTTTCAAAACTGGTATTACAAATTTGGCCGAAGCGACCAAACACGATTTGAACTTCTCACCGATCTCCCTTATCGGATGGCTTATTGATTAATTCCCAACTTATTTCACTCTCTTTTCCTCACAATTCTGATGGTTCATTGAGACAAAATGCCGGACCGCATGTTTAAATCTAGAAGTAAACCCCGTATGCATGTCATGTTATTAAGGCCGACAAAACATAAAAACAGAATACTAAAGAAACAAGACCAAGAAGAAAAATAAGAGACATAATGTTGAGACGAGAAAAGGATCCCGCTTTTTATTGAATTAAAGATAGAAGGGTTTGAACATCAAAACAAGCAAAATAATGTACTTGGATTACAACCCTTAAATAACCAAGTACACAGAAAGATTAGCAAAACAAGCTACAACATTTCATAGCCACTCAATTGCAAGTCAGGGCTAGTTTTCCTGTGTTAGGCATTGTTGAGCCTTTCACCAATATGTACCATACTGATACCAAAGAAATTCTCCGAGTCTGGCAACATCTTCTGCTTTTCCTCATTTTCTCCAACTCCCATCAACGTAGACTTCACCTCTTTGGGATTGATGAATGACTAGGTAAGATATGGAATTGGCTTCTCGAGAGACATGTTCGTCTTCTTCATTTCTTCACCCCTTACTCTGTCTACTACCAAACACTATTTCAGGAACACAGTTCACTGTCACAAGCATTTGGTTAGCCCCAATTGACACATCACCAACAGGTACTATCGGCATTGCAGATTCAGCTTTCAAATCTTCTCCACATACCATACCCACCATATGCACATCATCACAGACAGGCAATGAGTTCTGGTTGATATTTGTTGTATCTAAGCCCTCGACTTGAATCTGACCATTATCTATCAGAGCTTGGATCGCCTTCTTGAGATGACGAAAATCATTTGTGTCATGTCCTAATGTGCCCGAGTGATAAGCACATTGACGAGTACGGTCTACCTTTGCCCTTGGATGCACATTTCCGGCAATTGGCTTCAACATACCCACATTCTGCAGTTTCTGAAAAATGCCGGAGTAAGATTCCCCAATTGGCGTGAGCTCCTTCTTTTTCTGCATTCGTAACATCTTGTGAAATGGACAAGGGCGGAAGGCTTTCTTTGATCGGTGAGAAGGGTTTGGAGAATCGTGGAAATAGTTTTGTGGAGTATTATTTATGGGCTGTGGGCTTGCTGTGCGCCATTGTGGATGCGAAGGTGCTGGAACATATGCACGCACTGTATAAAGTGGAGTATTGGAATATTTTGAAATTTTTGGAGGGTGGCGTTCCGGATTATGCTTTTGTTGTGCCAGGGGGTAGAAGTGGGGTTGTTTGTACTCTTTCTCATTCCTGCTTCCTTGACATCGCTCCCTTTCATCTTTCCTCCCAAGATTCTCCCTCCTAATAGGACCCGTGAATGGTGGAACAGAGGCTCGGGGCGAAGTATGCCCCATTTGAGATGGATGTGGTGCCCAAGGATGTATTTTAGACGATCCCCCATCACTTGTATCATTCTGGTAGTAAGGAAAGTCGGGAGAATACTGTGGGTCCTCAAATTTAGTAGGTGAGCCACGTGCCTGATGTGGAGAGAATGAAGCAGCCCCTAAAAGATTGGTCGGCATAGGAGGAGATGTTTTTCCCGTGGCAATGGCAATATACAAGTCAGCCACCAATTGTTTCAAATTTTTGACCTCTTCAGTCAACCTCTTGTTTTCCAGCACCAGAAGTTCATGGGCGCTGATCTCAGAACTTCCCTTATCAAACGACATGGTAACAGGTCCCTTTGATCCTATTGCCTATGGGCGCGAGATAATGCCAAAATTCCGTAGCAACTTCCAAACTCCAAAGCTAGTGGCAAACAAATCAGATTAGCACAAAAGAGACACAAATTGCAAGCCTAGAGTTGTTATGTGTCATCCCGAAATAGTTCACGGCGCAAGCCGCGTGTACCGACCGTATCCCCAAAAGATTGCTTATGTGCCTTGAGAAAAATCAGAACAAAATTGTAACTGGCACGTAATTAGAACAAGAACAAACTTGGATGATGATTTCTTTGATTTTTATCTTTTTTTTCCGACTCAAAACATAATTTAGACAAACGACACGAGCGAACTAACAATAAACTGCTTGCCGTGATGCACGAGTCAAAATATATATACAAACTGACACGACATTGGGCGGGTATACCCGGACGGTGATAATAATGAGACTCGACATCTGAGCGGAGTCAGATTACTCCACGAGGATCGACGCAGAATAATACTCAAGTAATTATAATTTATCGCATGTACCCTCACTTGACCTTAGACAAAACAAAATAAAGCGGACCCTAAACAATAACAATTTTTTATCTCTTTGTTTTTTTTTTTAAAAGAAAAACCAAGACTTAACCGAAGATTCGAACATAACTTAAGAACGGATTATGAATCAAACCATTTTTTATTCGAAAAGTGACTCCAAGATCGGACATCACGACAATGCAAAGATGAGCATAAAAACTTGATTTTTGAAACAAACTCTTCGATTTGATTTGAAAATGAATCTTAGAGTATTTACAAAATTTGGCCATTATAACGATACAAAGACACAAAATATTACACGAATTAGATGCAAAATTGGTTTACAAAAATTGGCCATTATGACGGCGTAAAACCCCGATAAATTATTTTTCAAAAATACGGACTTGACTTGGACATAGACTCAAAGACAAAAGGGTCCCAAAATTTCGCCATTATACCGGCGCAAAACTATGACAAATTATTTTCTAATACTTGAGACCAAACCCGGACACAAAATTAGACTCTAGAAGCTCTTGAAAAAAAATCGCCATTATAACTGCGTAAAATGACAACTAAAGATATTTTGAGACACTAGACTAAACCCATTTTTCATTTTTCTCTCTCTTTTTTTTTTCAAAATTTAACACCCACCCCCGGTGATCGGTCAGCATAACAACCTCTTTCTACAGTAAATGCAACACATAAGATGCCAATAATGTGTCTTTTCGGGACACGGGCCCATCTTGACACAAAGGGATTAGCCTAGACAAGTGCAATACCGGTGTACCATTCCTCATTAAGTCAAATAAGATGCAGATAATTGGGCCTAAAGGTTTAACTCTAGGTGACACAACTGACTCAGTGTCTAGACTGGCTGAAAAACCCGGTGGACAAACCGGACAGAAAGCGCATCAGGGCCATCCGGAGACAGTGTGTCCGGCCTAAAATCCCGTCACGCCTTCCTCCTAAATCATGGGCAATTTAGTAAGAAGTCCCAGATGCCACAAGCAATCTGGTAAGTGCACATGTGCGTGTGTTTCAGAGACTCAGAAGGTTGCAGAGGAAGACAATTTATATATAGTTCAACAATATCAAAGCAGTAACATTCAACTTTTCATGTGATAACGGCAAGAATATAACAACCAAATATTTAATAAATTAAAACACGCGACAATCTTATCAAAGCCGGAGATTCTAGTTTTCACTAATCTCCCCAGCGGAGTCGCCAAGCTGTCACGCCCTAAAAATTAATTAACTGCGGGGGTTTATTTAAAGGCTCGTGACGGGTGTTCAAAAAGGTACTAAATTATTTTAGAGAACTCAGAGTCGCCACTTGACATAGTTTAAGGTGTGCCAAGTCACCAGAAGGTACCTTGGAACACCTTTGACTCGTCTAATGGTCTGCGTTTTGAGATTCGGGTAAGGTTCTCAGTTGACTCTCAGGAAGGTATTAGGCACCCTCGAGTCCTGTGCCAAGCATAGTTGCTTTATTGTCGCAATTTTAATTTATTAAATATGGTTGTTATCTTTTGCCGTTGATTGAATTTAAACTTTGATTCAGAAAAAATTTAAAAGTGTTAATTCTTTTCCAACCTCACAGAGGACTAGAAGAATTTACATTTTGATTCAAAATAAAATAAAATGTATTGCGTATTTCCAACCTTACAAAGGACTGGTCTATTTTTTAAGAGAATTTAATTAACTTCAAAAATAATAATTAATTTAGAATTAATTTAAATCAATTTAGTTTTTCCTTTTAGCCTAATAAGTAGATCACAAATCATACTTATAATATTGCCTAATTATGCAAGTTTTCTTAGTCCTATTAATTTGCCTAATCGATTTAGTTAAGTGCAAGCGTTAAAATTTATTAAGTGACAAATTGGGACTCCCAAATTTGCCTTTATTTGAGATATGGATTATGAAAGTATATACATATGGTAGGCTATTTGTTAAATGTGAACAGCTTTATGGGCTGCTTTTAGAAAAAGAGAATGGGTCTTCATTTTTGATAATGTGGGCTGAAGGGTTTTGCGCAAATGGACAGTTTTAAGGTCTGTTTTGTGAAATTAACACATGTATTTCTCCATTGTACAATTAGTGGCCGTTTTTGTAAGAAAAAACGTGGCCATCTTTCAAAATTATCCTAATAAAATACCTATTCGTTCAAGTTATGATTTAAACTAACTTACGTGCCTGTACATTTCAGATTTTCAGTTAATCCCATTTGCATTATTATTGATTGAATCCTAAATTGCCTAATACTTCCAAAAACATGCTGTTCAATTCAAAGCTAAAATTGCTTTGCATTCAAGTCTCATTTTTGTGACATTCTTTCAAATCTGTCCAGTTTTAATATTTGCACCTTTTGGTTATTTGCGTAAAGGAAAGTCCAGACTTGCAACTTTAAATTTAGTGAGATTTAATGTAACTTGCAGTTTATAGCAAACAATTTTTCTTATACAAACATTACTCAAAGTAAAGACATGAAAACATACTTTTTTAAGAGATTCAAAGCTTTTCCATTTCTAGTATAACAAAATTTTTTTTAAAGAAAAGCTAGCAAATGTTTAACGAAAGCTAGCTGGCAGCACACATATGGTACAAAAATAATATCATCATAGTGCCTATAAACATGCTGATCTTGTATTCATTTCATAACCAAAAAAAATTAAGAACACAAAGTCAATCGATTTACCTATGATACGAGACCTAAGAGCACCGCAAAGTCGATCCACAAGCTTAGAAAGAGACCCGTACACAGCAAATACAGCACCCCGAACAGCCCTTAAACAGCCCCTTATGACCTCTTTTTAACTCCTAAACTAGTAGATTTATACCCCAAAAGAACCTTGGTATATAGGCTTTTGGTTCTAAATCTTTTATTCAAAAACTTACTATTTTCTCAAGTATATTTGCTCTCAATTTCAGCCTTGTTTCGGCTGGTCGTTGTGTGATAAATGAGGGCTTTCAATGCCCTATTTATAGCTAAAAGTGAAGGCAAAGGGGTGGGATGTCGACTTGTACAAAAGTACAAGCCCACACCCCTACACTTGAGTGTTTTTTTGGCTATTTTCAGCATAGTAGAGCAGCTGAAAAATGACTATTTCAGCAGCCAAAACAGTCCTAAAAAGCTGAAATAATACAAGTAGGGTCCTTTAAAAGGACCCCCAATACTCATTACACTAACTAGAAGGACTAGGACCCAACCAAACAAACTAAATCAGCCCCAAACTAACTAAACTATACTAAAATACAACCAGACCTTACTTTATGACTAGACTAAGCCAAACGCAGTCCAAAAACAAAGGGCAAACAAACTAAAGTAACCAACTCGTCCCATAGTTGAGTTCCAACTCAATTGAGTTCAAAGTTGCCAAACAAGACTACTTGAACTCCCAAACCCCATCTACCAGACTCAAAGCTAACTAAAGGTGTTCTTTAAAGCATTATAATCCTAAGTTATCAAGTCCAGACTAAATGTTCAAACCAATACCATAAAATAACAATGACATAAGAACCAAATTATGCAAAACCATGCTTAAAACTACTAATTCCGACTTATTTATAATAATAAGCAGCCCTGACAACATCATCGACTAATTATTGAAATTAATTACTAGCTTAACATACTAACCAAGGTTGTTAACAGAGAAAAAGGATGATATGCAATGCCAAATCACATTTCCAGTTGCTTACTACGATCAGGCAAGAGTTAAACAAAGAAAGCAAAATATTTCATACTCGAACTGAGCCGAAACACACAGGTATATACATACAACAAAATCTAATAAATAAGGCAGCAAACAGCACATATTTTCTACACATGATTCATGGATTATACTACACAAACAGGGATTTTCAACGACTAATTAACATCGACTTTATTGCTAAAACAGTCTGTACATGTTTTTCCATAACTAAACGCTACTATTTTATCGCTAAGCATAAACTGAACTACATATGAAAAGAAAGGGAAATGAATTAAGATTTTATCTAACCGAGTCAACAAATCTCAGCCAATCAAAGTTCCGCTACTGGTTTGCGACCTCGATCACTGCATTACTAAGCAAACTGCTATGCTACCTCGCCTCGCTGCTGTCCGTACGCCAACGCTGGTTCACCATTGTCCTCACCGCAGCCGCACCAAACATAGCCAGTACACCCGCTGCCTCTTCGTCACCACGAGCTACTGCCTCGCTCGCTTTATCAACAAACATCACAGCCCTCAACCCCGCTGCCTCGACACCACTGCCTCCCTTAAATGACTGAAAACAGCCCCTCCACTACAAGTGATCATCACAGCCTCGCCTAGTCCCCATTAACACTGCCTAAGCAACACAATCACAGCTTCTCCATAACAGCCCTATTACCACTAGTAAAATCCTCCTATCACCATAGTTTCAAACAAAACAAACCCTACGTCGCTCCCTCAACCATGGCAGTCCCCCAAATCCCCAAACTATAGCATCACAGCACCAAAGCTTCACCGAAACAGCCCCTCTATCATAATAATCATCATCACAGTCTCGCAAACAACAACATCATCACAACCTCAAACCGTGTAGCGCACCATAACAGAGAAAAAGAAAAAGAGAAGAAGAAAACAACAAAAAAAACAAAAATCAGAAATGGGGTGAAGAAAGAACGGGCAGGGGAGAAAGGATTTTGGGAAATGGGGTACGGGAAGAGGTAGAGAAAGGTGATGAGAAGGGAGAGAGCCAAAAACTTACCGGAAAACGCAATAAGTCGCCGGAGTCAAGTTCAACCGGAATTTTGACCGTCGATCTACGAAAATTGGCCGCTCCTTTGCAAAAGTTAATGGTGGAAATGGAACGAGGAGGTCGAGATCTTTCCAATGGTATATTTTTCTAAATTTTCCGGCCACCGGAGGTGGTGGCCGGCGGCGGCCGAGCGGCGGAAGGCGGCGGAGCAACGGTGGGGCAGTGGTGGCGTGGGATTTTCGGTGGGGAGGGAGAAATTTTGTCATAGTCTCCCCAAGTCATTGAGACTTAAGTGTGTGGTGTAGAATGAAATGTTTTTTTGGGCATTATATAGTTGAGGGGTGAAAGGATAAGGGCCCTTAGATCAAAATTAATCTAATGTCTAGGATTGATCAAGACTTGGACGGGCCAAATGTGGGACTTGGGCTAAGGTGGTGGGCTGATGGGCTAACAATTCTTGCACAAATGGCCATTTGAAAGGCACTACATACTAAATTAACAACATAAAATCACATAATCTACACTAATATTACAATTAATCATAGAATTACAATTACGCACGTAATAAATTTTTTTTTATTAATTTTCACATTTTACTTCCTAATTAATGACAAATTTAGTTAGAACAAACACTAGAAGTCCAGAAAAAATTGACGAAATGTCCTAAGAATCTAATACGACTATTTTGAGCATTTTTATGAATTTTGGTACCAAAATTAGGTGATTACAGTAGGATTTCAACTTCACTATTTTGAAAGACTCACTTGGTTACAAGACTGCTCTCTTACTAACCTAAGACCAACTCTAATCCTATAGTGACCCCTTTCACAATCAGTGAAGTTCCTTCAAGTAACACGACTTGAATGACCAGTACTATTACAGAACTTCTTATGAAAGCAAATAGTACAACTTGATATATCCTACTACAGATGAACTAAAACAGAGTTTTGACAAGACTCAATCTAAGAAATAGGTTCTGCACTTAGTTCCCTGTAGCTTAACGACTACTCAAATACAATTTTGACTCAACAAAGCTAAGGCTCTTTTTCTCTCTGTATTTGTGCGTGCTTTAACGACTGAAGCACTCCTTGATTTATAGCCTCGAAATCTGAAGAGTCTTGAATGATTAGAACTCCAAAGCCTCCATGAATTTGAGTCCTAATAGAACTCCTTGCTTATCTCCAAGTCTTACCCTAAGCTTATGCAATCTTTTCTTATCACGTACGAATCTGCGTGAATACCAAGATAAACATTAGATAATAGGATAATAATTAATTCCCTGCTTAATTGATTTTGCAATATTATTTATTCTGCTGCAGTAGTATAAAGGAACAAGTCCTTCGATCTGTTCCTTCGTCATCAGTCAAAACTTCAAGCGTATTCAAGCTAACACAATCCATAATTAGATGTATTCTTTTGGCACTTCAAATTACCACAACCCAAAATTGGGAATATTGGTATACCAAAAAGCACAATTATCTCTATTCTAAGGAATCTGAGTATTTGTAATCTAACTCATTCACTTAAACATTTGGGTAGAAATTACAATGCCAGTCAAATATCCTTGTTAATTAACCAATCATTTAGCATATCATCTACTTCAAATGTGGACAACACCAAGATAATCACTGCAACCAACCCATATCTATATCTATCTATCAATATCTATATCTATATCTATATCTATATCTATATCTATATATCTACTAATTGAGAAATATAGAAGAGTAATGTGGCATGCCTCTATGGCCTCCATTCATATGAAAATGCATAAAAACCTATTGTTCAAAAGTTGGTGCTTTCCTATGTTTTTTCCTTCTTCTCTTTATAATTTTAAATCCTTCCGTAAAGTTTCGGTTATAACTTTAATTCTCCCAACCCCTCCATTTACTTACCTTTATTACATTTAGAGCCTTTAAGTAAAATTTCAGTAATGTATTATTCTCCACATTGTTTCAGTTACAACTTTATATATGTAGCACTTAAATACAGAATTTGATAAGGAAATTCACCACTAAATTTTAATCACCGGTATTATATAAAGAGACACACTAATGCATTCACCATTCCGAAATTCAAAGACTCTAGCCATTGACACAATGCCATTCTGAATTTTCAAGACATCAACTACTTGAGAAATGAAAGAATAAAGGCATCAATATAATTACGCTATCTTGCACACCTGTTTAGATTAGCACATGGACATAGCAAAAGAAATCTGGCTTCCGCTAAGGGGTTTGAACTTTTATGGATATCATGGGGTGAAACAAAAAGAAGATCAAGCAACAACCACTTTGATAACTACTCTGCTACAATGGTGTATGTATTTTGTTTTTCTTTTGTCTTCTCTCCCTTTTTTTTTAACAAAGTAGTTCGAATTTATATATATGGAGAGAAAAGCACAGTAAATTTTTAGAAGGAAGCTATGATGAAATTTGATGCTTTATGTTGGTCAACAAAATTTAATAAATAGACCTTGCATGCAGGTTGGACTTTTTCGAATACAAAGGACTATTAGCTGATGAGCTGAAGTTAGAAACAACATTTGAGGAGGCAATAAGGTGCTCGGCAAAGATTGAATATATCAGAATTATATCTTGACCAGAACAGCAGTTTTCTTAAAAAGCAATTCCCTAGAACACTAAGCTCAAATTGTGGGTGTCACTCATGAGCACAACCCACCACGTAGATAAATCCTATGTAACATATGCCCATTATGGGGATTCTTCATGGAACGTTGTCAGAGTTTATGATTGAATTACAGTATTTCATGTATTAAGGTTACGCTTACACACGCAAATATACATTTTCTTTTATTATCCTTGAATTGTACACTAGTGATAAATGAAGTTCTTCTAAGTTCTGCTTCTAATAAATATATTCATATTTGCGATTTGATCACTATATAAAAATAATTATCATATGCATATAGAAGAACTTTCATCCATTAGCACCTACATCTATATACTCAGTATATCTTACAAGTGTGGTTTAAGGAGGGTGAGATGTACGCAAATTTTACTTCCACCAATTGTGAGAGGTTGTTTCCGATAAATTCTAAAAACAAATATAGTAACACTTTTGAAAAACATATAAGAACTTTCATCCATTATATCTCGAAAAATTATAACAATAATTATTACTATAGGAAGGTGATGTGGCATATTTTTATGAACAAGGACTCATACTTTTTTGACCATTTTTCTAACTTTCTTCTTTCCACTCAATTCACTCCAATTTGTTATTCTTCCCCTCTATATTTTCGTTTTCATCTTAGTAATTCCAACTAATCTCATCTTCTAAGACCATAAACTCACCTAATATTACTGCAAACTCTATTTAAATTCTTCAATACATAACTCCCGTAAAATATAATAACGGAACTAAGCTTTTTTTGTTTTGAGTTCTTTGGGGACATCTGATAAACATAAAATAAAACTAAGCCTTTAGCTCCTTTCTTATGTCATATACAGGAGTATTAATCTGTGGAGTAACTCTTAACATTTCACCTTCCACTATAATTATTACTTACTAAGAAGTAAAGCATCCATTTATGTGCTCCTTTTTATGTTACAAACATTTTTTTATTTCCCTATAGTAATTGTTCTTTAATACTACAACCAATTAATACATAGCCACATATTCTTAGTTGTTTTTTCATTTGCATCTATTTCATTGCAACATATTCTTGTAAGAGATTTTCAATAATTTCAGGAACGTTGAACTTAATGATTTTCACATTCAAACACATAAATAGTAATTCAATAAAATATACCCGAATTTGCCATAGCGTTCTCTTGACTTGAAGCGGAAGCCTTAATTCTTTGTTCTTGATAAAAGGTGATATCTCCCTCTTTCCTTTAACTTTAAGAAAACGTCTGATGGAAAACGTTATCAGTATTGGTAGAGAGAGGACCCTTTAAAATGAGAAGAGCACTTAATTTCACATTCCATCAATGTGAGGGAGTGGTAGTTTTAAAACCACCAAGGAGTGGGTAGTTATAAAACCACCAAGTAACTTCCCATATTTAATTAGAATTTAGTAAATATTATTTAATTTATTTATTAAACCAAATATAAATAAGTGGGCCATAACTTACATTCTCCCACTTGGCACACGTTCATTATTTACTTAATGGTTTAATAAATATTTCAATCATCATGTGCACAGTTAATACTAAATCCCACATTATTCATTGTTATTGAATAAGTCAACCAATATGAGTCATGGCAGTTGTACATCACTTTCGACATAGTCCCTTCCATGTACTACAATATTAGTTTATTACCCAACACAACCTTCAATACATAATGGTCCAACAATAATGCTTAGAATATCTTTATTTAAGCTAAAACCTGTCTTCGTCATTTTCAACGTTATGTATACAAGAGAAAAGCAGGTAATGCAGAAACATTTACATTAATGAGCTCAAAGTGTCAATCTCATAAACATCATAAGTCTTTACATAAATTCATTCATTGCTATCAATAATGCCCATTCTTTAAACATGATCTATAAATGCTTTGGGCGATAATCCTTTCGTCAAAGGATCAGCAATCATAATTTTGGTGCTAATATCTTCAATTGATACTTTATGTTTCTGGACGTGTTCTTTAACGACAAGACATTTCAAGTCTATTGACTTAGCACCTTCTTATATTTGTCGTTTTTAGCAAAGAACACTGCTGAGGAATTGTCACAATAAATTTTCAGCGACATGGCAATATTGTCGACTAATCCAAGTCCTGAAATAACATTCCGCAGCCACGAAGTCTAAATTGTGGCCTCAAAGCATGCCACAGCCAGCATAATCTAAATCTGAATATCTAACCATATCAAGATGATTAGATTTTCTATAAGTGAGCATATACTTCATTACTTACGTTCGAATTAATTCTTTGAATTGAGATTTAATTTATCTCCTTTCTAGATTGGAACGGGACTTGATGACAATTTTCCATTCTGAATCTTTTTAGAACTTTATTAATATAGGCCTTTTGAGACAACCCCAACAATCTTTGTGATCTATCCCGGAATATTTCTATCCCAATCACATAGGCTGTCTCTCCCATATCTTTCATTTCAAAGTTGTTAGAGAGAAATTTATTGGTGTCATGCATCATACTAAGATCATTAGTAGCAAGCAAGATATCATCAACATACACAAACTTACTCCCACTGACCTTTAGATATATACACCAGTCAAGAATGTTTTCCTTGAATCCAAAGGCGACAACAGTTTCATGAAACTTAAGATACCATTGTCGGGAAGCTTGTTTAAGCCTGTATATTGATCTCTTTAGTTTACACACCATGTGTTCCTTTCCTTTAATTTCAAAACCCTCTGGTTGATTCATGTAAACTTCTTCCTCTAAATTTCCATTCAGAAAGGCAGTTTTCACATCCATTTGATGTAGCTCTAAGTCATAATGAGCCACCAAAGCCATTATAATTCTAAGTGAATCCTTTTTGGAGACAGGTGAAAATGTCTCTGTATAGTCAACACCATGTTTCTGAGTGAAACCTTTTGCAACAAGTCTGGCCTTGTGACGTTCAATATTACCATTTGAGTCACGTTTGGTCTTAAAGACCCATTTACACCCGACTCTTTTGCAACCTTCTGGTAATTCAACAAGGTCCCAAACTTCATTATGTTGCATGGATTTCAACTCATCTTTCATAGCATCTAACCACTTATCAGAATTATTACTTTCAATGGCCTGTGAAAATGAAACTGGATCATCATTGATTTTCAAATCATCTAAATCAATTTCCGGATCAATTTCTGACTCATGTAGATATACCAAAAAATCATCAAAAATAGCATTTCTTCTTTGTCTTTGAGATTTTCTTAATGCTACTTCTTGCGGTGCGTCTACTGTAGGTTCATTGATTATGTTTTCATTATGAATAGCAGGATCATTATTTTGTTGTTCTTGTTGGTTGTTAGGCGGTACAACAACTTCGGGAACAACAATTTTAGGAGAAGTACAGGGTAAAGGAATTTGCACCCTAACTTCCCTAATTTCCACATTATGCGGTTCTTCACACCCACTAACTTCACCATTCTCAATGAACCTAGCATTTCCAGTTTCAACAATTCTCGTACTATGGTTAGGACAATAAAATCTATACCCCTTTGATTTTTCTGGATAACCAATAAAGAAACCACTGATTGTTCGTGGATCCAGTTTCTTTTCTTGTGGATTATAAATTCTTACTTCTGCCGGGCAGCCCCAAACATGCAGGTGCCTTAAACTAGGTTTTCTACCAGTCCAAAGTTCAAAAGGTGTCTTTGTAACTGCCTTACTAGGAACCCTATTTAGTAAGTACACGGCAGTTTTTAAAGCATACATCCACAATGAAGCAGGTAAAGATGAATTACTTAACATACTCCTAACCATTTCAATTAATGTACGATTACGCCTTTCTGCCACACCATTTTGTTGTGGTGTGCCAGGCATTCTGTATTGAGCACATATGCCACGCTTTTAGGAATTTAGCAAATGGACCAGGGTGTTGTCCAGTTTTATCATATCTTCCATAATATTCACCACCTCTATCTGACCTAATTATTTTTACCTTTCTGTCTAATTGCCTTTCAACCTCATTAATAAATACCTCTAAGGTATTTACTGCTTGAGATTTTTCGTGCAACAAATAGACATAACCATAACGTGAAAAGTCGTCAATAAAGGTGATAAAGTACTTTTCTTTACTGAAAGATGGAATATCAAAAGGACCACAGATATCAGTGTGTATAATTTCAAGAAGCTGTGTGCTTCTTGTGGCTCCTTTCTTTGTGTGTTTTGTTTGTTTTCCTTTAATACAATCCACACAAATATTTAGGTCTGTAAAATCTAAATCTAGAAGGATTTCATTCTTAACTAATCTTTCCAGTCTTTCTTTAGATATTCGACCTAAACGTCTATGCCACAAGTAAGCAGAGTGTTCATTCACCAAACTACATTTGGTTCCAACATTATGATGCAGAGTTAAAAGAGTTTCAGCAAACAGATTATCAAGATTCAGTTTGTATAAACCATCACAAAGAATACCAGATCCAATGAGATGATTATACTTAAACAAACTAAAACATCCATTGCCGAAATTAAAAGAATATCCGGTCTTGTCTAACTTAGACAAAGAAACTAAATTTCTAGAAATAGAATGTACGTAATAAGTTTCAAATAAGTCTAAGTGACGCCCAGTATCTAGGATTAAATGATACGTCCCGATAGCTTGAACTGGAGCCTTCACTCTATTCCTTATGCACACAAATCTTTCATTTTTATTTATGGTTTGGGTTGTAAGAAATTCCTGCATCGTGTTAGAAACATGAACAGTACAACCAAAGTCAATCCACCAAGTATTATAAGGAACTTCAGTTAAATTTGATTCGAGACACGTAAAAGCACAAGGCTCATTTTTCTTCTCGAACCATGCCTTACGTTTCACGCAGTCTTTCTGAAAATGTCGAGGTTTTCCACAGAAACGACACTTGTCATTCTTGTGTTCCTTCTTATGTACTTGATGAGAGGACTCACTAACATTATGGTTTCTCTGTTTGCCCTTAACATGCTTCTTTCCTTTCTTTCCAGCTCCTTGATGGCTTACAAAGTTAATGGAGTGAGTTCCTTGATTCTTTAGCCTTGTTTCCTCCTGAACCAACAGTCCATGCAATTCATGCACATTCCATTTATCTTTCATGGTATTATAGTTCATTTGGAAAGGACCATACTCAGATGGTAATGAGTTGATGATGAACTGCACAAGGAAATTTTCATCCACTTCCATTCCCAGAGTCTTAAGTCTTGCTGCTATATTTGTCATTTCTATGACATGCTCATGCATGGTACGTGAACCATCAAACTTCATGGTGGTCAAAGTACCCATTAATATCCCAGCAAGAGACTTGTCAGCAGTTTGAGAGCGTTCTTCTACAAGTCTTAGAAGCTCTTTGGCACTTTCAGTGTTGGGAAGAGCAGACTTAATGTTGCCCGCTATACTCATTCGCAGGAACATTAGGCTTAATCTAACTGCTTAAAATAAGACTTTCTTCAGCAGTGCTAGTTGCAGTAATAGCTGCTGGCTTCTCAGTGTAAAGTGCAACATCAAGATCTAAAACTCCGAGATGGAATTTGATCTGTTCGCACCACTCTGAGAAGTTCAGTCCGTTAAAAGCCGTAACAGAAGCAGAGTGCGAATGAAGAGCAAGTGCTGCATATAGAATATGCTCATTCGTTAACGCTTTGAGTTATAAACTAAACATATTATCAAATTCAGAAATGATTTTTACATAAGACTTTAGTGTATCTTGATGTTCACCTTTGGGCAGAACCCCAAAATACTAACTTTAGACATTATGATGCTTTATATAATTTAACATAATTTGGTAATTTTTAATGTACCCATTAATAATATTTACTATCTTTGGATAAATAAACAAAACTAATGGTACATCTAAATTATCCTTTTAATTTTTCACGATTATAAGAACAAACAATCAACCTTTGGGTGATTCATAAATGTCCTATAACCATGAGGTTCAATTTACCCAAAAATATTATATCATTTACTAGCATCAAATTTAATGGGTAATTGAATATAATTTTAATCATTAGTTTTGGAATTAATTTTTATAAAGATTCGACCACTTTGGTGATTAACGAATCATACATAATAATTCCAAAAAAAAATGTGAAAGAAATTATAGTTCTGTTAAATATACAGGTCGCATAAACCAGAACAAAATAAATGTTTTCTACGTTTGGACGACATCAATTCCAGATCCGAAGCACTAATTGATCTCTTCAATGTATTTTGGAGTTTGTCTTTGACATCATGTGGATTTTAATTAATCCCACTGTAGCCATCCATTCCTTAACTTAAACTAGATTCCCCAAATAGAGGAAGGCTTAACATCATATCAGATCCCTTTAATGAAGTTAAGGATTTACTTTGGATCTGTAGAGATCACTTTGTCATTGTATATGTATTTCCTTTAGTTAAAAACATGGCAATTTACCAACAATATTTTTAAGATTGTCCACTACCATTAGAAGCAAGAATTCCAGTCAATCTATATCATGATTAGGGAATTAAATACGTATCATTCAAGAACAATATATAAGCCTTTAGGTCTTTTACTCTATTAGGCACATCAAATAAGCACCTTTGTAAAAAACTACCAGTAATTGTGGACACTAAATTCATAATTAGAATTCACATAGTTTAAGAAAAAATAGAGCAACACCAACGGAAAATCATTAGTTCCTAAACCTGGCTCTGATAACACATGTAAGAGATTTTCAATAATTTCAGGAACGTTGAACTTAATGATTTTCACATTCAAACACATAAATAGTAATTCAATAAAATATACCCGAATTTGCCATAGCGTTCTCTTGACTTGAAGCGGAAGCCTTAATTCTTTGTTCTTGATAAAAGGTGATATCTCCCTCTTTCCTTTAACTTTAAGAAAACGTCTGATGGAAAACGTTATCAGTATTGGTAGAGAGAGGACCCTTTAAAATGAGAAGAGCACTTAATTTCACATTCCATCAATGTGAGGGAGTGGGTAGTTTTAAAACCACCAAGGAGTGGGTAGTTTTAAAACCACCAAGTAACTTCCCATATTTAATTAGAATTTAGTAAATATTATTTAATTTATTTATTAAACCAAATATAAATAAGTGGGCCATAACTTACAATTCTTTGTTCATGGGTATGATCATCACTTCTTTGGTGCTTTAGCGGAATCATTTGGGTGATTTGCTGGCTCCAATAAGGTACAATGTAGGTCAATTATATAGATAATTCATCAAAAAGGTTGATATGAGAACATACTATAAAGAATGAGATTGATTAGGATTAAAAAATGAGTATGACAATAATTATAATGTATGACTTCTTTTTCTTTCACTTTGGGACATGATGATTGTTGGGTTTATGTGAATAATATCCTATATATATAATTGATACTTCATTTTGTTAAATAATGTATCATCTTAGGGAATTGCGCACATACGTCTCCGCAAGCGCGGACCAATTCTCTAGTTAACAACTATATATGATAGCGTAAACTATTGAGACCATATAACTTTCGTAGAATGCAAAGATCCCCAATAACACACTATATTAACAAATTAAAACTCTACGAAGCCGTGTCGCAACTTCATATATTCACAAAGTTAACAGTATCACAAGTGAAGGTCGTGGATAACTCACTTGCTATGTTTATTTTCAACAATCAACAAATAGTACATAGATTTTTCTAAATTCAAAGAAACAAATGAACTGGAAAAAAAAAAAAGGGAATGTGAAATGAGAAAAGCAAAATAACATGACTGAAGAAGTGACATTCCCCAAATCCCATGTAGGTCCCACTAAACCACAGCGTATATAAACCCTTCACACACACCCCATTTTCTCTTCGTGCTAAACAAACACACTCACTCCCCATTAACGGCTTTTCACACACACACACTTACACCATAAACACACACTCCAATTCACACTTCCTGAACCCACAACAACAAAGTACAAATCATGAAGCGCAAGTTACAACACTCCAAAGCAGCACATTCACCGGCGCTGCCTGTGATAAAGCAACTCCGATCAAATCTCCCTCGCCGTAAACGCTCACATATTTCTCCAATCATTTTAAACAACAATTCAGTGAATAATAATGAAGTTCGTAGAATCATTACGCGAGCTTATTACAGAAAAATTAACTTGCAAAACAAGCAGGAATCATCTGAATTCTCTTGTGTTGATTCATGCTCTGAAGTTACTGAAGCAAAAAATCACTACAACATTATGCATCTATAACTACTAAATACATCGTAGCTAAAGATGAAAATTTTCGTGGCTAAATACTTTAGCCACAATATTTTTCTTTCGTAGCATTCGTAGCAAAATGTGAGGTGGCTAAAAGTTAGCCACAGACTTTACATGTCTCGTGGCTAAGAATTAATACTTATTGCCACAAAATATTTTATTATTGTAGCTACAATGATAGAACTTTTTGCCACGAATAATATGATCATAGCAAATGAATTTTTATTTTACGACAAACAAAATTTGTAGCTATCTTTAATGTTGTAGCCACGACAAAAACTTGTAGCTATATTTGTGACAAAAAAATAAATAATAATTGTAATATATGGTGCTGAGTAACATTTTTGAATTTACTTTATTATGCTTTTGATATCTTGAAATACAAACACCCAGCTAACCATTAATTAGCACCTACTATACCCACCAATACAACTTACCATTATTAGTTATAGTACCACTAGTAACTGTATTCAATCAACTGATGTATCAAAGCAACGTTGGCTGGACCTACCCAGAGACAAATATGAAGAATTCCCACATTTCATCCAATTGATATGCTCGACTTCCTAGCGCGCCTGTGCGTTAATTATTTACTGACCATTTGTTTATAAAGCCATAGAGTACTAGTAAGTTGGCCGATGTGGGATGTGTTTTCTAACTTCTTAATCTTACAAAATTCGATTGACTATACAATATTAAATAAAATGTCTTTCTAAAAAGATTCTTCAGGTAAAAATATCTTTTGTGTTAGATGCAATTAATTAAGTTAAATATCTTTCAAATTTAGTTACATCATTTCAATTGGTTGGTAGAACTAGTTACAGTGATTATTTATAATTTCTCTGTCTAACCAAAAAAGATATGCCAATTTTAATTTCCTTTCGATTTAGAGATAAAACGGAGGAATACATATTTTCATCCCCTCATTGTAAAAAAAACAAATTAACAATATGACATAATTGCTAAATAATATAATTAATACAAGTTTTAAAAGATTTGTCAAGTATAATAAATTCTTAACTAAAATAAAGAAAATATAAGTAAGATATAACTGAAAACTTAATTATTTGAATTATTATTATTAAATTATAATGATATTCAACTTTTCTTAATTCTCCTATTTCAAATTATTTGATTCTAAAATTTTACTAAAATATTACAGAACTATAAAGAGGATGTATGCTATCGAGAACGCATACGATCAACTCAAGTTAACTTGAGATTGAAGCGTAAGTGTTATTGTTGTTGTGTGTAATTAAATGTATGATATTATCATTATTAATAATTGTTTAGATTTTAAAGTAGGGGTTTGGTTTGCGTACATATTACCCCTCTCTAAACCTCACTTGTGGGATAACACTAAGTATGTTGTTCTTGTTGTTATTATTCTTGTTTAGAAAAATTTGAGTAGTGATCAATAAATTAATTAGAGATTTAATTTTATTACTCATATAATTAACTAGATAGTTATTTAAACTATTGAAATTATTTTACAAACCTTATTGACATTTCAACTTAATTATAGCGGAATATTGAAAAATCTCGCATGCGAGACAAGATGTCCTTCATGTACATACTATATAAGTTCTAAAGTATTAGTTTAATGCATTATTAGATTTATGATAATATATACAACAACATACTGTCGCACCCCACTTTCAATAATAAAGTAAAGTGTTGTTCGACTTGGGGTAACTCGTTTGGAGTTGGAGTTTTGGAGTCGCCACCTAATATAGTTCTAAGGTGTATTAGGTCACCTATTAATTTCTAATTTAATTTTAAAGAATAACTCCGGGTTGGTCTACTAGTCAGAGATTCAGGTAAGTGTTCAAGTTAACCTAGAAGGAAGGGGTTAAGCACCTCCTAAGTTCCACAAATGTGGTTCCCGGCCGATTTCTATATTGGGTTTTAACATGTAACGAAGCTATGAGGATAAAAAATTAAATAAAATAAGCAAAGAGGACATGTAGGCAAACAAGTTAAAATATGAAAATAGGCAATTCAGTATAAACTGTCTCAATATGCAGACATGTTACATATATAGCCACAACTTACAATGTTAGGCAAATTTAATCAATATTGTCATATTGCACTTTAATTAGCACAAGTCGACTTTTAAGTAACAAAATATAAAGTAAACATATAAAAAAAAATGTGCGCCACTAAAGGATGGCATCATGACATTATTGGTCACATACCTTTAACTTCGGTGGCGACTTTTAATGAGAGGTCGCGTTTAAAATAATTAGTTTAAAATAAGGAGTATATTTAAAATAAGAAGTATGTGTATATATACACATAAAGATAATATCTAATTTAACACATAACCTGTTGAGCAATTATCATAATAAACAAATAATAATAATTAAAAAGTGTTACTATATATTTTAATAAGCAAATAAGAGTAGACCCTCGTATATAATTAAGAAGTAAGTATGATACGTAATGCAATAAACAAATAATATAGAAAAAGACTAATTTATAAATTTAATAAATAGTATAATTTTTAGGACTTGACCTCCAAAGTCCAAACTTCTTCCTCCACACTATTAGTTAGTGTGTAGAAGAGAAAAAGACATCAGTTTACCTCTTTTACAAAACTAGGCATGTTTTATAAATCCGGCCAGTTTCATCTTTGCAGATACATTCTTCTATTGAGACGTGAATTTAAAAAAAAAAAAAACAGCGGTGCCTTAAAAAATCAGATTATGAATTTCATACTGTAAGTTTCAATTTCAGAATTCAAAATTTGCGGAAACGGTCCAGTTTTCAAATTGTCTAGCATTTTAGCCTATTTTCTCATTTTCAGCAAAACAAACCCCTGTTATAATCTGATTTTACAACCTGTTATGATATTATACTCACAAATTTTCCAGTTTTCACACATGATATAACTGCCATGATTTTGAACATTAAACTTTGCGTAAACAGATCAATTTTCAAGCTATATTTCGCATTCAGCCTCCAACACATAAAAATAAAGAGCAAGGTTTAGAGAAAAGCCCCTGTTTATCCTTTCACTGCACATAATATACAATGCCTGTCTTAATCAATTAGATTGCACCCTATAGTGCTTAATACAAATCAAGTAAGTCCTAACGGCTACAGATTTAAGTATTTCATTTTCTAATTACAAATCAAATAACAAAATAGGGAAAGAGGAGAAGAGAGGCCTTTGTCCTCCTTTGGTTCAGAAGTTCTCTCGAATCAGATATGAACTTCTTCCAAGCTTCATAAAACTGAATGATATACCCAGAACAAAAGCATGGCTTCCGGGCTACCTTTAACTCATTCAAATACCTGCAATGTTAACTAGCAAAGGGGTATAGCTTCTTTGGCTATCCCTAATTCATTCAAATCCCTGCAAAAGAATTAGCAGTGGCCTAAAGCAGCCCACACAATTACTTACACACTCAACAATATTTTGTTTAACCAAGAGAGTGCCTTGACAAAATACTTCAGGGCCATTCAATCAGTTTTAAGATGCATACCTTCAGAGCTTTAAAGCAACAGAAAACAAAGAAGCTAACATGAGTTCAAGTCAGCAAACAATAGCAACTATAAGCAGGATTTGCCTCTGTTTATCAGTAGGCGAAGAGAAGGCCTTCAGTGACGAGAATTAAGAGAAATAAAGACGCGAGTACAATGTGTTCTCAAAGGAGGAAAAAGCTGTGAGCTTTCAGTTTTGTAGGAAGTAGAGAAAGTGTGTGTGTCCAGTGTGTAAAGTTGTCTGAAGGTGGAGTATTTATAATGTAAAGGAGAGCTCTTGCCATTCAATTCAAATTTCAAAAGAAGAATCTTTTCCTAAAGGAATAAAGAATCCAGCTTCACATAAAAGGAAAAGGAATATATTCTGGTTTTCCATAGAAGGAAACATTATTAATCATAACAAACTGTAAATATAGGTATATATCAACGGTAACCTTCATGAAATAATATCTTCTACTACAGCAAAACCTCTTCCTTAATAAACTATAACAGAAGGTAGCAATCAATTCCATATAAACAAATCACACCAAAAGGAAATTTTCAGTAATGACTTCACCAAATGGGCATCTTTGATTTAAAGATTACTAATACAGGGCATGGTCAATTGCTAACAAACAATGCTAAACTAATTCGATCAACCCGAACAGTTGGACGCTTATGACTCGAATTAACAATGTCAAATACTAGAATGTAACCAAATCAGCGTGTACTCAATCAGTCGTGCATTTGTTCGAATTCGATTGACCTAAAATTACTATGCCAATTTTAAGTGCAAATTCAGTTAAACATGTATCACGGTATTTTCGATTCCAAACAGAAGAAGATTCAAGAAGATAAAACTAACAATAATAGAAAAGGAAGGATGTTACCCGTGTAATTGTCGGGTAGGGTCGCGCGTCTGACCGGTCTGTTTCTGTTCGTTTTCACCCTTTTCAAATGTGAATCATTGATTTTCTTGCCTTGATTTGCTCGATCCGTTCTTTCTCTTTTCGGTTTCCATAGAAAAAGGGATAAGATGGATTTGTTTCCCTTTTTTCCATGCGAAAACGACGAGAGAGAGAGGGGATGCGTGAGCGGAGCTTATGGCGTAGATGGCGGAAGAGACGCGGAGCTTTGGACGGATTTTGGGGTGTATTTGGACGGGTTGCGAGCGAAGGGGGAGAGAGGGAAATGGGATCGGCGGCTGATTTTGTGTGAGGGGATGAGGGTAAATGATTTTAGGGTTAGGAGTGGAGGGGTGAGTGTATAGATGTAAAATGAGAGAATTGATTCTGGCCCTTGGATTTGGAACGTGGAGGGCTCAGATTGTGCCACGTAGGCACTTCGGGTGAGTGTATATGTATGTATAAGTGATATATGCTGAGGTGTAAGGAGAATGGGCGCTTTGGGGGGGTTGTACCACGTGCTAGAGTAAGTTGTACACGTGCTTAATATGTGTGTACTTTGTGCTAGGGGTGTATTTGGTGAGGTGTAGGCTTATGTGAAGCTTAGGTGGCGTACACGTGGACAAAAGGTGATGACGTGGACTGAATATAGTGGAAATGAAATTGTAAAATAACAAAATGGCTAATATTTAATCAAAATACTTATAAATACAAATAATAAGTATAAAATAAGGAATTTTGTAAATAATTATGTAGATAATTATAAATAAATGTATTTAATTATAAATAAATATAGATGACCACAAATAATACTAATTAGATATAAATAAGTCACAAATAATTATTAAATAATGTCATAATGCATTAAATTGCATGAAATAGCATACGTAGTTTTGAAAATAGCCTAAATGAATGTAATTACGTGATATGGTCACAATTAAATAAATATTATATAAATAGAATATTAATAATAATTTTACACACGTAAATGCATGTTGTCTAATGCAGTTTTGTTTGGAAAATTACTATTATCAATTTTAATTAAATATAGCCAAATTGCGAATAACAAAGGGACAAAATTGGGTGTCAACAGCTGCCCCTCTTTGCCCGGGGATGATGAAAGAGTCTTCGGGCAAAGATAGTTGACGGAATACCCAATTTTGTCACGACTGGTAAGCAAAAAGATTGGAATGGGGGAATGGGAGTTTTGGGGTGTTTTTGGCCGAACCCCGGTCTCTGAGTTGCCTACATATCTCGGGTTTCGCGAGAATCAGGCCTTGTGTAGTTCTTGAATGGCATGTTGCCTGCGTGAGATGTTTATGACGCACGATATAAAGATTAAACTTATCCAAGTATGTAAAGTTTAGATTCGTGTATGCTTTGCCTTTTGGCGAGATAAATGAAGAATGAAGTAAAGGCACTGGCGAAGGTGAGGTAACCTCAACAAATCGAGCGTGGGAAAAGAGGCTTATAATCGTCCTAGTTATGAAAATGTGGCGCGCTACACACCCATAAAGAGGAGTTTATAGGTACATAGTTTCCACTTCATCTCGATAAATGGGTGACCTCATCTTCAATACTACCTTGACTAAGCGAGTTTTATAAATGCGCACGATTCAAATAGATGGACGCGACTAAGCACGAAAACACGCACGATTGACGTAGACGAGCACGAGTTAGGAAGGAACACGAAACTGACACCCAATCGACAAGGAAGGATTAGGTAGACCACTGGTGTGAGTATGGAATTGTAGCTTGGAGCTTGGCAAGATAAGTAGCTTGTGGGTGTAGCAAAAAGCATTATCTGTAGGGTTAGGCTTTGCTTTTGTATGTGTTTGAGGTTTTGTGGTTGCATGATTGGTAGTGATATTAGGAACGGGCGTGAGAGTATGGCACAGGGAGTTTGTCGAGAGATCGGGGAGTACCCTGCAGTAAAATCATAATAAATGCAATAGATATAAAGATAAAGATAAAGTAAACTTCCCTGTTGAGCCGGGTAATTGTTTTGTCTTATGCTTGCTTGATCGATATCTCATCCAAGTGTTTTTCCAATGCTATGCCCACCGATGCGGACCTTGCTCTGCTGCAAATTGTTGTCATGTTCACCACTGCGAACCTTATATATCTTATGCTGCTTTCAATGGTGAACTGTATACATAGGCACTGATCCTATGTTCCTCCAATGGTTGAACTGCCCACAAACGCGGACCCTTATATATATATGCTTCTTTCATTGTTGTCATGTCCACAAATGCAGACCCTATATATCTGCCGACGCAGATTCTATGCTTCTCAAATTTGAAGTCACGTCCACAGACGGACCTTACACTGTTGTCATTGCTGTCATGTTCACCACTGCGAACCCTATATATCTGCCGACGCAGATCCTATGCTTCTCCAATCGATGTAATGTCCACAGAAGCGGACCCTATATACCCACCAACATGGATTCTATGCTCTTCAAATTGATGTCGTGTCCACAGACGCGGACCCTATATATCCGCCGACGCAGAATCTATGCTTGTCAAATGTTGTCATGTCCACAGACGTGGACCCTATATATCCACCGACATGGATTTTATGCTTCTCCCAAAAGATGCCATGTCCACAGACGCGGACCCTATATATCCACCGACATGGATTCTATATTCTTCAAATTGATGTCATGCCCACCGCTGCGGACCCTATATATCCACTGACATGGATCCTATGCTTGATCATGTCCGCCGATGCAGACCCTATATATCCACCGACATGGATTCTCTACTTCTCAAATTGATGTCATGCCCACCGCTGCGGACCCTATATATCCACCGACATGGATCTTATGCTTGATCATGTCCACCGATGCAGACCCTATTTATCCACCGACATGGATTCTATACTTCTCAAATTGATGTCGTGTCCACCGCTGCAGACCCTATATATCCACCGACATGGATCATATGCTTGTCATGTCCACCGATGCAGACCCTATACATCCACCGACATGGATCCTATTCTTCTTAAATTGATGTCATGTCCACCGCTGCGGACCCTGTATATCCACCGACATGGATTCTATGCTTGTCAAATTGATGTTGTGTCCACAGACGCGGACCTTATATATCCACCGACATGGATCCTATGCTTGTCATGTCCACCGATGCAGACCCTATACATCCACCGACATGGATCCTATACTTCTCAAATTGATGTTATGTCCACCGCTGCGGACCCTATATATCCACCGACATGGATCATATGCTTGTCATGTCCACCGATGCAGACCCTATATATCCACCGACATGGATCCTATGCTTCTCAAATTTATGTCGTGTCCACAGACGCGGACCCTATATGTCCACCGGTGCGGATCTTATGCTTGTCAAATTGATGTTGTGTCCACAGACGCGGACCTTATATATCCACCGACATGGATCCTATGCTTGTCATGTCCACCGATGCAGACCCTATACATCCACCGACATGGATCCTATTCTTCTCAAATTGATGTCATGTCCACCGCTGCGGACCCTATATATCCACCGACATGGATCCTATGCTTGTCAAAATGATGTTGTGTCCACAGACGCGGACCCTATATATCCACCGACGTGGATTCTATGATCTTCAAATTGATGTCGTGTCCACAGACGCGGACCTTATATATCCACCGACATGGATTCTATGCTTTTGTCAAATTGATGTCGTGTCCACAGACGCAGACCTTATATATCCGCCGACGCAGATTCTATGCTCTTCAAATGATGTTGTGTCCACAGACGCAGACCTTATATATCCGCCGACGCAGATTCTATTGCTTGATATATTTTGCTTTGCAAGAGTTGTTAGGTATACTCGGTACCTGTGTAAACCTGCGATCAAAGAAAATTTGTGAGTATTCTGGGGGAGGTTGACTTGCGCATTCGCTGTGTCGTGCTCTGTCGTTGTCTCTTGTATAATCTCCTCCTTGTAATATCTCCCTTTCGAACATCGAACCTTAGTCGAGCTGTGGGCAAAAAGGGTGAGGAAATGGGATATGCATGTGTTTTGTGAAAATTATTTTTAAAGAGTAATGCAAATTTGTTCCATTGAATCATAGACTGCGACGTGTTGTTTGGACATAATCTCCTCTATGTCCATTTGCTGTTCAAAGATCTTTCATCTCGAAATTTTGAGGGAAGCTCAAAATTTCTGCCCCAGTGTGCTGCTTGTGTTTTCCTTGAATTTTTGAGGTCCCTCAAAAATTCTGCCCCAGTGTGTTGTAATGCATTCTTTGAATTTTTTGAGGGAAACTCAAAAAATTCTGCCCCAGTGTCCAACAAAATTCTCTTATGATGTGACCGTGCCTTGGGTAGGCTACCTACGTATCCCCTTTTGGGAATCAGGCCGCTACGTAGTTCAAATCCAATAAAGATGAATATTGCTGTTTGATTTGTAGTATCTCTTGATTGTATCTTCTTGGTAAACGCCTTTGTCATTCTATTGCTCGTTGTGCTCATTCTTTGCTATCCATGAGCGTCACTTGCTCGAGTATGCTTTTGATCTATTCAGGATTGTCTAATTCTGCTTCTTATATGTGTTTCTACCTTGGATTGTAAGTCATCTTCCTTAATATGTTCTTGTCTCAGTTGTTTGCTATAAGATTTCCACGATTAACTATGAAGTTCCTTGAATGTCCTCTGTCGAATCACCATAGTCTGGCTTGTACTCGTCGTTTTGGACCGTTTCCTCACATCACAGTCGCAGATTCAATGGAATTAAAATAATTTTGCTGATAGTGAATGATGCATACTTAAAATAAAAATGAAAATGATTTTATTATTGGACTTGAGAAAAAGTCTTCGAAATGAAACAACGATGCAACAAAGTTGAAAAACAAAGAAAATAAAAGCTAACGACTCGGAGTCGTGTTTTATTTAAGAAAATAACTAATGCCCCAGCTCCACTAAGGTTCTTGGCATGCTTGGAATGTGCTGCAGATTCAGTTGTTCAGCTTCAGCTTTCTAGATGTTCGGGGCTTCAGTATGCTTTTCAAGAGCTGCATCATATTCTTCCATGAATAGCTCCTTTAGACCGATCAGCTCATCTTCTATACCGTGAACAGCAAATCCTTCTCCCTTGAGAGTTTTCATGTAGCTTGAAAAGATGGATGCTTGTTTCAGAGTTGGAACAAAATGCTCTAGTGAATGATAACCTCTTGTATCTTTTGTAGTACTTTTTCCTTTGCAAACCAAGATGTACCCCATGCCAAACTTGTATTCATCGAACACTGTCTTTGCTTTTATGATTGTACCTTCTAGGTTGTACTCTTCGCCGATGTCAATCATATTCACCTTCTCATCTCCATGATTAGGTAGTGGATTATTGTGCACATTTGGTGTCTTCAAGTGAATGACCTTTTCATCTATTAGGTCTTGAATCTTATCTTTCAATGCAAAACATCTCTCCGTCTCATGCCCCGGTCCACCTGAGTGGTATGCGCACCTTTTGCTGTAATCAAAGTGTGGTGAAGGATTGTCTGGCACCTTTTGAGGGATTGGGACAATAAGCCCAGCAGCTCTCAATCTCTCGAACAATTGGGTACGAGATTCAGCTAATGCAGTGTAGTTTCTTTTGGGTCTTTGGTTTGCCTCGGGGCGAGGCCTGGGAGGGTATGATGGTGCATTTCGGTAGTTGGGTTGAGTATTTTGCTGGTATGGTGGACGGCTTGGTGCTGGGGTGTGAAATATAGGCCGAGTGGGCTGAGTGTTATAGACGGAATATTCAGGTGGTATGTTAGGGTATGGATAGAATGGTGGTGGTGTTTGATAATAGTGGTTGAAAACAGGGTCTTGAACGGTTGCAGCAAAAGAGACTTCATCTTTCTTCTTTTTGGAGAGACTCACATTTCCTGACTGGAGAGCCTTATTAGTAGCCTGTAGTGCAGCTAGGCTAATAATCTTTCCACTTTTCAGCCCTTCTTCTACGTCATCTCCCATCAACACTACATCAGCAAACTTCTGATTTTTCATATGCAGCAGCTTATCGTAATAGACGTCCTCTTGAATGCGGATGAATATATTCACTATTTCCCTTTCATCCATAGCGGGTTGCACCTTGGCAGCTTCTGCTCTCCACCTCGTAGCATATTCTCTAAACGTCTCTGTGGATTTCTTTTTCAACTTTTCCAGGTAGAAACGATCTGGTACCATTTCAGTGTCGTACACAAATCGTTCTACGAAATCTGCTGCCATGTCTTCCCAGCCGAGCCATGCCAGGCTTCTGCTTAGAGAACCAACTCAAAGCCTCTCCGGTCAAGCTTCGACTGAACAGCTTCACTCGTACTTTCTCATCTTCCCCTGCTCCAATCAACTTGTCACAATATGTTCTCAAATGTGCCATAGGATCTCCAGTTCCATTGAACAGGTGGAACTTTGGTATCTTGTATCCGTCTGGCAATTTCAAAGTAGGATAGATGCACAAGTCTTCATAAGCTAAACCTTTAGTGGTTTTGCCTAACTCAAACTTCTTAAAGGCTGCCTCTAGCTTACGAACTTTCTCTTTTGTCCCATCATCATTGGCTTCATCTTCCGCCCATTCATAGTTTTCATGGTCTTTGACTGGCGAAGCGAGTTGTTTGGTTTCAGTAGTGAACATGGGGTTGTAAGGCTGCGGGTATGCTGTGTTGGTGCGAGGTAAGTTTGTGTTTATGCAAGTAGGATGTGCAGGAGGTAGTGCTTGATAACTGGTGGGTAGGGTTGCTTGGTAAGTAGCAGTTGGTGCTGTTTGGTAGATAGCGGGTGGTGCTGTCTGGTAAGTTGCAGGTAGTGCTGTTTGGTATGTGGCTGGTAGTAATGTTCGATAAACAACGGGTGGATCAGTTGGGTGTATAGGGTCCTTTCCGTTAGGGCGGGCTGACCCACTTGGATCGACAGGCTCTCCTGAATGGGCGGAGTTAACAACGGGTAAACTGGTCATTGTCAGTTTCTCTTCAAGTTCTTTAATTCTTTGCTCTACAGTAGCAACATGTTCGTTATACCCAACTGGGGCAAGCTTGCGTGGTGTTCCATTGTTATCATCAATAAGAGCAGCGTTATTCAACTCAGACATGATGTTTCGCTTTCCTCTTCTTCTAGTTTGTGAAGGGGGAGGAGTTGTAACTGGTCCCTTGGTTCTCGTCCGGTACTGATGCTCGGCCAGAATGTACAAGTCAACCTCAGGAGTGGGAGTAAAAACTTAAACGAGAAAACAATAAGTTAGTGTCGAGGTAATAATTACCAAATACAAAATATATCACTCTTTATAATGCATGGGACCTCTCTTGTATCGGAGGTAGGCCTGACAAAACCAACACACATAAGATGCATGATAGGCATCATTTGGACGAAGTTGGCTAATGGACTTTAACATGCCAAGGATGTTAAGTCTTCCTAAGTTTGAGTATGCTGTTTAAAATTGAACGTGTATCGTGCGTCATCCCATTTGTTCTCATAACCCAAAGTTAACAGAAAAATAATTTTGTTGTATAAATGTTGAATAACATTTTTTAGGTAAATATGAATGAATGATATTTCTTCATTAATTTAAAGTCTATGATTTCGTTTTCATAAAAGTAGAAAAATTAATTTCTTTCATAACCCAAAAATAATTTTATAAAATAATTGGTTTTGTATAAATGTAAAAAATTTCATATGCAAATAGAAATAAATAATTGATTTCTATAACGATTTCCATTTATAGAAATAAATAATTGATTTTGTTATACAAAAGTAGAAAAATCAATTTAAAGTCTGTTTTCTTTGATAAATAATTGGATGATCCACACTTTTGAGAACAAATGGTCTACATTAGACATGTTAAATGTTAAATAGATGCACACATAACACATTTAAATGTTCCTTAGGGTTGAAAACCCATTTGGTTCATTTAAATATGGTGAACTAGTAGACTTAGACATGAGCCGAAGTCAAAAATGGTCCTAGATATGATATGATGAATGATCCCTAAAAGGAGTCTTCATTAAGAGTTGGCTAATCTAGACAAGGACATGGTTCCCCCAGGCGGACAACCAAGGGGTGGGAACGTTTGGAATTGTTGGTTGTACCACGGACCAACTTATCCCAACCGTTCCTCCTAAAGGGTTTTTTGAGGGTGAAACGACCGTGAGATCCACATAATCGTTTGTGTGTGTGTAAGTATCAATTTTCTAGGAGTGGAGGAATATGAACGAAATGCAACAAATAAATTCAATAATATACTAAATATCATATAAAAAAAATGCAAAATGTAAAAGATTGCCCACCTGCAAAGAGAAAAAGTTAGTATTGAACAAAGTAATAAAAGCAATAATAAACCCAATATAAAAAATCGTAATGGTTAGAACATTTAATCCCCAGCGGAGTCGCCATTCTGTCGCACCCCACTTTCAATAATAAAGTAAAGTGTTGTTCGACTTGGGGTAACTCGTTTGGAGTTGGAGTTTTGGAGTCGCCACCTAATATAGTTCTAAGGTGTATTAGGTCACCTATTAATTTCTAATTTAATTTTAAAGAATAACTCCGGGTTGGTCTACTAGTCAGAGATTCAGGTAAGTGTTCAAGTTAACCTAGAAGGAAGGGGTTAGGCACCTCCTAAGTTCCACAAATGTGGTTCCCGGCCGATTTCTATATTGGGTTTTAACATGTAACGAAGCTAAGAGGATAAAAAATTAAATAAAATAAGCAAAGAGGACATGTAGGCAAACAAGTTAAAATATGAAAATAGGCAATTCAGTATAAACTGTCTCAATATGCAGACATGTTACATATATAGCTACAACTTACAATGTTAGGCAAATTTAATCAATATTGTCATATTACACTTTAATTAGCACAAGTCGACTTTTAAGTAACAAAATATAAAGTAAACATATAAAAAAAAATGTGCGCCACTAAAGGATGGCATCATGACATTATTGGTCACATACCTTTAACTTCGGTGGCGACTTTTAATGAGAGGTCGCGTTTAAAATAATTAGTTTAAAATAAGGAGTATATTTAAAATAAGAAGTATGTGTATATATACACATAAAGATAATATCTAATTTAACACATAACCTGTTGAGCAATTATCATAATAAACAAATAATAATAATTAAAAAGTGTTACTATATATTTTAATAAGCAAATAAGAGTAGACCCTCGTATATAATTAAGAAGTAAGTATGATACGTAATGCAATAAACAAATAATATAGAAAAAGACTAATTTATAAATTTAATAAATAGTATAATTTTTAGGACTTGACCTCCAAAGTCCAAACTTCTTCCTCCACACTATTAGTTAGTGTGTAGAAGAGAAAAAGACATCAGTTTACCTCTTTTACAAAAATAGGCATGTTTTATAAATCCGGCCAGTTTCATCTTTGCAGAAACATTCTTCTATTGAGACGTGAATTTAAAAAAAAAAAAAAAACAGCGGTGCCTTAAAAAATCAGATTATGAATTTCATACTGTAAGTTTCAATTTCAGAATTCAAAATTTGCGGAAACGGTCCAGTTTTCAAATTGTCTATCATTTTAGCCTATTTTCTCATTTTCAGCAAAACAAACCCCTGTTATAATCTGATTTTACAACCTGTTATGATATTATACTCACAAATTTTCCAGTTTTCACACATGATATAACTGCCATGATTTTGAACATTAAACTTTGCATAAACAGATCAATTTTCAAGCTATATTTCGCATTCAGCCTCCAACACATAAAAATAAAGAGCAAGGTTTAGAGAAAAGCCCCTGTTTATCCTTTCACTGCACATAATATACAATGCCTGTCTTAATCAATTTGATTGCACCCTATAGTGCTTAATACAAATCAAGTAAGTCCTAACGGCTACAGATTTAAGTATTTCATTTTCTAATTACAAATCAAATAACAAAATAGGGAAAGAGGAGAAGAGAGGCCTTTGTCCTCCTTTGGTTCAGAAGTTCTCTCGAATCAGATATGAACTTCTTCCAAGCTTCATAAAACTGAATGATATACCCAGAACAAAAGCATGGCTTCCGGGCTACCTTTAACTCATTCAAATACCTGCAATGTTAACTAGCAAAGGGGTATAGCTTCTTTGGCTATCCCTAATTCATTCAAATCCCTGCAAAAGAATTAGCAGTGGCCTAAAGCAGCCCACACAATTACTTACACACTCAACAATATTTTGTTTAACCAAGAGAGTGCCTTGACAAAATACTTCAGGGCCATTCAATCAGTTTTAAGATGCATACCTTCAGAGCTTTAAAGCAACAGAAAACAAAGAAGCTAACATGAGTTCAAGTCAGCAAACAATAGCAACTATAAGCAGGATTTGCCTCTGTTTATCAGCAGGCGAAGAGAAGGCCTTCAGTGACGAGAATTAAGAGAAATAAAGACGCGAGTACAATGTGTTCTCAAAGGAGGAAAAAGCTGTGAGCTTTCAGTTTTGTAGGAAGTAGAGAAAGTGTGTGTGTCCAGTGTGTAAAGTTGTCTGAAGGTGGAGTATTTATAATGTAAAGGAGAGCTCTTTCCATTCAATTCAAATTTCAAAAGAAGAATCTTTTCCTAAAGGAATAAAGAATCCAGCTTCACATAAAAGGAAAAGGAATATATTCTGGTTTTCCATAGAAGGAAACATTATTAATCATAACAAACTGTAAATATAGGTATATATCAACGGTAACCTTCATGAAATAATATCTTCTACTACAGCAAAACCTCTTCCTTAATAAACTATAACAGAAGGTAGCAATCAATTCCATATAAACAAATCACACCAAAAGAAAATTTTCAGTAATGACTTCACCAAATGGGCATCTTTGATTTAAAGATTACTAATACAGAGCATGGTCAACTGCTAACAAACAATGCTAAACTAATTCGATCAACCCGAACAGTTGAACGTTTATGACTCGAATTAACAATGTCAAATACTAGAATGTAACCAAATCAGCGTGTTCTCAATCAGTCGTGCATTTGTTCGAATTCGATTGACCTAAAATTACTATGCCAATTTTAAGTGCAAATTCAGTTAAACATGTATCACGGTATTTTCGATTCCAAACAGAAGAAGATTCAAGAAGATAAAACTAACAATAATAGAAAAGGAAGGATGTTACCCGTGTAATTGTCGGGTCGGGTCGCGCGTCTGACCGGTCTGTTTCTGTTCGTTTTCACCCTTTTCAAATGTGAATCATTGATTTTCTTGCCTTGATTTGCTCGATCCGTTCTTTCTCTTTTCGGTTTCCATAGAAAAAGGGATAAGATGGATTTGTTTCCCTTTTTTCCATGCGAAAACGACGAGAGAGAGAGGGGATGCGTGAGCGGAGCTTATGGCGTAGATGGCGGAAGAGACGCGGAGCTTTGGACGGATTTTGGGGTGTATTTGGACGGGTTACGAGCGAAGGGGGAGAGAGGGAAATGGGATCGGCGGCTGATTTTGTGTGAGGGGATGAGGGTAAATGATTTTAGGGTTAGGAGTGGAGGGGTGAGTGTATAGATGTAAAATGAGAGAATTGATTCTGGCCCTTGGATTTGGAACGTGGAGGGCTCAGATTGTGCCACGTAGGCACTTCGGGTGAGTGTATATGTATGTATAAGTGATATATGCTGAGGTGTAAGGAGAATGGGCGCTTTGGGGGGGTTGTACCACGTGCTAGAGTAAGTTGTACACGTGCTTAATATGTGTGTACTTTGTGCTAGGGGTGTATTTGGTGAGGTGTAGGCTTATGTGAAGCTTAGGTGGCGTACACGTGGACAAAAGGTGATGACGTGGACTGAATATAGTGGAAATGAAATTGTAAAATAACAAAATGGCTAATATTTAATCAAAATACTTATAAATACAAATAATAAGTATAAAATAAGGAATTTTGTAAATAATTATGTAGATAATTATAAATAAATGTATTTAATTATAAATAAATATAGATGACCACAAATAATACTAATTAGATATAAATAAGTCACAAATAATTATTAAATAATGTCATAATGCATTAAATTGCATGAAATAGCATACGTAGTTTTGAAAATAGCCTAAATGAATGTAATTACGTGATATGGTCACAATTAAATAAATATTATATAAATAGAACATTAATAATAATTTTACACACGTAAATGCATGTTGTCTAATGCAGTTTTGTTTGGAAAATTACTATTATCAATTTTAATTAAATATAGCCAAATTGCGAATAACAAAGGGACAAAATTGGGTGTCAACACATACCCTGTTATATCTTACAAGTAAGGTCTGGGGAGGGTGACATGTATGCGGACCTTACCTCCACCAAGATGAAGAAGTTGTATTTATGATAATATATAAGTTATTAAATTAGTAAACGGCTATATGATTATAACTTTTTCTTCTTGTAATAAAATTAGCGTATGATATTATACATGCTTGTACTAATTTAATTTTATATAATTAATTACTTATACATTAATTTGATGTCATTAATTACATTTTTATTTCAATTCTAATATAAAATCATATAACTGATCAAAATATTATTGGAAAGGAATGAAATACGAGTTTGATAAGTGCAAGAACTTAATTGATAAGCTTGATGTCACAAGTATACAAATGATCTATTATTTAAGATTATATTTTACATTTTAGTCTTTGTTAGTGAAACTTAACTTTAGTAATGACAAATAATATTAGATATTAAGCCAATTACTTTGACGACGAATATTTTATAATTTGAGCAAAAATATTTATATAAGTAGTTACAACATCTATTTTCAATAATTTAGGATACTACTACTGTAATTCAAACTCGTGGAAAACTCTTGTGAATAGTTACAAAAATTTATTATATTAATAATTTTGTGGCTATTAAGTCAACTACTGCCATGGATATTATATAAGTTGAAAAAAAATAGTCATCTTGCTACAATTTGTTGTTTCAAACAATATTTGTGGCTAAAATCCTATGATTAGCTATGAAATTATTGTAGCAATACATTTGTAGTTGTATTGTAGTTGCCACAAACTTTTACAACTTGAAGCAAAATATTTGTATAGCTCTATTATTTTGTTACGAATACTTTTTTGTGGCTAAAAGGTCATTGTTGCTACTATAACTTTAAATGCGTGGCAAAAGCTTCTGTTTAACTACGGAATCTTATCGTAGCAATAAATTTGTAGCTATTTAGATAGTTATTGCCACGAAAGTTAGAAACTAAAGCAAAACTGAGGAATTAGCTTTGACAGTTTTATTTTTGTGGCTATGAAATTTTACGAAACTATAAATAGCTATGGAACATTAATTTTTGTAACTAATGATAAGCATTAGCCACGATACTCATATTCATAGCTAAGAATTCGTAGCTATAGGTGTATTTTGTAGTAGTGAATCATGAGTTTCATAAGGAAATTGATGTTTCTGAAGCTGTTTCTAAATCCGGAGTTTCTAGTGTTCAAAGTAAAATCATGAAACGTGAAAATTCCATTGATTTTGAGTCAAATTATGAAGTTTCTGAAGCTGTTTCTAAATCCGGAATCTCAAGTGTTCAAAGCAAAATCATGAATACTGAATATTCTGTTGATTTTGTACCATAAAAAGGTGGATCAGCATATCTATTGAAGCTGCTTTCTCTTCTTTGTCTAAATTTAACATGTATTTTTTGCGAATTTTTTGACTATAATAGCTAAATGAAATCTAAAGTATACATGTATAACAGCACCTCATTAAAGCGGTCATGAAAATTCAGACAAACGTTGGTCACTATAGAGAGGTTTGACTGTATTTGTGTATCTCTCTTTTTTAAACCTTTTGTGCCGCCGAAGGTGGTGGTGCAAGATCGACGGAGACAACATCAACATATGGTAGGGTCAGCAAGGGGATGGAGGATGGAGGCTAAGGTTTTTCTTATTTATCTTTTTTTTTAAACCTATTTATTGTTAATTTTTTGTATTAGAGACTTTATATATATATGTATGACCTACTCATGAAAACGATTAATAAAGGTGACGTTGCTGCTTTGGACTTTTAAAATCCATTCTTTAATGAAGAAGACTAAACAAGGCAATACACTAGCTAGCTGCAGTATCTCAGAAATTCCACTCTCTAAATTCTTTTTGTCTGCCACATTCTGATAAGAAGAATAAACATGACCTCGTTGCATAGCACATGGCTGGTATGGACGACTAATTTTTAACATGTACTCCCATGTTATTAGGGGTCGTTCGATTGGAGTAAAAATTATGCGATATTAGCAATGTTATGAATTGATTATATAGGGAGTGGTAATAAGAATAGTAGTTATACAAGGATTAGTATTATATATATTAATTATGTATACATTGTAGGAATTTCTTGTTGAATCGTTATATCACTAACTAATTTACAACGTATAATTTAAAATCTTTATTCATTTTTTAAACAAATTAACAAAATATTCTTTATTATTATGACGGTTAGTTTTGTCATTTTAAAATTTTAATAAATGTATTGCTTGTACACACATTGTCATTCACATACTATCCTACACATAATTTATAAGTTGCAACTAAACAATTTATAACTAATGCAACTTCCGATACAAAAATTAAATTCACCAACCAAACACGTATTATTTAATGCTGGATCCAATAATTTCATGGGTCTTTCAGAAGACAAACCGGATGACCCCTTAGTGCATTTTAACTTTGTTAGTAAGGTAAATTGTGTTAGTTCTATATTTAATAATTTCATTTATATGGACGGTTACATGTATGTTAATATTTAGGTGATTTGATCGGGGCGGCTCAATCAAATTGGTGGCCTAAAGTCAGGAGCAGAGGCAGAATTTTCAATAAGGGGTTTAAAATTTAAAAAATAAAACTTAAACTTGCGTTAAGGGGGTTCAATATACAGTATATATGTATAAAAAATTGATTTTACCCAGTATATGCAGTGCGAATTTTCGGCGAAGGGGGTTCGGTGGCTCCGCCACTGTCTAAAGCCAACACCTAATAAGATGCCATAGTATTTTATATAATATTTTTGTATATTTTAACTTAAAGTTCACTTTTTTAATACTTTGAATTGAAAATCTAAAAACACTACAAAAAAACTTGTTGATAGTGGCGATTTTAACTGCACTGCTGGCAGAACCGCCAGTAGTTGCTTTTAATATGGACAATTTTATAAAAACTGCTGCTAAAACCGTGAGCAATGTATGTGAAATGACCTCGGTCAGTCGTTTCGGAAGTTAGGACTCCGATTGGCGTGCCGATAATTTTAAAATCTTCGTAAGGTCCATTAGGACCTGTCTGTAAAATTTGAGTTAAATCAGACCTCGTTTGGTACGTATCGGAAGAAGGTTTCAGTTTTTATTGTCGATAAATATTAAAAAGAGATTTTCAAACTCGGTTTTGGCGAATGAGTTCCGGTTCGAAATCCGAAAGCGTCGTTAGGTTCGTATGATTATTTGTGACTTTTGTGAACTTTTGAAAGTGAATTTCGAGGTTGTTCGGCTAGTTTCTGCTAAAATGCCGAAAGTTAAATAATTTGACTTTTTTCCATTTAATTTGCATATTGAAATTCGGGAGTCCGATTTGAGATCCGCCTTAGCAAGTGTGTTACATATATTTTGTATAACTTGTATGCAAAAGTTGAAATTATTTCGAGTATCATAGGATACCATTTGAATTTTTGAAAAGAAAGGAAATTATAAAAGCAAATAAAAGAAATGAAACAAAAAAAAAAAAAAGGAAAAGGACAAAAGAATTTAAATGGAATGGCGGTGGGCATCCAAGGAATTTTGATTAAATCCCTTTTAGCGGCTAAACCTTGAACAAAAACATAAAACGTACAGAAACATAAACGAGAAAGCTACATAGAAACGCAAAAGAGAAAAATACCAGAAAATGAGAAAAGAGCCGGAGAAAAGAAGAATTTCACCCCGAAACATTCAGGTAATGATCTTAATATATTATTTGAGTTTATTACGTGTGTTTGAATATATTTTGACAGTAAAAATTGGGATATTAGACATCGTTTTAATAAGTTCAATTAATAGTTTAAAGGGTCAATTTGACCCCGATAATGAAATTGATTATATATCTGTACTCAGTGAGTTATGGGCAACATATAAATGTAATTTATTTAGGGTATGGTTATGTGACCTTAAACCCTGTACATAGGCCTGACCTACGTATTGCGTATGCGAATAGGGTATCAGGTTCCTAACCGGATTGCCCTAAGATGTGAGGAATGAAGCCTTTAGCCTAATTTGATATATTTTCTGCTTATTGTAAGCAGGATCGTTTGGCAATAAATCCAAAGGACAAAGCGGTTGTTGAGTGACAGTGAAACGAGGTAAGTGTTTGTATCCGTTTCTTTGGAGGCACCTGGCCTCGTGGATTTTCTACCACGTATTCCTTACGTGTGTAGTTGCCGATAGGCGTACTCATTACGCCTTAGCTTTGGATTTACATTGTATATTATATGTTTTGTCCTATTGTTGGTATTACATTGAGGATCTGAGCATTGTACTCTGGCTGTGAGTTGGCATCTACTTCCCGGCTGTCGATGAAAGTCCCGCGCCGGTGTAGGATTATTATTGTATCATATTGCATTCATATGCATTACATTGCATATCATATCGGGTGCAGGAGTATTCCGCCCCAGGAGAGTGCAGGAGTATCCCGCCTCTGGTTTACATTTTATCGGGTGCAGGAGTATTCCGCCCCAGGAGAGTGCAGGAGTATTCCGCCTCTGGTTTATATCACATCGGGTGCAGGAGTATTCCGCCCCAGGAGCAGGAGTATTCCGCTCCAGTTGGTTATCAGATTGGATTCCCCTCGAATGCAGGAGTATTCCGCTTCGGGATGGGATGACAGGCACATGTGACCCTTTGCATCACATTTCATTTCATTTATCTCAATTCATATCATTGTGTAGACTTACGGTACATGACTACTGTTCTGCTTATATGTGCATTGCTTATTTGTTGATATGTTTTTGGCTCGCATCCTTGGTTGAGTTTATAGTTTCTTACGTGTTTTCGGTTATTATCTGGCTCTGCCTTTATATAATTTAAATAAGAGAAATTTGGTCTATCTGTTTCTTTTCTCCCTGACTAGCTATCATATTCTTTTAGGCGGCTAGTCTGCCCCACTTATTGGGTCCTTTTGACTCACCCTTGTTTGTTGTTTGTTTCTTGTCTATCCATTTCGTTTCGGCAGGTTCGCTCAGGATTGAGTTCGCCACGTTGTAAAGGAGCGAATACGGCTTCAGCTGTCAGGGTGAGCCAGCTTTTATTCCGGATGGCCACCAGTTTATTGTTTATTATTTCAGTTGCATTTTGCTCTCTTCAGGAGTTATCTGTCTTCTTTTGTACTCTTAGATGTCTAGTCTGGATAGCCCTAAACCTAGTATGTTGGGTAGTCAGCTGTAATTTCTTTTGTACAGCTTAGAGGTATCAGTATGTATGTGTTTTTTTAAAGTCTTGTCCTTATTTATGAATTGTTATATTTATTTTCCTAATTTAATTTGTAAGGGTTCGCCCGACGGGTCTAGGGGAGGATGTCGGGTGCCCACACGGTCTAACCGGATTCCAGGTCGTGTCAGTATGGCCTCCTTTTGAGCCATCTTTGGGCTTCAATCCAACTTTGACCAACTTGATAAGCCGGGCGTTCCTATACTTTCATCATTAGTCTCACAATCGTGACATGCGTGATAGGATTACTTGATATTAGCCAGTTATGTTTTGCTTATAAAGCAGTGTATATCTGCTTAAAGTTTAGAAGTAGGGCAAAACAAATACCGCCACAAAAACTACAAACCGCTGCGACCTATTTACAAAATCAAAACCTCCAGAAAAGTAATCGAAAAATAATGCTATCTGCTTCTTTTAGTGGCAAGTGAATACACTGTTGCAAAAGAGTTGAAATAACAGCGGTTTGTTAAAATGAAGCAAAAAACTGCTGCAAAGTACGAAGTTTTGGAATGAACCCAATCTTTTTAAGAATTAGTTCCTTTAAATATTTTTAATAATTAGATATACACGATTGATTCAGATAAACGAGTTAAAATTGTATAATGATATCGATAGTAATATAGTAAACCTTCTTTCCAAGGTTTTAAGATTCTTTTAAAAAAAGTTTTTCAACTTTGTCCAATATTTAGGAATATTTAATTAAACTACTCAAATCTTAATATTCATCAATTCGATTTTGACAACTATAATCAATGTAACGTATTGAAATAAATGGTCAATATTTTATAAGCTTGAAAAAATACTTATTAATATAAATAAATATAATAATAAAATTTTGGGACTTAAACTTTTTGGGGCTTAAAGCGAAAGCTTTACTGGCCTTATCCTTGAGCCACCATGGATTTGATATTATAATAATTCTTTTACATTATGCTAAAAACATAAAAGAAAACAAAGTTAGACACTTTGACGACAAGATATACCGACAAAGATTTCATTTCATTTTAAAAGACACCAATCTGTGTTGACAGAATGTGAAACGAAATATATGGAAAGAATGATATTTAATTATGAAGTTACAACTTTCTTTACCGCCACTAGAACTTGTTATTACTCAGAGACAAGGTGGGATCACTCCACCAACTAAGTACTGGTCACATTTGTAGGATAGACTGAAATTATTCTTATTATGTATTTCGTAATCATGTACAGTCACCCCCTCATGAAAAGTAAAAAAAAAAATTATTGAAAATGTAAAAATAACAATTAAATAAGAAAATATTCTCGACTTTCGTATAACTATTAACATAAAGGGCCATTTCTTGATTCGTACGGTATATATCATTCTTGCGAAGATGCCAATGCTAATCTTATGTGCGTGAACAAACATTAACATAATGGAGCTCTCCTAGGAATGCTTTTCCTTTTGTGCAAATGCTTCTTAGGTTTCAAAGCTGAACTGCACCATGTCTGAATTAGCTCTGAAGACTCCGTCAAAGATATGCAAGATTCATTTTCATTTGTACAATAACTTTCCTTCGATGAGAGATGATGTAATTTCATAATTTGTGTGGAGAAGACGTTTTTCTGACCTTCCTTGCATATATCCACGTCCATTGATACCTATAAGTAATTTCCATATTTATTTCATTCAATAGCAAATAAATTATATTCATCAAATCAAACATTCAGAGTATATATGGTAACAAAAGATAATTACTTTGCAAGCGATGGAGCAAAATCGATTCGGAAAATCTTGAAGGTTTCTCCCACAAGCTTCGCAAGATACGCCCTTTAGCTTTGATGTTTTGTTATCTTTAATTTGAGGTCGCGGATTTAGATGAATTGCTTTTTCCCCATTAATTTTGTAAGTCTGCCAATCAATTCATTTTTGATAAAGTTAGGTAGGAGTAATATATCATATATACCACCATAATTAACGGAAAACATTTTCATATCGGCCTAATCATCAATCATAAAAGCAAATTAAAGTTATATACGAGAATGTAAAGGTTAGTCACCACGAGTTATCAATTACTCAATGTTTATCATGAAGATTTAATGTAACTATTTATAAAGTGATGTGATAGCTATAACTACAAGGAATGCTTATCATCAAGGTTTATTATATTTACGGGCATTAGAACTTAAACTCATTAACTTTAACACAACAATTGGAAGAGAACTAGGAAAATTCAATTTGCGTTTAGACTAATTAGAACATAAATCATGACTAAAACTTCTACTAGCATGCATCCATTGACTAATTCAAGAATACCACAACTGAATTCAACGACCCTTAGAATAAAAATAGAAGAACTCACTTGAATTTCAGAACAATTAAGATGTTTCTGAATCTCTTGAAGTCTGATAACATCATGGTAGACGTATTTGCATATTTGAAGCCATGAATGAAAGCAGTGTGTTGAAGAAACTACACAGTGCTTGCAAAAGCAGAAATTACAATCAATACAAAACATGTTCTTTTCATTTCTTCTAAGTTCCTTGTGATCATCACAAGATTGAAAGAACTTGCACCCTAGCAAATTGTTAATCCACTCTGGTCTTTTCTTCACCACTTGAATTTTACATCCAACCTACGTACAAAAAAAACATCAAACGTTAAATTCCATAGAAAGGTTTGTAACCAAATTATGAATATTGTCAAATTTAAGTATACAATAAAAATTTGCAACTTCTATTGATATACTAACCATTCTTGTAAGGTATAAGTGAAATCAATGAAGAGAAGAAGGATATATATTAGTACTAGTAGAAAACTATAAATGGAAACAAAGAGGTTTCTTTATAAAAAGTAGGGAAAAAAGTAAATGGAATCTCAGCCGTTGGATCATTATAATGGGGCCCATGTAAGGGTAGTTGTTAGGTCTCAACTGTTGGATTTTCCCGCCAATTTCGGCCACTGCTTTCGGAGTTATGGAGGCGCCGTCTTGTCTCTTGAAATTTCTGTTTATGTTTTGCTAATTTTATGGAGATTTTGTAGTCAAGATATTTTTGCTTAAAAAAGAAACCTATATTTGGATATAAACCTATATTTGTTACTGGCTCATGAAGTACTTATAAGCTAAGTAATTAACTAACTAAAAATTAAAAATCAGTTAAAAACCAATAAGTCGGTCTTTGACTTTTCAATATATAAGCAATTTTGCTTCCAAAATATTTTTTTTCCAAAATAAAACTTCTTACTCCTCCATTAGGTTTTGGCCCATTTGTTCTTTTCCATGTAAAGATACTTTTAATTGACATAATTGCAAACATCTTTATGGCATTAATTAAGTTATTTTAACGTAAAAATGATTTATCAAAACTTTTTTACCAAATAGATTAGCTATTTATTATTAATTTAATACTTTATTCTAAGCAGCTAAATATTTTTCTTATAAAATTAGTTTAAACCTTCAATAATTAAAGATGTTTTTTTTTTCCAGTAATAACAGGCTCTTGCTTAGGAAGATAAAGAATAAACCAATTTAATGACAAATGACTTCTTGGAAAAAACAGTTATTCTATAACTTTTCAATGCAGACATTTTCATTATTTGACTTTAATCATGCACTTTACAACTTGTGTCGCACGATTTTTCTTTTCTTTCTTGAAACAGAAAGAGAAATCTTAACCTTTGAACTCAATTAGTAGAAATTAAGCTTTGTATTATATCATTAAGCCGACAAAAGATAATTATTCGAAAATGCTTTGTAATCAATAATCATTATTCGGTGTGATTTAGATAGTCTAATTGCACAGGAGGCGAGACCTACCAGTGAAATTTAACCATTAAAAGGCTTTAATAATTAATCCCTCCGTCCCAAATTAGTTGTCACTTTAGCAATAATTATTTGTCCCAAATTAGTTGACATTTTAGGATTTCAAGACTAAAATTGTTAGCATTTTTCAACTATATCCTCAATAATTAAAAGAATTCTAAAAAAAATTTAATAGTCAAACATTAAATATGGGTAATATAGTAAAATACACATTTTATTTAATGATTTTCTTAATGGGCGTGAAAAAGTTGAAAGTGACAACTAATTTGGGACAGAGGGAGTATTAGTCAAACTGATTTAGCATTTCAACCCAACTTTTAGTTCGATTGAAAACAGGTAACAAGATTTAGAGTTTGTTTGGCCAAGCATTTACAGAGTCAAAAATGCTTATTTTTTCATAAAGTGCTTATTTTTTCAGAAACTACTTATTTTGAAAAATTAGGTTGTTTGACCAAGCTACTAGTGTGTAGACCAAATTATGTCACCAGTAATCACGGATGTAAAAAGTCAGCTGGTCCAAGTAAAACAAGCCAAGAGGAGCAATGGGTGCTAAAAGGTCTAGAAGACACGTCTGCTCCTTCAGCCACAATCGCATTTTTATTGTTTAACCACTTTGGGGTCGTTTGGTAGCAAAAAGGTTTATTCAGGGATTGTTAATCCCACCTCCTATATGGGATAACTAATCCCACATTTTTGGCATAAAAATTGTATACCAATTAGTACTTCCTACCAAACATAGGATAATACAATCCTAGATTTAATCCCGAGATTATAATCCCTAATCCTTCATACCAAACAACCCCTTTAGGTTTAGTCCTAATCCAACCTAGGGTAAAATTTGGGTACGCCTTTTGTAATGGGCCAAAGGCCTCACGTAAAGGTGTTGTATTAGAACTAGAATTGGGGCAAAGTCTAGTTTAGCTTAAAAATAACTCATCCTCCCTATTGTGCTGGACCTGCTGAAATTCTACTAGAATCATACTTCTGTTCTTCAATTTTCATGGAATAATACAATAATCCTACTTTGTCTTCTTTAATATTTCATTATTGTATTTGACCCTACTAACAAATTTAACTTTTTTCCTAGCAATCAAGTTTTGGGTACAAACAGTTTGGAGCTCATCGTGGGGCTCAGAAAATTTCTTGTTATTCAAGAAGCATATCAACGATGTAGCAAGAAAACGACGGAGTTCCATGCAACGCCGCTTTTGGAGCAGAAGAGGATGCCTATGACATCAACGGGAAACAAGCAGATCCAAACAAGAAAGCAGAGGATCTATAGGCATACGACGACCAAAGTAACTCCGAGTCACAACCTCAGGAGCGAGGCTCCACAAGAAGAAAGAGTAAGGCCACAACTAAAGGCTAATTGGAGCAAGCATTTGAAAAGCTCATGGAGCGCACCAACAACATTCAGTACTTATGGTCAAAACGCTATCTAAGCATATAAGAAGCATTCAAAAGGATGGCTCTACTACCAGAATTCCCACGAGGATTGAGACCCGTATGAAATACACCAGACTCTGTCGCACGGTGAGTCAACCTTAATGCAGCATCACGAAGTTTTGATACTACCAACGTCCTATCTCCACGAAGGAACGCTTTCGAGGAAGACATACTCCACTAGTTGAAGGAACACAACAACTGGATGGATCAAATACCAGGGGCTCCAAGGGTGCCTAAAAAGATCGACGAGGACAAATTTGCTCAACAGCCTTACAAGCCTAGCGCCGCACCACTTTCAGTCGCAAAGAACTTCAAGATGCCCGAGATACCTAGGTATAATGGCACCACAGACCCAAACGATCACGTAGCCACCTACGTGACAGCAATAAAAAAAGCAATGATATAACAAGAGAAGAAATCCAATCTGTATTGGTGAAGAAATTTGGAGCTACACTGAATAAAGTAGCATTGACTTGTTATACGCAACTGATCTTTCACTTAGATGCAAGATTTGTTCATGAAAGCGCACTTTGGTGCTCAAAGCCGAGAGAAAATGATGGAAGACAACTTCGAGATTAAGTAGGAGGAACGTGAGTTGCTGAAAGGTTATCTGGAGAGGTTTCAAAAGAAGCACATGACTCTCCCACCAATGCTAGACAATATAGCAACCATAACTTTCACCAAGAGCTTGAACCCTAGGGGTTCCGCAGCCACACAAGAGCTGCAGAGGAATCTGCAAGACATCCGGCCAAGACGTGGAATGAATTATACTACCGCCAGTAGTATAAACTCCATATCGAGACAAATTCAATAAAACATTTGAAAGAGGAGACGACTGGAGCCGCAAACGCGATCCAACCTTAGATGATAGGTCCGATGACCGCAAGCAAAAAGTATGACGGAATCTCGTTCAAATATTCCAAGGCTGATGGATAGGAACGAAGTTGCCCAAAGTACAAGCTCACACAGTAATAGAGGATCCTTTCACCTCGGAAAGATTCATAAGAAGTTTGAAGAGCTTGGCCTGCATATGAACGAAGTCGATTTTGTGAAAAATCACATCAAAGGAATGCAAGTCTGTTGGCCCAAGGATATGAGGGCAGACCCAGACAGGGGGGAAGCGTCAGTTTATTATGAATTTTATCGAGATCATGGACATGACACCGCCAATTGCAGCGTGTACTCATTGATGCCGGGAGTACAATGAAGATCATCAAGTTGGAAGTAGTACAAGCTGTGAAGGTTAAAGATCAAATAACCCTTAGCTCATATACACTATCTAGATAAATTCAACAACCGATATGAGAAGTCAATCAGAGAGATTACATTACCCGTATACGCACCCGGGGCTGTTAGGTCCACATCTTTTCAGGTAATCATGGGTGATGTACCGGACCAAACGGGCAATAAAGGAGATTCAAAGAGAGAATCAAACTTTGAGGGATGGTTACATGGCAGTCGTGGTAGATAGATCGAAGTTCAGAAGCAGGAAGGGGCGAACTCCCGCGAGACAGCAAGCAAAGCGAACAATTTTGAAATAAGAGAGGCTTCAACAGGAGTCAAAGACCCCCAAGCTGTACGACCAAAAGCACTCATGTCATTTTCTAATTGACCCGGATGCTTAAGGTGGAAAGGAAGAGATCGGATAACTAGTAGTCACAAACATGATGTCCCTTAGCTCGTTTTCATTTTCTTAAGTTTATAGTCATCTATGGGCTCAGCGTCCGACATTGTTTTCGAGCCCAGTGTCCCTGTTAAGCTCTTGGACCCAGTGTCCTTATTTCCAATAAAACTACTATTTTATCAATTAGTTAGTTTGTACATCTTCCCAACACTCTAGTGGAAAAGCAAAAATATCCTCCACGAGCACAAAATATGTCCTTAGTAGACACAATGAAAACGCTTTTACACGAGCACAAATATGTCTTCGGCGGACAAGTGTAAAAACGTCCCCTGCGGGAACGAAAATAACCTCAATGGCGAACGATAAACTTCTTTGCGAGACGAAAATATGCTCCCCATGAACGTAAAGACGCCCTCGACGAACACACTCACAATTCCAGAAACAATAGAAACTAACTCGAGGATAAGCGGAAAACTCACCACGACAAGGAATAAAATACAAACAAAAAAACAAATCAAAATGAAACGTTTGTTTATGAATCCCGAAGGCTACAAATACACAAAAAGAGAAGCTACTAAAGCTAGCCCAATCTAATGGAGCTAGTTCTAGGCTGGAGATCATCCTCAACAGTACCCCCACATGCATCACCTTCATCTCAAACTGGGACCCCGGGGAGATCACCATAATCTTCTCCCTGACTAGGCTCACTTCCTTCAGTTCCTTGGTGAACATCGAACACGAGTCGGGCATCCGCCTCAACCACCAAGACATAAAGCTCCTCGATCTCAGTTGCCAAGTTGATGTCTGAATTGTCACACACCCGCTGCAAAATGAATAGCTGGTAGCCCTAGTCGTCCAGTCAAGTTTGGTCTTATGTTTAATCTCCTGGACATGAAGACGATTGCAAATATAATCATAAGTTATCCAAAGGAACTCGGTTTCAGTCTCGACCCTATCGCACATGGCCTTTAACGGACCGTTCTCACCCACCAACTGCTTGGATGCTCGAAGTTCGGTCGCTACTTATTTAGCTTCGAGCACTTGATCTTCAAAGGTGCAACGCACTGCGCCTGGCCAACCAGTTCGGCCATCAAACGAGCAACTTCAACCTTGGCAATAGCAGCATTTTTATCCGTAACATACATCTCGAGCTCACGAACCCGCTTATTCTGCTGACGCTTCATCGCTTCTGTTAGATTTTCAAGCATGTCCACGTGCATTCGGCTTTGTTGATGTTTAATGTCCTAGATCTTCTGCAGAGCATGCGACACTTGTTCTCTTCAGCCTGTGAGCTCAAGTTATAGAGAGTGGCATGTAGTCATTTATTCTCTTCCAACAGCGAGCCCAGACTTTCGACAGTGGCCCTCAATACGTTATTTTCCTCATAAACGCATTTTTCTTCCACCTAAAAGTCATAGAATCAGTGCAAGGTATCCAGAACAGTGACTAGCTCCTAAAAAAAGAAGTCGAAGCATAGAAGCAGGAAGAAGAGAGTTATACAACTAAAGAACGAGGGAGAAATAAGTGCAAAGTCTATCTTCTCGTGCACATGAGCAATCTAAAAAAGAAGATCCGACCAGTTCTGAAGGGCCGCAATGGTGCCTGAAGGGTCTTTGAACACATTAACTTCTGCAGGGATATGGATTATTATCTCACGACCCTGATCGTGGGCAGCAACAGCTTCCTCGGTTGCAACAACATCCCCATCACTGACTACATCTTCATGACATATAGCCACTGAGCTGCTGCCCACAAACTCCTTCCCAGGACAACGTTTGAATTGAGGAATTGATGGAGCAGAGGAGGAATCTTACAAAGTCAAAAGGGGAAAAAAAAGAATAAGCAACAAATCAACAATTAAAACGCGTACCAAAGAGGTAAAGTAGTTATTGACACATACAAGCAGTAGGAGTGGTGGTATCTATGGCCTCATCGTTGAATGTCTTTCCTACAACATCAGGGTCGGACTCAATAATGTGCTTCCATTCTCTTAAAGCAGAATCAACCACTTGAGTGGCAGCTACATAAGAAGAGTCACTACAGGAGCAACACCACCAGCCACTGTTTCAGCAATTGGGGGACTTCGACAGTCTTTGTTGTGGCTATTGGAGTAGAGAAAGAAGCGCCTGGAGGCTTTGAATAACTTTGCTTTTTCGAGGTTGAGGCCTTTGAGCTTCCAACCTCCTCGGAAATCCTACCAGCGACCGCCCTTACATCAGGCAATTTTTCCGACCACGAGTAAACAGTTGGGATTTCTAAGAGAAGAGTTGCCTCATCCCTAAGGGGTCAAAGCCCTGAGAAACTTCATAAATATAAGACAATAAGAATGATTAATACTACCACCAAAAGAAAGAGCAAGATATACCGTGGTTCTTGGCCTGCCAATACTTTAGGGTGGCAACAGATTTGAACATGCTCATCTTTGAAGTATTAAAAGAACAAACTCTCATGACCCAATCAACCATGTGGTCACGAGAAAAAGGGAAGGTGGTCAAATGGCACACCCTGCAAGAAACCAAAACGTCAGCGGATAAGAAAAGGGGATGGAGAGTCAACAACAGGCACGAATCAAAGGATAAGATCGTAGGATTGCTTACACAATCTATTGAAGACCTCAGAAAAGGAATGAAAGCAGTGTCACCAAGTTTGAAGTCCGCAGAGCAACATAATGGAAGCCCTAGCCGTGGTCATTAACATCCTCACTGTCAGAAACGACAGCTTTAGCCCGCCTTTTAGAATTTACAATACCCCTTTTAAAAAACCGCCACGCCGAAGGGTCCTTGGGCCAAGCAAATATTGTACTGACGACACATCTCCCCAATGACGGGATGTACCGGAAACTCGAGGCTAATCGTGAAAGAATAAGTGTGAACAAATGAATACCCCTCACAGTGACTCGAAACTCTCTCTTCCACAGTAGGGCAAATAATCTCAACATCAGGCCCTCAAGTTACAGTCCCTCCTTACCTAGGGAAGAATCTCATCCGTAACATCTAAAGGGTAAGCTTTGATGGTGAGATTGATCATCTTTTCTTGATTCTTAGTCTGAAGGTTGAATTCTTCCATCACCGTCGAACCTGGGGCTTGCGAGAACACATGCAGCCGCGTTAAAATTGTCACGAAGGAAGTTCAAATGAGCAGCCATGGGTAAGTAAGCGAAGAGAATAGTTATCAATATCGGCATGAGGATATCCAGCAAAATTGGAAGCGAGCGACAGAGTAAAATGTAAAAGATACCAAGATGAATATATAAAAGAAAATGGGGGACATGAAAAGGGTGGAGTAATCAATGAGGAGCATGGAGTCATGCTAGTAATGGCATGCATGAAAGGACATACTAGTGGCAGATCTTGGCAGAGTAACAACAGTGTCGAAAAGACGCAGGACAACCAGCCGCTTCGACGTTGACCCATGTAGGTAATCAAGTGTGATGTGACTATTACTGAAGCCGAGACGTTGCAGAGCGCAGAGATTATCCAGTTCATACAACTCTATGCTTTCTAAATACCTACATTAGTACCCAGAAAATTGCGTCGTGTGGGAAAAATTATGCCACCTGTAATCACGAGAATAAAAGGCTAACTACCCTAAGTAAAACAAACCTAGAGGAGCAACGAGCGCTCAAAGGTCTAGAAGATACGTCTGCTCCTTCAGCCACGACAACATGAGAGGCACTGAGGGTTGAATGGCTGATTTTTATTGTTTAACCGCCTTAGGTTTAGCCCTACTCTAACCTAGGGCAAAATTTGGTTAACCGCTCCTTGTAATGGGCCAAAAGTCTCACTTAAAAGTGTTGTATTAGAATTAGAATTGGGATAAAGTATAGCCTATAAATACCTCATTCTCTCTATTGTATTGAAAATGTTGAGATTCGACTAGAATCCTACTTCTGTTCTTCAATATTCATGCAATAATTTAGTAATCCTACTTCGTCTTCTTCAATATTTCATTATTCATGCAATTATTGTAAGTGTTTTTAAGTCACAGCAAAAGTTGTTTTTGCTGTGGCGGAAAAGTTGAAAAAATAGCTTTTCCTTAGAAGTAAAAGCAAAAGTTGTTTTTAATTCTCTTCATACCAAACAATTCTCATTGAAAATTTATATATACTAAAATATCATTCTTAATAAAACCTAACATCTATAAACTAGTATAAATACTACATTACTGTTTTTGCTTATTTTTTCATCTGTTTGCGCTAACATCTCACTACAAAAAAAAGGCCCTTTGCAGCGGTTTTTAGAAGCGGTTTTGCTAAGTGCTGCTATATCTTTTATTTTCCTACGGTTTACTTAACTGCCACTAACAGAAACAAATTTGCAACGGTTTCTAAGTGTTTAGTGGCGGTTATGTTACTTGTCTACAATAGCTGCGGTTGGTACTGCTTTTGCAGTGGTTGGGCATGATGTCCCACATCGATCAGCTAGAACAACATATTGCTATTTATAAACAGGTACTAAGCACCAACTGATTGATAATAAAGAAATGTACGTGACTGAAGGCAGGTTAAGCTCCTTGAATGTTGTGGGCTGTGTGATTTATGGGCTGGCCCATTACTTGTAGCGATTTTCTAGCAGTGTATGTGGGCTGCCTGCTCCGATTACGTGTGTGTATTTGCACTTTTGTACTGTTTGGCAGCGGTTTTATTTCACCTGCTTGAATTAAATTCAGATGCCGGTGGTTCTGACAAACTGCTGCTGAATAGTTTTAGTGCAGCTGCTTAAGCGTCGCTTTGTAAACCGCTGGTAATGGATTTTTAAAAACCTGCTTGAATTAAATTCAGATGCCGGTGGTTCTGACAAACTGCTGCTGAATAGTTTTAGTGCAGCTGCTTAGGCGTCGGTTTGTAAACCGCTGGTAATGGATTTTTGTTGCGGTTTGAACCGCTGCTATTACCCGATTCTTTTGTAGTGTCTTAGCACTGCTACTGTGATGATGATAATGCATTGTGATTGTTTAGTTATAATTATACTAGTTAGAAATAATAATGTGCTTTTCAATTTATCTATTAACATTTTAATTAAAGAAAATTAAAATTAAAATACTAAAATAATTTTGATAATTAATATCTTAAATTATTTACCTTAGTTAAATTAACTGTATAGTGAACTATATTTACATGTTCTTAATTTAACATCCAAAAGTACTTTTTGAAAAGTTTGGCCAAACAGAAATTATATCTCATTTATTGGCAAAAGTACTTTTCAGATGAAAACACAAGCCGCTATTTTCCAAAAGTATTTATATGAAAAGCACTTTTGAAAAAAAAAAATTACTTCTCAAATTAAATAATTTTTGAGAGCTTGACCAAATAAGATCTTAAATTTTAATCGAGACACATATTTTAATAGACTAATTTTAGCATATGTGCGTTATATATGTCATCTTGCTCAAATAATTGAAAATTCCATATGTCAAGACTGAAGGCAGTAGATATAACATTAAAATAGGAAATAATATATGTGTTTAAAAATTATAAAAAAATTAAATTCTTTGTAATTGATGATAACAACTTTTATCATAACAAAATATTGAATTTTAAGCCATCTTAAGCTCTATATGCACATGTATAAAGTTTGGCTTGCCATTATCCATATCATCTTTTATGATGTCAATCATATTTTCGTTAATCAATTATTTAATTATTTTAATTTAGTATGAAATTGTTAAACTAGTAATTCTAACAAAAGAAAAGGTAAAGACTTAAAAATTATACAAGTAAGGTAACACCCTCACACATTTATACTTGAAAATCTAAGTAATACAAGAGATGGATGCTTCCAAAACACAAAACAGAAGAAGAAACTACTAATATTATCTGTAAAATAGTACTACGAACTCTACTACTCCAACTCTCGATACATTCTCCTTCGAGTCAATTATGCACTTTAAAGATTACTCTACCCTTAAAAATGTGGGGAATGATTAGATAAAAGTTTTTTTAAAAAAAAAAATAAATAAATAACAACGGCAACATATCATAGTAATAATACAGGCCAAATACATCGGTGGTCCCTTAAACTTGACATTATTTTTTACTGTAGGACCTCAACTGAGGGTATTACATATTAGACACCTAAACTATAAGCCAACTATATCTATTGAACACAAAAAGTTCTGTCTCAAAATAAAATAAGTGTGTACAGTTCAAACCCTGCTTATGTGGAATTTTACCGATAAAAAAGAGCCACATCACCGAAATTTAAAAGAAAAAAAAACAACTAGAACCTTCACCGTTCACTCGTATCAACCAAACATCCCTCATTGCAAAGAATATGCACACACACCCATCTCTATTTTCCGTAGTGCTGGCAAAATATATTTTTTAGTCATCACCCGCCCAGCTCGTCCAACATTATATGGGTTGGTAGTGATGTATTTTTGGGTTTTTTTATAAGTACCTAACATACAAGATTTAATTTCATTGAATACCACTTACACATGATACCATTTATTTAATTACAAATATACCAAAACCTTATCTTCTATCAATCCAAAATACATAAGTATCCCTATTATTACTAAGCATGCCAAATTCTTAAACCTTCTCATCGAAAGCTATCAAATGAATTCAACTATTTCCAAAATTTTATCTCTTCTCCTATGAAATCTCCATTTTCACCAATTCCATAAAAACATTCCAATACAATTTCTGTAAACCTCCATCAGTAATCTTATAATGGATCATCTTTCTTTCACCATAATATGATTTTGAAACCTTCTTGACTTTGCATATATGATTTTAAATGAGAATCCTTGAAGCAACTTTGAAGTAATAATATACCAAATATACCAGTTATATATCTAATATTAACTGTAATATGCTATATAGGTGCAATATATCTAATATATACTACAAAATATAAAGTATATTGGAGATGTAACACAAATATTGTAATATATCAGTAATATATCAGTTACTTAGGCGCAATATACCAAATATATACTATAAATTATATTAAGTATATTGGAGAAATACATATTTTAACACTACCAAATAATATGCCAAATATCTACATTAAATATACTAGAAAATACCATCAATATAATAATATATGTAGATATCAGTAATATTATAATATATTAGCAAAGTGATACTATGTAAAATACAAAAAAAGTGTGTTGAATTATTCAAGAAAAAAATACAAGGAAGATGAGAAATTCTGCATCACTTTATTTGGTAGAGAAGAGAGTTGCAACGAGAATAGCTAGGGGGAAAAAGATTATAGAAAAAAAAAAGTGATTATGATAATCCATATCTTAATGGGATTGTGGTAGTTTTAAGGGATCGGAATGAAAATGGAACAAGATCCCATTTTTTAAGGGAGTACATGTTTAAGTTGAGTAAATTTTAAGTTTTACGTAATTGATATATTAGAAAATAAAATATTTAAAAGTGGTATAACCGAAATTAATAAATATTGTATGGTATTTGTTAAAAATATTGTCTTTGAGCTTTCTCTCTCAATTATGCTTTGCAATTTTGTGAAAATTCCATAGAAAGAGAGGAAAAAGAAGAAGATGGAGGTACTAGTTCTTATTATGTGAAATTTGTTTAGACTTACAGTTTCAATTTTGTCTTACATAGATCTTATGATTTTTTCTCTAATTCTTTGTTACTTTCTTGTCTATATTTCTTCTATGAATGAGTTTTCATAAAATAAGGAATTTTTATATGGCTATTGGTTAGGTAGAGATGTCTACTGAAGTTATTGCTGATTCGTGTGAGATAGCTACTTCTACTACAGGCAGACGAGCCAAAAGGCAAACATCTATGTATGGAATATGTTCACGAAAATGCCTCGTCGCACGGATGGAAGGTTAAGAGCCCAATGCAAGGTTCTAAAAGGATTTATTAGCAGGCTCTAAGGCTGGAACATCAAATTTGAAGTGTCATATTATGGACAAGCATATTTCGAATAACACAGATGAGCATCAATTCGAACAGTTGATTAAACTATGTACTGTGAGAAATTGTCCATAGCCATAGCAAAGCATAACTATCCTTTTAGTTTTGTGGAACATAAAGGAAATAGGGACATTCATTTGTTCCTAAATTCAACTATAAGGACTATATCAAGAAATGCTAAGGCAGATATCTTGAAGATGTACGCAAAAGGAAAATAGTGCCTAAAAAATGAGCTTGCAGTGATTCTAGGTAAAGTTTGCTTGACATCGGATATGTGGACTTCACTTGCATCTAATGGGTATATATGTTTGACAGCCCATTATGTTGATTTAAATTTGTCTCTTCAAAAGAGAGTACTGAATTTTCATCATGTGCCCCCTCCGCATTCTGTGCACTATTGGGTGGCTTACAAAATTGATTTTCTTAAAAATTGGGAGATTGAGAAAAATATTTTTACCATCACTTTAGATAATGCTACCTGTAATAATGGTGTCGTATATACTTTGAAACAACATTTATCATTGATGCATTCATTAGTTTGTGATGGAAAAAAAATTTCATGTTCGTTGTGGAAATCATATATTGAATTTAATTGTTAGAGCGAGCTTGGAGAAAGCTAATAAGGCTATTGCAAAGATTAAAGAGGGTGTCAAGCATATTAAGCATTCGGAAGCTAGAATAATAAAATTTGTAGAATGCATTAAAAATTTAGAATTTAGGGCTACCATGTTCAAAGAAGCATCGCCAAGATATGGTTATCCGGTGGAATTCAACCTATCAAATGCTTGAAAGTTCTATTCAATACAAGCAAGCATATATCAGTATAAATTGGTTGACCCGGACTTTAAGCATGATCTTTTGGATGAGGAGTGGGAAAAAGTTGAAATCATTGCTATACTTTTAGAGCTATTTTATGACATCACAATATCATTTTCAGGAAGCAACTATCCTAATGCCAATTTATATCTCCATAATGTATGGAGAATTTAGAAGATATTATTGGAACATAAATTTGGTGAAGATCAAGTCATTAGTGAGATGGCCATAGAGATGCTAAAGAAGTTTCGAAAATATTGGAGGTTATATAGTATCATTTTGTCTTTAGTTGTTATCCTTGACTCTCGATATAAGCTGAAATTTGTGAAGTTTTGCTTTTCAAAAATTAATCCAGAAACCGCCGAAGCAAAGGCAAAGGTCATTGAAGAGAATCTGCAATTGTTGTTTAAAGAATACTATGTACCTTCGTCGAGAGTTGGCTTACCGAGTGAATACGCTTGTGGTAGTAGTAGCAATATGATGCGAGATGAACTTGATGAATTTGATGTTTTTGAGAGTCTACTGGACTCAAGTACGGGTAAAACGCAACTGGACTTGTACTTGGATGAACCTAGTTGTCGCTCCAAACGCACACGCAAGTATACGCGGTCGAATAAGTAATAAAGTGATAAGAAAAGTATCGTTCCCACGAGAACTATTGATTAACTATTAACAAAATCAGACAATTCCTAATTATCTAAGAAAGAAGGTTTCAAGAGTTGAGAATTTATCTAACTAAAATTAACTAATTAAACCAAGAAAATAATAACAAGTAAAATACGATTTTGGATTTCAAGAAAAGATAATAGCCTAGGGTCATAGGATATCTGCCAATCCTCTTAAATTCTTCCGTTAATTAAACTAAATCAATTTATCTCGGTTACTAATCACATGGTTAATATTACTCACAGGACTCTTTCGATACCCTGCTCGCCTATTCAAGCCAACCTAACGCCTATATGTCTATGGAATTAGAGTTAACGAGAATACATGTGCTTCTCCTGTATAGTGACTAAGCATGACTGTTAGGTATATTTCTATCCTAACCGCGAAACCATTCCCCGATGCCCAGGTTCAGGAACACCTCTATTCAATCCTATTGTAACCTACGATTCCCACTTTCGAGTTCAACCCTAGTTTAATAAATAGTATTCAATTGGTGATCAAGCAATCAAATAATTAAGCTCAGGATACGAATAAATAACCTAATTTAATAAACCAATAAAATCAAATCAACATCCGAAAATCAACATTCATGGAGAATCCCACAACTATAGACTAGACAAACTAAATTAAAGAAAAGAGAAGAAAACTCAATGTAGATATTGAGCTCCAACCCATCTCTAGCGTTTCTATGCCTCCCAAAAGTTCTTGCCTCCAAAAGTACGTAATTCTCTCTAAAATATGTTTACAAGGGTTTAAATGCAAAGTACAATAAGTGGCCCACGCTATTAGCCTTTCCAAGCTGCTCTGGGACTGCTTTTCGGTGCATACAGCCGAGCATGCCAAGCATCCATGGCTGTATGCGCTGCTCCTCCTTAGTTTCTTAAGCTTTTCACTCTTTCCAGGCCATACAGCCAAGCATGCCAAGCATGGGAGGCTGTATGCGCTGCTAATCTTCCTTGTTCTAGTACAAATCAAGCTCCAATTTCCTTCATTTTGCTCCTAAAATATTTAAACACCTCAAGTTAGCATTTTACCTCAAATCAATCATCGTTGGGCACATAATACCATGAAAACAAAACAAAAGTGTTATTTTCCAAGACACACCACTTTACTGTTTTAAGGACCAGTTCCTTAAAATGTGTTCCTCTACTATATTATATGCGGAATTAAAACTGTAAGTAAATGAACACCCAATATTAGCGTGAAAAAACCCCTTTAACTAGGGATCAAAAAACCACGACCTACTCTTCCAAGTAGGATTTCAACTTCACTATGTAAAAGACTCACTTGGTTACAAGACTACCTTCTTACTAACCTAGGACTAACTCTAATACTTTAGTGACCTGTTTCACGATTAGTGAAGTTTCTTCAAGTACTCGACTTGAACTGAAAAGATACAACTCGATAATACCTACTACAGTTGAACTAAGACCGAACTTTGACAAAACTCAATCTAAGGAACAGGTTCTTACTTAGTTCACTGTAGCTTACTGATTACACAAATAAGATAAAGACTCTTTCAATGCTATGCTCGATTCTCTCTGTATTTGTGCACGCTTCAATAGCTGAATTTCTCCTCGTTTTATAGCTTCAGCAATCATGAAGTCTTGATCAATTAGAACTCCAAAACTTCCAAGAGTTTGAGTCCTAATTGAACTCTTCACTTGATTACCCGAAATCTTTTAGCCCTTATCCACTGTTTATGCAATCTTTTCATGTCACGTTTTAGACCTGCATAATTATCAAGATAAATATTAGACTTAGGATAATTAATAATATTTCAGCTTAAATGATTTTGCATGAATTATCTATTTAGCTGCAGTGATTCAAAGGAATATGTCCTTTGGATCTGTTCCTTAGTCATCAGTCAAAACTTCAAGCTTATCCAAGCTAACATTTTCCCCCTTTTTGATGATGACAAACTCATAAGCATAGCTGCATGTCCTTAATGTCCTGAAGTACAACTTGAAACTCAAAAGCAATCAGTAGAGACTTATTTTATCATTAAGGATCAGATTTTTATCATTAAGGATCAGATTTTCAATTAGGTATAAAGTTCACGCAAAATCAGACACTTACTCTTCCCCCTTTTGGCATCATTGAAAAGGTTGCATAAAAAAACAGTTCAAGTGTTAGAATAACCAGCACATGACTATTGAGGCAACTCAAAATGCAAACACAATTCAGACTAAAGCAACTGCAAAACAATGATATTAGCCATCCAAGACAAGTCATCATTAACAAAAGGTTAAACCAGGGGATAAAGCAAGTACTACAAAATTATTCAAAAACTAGAAAAGGAAAAGACTAAGGCACTAGAACTAGTCTAAATCCCACTGGACAAAAGATGGCTTATGGCTAAGGTGATCAGGATATGGAAGGACCAGGTCCCTGAGACTTGTTCAAAAACTCAAACATCTGTTTGAGCATACCCTCATTCGTCTCCTCTGCCTTTGTAGCCTCTGCCATCCAGTAATTCTTCTCCTCCTCCAATCTTGCCATCTCAGCAGCTTGTATGGCAACCTGTTGCCTCAATGCCCTCACCTTGTTGTTCAAAGACTGTCTACCAACACCAGCCTGTGGAGGATCAGCTTGAATAGGCAAGTCACAGCTGATCAGAGTAGCACATCCAAACTTCTCATTCTTTGTGGCCTTAACTACCCCCTCCAAAAGGATTTTCAATTTGGCAAACAAATCAGTCAGGATGAAGCCAAAGGGAAAAGAGTGCTTTTTCTTCCCGTAACAACCCTTTTGATCAAGTGGATCATAAACCTGGGCCAAATGATCTGCTTATCAGTATCAAGCAGTTCCATAAGGACCAGGTCTATGAAACTAGCAATCCCTCTTTTTTCTTGCCTTGGCATCATAATTTTGTTCACAAATTCAAACAACACTTGGTGCTGAGGGTGCATTTCACTCTTCTACACAGCCCTTGGTTTCTCCTCATCCTCATTTTCAGCAAACTTCCTAGTGATTTTCAATCCAATAGGCAAATTGGTCAAATTGGGCCATACTTTCTTGATGTAACTTTCATACCCCACAGATGGAATCCCCAGCAAGTCATCCAGTTCCTTTGTGTCAAAGGTGATTTCATGGTCATTGACAGAGGAAGTGATTCTGTCCCTTCTTATGGAACAATTCTTGTAGAATTCTTGAACCATCACAGTAGCACACTTACCCTTTATCTGAAGGACTATGTCCCTACACCCTTGAACTTGCAGCTTTTGCAATAACCAGACCATACCCTCTTTCTCCACATCAGAGAGTACCCTACCTTTCAGCACTTTCCTAGTCATAATATCAGCATGAACACAGGTTTGAACCTCATCTCCCTCAGTCTCACTCTCACTCTCCTCACCAACAAAGGATACATCAGAACTGGAATCAGAGCTTTCATCAACTACAGTTCTTGTTGAGGACCTGGTTCTCTTAAAAGATTGTCCTGCAGCAGCTTTTACAGAACTCCTTGTCACACGCCCTTGTACAACTTTTCTTTTCTTAGACTGAGGCACAACTTGAAACGACTTCGGTCAGTCGTTTCGGAAGTTAGGGCTTCGATTGGCATGCCGATAATTTTAAAATATTCATAATGTCCATGAGGACCTTTCTGTAAAATTTGAGCTAAATCAGACCTCGTTTGGTAGGCATCGGAAGAAGGTTTCAGTTTTTATTGTCGATAGATATTAAAAAGAGATTTTCGAGCTCGGTTTTGGCGATTGAGCTTCGATCCGAAATCCGAAAGCGTCATTAGGTTCGTATGATTATTTGTAACTTTTGTGATTTTTTGAAAGTGAATTTCGATGTTGTTCGGCTAGTTTCCGCTAAAACGCCGAAAGTTAAATAATTTGACTTTTTTCTATTTAAATTCGCATCTTGAGTTTTGGGAATCCGATTTGAGATCCGCCTTAGCGAGTATGCTATATATATTTTGTATAACCTGTATGCAAAAGTTGGAATTGTTTCGAATGTTGTAGGGTACCGTTTTAATCTTTACCGTTGCAGTGAATTTTAAAGGAAAAAGAAAAAAAAAAAGAAAAGACAAAAGACAAAAAGACAAAACAAAAAAGAAAATGAAAGTGACCATGGGTGGTGGTGCTAAGGGATATATATATCCCTTAGCATTTTACTAAAACAGAAACAGAAACAAGAGCAGAAACGAAAAAAGACAGAACGCAGCAAAGAAAAATGCCAGAAAATGAGAAAAGAGCCGGGAAAATAGTAGAATTTTTACCCCGAAACATTCAGGTAATGATCTTAATGCATTATTTGAGTTTATTAAGTGTGTTTGAATATGTTTTAACGGTAAAACTTGGAATATTAGACATCATTTTAATAAGTTCAATTAATAGTTTAAAGGGTCAAATGGACCCCGATAATGGAATTGATTATATATTCGTACTCAATGAGTTATGGGCAACATATAGATGTAATTTTATTTAAGGTTTGGTTATGTGACCTTAAACCCTGTACATAGGCCTGGCCTGCGTATCGCGTATACAAATAGGGTATTAGGTTCCTAACCGGATTACCCTAAGACGTAAGGAATGAAGCCTTTAGCCTAATTTGATATATTTTTCTGCTTATTGAATAGAGTGGGATCGTTTGGCCATGAATTCAAAGGACAAAGCAGTTGTTGAGTAATTGTGCTAACTTTGTAACAAGGTAAGTGTTTATATCCTTTTCTTTGGAGGCATCTGGCCTCGTGGATTTTCTACCACGTGTTCCTTACGTGTGTAACTGCTGATAGGCATACTCATTACACCTTAGCTTTGGATTTACATTGTATATTATATGTTATGTCCTGTTGTTGATATTGCATTGAAGATTTGAGCATTGTACTCTGGCTGTGAGTTAGCATCTACTTCCCGGCTGTCGATGAGAGTCCCGCGCCGGTGAAAGTTTATTATTGCATCACATTGCATTCATATGCATTATATGTCATTCATATGCATTACATTGCATATCATATTGGGTGCAGGAGTATTCCGCCCCAGGAACAGGAGGATTCCGCTCCATTGTATTATATTGAGGGTAGGAGGATTCCGCCCCAAGAGCAGGAGTATTCCGCCTCAGCTTTACATTATATCGGGTGCAGGAGTATTCCGCCCCAGGAGAGTGCAGGAGTATTCCGCCTCTGGTTTATATTATATCGGGTGCAGGAGTATTCCACCCCAGGAGCAGGAGTATTCCGCTCTAGTTGGTTATCAAATTGGATTCCCCTCGAATGCAGGAATATTCTGCTTCGGGATGGGATTACGGGCACATGTGACCCTTTGCATCATATTTCATTTAATTTCATTTCATTTCATTTCATACCATTGTGTAGACTTGTGGTACATAACTATAGTTCTGCTTATACGTGCATTGCTTATTTATCTATATATTTCTGGCTCGTATTCTGGGTTGCGGGAATCAAGTTGCACGCCGCAATGGTATAAATATATGGATCGGGTTGCATGTCGCAGCAGTATAAATATATGGATCGGGTTGCACGCCGCAGCAGGATGAATATATGGATCGAGTTGCACGCCGCAACAGGATATATTTCTGATTGTTGATGAGTTTGTGATTCCATACGTGTTTTCGGTTATTATCTGGCTCTGCCTTTTTATAATTTAACTAAGAGGAATTTGGTGTATCTGTTTCTTTTCTCCCTAGCTATCCTATTCTTTGAGGTGGCTAGTCTGTCCCACTTATTGAGTCCTTTTGACTCACCCTTGTTTGTTGCTTGTTTTTGTCTATCTATTTCGTTTCGGCAGGTTCGCTCCAGGATTGAGTTCAGCACGTTGTGAAGGAGCGAAGACGGCTTCAGCTGTAAGGGTGAGCCAGCTTTTATTCCGGATGGCCACCAGTTTTATGTTTATTATTTCAGTTGCATTTTGCTCCCTTCAGGAGATATTTGTCTTCTTCTTTACTCTTAGACATCTAGTCTGGATAGCCCTAAACCTAGTATGCTGGGTAGTCAGCTGTAATTTCTTTTGTACAGCTTAGAGGTATCAGTATGTCTGTGCTTCTTTTTCTAAGTCTTGTTCCTATTTATGAATTAAATTATATGTATTTTCCTAATTTAATTGGCAAGGATTCGCCCGACGGATCTAGGGGAGGATGTCGGGTGCCCGCACGGCCTAGCCGGATTCCGGGTCGTGTCACAACTACCTCAACATCTTCCATCTCATCATCTTCATCATCCACGACATCCCTCTCTTTTTCTACAAACTCAGTTTCTTCTTCCTCAACAGGATCAGCAAACTGTTTGCCCTTCCCTTTTCTGCTTCTTTCCATAGCAGCAGCCAAGTTCTCATCAGCAGCCTTGACTGCACTCCTTGTCCTCCTAACCCTACTAGCAGGAGTAGAGATAGAAGGAACAGGTCCTTTCGCCTTAGAGGAACTTTTACCTTTTTTCTTGAGACCTGGCTTATAACTGTCACTAATTTTCTTTAATTTAGCAACAATTTCAGCAGACATTTGGTCATCAATGGGTCCTTTCCTAGCAAGTTTTCTTTTTAAGCTCCTAATATTAGTTAAATCAATAAGAGGCCTATCACTGTCACTAATAGGATCAACAATATTTATCACATCCTCCATGGGTGCTCTAAAAGCAACCTCTGGAGACCCAGATGACCCATGCATGGGTGCTTCCAACAGTTTAACAGTTTCTCCTTCCCCCTCAGGAACAGTTCCAGATTCTCCTTTTCTCCCTTCATCCTCTACAACATTTAAGGGAGAGGCATAGTTTACCTGATACTGATAAATAATCATAGCCCTTGACAAGTCCTCAACCTGTTCAACAATCGACTCAGCAGTGGGAACTGGTCCTTCCTCCTGAATTTCTGGTTCAGGTACTTCAGGGTTATTCTCAGGAATTTCAGGGTTTGGGTTTGTGGTGTCCATGGGTGAAGGAGGGTTGGGAATCTGTGGTTGATCAGAGGAAGGTAGGGAAGATGAGTTTTCTGGTAAAAGAGACATTCTAGCAATACGATTCAAGAGGTATTTCATTATTTTTTCTGAAATTTTGGAAATTTAATTGCGAGCAAAGTAAAAATAATGATGAGGGAGAAGTGCATTTATAGAGTGAAATAGGTAGTGGAGATTGAGTGCAAGACGATCACTCTTACCTCATTGAAAGAAATTCAGCCGTTAAAGGACTCTTGGGAGTCTCCCGGAAAAAGAGCTGTTAGGCTTTCAAGTTACCTACTCTGATTGGGAACTATTTCCTCCGATGGGACTTATATGCAGCTTGGATATGATTAGGATTCCTAGTGGGATTTATCCTAATGTCAAGTTACCTATAGCCTTAATCTTCTAAGATATATGAATAATAAAGAGCACATACCTGATTTTAACACGAAAAATCAGTGTCCTTCCAATTTGAAACACTTTTGCTCAATCTGAAATTCTAAGAGCATAAGGGTAACATCATTCAATTTTAGCAACTCTAAAAATAAATTATGGCATAAGAGTATATAATGAAGTATTAAGCTGGACTGAATATTTCAAATTGACTTGAATAAAATTCATTTTAAGTGTAATTTTCTAGCCAATTGTGAAGTAAAGTATTAATGAATTTAGGTGAATTTAATCATCCCTAATTCCAACCTATTTCTTTCAAAATGATCTCTTCCTAAAGCTTTTGTAAAAATGTCAGCAATTTGCTTTTCAGTAGGACAAAATGCTATAGTGATCAAACTCTTTTTCATAGTTATCTCTCAAGAAATGGTGTCTTATATCAATGTGTTTGGTTCTTTTGTGATGCACTGAATTTTTTGTCATGTTAATAGCACTAGTGTTGTCACAAAAGATAGGAACAATTCCTACATCAACACCAAAATCTTGTAATTGTTGTTTAATCCATAGCAATTGTGAACAACATGAGGCTGCTGCCACATATTCAGCCTCAGCAGTGAAAAGTGCCACTGAATTTTGTTTCTTAGTTCCCCAAGAAACCAAACACTCACCAAGAAAATGTGCCATACTTGAGGTACTTTTTCTATCAACAAGGAAACCTGCATAGTCAGCATCAGTATATCCAACAAGATTAAAACTACCACCTTTTGGATACCAAAGTCCCAAGGAACCTGTTCCTTTCAGATATCTCAATATTCTTTTAACAGCTTTCAAATGAGATTCCTTAGGATCTGACTGAAACCTAGCACATAAACCAACACTAAACACAATATCAGGTCTACTAGCAGTTAGGTAAAGTAAAGAACCAATCATACCCCTATATAATTTTTGATCGACTGATATTCCATGTTCATCAAGATCTAATTTTGTTGCAATGGCAATAGGTGTATCAATTTCCTTAGCATTATTCATATCAAACCTTTTAAGTAATTCCTTAACATATTTTTGTTGATGGATCATAGTTCCATTTGAGTTTTGCTTAATTTGTAAACCCAAAAAGAAATTGAGCTCACCCATCATGCTCATCTCAATCTCACTCCCGATCAGATTTGCAAATTCCTTACTTAAATTTTCACAAGTAGCACCAAAGATGATATCATCTACATAAATTTGAATAATTAAGAGATGCTTACCTTTTTCTTTCAAAAACAGTGTACTATCAATTTTATCTTTCTTGTATCCATGCTGAAGTAGAAATTTTGATAGCCGCTCATACCATGCTCTTGGTGCTTGCTTGAATCCATACAAGGCCTTATCCAACTTGTACACATGTTCAGGGAACTGTTCATTCTCGAAACCTGGAGGTTGCTTAACATACACTTCTTCCTTTAAGTAACCATTCAGAAATGCACTCTTAACATCCATTTGATGTAAAGTAAATTCCATGTATGCAGCAAAGGCTATAAGGAGTCTTATTGCTTCCAATCTTGCAACTGGAGCAAAAGTCTCATCATAGTCAATGCCCTCTTCTTGACTATACCCCTGAACAACTAACCTAGCCTTATTTCTGGTTACCATGCCATCCTCATCAAGTTTGTTTCTGAAAACCCATTTTGTTCTTATTATGGACCTGTTCCTTGGCTTGGGTTCCAGATGCCAAACTTGACATCTTTGGAATTGATTCAATTCCTCCTACATAGCATTGATCCAATCTGCATCCTTCAGTGCTTCTTTCACATTTTTGGGTTCAACAAGAGATAGGAAAGCACTAAAGGCACACAGATTGTGATTTTTAACTGCTGATCTAGTTTGTATTCCAGCAGTCTTATCTGAGATTATTTGATCCACAGGATGTGAACCTTGATACTTGTAAGGCTTGAGTATCAAACCATTGTCAGAAGTCCCTTGCTGAGGAACAGTTCCTGAGGGAGTAGTACAACCAATTTGTGAGGTGGATCCAACATTTGTTCCCCCTGTTTCTGTGCTACTTTTCTCAGTTCTGTCCTGAGGAACAGTTCCTTGCAGTTCACTTCTTCCAGTATCCCCATCCAATGTCTGCATTTGTGGATCAATTTCTCCATGTTTCAGCATTCCAATCTCTTCATCCTCCTGTACCTGTTCTTGAGTAAGACTATCAGTTTCATCAAATTTAACATGCATGCTTTCTTCAATTTTCAATGTTTTCTTGTTAAAGACTCTATAAGATTTACTATTTGAAGAATAACCAACAAAGATTCCCTCATCACTTCTAGGATCAAATTTTCCGAAGGCATCTTTCCCATTGTTGTGTATGAAACATTTGCAATCAAAAGCCCTAAGATGAGAAATATTTGGTTTTCTTCCCTTAAGCAACTCATATGGAGTCTTTTCTATTAATGGCCTTGTCATACATCTATTTATTATGTAGCATGCAGTATTGATGGCCTCAGCCCAAAAGTTTTGTGGAAGATTTCCAGATAGTAGCATAGTCCTTGCCATTTCCTCTAGTGTCCTATTTTTCCTTTCCACTACCCCATTTTGTTGTGGAGTTCTAGGTGAGGAAAAATTATGATTAATGCCATTTTCATTACAAAAATTGAAAAATATATGATTTTCAAATTCAGTTCCATGATCAGACCCAATGGCAACAATGTGACTATCTAGAGTCCTTTGAGCTTTCTTAGTCCATGTAAATCTGGAGTAATCATCAACCAACACCATAACATACTTCTTACCTCCACGACTCATTGTTCTCATTGGTCCACGCAAGTCCATATGGACCAGTTCCAAAGGTTTGATAGTACTTACCTGTTTCTTTGGTTTGAAGGAGGATTTTACCTGCTTCCCTCTGGCACAAGCTTCGCATACCTTATCATCCTTAATCTTGATGTTAGGAAGACCTATCACAAAATCCTTGGACACAAGTTTGTTCAGTTGTGAAAGACTAGCATGGCCAAGTCTTTTGTGCCATATGAGAGGATCATTTTGCACAACACTTAAGCAACTCAAGCTTCCATCAGATAATGTCAATAGATCTACCTTGTAGATGTTTCCATGTCTATTTCCCTGCAAAATAATCTCTCCAGAGGTTTGGTTAGTCACAGTGCACCCAGTAGATGAGAAATTTACATTATTACCTTTGTCACACAATTGAGATATACTCAATAAGCAATGCTTCAACCCATCTACTAGAAACACATTGTCTATACTATGTGAATCAGACCTACCTACCTTTCCAATGCCAATAATTTTCCCTTTCTTACCATTACCGAAGGAAATACTTCCTCCTTGAAAGGCTGAGAGTGAAAGGAACAGTTCTTTATGTCCTGTCATGTGCCTTGAGCAACCACTGTCCATGTACCATTTGTGGTTCTTCTCCTTCACTCTAGCCTGCAAAAGAAAACTAGGAGTTAATTTTAAGAACCCAAACTAGTTTGGGTTCCTTTCCTTGAGAAAAAGGATGAATCAGATCTCTCCTAGCCCAGAATGGTAATGGTTTCTTTGTGTGAACAGTTTTCTTTCTCACAGAATTTTGAACTGGTTTATAGGACATGTTCCTTTGTGTAGCCATTTCTAGAGATTGGCAATTTTCTTTCAAGTGACCAGTGTTCCCACAATGAGTGCATAGCCAGTTTTCAGGAAGTGATAGGTACTTACCTTTTGGATCCCATTTGGGTGAAGACTGTGATTTCATGAATCCAATACCCTTCCTATTACTACTATGATTTTCCTGTAACCATTCTAGTGCTTCAGAGGACTTGTTCCATTTTACAGTTTTTCCTAACTCCATTTTTGTTTTTACTAAATCCTCTTCCAAAGATCTTATCTTTTCATCTTTCTTTCACAGTTCATCAACTGTGACTTTTAGTTTCTCTTCAGCAATGATCTGATGAGAATTAGCAATGCCTTTATCATTTTCAACTGTTTTGACATTTTCCAGTTCCTGAACAGTTGATTCAAGTGTGAGGACCTGTTCCTCAAGCATGCTAATTTTCCTTTTCAGAGAGTCATTTTTAATTACTGCCTTTTTATATTCTGTTCCTAGACTTTCAATTTCATCATGCAGTTGATTTTTTCCATCCCTTAGAGATTTAAACTCATTTAACACAGTATGAAATACTTTAACTAGTTTCTCTCTAGGCATACTTTTCACATCTTGTCTAAGTTTAGAAACAAATACCTCAGCATCTTCTTCATTATCTGAGTCCTCAAGAGCCATTAGAGCAAGATCCTCATCCAGGTCATCATCAGATACTTCATCCTCACTGTCTTGCCATCCTGCAACCATTGCTTTGGGATTTCCACTTTTCTTCCGGACCTGTTCCCTAGCCTTTTTCCTTTCCTCAATATATCTCTTCCTCCATTCTCCTTCCATGATTGGACATTTGCTGATGTAGTGCTCCATGCTGCCACATTTGAAGCATTCTCCAGCCTGTTTCATGTTAGAAGACCTACCCTGTCCACTAGCCCCCTTTTTCTTATTCAAATATCTTTGAACACTTTTAGCGATAAGGACCAGTTCCTTATCATCAATAGGCTTATCAGCAGCAGTCAAGGCTAGGTTAGGTTCAGTTTTAACTGGTTCACCTATGTTCTTATCCTTTTTCCTTAGTTCATAACTTTTTAAATTACCTATAAGCTCATCTAAGGATAAGGCAGTCAGATCCTTGCTTTCTATGATAGCACAAGCTTTAATCTCCTAAGAATCTGGAAGAACCCTGGTTAGGATCTTTTCTACTCTATCTTCAACAGTTAAAACCCTTCCCAAAGAAATAAGTTCAGATGAAATAGCATTAAATCTAGTGTACATTTCAGAAATTGACTCTCCTTTCATTTTAAAACTTTCGAAAAAAGGAGTGTACCTCTAGATCTCTTGACCTGACTTGTTCCTTCATGTGCAACCTGTAGAGCATCCTAAATTTCCTTTACAGTGGTATACCCTCTGATTCTGGTGCACTCATCAGGACGGAGTCCACCAACAAGCCACTTCCTAGCTTTGGCATTCTTTTCCCATTGCCTTATGTCTTCAGCATTGCATTCTCTTTTGGTTTTAGGAACATCGTTTCCTTCAGCATCCTTTTTCATTGGAATCATGGGACCTTCAGTCACTATATCCCATAACTCATAGTCTTCAGCCTGAAGATGATCTCTCATCCTTTCCTTCCACCATGAGTAGTATTTTCCATTGAACAAAGGTGCTCTAACCATTGACTGACCCTCACGATTTTCATGTGATGTACTCATGGTGTTAGCCTTTTCAAGGATAACCCGCTCTGATACCAATTGTTATTTTCCAAGACACACCACTTTACTGTTTTAAGGACCAATTCCTTAAAATGTGTTCCTCTACTATATTATATGCGGAATTAAAACTGTAAGTAAATGAACACCCAATATTAGCGTGGAAAATCCCCCCTTTAACTAGGGATCAAAAAACCACGACCTACTCTTCCAAGTAGGATTTCAACTTCACTATGTAAAAGACTCACTTGGTTACAAGACTACCTTCTTACTAACCTAGGACTAACTCTAATCCTTTAGTGACCTCTTTCACGATTAGTGAAGCTTCTTCAAGTACTCGACTTGAACTGAAAAGATACAACTCGATAATACCTACTACAGTTGAACTAAGACCGAAAAACCGGTTCTTACTTAGTTCACCGTAGCTTACTGATTACACAAATAAGATAAAGACTCTTTCAATTCTATGCTCGATTCTCTCTATATTTGTGCACGCTTCAATAGCTGAATTGCTCCTCGTTTTATAGCTTCAGCAATCATGAAGTATTGATCAATTAGAACTCCAAAGCTTCCAAGAGTTTGAGTCCTAATTGAACTCTTCACTTGATTACCCAAAATCTTTTAGCCCTTATCCACTGTTTATGCAATCTTTTCATGTCACGTTTTAGACCTGCATAATTATCAAGATAACCATTAGACTTAGGATAATTAATAATGTTTCAGCTTAAATGATTTTGCATGAATTATCTATTTAGCTGCAGTGATTCAAAGGAACATGTCCTTTGGATCTGTTCCTTAGTCATCAGTCAAAACTTCAAGCTTATCCAAGCTAACAAAAAGCCATAAGAAATCGACGACGAAACATAAGACTTATGCCCAACATCACTAGTCTTGATAATAAAACAAATCCAAAGTTAGATTTACTTGACTTTTAAAAGGATAATAGGCTAAGGTATTCCCAACTCTCACTGAATGGCACGGGATGTCTTGAGTATACCTATCACTACAGTTGCCTCGGAATTTGTCTTTAGCATTGGAGGTCGTGTCTTTGGAAAATTTTGATGATCTATCTTACCAGCCAATGTTGAGGAAAACTGTGCACTAGAGATTGGTTTATATTGACAACAAGGTATATTGATCTTGCTTAGATACTTATGTATTCTGTTGCTACACTTTTTTCTTCTATTTATCTTATTTTGGCTTTTCTCTTGTCTTTTAAGATTGTGATGAATCTGACTTTGATGAAGATGAGATTGCTATAGACCTTCAACCGTATCTTGCCAAACTTGCCTCAGTTTGATGGTATTCTCAAGTTGCAAAACTGGTTCAACAAATGTATCATAAGTTGCAAGACTATTCTGCTTTCGATTATTTTTGTTTCTGTATAAACCAAAACTTCTAGTAATTCTAATCAGACTAAGTTTCAGGGATGCTACCGTGTTGAAAAACTTGTTTTTTGCCCGGACGCCTCAACTTGCTGCTTAGGAAGAGGTAAACCTTCATCTTATCCTTTCTATTATTTTCTTTCTCTGTGTATGCGCTTTAATTTTATTTTAACTTAAAGTTTCTGGACAAATGTCGGGATAGTTTCTGGAAACATGTTGATTAGTTGTGTATAGTAATCCATGATACTTTCTTCTACTCCCTTCCTTCAACTTAAATAGATTGCTAGGACTTATATTTTAAAACAATGTTCGACTTCTCATAAATCTCTTTGGCTCGTTGAAAGATGACAAAAATATGTTTTTCACTTTCGACTTTAATTCGGCAGAGGAATCCATTTCTATTTTTTTATACCTCTCTTCAATAATAAGAAAACTTCTGTTTTTAGTGACATTTTTGTTTTATATTTTTTTATTCTCTTGTCCAGACTTTATGATTAATATGGTGTTGTTTCTTTTTTTGTGTTCCAATTCTTTAGTCTTCATATATGGTTCAATATATTCTAAAATCAACCACTAGGCTTTGGCAAATACTGCATATCATATGTTTTTTCGTGTGACCTTTTCTATAATAACTTTCACCGGGCTTTTCTCATTTTTTTTTTTGATTTGGTTTACATTGGTTTTTGGTTTTTAATTCTTTCAATTTTGACTCTTTAGTTTTCTTTCCTTCAACAACAATATCTTTATGTTTTAGTGGTTGTGGTTTTAACTGGTAAGTGCATCTTTTTCTGTGATATCACAAAAATATAGCATATCTCTCCATGGGGATTTTCATAGATATCATTCATTTGTACTTTGGCCGAAGTTTGGGATGTTTTTAAATGGTATCCTTGTGTATGAGGTTTTAGAACAGTTAATCTAATTTCTTGCCTTAATTTAGGTCGTTTGTGAACAAGATTAGAATTACAACTACTTTGTGGCGTATGAAAGTGATTCAATGCCGAGTAGCATTGCCTAACTGTCAAGATCTACCATCATGAAGAAAATACTATTAGAGTCGATAATGTCATGCAATATTATCTCCTGTCATCTCCTGCATTTGGACACAAAGCTGAATTACAATCATGTAAATGGCTTGTTTCTCTGTGACGTGATGTGGGGGTGTTTGAAGTCCACAGTTTCTGCTGCTAATTTTTCAGTTGAATTATGTGCAAATTGATGTCAAATACTGAAGTTTGGGTGTTTGTTTCTGGTGCAATATGACATGAAGAACTTAGGAGCGTCTTGCTGTTTGTGACTTTGGAGAAAAAGAAGCATTCTTTCACTACAAACAGATCTCCCATAGTTATATTAGAACATATCAAGTAGAGTTAGAGTGGATATATAACTTTTTGGTACATTGTTAGGCGAAGAAATTTAGTATGTACTTAGCAACAAGGTGGATATTTTACTTTTGGTACATTGTCTTGGTTAAGAAATATTTTACTTAGCAAGCTTGCGATTCACCGTTTCTTTTTCTATTAACAATTTGCGGTTTCTTTTGCAATTTTTGATTTGCAATTTGCGATAACTTATAGATGTGCAATCTGCAATTTAAAGAAGTTTGGTGTGTACGGATCTGCAATTTATAATTTGCAATCTGAATGAAAAATATGGGTTGACGCGTATAACCCGTCCCTCAACCCGTATTAAAAATGGGCGGATTTTAACCCATATTTATTTCAACACGTTTTCAACCCGTTCATATTTGACTCAATCCGCCCATTTTCCACCACTACATACAATGTTACAAAGCCAAAATGAGATGAAAAATTTATAAAATACAAGAAGTTTGGCTATAGAATTGGAAACTGGAGAAAATGCTGGTGCAGAATCAGATCAGCCCCCGCTGAATGAAGGGATAAATGAAGGAGTTGTCCGCCAGTAGAGGCAGTGAGTTCAAGAGCGAGTTCAAGAGCTGGAGTCAAAGGAGTTTCTACGACCACCGAATGGAATAGGTGGCCGCAGATCCGTAGGCTGAACCAAATGGGCAGCCGGATCATCGACTATTCCGCCGACCATCACAGTGAGCTCTAGAGCCAAGGATTTGAAGGATGCTGATTCAATTGATTGATAGGCACCTGCTGTTCCTGAAAGGCGGAAGACAGAAAGAGAGTCATACTTTAGTCTTCGACGACCACTGATTGCAATAGACGTTCGCCAAATATTCGGCTAAATGACATAAATAATGCGAAATGACAACTTTGTAATTAGCTTTCAAACCCAAGACTATAAATAGACCATTAGGCCTCCAAGTCAGACATCTTTCATACTACTTTACACTTAGCAATATTTTGTAAACTTGGAGAGCAAGCAAGGGCTTTAACATCATCTTTATAAGAATCTATCACTTTTATCTTAATCCATCACATGATTCTTGCAATCTCATTCCATTTTACTTCAATGCTAGAACCTAGTATGAGTAGCTAAACTCATACTAGTGGTTTATCTATAATTACTTGATTTTCTTAACCTTAGATACTTGATTTAGTCTTGCATAAATTTATGGGTGAATGTTGTTCTAGTTTCTATTGCTTTTAAAATCAAAAGTTTAAGGTGAGGCCTCACTTGAGCTATACCTCACTTTGTTTTCATCTCCCTAACAGGGTTGAAGGCATAGATTTATAGAAACTAGCGAGGATTTAGGTTATATTGGCTCACGAGCCTACTCCATCTAACGGGAATAACCAAAACGGGTTATTCCTACTCGGGTCTTAAACCTAGGTACTTAACTTGGTAGACACTCTCTATACCTAATAGTTTTAGAGTGTTAAATTCGTAGGTTCGGCCATTAACTATTTACCCATGAAAATTGTGAGACAACATCGGTATCTATGTTATGAGAAACTTGGTTCAATAGGTAAACCCATAGCTTTCCATCATTGTTTACAAAAACCTTTTTATTATTGTGCTAATGATTTTTTGTTGTAGTTAAACACTTAATTCTACCGATTTTACTTAGGTATATCAAACAACTCGTTAGAACTCTAACACTATTTATTATATTTTAGATTGTGAGCTAGCCCCTCGTGGAATTCAACTATGACTCGTATCGGGTATTATACTTTGATGATCATCCCTCACCCTTTATGGTGTAGGATTGACTGTGGATCAGCAATTAGTGCCTATTACAGAAACAATATCAAGGAGAAATCATCAAACAAGAGGAAGTCTCAGCAACTAGTTCAAGACACAGAAATATAAATTTAAGAAGTCATAAGTTGAGAAGATACGCTTCTACACACTATCTACTAAATATATATCTTTTACTTAAACAATATCATTGTATTCTTGAGGGTTTACTATTGCTCGAAAAGAAAATAAAGAGAGAAAAAATTAGAGGTAATAGATGTGTCAAGAATAGTTTTTTTGGTGAACTAGAAAACCAAAACTCGTTGTTGGTAAGTGAGTGAAAGCCATCATTGTGTTGTATGTGAGTGTGTCAAAACCAACCCTTGTTCATTTGTTGGTGAGCAAGTGAAAACTAACTTTATAGATTGTTGGTGGTGAACAAGGAAAATGATAAACCTTGTAATCAAGATCAAAGAGCTAAAGAAATAACACCTTTGCAACCCAAGGGGACTGGATTAGGATACCACATTGGTTCCGAACTAGTATAAAAAAAACTATGCCAATTTTACACTATGCACTTTAATTACCGTAAAATTTATTGCCTATCTTTATTCTGCTACAATGGTAGTTGACTATCTCGATAAAGCAGTTGACTGAGGAAAATTTTAGAAAGACTACAATTCACCCCCCCTCCTGTACTATCTTAACATTGTCTAATATTTTTATAACTTAAAATCAAACTCATATATGTCAATAAGATTTTTGAAAGCTATAATCAATGTAATGTATTGAAATAAATGATTAACATTTGATTCACTTAAAGAACTCTTATGCTTATATATAAATATTACTAATATTAAAATTTTGGACACTTTGACTCCTGGGGGCGTAAAGGAGAAGCTTCAGTGACCTTACCTTTGAGCTATCCTTGCCTATGCAAAAGCTTAATCATCAGGCCGTAGTGTCACCTCAAAATCTTCCTCTGTAAACCAAAAATTATAGGCGAGGAATCCTTGACTTGAACTATGAGTAAAAGCAATTTCAGGTTGGTGAAAGAAGATGTGAAAGGTAAAAAATGATAGTAATATATCTATTTAAAAAGTAAAAATGATAGAAATACATCTATTTCTTATACTTTTCACCTTCTGTATTGTTACGGTTAGAGGGAAGACTTTCACCATCTGTATTGTTGCGGTTAAAGGGAACATTTTCACCATCTGTACTGTTGGGGTTAGAAGGAAGGTTCAAATAAATCAGCAGCAAAGTAAATTTAGCTCATTGGATGTAGCAACACTATACGTGCAGCCTGATATGAACATTTCACTTGACGAGTTTTAGAGGTTAGAGAAGAACATTGATATCTTTGAGTTTAATCAAATACTTTACAGAAAGTATGGTAGGAGGGCTTCTCGGAGGAGGCCTGGTAAGAGGGCTTCTCGGACGAGGCCTTCTATATCACTAATGATGACATTGTTTGTCGGGGCTAGTATGGTGATAGTGGCCTACGACGTGATAACCTTATTGAATAAGGTGGGGACAACTATCAATGTTCTATCGGATAGGTTAGGGGTAGCCATCAAGGGATGGGTTTTTGATGGGTGCACATTTGACGTAAAAGGGTGAAAATTTGATATACACATAATTCGGTAGAGTTTTCTTAGCCATGATTGTACTTTTTTCTCATCCATAACTTTCAATGTTCCTGATATTGCTCTTTTGGTCCAATTTTAAATTACGCATAAAGTATATATAGTTTGTGGCAGGTTCTAGCATGCTTATGATAATAGCATCAATTAAGTTCACAAATACCTATTATTCTACAGTTTTAGAAAGTGCTAATGAAGGTTTTCCGTCTGAGTTTTGGAAATGAATCTGACATTAAGGAAAACAACCGACAAATCTGATAAAAAATATAATGGGGCTTGAGTGAAGAAGGAATAAAAGCATAAAATACGAAGAAGAAGAAGAGAAAGGAGGTCATCGATGTAATGTGATTCTCCGACCAAATCTTGATTAATTTTGTGCTCTATTTTTTTATTACTTCTTTCTCAGGTTGTTTGCTTTCTTTTAATTGTTAGATTGTTCGAGTAATCTTCAATTGTATTTTGTCGTCGTGTTTCTGGCAATGTTTCCTGCTTTCAAATTCTAATCTTTGCTGGTTAGTTTTTGGGTGATTATGGCTAGTATAGTTTTTGTTAGGTTGTTTCCCGGTAGTCTGTCCTAAAATATGGTGGAGAGGTGGCGGAAATGAGAAGTAGAGGAGAAAGAAGATAAAACGTTGTATCTAAGAGTTCACGCGCTCACATTTGGGTGAAAGTCACTACTTGTGCCACATCAGCTGGAGGTGTTCAATAGATACACTTGGCATATAGTTTAGGTGTCTAATAAGTAACACCCTTAGTTGAGGTGCCAAAATAAAAAATAGTGACAAGTTTAAATGCTGCTTATGTATTTGGTCAAATAATAAGGAAAATAGAGGTTACCCGGTAGGCCTATTTGCAGAAATATGATACCATAAGGGGTAAATTATAGAACTATGACACCATATGCAATGGTTTACCTAATTGACCCTACTAAGAGTGGTTTAGCAAGAATAGTCTTCCCTAACTTAAATGAATCTTTTTTGACGAAATTACCCTAGATAAAATATAAAAAGAAGCGTGTTTTCCTTCTCTCTGTTTATCTCTTCCCTAACTGATTTCACCAAATTCAAACCCTAAACAACTCCAAATTTTCAGCAAAAAGAACATTCAAAGGTAAGTATCTTCAATATCATATTGATTAAACGTAATTTTGAATTAAATTCTGCATAATTATATTTAAATTGTTATAAATTTTTAAACTTTGTATAATTATAAATTAGTTAAACCGAGCTGTGAATTTTACTGATATCAATCGAATACTATTGTTGGATATCCAACACTAAAGGTTGTATTGATTTATCAATTACTGAAAAAAATTTATATTAGTTTCAATCTGTATTTGGTATAAAATTTACTGATAGAATTGCAATTGTTCTTATTTAGTTGCAACAACATTGCTTTGGTCTAAATTAATTTGCAATAACTTGTAGATAATCTCTATAAATTGTCACTAACAGGCAACACTTTTAAGCTCTGATCCATGAAGTGGTGATTTGTAAGTGTTGCCTTGTGGGCAACACTTGAAGCTGTGGTACAACAATTACTTGTAGAGAAACTTTACATGTGCTGCCTAATAGGCAATACTTTTGATCGCATGACGTGGTCCTTTGTAAGTGTTCCAAGAGGTCTGATTCAAAATAACATATAGAGAAACTCTACATGTGTTGTCTGTTAGGCAACACTTTTGGTCGGATGAAGTGCTTCCTTATAAGTGTTGCATTGTGGGCATCACTTAGTGGTCTGGTGCAAAACAACATGTAGAGAAATCTCTACATGTGATGCCTAATAGACAACACTTTAGTTATGGTGATAACTCGTAGGAAATTTCCCTATAAGTTGTGCATGAACACCAACACTTTAATCAATGGTGTAGAAATTCTCTACAAATTATTGTCACTCAACCTCCACCGCATATGCACAACACTAAACAAAGCAATGTTGATGTTTGCTTCGATCTTGTTAATATATTCAACAAATTATAAAATCGTGTTTCCATTTCATTGTGTGCAGCATTTAGATGGCAACAAATTGCATCTTTATTGCTTACAGTAGAATATGGAGTGCTATTTTGAAGAAAGACGTAGCAAGTCTGAATGAAAAATCAGAGAGATGGTGCTTACAAAATGTATAAAAGACGATAACAGATAAAATATCATCGACGAATCTACTCCAACGGCTTCACCAAATTAGTGTTATTTTGTCATAACATTATATATTTTAATATATTATTTTGTTTGATATTTTTAAGCACACTTTAAAGAACAATTCATTTGCTTTTGTCTTATTGTATTTTAATTCAATATATTTTTGCTTTATTCCTCCCTTAACCACTATATCATTGTGTTTGCTTGTGAGTGTTGGCTAATAGACAACAGTTTCCCACTAACCCTTACCAAATCCTCACAGGCAATTGCCTTGAGTTACTCTCCAGGCATCACTTGGCCTCCCCTCCCTTCTCCCTAACTAAATTTCCCTGGCTGATTCTATTAAGTTGCTGCCTACCTGCATCTCCCCCTCCACCAATACCCTTGAAATACTTCCTAGGCAGCGCTTTTTTCACAACACGTCCCAATTTCTATCGTATAATAGCAGTAAAGTATTGATTCCCAACCAGCACTTCCAACCCCTTTCAGCATGCCTAATCCTAGACCCAATAATCATAAACCATTGCCTAGGCAGCACTTTTTCTACACCATGTCACAAAATTTTCAACGGAATAGCCTGAAAATATTGCCCAATAGACAGCATTTCCAGCTCTTACCATATTACCAAATCCCTTACACAAATAGCTTTAAAAATGCAGCCTCTCAGGCAGCATGTTACCTTCACCACGCCCCAAACTATCTCACACTAAAATCTTGGAATGTTGCCTCCCAGGCAGCACATAGAGATCAACAACTAACAAACTTCTCAAACACAAACATCCTTGAGTTATTGTCTTGGCAACACTTCACCTAAACTCCTTGACAAATAACAAGTCCCCCACCCCCAACAAGATTAAAGTCTAGCTAAAATCAACAATATGCAACATATAATAACGCTTAAAAATATAATTACTAATATTAATATAGTATAACAAAACACAAATTCAAATGTAAAATAAAATAACAAAGTCAAAAAATCTGTTGTAGTATTTAAAACTATATAGAATCTAAACAGTAGCTCTTTCCAAATCTTCTGCCGTACAAAATGTCTCGATCTCCACATTAGTAGATGGTGTATCCGACACATCATCTTGTGAGTCGCGAAATAAATGGAACGATGGCATATCAAAATCATCATCCAATCTATATTTTTCCTATTTCCTAGCAATGATGTCCTTAGAAACAACTGATTGGTATATAAAGTCTTCCACGTCGTCTATAGATTGCAATTGATAAGGTTCACTACCCGTAACCTGAAAAAATAAACCACAACACTGAAAACCACAAGAAAATGATAATGATAATAAAATTATGTGAAATCATCATGCAATGCACAAAATTCCAAGAAACATTCACATCATCCAACTCCATAAATTTCCAAAAACACCATTTTTCCACATCATCATCTGACGATCGGACAGAAACGTACTTATCAAACTAGTATACTTCATATCATCACCCAAACAACCCTTGACACCAAACCAATGCTCAAACTTAAAGAATTGATCTCCTTCCTATGGCACAAAAAATAAAAAGTATACTTAATCGACATGCAAAGAATATGAAAAGAAAACTAAAAATAAAGGAAAGATGACATACATTACGACACATCATAATGAACTCAAACTAACAAATTTTCATGTACAGTAAAAAATGCAATATCAACATCACAAAAAGAAAGAAAATAAAAAACACTACCTATTACTAAGCAGTAGTCAAGGCACAACTGATAGGCAACATTTTCCCTACAACAGAACTTATGCCTTAATGTTATGTTAATTGTTGCCCCATGGGCAACAGTTGCTACAGCAAAACAAAAAAAAACAATATTCAATAGCCAACATAACTTATCCTTGGATGTTATGTCAACTATTGCCTTGTTGGGCAACCGTTTCTACAGCAAAAGAAAAACAAAGTGCAACACCAACACTTTGCTAAAATTATATCAACCACATAATTACTATAATTCATGTAAGATATTAAACAATACTCATTAAACAAATATTACTGATCAACAATAAAATTTAACGATTGATGGAAGCAAAAATTTGATTATTAATAAAATCAACAAAGGAAAAACCCAAAACATAAAAAAGAAGAATAAGAAATTAACCTAGATGAAGAACCCTAACATAAAGCCCTAATTCGTAAGAGAAAGGAAGAAAAGAGAGAGAGAGAGAGAGAGAGAGAGGAGAGGAGGAGGCTGTGCAAAACTACTTTCAATCTGCCTAAGATTGCTCTTCTTGTTGTTAGGGGCAAAAGAGGCTTTTCATATATTTAAATTAAGTAGGAGGCCACTTTGCTAAAACATTTATAAGTGAGGACAAAAGAACATAACCAGTCATAAGGGGGTACGCGTAGTGAAATTTTTTGCACCATAAGCAATTGTTTGCTTTTTTGCCCGTGCTAATAAAGGTTTTACAAAAATGTCCCCATTAAGTTTAATGAAAAAATTATGGATGGAAACACCGCTGTCAATCTCTTGGCACAGGGACAAGACTTGCCTTTGACTTCTCTCTATTTTCCAACACTTGCCCCCTTCAAGTGTTGGAAAAAGGCAACACTTGCCAGCACTTGATCGTAAGTGTTGGAAAAAAGTCAAGACTTTCCTTTGACCTCTCTCTATTTGCTAACACTTGCCCCTTCAAATATCGGATAAAGGCAACACTTACCAGCACTTAGTCATAAGTGTTGGCAAAAGTCCAAGACTTGCCCCTTCCAATCTCTTTCTGCATTCTCTCCATATAACTTGAAGTGTTGGTAAGACAACACTTGCCCTTAAATTCTTGGCCCCATGCCAATACTTACGAAGTTGTGTCTTGAAGTTTTGCCTCTTGCCAACATAAGAATATTTTGCTAAAACATTGTTAAACAGGGGCAATCTTACAAAACCACTCCTTATGGAGGGCAATCGGTGAAAATTTTATGCCTGGTGTTTGAAGAAAATTGCGTATCAAGTCCAAAGAGAAATTTCATATTTCGAGAATCCAAAATAAGGAAGGAACAAGCTTCGAGTGAATTGAGACCTTTTACTTACTCAGTTCCTTTTTAACTTGACATTTATAAAATTGAGACTCCTTATACGCCTTGATTTTCTCTTTTTACCTTGACTTCGACTCTATGAATGTAATTATATAAGTTTTTAATATTAGAAAAAGAAAATGGTCAAAAATACCTTCTAACCTATGTGAAAATGAGTCAGTTTTGCCATCTGACCACCGATTAAAACTTAAATGCCACTAACATTATCTTTTGGCTTTAAAATGCCACTCATGAGCTAATGAGCTAGCTCTTATGGGCCTTTTTTATTCCATATGGCCTTGTTTTATTGGTCCACCTGGATTTCAACCCATCACCAAAATAATACCCAACCTACCTCATTTTAACATGTACTCGAGACCTACTAGTTTAACTTGTTCAACCATGAACCCATCAAATAATTCATCAACAAACTCACAGTCAAAATCTTAATATCCCTAACCCATATCAATAGTAGCTCCGAATTTATTTTTAAGCTTCTCAAGATTGCAACTTTGAAGTCCATTTGAGAAATTAAGGGAAAAAAAATGAGGTCTCACTATACAGTAAACTCTTTAGCAGCAACCAAGAGTTCAATAATTTTCTTTGATTAACTCCTCGTTGTTATTCCTAGTTTCACTGAATTTTATTAAGAAATGTACCTGAAATTTATCTATGAAACAATGAACCAAACTGGATTTCATTAGAAGTGCAAATTATGTCAATATAAATGCTTTGTTGTGGAATTTTTAATAAAATTGAAATGGGTTGCATACCCGTAAAACAAGTGTGAATAATGGGTCTTCAAAAATATGACAAATGAGTTTGAGAGATGAGTTGTTCCTTCCATTAAGGAAAGAAAGCTTAGAAAATGATAGTTTTACATGAGTATTCAGTAGTTGTTGACAAGGTCTCAATTCGATGTTTGAGGGCTTTATGTTGTTGATAAATTGTAGGAATGATATTGTGCAAAGTTGAAATCATGGCTAGAAAACTGATTTGGAACAATGTTAAGAGTGAAATCTGAAAGCCACAATGGAAGTCGTTGAAGAGCTTTAAAAACATTGAAATTGTTTTTATGATTTATTGAAGCTATGAACCAAGTCTTACCAGGATTTGTCCGTAAAGTTGTAAAGAGCTTGGTGTTGAAATTTTAACAAGTTTGGTATATATTTAGTGGGGATTTATGGGTTGAATTGCCTGGATTTTTGGAATAACACTGCGAAGCTCATGAACACAATAAACTTATTTTTCCCAGATAAGAAATGGGGTGGGTTATTTATGTAAGTTAACAAGGTTTGGATGAATCTCAATGTATTATTCCATAATGTAATAGGCACATATATAGTTACATCGCTATGCTAATTAAGAAAATAAGTAATTCTATCAATCTCTAAAGATATGCTATGCTATTATACAAGATAGTGTCTACATTCTTCAACACTCCCCATCAAGCTGGAGCATAGATGTTAATCATGCCCATCTTGTTACAAAGATAACTAACCCGAGTACCAGTCAACGCTTTTGTGAACAAATCGGCTGGTTGCTCTCCTGTCTTCACGTAGCCAGTGGAGACCAAGTTTTCCTCAATCTTCTCACGAATAAAATGACAATCAACCTCAATATGCTTGGTTCTTTCATGATACACCGGATTAGAGGCGATATAGATGGCAGCTTGATTATCACACCAAAGTTTAGCTGGAGTATGATGCTTCAACCCAAGTTCGGTTAATATATGACGTATCCACATAATTTCACATGTAGCCTGCGCCATAGCTCTATACTTAGATTCTGCACTGGAACGAGATATAATATTTTGCTTTTTTTTTTCTCCATGATACTAAATTTCCCCCAAAAAAGACACAATATCCTGTAATAGACCTTCTATCAATTTTTGATCCAACCCAATCTGCATCTGCAAAACACTCTATGCGAAAATGCCCATTATTGCTATATAAAATACCAAGTCCAGGTGCTCCTTTTAAGTAATACAAGATTTGTTCCAAAGCTGCCACGCTCACTGCAAAAGTAATATCTGGACGAGTCACGGTGAGATAGTTTAATTTTCCAACTAATCTCCTATACCTCCCTGGATCATCAAACAAATCTCCATCATCGTTCATGAGGTGCACATTAGGAACCATTGGAGTACTGCAAGGCTTGGCTGCCAATTTTCTTGTTTCTGCAAGCAGATCGAGAACATATTTTCTCTGGGATAGAAAAATTCTTTTCTTGCTCCTAGAGACTTCTATTCCCAAAAAGTATTTCAGTTGGCCCAAGTCTTTCGTGTGAAATCTAGCATGCACGAATGACTTAAGTGAAGAGATCCCTGCATAATCACTTCCAGTAATGATGATGTCATCGACATATACAACAAGGAGTATAATGCCAGCTGCTGATCGCCTATAGAAAATCGAGTGATCACATTTGCTCTTCTTAAGCCCGAATTCCCGAACAACCGTTCTAAACTTGCTAAACCAAGCTCGAGGGCTCTGCTTCAAGCCATACAATGACTTCTTTAAACGACATACTTTCCCATACTCCCCCTGAGCAACAAAATCGGGTGGTTTCTCCATATAGACTTCCTCTCGAAGATCACTATGAAGAAATGCATTCTTAATATCCAATTGATGTAAAGGCCAATGCTGAGAAGCTACTAAGGATATAAATAAGCGGACGGAAGTGAGTTTGGCCACTGGAGAGAGTGTCTCTGAATAATCCACACCATATGTCTGAGCATATCCTTTAGCCACAAGTCTAGCCTTAAGTCTGGCCACAGAACCATCAGGATTGACTTTGACCGCAAAGACCCATTTGCATCCCACTGCCTTTTTTCCTTTGGGTAAATTAACCAAATCCCAAGTGCCATTTTCATCAAAGGCTTTTATCTCTTCAAACATTGTATCCCGCCAACCAGGATGACTTAAAGCCTCCTTTACTGTTTTTGGTATAGAAACATAATCCAAAGCGGCAACAAAAGAACGAGATGTAGGAGATAGTTGATCATATGAAACAAAATTGGCCATGGAATAAGTAGACTTACACTGACGTGTACCTTTACGAAGAGCAATGGGGATGTCAAGGTCTTCTGGAGAGGAATCAAGTGAAGGAGAATCTGATGATGAGGGAACTAGATCAAGTGGGGGTGGTTCCGCTGATGCAGGAACTGGTGCAAGACTTGCATTGTCAGTCTCTTGCCTTCTCGAGTAAACTTGAACAATTAGCGGTCTAGCTGGTTCAGATGGAGCAGGTGCTAATGGTGCAATAGTTCGGTTTTCTTCAATAGAGGAATTGGGAGATGCAGAAACAACCTCATCTGATTGATCTATCAAAGCTCTAGTAACCTGATAGACTAACCACTCGTCTTGCTCCCCCTGACTTGTAGAAATGGGAGGTGAATAGAAAAATGGTGTAGTCTCTGAGAATGCCACATTAGTTGATACTAGATATTTTCCAAAGTTCAGTAGAATAACAACGATACCCCTTCTGTTGGCGGGAATAACCCAGAAAAATACACTTTAGAGCCTTGGGATCCAACTTGGTAACAGTTGGTCGAACATCTCGAACATAACATGTGCTGCCAAATACCCTGGGCTCCACCGGAAATAGTGACTTGTTTGGAAAGAGAACATTATATGGTATACCACCATTAAGTACCGCAGAAGGCATCCGATTAATCAAAAAACATGCTGTAGAGATTGCATCCGCCTAAAATTGTTTAGGAACTTTCATTTGGAACAAAAGTGCCCGAGCTGTCTCAAGTAGATATCTACTATTCCTCTCAGCAACTCCATTTTGAGAGGGTGTATCAACACAAGATGACTGGTGCAACATCCCATTTTGTGTCATGTAAGACTGAAATGAGGCTGACATATACTCTTTAGCATTATCACTTCTTAGTATACGCGCAGAAGTATTGAATTGAGTTTTGACCTCAGCAAAAAAGGCACAAAAGTGGGAAAATACCTCAGGTCGATTCTTCATAAAGTAAATCCAAGTCATCCGAGAGAAATCATCCACAAAAGTGACAAAATACCTATGTCCAGTTTTAGAAACAACAGGACATGGTCCCCAAATATCAGAATGAACTAATTCAAAAGCCGACTCAGCTCTCTTATTAATCCTTGGACCTAATGAAGTACGATGATGCTTGGCAAATTGGCATGACTCACAGTCCAAGGAAGATATATTCTAAAACTGAGGACAAAGTTTCTTCAACATAGGAAGAGATGGATGTCCTAACCGACAATGTGCTTCAAATGGAGACGTGACACTAGAACAAGCAACCGAACGAGGCTCCCATTCATAAAGGATATATAGGCCATCAGATACATGTCCTTTACCAATAACCTGTCTCGTCGTAAGATCATGAAACAAGCAATGATCGGGGAAGAATGAGATATAACAATTAAGCTCTCTGGTAAGTCCACTCAAAGAAATCAAATTAAAAGCCAATTTTGGTAGACTTAACACAGATGACAAAGTAATAGTGGAGGTAGGTTTAATAGTACCAGATCCCGTAACATTGCATGTTGACCCATCAGCTACAGTCACAAAAGAAGGTGATTTGTGTGATCGAAAGCTAGAAAAGATATTAGGATTACCCGTCATGTGATTTGTGGCACCAGAATCGATTACCCATTTGTTTGAAGATGGCATAAGATATGTTGTACTCGACTCAGCAAGGGTAGTAATTGAAGTAGATTCCTTCAATGAGTTTTGGAACTGAAAAAATTTAGCAAAGTCATCCGTTGAAACTTGAATTCTTTTCTCTGAGGGAGGAGTAGCCACTTGTGTTCTCTGATTTCGATTTTGCAATTTCTTACAGTACCACTTTACATGACCAGGTTCATGGCAGTAGTGACAAATAATATTGCTAGTATTGGCCATATCAGAGTAAACTAACAGAGATACTAACAAAACACAACACCAAATATATTAGAATCTGAAGCAGTTTGAACCAGACCAAAAGATACTAATGAGTCAGAGAACTCGTCAATCAGTAAACCAACACCAGCAAAAAGGTCCAACACAAATATTATCAAACTAATCAAAGAGCCACCACTCTAATCCCAAAAGAAGTCCAGGTTTGGAGACACTCCGAAGAACAAACGATGTGTTACAAACTTATGTAATTGAGATCACTCAAGATTTTCAGAAATGAAACCAAAGCAATAACAGGTCTCAAACAGATCAATCAACAGAAAGAAACAGATTCGAACTCAAGTTGGTTAAGAAAAGAAGCAAGGATCGATAGAACCTTCTTATTCTTCACAGATCTGGTCCTATAAACAGAGGACCACCAACAATTAACCGGAATAGTCAAGACGATTTCTCCAACGAAAGCTCGATAAAAAATAGTCCACACACGCTCCCCCACGCGCGGCTCAAAGTGGGCTGTCTCCGACAGTTTCGACGGTGCGTGAGACTCACGTGCCGCTCCTTATGCCACCGGAATCTAGGTAATGACTGATCAAAGGGAGATGTTTCTCCCCAAATAGGTGGTGATAACTATTTTTTGAAGTCTAAATCACTGAAACAAAGCAGCGGCTAATTTCGGTGAACCGCCGGTCTGAAACCTGACGAACCACCACTATAAGATCGATAATGCTCTGATACCATGTAAGTTAACAAGGTCTGGATGAATCTCAATGTATTATTCCATAATGTAATAGGTACATATATAGTTACATCCCTATGCTAATTAAAGAAATAAGTAATTCTATCAATCTCTAAAGATATGCTATACTATTATACAAGATAGTGTCTATATACATTTTATCCACATACATTCTCCAACAAAAATCGGGTCGGGGTTAGGAGTTAGTTAGGTCTCATTTAGTGAATGACTTGAAAACCAGGTGGATCAATAATAGAGGCCACCTAGTTGGAAAAAATACCTCACTTTGAGCCACATCAGCTTTCTGTCAAATGAATGACATTTTTGAACCAAAAGATAACGCCTATGGCATTTTGATTTCAATAGGTGGACGGATGATAAAAGTGACCAATTTCACATAGGTTAATGACATTTTTTTTACCCTTTTCAGTATTAGAAATAAGGAGGAATAATACAAAGACGAGGAGGAATGATAAATAAAAATACAGTAATACAAAGAGATATTTAAAGAGTACAAGGACAAGGAAAAGAGGAAAAGTGGAGCCTATCCACATTCCACAATGATGTGCGGGAAGCTTAGGTAGGGTTGTCGCCGGTTAGGATGGTGATGAAACTATAAAAGCTATTGCAATATCTAGGGATAGCACCATGTCATTGATCTTACCAAGTGTTCGTTGGATGAAACGAATACCTTGATTTTTCCGTAATATTCCTTTAACCTTTTGATTTAGCATGGAACCCATTCTGCAGAAAATAATTTGGAGGAGTTTGGGTGTAGATATTATCGCTATTGAAAGGGAAGAACAAGTATTCTCTTAAGACTTGTCTATGTATATTCATTGGATATAGCAATCTACATTAGAAGTTTTGACCGTACTAAGCACTTTTTACACTAATTAATAAAAATAATATAATTTTAAAAAAAATTTACACAACTAGTATAAATGCATTCCTGAATAACATTTTATGAAATATTTTATTCAAAAATCACAACGGACTAAAACTAAAGGGAGAAGAAATAAACGGAACCTAAAATGTAATTCTGGATAACGTTTTATGTTAAAAACGTTTCTATCAGTTACGCCACTTAACCTTAAAAAAAAAGTAAATAAAAGTCGTTATTGTCAGTAACGTTTTAGTGTTTACACTTTATTTGGGGAAACGTTTTAGTGTTTATACTTTATTTGGAGTCTTTTTCCCCAGATAACTACTTATTCCTAAAATACCTTAACTCCAAATTTAGCCCTAAAATTAGAACTCCTTCATCCTAAATCACCACTCCTTCATCCATTACCACTCCTTCGCCCTAAATCAGTAACAAAGTACTCCAAGCACAAAGCTTTCATCACAACTCCTTCATCAAGTAGTGTTTCCTTCAAGTACCGGCTGATTTTGCACAAGGATATTTCAAACTTTTTGAGTCTATCTTTTTGAGGTAAATTTTCGTTTTTGAATTAAAAATTTCTTGTTTGGTTTTAAAATAGAAAAAGACCCATATTCGAAGCTTTGATGATGGTGGATTTATAATTGTGGGTTTGTAATTTCTTGTTTAGTTTTAAATTTTCGTTTTTGTTACTGTGTAAATAGAAAAAATGAAAAATTGTACCAGCCTTTGATTTTAATTTAAATTTTTATATTTATATGTTGAACTCATTGTTTCTAATTGATATAATGAGTGCAGAAGTCATGGCTTGTAGTAGCTCTTATCAGCTTGACCCTGGTCCATTAGATAGATCCGTACTAATCGCACAACACACCCATAGGTCACGAGACATATGGGATGGGAAACCTGACATGATTTTAAACACGAGAAAGTGCGATGGTAATTTTTGGAAGCTTGTTAAAGAATATCCTATCCACCAAAGAGAATTATATGTTATTATACGTGCTGGATTCTATGATGTGTATAGGTCGTGTCGGCCTTCTATTGATCGTAGTTTGATCACATCACTCGTCTTTTTTGGATGATTGCTGGTATGTTGATGGCAGATACATCTGGTAATTATTTAAAGCTAATGTACCTACCTATTCTTGAGGATGTGGATAGGATAGGAGCTTACAGTTGGGGTAGCGCGACACTAGCATGTTTATATCGAAACCTTTGTAGAGCCTCCCTACTGGTCCGCTTGCTGTCAAATGGTATGCCCGTTTTAGCTGGACAGACACAACACAATATGTGTTATCGGTTAATAGGGACGCACTTGATTCGATGACGGAGGACCATGTAAGATGTCGTACTATTTAATTTTTATTTCCATGTTATTTTAATTATAAATACATATGTAAATTAATGTTTAATTGTAGTTTATTTGGGAGCCATACTCCAATGTAATTGAGAGCCTTCCTGAGTTTTGTCGTGCTGGACGACACATATGGCGTGCACGAGTCCCTATTTTATGTTGGGATGTGGTTGTACTTCACTTTCCTGATTTGGTCATGCGACCGTTTGGGCTATCGCAACATATACCACAAAATTATGTCCTCGATGCTAAACACTTTAATCAAGGTCGCCGTGGAAGACAGAATACCCATTGGGACGAGGTGCATGCAGAATTTTTAGCTATTTGGAACTTGCGTCAGCAACATATTTTGATGAACCTATTGGTCAGGGACCACTCCGAACAAATGACCCCTACATCAGTTAGTTTCTACGCATTACCCGTCTACTTATTGGTAATCCTAGTCGTCGCCGCCAACAACGACAAGTTTATGTACCTAATTCGACTCCGTATGAAGCAATGGTAAATAACAGATGGATACTTTTAAGCATTAAAGTTGTTTACAGATTTAGTTATATTTATTTTGGTTTTTCATTTTGCAGGTTCGATATATTTATTTAATGGTTGATAATGCCCGAAACCTCAGTGATCATCTAACTTCCGAGCAATTATTTATATTTCGTGCAATGGTGCGAGATGAGGGGTCTCTTTGTTTGGATTATGTACACGAGGTTGATCGACTTCAAGTACCTGCAGATTACAGAAGGAATGAAATAACACCAGTAGATTTATGTCCCCCAATTTATAGACGGGGAAAGGGTGGTGTTACTGGTAGGAGAGCTTGTTATGTTGAGAGCGGCGGAGTGAGTTGTGCTTTTAGGGATCCGAATCAGGCAAGATCTAATGATCATGTACTTGATTGTGAAAATGGCTCCACTTCAGAGGTACATAATGAGAATTTCTCGCGGGCATCAGGTTAGTTATTTTATTTCATGACTTCTTTCTCTGTGCTACAATCTCATTACTACTAAATTGACCTTTTTATTTTCATTATTTGTTACTAATTCATCAATATCCAGTTTGTCACTGTATGATGCGACAAAAAGTTATCAACATAAATGAGTTATAAATGACTGGAGTTGTAGGGTGACTTATGGTAGCCTTCTGCTTTGTGATGTCTTTGTTATATTTATAAGTGAGCTAAAGTTGTATTGTTCTGCCAAAGAGCTTGTATAATAACTATTATAAAGATTTCTTTTTCCTCCCTTCACTAAAAAACATAAATGAGCTATGTGACTGGACTTGTAGCGTGACTGGTGTTCATGTTTGTGCTGCTTAAGCTCGTCACTACTCGAGTAAGAGATTATTTAACATTTGTTCTCATTGCTGGGTACCAACCATATATGTCTAGTCTTTCTTAATATACTCTTGGAGCTGCTACTATGCATTTTCTATGTTAGTATTCTTGCTGCTGCTACTACGCATTTTCTATGTCAGCTGCTGCTACTATGCATTTTCCTTATTGTATGATTCTGTAGGAGAAGGGAATCAGAATGTGTATCAAAAATCACATTCTTATAGAGAGATCTGATGCCAACTAAATAAACATTTTTTTCACTTGTACTTCCACATTTAATTGGAAAAGTGGACATGGAACAATCACACTGGTCATTCTAGTCACATTGTTTCTTTATTCTTATCTTGGTCACATTGTACCTATTGCTTGTATTTTTACATTAAAGATATTGTGGTTCACTTCAAGTCACTGATATTTTAAAAAGGAACTCTCTCAGAGCTAGATAGGACTGTTTGAAACAAGCTGGTAAATGCCCTCCTTCCCGACCCCAACTTTCTTTCTGTCTATTCATGCATGAAACAAGCTGGTAAATTCCACTGTTATTTTATTTGGTAAAGAAATTGTTAAGGCATGCAGACTCTATAATTTCAAAGTACAATCATACTAGCTTAGTGTCTGTTCTATATCATATTATCCACAATTTTTTAGTCCACTCATTCCTCCTATTTTAATGACACTATAATGGTACAGTGAGTTAAAGATACTAGTTTGACTAGTACTATATAATAAGAGTACTAGTTTAACCAGTATGACTCAACTGCTGCATTTTTACTGGATGAATCTAGTTGATAGAGTCAATAAGAATTCAGTAGTTAAAATTATTTTTTTCATTTATTTTACTCGTCTCTTTTGCATAAGATAAGCATAGCTAGTCTACTATGCATTTTTTATGTTAGTATAACTTTTCCTTATTGTATGTCCTGATATTTCTTTGGAGAAATTTTTCTCACACCATAATTATTAAATTAATATGTAGGTTCGGATGATCTACTTGACGACTGTAACATTGGGTCCACGCCAAGGGTGACTACTTATGATTTCACCCAGGAATCAAATATTGCATACCAAACTCCGGACACTCAAATTATTCCACTAATGACGCCAGAACATCAGGAAAATCCACAATATTCTATGGACTCGACATTTGAGAATGAGTATGGTCATTTTGGAACTGACTTTTTTGCGGGAGCGCCACCCCATTTTAGAGGATCACTTTTGCCACTATCAGTGAATATTTTAGATGCTCATATGAATGATGGAGATGGCGGATTGTTGGAGGATGTGTTGACAATGAAGATGGTAACAATGATTTGGAAGATATCAACGACAATGGAGATGGTAACAATGGAGGAGCTATTACACAAGTTAATGAGAGGCCAAAGCGCATAATTAAAGCTACCCGTTGCGGGACGGGAGGTCACATTCTTTATCAGTATCGAAGAAGATCGAAAAAATGAGTGAACAAGTCATCACTATTTCTGTTGTGGTTAAAATATGTTCAAGCTTTATTAGGTAAGACAGTAAGTTTAGTATGAAAAAATTGTACTCTTTTGGCAACAAATATACTCTTTATTAAAATATGTTCAAGCTTTATTAAAATGTACTCCTTCAGAACCTTAATCTCGCTTTGTGCTGCTCCTATCTAAATTTTGCTCTTATATCCATTTGCAGTATAACATTCCCGTAGGAAATTTTACCTTTATACATTAGGGGGCTCTTTTACCTTTATACATTAGGGGGTTCCTTTTACCTGGGAGCATGAAAACAATCTGGAATACCTCATTCCTTCAGCTGCTACTGCGTTCTACCATACATACTAACTGAAATTAATGCAATTGTTGACTAAGATTTTCGGCTTACCAACTACATGTGCATAATTTGTATCTAGCAAAGCCAAATAGTGCAGAAGACAGAGGAAAAAGTACTAGGAATTGCATAAGTCCACAACTGCTTGATATAGATACAACAAAAGAGGAAATACTCTACTGATACTAGGAGGTGTTGACACCCAATTTTGTCCCGAAAATTTGTCAAATTAATAAATTATTGTGATATTTTATAATTTTTAAGTTTAAAAGTAAAAGTTAGAATAAATAAAAATAATAAGAGAAAATCCAATTAATTTCGAAAAGAAAATGGCCAAAATCTCAAAGAAAGACACCCAATTCTGCCCCACGGTTGCAAAGCTTCTTTACAACTAATCTTAAATTAGAGGCTAAAGTTGCTCCTACACTAAACTACCAGCCTATTTATGCAAATTATACATATAAGATATAACCATTACACCTCATTCTCATTTCCTAAAAAACAGAAACCCGATTCCCCAACCCCGCGACCCGTTTTCTCTCAAGCGACCCGCGATTCATTTCCAGACACTCCAAAATCGATCCGAATCTGTTCAAAATCTCGTACGATCTGGTCCCCCACCCTTTTATCCTCTCTTTCCAGTACAACAATCAATCTCAATCGTCCATTTTTGAATTGGTTTCAATCCGAGCCATGAATCTTCCAACGTTCGGATTCCCTTTGAAAATCAGGGTGAAACTAGTACGATCCAAAGGAATATACTATTTTGACCCTGGTTTCAAAAGGGAAAGGAAAAAGCGAGTAGGGTCGATTTGGGGATTTTCAAGCGGGAGTCCAAGCCCTAAATTCAGGTATATATTGTTCTTTTAATTCATTTTCGAGGCAGTTTTTGGGGGGCCTAGGGTTTCTAGAGGTTTTGAGAACAGAGGGAAAACGGCAGAACATAAGCATTTTCTTAGTTTAAATTTTTCTCCAAAAAATACATATAGTGTTACTGTTTCCTGCTTTGTTCCTGGCATTCGTCTTCTGTTATCGATTAATTATCTGTGTTGTCGCTGCACCATTTGAGTCGTCGACCTTGTTCGCGTCGCTTAGTCAAGTCGCGTTTGTTTGCTTCGGACCCTCGCCTCGTTCACTGCCCCAAGAAAGGTAATAAACCTCTCGACCTCATATTTTTTCCTTTCTGTTAATGTGATCCTACGATTATCTTGGTTATGTGATTAGTTTGTTTTAAGCTGGAATAACTGTTATTCTTGTTTATGTTAAAGAAAGCAAAGGCTTGATATGTGTAAAGCTCAAAGATGTGATCAAATAATGGTATATGCGAGTTCACGAAATGTTATTTGAATGGTATTACTGAAGTCGAAAATGTTCTCTTTTGGCTCTAAAAGTTTCTGGTTAACATATGGGTTCCTATGTATCTATTTGATGAACTATGTTGGTAAAGTTTATAACTTTGTTGAAATATTTTGGGTCTCAGATCATTAAAAAGCCTTTATGGTTGTTGTAGTGCTTCTAGTAAGCTGTGGTTATTGCTGCGGTTTAGGAGAGGTGATGCAGGGGCTGTTCTAGTTCAGGTTGTTTCTGCTGGTTCTGAAGTGGTTCTGGGGAGAGTAGAAGCATTCAGGGAGGAATGTTTCATGGTGGGTGAGTTTGTTTCTGGTTTAAAATGATGATTAGGAAGCTGTTAGGTGCAGGGTATTTAGTGGAGTTCAGGGCTGGTGTAATGAGCTAGGAAATGTTCAAGTGATTTGTGGTTGTTGTAAAGTCTATTAAGATCTGTGAGAAGGTGTAGGTGCCCTTTGATTTAGTGAGATTGGTCCTGGAATGCCTAGAGTTGAGATAGTGTAGGTTTGGTGTTGAGAGAAGTTGGTTTCAATGGTGTTTATAGTGTGAAGAGTGTGCAGGTGCTAGGAGCAGGTGAAGTGATGGTCTGGTCCTCCTGTTATTACCATTTGTGGGCAGCTTAGAGATTGTTTTGGAGATCTGAGGAGTCCAGGAGGATATGTTGAGTGTTTGCAGGAGTCTGTTGAAGAGAGTTTGGTTTTAACCCTTTGAGAGCCTAAAGTTTTGTCTGCTTGTTTTCCTGTTAGTTTTAGGGAGCTGCTAGGTGGCCTATGAGAGTGTGTTAAGGATATTTTAAGATGGGCAGCAGTAGTATAGAGTTGTTCAGATCTTGCTCAGGTTAGAAGTAGGAGCAGAATAAGAGTTTTAAGATTTGTTGTTTGGTTCTGGGTGAAGTCTCTCATCCTCATGTTTGGTTTGGGGCTACTGCATGTCAGAAATCTCACTGTTTGAAATTATAAATTTGGATTAATAGCGTAGTAGCCAAATCTTCATTGTTAGTTAGTTTAGCTTGAGCTTAAGCATCAGGTCTAAGATTCTTTCCATGTATAAATCCCTATGGTTAAGCTGCTCCTTATGAAGTTTTGACTGATGAAAATATCAGTCATCACCTTTTTTTTTAAAAAAAAAAAAAGAAAACTTTGAATTAAGTTGCTATTGTTTTGAATGATATCAGATATTTTTTTTTCTTTGGGAGCCTCTGCTTCATTAATTCAGTTGTTGGATCTGTCTCAACCTAATGTGGTTATAAACGAAATTCTGATTTGCTATCTGCACATGGGTTGAAATTAGTTTCTCTTAAAGAAGTATGTGTCAAGAAGTTTTCTGAAGCCATCTCTTTCCTTGGGAATCATTAAGTTTAAATGTTTCAATTAATAATTGATTAATGGTTTATGCATTAGGATTTACTCAAGTTCATTGTTCTTTCCATACACGACAGGTTTTATTTCTTTTGCTATGATGGCCAGTATTTTGTTTTGATAATACAAATGGTTAAATTCATCACTTAGAGGTTTAATTCTACTGTACTATTGTTTAGCATGTTAACTATACTGTCAGTTAAAAGATTGGAGCAAAAAATGAAGAAATACAACTTTGTCCAATTAAGTGAATATTATAGTGAACTATGGTAGTCTTACTTAGCTTTAACGGGAATAAATTCCTTTTCATGTGGTAATCTTTAGTATGTATTTTATCTATATTTCAGGAAGTCATATTAATCTTTATTTTCCTTTTTCTTTGCATAATACACCCTTGGGACGAGTTGCTAAACTCACGAATTGGGACGGCGTGCATTGGGGAAGTTACTTGAACCGCTCCGCATTTTCGGGACTTGATATCCCCGAAAATGTAAAAGAAAGAAAAAATGAAAATCACAAAGTCCAAGTGGTTGAGTTTGCGCTTCCGGGTTCTATTTTCTTCACTCTATCCTTCCCGCCCCTTTAGAAAAGCATGTTTTAGGACCCCCTGTAGAATAGAAATGGTATTTGAATTGTGAATAATTATTGTAAATTGCTTAAATTTTTTTTTTTTATATAAATACTTTGTATCATTTCTTTGCGAATCGCCAATTAATTTATGGATGTTTAGGATCTTTTGTCAATTAAGGAGTGCAAAATCAAATTCGGCTAAAATCGTACCCTCGTCATAATTCGCATTTGAATTGTTTCTTTATTTATTTTATTAAATATTCAATTATTTATTTATCTAATCTAATTTATTTATTTAGTTAATCAATTAAATTTTATCCTTTATTTATTTATTTACTTAATCTAATTTATTCAATTTCAATTAATAATTTATTTAATCAATTACTTATTTATTCACTTATTATTTACTTAATCAATTATTATTCATTGATTTCCTCATTTAATTGAATTCATATAAATATTTATCTATTAAATTAAGTTATTATCTATTTATTACTTATCTATCCATCCAATCAGTCAATCAACTATCATTATTTATCTAATCATTTATCTTATTTACTTAATTTTATTTAGTCTTTATTTATTTAATTAATTAAGCAATCAATCATTATCTCATTACCCATTTAATTAATCTTAAGTTTTGTTGTTTAGTTATCTAAGTATTGGCATAATCAAACCTTATCTTATTTATATTATATTATTCATTATCTATTTATCTTTATTTAAAATTTATCTTAAATTAATTATCTTTAAGTAAAATTCGTGAAAATCGCCGGATTAACCGCTTTTAGCGGATTTTCGAAAGTGCTCCTGCAAGGGACCTTCTTTCGAATTTAACAGAACCACTTACCTAAGAATCTCTGATTTTAATTTAATTTCCTTTAAATAAAAAATAAATTGCACTCTTTAGTTAACTTAGGTTCCTAATAATCCTTAAATTAGGTGGCGACTCCAAAGAAATCCTTTGGAATCCCATTTTGTTGAAATATACCCGAAACCTATCTTTTCTTAAAGAAAGGGTAATTTTTGGGGTTCAACAGCGTGGCGACTCCGCTGGGGATACGCAAATGGTTCTAACCAAAAGATTTTCACGAATTTGCTTCCTTTATATATGTGTTGATTGTATGTATGCGTAGCTTAACTCTTTGTTTGTTTGCATGCGTAGAATTAATTGTTGGAAATGAATGTACTGAAGCATATTTTTATCTGTGCATAGTCTGCATTCCGTTCATATTTCCTCCCTCATGGAGCCTGTCAATTCTCTTTCACCTCCTCGATTTCATCACGGGGCACCCGCTTGACGGGTAGTTATGCAGGAAGGGCATTGCCCTTACCTCACTCTTTGAAACTTCTTTCGTGTCACCAAAAGTTAGTTCGGGATATTGAGATTGCCTGGTTTTGTCATGGCCAGTTCTACTGCGTTGTGAGGCCAGGTCTATCCCGCATAGGTCGATTCAGCCTCAACCGCTAGCCCACTCTTAGATGGAGCTTTTAGGAGCATGCATGCATTTACACCTTAGTTTTGGACCCGGTCCTTGATACCGTTTCCAGAAATTAAGAAACCGCCCTTTTGTCAACGGGTTCTTGAACCCAACGACAATGCATATTATGTGCTGTGTGATAACGAATCCTCAGTCCTAACCATGTTTTGAGCGAAATCAGATTTAGAATTTTGTCTCCAATGTTGTCTTTTAGGTCAGAAAATGGAAGGATTTAGCAGAATTGAGATTATAATGCAAACTTTTTGTGAACAAGGCAGAATTGTAGTCGGGGGGAAAGTTAGGCGGATTTGGTTGGCTTGTGTTTTGGAGATGGTCCGGTGTAGTAAGATTTAAGAGGCAAAGCCCCTGGTATCTTTAAAAGATCAGTGGGGTCCCTCTAGTGAATGGCTTTGCGTGTGTGCAGGCCCATGTTGACTAACCAGCTGCAAACTCTTATGAAATGAAGTATGCTTGTCGCATACTAGGAGAGTGAAGCCCCTATGTCTATAAATGACCAATGGGGTCCCTCCTTGAAAACCAGTGCGGTCTTGGCTACCTAGGAAACTGAGAGGCTTGATTAAAGCCGAGGACCAGTGAGGAGCCCTATGAACAAGGTCTGTGAGCCTTGCAAAACCTAGGAAGCTGAGAGGCTTGTCTAAAGCCGAGGACCAGTGAGGTTTTATTTTTTGAAAGGCCAATTGGCGCCTTTCATGATTTGCAGTCTGGTATTGTGGAGACAGTTGGAAATTTCTCCCTGGATATTGTAAAACAATTGGGAGTTGTGCTTGGAGGAGCATTGATGTTTGCAAAAAGTATGGAGGATTGTTTCAGGTTTTAGGCATTTGGGTTTAGAAATTTGGTGCAGATGTTGTGAAAGGCATGAGCTGTGTTAGAATTTTGAAGTTGACACCAACTTTTGGAGTTTAGTTGGGATAATGGAATTGCAATGTCGAGGCGGAGAGCTGATTGTTATCGATTATTGTTATTATTATTGCTTACTCTAAATCTGAATTGCTCAAAACTGGCATGAACTATTTTTCGTTACCATTTGTTTGCGCGTCTTAGGCCCACCTCTGGCACAAAGAGGCACCCTACAGGGTAGGACGCGTTCGCATTTTATTTACGCTCGACTACGTGTGATTGCCACATGCCAATTTATTGTTATATCTTCCATGGTCAAACTGCCAAAGCGCTACTTGACGCGCGCTATGTGCTTGTGTGCAACCTCGTAAATAACATGCAAACTAACATAGTTACCCTTGAACTTTTGTTTTGTTGTGTTTACTCCCTTCCCCAGAGAGAGAGTTTGATTCGTGTTGACTCCCGAGTTGGTTAAGCGTCTAATCCAAAGTGAAGCAGAAAATGACTGATTTGACCGGTAATCAGACTGGTATCCCTGCATCTTCTAATGAGCAAGCAGTTGTTGTTCCTGATGAACAAATTTCTAGAATGGCTAAACAGATTGAATGTATGCAAGCTGAACTAGAAAGAATGAAAGGGTCGAGCCACAGAAACGCGCCAGCCGTGCTATCAACTCTGAATCCTAATGTTGAAACTGGCAATCCGAACACACCTTTAAATTCCAGTGTCATTCATATGCTTGCACCAGTTAACATCCCAAATGCATTCATTAACCACAACAACTTGCCTCACTATCAATCTTTACCTGCCAAAGATACTCCTCATCCTCTACAATCCAAAGCACCCATTTCTGTGGCTTTTGTTCCTCAAAATGCCAATGATCCAAGACAGGGATATCCCGAGGCGTTGTATTATGAGCATGACCCTAATGGCAAAAATGTGGACTTCACAGGCTATCCGCCACGGAATGAAGTGCCCATAACTATGGAAAAACAGGGAAAGACAAGTGAACAAGAGGAGATAATCCAAGCAATGAAAATCATGCAGCAATCTATTAAAGATCTGCAGGTGACTAAGAAACATCAAAGCACCTCCTACCGCAGTCTTTATCTATTCCCGGACATTACTCTTCCTCCCGGGTTTAAAGTGCCGAAATTTGACATGTATGATGGTCATGGTGACCCATTTGCTCATTTAACCAAGTACCTCAACAGAATGAGGGTTGCGGGAGGCAAAGAAGAACTTCTGATGGCTTACTTCAGCCATCGTCTGGAAGGTATTGCTGCTGAATGGTTTGCCCGACAAGACATAAGCAAGTGGCATCAGTTCGATGATATAGCTGGTGATTTCACAAAGCAGTTTGAGTACAATGTCGAGGTGGCTCCTGACCTTATAACCTTGTCCAATCTGAAGAAGAAACCAACAGAAACCTTTAGGGAATACGCACTGAGATGGCGAGAACAGGCTGGAAGGGTGCAACCACCAATGACTGAGAAAGACATGGTGAAGTACTTCATCCGAGCCCAAGATGATTCTTATTACATGCATTTGCTCTCTATGATGGGTAAACCCTATTCTGAACTTCTTATGATGGGAGAAATGGTTGAAGAAGGGATTAAGACGGGGAGAATTGTAAGTTTTGCTACAGTGAAAGCAACTGCGCAAGCCATCCAGACTGGTTTGGGAAATTTAGAGGAAAAAGAGAAGGAAGTTGGCATTATTACTACCAAGAACTCATTATCACAGCCTACTCACCAAAGCAATCCACATCCAGGCTACAATGCTCAACCCGTTTACTACCAGCAATCATTTGGCCACCAATCAGAAATTACCAATCCCCAAGTCCGCACTTTTCAAAATCACCTAGCCGCACCAAAGCCACGCACTAATCCTGTCAAGAAGACATATAAAACCTACACACCTTTAGCGGAGCCTTACAGTCAGCTTTATGAAAGGCTAAGGGCAGCTGGAGTGATTCACCCTATTGCTGATGCAACCCCTAATCCTCTTCCAAAATGGTTCGATAGAACCAAACATTGTGCCTATCATTCAGGGGCTCCAGGGCATGACACTGAAAATTGCCACAGTCTAAAAAATGCAGTTGAAACTCTAATCCAAGAAGGTTCGATTCAACTCATTGGGAACACACCTGCTGATAATAACCCTTTGGTAGATGATGAGTGTGGCATACACTTGATATTAGTCGATGAGGCTGAAAAAGGGACCATTGTGATCCCAAAGAGCCAAACAACAAAGAAGAGCTCTCGAACTTACAAAGTCGGGAGGACCAAATGCTTTCAACGCAGAGGACAAATCAAGACAAACCCAAACTGGGGCAGATTTTTTTGAAGAATTATTTGTTGCCAAAGAAGGTAAAGGCAAATGCCTAGCCAATATCAAATCAAGCACAATCAAGAGATACTACATTTGACAAGCGGCAAAATCAGTCTTTTCATTTCAATGTAATTTTCTATGTAATACGAACTACGCGTAACCTGATTCCCAGGGCTGGGATACGTAAGCAACTCACATAGAGCTCGGTTACACTAGCCTAGGAATCCCCTATTTCCTCTTTTTTTTGTAATTTTGAACTACTTTTGGTCTGATTCCTGGAATGGCAACAGGATAAGTAAGCAATCCATATCGGACTCGATCAGATTTTTGTAATGCTTAGGGCTTGTTTATCTTTGATGATGTAATTCCGAACTACGCATCTGGGCAGATGTGTAGGTATTCCAATTCGGATTCGGCTTCGCACTTAGATTGTCATATTCCCTAAAAGCTTTATGTAAGCAGAACTACGCACAGTCTGATTCCCGTGGAGGGATACGTAGGCGCTCTTAACGGGCTCGACTCTATAATATTAAAATTTCCAGTCTCCCCTAAGGTAAGCAACTGGGGCAAATTTTGCAAGGCAAGTTGAAGATTTGAAAGATCATAACTGGGGCAGATTTTGCAAAAATCCGTATTGCTTGACAAAGATAAGTTGGCCAAGTCTCAAAAGACGGATCGCAAATCTAGACAAAGGGAGAAGAAGGAAACGGTTGAAGGATAAAGGCTCGAGTCAGCATGAATCAAACGCTCCCCCCTCCCTCTCAAAACTAACAATTTTTCTTTGAGTGCAGGAATTCTCAAAGCAGCAAAATGAGGAAAACTAAGCAACCATCAATTCCTCGGAAATTATTTGTCATACACAGTGGACAATGTTGCCAAGATAACCGACCGAGATTAGAAGCGTTATTTGATTCATCGCATATGCGAAACGATTTTATTTCTCTCTCTATTTCTGCCCTTGCTTAATCAAAACTTTATTGCTTTATTGACAACTCTACTTTACACTTTGCAGGAATTAAGCATTAACTCCAGTTTTGCTCAAAGACAATACTCAACTCTTTATGGCTTCACAAAATATAAGCCGGACGGCTTAAACTCTTACTTTATATCTCCTTTATCTTTGACATTTTCTTGTCCATATGAATTTAATGAAAACTTTATTTTGCAGGCTATTCTACCATTTATTTTACAAGTACCAACATCAAGCCTATTGGTGACAACCGAAGATGTCACTTATTGTCATTATTTACCGTTGACAACCGGTGATATTATTTTGGCAAAATTGTTGCCAAACTTTATCATAGACTACTGATCGAAGTAGTATTGGTACCGCAAATCATCAAGGATGCTATTATCGAAGACACTTTCAATATTGGATCCATCGTACACAATCGGTGGTATTATTCCAATGGCTTTTATATTGGATCCATTGTACACAAACGATGGTATTATTTCACGGGCTTTCTACTTTAGATCTATCGTGTTCAATCGATAGAATTATTCCAATGGCCTTCTTATATTGGAATCATCGTACACAATCGGTGGTATTATTCCAATGGCTTTCAATATTGGAATCATCGTACACAATCGGTGATATTATTCCAATAACCTTCTTATATTATTATTCCAATGGCTTTCTTATATTGGATCAATCATATACAATTGGTGGTTTTATTCCAATGACCTTTTATATCGGATTTATCGTATACAATCGGTTGCATTATCTCAACGGTTTTTTTATTATGATGGTTTTATTATCCAGTCTATCGTATACAATCGAAGACGTTATTATTGAAGCCTATCGTAGACAATCGAAGGCCTTATCATTGAAGCCTACCATAGACAATCGGAGGCCTTATTTTGAAGTCTATCGTAAACAATCGAAGACGTCATTATCATTTAAAGCCTTCCATAAACAATTGGAGGCCTTTTTATGAAGCCTATCGTGGACAATCGAAGGCGCTATTGTTATGGAGCCTACCGTAAACAATCGGGGGCCTCATTATGAAGTTTATCGTAAACAATCGAAGACGTCACTATCATTCGAAGCCTACCATAAACAATTGGAGGCCTTTATATGAAGTCTATCGTGAACAGGCGAAGACGTCATTATCATTGAAGCCTACCATAGACAATTGGAGGTCTTATTATGAAGTCTATCATGAACAAGCGAAGACGTCATTATCATTGAAGCCTACCATAAACAATTGGAGGCCCTTTTGTGAAGCCTATCGTAGACGATCGAAGGCGCTATTGTTATGAATCCTACCATAGACAACTGGAGACTCGATCATGAGTCATTGCCGAAAGGCGGCATTTTTATCCTTATATTTTATTTAAGTCCACTTTATGTTTCTACGGATTGAAGTCCTTTATTGTTTTATTTTCAGTCTACCAATGGCCCTGTAGTCATCTTGCCTCACAAAGCCAGATTTCTTCTAGTTGATTGGAGATGAGCTTGTCATTGACATTGAAACCAGCATCTACAAATTTTATTCATTATCTATTTCTTACTCCATTTATTAAGCCTTATTTGCAGTTACGCGCTTACCGTTTGTCGAGTTTATTACAGGATATTAGCAGCACCGCAACAGCATTTGGAGCACAACGTGGAACTCTTTCTTAGCAGTGAACTGGGGCAATCGTTGATATGAGCTAGACTCATCAACGAGGATCTGAAGAATCGCACTCGAACAAGCAAGTCTATCCTAATCTTTCATTTCGGATTAGGGTGTCAATTTGGTTTCTTTTCTATTCGTGCGTCTTTTTTGTCAATCGTGCGAGTCTTCGTTTCTAAGTGTCGTTGAACTACATATGGCCTGATTCTCTTTCAGCCCGAGATATGTAGGCAACTCGAAAACCGGAGTTCGGCCATGTCCATAAGCCGCACACTTTGATCCTTGGAATCAAAGTCCTCGGCTTTATCGTGACAAAATTGGTTTTCCGTCAACTTCTTTACCCTAAAAACTCTTTCATCCTTTTCCGGGTAAAGAGGGGCAGCTGTTGACACCCAATTTTGTCCCGAAAATTTGTCAAATTAATAAATTATTGTGATATTTTATAATTTTTAAGTTTAAAAGTAAAAGTTAGAATAAATAAAAATAATAAGAGAAAATCCAATTAATTTCGAAAAGAAAATGGCCAAAATCTCAAAGAAAGACACCCAATTCTGCCCCACGGTTGCAAAGCTTCTTTACAACTAATCTTAAATTAGAGGCTAAAGTTGCTCCTACACTAAACTACCAGCCTATTTATGCAAATTATACATATAAGATATAACCATTACACCTCATTCTCATTTCCTAAAAAACAGAAACCCGATTCCCCAACCCCGCGACCCGTTTTCTCTCAAGCGACCCGCGATTCATTTCCAGACACTCCAAAATCGATCCGAATCTGTTCAAAATCTCGTACGATCTGGTCCCCCACCCTTTTATCCTCTCTTTCCAGTACAACAATCAATCTCAATCGTCCATTTTTGAATTGGTTTCAATCCGAGCCATGAATCTTCCAACGTTCGGATTCCCTTTGAAAATCAGGGTGAAACTAGTACGATCCAAAGGAATATACTATTTTGACCCTGGTTTCAAAAGGGAAAGGAAAAAGCGAGTAGGGTCGATTTGGGGATTTTCAAGCGGGAGTCCAAGCCCTAAATTCAGGTATATATTGTTCTTTTAATTCATTTTCGAGGCAGTTTTTGGGGGGCCTAGGGTTTCTAGAGGTTTTGAGAACAGAGGGAAAACGGCAGAACATAAGCATTTTCTTAGTTTAAATTTTTCTCCAAAAAATACATATAGTGTTACTGTTTCCTGTTTTGTTCCTGGCATTCGTCTTCTGTTATCGATTAATTATCTGTGTTGTCGCTGCACCATTTGAGTCGTCGACCTTGTTCGCGTCGCTTAGTCAAGTCGCGTTTGTTTGCTTCGGACCCTCGCCTCGTTCACTGCCCCAAGAAAGGTAATAAACCTCTCGACCTCATATTTTTTCCTTTCTGTTAATGTGATCCTACGATTATCTTGGTTATGTGATTAGTTTGTTTTAAGCTGGAATAACTGTTATTCTTGTTTATGTTAAAGAAAGCAAAGGCTTGATATGTGTAAAGCTCAAAGATGTGATCAAATAATGGTATATGCGAGTTCACGAAATGTTATTTGAATGGTATTACTGAAGTCGAAAATGTTCTCTTTTGGCTCTAAAAGTTTCTGGTTAACATATGGGTTCCTATGTATCTATTTGATGAACTATGTTGGTAAAGTTTATAACTTTGTTGAAATATTTTGGGTCTCAGATCATTAAAAAGCCTTTATGGTTGTTGTAGTGCTTCTAGTAAGCTGTGGTTATTGCTGCGGTTTAGGAGAGGTGATGCAGGGGCTGTTCTAGTTCAGGTTGTTTCTGCTGGTTCTGAAGTGGTTCTGGGGAGAGTAGAAGCATTCAGGGAGGAATGTTTCATGGTGGGTGAGTTTGTTTCTGGTTTAAAATGATGATTAGGAAGCTGTTAGGTGCAGGGTATTTAGTGGAGTTCAGGGCTGGTGTAATGAGCTAGGAAATGTTCAAGTGATTTGTGGTTGTTGTAAAGTCTATTAAGATCTGTGAGAAGGTGTAGGTGCCCTTTGATTTAGTGAGATTGGTCCTGGAATGCCTAGAGTTGAGATAGTGTAGGTTTGGTGTTGAGAGAAGTTGGTTTCAATGGTGTTTATAGTGTGAAGAGTGTGCAGGTGCTAGGAGCAGGTGAAGTGATGGTCTGGTCCTCCTGTTATTACCATTTGTGGGCAGCTTAGAGATTGTTTTGGAGATCTGAGGAGTCCAGGAGGATATGTTGAGTGTTTGCAGGAGTCTGTTGAAGAGAGTTTGGTTTTAACCCTTTGAGAGCCTAAAGTTTTGTCTGCTTGTTTTCCTGTTAGTTTTAGGGAGCTGCTAGGTGGCCTATGAGAGTGTGTTAAGGATATTTTAAGATGGGCAGCAGTAGTATAGAGTTGTTCAGATCTTGCTCAGGTTAGAAGTAGGAGCAGAATAAGAGTTTTAAGATTTGTTGTTTGGTTCTGGGTGAAGTCTCTCATCCTCATGTTTGGTTTGGGGCTACTGCATGTCAGAAATCTCACTGTTTGAAATTATAAATTTGGATTAATAGCGTAGTAGCCAAATCTTCATTGTTAGTTAGTTTAGCTTGAGCTTAAGCATCAGGTCTAAGATTCTTTCCATGTATAAATCCCTATGGTTAAGCTGCTCCTTATGAAGTTTTGACTGATGAAAATATCAGTCATCACCTTTTTTTTAAAAAAAAAAAAAGAAAACTTTGAATTAAGTTGCTATTGTTTTGAATGATATCAGATATTTTTTTTTCTTTGGGAGCCTCTGCTTCATTAATTCAGTTGTTGGATCTGTCTCAACCTAATGTGGTTATAAACGAAATTCTGATTTGCTATCTGCACATGGGTTGAAATTAGTTTCTCTTAAAGAAGTATGTGTCAAGAAGTTTTCTGAAGCCATCTCTTTCCTTGGGAATCATTAAGTTTAAATGTTTCAATTAATAATTGATTAATGGTTTATGCATTAGGATTTACTCAAGTTCATTGTTCTTTCCATACACGACAGGTTTTATTTCTTTTGCTATGATGGCCAGTATTTTGTTTTGATAATACAAATGGTTAAATTCATCACTTAGAGGTTTAATTCTACTGTACTATTGTTTAGCATGTTAACTATACTGTCAGTTAAAAGATTGGAGCAAAAAATGAAGAAATACAACTTTGTCCAATTAAGTGAATATTATAGTGAACTATGGTAGTCTTACTTAGCTTTAACGGGAATAAATTCCTTTTCATGTGGTAATCTTTAGTATGTATTTTATCTATATTTCAGGAAGTCATATTAATCTTTATTTTCCTTTTTCTTTGCATAATACACCCTTGGGACGAGTTGCTAAACTCACGAATTGGGACGGCGTGCATTGGGGAAGTTACTTGAACCGCTCCGCATTTTCGGGACTTGATATCCCCGAAAATGTAAAAGAAAGAAAAAATGAAAATCACAAAGTCCAAGTGGTTGAGTTTGCGCTTCCGGGTTCTATTTTCTTCACTCTATCCTTCCCGCCCCTTTAGAAAAGCATGTTTTAGGACCCCCTGTAGAATAGAAATGGTATTTGAATTGTGAATAATTATTGTAAATTGCTTAAATTTTTTTTTTTATATAAATACTTTGTATCATTTCTTTGCGAATCGCCAATTAATTTATGGATGTTTAGGATCTTTTGTCAATTAAGGAGTGCAAAATCAAATTCGGCTAAAATCGTACCCTCGTCATAATTCGCATTTGAATTGTTTCTTTATTTATTTTATTAAATATTCAATTATTTATTTATCTAATCTAATTTATTTATTTAGTTAATCAATTAAATTTTATCCTTTATTTATTTATTTACTTAATCTAATTTATTCAATTTCAATTAATAATTTATTTAATCAATTACTTATTTATTCACTTATTATTTACTTAATCAATTATTATTCATTGATTTCCTCATTTAATTGAATTCATATAAATATTTATCTATTAAATTAAGTTATTATCTATTTATTACTTATCTATCCATCCAATCAGTCAATCAACTATCATTATTTATCTAATCATTTATCTTATTTACTTAATTTTATTTAGTCTTTATTTATTTAATTAATTAAGCAATCAATCATTATCTCATTACCCATTTAATTAATCTTAAGTTTTGTTGTTTAGTTATCTAAGTATTGGCATAATCAAACCTTATCTTATTTATATTATATTATTCATTATCTATTTATCTTTATTTAAAATTTATCTTAAATTAATTATCTTTAAGTAAAATTCGTGAAAATCGCCGGATTAACCGCTTTTAGCGGATTTTCGAAAGTGCTCCTGCAAGGGACCTTCTTTCGAATTTAACAGAACCACTTACCTAAGAATCTCTGATTTTAATTTAATTTCCTTTAAATAAAAAATAAATTGCACTCTTTAGTTAACTTAGGTTCCTAATAATCCTTAAATTAGGTGGCGACTCCAAAGAAATCCTTTGGAATCCCATTTTGTTGAAATATACCCGAAACCTATCTTTTCTTAAAGAAAGGGTAATTTTTGGGGTTCAACAGGAGGATTTCTCTTAATCCATGACATTCAAATCTCTTAATATATTGCTTAAACGACGATCAACACTCAAATATAATAGTTTATCTGGGATTGTAATACTTGAGAAAAAGACAACCTAGTACACTTAAACATAAAAAAAAAATTAATACTTGGAAAGAAAGACAATCTGGTACAATAAAACATAATACTAAAACGGAAATTATAGTACGACATCAAACATAACCCACTTATTTTAATGACTGCTATCTTGACTACTAACTCGGTGTTGATTTGGACATCGACGCCTGTCGTGCCCGGTTTGTCTGCATATTGTGCAAGCACGGCCATATACTGAAGGACCACGATCCATCTCATTTGGAATTCTAGTTGTTTTTTTGTTTTCCGCGTCGATTGGAATGACGATAGAATTCATTACTTCTCATTTGAAAACTTAGAGGTGGCCAATACGCCTCGTGCCCAACTGGTAAGAATGACCCAGAATATGTTGCAACATAGCTCTCAACGGTGAAATACTCGCTCATAAAACTTGTTGACACCCAATTTCGTCCCGAGGTATAATTAATGACTAGTTATTTAAATGAGAATCAATTATTAAAATAAAATTAAAATTAAAATTAGTTAATTAAAATTGATTAAATTAAAATTATTAATTAAATTTAGTTAAAGTAAATTAACTAATTTCAAAAGAAAAGGCTAATATCAAAGCATATCCTAATTTTTGTCCTACCCGCGCAACACCCTCAATTACTCATTTAATCCTAAATTGGGGCCAAAATCGCTCCTTCATTTTAATTTCGGCTCATTTACGCAAAATATACATATATACACTACAACGTATCTCATTTCATTTCAGCCCATCCCCATCCCCAATTCATACCCGATTTCCCCTTTCCCCAACTGTGAGAACCCTAATTCCCCTTTCCCCTTAACGCCGCAGCCACTATTTTCCTCCCAAAACATTGATCCGTTCCTCTTTGCCATTTCCGGCCACACCCAAGCTTGGTCCCCACTTCTCTTGTCATCCCTGATAAGGAAAAAATCCCATTCAACCACGACTTTTTCGTTTCCTCCCAAAACCCGAGCCCCACAGTATGTAGGTTCGATCTCGCACGTCTAATTCTTTCTCCTATCAACCATCAATGGTACGGATCGAAGATGATAAACGGATTTGAATTCAAAATCAGAAAAAAAGAGAATATTCGATTAGATTCGATTTTCTCTTTTCTCTCTGATTTTTATTTTCAAAATCTGGGTAAAGGAGACAAAAATCGAACGTTGAAAAGGTATGGGGTAAGGTCATACTGGTCTTTTCATTCTAGGTCGAAAACCCTAATTTATCTTGCTATATATTGATCAATTTTCAGGGTTTTGGGGGCTAGTTTTTGGAGATCAAAAAAACGGCAGCACTAAGAAAATATTCTTTCAGTTTTTAAGTAAAAATATTGACTGTTATATTTTTGGGGTTAATAATATTGCTATCGAGTTTGAGTCGTCACGTCGTTCTTGCTCGAGTCATTTCTTCAGATTCTTGCCTCATTTCACTGCACACAAATAGGTCAGTTCTAAATCCTTTTACAGCTTCTTTTATATATATATATATATATATATATATATATATATATATATATATATATATATATATATATCAGTGTTCACGTATGTTTGTTTTGACCTCGTTAAATCTGGTTTCAAATAGAATATTATGTATGCTATTGTTTGAAAGGATTTAAGACCATTTTAGCTGTAAAGTTCAGTTCTTTAAATGTTCCTTCCATGTAAGAACTAAGCATCAGAACTTAGACTAATATAAAAAATAGAACTAGCTAAAATGAGTCTTGAGCTTCACTCATGTAAAGTTGGAATCTTTAACGTATTTTAGCTCCAAATCAACCTTTTAAATGAATAAAATTCGATCGCTAGCTATAATGTGAAATGAGTGAGGAATTTTAGGTTAAAACTCTTAGTAAAGATACTATCTTTCATTGCTTTTGCTGAGTTTTGCAACTGATCTTGCTGGTTCTGAAATAAGATAGGAGAAGCTGGTAGAGGTTTTGGTTCTTGGTTGTTAGAGAAGTTCAGAAGCTTTGATGTTTGGCCAGGTGTATGAGGGGGGTCAGGTGTTGTTCTGGTTAGGTCCAGAGGTTCAGGAGTCATAGCAGGGGTCAGGGAAGGGTTAGTTCTTGTTTGGAGATGTCTGAGAGAGTGAAAGAGATCTTCAGAGGGTGTTGCTTGTTCTTCTGGTTTGCTGCAGTTTGCTGGGGTGTATGCAGGGTTGTCTTGGTGGTTTGTAGGTTGTTTAGGGTCAGTTCCAGGGGCTGTAGTTGTATCCTGGAGGTTTGTGAGTGTATGTAAGAGAGTGTGGGGAAGTTGCAGGTAGTGGAGGTGTTAATGCTAAGTGCTGCAGTTTAAAGGAGGGGTTATAGGTGAAGAGAGTTGTTCTGGTATTAGTTTGAAGGTGCAGGGTCCTAGTAGAAGTTTTGAGGGTGTTAAGAAAGGGTCAATTTTGTTAGCAGGTTGTGGTAGTTGTATAAGGAAGGTATTCAGGGTGTTTTGGAGGTTGATTTAGTGGTTCTAGAGTGATGGAAGTTTTAGGAAGCAGTTCAGGGTATTGGCTGAATGTTCAGAGAGCATGCAGGTTCATTCATGCAGAGTTTGAATCATCCGAGTTAATCCAATGATATATATATTTAATGCATTTCAAACAAGAATTTAATAGGATCATCTAAAGAGCCTATTAGACTAATCAATGATTTGATATTCCCTCTAATTCTCTATCTGATTGTGTATATGAGTAGATGAACATATGCAGGTATAAGTGTTTGTATGCCTAAGTGTGTGTATGTATTTACTTCTGATGGGAGTATATCTGAAGATATAGGAGTATAGTATGCAGGCTGTCTAATGAATTAAAGGAGCCTAGGCGGTTAAGAAGAAAGGTAAAAGAAGGTGTCCTGAGAGTTTGAGATGTTTACTTCCTGGTTACTAAGTGAGTTTGTAACAGCTGTTTGTGGAGGATTGTTTGAGTGTGGGAGTTAGTCTTGGGGTGGTTTCTATCTTTGGGTGATGGGATAGGATAGTGTGGAAGTCTCTAGGAAATATGTTGTGATTTGTGCGTGTTATTGCATTTACTTACGTTTGTTTTCGAATGAATGCTAATCCTTTATTCCTTGTTCTTTTTCCATGTACACTGTTTTGGGAACGAGTTGGTTAAAACTCATAAACTGAGTTGGTTGTCTGCATTGGAGTTTGTTTGATCCGCTCCGCATTTTCGGGACTTGATATCCCCGAAAATGTAAAAGAAAAGAAAAATGAAAACCTTGTGAAATACATGGCTTGTATGGAGCTTGCTATCCGAGTTCTACCTTCTAAATTCCCTCTCTCCCGTCCCCTTTAGAAAAACATGTTTTAGGATCCCTGTAAATTGGACTAGGACTTTGCATGTTAGAAGCCTGGTAGGGTAGCCGCTTTATTTAAAATTGTTATCTTATCGCATGTTTAGAAATTGCTTTTTATAAAAATTATTTATTCCCGTTTCTTTGGGACGCGCCAATTAGTTTAAGGTATTGAGAACCGTTTTTCAATTAATGAGTGCAAATTAAAATTCAATTAAATTTGTATCTTTATTTTATCATTATTTATATTTAAATTATTTACTTATCAATTTACTTATTTATTAGATATTCAGTTATTTATTTATTTATTATTCATTATCTATTTACTTATTATTTACTTCTTTATTTATTTATCCTATATTTTTACTAAAATCTCTAGGTTATTTTTACTAAAATCTCTAAGTTATTTATTATCCATTTAATTAATCTTGAATTTGGTTATTTATTTATCTAAGTATTGGCCTAGCCGAAATCTTATCTTATTTATATTATCCTTATTTAAAATTAATCGTATATCTATTATCCTTAACAAAATTCGTGAAAATCGCCGGATTAACCGCTTTTAGCGGATTTTCGAAAGTGCTCTTTTAGTAAAAAGACCTTCTTTCGGAAATAAAAGAACCACTTACCTAAGAATCTCTGAAACTTATTTTTCTTTTAAAATAAGGAAGAAATGCACTCATTAATTAGCAATTGGTTCCTAATAATCCTTAAATTAGGTGGCGATTCCAAAGAAGCCCTTTGGAGTCCCATTTTGTTGAAAATACATCCCGATGCATATTTGTGTGCATTTTTTGGAGGGTTCAACAGCATGGCGACTCTGCTGGGGAATACGAAAATGGTTCTAACCAAAAGATTTTCATGAATTTGCTTTATTTGTATATGTGTTGATTGTATGTATGCGTAGCTTAACTCTTTGTTTGTTTGCATGCCTAAACTAGTATACGTAGAATTAATTGTTGTGAATGAATGTATTGAAGCATGTTTTATTTGTGCATAGTCCGCATTCCGTTCATATTTCCTCCCTCATGGAGCCTGTCAATTCTCTTTCACCTCCTCGATTTCATCACGGGGCACCCGCTTGACGGGTAGTTACGCAGGAAGGGCATTATCCTTACCTCACTCTTTGAAACTTCTTTCGTGTCACGAAAAGTTAGTTTGGGATATTGATGTTGCCTGGTTTTGTCATGGCCAGTTCTACTGCATTGTGAGGCCAGGTCTATCCCGCATAGGCCGAGTCAGCCTCAACCGTTAGCCCACTCTTAGAAGGAGATTTTAGGACATGGAATACACCTTAGTTTGGACCCGGTCCTTGGTACCGTTTCCAAGAATTAAGAAACCGCCCTTTTGTCGACGGGTACTTGCAACCCAACGACGTTTCATTTTATTTGGCATGTGGTGGCCATAGACGGATCCATGCTGGTTTGCCTTTGCCAAATTTGGGAGTTTGTCTCACGGTTTCTTTTGTTTGCAGGGAGATAACCGTTTGTTCAATAAGGTAATGTTCACAGTTGTTTGCCAATGCGTTCAATATAGTTGAAAATTAACAGGTGACAGATCTGGATCTGGGAAGGAGCAAACAGTTGTTGTTTTAGTATTTTAGAAACTGATTTATTGTATTTTATTATTTATTTTGTTTTCAAAAACAGTGTATTACCACGTTGTAGTGGTTTGTTGCCGGATTTCTGTTCAAGGCATTGTATTATTGGAGACATTTTTAATAAAAGCGGGATTTTAAATTTTTATTGTTTATTGTACCGTTATCTCCCAAATTTATATTGACAACGGTTTGGATCAATTTATTACCACTGCATTGGTGTGCAACTTGGCGATTAGGCTTACCTCTAGCACAAAGAGGCACCCTACAAGGTAGGACGCTTCTGCATCTTTATTTTACGTACATTACTTGTGGTGGCCACATGTCTAAATTTATCACACAATCTAAAATGCAAAGCGCTACGTGACGCGCGCTATGTGATTGTATGCAAATTTTGCCAACGACATGCAAACTAACATAGTTACCTTTTGAATTTTTCTTTTTTGTTTGGTTTATTCCCAACAGAAGTTTGATTTGTGCTGATTGAGCTGACCGCAAGACATTCCTACATATTGATATACACTTCAGAATTTGACAATGTCTGGTATCGAGGATCAGCCTCCCACTCTCAGTGACAAGACTCTCGAAACTCCCGGATCTTCAAGGGGAAATGTCATTCTTGCTCAAGATGACCTTATTCTAAGTCTGACTAAGCAGATACAGATTCTGAGTGATGAGGTAGCAACAATTAAAGGGCAAGCCCCTCAAAAAGCACCTTCAAATGCCAATCCTATTCATAATGCACCCACATATCAAAGTAACCCACTCAACCAAACGCCACCACCAAACCGCACTCAAGTTAGTCAAAATACCTCGGCTGCTCAACAAAATACCCAACCTGCTGGTTATCATCCGTATTATCCATATCCTAACGACCCCACTCCTCGCTACCAATATTTACTTGCCAAAGACACTCCTCGTCCTCTACAATATAAAGCACCCATTGATGTGGCTGTTGCTCCTCAAAATGCCAATGATCCAAGACAGAGATATCCCGAGACGCAGTATTATGAGCATGACCCTAATGGTAAGAATTTGGACTGCACAGACTATGCGCCACAAAATGAAGTGCCCGTAACTGTGGAAAAGCAGGGAAAGACAGGTGAGCAAGAGGAGATAATCCAAATGATGAAAATCATGCAGCAATCTATCAAGGATTTGCAGGTGTCTAGAAAACGTCAAGGTGCAACCTACCGCAGTCTTTATCTATACCCTGACATTACTCCTCCTCCCGGGTTTAAAGTGCCAAAATTTGATATATATGATGGTCATAGTGACCCATTTGCTCATTTGACCAAGTATCTCAACAGAATGAGGGCTGCGGGAGGCAAAGATGAACTTCTGATAGCTTACTTCAGTCATAGTCTGGAAGGTATTGCTGCTGAATGGTTTGCAAGACAGGATATAAGCAAGTGGCATGAGTTTGATGATATAGTCGATGATTTCACGAAGCAGTTTGAATACAATGTTGCGATGGTCCCTGACCTCATAACCCTAGCCAATTTGAAGAAGAAACCGACAGAAACTTTTAGGGAATACAGCCTGAGATGGCGTGAACAGGCGGCACGGGTACAACCCCCGATGACCGAGAAGGACATGGTGAAGTACTTCATTCGTGCTCAAGATGACTCCTATTACATGCATATGCTTCCTATGATGAGTGCACCTTATGCCGAATTTCTGACGATGGGAGAGATGGTGGAAGAAGGCATCAAATCCGGCCGGGTTGTGAGCTTTGCTGAAATGAAGTCAAGTGCCCAAAATTCTCAAGCCAGCCCAAACAACTCTAGTAGGAAAGAAAAGAAGGAAGAAGTCACAGCTGTTGTTGCAGACATTGACCGCCGCCCGGCTAGAAGGCTGAATTTTGATAATCCACCTGCCTACCCCACTTACCAAAATGCTCCTCCTAATTACCCAAATGCCCCTCCTCATTACCCAGATGCACTTCCACCTTACCCAAATATTCCTTCCCCCTATCCACATGCACCACCTCCAAATTACCCTAGTCACTATCAAATTCCTCCCGCTCCATATCCTGTCTACCAAGCACAGTCCAGTTATTATCAACCAAGAGCACCCGCACCACAACAATACCCTCCTCGTCAGCAAAATTACCAACCAACTCCTAACTTCCAAGCATCACAAAGTTACCAACCTCGTGCTCCTGTCCGTCCGATTATGCAAGGACCTAACCAGAACTATGAAAGGAGAGCACCCAAGACCTATACTCCCATAGCCGAGTCTTACGGTCAGTTGTATGAAAGATTGAGAAGTGCCGGAGTTGTGCAACCTGTTCCTGATAACACTCCAAATCCTTCCCCAAGGTGGTATGATGTTAACAAGCATTGTGCTTATCATTCTGGGGCTGCGGGCCATGATATTGAAATGTGCTTCGCCTTCAAGGATAAAGTTGAAGCTTTGATCAAATCAGGCACTATCCAACTTACTGGAACCCAGCCGAATATGCAAGATAATCCTCTGCCTATCCATGGCAACAATGCTGTCAATATGATTTCTCTTGATGAAGAGCTTGATTTTAAAGGAACCATTGTTCCTGTTAGTAATGTAAAGGTTGCCGATATGGCCAAAATATCTGTGCAAGTTAAAACTCCTATTCTAGTGCAATCTGGTATTCCAAAGCCAGCCGTTACTGTTATGCTTACCTCCCCCCTTCAATATGATAGCAAAAGAGTTCCTTGGAATTACTCTGAAGTGCATATCGGAAGTGGGAAGATAGCCGTTACTGTTGCTGCTGCATAAGGCATGACCAGGTCAGGTAGATGCTATATGCCTGAGAAGTTGGGTCAAGGCCTTGGGGAAAAGGAGGGCATTGTAAGAAAAGTGACTGACACTGAGGCTGAGGAATTCTGGAGAAAAATGCAGTCGAAAGACTACTCTATTCTGGAGCATTTAAAGAATACTCCTGCTCGTATATCCATCATGTCTCTATTGATGAACTCTGAAACACATAGAAATGCATTGTTGAAGGTGTTAAAAGAATCAGAAGTGCCCGTTGAGACCACGAGTGAGAGCCTAGCCGTCTTGGTTGGCCAAATCCTAGAATCTCACAAGGTGTCCTTTTTCAAAGAAGAGCTTCCACCCGAGGGTCTGGGACACAACAAAGCCTTGCACATTATTGTTAAATATAGAGAGAAGTTTGTCGGGAGGGTGTTGATCGATGGTGGTTCCAGACTCAATATATGTCCTTTGGCAACCTTGAAGGAACTTGAAATCGACGCTAGCAAAATCAGACAAAGTAATGTGAAAGCAAGGGCTTTTGATGGGGCTCAAAAGTGTACCATAGGAGAAGTCGATCTTGATTTGCAAGTAGGCCCAGTGAACTTCTCTGTGGAGTTTCAGGTGTTTGACATTCCGTCTACCTACAATATGCTGCTTGGGAGACCCTGGATCCACATGGCTGGGGCCGTCCCTTCCACCTTACACCAAAGTGTGAAGTTTATATGGGGTAATGAAGAGATCGTGGTTAAGGGCGAGGGAAACAACCCACTGCATGCTAGCACTACAATTCCTATGGTAGACAGCGCTAATGAGCTTGATGGGATTGTTTTTCACACCGTTGAGTTAATGAAAGTCACCCGAGCATCCAATGATGATCCGAAGAGAGGTACCCTACCCAAGGTCCCTGAGATGATTGCTGTAGAGATGTTGAAGAACAGTTTCAAGCCTGGCTCAGGATTGGGACTAAATTTGAATGGCATCACTGAGCCCATTTGCTTGCCCAAGAATCTGGGTACTTTTGGCTTGGGTTAGTGTCCTACCAAAAAGGAGATTGAAAAGGCCAAAAGGAAACCAGCCATTGTTATGCTAGAACCTCTTCCTTCACTATACCAGTCATTTTTCCATGTACCGGAAATGGTCATACCAGATCTGGTTGAAGGAGTTGGTAATTTATTTCTGAGTGATGATTGGGATTGCAGTGTTATTATTGAAGACTATGCTGAGGAGTCACCTGTGCAGAATGCCAAGACAAAGGATTCGATGGCCAATTGGACCTGTGTCCCAGTGGAAGAGACTTGGTGAATGAACTCACTAGTTTATTTTGGCATCACAGTCAGATTGAGGCCCTGAACTGTGTTTTGCCTTTGGTTTATGTTTATGTCTTTTCGAAATAACTTATTTACATTCTGCATGTTTTACTTTGATGTATTGCCTCCCTAAACTAGATTTTTGAAACAAATAATATGCACTGCATTCCCCTATTATTATTTTGCTATGCTTTAATTATTTACCTTATTTTACGCTTTTGATTAATATTTGTTTCTGTTTCAGCTTTCCATTTAACAAAACTGCCGAAACTTTGCTTGTGACATATAACAACTGAACAAATCGGTAATGATGCACTGAATGTTGGCGAATTTGATGAAGACTTTGTTCCTGATGAAATAACAAGAGAAGTGGATCAGTTTGAGAACAAACCAAAGCCTAACTTGGAAGAAACTGAGTCAATCAACTTGGAAACTTCGGAAGATGTTAGAAAACCATAATCAGTGTTCATTTGACCTCTGAAGAAAGAAGAGCTTATGTTGAACTATTGAAGGAATATCGAGACATCTTTGCCTGGTCTTATGATGATATGCCCGGTTTGAGTACCGATCTTGTCACGCACAAGTTTCCTATTGATCCTTCATTTCCGCCTATTAAGCAAAAGAAGAGAAACTTCAAAACTTCCACAAGTAAATAGATCTTGGAAGAAGTGCAAAAGCAATTGACCGCTAAGGTGATTCGATCTCTTAAATATCCCACTTGGTTAGAAAATATTGTGTCGGTGCCCAAGAAGGATGGCAAAGTTAGAGTTTGTGTTGATTATCATGATCTCAACAAAGCAAGTCCAAAGGATGATTTTCCATTGCCGAATATTCATATCCTTATTGATAGCTGTGCAAAACATGAGCTTCAGTCTTTTGTCGATTGTTTTGCTGGTTATCACCAGATTCTAATGGATGAAGATGATGCTGAAAAGACTGCTTTCATCACACCTTGTGGTGTATTCTGTTATAGAGTTATGCCTTTTGGTTTGAAGAATGCCGGGGCAATATATATGAGAGCAATGACAACTCTTTTCCATGATATGATTCACAAAGAGATTGAAGTCTATGTGGATGATGTTGTTATCAAGTCAAAGAAGAAAGAAGATCATTTGACTGATTTGAGAAAGTTCTTCAACCGCCTTCGAAGGTATAATTTCAAGCTTAATCCTGCAAAATGTGCATTTGGTGTTCCCGCTGGTAAGATGTTGGGTTTTATTGTCAGCCGGAGGGGTATAGAATTGGATCCGTCTAAAATCAAGACTATCCAAGACTTGCCTCCCCCAAAGAGCCGGAAAGATGTGATGAGCTTTCTCGGCCGCTTGAATTACATAAGTCGCTTCATTGCACAATCCACAGTTATTTGTGAACCAATAATCAAGTTGTTGAAAGGATGCTGTTATTGAGTGGACGGAAGATTGTCAAAAGGCTTTCGATAGGATAAAGGAGTATCTATCCAATCTGCCGGTGTTAGTTCCTCCTGAACCTGGAAGACCGTTGATTTTATATTTGTCCGTCTCAGAAAATGCATTTGGATGTGTCTTGGGGCAACATGACAAGACCAGGAAGAAAGAGCATGCCATTTATTATCTAAGCAAGAAGTTCACCCCTTATGAAGCCAAGTATACTCTTTTGGAGCGAACTTGTTGCGCCTTGACTTGGACCGCACAAAGGTTAAGGCACTATCTCTCATCATATACAACTTATCTTATCTCGAGGATGGATCCTTTGAAATACATCTTACAAAAGCCGATGCCTATGGGGAAACTAGCAAAATGGCAGATTCTGTTAAGTGAATTTGACATAGTCTATGTCACTCAAAAGGCGGTAAAGGCACAAGCATTGGCGGATCATTTAGCTAAAAATCCTGTTGATGACAACTATGAGCCATTGAGAACCTACTTTCCCGATGAAGAAGTCTTGTTTCTGGGAGAGGACATCTCTTCTGAATATGATGGTTGGCGTCTTTTCTTTGACGGAGAAGCAAATTTTAAAGGTGTTGGTATTGGAGCTGTCTTAATTTCTGAAACAGGTCAGCATTATCCCGTTTCGGCCAAGCTCAGATTTCCATGCACTAACAACATGGCTGAATATGAAGCATGCATTTTGGGTCTTCGATAGGCAGTTGATATGAATATTCAAGAGCTTTTAGTGATTGGGGATTCTGACTTGTTGATTCACCAAGTACAAGGTGAGTGGAACACTAAGAATGCAAAGATTCATCCTTATTTGCATTGTGTCCAGGAATTGTTCAAAAGGTTTGCGAAGATTGAGTTCAAGCATGTTCCAAGAATTCAAAATGAGTTTGTCGATGCTTTGGCAACTTTATCTTCTATGATCCAACATCCTGGCAAGAATTATATTGATCCTATTAAAATTAAATTGCATGATAAACCAGCTTATTTTTTTCAAGTTGATGAAGAATGAGATGGACATCCATGGTATTATGATATCAAGAATTATCTCAAGGTTGGGAGTTATTCTGAAAATGCAACAAGTGTTCAAAAGAAGAGCATTCGGAGGTTAGCAAATCAATTCTTCCTAAGCGGTGAAATCCTGTATAGGAGGACTCCAGACTTAGGACTCTTAAGGTGTGTGGATGCCATTGAAGCCAATAAATTGCTTATGGAAGTGCATGCGGGAGTTTGTGGGCCGCACATGAACGGTTTTGTCTTGGCAAGGAAGATCTTGAGAGCAGGTTATTTTTGGCTAACCATGGAAACTGATTGTGTTCAGTATGTGCGGAAATGCCACCAATGTCAAATTCATGGAGATATGATCAAAAGACCTCCTTCTGAGCTTCATGCAATGAGTTCCCCTCGGCCTTTCGTCGCTTGGGGAATGGATGTTATTGGTCCTATTGAGCCGGCCGCTTCAAATGGACATCGCTTTATTTTGGTGGCTATTGATTACTTCACCAAGTGGGTGGAAGCAACTTCTCACAAGTCCGTAACCAAGAAAGTGGTGTCAGATTTTGTGCGCAACAATATCATTTGTAGATTCGGAATTCCTGAATCAATCATTACAGATAATGGTGAAAATTTGAATAGTGATTTAATGAGAGCAACTTGTGAAAGTTTCAAGATTACTCATCGTAATTCTACTGCGTACCGGCCTCAAATGAATGGAGCTGTTGAAGTGGAAAATAAGAACATTAAGCGTATTCTGCGCAAGATGATTGATAACTATAGAGATTGGCATGAAAAGTTACCGTTTGCACTTCTTGGGTACCGCACCACCTCTAGAACTTCAACTGGGGCAACTCCCTATCTTTTGGTGTATGGCACAGAAGCAGTCTTACCCGCGGAAGTAGAAATTCCTTCTTTGAGAATCATTCAAGAAGCTGAGTTAGAAAATGTTGAATGGGTGAAGATCAGATGTGAACAATTGATGCTTATTGATGAAAAACGAATGAATGCAATTTGTCATGGGCAACTTTATCAAAATTGCATGATCAAGTTTTTTGGCAAGAAAGTGAGAGTGAGAGACTTCAAACTGGGCCAATTGATGTTAAAGAAGATCTTTCCTAATTAAGAAGAAGCAAGGGGTAAATTTGCACTGAATTGGCAAGGTCCATATGTGGTTCATCAGGTTTTATCCGGAGGAGCACTGATTCTGGCAGAAATGGATGGTCAAGTTTGGCCAAAAGCAATCAAAGCAGATGCTGTCAAAAGATACAATGTCTGAAGCAATTACAAGTTAGCATGGTTTTGAATGTAATCTTTGATGTAATGCGAACTACGCGTGACCTGAATCCCAAGGCGGGATACGTAGTAACTCACATAGAGTTTGGTTGCATTGGCATAAGAATTTCCCATTTTCCCTTTTAAGTAAATTTGAACTACTTCTGACATGATTCCTGGAATGGCAACAGGATAAGTAGGCAATCCCCATCGGATTCGGTCAAAATATTGTAACACTTTAGGCTTGTTTATCTTTTATGATGTATTTCCGAACTATGCATCTGGGCAGATGCGTAGGTTTTCCAATTCGGATGCGGCTTCGTTCTTAGATTCCCATATTTTCCCCAAAAAAATTTTTTATGTAAGTAGAACTACGCACAGTCTGATTCTCATGGAGGGATACGTAGGCGCTCTTAACGGGCTCGACTCTATAATATTAAAATTTTCAGTTTTCTCTAAAGCAAGCAACTGGGGCAATTTTTGCAAGATGATTTGAAGATATGGAAGATGATAACTGGGCAAATTTTGCAAAACGAATTGAAGATTCAGAAGATCATAACTGGGGCAGATCTTGCAAAATTGGTATTTCTTATCAAAGGCTAGGATGGCAAAGTTCTAAGATTTTCAAGATTGGTGCAAGTTGTGGATATAAAGGACGTTCAGTTTGTTTCAAAATATGTCATGAGTTCAGTTGAAGCCGAAATTTTAAATGCATTATAACCTTTCATTTACATATCAATGATTACTTGCTTACTATTTTATCAAATTACTTTATTTTTGCCTCTATCTTAAGATGGGTTGTACTATTGAGTTCATAAACCAAGTTTCCGAGTATGGTTTTTAAAGCCCAAGTCTCAAGAAGAAGAGGAAGCAGTGGCGGCAAATTCAAGATGAATCAGCACAAATCAAACACCCCTCCTCAAAACTAACAAATTTTTCTTTGAGAGCAGGAACAAGAAGGTTTAAAGGGAAAGAGCATTTAGACGGGACGAGCAACACCAATCAAGTTGACAACGCATATGATTCGGCTTGACGGATCATTCAAACCTACTCTTGTGGCATCTAAGCGTTACATTCGATTATTGCCGAAAAGGCGGCACTTTTCTTTTCTTAACATCTTAACATTGTGATAGAATTTACCTCGTGATAGTCTAAGACAAGTGAGCTGGAGCACCACTTTCAGAGTGTTTCGCGATGTTGGTTGTCTTGCAATATTAGCATGTTATATTTAAAGTAGATTGATAGTCTAAGACAAGTCGGCTGAAGCACCACTTTCGGAGTGTTTCGCGATATCGGTTGTCTTGCAATATTGGCATTTTATATTTAAAGTAGATTGATAGTTTAAGACAAGTCAGCTGAAGCACCGCTTTAGGAGTGTTTCGCGATGTCGGTTGTCTTGCAATATTGGCATGTTATATTTAAAGTAGATTGATAGTCTAAGACAAGTCGGCTAGAGCACCACTTTTGAAGTGTTTTGCGATGTCGGTTGTCTTGCAATATTGGCATGTTATATTTAAAGTAGATTGATAGTCTAAGACAAGTCGACTGAAGCACCACTTTCAAAGTGTTTCACGATGTCGGTTGTCTTGCAATATTGAATAGTTTAAGACAAGTCGGCTGAAGCACCGCTTTCGGAGTGTTCTGCGATGTCGGTTGTCTTGCAATATTGGCATGTTATATTTAAAGTAGATTGATAGTCTAAGACAAGTCGGCTGAAGCACCACTTTTGGAGTGTTTCGCGATGTCGGTTGTCTTGCAATATTGGCATGTTATATTTAAAGTAGATTGATAGTTTAAGACAAGTCGGCTGAAGCACCACTTTCGGAGTGTTTTGCGATGTCGGTTGTCTTGCAATATTGGCATGTTATATTTAAAGTAGATTGATAGTTTAAGACAAGTCGACTGAAACACCACTTTCGGAGTGATTCGCGATGTCGGTTGTCTTGCAATATTGGCATGTTATATTTAAAGTAGATTGATAGTCTAAGACAAGTCGGCTGAAGCACCGCTTTCGGAGCGTTTTGCGATGTCGGCTGTCTTGCAACATTGGCATGTTATATTTGAAGTAGATGATAAAGATAGGCAATTCGACTTGAGACATCATGTCTCGTTAGTCAACTTACCTTATGAAAACATTGCATTCTGCGACTCGTTCTCACTTTACTTATTGTCTTATTTTACTGTTTCAAAATAAATGATCAAGCTTAGAGGTTCTCCGGGTGGAGCGCCTTGGTAGTTGATTGAAGGAAGAACTTATTGATTGTATCGCAATTAGCATTTACAGTTATATATTATCATTTTGTTTTAGTCTTTATTCTAAAATTATCAAACTTTATTAGCAGTTGCTCGCTTACCGTTTGTTAAGATTTTACAGAATTTTAGCAGCACTGCAGCAGCATTTGGAGCATAACGTGGAACTTTTTCTTAGCAGTGAACTGGGGCAATCGTTGATATGAGCTAGACTCGTCAACAAGGATCTGAAGAATCGCACTCGAACAAGCAAATTCTATCCTAATATTTTGTTTTCGGATAAGGACGTCAGTTTGAATTCTTTTCTATTCGTGCGTCCTTTTCTATCAGTCGTGCGAGTTTTCGTATCTAAGTGTCGTCGAACTACATATGGCTTGATTCTCTTTCAGCCCGAGATATGTAGGCAACTCGAAAATCGGAGTTCAGCCATGTCCATAAGCCTCGCACTTTAGTTCTTGGAATCGAAGTCCTTGGCTTTATCGTGATAAAATTGGTTTCTCGTCAACTTCTTTACCCTAAAGACTCTTTCATCCTTTTCCGGGTAAAGAGGGGCAGCTGTTGACACCCAATTTCGTCCCGAGGTATAATTAATGACTAATTATTTAAATGAGAATCAATTATTAAAATAAAATTAAAATTAAAATTAGTTAATTAAAATTGATTAAATTAAAATTAATTAAATTTAGTTAAAATAAATTAATTAATTTCAAAAGAAAAGGCTAAAATCAAAGCATATCCTAATTTCTGTCCTACCCGCGCAACACCCTCAATTACTCATTTAATCCTAAATTGGGGCCAAAATCGCTCCTTCATTTTAATTTCGGCTCATTTACGCAAAATATACATATATACACTACAACGTATCTCATTTCATTTCAGCCCATCCCCATCCCCATCCCCAATTCATACCCGATTTCCCCTTTCCCCAACTGTGAGAACCCTAATTCCCCTTTCCCCTTAACGCCGCAGCCACTATTTTCCTCCCAAAACATTGATCCGTTCCTCTTTGCCATTTCCGGCCACACCCAAGCTTGGTCCCCACTTCTCTTGTCATCCCTGATAAGGAAAAAATCCCATTCAACCACGACTTTTTCGTTTCCTCCCAAAACCCGAGCCCCACAGTATGTAGGTTCGATCTCGCACGTCTAATTCTTTCTCCTATCAACCATCAATGGTACGGATCGAAGATGATAAACGGATTTGAATTCAAAATCAGAAAAAAAGAGAATATTCGATTAGATTCGATTTTCTCTTTTCTTTCTGATTTTTCTTTTCAAAATCTGGGTAAAGGAGACAAAAATCGAACGTTGAAAAGGTATGAGGTAAGGTCATACTGGTCTTTTCATTCTAGGTCGAAAACCCTAATTTATCTTGCTATATATTGATCAATTTTCAGGGTTTTGGGGGCTAGTTTTTAGAGATCAAAAAAACGGCAGCACTAAGAAAATATTCTTTCAGTTTTTAAGTAAAAATATTGACTGTTACATTTTTGGGGTTAAGAATATTGCTATCGAGTTCGAGTCGTCACGTCGTTCTTGCTCGAGTCATTTCTTCAGATTCTTGCCTCATTTCACTGCACACAAATAGGTCAATTCTAAATCCTTTTACAGCTTCTTTTATATATATATATATCAGTGTTCACGTATGTTTGTTTTGACCTCGTTAAATCTGGTTTCATATAGAATGTTATGTATGCTATTGTTTGAAAGGATTTAAGACCATTTTAACTGTAAAATTCAGTTCTTTAAATGTTCCTTCCATGTAAGAACTAAGCATCAGAACTTAGACTAATATAAAAAATAGAACTAGCTAAAATAAGTCTTGAGCTTCACTCATGTAAAGTTGGAATCTTTAACGTATTTTAGCTCCAAATCAACCTTTTAAATGAATAAAATTCGATCTCTAGCTATAATGTGAAATGAGTGAGGAATTTTAGATTAAAACTCTTAGTAAGATGCTATCTTTCATTACTTTTGCTGAGTTTTGCAACTGATCTTGCTGGTTCTAAAATAAGATAGGAGAAGCTGGTAGGGGTTTTGGTTCTTGGTTGTTAGAGGAGTTCAGGAGCTTTCAAGTTTGGCCAGGTGTATGAGGGGGTCAGGTGTTGTTCTGGTTAGGTCCAGAGGTTCAGGAGTCATAGCAGGGGTCAGGGAAGGGTTAGTTCTTGTTTGGAGATGTCTGAGAGAGTGAAAGAGATCTTTAGAGGGTGTTGCTTGTTCTTCTGGTTTGTTGCAGTTTGCTGGGGTGTATGCAGGGTTTTCTTGGTGGTTTGTAGGTTGTTTAGGGTCAGTTCCAGGGGCTGTAGTTGTATCCTGGAGGTTTGTGAGTGTATGTAAGAGAGTGTGGGGAAGTTGCAGGTAGTGGAGGTGTTAATGCTAAGTGCTGCAGTTTAAAGGAGGGGTTGTAGGTGAAGAAAGTTTGTTCTGGTATTAGTTTGAAGGTGCAGGGTCCTAGTAGAAGTTCTGGGGGTGTTAGGAGAGGGTCAATTTTGTTAGCAGGTTGTGGTCCTTGTATAAGGAAGGGATTCAGGGTGTTTTGGAGGTTGATTTAGTGGTTCTAGAGTGATGGAAGTTTTAGGAAGCAGTTCAGGGTATTGGCTGAATGTTCAGAGAGCATGCAGGTTCATTCATGCAGAGTTTGAATCATCCGAGTTAATCCAATGATATATATATTTAATGCATTGCAAACAAGAATTTAATAGGATCATCTAAAGAGCCTGTTAGACTAATCAATGATTTGATACTCCCTCTAATTCTCTATCTGATTGTGTATATGAGTAGATGAACATATGCAGGTATAAGTGTTTGTATGCCTAAGTGTGTGTATGTATTTTCTTCTGATGTGAGTATGTCTGGAGATATAGGAGTATAGTATGCAGGTTGTCTAATGAATTAAAGGAGCCTAGGCGGTTAAGAAGAAAGGTAAAAGAAGGTGTCCTGAGAATTTGAGATGTTTACTTCCTGGTTACTAAGTGAGTTTGTAACAGCTGTTTGTGGAGGATTGTTTGAGTGTGGGAGTTAGTCTTGGGGTGGTCTCTATCTTTGGGTGATGGGATAAGATAGTGTGGAAGTCTCTAGGAAATATGTTGTGATTTGTGCGTGTTATTGCATTTATTTACGTTTGTTTTCGAATGAATGCTAATCCTTTATTCCTTGTTCTTTTTGCCATGTACACTGTTTTGGGAACGAGTTGGTTAAAACTCATAAACTGGGTTGGCTGTCTGCATTGGAGTTTGTTTGATCCGCTCCGCATTTTCGGGACTTGATATCCCCGAAAATGTAAAAGAAAAGAAAAATGAAAACCTTGTGAAATACATGGCTTGTATGGAGCTTGCTATTCGGGTTCTACCTTCTAAACTCCCTCTCTCCCGTCCCCTTTAGAAAAGCATGTTTTAAGATCCCTGTAAATCGGACTAGGACTTTGCATGTTAGAAGTCTGGTAGGGTAGCCGCTTTATTTAAAATTGTTATCTTATCGCATATTTAGAAATTGATTTTTATGAAAATTATTTATTCCCGTTTCTTTGGGACGCGCCAATTAATTAGTTTAAGGTATTGAGAACCGTTTGTCAATTAATTAGTGCAAATTAAAATTCAATTAAATTTGTATCTTTATTTTATCATTATTTATATTTAAATTATTTACTTATCAATTTATTTATTTTATTAAATATTCAGTTATTTATTTATTTATTATTCATTATCTATTTACTTATTTATTTACTTATTATTTACTTCTTTATTTATTTATCCTATATTTTTATTAAAATCTCTAAGTTATTTTTACTAAAATCTCTAAGTTATTTATTATCCATTTAATTAATCTTAAATTTGGTTATTTATTTATCTAAGTATTGGCCTAACCGAAATCTTATTTTATTTATATTATCCTTATTTAAAATTAATCGTATATCTATTATCCTTAACAAAATTCGTGAAAATCGCCGGATTAACCGCTTCTAGCGGATTTTCAAAAGTGCTCTTTCAGTAAAAAGACCTTCTTTCGAAAATAAAGGAACCACTTACCTAAGAATCTCTGAAACTTATTTTCCTTTTAAAATAAGGAAGAAATGCACTCATTAATTAGCAATTGGTTCCTAATAATCCTTAAATTAGGTGGCGACTCCAAAGAAGCCCTTTGGAGTCCCATTTTGTTGAAAATACATCCCAATGCATATTTGTGTGCATTTTTGGGAGGGTTCAACAAAACTCCTATCTCGTTGACCCATTCTGTTAGTAACATTCAAGACATGTGAACACGGGTAGTGTAAATTAGTCCACTTACTACAGTCACATTTTTTCTCATTCAAGTTGACACAATAGAGATTACCACCTGTTTCATCCACCATCATTGATGTAACCGTGTATTCCCCCGTGATTAAATTAAAATCAGAAACAAAATGCCTTTTTGAACTTTTAATCTCCTTGTCCCAATTTGTTTTGAACCTCTCGGTCCAAATTTTTCCCTGCTCCTGAAGAAGTAGCGATGCCTGACATGCGGGTGTACCTTTCAATACTTTGCTCTAATGAAAGCCTAACCATCGCTGTGGCTGGCAACCCACGGGCTTTCTTCAACAGCCCATTAAATGATTCTGAAAGATTTGCTGTCAAAACACCCCATCTTTTCCCGTTATCATAACAAAGGGTCCATTTCTCTAAAGGAACTGCAACGAGGTATTCAAACGTGTCTCTATTATTATTTAGAATTTTCTCCATTTCAGTTTCAAACTTCCTTAATTGGTGTGATGTAGCTGCGCTCCACATCAAATTACTTAGGTCTTTATTAGGAAAATGAGATTGAAAGTTGCTCTTCAGATGGCGCATGCAAAATCGATGAAAGGCTTGTGGCTCTTGCCATTGCCTCAATTCCTGCAAACTAGTCAAGATTCCTTTTGCCCTATCAGATATCAAACATATATCTATTCTACCCCTTACTACATGTGTGCTTAATATTTCAAGAAACCACTTTCATGCCTCTTTCGATTCCTTGTCAACAATGGCAAATGCTAGAGGAAGAATATTATCATTTCCATTAATTCCAACAGCAATTAGTAATTTTATGTCATATCTACCATACATATATGTTCCATCTATTGAAATAACAGGGCGACACGTAATGAATCCATCAATGCATGGTTTGAATGCCCAAAAAATATACTTGAAAGTTTTTACCTCCATTGAACTCATAGACTCTTCGTGTTTCCATTCCACAACTGTGCCAGGATTAGACTGCTGAAATGCTGCAAAAATAACGAGGAAGATCACTAAATGATTTTTTAAAGTCGTCATACACCAATTCAAATGCGCGTTTACGCCCAAGCCAAGCTTTCCTATATGAAACTTGATGACTAAACTTTTCATGAAATTTAGAAATAACATCGGTTACCAAGAATTTCAAATTTGTATCTAAGTTGGCGTGACCTTGAGAAAGACCTTCAATCTCACATCTATGCTCGCCAACATACTTTCTGATCTTCCAAATATTTTCATCACGCTTCCGACCTCGAAGAAACCACATACAACCTGAAGAATCATGCAACCTATATCTCACGACCCATAGTGACTTGATTGACGTCACCACCTTGTATTCTCTATTCTTGCGCAAACTCCAAATCTTGACAGCCCTTTTCAACTTTGCTTTACTGCTAAAATACATTCCTTTTTCTAGGTCTTTTTTGGCATCCTCATGCCAAACTGAACCACATTCCATCTCGGATTCACGAGTTGACATAAAAATATCATCAGCGTTCTCTAGTGTCCTAAAGTATGTTATCTCTTCCACAGAATCAACCAACCCTCGGCCAAATTGATTCCGAGAACTAGCACCAAAATCATTTTGACCAAAATCACCAATATCGCCAATATCTTCATCAGGTTCACTGTCCACATTTTCATCCTCTGCAATATCTTCTGGAGGCTCGTCTTCCTCCGAACTTTCATCACTAAATTGAGCATTTGTATCATTGAAAATATCACCACTTTCCTCATGAAATGATTGACTACTACCAATGTGCCTCTGCCTGGTTGGACCTTCATCGAATGGTTGATGACTATGCCTACTCGGACCTTCATCAAATAATTGATTGTTACGCCTTCTCGGAACTTCATCAAATGACTGTTCATAACTAGATGATGCACTATGTGATACCGCATTTGTGTGAGATTGATAATACCCAAAATTAGTGTTGTCATACATCGGCCGCTGTTGGAATGATGGTTGAATTGGTGGACCTGTAAAATAAGGCTGACCAACCATTGAAAATCCATAATTTTGAGATAATAAGTTTATTTGATAGCCATGTTGACCACTCGATTGGAAAATATTATTTCGATTTGTGGGCACAGTTTTTACATACATCTCCAAAATACTAATATCAATCTTATCAGTAAATTGTTGAGGCATGGAAAAAAACTGTAACAAAGATGAGTCATTATCAATTTTAAACTCAATGAACCTTGCATTGTTACCCTGAAATGAACGTGGATATTTTTCAGAAACAATAATGTTAATATCATCACTATTTGTACCCATTTTCTCGTGCAACATTCCAACCAATTCAACGTAATTGGTTGTAATAGGAACATTAATAATTAACTTGGCACATTCTGTGTACCTAAATCCATCCATTTCAGTAACTATTTCTCAACCCCAATACAAAGCAACCATGACATTATGACCAAAGTTGGCCATTTTTCCTACAAAAAAAAAATAATTATAATGATTAGTATAACAAGATATATAAGATGAAGCTTTTCTAATTTGTAATAGCTACAACACAAAGTATGATTTAATCAAGTTCATACCTTTAATGAATGATCTCAAATCAATAGTAGAACGATGAAAAAATTGAGATGTGTGTTGAATTTATGAGCTGAATTTTAAAGATAAGCTTCTGAAATGAAATATTGGAGTAGTCATTTCAGTAGGTCAAAAAAACTTTTGGAGTAACCTTTTAAGGTAAAAACGTTACTGTTAAGTACGTTTTAAAGCATTGACGTTATTCCTAGTAACGTCGTTAAGCTGAGCTACTGCAACACTCAATCAGACTTGCAGCAGGACTCTCTTTTGGCAGGGTGACGTCATTGACGTAACTGTGAAACGTTATTCACAGTTACGTTTTAGCTTCCGTTAACTTCTTCTCCCGTTTAATTTCGTCCGTTCTGCTTTTTAAATAAAATATTGTATAAGACGTTATTCAGGAATGCGTTTATACTAGTTGTGTAAACTTTTGAAAAACTATATTATTTTGGTAAATTAGTGTAAAAAGTAGCTTAGTACGGTCTTAACAAAAGCATCAAGGTGCTGCAAGTTGGGATGTTTTTATATCAAGACGTGGTATTTGATGAAATAACTTTACCATATGTCCAGTCTTAACAAAAGCATCAAGGTACTGCAAGTTCCATCTACTTGGCCACATTTCATGAACTTTTTGCTATAGTCTCAGGCCACAATGCCTCCCATTCTTCTTCTGACAACTCCAATGTGAGCTCTTCAAATTATGAATGTAGGCCTAAAGTTGAGGAGCCAATTGTTTCAAGGGAAATGTTGCCAAGAGGTTGTAAATGATGCATCACTAAGCAAGCTGGCATGCTGCACCAAGTAGACTGAGGTTGCTGTAACGAGTCTGAAGGGGGGTATTGAGCCAATGGTGGTATGCTACTGATTTGCTCAAGAAAGCTAATATGACTCCAAAAAAAGCAGTTGGGACTTCATTATTAGCACAAGAACATGACTTGCAAGAAGCTTGTTGTGACTTGGTTGACACAACATCATTGTATAGGTGTATCGCGGAAAGTTTGCTGTACTTAACACTCACTAGACCATATATAAAAGACATAATGTGAATCTTATAAATCTGTTTATGCAAGAGTCAAATTTAGTTGGTTCACACTTACAAGTTGTTGAGACATTTAGGATATGCCAAGGGTACTCTAAATTGTGTCTCCTGGTCCTTAAGGAAACAACATACAGTTGCAAGATCAAGTACAGAGGCTGAATATAGAGCCTAGCACCCTCAACAGTTGAAAATACATGGGTGACTTGTGTGCTACGTGACTTTGGAGTCTATCTCAGGACAACTCCTATATGGTTTTGTTACAACCCTAGAGCACTCTGCATGATCACTGTCATGCATGCTAGCTAGAACTAAGCTTGTTGAATTTGACTATCATTTTTTAGAGAAAGTTTTATAAGGACATTTTGTTACTAAGATTGTTTAATCAAAGGACCAACTAACAATATTCATTCTAAAGCCCTCACAAATGATATCAGTTTACAGTTCTTTGCAGCAAGCTAGGAGTGGTGAAACTACCTCTAACCAACTTGAGGGGAAGTATCGGCGAGAATGAGTACTAAGCGTAGAGAAAGATTTTGTAGATATTGTAAGTGTATTATGATAAGGTTAGCTTATATTGTTCTAAGATTATGTATATCGTGGTAAGTGCAGGTCTATCTCTTTGTAATTAGTACTTATCTCTAATTATCTGTAGTTAGCCTTACCCCTGCCTTAATCAGTATAAGGCAATGATATACGTTCATTATTCATCGTGTGAATAAACAGATCATTCCTTTCTCCAATTTTCTAGTGACCTTTTCTTACAACAAGATCTTCATGGTTCATAAAGTAAAAAGGATACAAAGTTATATCCAAAGAATAATCAGAATCTTTTTTCCCTTATTCAATTTTGTACTGACAAACGGATAAAAATATGCATACATACTAACTAAGCCGTGGTTCAAAATGGCCTTTTCAGATTCTTCAAGTCCAAAGAATCAATACACTCTGCTCTATCTCTATGCAAATTCAACAACTTCAATAACTCACTAGCCTTCTCCTTAGTACTTTCACTACAACCAACTTGTATTAGCAGCAATAGTTTCTGAAAAGCACCAACTTGAAGGGCTTCAATAAGGACACCTCCATTTTCCCTTTTCTCATTCTTCCCAAGCTTCCATAGGATTGAAACTGAAAATTCAGTTGCCAAATCTGAAACTCTCAACAATTTCTTGATCAAAACAGGAATGGTTAGTGCATAACCATAAGCCCTTTTCCTTCCTTGTTCTGAGCTACAAATTCCAGCCAAAATACCTAATGCTTTTTCGCAGATACTCTTTTCACAATCCACAAGCATCTCTATAAGCAATTCTACTAACCCCAAATCAGCAAATATTGCTCGAGCCTTCTCGTTTGACGAAACCATATGGTAAATAGTTAATAAAGAAGCTTTTGTAGTAGTAGGACAAATAGGCTCTTTAACAAGCTTCACTAAGCCTTCCAAACCTCCATCAATTTTTAATAACTCTTCTACTCTCCATGGTTCCTCCATTTTCGTGATTTCTTTGAGCAGAAAAACAGAATTTCTCCTGCTTGATAAACTCCCACATTTCAAGAACCAAACCATGCAACGCAACAATGACTTTGATCCAAGAATAGACTTGGACTCACCATCTAGAGGCAATACGATAGTCAAAGCAGATAATATTTCCTCCATTGTCTCAACATCATAATCTGATTTCTCCGAAAAAGCAAGAAGGGTAGACGATAAGATCTTTCCAGCTCCATTAGTAACAAAACACCTTTTGTTCCTTGTGCTTTCTTTTATCATTACTTTCATTTTCAAAACTAGTTCTCGACAAGACTTAGAATCTTGCTGCAGGTTTTTGCAGCTGGACTCTATCTTTTTAAGAATCGCCAATACCTCGGACGAGGTCACCGGGATTCTTGGAGTTGGGATTCTTTCAACGCCATGATCTTTATTCTCAACACACCATTGTTGGATCATTTTCCTCATGTTGTGGTTTGGAATAGGTTCAAGAGTCTTTAACACCTGATTGGTGATTGGACATGTTTTATTCCCACCTTCTATCCATGTCTCAATACTCTCTCGGTCATATGTTATTCCTGTGGACAAAGTCACTGGATCCTTCATTAAGTCTAAGGAAATTGGACACTGGAAATGGTTCGGAATTATTAGCAACTCCATGTTCTTTTCTTTCTTGCATGTGCTCTTCCTTGCTGCTATCCTCTTTTTCCATGTTGACATCATTTTTTTGCTACAACACAATACTTGGTCGAACCAAAAATCTTGTAAATTAAAACAATGAGTTGTGTTTTCTGAATTTCTGCTTTTCAAGTTAGGAATATTATTGGGACTTTGATAGGTAAAGGGTGTGGTGAGTTTAATATATATATGTGTGCGTGTGAGACTTAATAGTGTTTGTTTATGTCACGCGGTTCAACTTTCAACATATTATGTAATTGAACGAGTAATGGTTCTATTACTTTCAACATATAAAATATTTCAAGAACGTGTTACGAGCGAGAGAAGGGAACAGCGACATTGAATATTGACTTAAGAAAATTTGAATGTGTTGAATAAGAATGGGACAACGAAAGGGTGCTCAGAAGGTTTGTTTAGACTAAGGTGAGATGTTAGGTATAAGAAAGAATTGGAAAAATATCATAGGAATCAAACGGTTTAATTTTGACGGGAGAAAAGACAGAAGCCTACAGCAAAAGACTGGTTGGTGGACTAACATGACTCATTTGAAGAGAAAATGAATATTAATGGCTTTTTGTTATAATTAGTTTCTACATTGGGCTAAATAGTACCATATTTTCTCTATTCTAGTTCATGTGATACTCCCCCGTTCCAAAATAGTTGTCATAGTTCGGATTTTGAGAGTCAAACGAGTTCATTTTGACCGTGAATTTAAACATATAATCTTTAAGTTTTTTGTAACGATTTTTATATATTTAGAAACTACATAAAAAGTAATATAAATCACAATAATTAATAATTCAAAATATTTAAAAGACATATGAAAATATTACGGTCAAAATTAAACTCATTTGATTTTCGAAATTACAACCATTTTAAAACGGAGGGAGTATTTTATTTTAATGTTTTAAAAAATACGTGAACTTCTAAAATTATAAGTTCTTTTAAATTTTTAATTTTATCCTTAAATCTAACCATTAAGTTTCAAAAGTTTTGCTCCTTCAAACTTTGCCCAATACAAGTTTTATGTGGGACATGACTGGTTCCCTTTAGTTTTGGAAGTACCCTTGTAAGCGTTTTAATGTGAACTTATTGAGTTTTTTCCATTAAAAAGTAAGGATTAACTTTTCTTACTTTTCCCATTGGTTCATCGGAGCATTTGGAAATGATAATCGCAGTAGGACAAGAGGAAGGTCAATATCCCTAAATCCAATGACATGACATGACATTTGTAACTAGCTGGAAGTATAACTCAACGTTATTCACATTAAATCGTTTTTAGATCCACTTTAATCCACAAGTTGGGTAGGAAGAGATGATCTTTCTATGTTACTTTTACACATATTCCGTGTTTAATGATCTCTTCATCCAACTAAAATAGCACTTTCAACTCATGACTATAAAACCAAATATTTCGAATCCATCAGCTGGAGGCAAATATAGCTTATAAGCTATGAATTAAACCGAACCCAGTATTTTTTATACTGGAATCACTAAAATTATAAAATGTATTACATATTGGATCCATAATTTTAAAAACTTTAATGACTGAACCCATCATTCAAATCTTGGATCCCCTCATGGTAATATATCCACCAAAAACAAACAAAAAACAAAACAAAACAGAATTAAGGAAGCAAACTTGTATACGCTTCCTTTTGTTACACGGACTCGTTGAACAAGTAGTATTATTTTTACTTGTTACGCTGCCAGCAGCGAACCTAACGCGTAACGGCGCAGGCTTTGAAGCTGCAACTGTGAAACACGAATAGTAACTACAAACAAATAACTATGTGATTAACGAGTCCATAATACGGGACCATTAGTAATGTATTTACAGAAATTCGTCATTTTACGCGTTACTAACGAGTAAATGAAATGTGGTTATCTTTTCCTTTTTCCTCCGACCATCATCATATACATATGTTTATTGCTTTATTTGCTTAAATATATATCCAGAAGAATATATGTCTTTCTCTCTTTATTTCCAAATTCCTAGATGATGCAGAAGAAAAGTCTATTTGTAACGGGTACTCACTGACTAAGAAGGTTGAAAATGTTTTCCTTTCATTCTCATCACACTCTTTACTTTGTCCCCTTTAAACACGGCTAATCATTCACACTTCTTTCTTGCTCGTGCGTTAGGCTTTAGAGTCCACGTCCAAAAAAGAATTGAGGATTTAAATTTGATGGTTTCAACTTTCAATATTTACGTGAATTTGTCACACTTTTGTAATAATGAGTACAGAGCACAATATTTATTCATGAATTTTTGTGATTTTTCACATATATATTAATGTCGGGTTTTGACAAATTTAGACTCAGTAAAACTAGCGAGTTGAAACTATATTACATCCGCCATTGTCCACAACCAACTAGGCCCATCTGGTAGAGCTTTTTTGCATGTTGGAATGCGCAAATATTGCACAATCATATTAAAGTTAAGATCACCCGAGAAAATGGAGATTTGGGGGTGGACGGTAATAAACCCACGAATTTTGTCAAGGTGTTAATATATCAATTTAACTAATATGTATAAAAGCCACAATTTGACCTACATACAATTTGGCCATAGGAGTCGATACAACTCAAGTATTCACAAGAGTGGAGCCATTTACCAGTTCACAAATAGGAAACTGAGTTACAAGGGAAGCTTATCGATTTATAGTAAGCAGCATGTTTTATATCTGGCAGGATTTATTATTTACGTTTATTTGGGCTTCAAGTATTTAATAATTTTAATTTAAAGGTTGTTACATCTGCTCTAGTCTAAGAAGTCATTTAGTTATAATCAGAGCAACCATACATCCTCATAGATTGCAAATTTTGCGCATAGTCAGCAGAAATCCACGAATTTACCAGCTTCGCCCAACAATGTCGTAATTGAGCCCCATCTGAGCACTGACCACAGAAATATCAGAAGAGAACTGGGAGTAATTAAAACTGCGGAGAACTCTGTATTCTGGTGCAGCATGCACATGCACATGCACATGCACATGAAGCAACAAAGGCTGTAGGCTAAGGGTAGATGGAACATACGACAAATCGAGGAACTGGTGGCTTCTTGGTCGAAAATATCAAAGAACTTGGACCTCTCCTCCCCTTCTATATGTACATACAAGGAGGGGATGGGAGATCTGTTGCAGTATACAACAACATATATACTTAAGAAGCTAATCATGTCAAGGTCTAAGTTGGTTAGAAGCTAGTGACTCACTAAATGTGTCATTCTGCTAATAAGAATGCAGCACCAGCAGAATGGTGAAAATTTGCTGGTTGTCCAGCTGAGAGCAGCTGAATTGGTAGAATCAGAAGTTAGCTATTTGTCCAAGTGAGGCTTGGATTCAAAGAACTTGGATACAGCTTGATAAAGATTCTCTTCCTCAAATGGTTTTGAGACGTAACCATCCATCCCACACTTGAGGCATTTCTCTAATGTGGCATGAATTACATCAGCGGTCATGGCCAATATTGGCATATGCCATTTACGCCATTTTGTAGCTCCATCAGAATTCAGTCCTCCATTTAGTTGTTCGTTTGCAACTCTCTCTAGATCCCTAATTCGACGTGTAGCCTCAAACCTGCAATCCCAAAAGAATTAGATACTTAGACCTTTGTTCTAGAAACAATCTTTTTCATTTAGTAACACCTTTTTTTTTGGATGAATTAATTGGCTTCATTGATGGCATCAAGAAGATGCAAAATTTACAAAAGATAGAAGCAAAAAGATTAGCCTGTTAGCTCCAGTACAAATGATCATCTAAGGACTAAGGAGCTAACAAAGCTCAAAAAAACTATCAGGGGTATCAACCGGGGATAAGTTAACCCAACTATATAATTAATACACTTTCTTTGTTATTTATTAAAATGTGTTTTCCTGCTGGAAATGAAGTTCAAATTGCATTGTAATTCAACACACAAAATTGCAGTTTTGAACAAAGAGGAGCACAAATGAGTGAAATAGCATTTTATCATTCCAGTGAAAACCAATCAACATCACTGTCTTGGAAAGTAAGTAGACATGCACCAAGCACTAACAAGTAACAACAGTATATTTTCGTTATTCTTTTTGTCAAGAGAAAAGGAGTAAGTATACCACTAGCAACAGTTCCTAAGAAGTGCACACAGCTGTTACAGATGAAGAAGAAAAGCAAACACTTGATGGATCAGATATGTAAATAAATTAATATTGATAATCTCTGCTGATATGCACACAACAAATAGCATCTGACCTCTGGTTTAAACATACTACACCGTGAAGCCTGAGGGTATATTTGAAGAATATTCCTAAAGTTTTGAACTCTCAAATGATAGCTACTATCTGAGGTATGGAGAACCGAAAAATGCTGATTTTAGGTTAAGCATTGGAAATGATCTTGACTTTCCATCTTTGACTCATTTAAACAATTGCCTCCTTATATATTATTAAGCTCAAAATAATTTCTGCAATAAAAACACTTTTACCTTCCGAAAATCCAGTAGAATTATATTTGGTTTCAATTCAGAATAGAGATTGTAGACTATGTCATTAATAGTGCACATTTTGAAGTTTCTACTCCCAATAGTACAGCTTTAGATGTTGAACTAAGAGATGTAACTTGTAAGTGGGACCATATGAAGAAAATCGTTAGATAAGGAAAACGAAAAGTTTTAGCACTTACCCATCCATTTCTGGCATCTGAATATCCATAAAGCAGGCATCAAAATTGTGTGGTATCTGAAGTAAGGAAAGAGCAGCTTTCCCACTGTCAGCACACTCGACGTCAGCCCCAAACTTTTTGAGTGCACCAGCAGCAACCCTGCGATTTACTAGATTATCATCTACCACCAAAATTTTCTTACCACACAGTAGGCCACGGAGGGAAGATCCATTGCACATATCTTTTCCTTCTCTCTTGTTGCCAATTCCAATTAGCTGCTTAAGGCATGCAGCCATCATACTTGCTCTAAGAGGTTTCATTATCACCGCAAAACCTACGGCTTTAGCCTTTTCATCTTCAGAGTTGGTAAGATTAGTTGCCAGAAGGATCATCTTTGGTATCTTGTACACGTGTCCATTTGGTTTGATGTCTGGCAGGTGTAAATTTAAGTCAACATCTTCAGATAGCCACAACTCCTTCTCGACCAGAATCATGTCCAGCTTCCTGTCACTGAGGCAAGATAACAAATGCTTATTTCTATTTGTGCATTCAACCAAAATCAGAAATGACGCATGACATCTCTACAATGTTCTGGTTAGTTTTTTCTTCCTTTCTTGAGGAGATAGAAGCACTTTTTTTCTTTTTGGCTACTCTCCGATTAATCTGAACATCTTGCTGAGCACCCCAAAACTTATGAGGGACTGAACAAGAAAACTCTGGTGTAGTAGTGGAATTTCTAAGAGCATCACTTCAGAAATGACAGATTTTGATATGATTATACATAGAAATATCTTCCTCTATGTTGCCTTCTGCACTAAATACTTAAGGTGATAATACTTGACCAAAAAAAAAATGCAGAAATACAAGAATGAAATAAGATTAGTACATATATTTCTGAACTTAGATGAACACCTTCACTTTTATCGCTGAAGCGGAAAAGAAAATCAGACCTCAGTATTAAATGATCTTGAACCAAATGTTTATTGTTATTAATTACATGGACTCTTGAACCTCCTTTTTTCTCCTTATCTTGTCGATCAATGTAAGCACCCACTAAAAAGAACTCCATTTTCACGAAACAAGACCAGAGAGGGCTACAATGGACAAATGCATTAGCTTGAACTTTGGCCTAAGATATTAACGCTAATGGTAATATATCCTCGACAGATCTCGTGGTTAGATTAGTCAGTAATAGATGGGTGCAGTTCTGAATCACTTATCAGAGTAAAGAAAGCAAAAAGAAGTTCGCCAAGATGAATAACTTACTTGGAAACAACAGAACCATTTCTCCCAAGAGCAGCAGCTGCTTTCTTGATGCTACCGGCAACTTCTGCTCGAATACCAAGCCTCTTCAGATGGTATCCTGTTACAGCGGCTCTTACAGGCTTTCCATCAACTATAATAGCATTCAGTCCTTTAAATGAAGTAGGCAAATCATCAGAATGAGATTTTTTCAGATCACTAACAGCATATTTCTCGCATCTTAGGAGGTTAAGAGTGAAAGAAAATGTGCTTCCAATCTGGGGGCGGCTGATGAAGCCTATTTGACCACCCATCAGCTCGACGAGACACTTGCTAATGCTTAATCCAATACCAGTTCCTCCATAGTTTCTAGAGGTTGAACTGTCTGCCTGCATGAATGGTGTGAAAACTCTATCTTGTGCTTGTATAGGGATCCCAATCCCTGTATCCTCAACACTAACCATTACAGTGACATTCTGAGAGAGATCATCATTCGCCTCCTTAGTTGCAGATTTATAATACAATCCATTGTCAGCGATGGTATGCTTTAAGCTGTCCCAAGTGTTCTGGCTAGCAGCAGTTTCATAACCACTCAAGGTTTCATAAACACTTTCAGATCCTCCAGTCAAGCAGGTATTATTTTTGACACCATCTTTTGTTTGTTCAGCTAGATGAACTTGAACAAATATATGCCCTTGTTCAGTGAACTGCCAAAGAACAAGATATCTATGACCATAATGATTTAGTTGAAGACATAATTAAGAAAACAAAATTTGTGCTCACTGTAACAAGCTTAAGCTTTTAAATGAGATGGTCACATGATTCAACATGATATAAGAGGAGGCAGAGGTATTGGATTCAATTCTCGCAAGTCACCCATTATTAGGAAAAGAAATTCCACGTGTGTGGCTCATGAAAAAGATCAAAAGCACACATATTACGGGGACATGTTGGAGGCATATTTGAGAAAATAAAAAGTGCCTTCTCCCTAACAGCTCAAGCTTTTAGATGCAACGGGTCACGCTTTTCAACACAAGTTAACACAAATTGCCAAGATCTAAAATTAATCAATTCTTTATTTGATTGCAACACTAAAAAAGAAGGAATATTTGCCATCAGTTTACTTCTTTTCTATACAAAGAAGGTACGTCTTCTTTTTCTTTCACTTTCTCATTCCACCAATTAATGGAAAATTGGTAAGAGAATTCTTCATTTTGCCTCTTTTCTAGCTTCCCTTCCTTTCTTTCTACCTTCTAGTTTCCAACGTAATGCAAAGATACTAGAGCTTATGGTCCAGGGATGAGGAGATAGCCTGTTTTACTTACTTTGACCGAATTGCCCACCAGATTTGTTATGACTTGTCTGAATCTTCCTGGATCACCCATAACAATTCCAGGCACTTTATCAGAAACAAAGACAGCCAACTTCAGTTCATACATCGTGTAGTTTCAGGAGGAAGCACCAGCAGCAATTAAAATCCACAGGCAACGGATTGCCAAAGCGAAAAAGACAGAAGAAGAGCAAGAAATTAGTACTTGAAGACATAGTGGCTCAAATTATTTGCATAAACCTATGGACAACAACTAGTTTGTTTATAAGAATAAATGACATTATGAATTAGCAAGGACCAACCTCAACACCTTTGCGCCTTGACTCATCAGAAAATAAAGAGAGTACATCATCTAGTATTGAGCGAAGATCAAATGGAACTGCCTCAAGTTCTAACTTGCCAGCTTCAATTTTGGCCCGATCAAGCACTTCATTTATCAGTGTTATTAGTGACTTTCCACAAGCTTGAGCAGTTTGAGCATAATCTCTTTGAGTTGAACGGAGATCTGTGTCTAGAAGTAGAGCAAGCATTCCTGAAATCACAATCAAACAGAAGATATTTAAGAGGTAAATAGTGTAATTCGCTAATGTTCTGTTCAGATAATGTTGCAACTAAAATCAAGAAATAGCTCCTTACCGAGGATTCCATTCATAGGAGTTCGTATTTCATGTGAAACAGTAGCCAGGAACTGGGTATTTCAAAAGAGAAAATGCATGTCAATGTCTCAAGATCAATGAAATGAAATAAAGAATGCCAACTTGGACAAGGCGCTAAAAACCTGGGATTTGGCAACATCAGCCGCTTCAGCTTGAACCTTTAGCTCTTGCATTTTATGAAAGTCATCCTCTACTTTATTTATGTGGCTAGCAGATTTGTACCCCGTGTAGCCAATTAAGACGAAGATCGTAAAAATAAAAATTGCAGTGGTCACTGCACCCCGAGATATAGGAGCATCATGAAGATACCTGCAAAGGCACAAACATATCAAGGATCCATGTGAAGTTCAATTTTTCTTACATGGAGCAATTGCTACCAAGTCAAGGAAGGATGAGCACTTACCTACAAATCATCTCATGCTTACGAAATGGATCACCGAAGTCAAGCTTGCTCACATGTTTTAGTGAGGCATCACCTTTTGGGTTCTGGTGTCCGTACATTATTAAAGAATCAGAAGAGTTTGTAACATCATAGACATTTACAATAATTGGATGATTAGCAGCAAGTTGCCCAAGTAGACTCTCAACGAGAGACTCAACATCAAAGGCTCCACCAAGGTACCTGCATTGAGTTGAGTGTGATAGCTTCAATTTCAGAGATGCTAGAGACAAAGAATTAGAAGACAAGCAGGGGTCTGACAACAAGTGTTCATTATCATGAGAGGTGCTAAAACAGCAGAAATAACTAAGGCCAACTTTTATTCAACAAACATTAGATTCCTTTAATAATGTAGTTCAATATAACACGAGAATACCCAATACAGCAGTAGCTGATAGTATAGGAACAAAGAAAGATCCATTGAGAAGAAGTTTATAAGCTGAAAAACATATACATATGCTATAGTTTCTTCGCTAAATTAGATATGTTACGGAAAAGAAAACCTAAGAATTGAAAAGAAATAGTCAGCAATAAGTGCAGCCTGACAAGATTAGTAACTAAGAATTTCACTTTGTTACTAATATGAAACTTGACACTAGTTATAATCGCTTGCTTTAGACCAGAAGTGGCAAAAGTCTGTTTCTTAAACTCCGTCCCAATCAAATGCTGTAACATAAATTGGGACGGAGAGAGTGTCAAATTGCAACAGAATCAGCACAATTCTCACCCCATCACCTAGTAATTGACCCAAAATATATCTTCAAGTACTATGCGCTTAAACAAATGCAATTAAAGAACAACTACTTGCCAGCAATCTTAAGAGACCCTAGGAATAGAATAAATCATCCCTTTTATGTAGTCACCTTTACATCGTTAAAACTAGAATAAAGCTAGATATATAGATATATTTACATTAGTGGGCCAGTTAGAGCGAGAAGCGGAAGAAACTAAATGCACTAAGCTTAAGACTAAAGACGATGAGTCACACTAGGCGGACCGATTTGAACATGCAAACTGAATGAAAGTATTTTTTCTTACTGAAAACGAAGCGGACATCTCAATACCATTGAGCGAGCTAGTAAAATATCCAACCAGAAAGTGCCCCTGACACAAGCTTACCCTGCAGTGGCTTCAACCCTTTCCTGCTCCGTTGGATTCGGCGGAAGCTTGGATTTGTAAACAGGGAATGTCAAAACAACACCAAGGTGATGAGAACCAAGAAGCCGGAAGGGGTTCGTCAAAACTGCTTTTCCACTGGCCCTGGCTCTCAAAATGTTCTCACGGTCCTCCTGAATGAACCAGCAAAAGAACAGGCCAATACAATAAGCTAGACGAACCAACAAAAAGTTGAAATCCAAATAACTTTTGAAACTAATTCATTACCTCTCCTGACATCATGTCAAGTGATTCTATGTACGAAACAGTTTCTTGAGAAAATATAACTGGAGAATACTCATCTCTGATAGGGGAAGGCTCTCTTTCCATTGTTCTAATAGTCCATCCATGTTCTCTCTCAAACTCTTCCCTCTCTGAATTTAATACTCTCTCTGCATATGCCACTCCACTTAACAGTGGCCTCTCAAAGGCTGTTCTAGCAGTGTACTCAGCAAAAGTTTTCTGCATTGTTTGTCAAAGGGTTGAGCTAAACAACAAAAATCCATATGCAGCAAAAGATAATCAAAAAACACTTATCACAGTTGCAAAAAAGACAACCATATTGCTATAGACTTAATACAAGTAGATAAATGCAATGCATCAGCTAACCAAAAATTTAATCTTCAGATGAGGCAATTCACAAAATTCAACAGATATATAAAAACAAAAAAACAAAAAAACAAAAAAAAAAACATTTTTACTCCAGAATGAGAAATTAAGACTACTAAAAGGGCAGCCGCACAAATCATCCCTCATTCACTGGGAAGTGCCGCACCCAAAAAGGTGTGGTGTACATAGTCTACCCTGATTTAAGCATTAGTGTTGATTCCACGGCCTGAACCCGTGACCTAGAGAAAGTAAGACTACAGAGGAGTACAAACCTGATCAAGTGCTGAAGGGTTCTTCTCATAATGGAAAGTAGAGACAAGAATGGCAAGGGCATGCACATGGTTCACACTAACACTGAATTGATCTTGTAACATTCTAGCCCTTTGATCACACATACTCACAAGCCCTTCTTTTCTTTTCTCCTTCTGATTAGCATCCATATAAAAGTATACTCCAATGCTAACGAAAGTACAGAAAATAATCCAAAGAGCAAACATCTTTGGAAGCAAATACTGAGAAGGAACAAATCTATGCTTTCTCTTTGAGTTAAATTGCTCATTCACCTTCACAGCTACCATATGATGGCTTTGCATTTTCTCACCCATCACTACTAACACTTCTCACTATTCTTCTTGTACTTCAAAACTTTTCCCTATTCATCTACTAGTCAACATACACAAAGAACCAAGAGGAACCTATATATATATACAAAGTGAGCTAAAAATCATTGCTTTCTGCAAAAGGACAAGCAGTTTTTTTGAGCTTTCACTTTTTGAACAATAAAAAGATTAAAGAAAGCAATTTTACATTACAAAATGTGGTAAAGATCATTGATTTGTGTGATCAAATTATTGTAAAAGGGAAAGAACCCCACTAAAGAAAATGAACAAACAAATCATTTCACCCACCCCCTACTAATAACACCACCCCTCAAACATGAAGATAGAAAGAAGAGAAACCCAAGAAAAAGAATGAATCTTTCCCTTTTTCTCATTCTTTACATAATAATTCCCTTCATGGGAACAGGCATGGCTTTGCTGCAGACCTTAAAAATCCCAAATTCCAAGAACTCTCACTGTGTCTGTTTTTTTACTTCAAATATAATAACAACGATACACTCAGTATAATTTTACAAGTGGGGTCTGAAAAAAATGAGGTGTACGCAGAGTATACTGCTGCTACCTCCAATGAAGTAAAGAGACTGTTTTCGATAGACGCTCGAATTAAGAAAAATATGAAAACAAGTTTGGGACAGATTGTTTTGAATAACCAATCTAATCATGTTCTCTTTTTTTCTCTGCAAGCGTGGAGTTAATTAAGTTAAAGAATCCAGACAAAGAAGCATGTTCACTGTTTTCTCTTACATTATAAAAATATTTATTACAGTCCCAATACTGAACTCAAAGAAACCAAGAAAGTTGTAGTAAGACCAGCTAAGCACAAATATACAAACAAAATGAATCAAAGACAGAGAAAGAGGAGTTTAGAAGACCATTTTATTAAAACGGATTATATGTCTTACTACTCAGGTAATTGAAGTTAATTTATGGATGCGGCCCTTCTCCGACTTCAGTGTGAATGCGGGATGGTTTGTGCACCGAACTGTTATTTTAGTTTCTTTTAAGTATAAATCGAGACATTTTGTAATTACTACATGTACCAATAAATTGTCATGCGTCGTCGACTCTAATTTATAGGTCATAGTTTCTACAAAGTTTAAAAAAGAAATGATTTTTTAAAAAAAAATTAGTATAAATAAATCATAAATAATTGTGTGACTATAAATTGTCTCACTAAAGATAAAGTTGAAGTTTGAAATCAAATTATTTTTTAAATTTAAAAATTATATAATTATTTTTTAAATGGACTAATAAGAAAACTATGTGTTCTTTTCTAGAAACCAGGCGGATGGAAATGTGCCATTAAACATTAATGTTTATTACATGCTATTGTCTATGTAAATAATTTGTTTTAATTGCATACTATTCTTAGTTAAATACATAGATTCCAAGAAAATGTAAGTTTGCTAACCATCGAGGATTGGGTGGGATAGATAGAATTAAAGATTTTGGATTTGATTTATGGAAATGAAAATAATTCGAATAGGCAGTGTTTCAGCAAGAAATGTACCTTACGTGAAACAAATTCTAATTAATCAGAGTTCAAGTGAGTACTAGACACGTGTGAAATCAAAAAGACAGTGGCAAATTTGCTAAGTTATCAACTTTACTAGTAACTAAAAGCAGTTACTGTAGTTGACATTTCAATAACAGGATAATATAACATAATTTTACACTATTATAATACAAATTTTAATCCCTAAATAAATATAAAAAAAAAAACCAACAGGTTCTTGGATACAATGCACTTAAGCTCTTAGACATATTGTTAAATGTTAATGTTGATTTGGAAGTATCTTTGTGAACACAAGTAAGTTTTCATACTTCTCTTCTCCTGCTGCCAAACATTTTGTTTAAACAATTTCTGTAGGTGAGCAATAATATAATAAAATGTTGAAAGATATATTATTTTCTTTACTTTTTAAACCACTTGATGGAATTTGAGGATTTTTGCAGATATGTTTGTCCCACTACCATCCAGTACCTTACATTATTTCTCTTTCCATCTTTAATTGTTTTAGTAAGATCCAATCTTTTGGCAATCCTAGTTATGTATCTGTTTCTGTCTCTTAGACTTTGCTTCTCCACATGGGTCTACGGTTTCTTCAACTTTTATTATTATTCTGATAGAAAGAATGTGAGCATATCAGCATAATTTTCTCAAATTGTTTTGAGACATTTGCACTCTAGAGTGTAATAAAACACCAGGAATAAGTTAGAGTTTGAGACTTGAGAGAACAAATACGTTGAAATCAAAGACTACTTTTTTACTTTCTTTTTTGCCATAATGGCCTCTCTGGCACAAATTCCAATTAGTCCAAGTGAAATTTGGAAACTGAATGATTACACCACTAAAAGAAAAAAAAAAAACACTTTTTGTTTAATTACTCTTTTTTTCTGAGAAAGAAAAAGTTGAGGAAAAATGTAAAGGTACCCAAAAGAAAACTAAAAATCGCTTTCAGATATCTTTGAGAAAATGACTCGTGACAAGGAGCAGATCTTATTCTTGTATAAATACGTCAATGTCAAAGTGTTTTTGACCTAAGTTAATATGGAAAAACGTCACTCATACACGAGTGTCAATAGTTGCAAGAAATTACACCAGGAAGGCTATGTGTGCCAATCATTTAGGATTTAGCCATTTTATCAAATCTATTTTCAAGCGTACCCACTTACTTTCAGTCATATAATTGAAGCTATGTATTCAATTTCAAATCATGATGTAATGTTCACTCAACTTAGATTTTTAGGTTTGAAATAAGAAAGATTTAGACAAAAGATGTGAAGATGGGCTCAATTTCAAACCAACCATTATATTTCAATTTCATATAAAAAAGAACTAAAGTCAGCTTAATGAGGACTAAACTTCAACACCAATGATCTTAAGATAAGCAATTTTCGTTTGAGTGGCCAGCCCTTGCAAAGGGGTGACTAGAATGAATTGCAAAAATATGCTACCGGAAGCAATGGTTTGCCAAATTGCCCTCACTAATAGATGTCTAGCAAAAATGCCCTCATTAGTTTAATGAAACTTTTTTCGGACCGAAATACCCCTACAAACTAATAAAAAGACACGCACAGTCCATCCCCTTCCTTTTCACTATTCACGCGATCACAACAACCCTAAAGACCAATTCCTTTCAGAGATTGCTCCGTTGAAGCAAAGGTTCACTGTAAGATTTCTTCAAATTGCTATTGAATTTTACTAACAATTTAATTAATTTCTTTATAATTTCATTTATATTATGCTTAACTTCGGTTAAAATTCTATATAAACCAAACGAGATATGGTTTTTATTCATAATAATCAAAAAACACATGACATTAGATTGATTATAGTATTTATAATATGCAGTTTTATAAAAAATAATTAATCTGTATTAATTGCAGAAAGTGTATGAATTCTCTACCAGTTTTGCCTATTGTCAAGACTTTAAACACATTTGATATGTGGACTTGCAGAGAAAGTCTCTAAAAGTCTTGGCAATAGCCAAGACTTCAAGCTCTGCTGCAATTAGCATATGACACAGACTTTTAGTTATTGCCAAGACTTTAAGCCCTGTTGCAAGGGTAAACTTCTCTGTAACTCTTGGCTTATTGCCAAGAGTTTAAGCTCTGTTGCAAGTGGAAACTTGTAGAGACTTCTTGGCTATTGCCAAGACTTTAAGCCATGTTGCAATGGGGAACTTGCAGATAAAGTCTTTACAAGGCTTGGCTATTGCCAAGAGTTGTAGCTTCTGGTGATATGGGCATCTTGGAGAGACTTCTTGGCTATTGCAAAGACTTTAACCCTTTTTGCAATGACCAACTTGCAAATAAAGTTTGTGCAAGTCTTGGCTATTGCTAAGAGTTGCAGCTTTAGTGCAATGGGCACCTTGGAGAGACTTCTTGGCTATTGCCAAGACTTTAAGCCCTGTTGCAATGGGAAACTTGCATATAAAATCTCTGCAAGTCTTGGCTATTGCCAAGAGTTGCAGCTCTGGTTCAATGGGCACCTTGGAGAGACTTCTTGGCTATTGTCAAGACTTTAAGCCCTGTTGCAATGATCAACTTGCAGATAAAGTCTCTGCAAATCTTGGCTATTCCCAAGAGTTGCAGCTCTGGTGCAATGGGCACTTTGGGGAGACTTCTTGGCTATTGCCAAAACTTTAAGCCCTGTTGCAATGACCAACTTGCAGATAAAGTCTTTGCAAGTCTTGGCCATGCCCAAGACTTTTACCTCAAGTCCAACAGAAAGGGCAACACTTTTACCCGGCATTCGCTTCCAATATACCATGATCCTGCTTCTATCTATGCGATCTGTGTACGAAAATCTAAGCATATCATTTGTATTGATTATGTGCAGGATTAGTACTATGGAAACACATTGCATTTGCATAGCTTATAATGGGGAATGAGATTCGTTGAACCCTCCCGAAAAAATGCATAACAAGTATGCATCGGGATTCGATTTTAACAAAATGGAGACTCCAAAGGGCTTTCTTTGGAGTCGCCACCTAATTTAAGGATTATTAGGAACCTAAGTTAACTAAAGAATGCAATTTTATCCTTTATTTAAAAGGAAAATAATTCAGAGATTCTTAGGTAAGTGGTTCTATTAAATTCGAAAAAAGGTCCCTTGCGGGAGCACTTTCGAAAATCCGCTAAAAGCGGTTAATCCGGCGATTTTCATGAATTTTACTTAAAGATAATTAATTTAGGATAAATTTTAAATAAAGATAAATAGATAATGAATAATATAATATAAATAAGATAAGGTTTGATTATGCCAATACTAAAATAACTAAACAACAAAACTTGAGATTAATTAAATGAATAATGAGATAATGGTTGGTTGCTTAATTAATTAAATAAATAAAGGCTAAATAAAATAAATGATTAAAATAAATGATTAGATAAATAATGACAATTGATTAATTAATCGGTTGGATAGATAAATAATGAATAGATAATAACTTAGTTTAATAGATAAATATTTATATGAATTCAATTAAAAAATAATAATAATTTATTAAATAAATAATAAGTGAATAAATAAATAATTATAATTGATTAAACAGATAAGAAATTAACTAAAGTTAAATAATTAAATAAATGAATAAATTAACAAAAATAAATACCACTTAAATAATTTAATTAATGAGTACGTAAATAGTAGATGGATAAATAATTAATTTAAATATAAATAATGAATAAATGAATACAATTTTAATTTTTGATTTCCTTTGCACTCGATAGTTAATCAAATATTCCTACTATCTTAAACTAATTGGCGAGTCCCAAAGAAACGGGATAAACAATTGTATAATCAATTCTAAACATGCGATAAGATGGCCATTTAAATTTATGTCATGTGGTCTAATAGAATAACTAAAGATTGAGGTCTACTTAAATTCTCATAATAGTTATTAAATAATCAAATAATAGAAACAATATACGAACGGCACCGTCAACTTTCATATCGGCACGTTCTTAATTAACTTCTAGTCTAAAAATAAAACAAACAAAATCTCCATCAAATGGTTATTGCTTCATTAAAGATTCTCCACTTCACTTTGTGCAAGCAAAAGGTACTATAGGTTAAATTTGTGAAGACAGTAGTAGAACTTTATGTTTTGCAAATGTTGGAAATTGGATTCGGGTCACCCATGTGGGTCAACCCGTATCCACGTCCAAATAAATAATAAGTTATATATTTGTTATATTTATTATTTTAAGAAGGAAAAGACACAACTGTTAGGAAGAGTCCTTAACAGTTGTGTCAATTAGTAACAATAAAAGCAACTTCTTTCTCTGCATAAGTAGATTGTCTCTCTTCAGAAGAACGCTGCCTTCTTCTCTTCTCAAATAGAGAAAGTTTTTCCTTCTTCTCTCACATTCCAAAAGTTCGTGTGGAAGACTCTTGTGAAGATTTCTTCTCCGAATAATGCTGGAACAGTCTTCTGTAACAGGTACGACCATAGACTGTGACTATTATATGGTGTAGTTCGTGTCTTATATGCATGTGATTACACTATGACTAGTGAAACAAATACGGATAGACCCTAGGCAAATTATATGTATGTTCATGGATTGTGTATAATCCTTCATTGGTATCAGAGCCAGGTTATTTGTTTCCTAGTCTTGATTGTTCTTCCATGCCGTATGTATAAAGTCCATATACTGTAGTAGTTTTACCTTATTTGGGGTTTTTGTGTGAACGCCTACTTTGGAGTGAAGTTTCTGTTATTTGTTGAAACGCTTGCCCTGTAGAAAAAATTATTTGGTATTATAACACCTTTACTACTACTCCTGCGAATTGCTAATTGGCAAAGGAGACCTTGTCCCAGTAGGCACATGTGTATTGACGTCCATTCTTTCACGGAACTTGTATTTTCTAAAGTTTGTCTTATTTGATAAAATTGGAATCGGGATGAAAAGTCGACAAACATAGTCAGGAATACCTTATTGGTTTCTAAGTACCTTTGCAACGGTATGGCTGTGTGCATGCCAATATTTTTTAGCAAATAATTGTGAATTCCTAAACTACATCAAAGAAGGCTGTTTTTTCTGGAATTTTTTTTTTGTGTTTTTGAGACACTTTTTGGCCTAAGGTGTGTCATCTCATTACTTGTCCATCTCCAGATCTAGACACTTATGGTTGTATTGCTTATTTACTAGTAGAAATAAGTATTGAAACAAAGTCAATCCAAAATAATGGCAACTTTTGGTGTTGTCTTGGGTGCAGATAACTGTGTTAATATTTATAAAATTAGATCTTTTTCTACTTGTTTTAAATATTAAGAACTTAAGAAGAGAACCAAATTGGGAGAGATTCAAATGATGGAAAATATGCCTAGGGCATTCAGATGGCACTCAATATGACAGCAAAATTGTTAGGTCACTGTGATGGCTCATAATTAAATGGCCATGGTATATTTTGCGGTATTTTTCTCTGTATTGAGAATTATTAGTTAATTCTCATATGAAAGTTAGAAGTTATGCGTGCATTACTAAAGATTTGTGGTGAGTCCTATTTTTGTATGTGTTACAAAATAAAATTACCATGTCAAAATGTGTTGATGATCTAGAGTGAAATAGTGCAATTCTCTTAAGTTGCTACTCGGCAGATGATGTCAAACGATTGGTGTTATTTTTCTATTGGTTTTTTTCATGAGAACCCAATTTTCTCCAATGGTCCTGAATGTTATGACCTTTGGAAGAAGATTTTGGTAAATTTTATTGGAGATATTCTTTTATATATGTTACAAGAGGATTATTTAATAAGATTAAAGCAATCACATAAAGTTTTTTGTAAAACTTTATGTCTTTGATATATACATACGTGTATATAAAAGAATTGGGGATTTTTTTTTCCTTGAGGATTGAAGCAAAGCAACAAGAAATTGCATTACTTAGACCATCGAATTGTTATAATGAGATTCATGGGTGGATCTTCAAAGTTGTGTCATCTCCAGTTTTGTCCTTTTGTCAAGTGTTTTCTGATGAACTTAAATTTGAATTTAAAGTGTCTTTGGATAATCAAAAAACTTACTCATAAAGAGTTGTTTTTTTCGTTCGTCTGTTTCTATGAAGAAAAAAAACTTGACGATACAAGAGCAAAAGTGGGAGTTGCCGTTTTCATTTCTCGTCCTACATGTCAGAAACAATGAAGGATCTATGTGGTTCTCTATGTTTCTGAAAATGAATCAAATGAAGTTTTGTTTCATGTAAAAGTTAATTTAGTTCTCTCCCTGATGCAAAGGCCTCCATGGTGGAGTATGAGTAGTTACTCTATTAAAGTGAGATTGCAGTAAAGTGTACTGTTAGTAATAGGAGAATGAATCTTAATTCTAAGGCCTATTATTAAATCTCACAAGTAAAAGTTTTCCTTAGTAAAGCTTTACTGTCACAAACTTTATGTGCATGAGTGCATATATTTCAAACATTTATACATGTGTGTATATGTATATTTGTAGTGGTATGAAACTCTATTCGTTTTGCAGAAAAAGATATGTCATGATGCATTTGATTAGTGCAATTGTTTATGTGACGACATTATATTTGAGTATGTGTACTCATATGAATTGTAGAATTAATTCTTATTCTATTATTTTTGTTGATAATTTCTATATCTGTTGTGGAATTTGTGTTTATTTAGTCTTGAATTTAAGTGATTTAAGACTAGTATTTCTTAAATAATTGATTATATTAGATTTATGGAACATTAGATTTTGAATGATGATTGGGAACATAGTGAACTTTCGATTTCAAATCTAATATGAAATAAATTTTAACATAGTCGAATTATTTTAAGGACCAGTAGGTATATGAATTTTAGGCTCTAAGAAAGTACATAGTTGTCTCCCTGAGTTTATACTAGTCTATATCAATATGTCAACTGCTACTAGAATATTGTCCAAAGCTTAACAAAAGTGTTAATGCTGACAAATAAAATTCAGTATCTCCTAAAAGAGCGAGAGACTCTTGAGACTTTAGATATGTTTGTGACGTCTCCTGAAAGTGAAATTACATTCCATTGTAGCTAATACACTATGACATATGTAATTCAAATTATGAAATTATTTTAAACCAGTTACTTATATTCCATATAAGTTATGGATAGATGAAAATCCAATTATTTCTTGCTATTGGGTTTGTGCTACTTTTGTACATAAACTTTTTTCCCACATGGAAACTTAGCTCCAAGGGGAAGGACTTGTATCTTTTTGTGATACTATTTCAGTTCAACGTTTATATGTTCATATGTGAACTAGATTGTGGCACTGTAACTGAATTTGGATTACATGATGTTACATATTTATTAGCAAATATTTTCCTAAGTAGGGCGAGATAAGTCAAGACTTGTCTCTTTCATATAAAACTGTGGACCAAATTGCTTCCGCTAATGACAGTTAAATGAATTTGAGTAAGAGTTTCTTTGGTGATAATGGATCTGTTCCGATTAGCACCAAGATGACTAAAAGAATTCATTTATATTGTTGGTCCCAGTGGGAGTAACTATCAATTGGTAAATCAATTTTATCAATCTCAACCTCGACGAATGAGTCGTCTTTGTATTCCCTATTGTCGATTTGAGATCGAAGGGGAAGCATATATAGTTACTCCACAAGATGACTAAGAGCTACGAAAGATAAATGAGGCTCTAAAATACCCTACTAAGGATAAGTACCTGGAACAATGGAACATGAAATGGAGTAGTGAAATCAAACCAAGAGTTGAAATTGGTTGATCTACTTATGGGTCATAGAGCCATTTGGAACAAATGGGTTCTCAGAATACGCCTAAGACCTAATGTAGAAAAATTATTGGTGAATTGTTGAAATTCAGGATCGTTCAAAGGGATTGTAATCTCTTTAGAGAAATCTTATATTAAGAAATTTTCTTGAACGATTTATTATGCAATAGTGCAAACCCGTTAATACTCCTCTTTCTAGAGCCTGAAGGGTTAAGTGGGAGGATGTATCCTCATGAACCCATAGGTATATGATTTGGCTCATGATGGCTGAAATCTATTATTCAGCTATGGGATATCAATCTGACTTGTAAACGGAATACTGCAAAGCAGTTAAAAGGATACAAAGGTATCTCAAACGCACAGTTGTTTATTCCTTGTGTTGTCAAGGAAATGATCGGCAATTAAAAGGCTATATTTATGATGATTGAGAAGGAAGTTTAGATGAGAGAATATCTAAATATGAGTATGTCCTTCTTTGCTAAACAATAGCGATGCATATATTGTTTGTGTAGCAAGAAACAATCATCAGCCTTATTTATAAAGTAAACTGAATTTCTAGCGCTTTCAGCAACTGTGCAGAGCTGTTTGGCTTAAATGTCTTTATGATAAATTTGGGTGTGTTGGATAGCGTGCTATTGAATTAGTGACAATCAAGTATGATAGTCAAGTCTCTATAGCTTACACAAAAGTCCCATGTATCATTATAAGACAAACCATATTGATATAAGTATAATTTTCTTATAGACATAGTTGTACATAAAAAAAAAAAGTGAACATGAAATGCATCTCGACGCATATAATGAAACCCATAGCATTTGGTGCTTATGAATGATATGTGAGGTCATTGGGTTTGCGTAGATGTTGATGTATTTATATTTAAATTTTCCCAAACATGTTCACATAAAACTGCATTATTAGAGTTAATATAGTTGAAGCCTAAATTGTTTATGGTTGGTTCATATACATAGAATGATTTTATATTTAGGACATAAATTAGAAGTATGTCAAACAGACAAAATGGTTGGCCTATTCACACAGGCAACCGCCTCTATTTTCTAGGTAACTAATAGGGATGAGACAATTATAAACTTATTGTTATCCGAGGTGATAATGATAGAGAGCTTGAAGTTGAAGTTTATAATAAAAATGTCGCTTATTTTTTTAGTTAATCATATTTGATTAAATGAGTCTGTCTTAATGCCAGATGTGAGTTCTGAAGGATAAAATGTATGAGTAGATTTGTGAACTCAAAGTTAGACATAGGTTGTCTGAACTATCATCTGCACAGTATTTAATTTACGAAAGAAATACGCTCCACGGGAAAGGAGTCAATACTGTGATACGTGATTCATACCACGTATGCACAAAGTGACCTATGGGCGATACAAGTTTAATCTCTACTTGCTTATCGTGTGAAGCCCTGAAAATTATAAGTAATTTTATTTCTTTTATACCCTCATGACTTTGATCAGTTTCTCGAGATTCAATTTGGTGATTGCTATTTTAGGGTGTTGCCAAGAGATCATGGATGATTCGGTCTGGCGGAACATTTCTAGAAAAGCAAATCAGATTGAGATTAAGAGAATCATGAGATGAGGAAGATTATTGGATATTATCACATTAATTGTGTTCATTGATCGATCCTTTATGTTTGTCTTTAGGACAAGAACATAATGATGAACTCAAAATAATACAAAGAGATTATGAGAGATATGAATGTGATAAATGATCTAGGGTACTGCATACTACAATCTACTCCAAGGTTCCGTTAATCGAGATGCTATATATTCCTAACAGATGTATAGCAGCTAAGCTCTCGAAGTATGCACTGGTCACACGGTCTAGTCGTTATGTATGGATGTTACAGATTGGGAATGAGAGTTGACCCACTATGTGTGAGTGAGAGATGTTGGAAATTGGATTCGGGTCACCCATGTGGGTCAACCCGTATCCACGTCCAAATAAATAATAAGTTATATATTTGTTATATTTATTATTTTAAGAAGGAAAAGACACAACTGTTAGGAAGAGTCCTTAACAGTTGTGTCAATTAGTAACAATAAAAGCAACGTTCTTTCTCTTCATAAGTAGATTGTCTCTCTTCAGAAGAACGCTGCCTTCTTCTCTTCTCAAATAGAGAAAGTTTTTCCTTCTTCTCTCACATTCCAAAAGTTCGTGTGGAAGACTCTTGTGAAGATTTCTTCTCCGAATAATGCTGGAACAGTCTTCTGTAACAGGTACGACCATAGACTGTGACTATTATATGGTGTAGTTCGTGTCTTATATGCATGTGATTACACTATGACTAGTGAAACAAATACGGATAGACCCTGGGCAAATTATATGTTCATGGATTGTGTATAATTCTTCAGCAAAGATACTACATGTCCAATAATCGAATTCCGAAAAGCATTCAACATGAAAAAGAATAAAAACAAAATGTGGCATTAACTTTGGTTTTAAATTTAGAAAAAAAAAGTGGCATTAACTTTGCCGTTAGTATATTATTTTCATTGTTTGATTATTTATAATTATAAGAATTTAAGTAGATCTCAATCTTTAATTATTTTATAGGTTACATGACATGAATCTAAAGAACCATTTGATATCACTTGACACAGTACTACTTGACTGAATCTCCACCCTATAATTTCAAATTGAAGTTGGATTAATTATTTCCACATTTGGTTGAACCAAATATCTATGAAAATATTTTTCTCCCTTTATTAGTGAAATTGACTTCCTTTGAAAATCCAACAAACCTCATTTTTCAAGCCCATAATATAGCTAGACACTTATCTCTCTGCATTCTCTTCTCCCCCTCCCCTTCCCCCGTAATTACTTGTGGGGCCGTCTTATTTATAGCTATGAGATCAAAATCCAGCCAAAACACTAGGGAGCCGTTTGGACATAGAAAAGTTTCCCTTTTCCTAAAACATTCTTTGAAACTATTGTTTGGATTATAAAATGTTATCAAAATTATGTAAGATTATTTTTTTTCTAAGTTTAGAGTTTAGGTTTATGGTGCGCCATATCTACAAAGAAATAGATGAGTAGATTGCCTAGCAGGACACTCATGCCAATATTGATTGCTCTATCGAGTGGAACACCTGGTAGATCATTTGGGAAAACATCTGAAAAATCACTTACAACCTGCATGGACTCAAGAGTCACCGCCTCAACTTTTGTATCAACAATGTAGGGAGGACAGGCTTAGCTTAGCATCATATTTTAATCATCTTTGTTATCTTAAGATGAGAAATATTAAACAGCCACAAGCGCACCTGCTTCTCCGGAACTCAAATTCCTCTCCAATTTTGCATGACAATCGAGCACTGCATGATAGGAGGATAGTCAATTTAGACTTATATTTATCACGTCCAAGTTTATCACCTCTTGAAGTGTCATAATGTTGTTAGTGTTTATGCCTAAAATTGTACGTATAGGTTAAACAATTAATTATAGTTAGGGTCACAAGCAATACAGTAATTACGATAAAAAAGTATGTAAACGTAATGAAGACAATAATAAGTAAACAAGACGAAATAAGCAAGAAAAGATAGAATAATTCTTATTCCTTGAGAATAGCCGAATTCTGTGGTGAATCGTCCTTATGTACAATACAATGTAAGGATGGGTATTTATAGTAGAGATACCCAGTCCTAAATAAGGTAAAATACAAAGATTAATAAGGTTATGGGCCTATAACTCAAAGCGGTGGAATATACTAAACTCTAACTAGGAGACTGTAAACCCTAGGCGGCACACTACTAGAAATTAGGTGTTTTTCGACCATCAAAACGGTCGCATGTCGGTCGGCTAGCCGACTGACATCCGATCGAAAGTGGTGGTCGAATAACTGCTGGTCAGAACACTCTATCCGACCGACGCAGTCGGACACTTCGACCACCAAACGGTCGTACAGAAGTCGGTCGCGTGTTCTTGATTCCTCAATTTCTGGAAAACTGTCCGACCGCGTCGGTCGGACTTAGCAATTTCTGGAAAAAAATTAACCCAATTTTTCAACTGAATCGGTCGAAAATCTAGGTATAACCTGCAAGATAAATGCTGTAATTAGAGCTCATCCACCTGTAAATGCAATAAATCCAGCAACCAATAGACAAAAGGCTTCTACAAGTCTTAATTTTTTCTAAACAAGGCTTATTACCTTTAAACGAAAAGTCTAAGTGAAATAATTAACATCAACACTTGATAACGATGAAGTTTAAATAAATTGATATACAGATTAAATTGCAAATTTAAAAAAATAATTTATTGTGAAACACTACCAATTTGAAAAATATTAAGTAATTGTACAATTTAAAAGTATTATAAGCCATGTTCACATTTGGCTATTACTTTTATATTACTAACTAATTTGTATTCCAGGATTATTGTTTAGTAATTAATAACATTTCTCATTTGCAACTTATATCTATTTCTTTGAAATGATAAAACTATTTACTTATCTGTAATGTGTTGGAGCAATTTAAAATCCAATATTTCAAGAATCAAATGAAATAGAATCAAAGATTACAAAATGGATATTTACAAATTATTTATTTCATTCGAATCAATTTACGAAATAAGATATTTTAAGTTGTTTAGCTACTATATTACTTATAGAATGTCTATTAAATTATAATAAAATAATTCATACATTACTAATCACTCCATAAAATATTCATATTACTAATTATTACGGCTTAACTTATTTTCTAAAACCAAACAACCCTTCAAATTCTTAATATATCCATCATTGTATCTATGTACAACTATATAAATTTTCATATACAATAATGGAGTAATTCATTTCATTATTATCTATAAAAAATAAGTATAAAACAAGTAAGATCAAGCATAAAAATATTTTTATCTATTCTACCAATAGTAGAAGAAATATCATATCAACTTCAACCCACAATTCAAAACTAATCCTAACTTTGTTTTGCTTTTCTTTGGCTACACTAAGCTTGACCAAGAATACTAGTTCAACCAAAAATTTTCATGTCCAACCCAACTACTAACCAAAAGGCATCAAGACTGTTTGTTTTTTCAAAGTCCATTAGTGGTATTACTAAACCCCATAAAAAATAACCTTAAAATAGTCATACTTAATAATTTTCAATTGTCATATTCTAGTTCTAAGTCTAACACTTATTTTTTATTCACTAGACTAGATTGTCATACAAATCTTGGTTGGTTTTCCTATTATGTCTTTGTTGCTCACCACTTGTTTGATGAAATGCCTCAAAGAATCTAACTACCACACAACACTACACACCAACAATTCTTTCTCAAAGCAATACAACAACAACAACAACACTACACTATACACCATTAACATCATTCAACAACAACAATAACAACACTACTACACACCATATAAAAAGAAAAAATGAAAATCATATAAAAAGAAAAAAAAAGTACCCGCCGGAACTAGCGTCGCCGGTGGCCAGGCAGTCTCGATCTGCAAGAAAAATGGGAATTTTTTTTGGGGATTAGGGTTTACAATTTGAAGGAAAAAAAAAAATGAAAAATTGGGGGTTAGGGTTTATGATTGGATAACTTACCAAGTTAGATGGAGGGTGGATTGGGAAATTCGAAATGGGGGTGGGCAGATTTATGGAGAAATTAGGGGTGGGCGGATTTATGGAGAGAGGGAAAGAAAAGAAGGAAGAAAAAGAAAAGAAGGAGAGAGGGAAAGAAAAGAACTTATGCCCCTTTTTTGTTTCTTGGTGTCCGACCGCTGCGGTCGGATACATTAGAAAAAACAATATTTAATTGTCATCCAACCGCTGCGGTCGGATGATTTAAAAAAAATTATATAAAGTAAATGAAATGACCGACCGCGGCAGTCGGATAGAGAAGTTCGACCGACTTTCGATCTGAAAATGTCGGTCTGAAAATACATGATTTTTAATAGTGGCGGGATGTATACCCTGCGTCCTGTGGTCGTGCCGCCTAAACGGTTGTTGGCTTCAGGAGCAGGGGTGTATCCTCTGTGCCCGGTGACTTGTAAGATAAGTCTAGTCTCGCCAGCTGGACTCGTATTCCCGTCATAGTAGGTGGCGTATTGTTGCCCACACAGTTAGTAAACCCAATTTAATCATCAGTGGAAAATACACTATCTAGAGACAAAGCAAAGGTATATGTAAAATATTAAATCTTTAGCAGTAATAATGAAAATTAACATTAATAAAATATTTTATTATTAATTGATAAATATACAAGATATTTTATTGAATCTAGACAATTAAATGCAAGTACTAATCCATAACTAGTGTGCATCAGCGCTATAAAAGATTAAATAACATTATTTGAACTAAATAACCAATGTCACTAGCTATAACTAATTCATTGAATACCAATATATTTGAACACATTAGATGCATACTCTCACCCAATTCCGCAACTCTCCGTCGCATTGAAATCTTTGACATGTAATTTTTTTGAATATCATACTATATGACCTGATATAATAAAATGAGTGAATGTCAAAAGATAAAATTTAATGCAAAAGATGTATAAGCCAACCTCAAATATAAGATTCAGAATTTTACTTTCTAATTCTTAAATATCGGCAGTCAGCAGTCTCTTTTGGAAATATGAGTCTCTTAAAATTTTAATTTGTTCATGGCAACAACTATTTTTTTCTAGGAAGCACAACCCAAAATAATATTAATTCAAAGCTCAAGTAACACCAAAGAAAGAGAAGTCATATTCACGTAATTCCAAAAAAAAAAAAAAAAAAAAAAACTGCTACATTCAAACCTCTCTATAACAACCCCTCGTTATAACAATATTTCAGTATAACAACCTAATTTTCTCCAAAATCGATTTTTCATGTTATATTTTACCTCTCTATAACAACATTCTACCTATAACAATATTGGCGTTCATTATAGCGGTATACTCTTTATAAAATTACTAGTCTATAACGGTCATAGTTAAATATTGTGTAATAATATTTGTAAGAGATATATTATGTATAAATAAAATATAAAATATTTATGATAATCATTTATAGCATAAATATATAGCCTTTTTTATATTCATACCATAAAAATTCTTACGTCAAACTTGATTTTTTTACAATTTCAATTATTTTTAAATACATATGTTCCTTAGATTTTAATTTTTTATTGGTATGGTACAACTAGTTATTGATTTATTAATTATGTATTCACTTTTTAATTTTTAATTAATGAAATATGAAAATTTATTGAGATTTTAAATTTAACATGTATTTTTTGCGAACTTTTTAACTATAACAGTTGAATAAAATCTAAACGTCACATGTCATTATACATGTATAACATCATATCATTATAGCGGACATGAAAATTCCAGACAAATGCGGCTAGAGGTTTGATTGTACATACAAAATCAAACCAAGCAAGAAACGGACCTACTTTACTACAACTATTATTCAGACGACATAGAGGAACATTAGTAGTTTAGTACTATAACGACGGGGACAACAATATTTTAATTGTATTAGCGACTCGATATATCAACAAATTGAAGCATAACATAATCCAACAAATTCAGCACCGATTAAGAAAATGAGTACTATGTTAATATATTCTAATAGAAAAGAATTATTTTGGTTGAGTGGTATTATTGATACTATGATATGCCGAATTATTTTCAGAAACACTACTATCTATAGTGAGTGGCATCTTTGGTGCATGTGTACCATGGCTGCTGTTGGTATCAAGGACCTGACAATTATAACACATTAAATAACGCTATTTTCATAAGATTAAAATTTCACAAAACATGACTTAAAAACTTTTGAAATCAGATTACCTGCTCAAATGAGATCATATTTCAGAGATATTATGCGGCATATATAATTCACTAGGAGCAACTTTGCATATGACTTGTCTCATCTACAATAATAGCTTCTCTTGATTCTGTTTCATCAAACTCATTTCAACATTTAATATTTAATTTGTATCCCAAATTACATTATCTCTTCTTCTAATTATTTTACAACCTCATTAGCCAAATTCTCAGTGACAATAATATTTCCTAAGGAAGATCTTCTAACCATCAGCTTAGAAGGAGTTGGACCAAATTCTAAATTCTAAATCATGGATATGCTTATTTTTGTCATTTTCCAATACTTCGAGAATACACGTCTCTTTCCTAAGCAGCACTATATATGAGGAGCCTTGTCATTGGATCCCTCAATATTGATCAGTTTTTATTTCATAATATCCTAATCAATTAAGTAATCAAACTATGAAAAATAAATAATTAAAAATAACAAAATAAAAGCTTTTTGAGCCATTGATAAGTTTGTTGGGTCAAGAGACTAAAGAGGACATAAATCTATAGCTAATGACTAATACAAGAGGTACTTTTGCACAATAATTTCAGTTAAGTTTACTTTGGAAAACTTCATTAACTTGTTATGTTTTCTATTAGCGTTTATTGGACAAGTGACTTTCAATTGCGGCTAGGATGTACTTCAATCTTCCAGTAAGTTGACGACATTAAGTATAAACTACTTAGCATAATATATTGGAAATGAAAATTAATAATTGTCCAAAGATTTGATGCCTTTTTTTTTTTTAGCTAAAGACTAATTGGTTCCCCATGAGAAAACCAAAATATGGATTTTAGTACTCCTTTGCAAGACATAAATAGGTCGGTTGCAGGTTGACGAGTACTGTCAAACCTTTCTATAGTGGCAGTATTTGTAAACTTTCAAGGCTGCTGTAGAAAGGTGATGTTATACATGTATATTGTTATTTGATGTTTAGTTCTCATTTAACTGTTATAGTAAAAAAGTTCACAAAAAAAAACATGTTAAATTTAAAATCTCAATAGAATTTCATATTTCATTAATTAAAAATTGAAAAGGTTAATACATTATTAATAAATCTATAATTAGTTGTACCATACCAATAAAAAATTAAAATCTAAGGAACATATGTATTCATACAACTTTTTCGATAACTATATTTTTACGATATGAATGTAAAAAAATGTAATATATTTATTTTATACATAATATATCTCTTACAAAATATTATTACATAATATTTGACTATGGCTGTTATAAAGAGTAATTTTATAAAGAGTGTACTGCTATAATGAACGTCATTGCTGTTATAGGTCGAATGCTGTTATAGAGAGGTAAAATATAACATAAAAAATCGGTTCTGGAAAAAATTAGACCGTTATATTAAAGTATTGTTATAAATTATAACAAGGGGCTATCATAGAGAGATTTGACTGTAGTTCATTTTTGAAATATCACCAAGCATTTTAGCCTAGTACCTATCTCTATACTTCTAATAATTACTATATTTTATTTCAACTGCATATCTCTACCAGGCTACCCATGTACAAGACAATATTCATTAATTAAACAAAACCTTACGATTAGTTTTACCTTATCAATATGTTGAAGGCAAATATTGGGGTGTTGAAGGGGGACAATGAAAAAGTTAGATTATTGTTTTCTTGAAAAAGGGATCATATCTTTTGATGGAATAAGAGGGAGAAGATTTGATTTGAATGGGGACCATTTTATATCATATGTATAAGAAAGCTCAAAATATACAAAGCAAGTGTAGGGTTTGTCTTGTTAGTAGAGTATGCCCCTCAACTATATATATCTACTAATATAAGTCTTCTGCCACTCAAAGTGTATTTATCTATTTGGTGTCTGTCTGTCGGCCATGTTTGGCTTAGTCAAGCTATCAATCACTTTCCTTGCAGAAGCCTATGTTTCTCTCGTTCATTTAATGATCATGATCATAGTCTCACATGGAAAGATATGCTTGACTGTCCTATGAATATCTACAGCATAAAAGTTTTATATATCATCAATGGTACCAAAGACATTTTACACGCTTCGTTTTATTTGACCGGTTCAAAAAGATTATGTACATTATTATATAGGTCACGTACACATAATGTAAAAGTTCATATGTACTAATTGATTTTTAGTTTTAATTATTTATATATTTTTTATACCTTTATTAATAGGTAAATCTCCTATATTAAAAAAGATAACAAGTAAAGAATAGTGATAATGATAGAGTAATTAATTCTCGTTATCCTTCAGATATTAAATCATATTTGTATGTAATAAAAAAGAAAATATTGATGTAATAGATAAAAATCGTACTGTGATAATTTATCTATGGGCATTTGCAATTTGCATGTGTGTGGTCCCCTGCTTTTCTGATGCTGAGGCATTAACATTGTCCCAGGCCAAAAAGACTCCCCCTCTAATTAACCTATGGTTAAGAACAATGAATGCAAGACTTGGGGAAGTTTGCAATGCTTGAAGCTCAGAAATGAATGATCTGAGATTTATTGAATACAGAAACTAAATTTTGAATTTTTAATAATGAGATGGTAGTCGACAAGCAAAATGAATATTTTTAGACCTTCATATGTTGGTATCAAAATGATATAGCACCATGCGGAAGCGAACACGTCAATTCTTAAACAAAGACGGCTCCAGAATTTTAAGTGGAAGGGTTCACCATCGTTAGAGGTAGAGTTTCACCGTCCCAAAAATGATCGGAAACAATTTTAATCAAAAAGTATATAGGTCAAATATAATAAAGAATAACATATTAAAAGACATTTAAATAGGATCAATCCCTACTCCTAAATATTAAGTGAACCACTGCTTCACTAAGTGAACCATTTAAACTTTTAGAGTATTAGTTCTAAAATATCATATTAGACATATTTCGAAAAATATACACATAATATATCTAGTTTCATGGGGAGAGTATGAGTTCACGTGAACAGTAAATTATGTACTGGAACCACCTCATTCTTAATAAAAAGTAATATATCAAAAAGAAAATATTAATAATAGTAGTTTGGCCCGTTGGGTTACATTATATAGGAAAAGAAGTCTCCCCAAAAATGAAATTCTGTTTAACGACTACGTTGTGAAAGTTGATGTTATTTTGTGTTGTTGTTGTGATCTTAAATTTATAGAAGTTTAAACTTTTCCTCCAAGAAAATAATAAGAGCACAGGAAGGAGATTTACTCATATTAGGAGTCTTTTACCATTTCTTCAACTAAAAGGTATTCTAATAGGTTACAAATTCAATACAAATCCTAACTATTCTCTCCTTGACCGTAATATTCGGACGAAATAATCTTGATCTATCTTCTTCTCAACTTTAATTGCTGCTTGTCATGTTTAAAGATAGGTATGCGTTAAAATTTGGTATTAGTCGAAAGAATTCCAAAAATGATTTAAAATGAGCACATGCATTAAGAATAAGCATATGTTAAAACTGATATTGATTAAAAGGAGCTCATGTATTCAGAATAAACATGAGTTAAAACTGGCATTAGAGTCCATGCGTTGTAAGTGAACATGGGTTAAACGGTCATTGATTAAAAGTAGCCCATATATGGGTTAAAAAAGTTTTATTTCTTAGATGCAACAAGAGCATGAATCTTAAAAAAATGATAAAAATTTATTTCCACATGTAGCATCACGATCAATCTTGGATAAAAACTTCATTATCGTCAATTGGTTGCAGTTAGAACTGAACCCGCCTTGCATCAACCTCGCTCAATCATTAGCTAAATCATTGGCTCTGATACCACTTATTGGGATAGACATAATATGGTGTCATGTGGAAGCTAACACATCAACTCTTGGATGACAATAAATCAGACATCAAAAATAATATTTTAAAAAGAACTTTTATTAAAAGTGGTTTGGTTAATTGGCCTACGTCATATAAGAGGAGAAGTTTCCCCGTAAATAAAATTTTCTTAAAGACTACGTTGTGAAAATTGGTGTTATTTTGTGTTATTGTTGTGAAAAGAGACCGTCAATTTATAGAAGTCTAAAATTTTGCTCCAAGAAAAAGATAAGTGCATATTAAGGAGATTTACTCCTATTATAAGTTTTTTACCATTTCTTCAAATGAAAATAATTCTAGTAGGTTACAAATTAAAAGCAAAACACTAACACTGTAGACCCTAACAGAAATGGAAAACAAATTGAATTTTGATCCCAGAAGAAATATTTTTTAAATGCGAAGCTAACAAATGAAACTGTATGAATTGATCTGAGATGTAAGACGAGGCTAGAACTGGCAAAGAATTTGTCCGCATCCAAATCAGTATTTTAAAAGACGTTTTCGGGGCGAGGCGTAACAAAAGCACACCGAGGTGATCTGACGGAGCATAGATTTAAAAGGCGTAAGCCCCACAATTTGGGGCGTAAGCTTAGGCGTTGGGCGAGTCTTGGGGCATAAGTTCAGGAAATATTTTTAAATTAAAAAATTATTGCTCAATAAATCCTCTATGAAAGCATACACTAAATTATCAACTTGCTAATTAAATTCTCAAACTTTTTTATTATTTCTTTGTTCTACATAATTTTTTATTCTTAGCCTTACATATTTTGTTTAATTTTCTAAAATTTCTACGTAATTTTAGCCATTTACGTGATTTATATCAATAATATTAAATATAAAATATTAAAAATTAGAGATCTATGGGGCTTACGTCTAGTATCTCAGGGCTTGCGCCTCGCCTAGTGTCAGTTAAAATGCCTCGCCTTACGCATGCGTCTTTTAAAACATTGGTCCAAGTCAAAAGCTTAAAGTATTGGAAGTAGTTTTAAGCCTTTATACTTTTCGAGAAACAGTTAAACGTTTATTTTTCACATATCTAACTTGGTTTTAAAATTTACACGTGAATTGATGTCACGATCTAAAAATTCTATAGGCTGTGGGGCACCCGACCCTCTTGATCAACATTATCTTACATATAGAATAAGCAATAATCAAATAATAACAACGGAATATTATATATAGACAAAAAATAGAACTAGGATCTTCAAAACTATGTTCTAAGTCCTCCCATGAATCATGAATATTTAAGGAGTCAAATAAAGTTATACATCCCCGAATCGAAAGACATACAATCATTAATACTAATACAATAAGGAAAAGTAAAACCACATGACAAGATGGTGGTTCACAGCTGGATCCAACGGTAAGCAACTCTGTCTGCCACGATGCGCAGTAGCACTTGATATTGTATATGCCGAAATATAAAATAGTACGAAAGAACAGAGAAAGCGAATGAGTCGAAATAACTTAGTAATCGAAGATGTGGCTCCAAGTAGACTAACTAGTTGCACATATATGAATAGCTAAATAACTCCAAGATAACGGAAAGTAAAGAGAAAATTATTAAATTAACAAACAAATAATATTCATACTTAGTCATCAAAGTGCCACGACACGTCCAGCGTAACTCGATGATATGTATCAAACTACATGATACTATAAAAATATGCATGAAACTACATCGCACTACAATAATAAGTACAACACTACATCGTACTATGATAAATGTACGAAACTACATCGTACCACAATAATATGCACGGAACTACATCGTGCTACATATTTGTATAGAAGCATACATCATACATAGGGCGTGGAGAAATTCCACGCAGAAAGTGGGAGTAACTTACCTCATCGTTACGGTACATAAGTATGCGAAAATAATGAGTGATAACAGTTATGTTCATAAAAATTAATACAAATAAATAAATCCATAGCATAATGAGTAAATCATATTTTTCAAATAGTCTTGCAGCAACTATGCATGTAAGAATACATAAACAGACACCTAACGTGGAGGAAGTCTACCAAAGAAGGGATGTAAACTACTTACCTCGATCCGACGATAGCTAATTAGGCCACGATCGCCTTCTATGCTTAAATCACTCCAAACGAGTCTACTTTATGCAAAACAATTAATAATACGGTCAATATGAACAACTAGTATAGTTTCCATAACTTTAGGACAAATGGATCAAAAAATCAGCCCCGAACCTATATATCCGAATATCGGAACAATATATATTTCGAGTTTATATCGAAAGTCAACTGTTCGTCAACACCTCAAATATCAAATCCAATTATATAATCATATAACCCATTCAAATACGCGTTCGTACATATAAAGTTTGTCAGAATCGGACTCTGATTATTCCTTCAGATATTCAAAATACTTCATTTTAAGATAAAATACCAAGTGAGGCTTTGAATCTCAAATTATAATAAATGAAATCAATCCAAATTCTAGTGTAATATTCATAATATGGCAGAGTATTATCTTAAAGCCCATGAAGAAATTTCATTATAAATTCCAAGTACTTCAAGCTCTTCTCGACAAAAATGAAAAAAAAATGAATTAGTTGGTCGCTAAAGCTCGCACCACGAAACAAACAACTTTAGAATTCACCTTTTTTGCTCTAAAAACATCATACGATCTCGAAATTCAATGATTCTTCTTTTTATGAGTCAAAAATTTTGATACGCATCCAATAGTACCTTTGGAATTTAATTCTAAAGTCAGAAATACAAATCAAGGGTGTTGATTCCATATGGATGAAAACTACGTACCTTCTGCTCAAGTGTTAAAACTTAACCAAACAAATTCAGAATCTAATTTTGAAAGTTGCTACAAGTAAAAAATTATCATATTAACTTATTGGAGTCAACGGATTCCCAACCGGAGCTAGTTTACCTAAAACGAGGCTTAAGATCATAATTGACTTATTAATGACACTAAAAATGGAAACTTCTTAAAAATCCATCCAAACGGCATCTGGATGCATGACTTTAAATATTATGAGCAAGTTATAAATAGCATTTTCAAACTATTGAAACTTTTGGCAAATAAAACAGAGGAGCGATTCTCAAAACAGCGTGCTAAATCCAATTTTTTCTTTAACCGTCGACTAAATCACATCCAAAATCTTATTCCAAACTAAATCAAATGGCCACCGAATTGGCTCAAATTTTATAAGAATGTCATAAATGATCCATCTGAGTTAATAAAAATGTCTGTCGTTTTGAACTCAAGAATACACAACACTCACCCTCATGCTATTGATCGAAGACAAATGGATGACCAATGGAACCCTCCCATACAAAATGAAGGTTGGAATAATTGGGTAGCACACTAGTTGAGCAGAAGCGAAGCTACATGGAATTGTTGAGTGGTAAGTCGAACACTTTTCGGCGAAACTACGTTGTGTTAAAGATAATCCTGAAAATGTAGATTCGAGATTCACTCACAACCTATAGACTAATTTTTTTAGCTTCGTTTAAGTTTGAAATAGCTCTATTAAAATTTGCTTTCTTTCAATCGTACCCCAGGACGTTAAAGTATCTTTCTTTCTTCTTACCGTCATGTTTAATTACTATAAGAGCTACCTTTCCTTTCCAAGGATAAGAATCCTTGACAAAATAAACTTGCATAGTTAATTAATTTTAATTTACATAAAGTTTTGAAATAGTAGCAAACTCTTGTAGAATTACATTTATTTAACATAAAATTATTGACGTGAATGAATTATTTAGTTTTTGAAGTTTGAATATAATATAGATTTAATATATATTTATGATTATGCAACATAGAATTTCTTCGCGAAAGGTTATAAAGTTTTACCTTACGGAGAACGAAACTTATACATGATTTTTTTTAAACATGCTCATCGAAAATTCTTTTTGTTGGTATATACATTCATAGAAATTTTGTTTATTACCTCTTCAATTTTTTAACACCCTTACTAAAATCTCTTACTACTCCACTGATTAAGCTAGACCTAGATAGTTAAATTACAGTACTTCATTTTTATATTTTTTTCTTTAATGTGTTTCGTATTTGGTTAATTAATGCTAGTGTCGGAAATAAAGGGAAACTTGCTCAACTTAGCCCGTTGAGCAAGTTTCACCCGAGTTCTCTATATTTAATTGGGTTTGAGGGCCAATCCTCGTTTACTAAGATTTTTCGTAAATAACCTTCAACTTGACAAGTATTGCATCTGTCAAGACGTTTGGCAATGTAAGAGATGGGGTGAAGGAGTTAAGGGGAAATGTTGTCAATTTACCAAAATTTTAAAATAATTTAGTTGAGAGTATAGATTGAAGGGATTGAGTGACAATTTAGTAGGAAGAAAGGGGGTGAAGGAGTCGAATGCATGTCTTGCCTATATATCAAGATTTCAAGGTATTTAGTTGGAGATGTGGGAAGGGATTTGTGGCTAGTGCCCATAGCTAGTTCGCAGGGATCTGCTGAAAGAGAAACATCTACTAGAAAAAAAATATTAGAAAAATAGCCATCACTTAAAAGTACCGATTTTGCTTTTGAAAAATAGCGACCAAAATTCCAGGATATTTCTGTGGAATCGCAAATTATGGCGTTCTGAAAAAAGTTTCTATAGTTTTGATCTAAATCCAAGGAAATTTTCCAAGAGTCTAGTCATCAAAATTGTGTTGCCTTGCCAAAACTGCAAAATATTGTCTATTTGCCAAAATTTCAAGGCAATTTTGTTGGATACAGGTGAAAATGATCGATTGCAAGTATAACGGTGCCAAAACTTCAAGGCGATTTAACTGGCGAGGAAGAAGAGAGAATGCATATCATTAATTAGGTGTTGAAGGATATTTTCATCCAAATATTATTAGCAAAGAGTCATTTCTACTAAACTATGTTTAACCGGGTCAACAAGACTGAACCATTACCTCCGACGTCATAGTTCTGTAAATCTCTAAACAATCTATCAGCCTGGTCCAAAACTTGAAGGATTGTCATATTCATATACAAAGAAAAATAAAAGCAAAACATAAAAGTAGTCGACCCTAAAGGATTTTATATAGGAATGTTCTGGGCCATTTGTATGCATAATAGATAATTTAGCTTAGTAGACTTAGTGATAACAATGTTTAGTTTTAGCCTTGGCCGTAGAAATGTCGAAGTTCTGGAAATGAGGGCTGAAAGTAACCCATTTTCTAAGGGGGATAAAAGTTAAATACTAGTACTGAAGTATCTTATTTTTGTAAATTTCAGTACAGTAAAGAATGCGGGATTTTTATAGTTATATACAATTTTGATACCTTAATTACAAAAAAATAGCAATATTATTGATATTACAAAACATAGCATAATTTTTTATATACAAGTTGCTACGAACAACTAGAAAAGGGTAAAAACATACCCTCCACTCTACATCCCTCCACTATCCCACCCCCTGCCACCACCGGGCTGCCGCTGTCGCCGCCTTGGTCTGCAAAAATAGTTCAGATACAGTTAGATACAGTCTGAAACAGTGCTAAAATAGTGTATATATAGTCTGAAACAGTGCAGATACAGTTAGATACAATGCAGAAACAGTGCAGAAACGCAGAGAAAATGCATAAACAGTGCATAAACAGTCCAGATTCAATTAGAAACAGTGCAGAAACAGTGGAAAAACTCATAAACAGTCTAGAAACAGTTAGATACGGTGCAAAATACAGTTAGATACAATGCACAAACAGTGCAGAAACGCAGAGAAAGTGCAGAAACGCCAGAAAATAGCAGAAACAATCCAGAAACAATTAGAAACAGTGGAAAAACTAAGAAACGGTCCAGAAATAGTTAGATACGGTGCAGAGTACAATTAAATACAATGCAAAAACACAGAGAAAATGCAGAATCAGTGCAGAAACGCAGAGAAAATACAGAAACATTGCAAAAACGCCAAAAAATTGCAGAAACAGTCCAGGAACAATTAGAAACAGTGGAAAAACTCAGAAACATTCCAGAAACAGTTAGATACGGTGCAAAAATAATGTATATACAGCGAGATACAACAAGATACAACGAGATACGAGCAGATACAATAAAATAAAAAGATAAAAACGACAACAGATCTGGCCGGAAAAATACATATCCAATAGAAAAAACACATCTTACCGGAAAACACCATAATTGGCTGAAAAATACCATGAATTTATAAAGGAAAAGAGATTTGCATCTAAGTTTAACCAGAAGGTGTTATCCACTGACAAAACTTTAATAGCACATTATTACAGCTATTCAACAAATTTGTTTCTCTTCGTTGATACACGTTTCACTCGATACCGAGATAGGAAAATAGTTAAACTTCATTGTGGCTAGCAGGTCAAGTTTAAATTCAAAGTGACTATTTCTTCAAATCATACATTCTGGGACAAATATCAAAGCTCCCATTCATTGTCAAAGTTTTGAACTTAGACGGGTCAAAGTTCAAAGCTCTCTATTCATCCTCTTCACCAAACATACCAGCAATTTACACCAATTCTAGGCTTTTTTCTTCATTTCCAACTTTTGGTAACAGTAGCACTAGTATTTGCTTTAGTGTGAAATCGAGTAGTGTAAGGTTATGGAAGAAGTTACATTGTGCGATTTTTTGTTCTTCGAAGGCCGAGGTGGAGATGAAGTTTTAATAGAGTCCATAGGGATTTTTGCACAGAGAAAAGATGAATTGTAGTAGAGTAGTGCGAATGAGATCAACAATTGAATTGGTTCTGTTATGTGAAATTGGGGGAGGCGAGTAGGATGAGAAGTGAAATTGGGGGGAATGAATGGAAGAGATAAAGTTTTGCTATGTTATGCTAGTTTTTGCTACGTTTTGTAATTAAAATTTCTTTTCCTCTATATTAGGTAATTTTATTAAATTGTCTCTATATTTTGTAAATAACTTTTTAAAAGTGTACTTTTGTGTAAAAAATCCAAAGAATGCAGGTCCGACTTTAGGCCCACGTAATCAAAATAAAGTAGGAATAATTACACTAGGTGCCATCGTATGGAACTTATTATTAAAACATAGAGATATATTATCCACATTACTAAACATAGTAATATTTTAAAACATGCTAACAAACATAGCAAAGATAAGAAAATATGACAAGTGAGCGCAACTCAGTTGGTAAAGCATCTCCATCCACGACCAATAGGTCCAGGGTAAGAGTCACGCTAGAGGGGAAGTGTAGAAACACTATAGATCCTCTAAAATAAGGGGGGAGGGGCGGGGCTGTAATTGTTTTTTGAAAAAGAGATAAGAAAATATTGCTAAAACCCTAATTCTCCTTTTTTCTCTCTCTTCTTTTTCTTCTCTCCAGCCTCCAGCAAATCTGCATCGGCGAGCCTGCCTGGCGTCCCGTCCTTCTCCAGCGTCTCTCTCCCATCTTTCCGGTGTCAGATCTATGATCCTGTCACCTTCTCCGGCGTCGCCTTACATTGCTCCGGCGTTTGCTTCGTTATCCCCTACCTTCTCTGGCGTCCAGACTTCTCAATTTTCTTCGACATCGTCGGCTTGCTTGCTGTTGCTCAGATCTAGACGACGAAACAACTGGTCCACCGCCGCTGCTGTAGATCTGGTTATTTTCTTTTTTTTTCTTCTTTTTGGAGTTTTTCGGTCGCTACAACGAATATACGGTGATTATGGTGGTTGGTGGAGGCTGAAGAAAAGTGTACGTTAAGGGCATACCTACTGTACATTTGGTATATGTCATTTGTATCATTGTATATAAAATGAATAATACAACAGACATACAATAGGTATACACTTTACATACAATAAATAGATAATGTGTGTTAGTTTATCCATTGTATATACTGTGTAAATATTATGTATGAACATACATCCACTAGTCATATAAAGAGTATACAAACAACACACAATACTTGTATGGTGTATGTCTAGTGTATGTACAGTGTATCATTGACCATACAATAAAAAGATACTAACATACAAAAAAATACACAACATAAAAAGAAAATTCTAGCGACCAGTAGCCAGAGGCGGCAGCTAGGGCCCAGTGACTGGGGTTGACAAGTGTGTAGGAGAGGGATCTAGACTTTTCCCACCTTTTATGTATATTGCTTTGCTTAAAAATAAAATTACTATATAATAAAAATGGTGTAATGTTCCTATTTTGTGTATAGTGAAATGCCGGTTTGCAAAGTCATGTAAGAAGCTCATTGGTAGCCCTTGTTAAATCTTGAAAACACATCTAATTAGAGATTCCACTCTCACAATTCTGACCCCATTAAGAAACTAGTTCTGTATAAGCTTTTAGTCTTCATCGCCAGAGCCTGACGGGGCTAAAATTTAAATATTTTTTAAGCATTTAAAAGTGTAAGACAGTAAGAGTAGCGCCCAAAAGGCTACTGATGCGTAAAAATTTTGCGTAGGGGCCTGTTTGGCGCGCGCTAATTGATTTGTATCTGTCAAAAACAAATTCGCTGAGAAATAGCCACCTCCGAATAAGTCCCAGTATTTATACGGGGAAGCTTCAGTAAACTAACCCCTTGTTCAAAGCCCCATTATTTTGTTATGGGACTTTGTATAAAGCTTCAGTCCCATAACAAAATAATAGGATTTATCCCTTTGATGAGACCTTTGTTATGGGATAAATCCCATTATTTTGTTATGGGAACCTTTGAACATGTTAGTTCAAGGTTCTATTATTTTGTTATGGGATTATTTTGTTATGGGACTTTGTATAAAGCTTCAGTCCCATAACAAAATACTTGGGCTTTGAACAAGTTTTGTTCAAAGCCCCAGTATTTTGTTATGGGACTAGTTTGGGGTGTTTTTCCAACGCTAATGGAGCATAAGTGTGCGCGCAAATTTTTGGCTATTTTTAATGAATTTTGAAACGGTGGATAAAACTCTTTGAGTACGTCCAAAAATGGCCAAGCATCAAAATTTCCCTACTGGTGCGTCAATCCGGCAATTCCCGTCCAAATTAGCAGATAGATTTGCATTAATAGAATGATGTTCAGCCTACTTTTATATTTGTCCTTTTTTAAGAAAGTTTTGCAAAAAGAGATTTGGTGCCACACAATCTAAGGAATGACATATTAAGTTTGTTCAAGTTTCGATAGTGTCATAATTTTGGTGATGTCTTCGTTCTAACTATCTGATTAATTCAATCACGAGTTTTGATAAATCGGCAAACTTACCTTGTTTATTAGTGTTGACGGATTGCAAAATGTTCAATAGTTCACAAGCTTGATAGGAAAAACGTAGAACTATCTTTTATTCTTTAAATTATTCAGAAGTTTTAAAGGATCTGCAGAACTTGCATTTATTGTTCAATTGCTCATAAGTCGACCAACATGATACTACATTCATTCTAGCTATTTTGTAAAATTGCTTTGTTGTCCAATTGTTTATAAATTTTGACGGACGGCCAATTTTAATAATATCTTCATTCTATAGGTCTTGCTGTATCTTTTACAAATTTTGACGGATCATCAAATGAATGATTGTTTATAATAGGCAGAATACATAGATAGCCCCTTAAAGTTGTACCCAATTCCCATGTAAACACCTCAACTTCCCTAATGACCAGATAGACACCTCTTGTAGTCGTCAGTGTGTCTCGTGAACACCTGAGTCGAACGAACCAAATACGTGATTTACACTCACCGATGATGTGTCAAGTAAAAGAATCAAAGAATGACACGTGTATATTTCATTTAAAAAAATTGACAAATATAACTAAAATAAATACTTTAACATTTAAACGAAAAGAAAACCTTTAATTATTAAAATAAACCTTTTTAACCCCACCAAATCCCCCGCCCGCTCCCCCTCCCTCCTCCTTCTTCCTTTCGCTCTCCCCTTCCCCTACTTGACAAAAGCCCCAAATAATTCAGACCCCTCCCCACTATCTTTTCATTTCAGATTTCCTCTAGTCCTCATCTCATCATTTTTTAACATTGAACCAGATATGTACTAAACTTGAAACTATCATCCAATAAAAACAGGAAGCAAATTCGAGAAAACCTATAGATTTGGAAAAAAACCAGTGAACTCCCTTGTTATTATTCTGCAGGCATCCTTATACGCGCCCCAAATACATCTACCCCATGTTGACACCTAATTTTGTCCCAGATTTATTCAAATTAATAATTTACTATGAAAAGATTTTAATTAAGGCTAAAATTGAAAATAAAAGAGATAAAGCAATTGATTTTGATCAAAAGAGGCTAAAAGCATAATTCATAGCCTAAATTCTGTCCTATCCATGCAAAACATATATACAAAACGTACGCATATCAGTTCCCCCCCAATTCCCAAAACCATTCGAACCCTAATCCTTACCCGACCCAATCTCCCCCCAAAATTTCAAAAGAATCCAGCAAATCGTACATCCTCGCTGGACGAATACAAAGCTCCCAGCATCGTCCTTTTGCCAAGAATAATCCAAAATCCAACTTTCATACCGTTAGACAGATCAAGAGCGTCCAATGTGGTAAGATTTGAAATAAACGATTCAGATTCGCTCAGTCCTAAGGTAAAAATCCATTTCCCACATCGTTTTGCACCATTTTTTCAAGCCCTAAATTTGCCCTATAAATACTCTTTTCATTCACAGAATTAGGGGGTCGGATTTTGGTTGAAGGAATCGAGGGACTTCGGAAACGAGGACCCTCTTAGTGCTTTTTTCAATAAGCGATTTTATTTTTCCTTCCTAAATCTCCGACCTTTAAATTTGTGAATCGTCGAATCATAGTCGCTTAGTCGAGTCGCGTATGCTTCGGATCCCTCGCCCCTGTTTCACTGCTCCGCAAAAGGTGGTAGTTTCTACAATTTAAAGAGGGTCTATATGTATTGTGCTATGCCTGCTAGGTCAATGTAAAGGTTGAAAGGTCTTGATCTGTTAAGTTAGAGGTTTGATTTGTGCTGATTGAGCTGATCCAAAGACTTTTCTCTGCACATTGATATACACTTCAGAACTCGACAAAATGTCTGGTAGCGATGATCAGCCTCCCGTTCTCAATGATAAGACTCTCGAAACTCCCGGATCTTCGAGGGGAAACATCCTCCTTGCTCAGGAAGACCTTATTTTGAATCTGACCAAGCAGATACAGATGCTGAGCGATGAGCTAGCCACCATTAAAGGGCAAGCCCCTCAAAACGTACCTTTAAATGCCAATCCTGTTCACAATGTACCCACATATCAAAACAACCCACTTAATCAAACACCACCACCACTAAATCGCCTACAAGTTAGTCAAAATACCCTGCCCGCTCAGCAAAATACCCAACCCGCTGGTTATCCTTCATATTATCCATATCCTAACGACCCCACTCCTCCTCACTACCAATATTTGCCTGCTAAAGACACTCCCCGTCCTCCACAATCTCAAGCGCCCATTCCTGTAGCCGTTGCTCCTCGAAACGCCAATGATCCAAGACAGGGGTATCCCGAGGCGTTGTATTATGAGCATGACCCTAATGGCAAGAATGTGGACTTCACAGACTATCCGCCACAGAATGAAGTGCCCATAACTGTGGAAAAACAGGCAAAGACAAGTGAACAAGAGGAGATGATCCAAGCAATGAAAATCATGCAGCAATCTATTAAAGATCTGCAGGTGACTAAGAAACGTCCAGGCACCTCCTACCGCAGTCTTTATCTATTCCCGGACATTACTCCTCCTCCCGGGTTTAAAGTGCCGAAATTTGACATGTATGATGGTCATGGTGACCCATTTGCTCATTTAACCAAGTACCTCAACATAAATGAGGGTTGCGGGAGGCAAAGAAGAACTTCTGATGGCTTACTTTAGCCATAGTCTGGAAGGTATTGCTGCTGAATGGTTTGCCAGACAAGACATAAGCAAGTGGCATGAGTTCGATGATATAGCTGGTGATTTCACAAAACAGTTTGAATACAATGTGGCGATGGTCCCTGACCTCATAACCTTGGCCAATTTGAAGAAAAAACCAACAGAAACTTTTAGGGAATACGCCTTGAGGTGGCGTGAACAGGCTGCACGGGTGCAACCCCCGATGACTGAGAGGGATATGGTGAAGTACTTTATTCGTGCTCAAGACGACTCCTATTACATGCATATGCTTCCTATGATGGGTGCACCTTATGCTGAACTTCTCACAATGGGGGAGATGGTGGAAGAAGGCATCAAATCCGGTCGGATTGTGAGCTTTGCTGAAATGAAGTCAAGTGCTCAAAATGCTCAAGCCAGCCCAAACAATTCTAGAAGAAGAGAGAAGAGGGAAGAAGTCACAGCCGTTGCCGCAGACATGGATCGCCGCCCGGCTAGGAGATTGAACTTTGATAATCCACCCGCCTACCCTACTTACCAAAACGCCCCTCCTCATTACCCAAACGCACCTCCTCATTACCCAAATATTCCTTCTCCTTACCCAAATGCACCACCCCCAAATTATCCTAGTCACTATCAAATTCCTCCCGCTCCATATCCTGTTTATCAAGCACAACCCAGTTATTATCCACCACGAGCACCAGCACCACAACAATACCCTCCTCGCCAACAAAATCACCAACCCCGTGCTCCTATCCGTCCAAATGTGCAAGGACCTAACCAAAGCTATGAAAGGAGAGCACCCAAAACCTATACTCCTATAGCTGAATCTTACGGTCAGTTGTTTGAAAGACTGAGAAGCGCCGGAGTTGTGCAACCTGTTCCTGACACTACTCCAAATCCTCCGCCAAGGTGGTATGATGCTAATAAGCATTGTGTTTATCATTCTGGGGCTGCAGGCCACGATGTGGAAAGATGTTATGCCTTCAAGGATAGAGTTGAAGCTTTAATCAAATCAGGCACTATCCAGCTTACTGGAACTCAACCAAATGTGCAGGATAATCCTCTTCCCACCTATGGAAACAATGCTGTCAATGTCATTTCCCTTGATGAGGGGTTTGATTTGAAAGGGACCATTGTTCCCGTTAGCAATGTGAGGGTTGCTAACGAGGCCAAAGTATCTGTGCAAGTTAGAGCTCCCATTCTGGTGCAAGCGGGTATCCCAAGGCCAACTGTCATCGTCATGCTTGCCTCACCCCTTCAATATGATAGCAAGAGGGTTCCTTGGAACTATTCTGAAGTGCCTATCGGAAGTGGGAAGGTAACCGTTGTTGCTGCTGCTGCACAAGGCATGACCAGATCCGGTAGATTCTATACGCCTGAGAAGTTGGGTCAAGGCCTTGGGGAAAAGGAGGGCATTGTAAGAAAAGTGACTGAAACTGAGGCTGAAGACTTCTGGAAGAAAATGCAGTCAAAGGAATACTCTATTCTGGAGCATTTAAAGAATACTCCTTCCCGGATATCCATCATGGCTTTGCTAATGAGCTCTGAAACACACAGAAATGCATTGCTGAAAGTGCTCAAAGAAGCAGAGGTCCCTGCTGAGACCACGGATGAGAGCTTGGCCGTTTTGGTTGGCCAAATCTTAGAACCTCACAAGGTGTCCTTCTTCAAAGAATAGCTTCTACCCGAGGGTCTCGGACACAACAAAGCCTTGCATATTGTTGTCAAATGTAGGGATAAATTTGTTGGACGGGTACTGATCGATGGTGGTTCCGGGATCAATATATGTCCGTTGGCAACTCTGAAGGAGCTTGGAATTGACGCTGGCAAAATAAGACAGAGCAATGTGAAAGCAAGGGCTTTTGACGGGGCTCAAAGGTGCACCTTTGGAGAAATTGATCTTGATCTGCAGATAGGTCCTGTGAACTTCTCTGTGGAGTTTCAAGTGTTTGACATCCCGTCTACCTATAATATGCTATTAGGAAGACCTTGGATTCACATGGCCGGAGCCGTCCCTTCCACTTTGCATCAAAGTGTGAAATTTATATGGGATAATGAAGAAGTAGTGGTTAAGGGCGAGGGAAACAACCCCATGCATGCTAGCACCACAATTCCTATGGTAGACAATGCCACTGAGCTTGATGGGACTACATTTCACACTGTTGAGTTAATGAATGTGACCCGAGCATCTAATGATGATTTGAAGAGAGGTACCCTACCTAGAGTCCCTAAGATGATTGCTGTGGAAATGTTAAAAAATGGCTTCAAACCTGGTTCGGGATTGGGAGCAAATCTGAACGGCATTACTGAACCCATCTGCTTGCCCAAGAATTTGGGTACTTTTGGCTTGGGTTATTGTCCTACCAAAAAGGAGATTGAAAAGGCCAAAAGGAAACCAGCCATTGTTATGCCAGAACCTCTTCCTTCCTTATACCAGTCATTTGTCCAAGCACCAAAAATGGTTACACCAGACTTGGTTGAAGGAGTTGGTAATTTGTTTCTGAGTGATGATTGGGAATGCAGTGTTGTTATTGAAGACTATGCTGAGCAGTCACCTGTGCAGAATGCTGAGGCAAAGGATCCGATGGCCAATTGGACCTGTGTCCCAGTGGACGAGACTTGGTGAATGAACTCACTAGTTTATTTTGGCATCACAGTCAGATTGAGGCCCTGAACTGTGTTTCGCCTTTGGTTTATGTTTATGTCTTTTCAAAATAACCTGTTTACATTCTGCATGTTTTTCTTTAATGTATTGCCTCCCTAAAACTAGATTTTGAAACAAATAAAATGCACTGCATTCCCCCCACTATTATTTTGCTATGCTTTAATTATTTACTTTATTTGACGCTATTGATTAATGTTTGTTTCTGTTTCAGCTTTCCACCTAACAAAACTGCCGAAACTTTGCTTGTGACATATAATGAAACAACTGAACAAACTGGTACCGATGCACTGGATATTGGGGAATTCGATGAAGATTTTGTTCCTGATGAAATAACAAGAGAAGTCGATCAGTTTGAGAACAAACCAAAGCCTAACTTGGAAGAAACCGAGTCAATCAACTTGGGGACTTCAGAAGATGTTAGAGAAACCAGAATCAGTGTTCATTTGACCTCGGAAGACAGAAGAGCTTATATTGAACTATTGAACGAGTATCGAGACATCTTTGCTTGGTCTTATGATGATATGCCGGTTTGAGTACCGATCTTGTCACTCACAAGTTGCCTACTGATCCTTCATTTCCGCCTGTTAAGCAAAATAAAAGAAACTTCAAGACTTCCACAAGCAAATAAATTTTGGAAGAAGTGCAAAAGCAATTGACCGCTAAGGTGATTCGATCTCTCAAATATCCCACTTGGTTAGCGAATATTGTGCCAGTGCCCAAGAAAGACGGCAAAGTTAGAGTTTGTGTTGATTATCGTGATCTCAACAAAGCAAGTCCAAAGGATGATTTTCCATTGCCAAATATTCATATCCTTATTGATAGCTGTGCAAAACACGAGCTTCAGTCTTTTGTAGATTGCTTTGCTGGCTATCACCAGATTCTAATGGATGAAGATGACGCTGAAAAGACCGCTTTCATCACGCCTTGGGGTGTGTTCTATTATAGAGTTATGCCTTTCGGTTTGAAGAATGCCGGGGCAACATATATGAGAGCGATGACAACTCTTTTCCATGATATGATTCACAAAGAGATTGAAGTCTATGTAGATGATGTTGTTATCAAGTCAAAGGAGAAAGAAGAGCATTTGACTGATTTGAGAAAATTCTTCAACCGCCTTCGGCGGTATAACTTGAAGCTTAATCCTGCAAAATGTGCGTTTGGTGTTCCCGCCGGTAAGATGTTGGGTTTCATTGTAAGCCGGAGGGGTATAGAATTGGATCCATCTAAAATCAAGGCTATCCAAGACTTGCCTCCTCCAAAGAGCCGGAAGGATGTGATGAGCTTTCTTGGCCGCTTGAACTACATAAGCCGCTTCATTGCACAATCCACGGTTATTTGTGAACCAATAATCAAGCTGTTGAAGAAAGATGCTGTTATTGAATGGACAGAAGATTGTCAAAAGGCTTTTGATAGGATCAAGGAGTATCTATCTAATCCACCTGTGTTAGTTCCTCCTGAACCTGGAAGACCATTGATCTTATATTTGTCTGTCTCGGAAAATGCATTTGGATGTGTCTTGGGGCAACATGACAAGACTGGGAAGAAAGAACAAGCCATTTATTATCTAAGCAAGAAGTTCACCCCTTATGAAGCCAGGTATACTCTTTTGGAGCGAACTTGTTGTGCCTTGACTTGGACCGCACAAAGGTTAAGGCACTATCTTTCATCCTATACAACTTATCTTATCTCGAGGATGGATCCTTTGAAATACATCTTTCAAAAGCCGATGCCCACGGGAAAATTGGCAAAATGGCAGATTTTGTTGAGCGAATTTGACATAATCTATGTCACTCAAAAGGCGGTAAAAGCACAACCATTGGCAGATCATTTGGCTGAAAATCCTGTTGATGACAACTATGAACCATTGAGAACTTACTTTCCTGATGAAGAGGTCTTGTTTCTGGGTGAAGACATCTCTTCTGAATATGATGGTTGGCGTCTTTTCTTTGACGGAGCAGCAAATTTCAAAGGTGTTGGTATTGGAGCTGTCTTAGTTTCTGAAACGGGTCAGCATTATCCTGTTTCGGCCAAGCTCAGATTTCCATGCACTAACAATATGGCTGAATATGAAGCATGCATTTTGGGTCTTCGATTGGCAGTTGATATGAATATTCAAGAACTTTTAGTGATTGGGGATTCCGACTTGCTGATTCACCAAATACAAGGCGAGTGGAACACCAAGAATGCAAAGATTCTTCCTTATTTGCGTTGTGTCAAGGAATTGTGCAAAAGGTTCGCAAAGATTGAGTTCAAGCATGTTCCTAGACTGCAAAATGAGTTTGCCGATGCTTTGGCAACTTTATCTTCCATGATCCAACATCCTGACAAGAATTATATTGATCCTATCGAAATTGAATTGCATGATAGGCCAGCTTATTGTTTTCAAGTTGAGGAAGAGCGAGATGGCCATCCTTGGTACTTTGATATCAAGAATTATCTCAAGGTTGGGAGTTATCCTGAAAATGCAACAAGTGTTCAAAAGAAGAGCATTCGGAGGTTAGCAAATCAATTCTTTCTAAGCGGTGAAATCCTATATAGGAGGACCCCGGACTTAGGACTCTTAAGGTGTGTTGATGCCATTGAAGCAAATAAATTGCTTATGGAAGTGCATGCGGGAGTTTGTGGACCGCACATGAATGGTTTTGTCTTGGCAAAGAAGATCTTGAGAGCAGGTTATTTTTGGCTAACTATGGAAACCGATTGTGTTCAGTTTGTGCGGAAATGCCATCAATGTCAAATTCACGGAGATATGATCAAAAGACCTCCTTCTGAACTTCATGCAATGAGTTCTCCATGGCCTTTTGTTGCTTGGGGAATGGATGTTGTTGGTCCCATTGAGCCGGCCGCTTCAAATGGACATCGCTTTATTTTGGTTGCTATTGATTACTTCACCAAGTGGGTGGAAACAACTTCTCACAAGTCCGTAACCAAGAAAGTGGTGTCAGATTTTGTGCGCAACAATATCATTTGTAGATTCGGGGTTCCTGAATCAATCATTACCGATAATGGCGCAAACTTGAATAGTGATTTAATGAGAGCAACTTGTGAAAGCTTCAAGATTACTCATCGCAACTCTACTGCATACCGGCCTCAAATGAATGGAGCTGTTGAAGCGGCAAATAAGAACATCAAGCGTATTCTTCGTAAGATGATTGGTAATTATAGAGATTGGTATGAAAAGTTGCCTTTTGCACTTCTTGGGTACCGCACCACCACTAGAACTTCAACTGGGGCAACTCCCTATCTTTTGGTGTACGGGACGGAAGCAGTCTTACCCGCTGAAGTGGAAATTCCTTCTTTGAGAATCATTCAAGAAGCTGAGCTAGAAAATGCTGAATGGGTAAAGATCAGATGTGAACAGTTGATGCTTATTGATGAGAAAAGAATGAATGCAATTTGTCATGGGCAACTTTACCAAAATCGCATGATCAAGTCTTTTGGCAAGAAAGTGAAAGTGAGAGATTTCAAACCGGGGCAATTGGTGCTAAAGAAAATCTTTCCTAATCAAGAAGAAGCAAGGGGCAAATTTGCACCAAATTGGCAAGGTCCATATGTGGTTCATCGGGTTTTATCTGGAGGAGCACTGATTCTGGCAGAAATGGATGGTCAAGTTTGGCCAAGAGCAATCAACGCAGATGCCGTCAAAAGATACTATGTCTGAAGCAATCACAAGTTAACAATATTCTGAATGTAATTTTTGATGTAATGCGAACTACGCGTGGCCTGAATCCCAAGGCGGGATACGTAGTAACTCACATAGAGTTTGGTTGCATTGACATAAGAATTTCCCCTATTTCCTCTTTTATGTAAGTTTGAACTACTTCTGACCTGATTCCTGGAATGGCAACAGGATAAGTAGGCAATCCCCTTCGGATTCGGTCAAAATATTGTAACACTTTAGGCTTGTTTATCTTTTGTGATGTAATTCCGAACTATGCATCTGGGCAGATGTGTAGGTTTTCCAACTTGGATGCTGTTTCTTGTTTCAGGTCTTTGGTTTGGGTCAGTGCAGGGTGTTTCAGGGTCAGTTTGTTTCTGTTTTGATGGTCTTAGGATGGGAGGTGGTGTGGTAGTAGTGAAATCAAGGAGTGTAGGTGGTGTGAAGGTGCAGGGGTTTGTTTGTAGAGTAGCTTTCAAGGTCTTGGTAATGGAAAAAGTTGTTCTTGTTGCTGCAAGTAGTGAGGGTGTGGCAGGGGAGTTATTGAGCATTTGCAGGTGTGTGGAGGTGGTATTTGAAGTGTTTAGCAGATGTATGGAAGTATAGTGATGCAGGTGTGAGTTAGTTTCTGGTATGAGAGAATCTGTGAGATGCAGGGTTTGTTCCGGAGGTTGTTGTAGGTGTATTTTTGATGAGTTGAGGGAGTTTGTGATAGTGTGAAGTGTATGTGATAAATCTGGAGTTTTGTAGGTGTTTTCCGGGGTGGTCTTAGGATTAAAAGAGATCTGGCAGTGAGGGAGTTTCAGTGTGTGGGTGTGAGGATGGTTCAGTCGTGGTTGGTTCCTGGTGTATGTATGAGTGCGTGTATGCAGCTTTCCTCTAAGTTCTCCCTAGTTCTGCCTGCTAGCAACTTGTTCTTCGTAAGCTAGTTGCCTTCTTTTGTTCCAGTTTAGCTCAAAATCTCTGTAGAGTAATTAATCCAGTACATGAAGGTTAGATTCTGTTTTTTTTTAAAGATGTGAGTGTTAGGTTCCTGTTAAACTATCAACTCAAGGTTTTATTTAGCATTAAATTTTGACTTCTTTAGTATATAATGATGAATAAGGTTACAAATTGATTCATTGCCAAAGTTTATTTTAAATCGAAGTTATACCGTTTAAAATTTGCAGCTTGCTTTGAATATTCTAAATGATAGCTGTGATGAGTTTTCTTTCTTATGGCTATCTTAGCATCGAAAATACACTTAGTGAGAGGCCTTCCTATAAATTTTACGAAGCTTGCTAGAGAGATAAAGAGAAAAGAATGTTTTAGCTAAGAATGTGATGTGATTTGCTATGTATGTTTTCTGTTCAAGCCTTCATGGTATTATGATAATTTTAGTACGTAAAATGGTTGCCAAAGTTCGATTTAGAAGTCTCTGGACTATTAAAGATACAATTATCAAAGAAAGTTTATGTCTTGTTATGGTAAATGATACTAGAGTTTTCTCATAATGGCTAGATATGACATTTTTTTTTAAAAGGTCTGGTGATAGGCATTTCCTTTAAATGTTCTTTTTTTTGGATCTGTTTTCGGTTGAACTAAAATGAAATGAAATCTGAATTATAAATAGGAAAAGAGTTCTGTGAAGCCAAGGATATGAACAGTAGCTCAAGCACTGTGCTTATGATATAACTAAGAGTGTTTAAAAGTTTCCCATCAGTTCGTCGCACATCTTAGCCTTGTCATGTTTCCCTTTCGACCTGCTTGTATGACCATTGTAGACTCCATTTAAATTTCCATTTTAGCTTTCTTTAACCACTGTGCTAACCTTTATTTGATTGTTGTCTTGGCATGTAAACTTTTGGGAACGAGTTGAACAAAATTCACAAAACTGGGAAGGCTACGTGCATTGGGAAGTTATTTGATCCACTCCGCATTTTCGGGACTTGATATCCCCGAAAATGTAAAAGAAAGAAAAAATGAAAATCACAAAGTCCAAGGCTCAATGATTGAGTTTGCATTTCCGGGTTCTATCTTCAAAACTCCTTCTTTCCCGTCCCCTTTAGAAAAGCATGTTTTAGGAACCCTGTAGAATAGAACTGGTATTTATTGTGAATAATTATTGTAAATTACTTAAATTGTTTTTTATATGAATGCTTTGTATCATTTCTTTGCGAATCGCCAATTAATTTATGGATGTTTAGAATCATTTGTCAATTAATGAGTGCAAATAAAATTCGATTAAAATCGTACCTTCGTCATAATTTGCATTTGAGTTGCCTATTTATTTATTATATTAAATATTCAATTATTTATTTATCTAATCTAATTTATTTATTTAGGCAATCAATTAAGTTTTAATTCTTTATTTATTTATTTACTTAATCTAATTTATTTAATCCATTAAATATTTATTTATTTATTTATTTAATCAATTATTATTCATTTACTCCTTTATTTAATTAAAATTGACAAGTATTCATTTATTTAATTAAGTTATTTATTTGCTTATTTATTTTTCTATTTATTCAATCAATTAATTAATCCCTTTATTATCATCCAATTATTTATCTAATGTATTTTATTTAATTATCTAACTTCATTTAACCTTTATTTATTCTATTGATTAATTAATTGATCATTATTTCATTATCCATTTAATAAATCTTAAATTGGATCATTTATTTATCTAAGTATCGGCATAATTAAAATCTTATCTTAATTATCTTATTCCTATTATCCTAATATAAAATTAGCTTTATATTATCTTATTATCCTTAACAAATTCGTGAAAACCGCCGGATTAACCGCATTTAGCGGATTTTCGAAAGTGCCCCCGCAAGGACCTTCTTTCGAATTTAATAGAACCACTTACCTAAGAATCTCTGAATTATTTTCCTTTAAAGGAATAAATTGCACTCTTTAGTTAACTTAGGTTCCTAATAATCCTTAAATTAGGTGGCGACTCCAAAGAAACCCTTTGGAATCCCATTTTGTTGAAATATACCCGAAGCCTATCTTTTCCTAAAGAAAGGGTAATTTTTGGGGTTCAACACCCCAGCTACCCACCTCCCCTCTATTCCAGGAATCGACTGCTACAATTTTCAGTCCCCACCCGGTGAAACTAATTGCTTAATTTTCTCCAACTATTTTTTTCTCTTTAATTCATAAACTTTTCTTCAAATTTCTTTGTAAAGTTAAGCTTTTGCAACAGGTGGGTAATTAATTTACTGATGAAATGTATCTTCTTTGGTTTCTTGCAATTTTTTATTTTTCATATCTGTTCTCTTTTCTGATTTTCAAGATTATGCATACTTTTTGGATGATTAAATGTTTGGTTAATATTTGTGAGCTTAAAGATATGATTTTAATGACATATGGTTGATCTGCACTTTTTTGGTACCATTTATAGAGAATTTCGCTACCAATTTTTGTACAATTGGAGAGATAATAGGTTGAGAGATGGTGGTTTGAGATTAGCACGACAAGGTGCCAGAACAGAGCTTTGCTTGCAGCCATGGAAGATTGGCAACTTCGATACTTTTTTTTTTGTTTTATTTTTTGGGTGGGACACACATAAAATTTAAATTCATTCTTTAAAAAAATAGGAAAACAAAATTGGAATACCTCACTCGTTCAACTACGTGTGAAACTCACGTCGTTTGCCATATCAGCATGAAGTGTTTAAAAGATACACTTCTGCCTAGAAAAAGTGTCTATCTGGTCATTAAGAAAGATGAGGTGTTTACATGGGAATTGGGTACAACTTTAAGGGGCTATCTATGTATTCTGCCTTTATAATACATCAAAAACTGGACATCACACTCTTTCAATTTGTCATTCTTTTCATGGGAATAGTGTTTCTCTCTTCTTCTTTTTTCGCAATCTTCTCTGTGCAGTTTTTACGCCTCACCATACATGGATGTATATAATCGTAAAAATTTAGTCACGTAGCCTGTTTTGACCGCGTTAAATGAATACTAGCCAGTGATGCAAAACTGTTTGAAGACTAGCCACTTTCGGACAAGTCCCAGTATAAGGGTTGTGAATAAAACTTGTTCAAAGCCCCAGCATTTTGTAATGGGACTAAAGCTTTATATCAAGTCCCATAACAAAATAATGGGATTTATCCCTTTGATGGGACCTTTGTTATGAGAATAAATCCTATTATTTTGTTATGAGATTATTTTGTTATGGGACTTCTTCAGTCCCATAACAAAATACTGGGGCTTTGAACAAGTTTTGTTCAAAGCCCCAGTATTTTGTTATGGGACTAGTCTAGGGTGTTTTTCTAACGCTAATAGAGTTTAAGTGTGCGCGTGAATTTTTGGCTATTCTTCAATGAATTTTGAAACGGTGGATAGTCCCCAATGAGCGCGTCCAAAAATGGCTACGGATCAAAATTACCCGATATAATCATGTCTTTTTTTTGGGAGATTTACAAATATATACAATCATAACAATAAAATTACAAAAAATACCAACATTATTCTATTTTACAAAAAATACCAATATTTTTTTACACATTATATACAAAAATCAACAAAACTAATAAATTAGGGTTCCTCCTTCTTCCTACTGCCCCCCACCCCACTGCTACCACCCCAGGCGGCGGCGCCGCCTAGTCACCGCCGGCTACCGCCGGCCGCCACCATCCACCACCGTTTTTTTTTTTTTTTTTTTTTTTTTTTGTGTTTTTGAGTCTGAAAAATGAAATACACATATAAACATTGATTTTTTTTTTTTTTGAAATTAAAGTTGGAACATACATATAAAAAAAATACATGTAAATACACAAAAAAAATTGTGTTATACATACACTAAACACACACATACATACACGAAAGTACAGATCTACAAACGAAACATACAAATTTATGTGTGTGACATTTATTACTTGACATACACACAAAAATACATACAAAAAATACAAATAGATGCTCGGATATACACATTCATACAGTGATATACACTTACATACACTTGTGTGCTGAAAATTATTACATGTATATACACGAACATACAGATACATACACTTGCAGATCTAAATTTGAATGTGTATATTCAAATGCAAAAAAGAAGAAGGAGAAGCAGATCTGATCTTGTATCAACAAAATACATATGTATACATAAAAATACACACACATACACGTACAAAATGAAAAAGAAAAAAGAAAAAAGAGGAGAAGATCGGAAAAAGAGGAGCATATCTGCTCCAATTCGCCGCGGTGGAGCCACGCAGCAGCGGCGACCGGCGAGGGGGGTGGGGAACGCGCGGGAAGATGGGGTGGGGTGGGTGGGTGGAGGAGAGCAGAGAAAGAGAGAGGGAGAAGTTAGGGTTTTGGGTAGAGAGGGAAGAAAGGAAATGAAAAATTGTATATTTTGTAAAATGTGAAAAAGTGTTGGTATGTAGGGTAATTATTTAAAAATATCGGTATTTTCTGTAATTGAGTGGTTTAGTATGTCAATTAGCGTAAAAATGTCTTTTTTTTTTTGGGAAATTTTGATCAGTAGCCATTTTTGGACGCGCTCATTGGGGACTATCCACCATTTCAAAATTCACTGAAGAATAGCCAAAAATTCGTGTGCACACTTAAGCTCCATTAGCATTGGAAAAACACTCCAGACTAGTCCCATAACAAAATACTGGGGGCTTTGAACAAAACTTGTTCAAAGCGCAAGTATTTTGTTATGGGACTGGACTGAAGAAGTCCTATAACTAAATAATCCCATAACAAAATAATGGGACCTTGAACTAACATGTTCAAAGGTCCCATTATTTTGTTATGGGAAGTCCCGTAACAAAATAATGAGATTTATTCCCATAACAAAGGTCTAATCAAAGGGATAAATCCCATTATTTTATTATGGGACTTTATATATAAAGCTTCAGTCGCATAACAAAATGCTGGGGCTTTGAATAAGTTTTGTTCACAGCCCTAGCATTTTGTTATGGGACTGAAGCTTTATACAAAGTCCCATAACAAAATGTTGGGGCCTTGAACAAAACTTGTTCAAAGCCCCAGTATAAAATACTGGGGTTAGTTTACTGAAACTTCCCAGTATAAATACTGGGGCTTTGAACAAAACTATTTATACTGAGATTTGTCCGGAGGTGGCTATTTCTCAGCGAATTTATTTTTGACGGCTACAAATCAATTAGCGCGCGCCAAACAGGCCCCTACACGAAATTTTTTCTTTTTTTTTTTAGGAAAATTTTGAAAAATAGGCATACCACTACCCAAAATTACAAAAAAGAGGTAATTTTTTTTTAATGCATAGCACCCATCCCTAAAATTACAAATTTTAGCACTCCTTCATAAAAAACATCCTAGCTACCAAATCTCCCTCTCCCCAGCCACTAAGCCGCCAGCAGACACTCTTCCCCGCCAGTAGTGTCGTTACTTTTTTGTATTTTACTGAATTTATGTTGTTTATTGCGTCTAAATCATTGTTTTGGACAAGTTTATACACACAAATCTCCCCCCAAAAAATAAAAGGTTTTTACACTATATACCCATGAAATTCAAAGTATTTATAAGTCATCCCCATTAAAATTACACTACCCATGAAATTAAAAGTATTTACCAACCTACCCATTTATTACTGTATACCTTTGTTATACCTTATGAGTATATACCTTTAAGGTATACTGCATAAATAATAGTATACAAGTTGAAACGACCTCCGTCAGTCGTTTCGGAAGTTAGGACTCCGATTGGCGTGCCGATAATTTTAAAATATTCTTAAGGTCCATTGAGACTTATCTGTAAAATATGAGCTAAATCAGACCTCGTTTGGTAGGCATCGGAAGAAGGTTTCAGTTTTTATTGTCGATAAATATTAAAAAGAGATTTTCGAGCTCGGTTTTGGCGAACGAGCTCCGATTCGAAATTCGAAAGCGCCGTTAGGTTCGTATGATTATTTGTGACTTTTGTGATTTTTCGAAAGTGAATTTCGATGTTGTTCGGCTAGTTTCCGCTAAAATGCCGAAAGTTAAATAATTTGACTTTTTCCATTTAATTTGCATATTGAGTTTCGGGAGTCCGATTTGAGATCTGTCTTAGCGAGTATGCTACATATATTTTGTATAACTTGTATGCAAAAGTTGGAATTATTTCGAATATCACAGAGTACCGTTTTAAGTTTTACCGTAGCAGCGAATTTATAAAAAAAAAAAAGGAAAAGAATGAAAATTGGAAAGAGTTTGGCGGTGGGGGTCAACTCAAATAAGGGTCCTTAGCTTAAAATGCTAAGGACGAGGAGATACAGAGAGAAAAACGAGAATGGAGCAGAAAACGTAAAAATGAAACAAAAATATGCCAGAAAATGAGAAAAGGGGCCGGAGAAAAGTAGAATTTTCACCCTGAAACATTCAGGTAATGATCCTAATATATTCTTTGAGTTTATTACGTGTGTTTGAATATATTTTAACGGTAAAAATTGGGATATTATACATCGTTTTAATAAGTTCAATTAATAGTTTAAAGGGTCAAATGGACCCCGATAATGGAATTGATTATATATTCGTACTCAGTGAGTTATGGGCAACTTATAAATGTAATTTATTTAGGGTTTGGTTATGTGACCTTAAACCCTGTACATAGGCTTGGCCTGCGTATTGCGTATGCGAATAGGGTATCAGGTTCCTAACCGGATTGTCCTAAGATATGAGGAATGAAACCTTTAGCCTAATTTGATATATTTTTCTGCTATTGAATAGAGTGGGATCGTTTGGCTATGAAACCAAAGGACAAGCGGTTATTGAGTGGATGTACTAACTTTGTAACAAGGTAAGTGTTTATATCCATTTCTTTGGAGGCACCTGGCCTCGTGGATTTTCTACCATGTGTTCCTTACGTGTGTAGCTGCCGATTGGCGTACTCCTTACGCCTTAGCTTTGGATTTACATTGTATATTAAATGTTATGTTCTGTTGTTGGTATTGCATTGAGGATCTGAGTATTGTACTCTGGCTGTGAGTTGGCATCTACTTCCCGGCTGTCGATGAGAGTCCCGCGTCGGTGAAGGGTTATTATGGCATCACATTGCATTCATATGCATTATATGTCATTCATATGCATTACATTGCATATCATATTGGGTGCATGAGTATTCCGCCCCAGGAGCAGGAGTATTCCGCTCCATTGTATCATATTGAGGGGAGGAGTATTCCGCCCCAGGAGCAGGACTATTCCGCTCCATTGTATCATATTGAGGGTAGGAGGATTCCGCCACAGGAGAGTGCAGGAGTATTCCGCCTCAGCTTTACATTTTATCAGGTGCAGGAGTATTCCGCCCCAGTAAAATGCATGAGTATATTGCCTCTGTTTTATATTATATCGGGTGCAGGAGTATTCCACCCCAGAAGCAGGAGTATTCTGCTCTAGTTGGTTATCAGATTGGGTTCCCCTCGAATGCAGGAGTATTCCGCTTCGGGATGGGATGACGGGCACATGTGACCCTTTGCATCAGATTTCATTTCATTTCATTTCATCTCATTTCATTTCTTTTCATACTATTGTGTAGACTTGTGGTACAGAACTACTGTTCTGCTTATACGTGCATTGCTTATTTGTCTATATATTTCTGGCTCGTATTCTGGGTTGCGGGGATCGGGTTGCACGTCGCAGCGGTATAAATATATGGATCGAGTTGCACGTCGCAGCGGTATGAATATATGGATCGGGTTGCACGCCGCAACAGGATGTATTTCTGATTGTTGATGTGTTCGGGATACCTATATGTTCTGGCTATCTTACGTTCCTGGTTGTTGAATAGTTTGTGATTCCATACGTGTTTCTAGTTATTATCTGGCTCTGCCTTTTCATAATTTAAATAAGAGGAATTTGATTTATCTGTTTCTTCTCCCTGGCTAGCTATCTTATTCTTTGAGGTGGCTAGTCTGCCCCACTTATTGAGTCCTTTTGACTCACCCTTGTTTGTTGTTTGTTTCTTGTCTATCTATTTCGTTTCGGCAGGTTCGCTCCAGGATTGCGTTCGTCACGTTGTGAAGGAGCGAAGACGACTTCAGCTGTCAGGCTGAGCCAGCTTTTATTTCGGATGGCCACCAATTTATTGTTTATTATTTCAGTTGCATTTTGCTCCCTTCAAGAGGTATCTATTTTCTTTTGTACTCTTAGATGTCTAGTCTGGATAACCCTAAACCTAGTATGTTGGGTAGTCAGCTGTAATTTCTTTTGTACAGCTTAGAGGAATCAGTATGTCTGTGCCTTTTTCTAAGTCTTGTTCTTATTTATGAATTGAATTATATTTATTTTCCTAATTTAATTGGTAAGGGTTCGCCCGACGGGTCTAGGGGAGGATGTCGGGTGCCCGCACGGCCTAGCCGGATTCCGGGTCGTGTCACAAGTCTAGATATGAGTGTATACCTTTAAGGTATACTGCATAAACACACTTATACAAATTTATTCACTCGCATATACACACTTATACAAATTTATACATTTTATACACGTGTATAAATTGTATAAACTTGCGGCAGACTGCTATCTCGGGAAAAGAGTGACAGATCGGGTAAGATTCGAAAATATTTGTCATTTTTGGTAATTTTCGTTTTTTGCTTGTTTTTAAGTGCAATTATCCTTTTTTTTTCAACTACAATAGATCAAATCAGATAAAAAAGAAGTAAGGAAGGTCAAAAAATCAAATGGCAGCGCTTAAATTGTCATTGAGATACTATTATGTAATACTGCAATTCAAAGAATGAAGACAACTCATAATTAAGATAGTAATCCACTGGAAAATCAAATGCAAACCAGTAGATTTGATTTTGATATTCGACCATCAGAGTTTAAGTTTTTTAACCTTTCTAATTAAAGGCTAAATACAACGATGACACGTTAATTTGCCAATATTTTTTATTTAAACACATAAACTATGGGTTGTAATTGTTTAACACCTAAACTGTACCTATTAGACACTTCTTTTACCGTCAACAAAAATATATAAGCGTGATTCTTACACAGGATGACATGGCAAATGAGCCAATGACAAAACGAAACATGACAATTAATAACAAATATAACAGTACAATAAAATAAAATAAAAACAGAAACTCCTCCTACTCCCTCGTCTTCTTCGTTTGGCCTACCACCGTCCACCACCATCTTCTGGCCAAATGATTTAGAAGCTTCGTATGTTGTAGTGATAACTTTTCTTTGTTATTTTCATAATTCTTGGCTAATTTGAAAAATTGGATAATTCAGGAATGAATTTATGTGGGTAAAAATACGTCACTTATAATTATAGAAATACAGTTCAGCTGGCAGAGATTAGACTTACTCTACAAGTTACTGGGCGCTGAGGATATACGCCTGACCCATAGCCACGACCGCTTAGCAGGCACAGGTTCATGGCCGTAAGGCATACATCCCGCCGCCTTAGGGTTATAATCTCCTAGTTAGGGTTAATTATTATTACCGCCTTGAATAAACAAGCCCATGGCCTAATATAGACATCTACCATAATTAGGATTGTGGTAAACCTATAGCTATAAATACTCCTCTCTGCTATTGTATATACTCCGCTCTGCTATTGTATCGATCATCAAGCGATCCGCCTATTCCAAGGAATACAATCTCTATTTGCTCTGCATTAATTATTTTTCCTTAGTATTTACTTTATTGCTTGTGACCCTCTTATAATTTATCTGTTTAATCTGTTGGGCGATTTTTAGGCATAGACAGAATTTAGTTTTGAGATATTTATTTGAGGTGGTTTTCAGATGAAATTAGTTGTTGGCTAAACTGGGATGTTTATAAGGAAGGCTTATAAGGTGATGGAGAAGGTGCAGTGGAGGTAGAAGGTGCTGGCTATGGTTGCAATTGGTGGCAGCAAAGAAAAGAAATTTTTTTGAAAATATCATTTTTACCTCACTCGAGGTAGGAATAAGGTTGGTGTATACACCATTTTTTCAGACTTATGGAATTATATTGAGAGTGTTTCGATTGACTTTTTTTAATTGCTTTTTGGGCGAAATAGCTTTAGAGCCCATTTGGCCAAGTTTCTAGAGAGCAAAAAATGCTTATTTTTTCTCAAAATTTTGAATGATTTAGGTGTTTGGCCAAACTTATAGGACAAAAATAAATGCTTTTGAGTGGCAGCAGAAGTTGTTTTTCTGATATGGGGAAAAAGTTGGAAAAGTAGTTTTTTTTTTTTTTTTTCAAATAGTAGACTCAGAAGCTATTTTTAATTTCTATCATTTAAAATAACCCTTACAAAAAATACTTATTTACCTAATTAACTATTTATTTTTGACTAATGATTATATTATATAAATAGTGCATTATTTTTTTTGGTTCTTTTACGCACACCTACATCATTATTGTTGGTAGTTTGAATCAAATTATTTTTTAAGGTATGAATTTAGAATATTCAAATATAAATGCTCTATTTTTAAAGAATTTAATTAAATAAAATAGTTAAATACAGTATTGGATAATAAATATTTCAAATCATTCATCTAGCTAATAACTGTAAAGTGAATCTTTATATGTCCTTACTCATAATTTAACACTAAAAGCATATTTTTAAAAGTTTGGCCAAACACAAATTACTACTCAACTATTGACGAAAGTGATTCTCAAATAAGTTGGCCAAACACAAACTGTTACTCTCCAAAAGTACTTTTACAAAAAATCCTAATTTTGAAAAAAAGAATATGTGAAAATAAGCAGTTTTCAGAAGTTTGGCCAAACACGATCTTAAGCTCTTTTATGGTGTTTGGATAGAGTAAAAAGTACTTTTAAGTTCTTTTGTGATATTTGAGTAGCTTGAAAAGTGCTTTAAATCACTTGCTTGTAAGCTAAAAGGTACAGAAATAAGCTAAAAATTAAAAGTTTGGGAAAAAATAACTTTCAACTTTTTAGTGTTTACTTTTAACTTATAAGCTATTTAAATAAAGATCGAAAATTGTTTGTCTTGTCTTTTCACGCGTCCAAAAGGAGTGATATACACATTCAGTCTATGTTATTAAAATGTGTTTACTATGAACAGTTTGACTCAAGTTTAGGTGTTCAGAAGGTACAATTCTTATTTTAGGTGTCTAAATGAAAAAATGTGACAAATTTAAAATGTTCTTAATGTATTCAATATGTTTCAGACACATTAAGTCTCGCTGTGTAACACTAGCTTTCCTTTACTTTCCTTTCCTTTACTTTACTTTAATTTCTTTGCAATAATTATTTTAACGCATTTACCATTTATGTAAGAATATTTACAATTTGACTTATTTGCTCTTACTGATGTACTCTTTTATTTAATGAATTTAGAAACATAAAAACTTCTCATTTTATTGTATTTTCTTTACTATTATTGTGATTATCTTTCTCTTTCATTCTTTTTGGAAAACTATTTGTTTTATTCCTAATTAGCTCAAGTCTCTAGCCTCTTCCAATCCTAATAAGTTTTGAAATGTATCATCCCAGTAGTGTTACCAGTGATCATCTTTCCAAAATCTTGCTGACATTTTTCTCTAAATATCTTCTCCAATGGTTTTAAATAGTTAAATTCTTTCCTGCCGGGTGGGTGGCATGTATAAATACTAAAAAATTGTTTGAAAGCCTTAAATAATCCACTATCACAATCCCTAAAGAAGAAGCAGAATTGGGCATCCAACAACTTAGTCCAAAAATAAAGCTTTACTCGCTAGTGCTTGACGCCTATTCCATAACCACAACTCCTTTACATCTAAATATTTAGGTAAATCAAATCCTAATTCACTTTCTCGCACCTGAAAATATTTAATCCTTGGTCGGACCTCATGTCAAGCCAGCCTTCTTTGGAAAATTGGCACAGGTAATAGAATCTCCTTTTGGAATGATGCATGGCATGGCTGTCCCCTAACCACTCCCTCCGCTCACTCATACATGGCCCGTTCACTCGTCTTGAATCCGCACTAACAGTTCCGATCTAATTTATAAGGCCAAATACATATTCAGCCCCTTAAACTTGGCCATATATTTCATTTAAGCACTTAAACTCACCCTCTTACCATTTATACACTTCAACTCAACTAAAATTGTTTCACCTAGGCACCTCTTGCTGATGTGTCATTGTGTGTGCTTCACACTAAGGGTGTCTAATAGCCCGGTCCGGCCCGGTGCCGGTCCACCTGTGCCGGTCCGGTCCGGTCCGGTGCTAACAAAAAAAAAAAAATTTACATTTGGTCCGGTCCCGGTCCGGTCGGCCGGTGCAGTTGCACCAATGCCGGAACGGAACCGGAACCGGCAGACGGAGTCGTGCCGGTCCCGGCCCGGTCCGGACCGGTTCGGTTCGGTTCCGTTTAAAATTTTTTTTTTTCACATTATATTATTTATTGTTTAAAAAAATATTGGTAGACTAAAATCTAAATAAACAACACAAAACACACATATTATTCAACAATACACACATAGTACATTAAGTTGGAAAAAGAAAATGCATAAATAGAAAATAAAAACATAAAAATAGACTAGAAATTAGAAAAACACATAAATTTTAAACTTCTGCGACTCAATTATCACGTGGTTGCAGATATTTGCCACCATCACGAGTTGCCCATTCGTAGGGATGATGGTTTTCCAAGTGGCTCTTAAACCTATTTGTCCCTCCAGTATTTGATTCATCATTCCAATTCCAAAATTTCTTACAAAGAGTACATTGAGCTTTGCCGGTATCATTATTTGTTGTGATAAATTCCCAAACTTCGGATCGTTTAGTTCTTGTTGGACCACCAGACGGACCTGCTACATTAGCACCGTGAACTTGATTAGCATTATTTGCATTTGCAGCCATGATGATAGAAAATTTAATAAAATAGCCTTTTGTTAGAAATTTTTGAAGAGAAATGAATAGAAAATATTGAATTGTGATTAATTTGATGAAAGATGGGAGTATTTATAGGAAAAATAGGTCAGGGAGGGGTGTAGGGGTGTTTATGGGTGTGTGGGTGGGAAAAATAGCCGTTTATGGCCGTTGCCAACGGCTATTTTTCAAAATGGAGCGGATTTGGGAAATGTTGGCAGTGGGCCGATCCGGTCCGGTCCGGTTCCGGCCCGGTTTTGGCGCTTTCTTTATTTTTTTTTTGTTTTTTGGTTATTTGTTTTGTTTAAATTTTAGTTTTATGTAATAATAACTTATATATTAATACTAGTAATCTAATAAACTAGTATTGCACTAAGAACTATTATGTAATGTAGTTTTTTAATTTTATAAAAGTATAATTGAGTATTTTTCCAAACTTAGTAATCTAGCATAATGTAAGTAAATTATTATTTTTTCAAACTTAATACTAAGTTAGTAGTATTTAGTATTTAATAATGTAGTATTTAGTTTTTAGTATTTTAGTAGTTAGTAATGTAGTATTTTAGTATTTAGTTTTTAGTTTTTTAGTAGTTTAGTATTTAGTATTTTAGTATTTAGTTTTTACTATTTAGTATTGAATTGCAAAGAGCCAAAGACTAAAGAGGTAACTTAATAGCAAAGGATAATTAAGAATATAACAAAGGATTTACTTAATGGCAAGGCGTAACGCATTTTATTAAATAATGATTGATTTTTTTTTTTTTCAAAGTACATAGATATTAAATTGCAAAAACTACATATTAATAAAAAAGCTTCTCATTTTCTGAATAATTTCGTCTGGCACCTCTGGAGGAACCGGTGGCAAAGAGTCATCTTCTTCATACTCAGTTTCATTGTCCAAACTTCCATCACCTGATAAAATTTCGGATGCTGCTTCTCCATCGGCTAGTTCATCTTCTGCAAAGCCAAAATTTCTTCTCTCCGATCTAATCCAATCTCTGAATAATACGGCTGTCTCCATTGCTTCTTCCTTCAATGAATGTCTATGATCTCCAATTTGTAATCTTCCTTGGCTAAACGCACTTTCTGAAGCAACAGATGATGCTTGAATAGTTAGAATATCCCGCGCCATTTTTCCTAAAACTGGAAACTGTGCTTGTTGATCCTTCCAAAATGGCAGTAGTTGCTCGCTTCCAAAATAATCAATATCCTTGCAAGCATGAAGTAGATAAACATCAAGCTCGTTGAACCCTCCGCTGCTACTCGAATGCCTGCTAGAAAGCCTTTGATTAAGGCTGGAAAAACTTCCCAATCCGGTTGCAGATCTTTTGGGAGCCTGCGTTGAACTTGAACTTGATCCAGCTCCACTTGGAACACTTGGAACAACATTATCAGCTGCACTCCTATACCTTTCATAAATCCGTTGGCAATCTGTAATTACCTGCGCACAGACTGTTTCTACACTTGGTGTTTCTTCGTCAGTAATTCTCAAAGTCCGATAAATTTCTCTAATTAGCATTTCCGTATTAAAACGTTTAAAGCATGGATGTAATACAGATGCAATGTAATAAAGTGGTGGAATCGAGAAAAAATATTTTTTAAATTTTTCAATCATTGCTTCTACCGCAACTTCATAACCAGACACTACTCTATAATCGTTAAGTAATTCTGATATTCCAGCTATAAAATACAACATGGTACAGATTGTAGGATAATATTGACCCGAAAATTCTTTAGTAGCATAAAAAAACTTTGCTAAAAAAAGGAGAAGACGCTCAACATTTTGCCAATCAGATTCTTCTAGGTGATACACTTCCGCCACTTTGCGATTAAAATAACTAGTAATAGGCACTCGTAAAGTGTAAGCAACGCTCAAAGAATCATATACAGTGTTCCACCTAGTTGCAACTTCCTTGGGAACTTTTCTAGGACCTATACCTTCTTTCACACACTCTACTTGAAAGTCCCTCCATCTATCCGGTTTTTTAGATTTAAAAATATAACTAATTGCGAGTCTAACCTTCATAATAGTAGGATCAAATAACTTAAGGCCATCTTTTACAACTAAATTATATATATGACATGCACATCTAACATGAAACAATTCTTCAAAAGGGGGATGCAATCCGGGTCTTAACTTACCAATAGCATAATCATTGTTTGCAGCATTATCAAGAGTTATACTTAAAATTTTATCACTAAGATAATACGCCTTACAAATATCAGAAACTTCTCTCTTAATAAATGCTCCCGTGTGTGGTTCATCGACAGCGGAATATGCTAAAATTCTTTTTTGCATTACCCAGTTAAGATCTATCCAATGACAAGTAACTGTTAGATACTCATACCCATTGACACCTTTACCCAAATCAGTAGTTAGACAAACTCTACAATCAAAGTGATAAAATATATATCGTAAATATTGTCTATATTCATTTTTAAATTTTATAATATCACTTCTAACCGTAGTTTTTGGAAAACCTTGAAAAGATGGATTATATACAGTTTGAATATAACGAATAAAACCTTGACAAGAAGTAAATGTAAAAGGTAAGCACTCTACCGCAATCATTTTTGCCATTTGTTCCCTATCTTTCTTTTTATCATAATGCATAAGCCCCCCCGTCACTGGGTTAATTTCCTGTTGGACTCCACTACCTTGCGATGGAGCCATTCTGTTCCCTGACCGAGGGCCACCCGGCCTCCTATCCCATTCATCCTTATGATGGTTTTCTAAGTGTGTTCTCAACTTTCCCGTCCCACTATTATGGCTGCCGGTTTTAAAAGCCCAAACTTTTCTACAAATATTACATTTAGCGGTCTGCTCCGGAATATTTTTAGTCATAAATCTCCACACATCCGATCTTTCGACTCGTCCCGCTGGTTCTCTACTAGGAGGCATAGGTGGTAATTCAGTTTCTTCAGGTTCACCTTGAAATTGACTAGTGGGTGTTTCATCATCTAAATTAGCCCCTTCGGTATTTTCTTGATATTGGGCCTCTAACAAATCATTATCTAGTGGTTGATCATAATTTATATCATGCATAAATTGCGAGTCATCTTCCTGAGTAAAATCATCTAGAAGAGAAGGGGCGCTAGAAGTACCAACTGGTCTTTTACCTAAAGCACGAGCCATTCTATCATCCCCCCCTCGGTTAGAAGCACGTGATCTACGACCACTACCCGTAATTGATCTCCAAATTCTAGACATTTTTATAATTACTAAAATATGCTTCAAACAAATTACTAAAATATGCTACAAACAATAATAGTGCACAAAAATAAAATAGATAATAAAAAGTAAGAACGAGTTTACTTGATATCGTGAACTTAGAATGTAGAACTTAGGAAGTGAAAGTTGAAACTTGACCGGAACCGCACCGAACAATATTTCCACTTTACTCCAAATAGTTTTTTGTAATGCAATTTAGCAAATAGCCTTTGTAGAAATAAGAGAGATTGATAGAGATTTAGAGAGAATATTAGAGAAATTGTGAATAAATTGGTGAAATATGATGGTATTTATAGAAAAAAATAGGTTGGGGAGGGGGGGGGGGTATGGGGGCGCCTAGGGGGGTGGGGGGGCTAAAATAGCCGTTTTTGGCCGTTGGGCCAACGGCTAAGCTTGAAATAGCCGTTGCCCAACGGCTATTTTTCGCTAAGCCCATCAGCCTCCGGTCCGGTCCGGTTCCGGTCCGGACCGGTCCGGTTCCTGTCCATTTTGGTCCGGTTCGTCCGGTCCAAAATGGTTCTGCCGAGACGGGAACAGACCGAATTTTTTTTTTTTACTTTTGGCCCGATTTGAGCCGGTTCCGATCCGGTCCGGTCCGGTGCGTCCCGGCCCAAACCGGGTCAATAGACAGCCTTACTTCACACCTCTTTTATAGAGCGTGAGATGTGCTTGTATATTGTAGTGATGTGGGTCCCAATGAATAAAAGAAAAAGAATAAGCAAACAAAAGAATTTCAATGTAACACCTCCAATGATAACCAGAAAAAACCACAAGCATTTTAATGATTTTTACATGTTCACCTCAAGAATAACAGGTGAAAATAAAGTGTCAGCCACTAGAAGTAATGTAAGTTATCCACAATAACAAGTTTCATGTCCATTTTGCTCTCCATGAAGAATATCCTTTTGATTGGAAGAAGCACTAATCAAAATTCAAGGGAACATACAGTATTAAATGATATATCGTGATCAAAGTGATGTTTAAATATGGAGGAAGCTTGAGGTGGCTTTGACGAAAGTCATAAAGTTGAACTACTGAAAGAAATGAAGAAATTTTATTTTGGGGAAGATGTATGTATCGGGGATGAGGTGTTAAAAACGAAATAGACTTTTTATTTTTTATTAAAAACTATTTAAATTGATTATTTGGAATTAAAAGGGCCAAGTGTCACTTTCTTATTGGCTTCTTTGGCATGTGAACTACACACACATTTTCCTTACTAATATTTGAACTAGAGGTGCCTAGGTGAAACAGTTTTAGTTCAGTTCAAGTGTCTAAGTGGTAAGAGGCTGAGTTTAGGTGCTTAAGTGAAATATATGACCAAGTTTAAGGAGTTGTATATGTATTTGGCCAATTTATAATAATCAATGGAATTCAGGAAAATATCTTTTGAATTTCCTTTCCAAATCCATTCTTCCATTTATCATTACTACTTAGCTAGCTGCACCTCTCCTTTGGACCAATTAGTTTGGAATTTAACTAAAAATTGCGAGTTCACAGTTAAAACTTGCTACCATCTCATCCACCGTCAAAGCTATATCCCTAGTGCACCCTCCCCTAATTATACTTAAATATGGTCATTATAATTGCCTCCAAAATTGAAAAGCTTTCTGTGGCTATTTGCCCATGACCGACTCCCAACGTCCGCTTACTTAACAAACATTAACATTACTCAGGACCCCCCTGCTCCTACTGCCACCATGACAATGAAACAATCTTCCATCTCTTCTCTCAATGTCCAGCTGCGCTCCAGGCATGGTCTAGCCTAGATCTTTCAAATTTCGTCCAGCATTTAACTTTCCCAACTATGACCCCCAACAACTTCTTCAATCTTTGCTCCATCGTAAAAAGGACAATTTGCGGCATCTTCCTACAACACATCTTGTCCCTTATACACTATGACACATATGGCTTACCGGAGTATGAATGTATAATACATTATGTATTTGATCATACACATATTCCAGTGAATTGTCACACCATCATTACTCATGTCCAAGAATATTACTACCTAGCTTACCAACAGCCACACAAATCCCAAAGAGTTCCCTTACACTTGTGCTGGCTTCCCCCTAAAGCAGGCTATATCAAGCTTAATCCAGACGGTGCCACTAACTCTTCCACTAATACAAGTGGTTTTGGAGGAGTCTTTCAAGATGCAACACGAGCTTTGCTCATAGGTTTTGCGGGGAACCTATCATATTATCTCCCAAGTCGCGATATTGAATTATATGCCCTGATCCAAGGACTTTATTATGTAAATCACTATAATTTTCGTTTATTGGAAATTAACATAGATTCCAAGGATGCGATCACTTCTCTGAATTCTAACACATCTCCTCAAACTAATTTACTTGATGATTGCAGGTTCTTGCTCCGGCAGCTCCATGATCACCAGCTACTTCACACATACAGGGAACAAAATGGTGTAGCAGATGGTCTCCCTAAGTTTGCACTTACATTACCTCCGGACAGCTTTACCACCTTTTTGGACACGCCACCACTTTTTGTTGACCAGCTGTTCCGGCATGACTATGAAGGACGACTTTGTACTACATTAGCTTCTCTATCGGATGTTGTAGCTTTTACTGTTTGTAATAGCAACTCTAATAGCTCTTTTATTAGCTCTTTAGCATTGGATGCTTTACGTGCTACTAACACTTTTATGAGGTCGTCAGCTAGTCGAACCTCTCCCTGTATGGGTTATGCTTAATTAATATATTAGTGTCTTTATTACAAAAAAAAACTGCTAATCTTGCATTAAATATTAGAAACTACTATTTTAAACTTAGAAACAAACATAGTACGGATCAATAATTTATTTAATACCTTATTAAATAATCAGGAATTAAAGAAGTAATTAACCAATACAAGTACACCAGTTAGGGGCTCGATGCAAATCAACATTCGTCCCACCAGCTAATTAGTTTAAGTTATATATTATGGTAATAAAAACATAGATACTGAAAGCTAAATAAAATACTATGAAGATGGGATTAAAAATAAATGATACTTACTAGTCATGTGATCTTCTCAGAATCTTGATTTATTCAGAGTAATCTTGTATAATCCTTTTTCATAGATACTGATAGTGAAAGAATTATCTTCGTTTCTGCACAAAGCAGAAGACTATTAAACCAATCTGATTAAAAAAACAATAATACGAATATTACACAAAAACTACCGTATACCCAAATTTTCCATTAAGAATACTTGCAGGAAAAAACCTCAACTCCTAGAAAAGTAATAATACAGAATACTTGCAGGAAAAAACCTCAACTCCTAGAAAAGTAATAATACCAGATAAATTGGGATGATGGAGAATTTTTACAAGATTATATTTCTCTTATTTCATATTCTTATTTGTTTTTCCTAAGAGGAGCTTGAGGTTTAATTCACTTTCAACAACCCCTAATTTTTTTTTTTCGTATTTTCAAAAAGGAGTAGAGACTAGTGTCGGCATACCAAAGACATAGTAATCAATTGCCAGGGCACCTTAATTGTCTCAAGTGTGTAATTAACTCTAATTAAGGTAGGATTAAGTTGTGTACACTAACAATATATACAATTTTTACACTATTTAGGTCATACTATAATAAAATATTCTATGCTAGAACTAGGCAACGTTGATTAGATCAGTAGGCGTTCGATTGATTAAGAAAGCATAATTGTTCACAAATAGATTTCCATATGGGCTATAATACAACCAAAAATCAATTGGTGAGACTTTTGGTTCCACATCGTTTTAAATTTCGAATCAAGTATAGTTCTAATACGATAATCACTACAAGAATATTATAACTTGCATTATGGAAGTGGTGGAGCTAAGATCAAGAGTCAGGACAATTGTCACATGAAATATTGAGAAAATATCTTCAGTAGGGACAGTATATACAGTATCTTTTATTAGATAGAAACTTATGCTAGTTTGCATAATTCTTAGTATAATTGTTGGATGGCTTCCAGTTGGATGTATATAACCTCGAGCTGGTCGAGTATCCTAAAAAAACTGTTGGTATTTATGTACATATGAATTTTTCTGTTGGTCTAAGTCGAGATAGGTCAATAAATCGAATTTGTGTTGGGTTTGACTGGTAATTTGCTTGTATCGAAGCGAAATTTGAACTAAATCGGGCTCAGACTAAATGAAAGCTTGAAAGAGTAACGAGGTAAGAAATAAGATAACAAAGCAACAAATAAAAGTTGGATTCTATATTCAATTGATCGTCCTGTTGTTTACAGATGAGCCCTTTTTATAATCAGGCGGAAGAGTGACGTTGTAGAACGTCTTAATGGTGCCTTTATGGCCATCACTCTGTACATAAGTGTAATTGACTCATAATCTTTCCTATTAAATGTCGAAGCAACGGTCGACAGTTACGAAGATCGACCCTCGTCTTCCGAGGTGTGTCATCTGCTCGGGTTTGTAGGAGGTTTTTCCCGAGCTCAATGCTTCGAGTTTGTCTCCCCTCGTTTCCTCAGGTGATCTTCGGGGCAAATGACCATGCAATCTCTTCTTCGGAAGCTTGCCTCGCGATGCAGTCTTCGCGCTGTACTCCGAGGTCCTGCTCGAGACCTCGGTGATTTTTCACCTAATACAGATAGTCCCCCCACTCCTGGGGAGGTTGCCAAATCTGTCGAGGAGTAGAGTGATTTTTAGGCAGGAGATTGACACGGCTGTTTTTGCGCCGCGAATTTTGAGAACGGCGGTTGTCACTTCGAATTCCCGTCAATTATGCGTGGCAGTCGTTGATTGGGCGCGTTTTCTGGTTTTGCCTTCCCCATACCGCTATAATCATGGCGCTCTCAACCTATATATAGTTGAACCTTGTCTCTTTTTCTCACTTCTTCTTGTCTTCTACAGTAAAACTTTTACACCCTTCATTCATCTAGAATTTCGAAATTGTTATGTCTCAACAAGATTCGCCACGTTCTCCTCCTTTCCTTGTCGGCACCATGATTGTGGGCGGGGAACTGGTTAATGTCCCTGAGCCGCTGAATGTTGTTGTTCCTCCTGACTTTAATATGGAGGATCTTATTCGCCCCAGCGGTGTGGATCAAGAGTTCCACTCATCTGTGGCTGGGGTCGACGGAGTAGCTACAGCAGAGGAGGAGGAAGTTGCCACGAAAGATGTGGGCGATGAGGAATTTCTTTTTGATGATTTGGAACTTAAACCCCACCACGTCATTCCTTCGAAGATCGATTTCTTGAAGGACTTTATTATGCAGCCTCAAACTGAATCGGAGGCTAGGAGGAAGAGGAACATCCCCATGGGGGATAGGCCGAGCTTGATTACCTAGGCGAGTATTCACCTGGTTCGTTCTGATTGTAATTGGGGTCCCGAGGTGAGAGTTGGTATACCTGCCCCTAAGAGCCGAGTGTGTGATCGAGTCGAGGGGCGTTCCTTCATTTTTACTTATCCCTTCACGATCGGTTTTCCTCTTCCTATCTCCGAGGTATTGGACAATTTTTGCCGGGCCTTTCAAGTATGCATAGCTCAGATCGGGCCCGGAGTATAGAGACACGTCCAATGTCTCGAGTTTTTTAGTAAATTAGCGGGGGTGCCTTTCACTCTCAATCACTTTTTGTATCTGTTTTCCCCCACCCTTCACAAGGACGGGGTCGTCCAACTCAACAAACGGGGCTCTTACTCGCTGATCACAAAAGGCAAAAATCTTGAGGATCGTGGGTGGAACGAGCGTTTCATCCTCTTGCCCACTGATCTTATCTCCTCGAAGCCTGATTTTCCCGAGCGGTGGAATCAAGCCCTTAAGTGTTTTTTCCTTAATTTATTTTTGCTCAACTTTTTCCCCTTCTTTGACTTCTTTCTTTTATTTCTTTCAGCCGAGGCGGTCCCGATTGGTTGCCCAAAGAGCTTGGTTCAGTAGGTACAAGCCATTATTGATGCCAAACCTAGGCTAGAGAGGTCGTGGATGGTTTTGGCCGCCTTGGGCGAGAACCAATAGGCTTGTAAGCGGCACAGTGAGTTATCTTTCACTCAGTCTTTTGAGTTTTAATCTAGTTTTTTGAGGCCATATGCTTCGTAGCCTCACTGTAGTTTCTCCGTTGCAGGGCTCCGCAAGAGGGCGGTCTCTGCACCGAAGGAGAAGAAACGGAAGAAGGACAAGAAAGAGAAGGTCCCCGAAGTTGGAGACGCTTTGAATGCCCTCGAGGATCTGATTGGGAACGTTTCAAAGGAAAAGGGTGGAAAGGGAAAAGAGAAGAGGAAAATAGTTCCCGAGGGGTCACCAGATCTTGGGGCCAAAACAGGTTGAGTATTTTTCACTTGCTTCCATTATTTATTTTGTTTGTTCTGTTTTTCTACTTTCCTCCTTTCTTTCTTCAGTTTTGAGGAGGAAAGAGCTATCCTCGGAGGAAACTCCGGAAGCAAAGCGGGCCAGATTGGAGCCTGTCCTATTTCCTGTGCTTACTCCTGTTGGCGAGGCTGTGCTAAGGCAAGATGAAGTTGTGGTTCCTTCTACTCACGAGCCTGAATTGGCTTAGGTTGCTGATAAAGACGTGGGAAGTGTACATCCCCCTTCTTCGGTGGAGGTGGACGAGGCTGGGCCATCTCGAGTGGGGGACAAGGCTCCTCGAGCCGCCTCCGAGCCCGCTCTTGATGCGTCTTCTTGGAGGCAATTTCGCTACATTGAAATTCCCTCTGAGCTCTATCTTCTCGATGGCGACATCCAAGTCCCGATCAGCCTCAGCGGACATTTAGGTCCTAAGGAACGTGATCGTCTCAAGGAGTCTCCCATCTCTGATTTGATGGCTGATGCTGCTCAGCACGCCATTCATGTATGTCTTCTTCAACTTCCCCTTTTCAATTTTGTCGTTCCATTTCCTTCTCTGATTTTTAGAGTTCCTTTTTTGTAGTGCTACATCAACTCTATCAGGGCCGCCGAGATAGAATGCAGCCGGGACAAAAAACTTCATCAATTAAGGGCTGGATGGAGGCGAGAGCAAGCGGCTCTCGAAGCCCAGATGAGTGGTCTCGAAAGGGAGCTATGGAACGCAAGGCTTGAGCTGGAGCGAGCTAGAGATACCGCTAATAAGTCAGACCTCGAGATGACCAAGGCCCTCGAGGCTAAATTCGAGATCGAGGAAAAAATGGCTTGTTTGAGGGAACTTTGTGATGCGAAGTTGAAGCGAGTGAGGGACGAGGCCCAGTCACTCATTAATGAAAGGGCCAAGAGGTTTCATGAAGACTTAAAGCAGAAATTGCTAAAATGAATGAGATGGCCGCGGAGAAAGATCAGTTGACCAAGGAAAAGAGTCAGCTCTAAAACGAGGTCAAGTTCCTGAAAGTCAAGGTTGATTCTTTCTCCTCGAGGCGAAAAATGAGGAGGACTCGGGCCAAGGTGGATAAGAATTGGGCTGTTACCCAAACGAGGTTGAAAACCTTGGAGGAATGTCGTGGTGGGATCGATCTTAATGCCGAGATTTCTAAGGCCGAGAGCGATGTTGCCGTGGCTCAAAAGTTGATGGAGAATCTCCCTTCAAGCAGTGTGAGCTCGGACGAGGGAGACGATGACTCTGATGCGGAGTCTTAGAGTAGTGTCTTTTGTTTTTTCCTTTTGGGTTAAGCCTCTTTTTGCTTTGTAAATATTTTGGGCCTTCAGGCCTTTTATTAATGAAAATCCTTTCTATGAATTTGCTTGCAAGACTTTTCATTGTTTCGAGCTAGCTTAGGACGACGTCTCGCCCTCGAGCTGTAGGCTTAACTTATGACTAGCTATGCATATTCAAGTGACAATAAAAGGATGACAAATCGAAGTTTTATTCCATTGATTAGATTTGCATGCCTTTATTACAATAAATGCCTGACTCTAACAGGTCTTAGAAGAAAAGAACTAAAATAGCATGAATATATTCGAGCAAGTTCCATGGGTGACCCTTCGTCGAGGCAATCGATCATGCTTCGAGGGCTTTGCCTGGCGAAGTCCCCAGTTGTTGATTCTTTGCTCGTTGCTATTTTCTTGGCCCCTTCGAGGCGACCGTACTCTTCATTGCGACTGACTAACACTCTCGCGCTATTCGCTGTTCTTCTTGGATGGCTCTTACTCCCCATGGAGTTGGGAACTTGATCACTTGATGTAAGGTGGATGGCACAGCTTCTATCTCGTGGATCCAGGGCCTTCCAAGAATGGCGTTGTAGGCTATGTTCTCGGCCATAACTTGGAAGATAGCTTGCTTGTTCACTCCCCCTGCAGCAGTCGTGAGGGTTATTTCTCCCAAAGTCTTCTCGGTGGAGTTGTTGAACCCCGTCAGTATGGTCACCTTTGGGACGACTAGGTCCTTTAGCCACATCTTCTTGATTGCGCCATAGTTGATGATGTTTACCGAGCTGCCAGGATCTACTAAAGCTCGTCTGACGTCACAGCCGTTGATCCTGAGTGTGATCACTAGTGCATCGTGATGGGGAAACATCATCCCATCGCAATCCTCTTTGCTGAATACCATCTCCCTGCTCGATTCATCAGTTCTTTCTCTTTTCTCTGCTGTGATGGACGATTTTGCCACTTTCTTCGCCGCAGCAAAGTTTACTACGTTCACCTCCGAGCCCCCGGTGATGACATTCACTACCCTCTTTGGCGATTGTGCTCGAGGTGGTTGCTCCTCCCTCCTATTCTTCGAGTAATTGTGCTTCCCTTTGTCGGTCAGGAATTCTGCTATTACCCCCTTCTTAAGTAAATGGGCCACCTCGAGACGCGATGCCTTGCAGTCTTCAGTCGCGTGCCCGTAGTCCATGTGAAATTCATAATTTTGAGTTTGGTCTCTTTTGCTCGGAGGTGTTCTCATGTCTTTGGGCAGTCTCACACCTTGGTCAGTCATCCCCTTGATCGCGTTTACCAGCTCCGAGGTTGATATGTTGAAATTGTACTCAGAAATTCGAGGCAAATCCTTCTCCTTGGACACTAGAGATGGTCCCGAGGGTTTTTGGTTGGAGGATGACCCAGATTTTCCTCCAAGCCTCTGGCTCACGTGTTGATGCCCCCCGAGGCGCTGACTTACGTGCTGCTTTTCAGCTCCGTGGTATGGTTCGTACCGATATTTTTAACTTCCCCGCGGCGCATCAGCGCGTTGAGAGGATTCAGCCCGACCTTGGTATGTATGGCCTCGTCCTGTCCTTCTCCACTCTGCTTCCTCGAGCCTGATTTTTGCTGTGGCTCGGTCGTGCAATTCATCCCAAGTTCGAGCTTGCCACTGCTGGAACTCTTTCTTTAACTCGGCTGCTGAAGTGTCCACGTTAAGGTTCTTCTCAAAGGCCATGACTGCCAAGCTGTCATCCATCTTTGGTAGGTCCATCCTCTCGGCCTGAAAGCGCTCGAGGAAGTCCTTGATGGGCTCGAGGTATCCTTGTTTTACGTCAAAGATGTCTTCCTTTCTTTTAAGGATCTTTTGGGCCCCAGTGTGATCTGCCAATTCATCGAAGCTGGAAATGGACTCGGAAGGGAGGAGCATGTACCAATGCAGTGCTCCTTTTTCTAGAGTGTCGGCGAATTTCTTCAAGAACATGGACTCTTTTTCAATCGGGGTTAGGTCGTTGCTTTTGACCATGACCATGTATTCTGTGATATGGTCAACTGGGTCCGTCGTCCCGTCATATTTCTTCAAAATTTGTAATTTGAAATGTTTTGGGACAGGCGCTGGATCAGCTTCAGGTTTGAAGGGTAACTGGCGACATCTTTCGATGTCCAGTGCCCGTTGTGGTTTACGGACCCCGGGCACGTTCTCAAGTCGTTTCTCCATGCTGGCCTCGAACTCCTTCTTCCATTTTTCGAAGTCAGATGCGACGTTTGTTTGTGACGCCGTGAGAGCCACAGTCCCCGAGACCCCAGACGTGATCCCATTTGGAAGCCCTCCTGTATTTGCTCCAACAGAGGTAGTGGCGTTGTTCCCTCCATTAAATATCGTGAAGGGAGCATCCCCGAGGACAGAGTGGACTCTCCTGCTCCCAGCGAGGGCTTGTAAAGAGCTCCAGAACTGCTCATTAAATTGAGCTTGTGCGGCTGCTTGAGCGGCGGCTTGCTCTCGCATCTGCTGCAGCGAGTTCACCATGAACTGTTGGAAGAGGTCGCCCAAATTCGAGGGTGTTGGTTCGGCGGCCAATGCTCTTACGGGAGGTATTGGTCCAATTGGTAAAGTAGACCCACTTGGGGGCGTCAGCCCAAGTAATGGGGCTAAGGTGTTTGTTGGGATGAGGCTAACGGGTGGTGTCCAGCCAATTGGCTGCAATGGGATTCCACCATTGGCCTCGGTGATGCCCACTGTCTGATCGGGCACTTGAATAGACATATTGTCATTAACAATGTCTGACATTTCGTTTTCGTTAGAAAGCAAAAATGATGGTCTTCGGAACAAATGTTATTACCAGCTCCCCACAGACGGCGCCAATTTGTGTTGGCCTGAGTCGGGATAGGTCAACAAATTGGATTTGTGTTGGGTTTGACTGGTAATTTGCTTGTATTGAAGTGAAATTTGAACTAAATCGGGCTCGGACTAAATGAAAACTTGAAAGAGTAACAAGGTAAGAAATAAGATAACAAAGCAACAAATAAAAGTTGGATTCTGTATTCAATTGATCGTCCTGTTGTTTACAAATGAGCCCTTTTTATAATCAGGCGGAAGAGTGACGTTGTAGAACATCTTAATGGTGCCTTTATGGCCATTACTTTGTACATAAGTGTAATTGACTCATAATCTTTCCTATTAAATGTCGAAGCAATGGTCGACAGTTACGAAGATCGGCCCTCGTCTCCCGAGGTATGTCATCCACTCGGGTTTGTAGGAGGTTTTTCTCGAGCTCAGTGCTTCGAGTTTGTCTCTCCTCGTTTCTTCAGGTGATCTTCGGGACGAATGACAATGCAATCTCTTCTTCAGAAGCTTGCCTCGTGACGCAATCTTCACGCTGTACTCCGAGGACCTGCTCGAGACCTCGGTGATTTTTCACCCAATACAATTTTTAATGGTATGACACGAAACAACTGATGTAATTTTATCCCAGGCTTGTGAATAGAGAGACAATATGGAAGAAGAAGTAAACGTTTTATTCATTTTTATTTTATATGACATTATCTAACTACATAGGTGTTGATAATAATTTTGACTTATAAAGTATATTAATGATAGTGAAACAGAACACAAAATAATGGTTAAAAAAGGTTAGTTTAAGAGAGAAATAAAATCGAAAACTGATTTTTGGACAATCTAATGAATTTGAATTGTTGAAAGCACGATTTCATAAAGTTTAGCACATCACAAAATAAAAAGTACCATATAAAATAGACATAATTTGATCTAATAAGGATATACTTGCTAGTACAAACCATCATCCCTCTTTTCCAAATAATGACAACTTAAATTTTGGAATAGTTTCTCCACCTTAATGGGTTAATATTTGTATATATCTCACCGACTCACTTTTTTCAAGACTCACTTTAATGAGATATTATTGAGTATATCGTTGATACCTTAGGTTATCAACTGAACTTTTAAGTAATTGTTTTGTTTAATAATGTGGTGTGGTCACTGAATTTTGTTATAGGAAAAGGCGAATCTCTCAGCCAATGAATGGATATGAGCACATTTCTTGTATACCAATTGCATAATATTCACGAGGAGGTGTCACACAACTTTATAATAAATGGTTAGTGGTCCATGTTCTTGTCTGGTTTGCCTAGTGGAATTAAATGTGGTGTGTTGTCTAATGAGCGATACAAAACCTAATGTGCATGTCACTTCACATCGATACTTACCTGTTTGTCCATAAATTTTTTTTTTTGCTTTTTTCAAAAATTTTTGAAAAACATGTTTGTTCATGAAATCTTGTGACTTTTTCTATTTTTTTTGGAAAACAGTTTTTGAAAAATCAAAAAATAATTTAGAGTACTTTTTCAAAATTTTTTTTTCTCCTCTCAGAAAACTCTACTTTTTCTTTAAGTGAAATGTATGTCCAAACACAACTTCAACTTTCAAATACTCTATTTTTCAACTCAACTTCAAAAAAAAATTTCAAATATTTTTTCAAATTTATGGCCAAACAGCCACAGTTGGAGCTGAGAAAGCTACAAACAACCTCCACCCATTAAAAAAAAAGAACTTTTAAATAAGATGAAATAAAATGAAATTCATATAAGGAAACTAATCCTATTTAATTTATTGAAGGTAGAGTTTCTTAATTTGGATACCGACCAATTACTTTTTGAAGTAATGTCAGTACGTATTGACAAGCAGTCGGATAAACTACTACTCCCTATTTAGCACAAATTTTCATTCACTTTAAAAGAACCAAATTCTCAACGAGAAGTATTACAAATTTTGAGGTTCAATTCGTCATTCCTTACTAAATTTGGATCCTGTATGTTTTCTTGCGTTACGTCAAATTAAATCATGCTCCACTTTAAATGGCACCCTTTCATACCTCAATTTCTTTATATTTTCATCATTCGAAAAACTTTGATTTTTATATTTCATCATTCGAAAAACTCTGATTAATATTAAATTGTAAGAACAACCCCGATCGATATTATTTATGATTAAGATTAGAACGATATCTATTAGTCCTCGAGCGCCCAATATTTATTTTGATTAGTGTAACATCGTCAGTAAATGTTTGCTTATCATCTCTCTATATATACTGTAAAACTAATCTACTTAAAGCCCCTCCCTTTTTTACCTAGTGTCCCACTATTCAGTCCAATCAGCTTCCAATTTTTTTTCTAAAGAAACACAGGAAAAGTATGGGGAATGGGTATGTTATGGGTTTCCATACGAGAGAGAGAAACAAGGCTGAAAAGGCTTGTTGTAAAACTTATATGAAAAACCATAACAGAAACTGAATAGAATCTTGAAAATGCATTTAAGCTTGGTGAATGAAGGATCCAATTTTACATGCATGTACTTGGTGGGACTTGCACACTTAAATTCTCTTCTATTTCTATACTAGTACTAGTTTGTTTTTTCCTATGTCTCTCTCTTTGTCACTGTTTTAATGCTTTTTTCAGCTTGCAGGAGTAGTTAAATGTAAGAGCCCTACAAACAACAAAATTAGTTTTATAAAACTAATGTGCTTCTGTCTGCTTTTCTTACTCTGACGTTGCAACACATACTTTCTCTCTCTCTCTCCAATAATCTTATCTCCTTTTCTTTCTATGTTATCTCTCATTCTTTCTCACCATTTTTAGTAAAAACTAGAGAATAATTATACCTTCAACTCTGCCATGTTGTCACTACTCAACCTCTGAGCTTGCTACTTTCATCAAATTATTAAGGTACTCAACTTTAGCTTATAACTTTAATTTTATCTGAATTAGTGCCTTTTTTTTAGCTATGTGTGTTTCTTGATGATAAAGTCTAGAGCTTTACTCAAATTTTGTGGGTTAATATTATATTATGGTTACTAAGTTGCTACTACTAGTTCCTACTAGTCTACTACTGCTACTATACCTATAGTTACTATGATAATCAGTGGCGGATGCAGAACTTTTATCGAGGGGTTCATCATCAACTATATATACATAAAAGAAAGAATTTTAACTTTGTATATATACACTTTAATTGTTGGTAAAATGTGTATATATATATAATTGTTACTGTTCTTCTTGTACAAGTATTATGACCTGATGATAATGATATTTATATATAATTGTTACTGTTCTCCTTATAAATTTGGAACTTTTGGTTCCTGACTTGGGGTTGTTTTCTTGATCTACTATGAGTAGCTTCAAATTTGCTCTTTTAGTGAAGTTCAGGTCTTTGTGTACTATGGTGCTTTGTATTTGCATGCTAATTCAGATATATGACCGTACTTTAAGTTGGAATTAGGTTCTGGAGTCTGGACAAATCCCACTATAGGTAAAATTGAAGAAACTGGATTATCTTTTTCTGCTTTTTTTGTGGTACTAAGTTATGACCTCTGGTTGAGTACTTTACTTGAGGTGCAAATATGGATTGAGATAGATTCCACCAAAGGAAACAATGAAAAATTTGGTTCAGTTGAGGAACTGAACTAATTTATCAGTGTTTCCTAGTGAAAATGTCTGAAAGCTAAATTCTTCCATGAAGTTTTCTAGTTCAAAGCATAGGTGTTAGATTTTTTATTGTGTCGTTGATTAGCCTATGGGGTTTAATGTAAAATGGTGTACTTCAACTAAGTTTTTGTTTTGTTAGGAGTTATGTTGAGCATAAGAAGATTCATCTAGCAAAAACTTTGTCCCTTTGCATCTTCAATGGTTTCCAACTTTTCAAGAATTTGTTGAAAATGAAATGAAGTGTTGAAAATTGAAATTAAAAGAGAAAGGAGGAAAAGACCCAAGAATGGTATATTCGGATTATTTCTCAAAGTGCAATCCAAGTGAAACTCTCTAGGATCTTGTCTCACTCTTTTTCAAAAACATTTAAGCACCATCTTGTTGTACTAGAAAACTTTCTTCCTACATGATTGAACCAACCTTGAGTCATACTATGTTAGCAAGCAGTCTAAGGTTCGATGTAACCTCAGTGTTGAAGGCTGAAGGAAGGAAACTATATGATCTGCTTCAAGGTCTACATTGTAATTGTAGACCTTTATGCTATTGACGTGTGTCCTAAATGATAGGAGATCAATAAAAAGACGAATGAATTTTATGCCTTCAAGTGGTACTCTCATTTTACTGATCTAGCCTCTAGGAATTCCAAAGTTGTTTGCATATGAGTATGCTGAACCTGTTCAGGTTAATCCGTTTGCTGGTAATTGTTCACCACAAATCATCTGGTCTTCATGTAGGCATGTGGAAAGTTGAAGTAATTTTAAATCTCATAGCTAGGCAAATGAAACAAACTAAGGGGCTCTTGTCTGATACTTTTCATACCATGTCCCTTGGTTATAATTTCTTCCTCAGTTATGTTAGAACCTATGGATTACAGATTACTTGCACTATCTACAGAGCAGAAAGAAAAACAAAACCTTCAGAAGAACAAAGTTTGAATAGTGAAACTTAAGGGGCCAATTAAGTTTATACGAAGTACTTTTTGTTAGAAAACATTTTATTTCCGCTGTCCATGACTATGGAAGAAAATTTTAAGAAGCAACTGAAAGGAGACGTATCCAAAAAATGTCTACACAAGTTTTTAAGGAGTTTCTGCACTGAAAGATTTTAATCAACGTACAAGCATAGAAGAAAGATGTGAAATATCAAATGTTTGTCCTTTAGATAATGCTAGATGTAGAATATGGTGATACCCTAAGAGAGTCTGAAACTTTCCCTAATTCTATCATGTTATTCACACTAAAAGTCTTGCAGGTGTGTTACACAAGGTATAATTGGATATCCGGACCTTACTTTGACATTATATCCAATTATGGGATGAAAGATAACTGTTGATCTTGAAGACAGACATAGGAATGCTATAATTATTATGAGTATATTCTTGGGGTACATTTACTTCTGCTGTAAAACTTTAAATACATACGTACTTGCCATGGACTGGTAACAGCTATCAATGATCAAAAACTTAAGTGCTTAGCAATTATGTACAACTCCTATCTAGCAATCATGGTAAAGATTGCTAGTAGTACATTTAGGAGTCTGACAAAGTGGTTGATATGACATCGAATCTGATTGAAGGATATGCTTAGCGGCTCTAGTGCATGCTCTATTAGATCTCTGCTCTTCTTGAGTTAAAGTTAAAATGTTCGGCTGAGCTTACGCACTACTTAAAGCATTTAGTATAATGAGTTTTTGATAACTATGCGGCATATATTATCGATTTTACAGCCAAGGTATGATAGTTATTGAGGTAAAGAATGTGAATGGTAAGCAAGCTGGCTGCTGCACTCTTGCAATTTCTCTTCCTTCTGGAAATCTGTCTCATCATAGACATGTCTTACAAGCTAGTGGTTGTTTAGCATTGTGTGGCCAACCAGAATCTGTTGGATTATCTGCCTCACTAGCTTATTCTTAGACATACATTGAATCTGTTTTTCTGTCAACCTTGTATTCCGTTCCTTTATACTTTGAAGTGTTTTTTTCTGTTGCGGGAATGCAGTTTATTGTTTGTTTGGGAAAAGGTCTAACCCTGTTTCCGTTGGATGTTATTCCTTTTGGTTTTGTGTTCCCTCAGTTGATCATTGTGTCTATTCTGAAGGAGCTTCACACTGAGCGTGAGCCTCAATTTACAATGCATGGAAAATGAGTAATGTATGACCATATAAATTGATATGCATCATTGGTCAATTGATCTTGAAAGTACTCCCTCAGCATGCAAGATTATTTTCTCCATTTGAATAATCAAATATTTCACTGCACATGCAGGTGAATCAAGGAACAACAACCACCCTTTGAGTAATCAATCTTTGTTGTTTACCAAAATTTAAATCCGTACCTGACTATTCTCCGAGCAACATGAAGCCCCCAAATTTCAGTTTTGAGTCAGAAGAAGGGTCCGAGGTCAGCAGCTGCCAAGTAGGTTCAAACATATGCGTCCAAGAAATTTGTCCTTGTCCCTCCGAGGACAGCATTATCAATTCCTGCCTAACTAACTCCGTTAATCTTCAGCAGGATCCAATGCCTGTTACTCTTGACTTGACTCTTGGCTTCAACAGCAGTGATGCTGAGTTAAAGACCAATGGGGAGACGAGTGGTGAAGTAGTACCTGATCCTCCAACAGCAGCAGGATCAAGGATTTTCTCATGCAATTTCTGTAGGCGCAAGTTTTATAGTTCACAGGCTTTGGGAGGACACCAGAATGCACATAAGAGGGAGAGGACTTTGGCAAAGAGGGCAATGCGGATGGGAATGTTATCGGACAGGTATGCTAGCTTGGCATCACTGCCCCTTCACGGGGCTGCATTTCGATCTCTTGGTGTTGAAGCTCATGCTTCTGCACACCAACGAGTCTCGTACCAAGAAAGGCCTATTCATGCAGTTAGAGCTGGGGCAAGATTTGAACAAGGCTATTTCGGGATGCCGGTATTTGTGGAAGATGATGAAGTGGAGATGTTTTGGCCTGGTAGCTTCAGGCAAGTAGAAGGAATCAGTGGAAATATGGGGTTTCATTCAGGGCAAAGTTCCAACATAAATTTTGTAGCTGTAGCTCCTCAAACTAGGACAGAACCATCATTGCCTGATCTTAATTTGAAACTTTGACAGTCTTTTATCACATTCTATTCTACCTTTTTGTATCAGAATTTTCACAATTGTGGTATTGCATTAGTACTTTATTTGTACAGGAGATGAATGTTTGAGAGTGTCTTGAGCTTTTGGTGTTACCCCCTTTGAATCTTATCATTCCCTAATTTGTTTAGTTTGATTACTTTGTTGTACAATTGTATAATAATGTTACAAAATTACAGATTTGGCGCATTGTTGATATTATTGAATTTATGCAAACCTCTTAACTTTCTCCACTGGTAATGGTTTGTGCCTTCAGTTTAACCAGAACTTTAACCAACCTATTCAAAATCCACACCAGACACCACTAGCGAAAGATGTACACAGCATCTTGAAATTGCTATAATGAAATGTTTCAAAATCGAGAACTCTGGTTTCTTCCAGCTTCGGCAGTCCAAAAGAGTTGGAAAGAACATAAAACAATCAATTTGTCAAATATGCGAGGAACCAAGGGCCTGTGGGCGTGTGATCCATTAATAGAACAGATCACATCTACATCGAGCAAAAAGGGGTACCTTGGTCCCAATCTATAGAAAACCTGCATTCGTTAACAGGTACGTGAATTCGTTCCTATTACGGCTTTAATTTCCAACATTGGTATCAAGAGCCAGTGTTAATTTTGCCCTAGTCTTAATTCTTCTATTAGTAAAACATTCTGAAAATTAAATTCTGCATATCACAAATTTAAAATTTCGGCGTGAAACTTATATTATTAGAATTTAATCGTTTAGGGCTTTCCGTTGATAATATACATTAAAAATGGATTTAAAACGAGTAAGATATGATATTTTAAAGTTATGCTGAAAATTGAGACAATTTTTGTGAAAAATTGCGTTCTGTGATTTGATTTCTGTAAATTACTAGTTAAGAATTATAATGTGTGGTATATATTTTAGAATCTACTCGTTTAGAGCTTTCCGTTAATAAATTATACATTGAAAACGAATTTAAAACGAGTAAGATATAGTTTTTTGAAGTTATGCTGAAAATTGAGACAATTTAATGAAAAACTGCGTTATGTAATTTGATTTCTACAAATTACTGGTTTAGAATTAAAATATGTGTTATATATTTTTAGAATCTACTCGTTACAGACTTATATATTATTTGATGCTAAACAGTTAAAACGAGTGAATAATGAAGTGTTAAGTTCAACTTGTAATTTTTTTTCTCGAATGACTTCCTAATAGCCACACCATTTTAATAGTATGTGATCCTTAAATGTAATCTTCTATGTTGTCGCATTGAATGGTATGTCAATTCTTATTGTTTCATTGTTCTTATTTCAGACGTGGTTGGACAGGGACAAGCTTGTAGTACTCAAAGTGGGAGTTCCCTAAATCGAGGAAGGGGACAAGATTGAAGAGTACGTCTCTGTATGACATATTCCCGGGGACGTGAAGTTATAAGGAATGATGCTCCCAAGGCGATACAAAATCTACTGAGGGATGAAAGGGCTAGATGAAGGGAATGAGAAAAGAAATTCAGAGAGCTTAAGGCTTCAGTGTCTGAACAAATTGACCTTTTTCAGTTTATACGAGATGAGCTGGCTAATTCTATTGACGAAATTGAAATTTCGGATTGGGAAGCTTTAGCAATTTTAGTAGATTCCCTTGGAAAACCTTTGGGTAGTATTTTAACAATACTTATCACGAGGTTTCGCCAAGTTAACCCTTTGGGTTGTATGCTCAAATATTTGAAGCCGAGTGAGAGTGAGTCGTCTCCTTATGTACATGTAATTTATATTATGAATTTCTTTTCAATATATGAAACTATGTTGTTCTTTTAAATAATTTTTAATGTGTTAAGACTTAATTGAAAGTCATTAAAATATTCACACTAAGAAATTCTTTTCCATGTTTGATTAAACGTTTAGCCTATAAATGATGATCGGAAACTTTGTGACCTTTTGATTTTACACTAAATGTGAAGTCATTTATGGGAATTAATTTGCTTGAGTGTGAATATCGCATGTATAAATTTATTAAAGTAAATATTGAGGAGTATAACTAGCTTAAATGTCTCATTTAATAGATATGGCATCTAAGAGCATCATTGCTGATTTAAACAAGGGTGAGAAACTAAACACTGAGAATTACGACATCTAGAGTTGTAAGATATGGTATGTATTGGAAGAGCAAGATGCTCTGGAGGGTATTAACCATGTCTTGGATCACCCAGAAGAGGGTAACACTGCCCAACACAGAAGAGATCTCGAAGCTTACAATGCATGAAAAATGAAAGACTCTACTGCACGTGGAATTATGTAAGTTTTGTTGTTGATGATCTCATTCACGAATGTGAGGAATATCCTATTGCTTATGCTATACGAGCACACTTACGAGAGACATATGGGGGTACTACTGTGACCCGCCTTAGACAGGTAACTAACAAATTTGACACTTACAAGAAGCGTCATGATCGTAATATCAAGCAACACCTTAGGGTGATGTCTAACATAATAGCTCAACTCAAAAGTGTTAGCCATATTCTCTTTAATGAGTAGCATGTTCAGGCAGTGATCCGATCTCTTCCCAAAAATTGGGAACATCTGAAGGTAAACTTGACCCATCATGACAGCATCAAAACTTTTACTGATGTTGCCTACTATATGGAGCTTGAATATGAGCGGCTTGGTGCTATGAAAGCTATACCCAATGCCTATGTGGCAGAATCAAGCTGTAAAAAGGCTTCAGGATTCAAGCGGAAAAATTACTTGAAGAAAAGCGGAAAGGGCAAGGAGACTGGTGAGGAACCCTCGAAGAAAAACAACAAACCAAACACCAAGAAGGGAAAACAGTTCTTTAAGAAGAAAGATAAGAGAGATGAAATGCTACAACTGCCAAGTGTCGGGACACCTTTGCTCGTGAATGCACTGAGCCTAAAAAGGTAGCATTTCAAAGAGCATCTCTAAGTGCTACATTTGTTTCTAGCACAGTTTTATTAACTGAATCTTATCGTGTATGGATTGTAGACTCAGGGGCTACCGACCATGTGACCCGTGATCGAGAAGCGTTTGTGGAGTACCGTCGAGTTCCATCTGGATCAATGTGGATATATGTAGGAAATAATGCAAAGGTTGAAGTGAAAAGTCTTGGCACTTGCAGGATTGACTTGTGTGGTGGCCGTACTTTGATGTTGCATGACGTCCTATATGCTCCAGAAATTCAACGGAACTTAAAATCTGTTTCTGTTCTTCTTAATTTAGGTCTCTATTTTAAATTTAGTCGCAATATTATGAGAAATATTCTAGACAATGTCTTTTATGGTTCTAGACATCTTTATGATAGTTTCTTTATGTTAAGTTGTAATCCTTCTACTTGTGACTATTATGTGGACCGTTGTGTTATAGCATGTTCGTATAATAATAGAGATGTTGATACTATTACATGGCATGCTAGATTAGGTCACATTGGGCAAGATCGAATGAATATATTGGCTAAGGAAGGACACTTGAGTTCTTTCCCGAAAATTGAAATGCCAACTTGTGAACAATGTCTTGCCGGAAAGATTACACGTAAACCTTTTGGGAAGGCTAAAAGAGCTGGCTTCGCATTACAATTAATCTATTCATATATCTGCGGTCCAACTTGTATTTCATTACGTTTGCTGATGATTTCACGCGTTTTGGTTATGTTTATTTGATATCTCGTAAATCTGAAGCACTTGAGTGCTTCAAACGATACATATATGAAGTTGAGAATCAATTAGACAGGAGTATAAAAAATCTAAGAACTGATAGAGGGCATGAATATCTATCAAGACAATTTAATGAATTGTGTAGTGAAAAAGGCATCACCTGACATTTTACTATTCCTTATACACCTCAGCAAAATGGTGTAGCAGAAAGGAGAAATAAAACTCTATTGGACATGACAAGGTCCATGATGGAGCAAGCTATATTACCTATCTCCTTTTGGGGAGATGCATTATTAACTGCGGCCTATATATTGAATAGAGTGACTTCTAAGTCAGTTCCTTCCACTCCTTATGAGCTATGGGCCTGCCAGAATCCAAACTTGAAACATTTAAGACCTTGGGGTTGTGTTGCTTTTATAAAATATTCTTTTAATAAGTTTGGTTAACTGGGTCTAAAAGGTAAGAAATGTGTCTCTATAAGATACTCCGAACACTCCAAAGGGTATGTATTTATTGGTGAGTTGGAAGATGTAAGTGTTACTGAAATTGAATCACGAGATGTCACATTTTTAGAAAATGATTGTCCTAAGAAGGATGAAGTGAAGGTAGAGAGCCTCTTTATAAAATGTTGAACTCAGATGGTCAGCAAGTGTCTACTGACACATTTGATGATCTAATTGATCATGAGTATGGTGCTGATCCAACTAATAGCTTTCCAATGCAATAGCCTTCTTGTGAATTTGAGGATACCTTTTCGCCAGTTGTGAAGTTTACCTCAATTCGCGTACTTTTAGCTATTGTTGTGCGTTTGGATCTAGAATTACACCAAATAGATGTAAAGACAGTTTTTCGCAATGGAGAACTGAATGAGGAGATCTACATGGAACAAAGTGTAAGTTTCATCGTTAAGGGCCAAGAAAATAATGTCTGTAAATTGAAAAGATCTATTTATGGTCTAAATCAGTCTTCAAGGCAATGGTACTTGAGATTTCATAAAGAAATGATCTCTTATGATTTTATTATGTTTGATTAAGACCATTGCATTTATGTTAAAAAATTCTAATGATATGTTTGTAATTCTTTCTCTTTACGTGGATGATATATTGATGGCTTGAAATAATTTGGAGTATTTAAAGATATTCAAGTCATGACTTTCAAGGTCATTTGACATGAAAGATATGGGTGAAGTAAACTATATCCTTGGAGTTAAAATCCAAAGAAACTGTTCCAAGAAGTTATTGAGTCCGTCCCAAGAAACATATATAAAGAAACTTCTGGAACACTTTCGAATGAGTGACTGCAAATCCATGGAGACTTCTATAGCGAAGGGTGAAATTTTATGCCTTAAAATGTGTCTGTCACGACCCTTTTTTACTTAACTTAAAGAAAGATTTTATGTTTTTAAAGGTCTGTGACGGTGTTGATAGGTACACAAATTATTAGAGATTTCAGAGTCGCCACTTGACAAGTTAAAGGTGTGCCAAGTCACCAAAGTGGTGTACCTAGAACACCTATGACTCGTTAGTGGTCTGCGTCAGAGTTCCAGGTAAGGATCTCGGTTGACTCTCGGGAAGGTGTTAGGCACCCTCGAGTCCTGTACCAAGCACAGTTGCTTTATTGACGCATTTCGACTCTTTGAATTGTTTTGTTATATTTTGCCTTTATTTTGTTATGCTTCGAGTTATTATTTAATTTTTACTGTTTTGACAATTGAAAACTCAAATCGAATATAATCGCGCGAGAACTTCACTCGTTCGATGTTCTAATTAGTGTTCAATTTCTTGACTAATTGTCTTGTTTCGAACAATAACAATTATGGGTTATTGTGGTGTAGTATGCTGGAGGATGCAGATTCTTTAGCTGGCTTGTTGATGAAGCATCGACCCAATACAATAGAGTTATTTGAGATTTATTAAAGAAGACAAACAAATTGAAAAATCAAAAAATTCTAGCAAGAAACACTACAAAGAAGTGCAATCTAGTTGTAATAGTTGTGCTTCTATTGTTGATGTATTTTTGTGGGTCAATTTGTGGTTGTATCAAGTAATTATGAAGTGTATGCTTTGTTGTTAGTGTGAAGACAAGACTTGTTCTAGTTCTAATGCTTGTTCAATATAACTCAGTTGTAATGCTTGTTCAATATTAATGAAAGACATTTTGTTCAATGTGCTGACAAAAATAACAATTGAGCATATATTAGATAACTAGCTTTTAACTTTAAAATGAACATTGAAAAAGCATTTAAACTATCACAAATGTTGAAAACTCCAAAATACATTGGCTTACATTAGCCTTAACAACTTTCTAGACATAATAAAAGTTCAACATCTTGATTAAGTAAAAAAGAGGACACAATTTATCCTTCGTCAAATCTGGCTTCCTCCTCCTTGGGTTGAAATTCTTGTGGAACTGCTTGATTGGGATAAAATCCCCACTCTCTTGAATATTGTGTTTCTTTGTTGTTGGAGTTGATTAGAGGTGATTGCATTTTTTCCCCTTCCCTTTCAGACCAGGTGGTTTAAATCCAACATCAATGTTAGTAAGTGTTGTATTCTTCCCATTTGTACCGGGTGATGCAACTCTCTCAGATTAACATCATGTTTGTAAAATTGAATTTAAAGCATCGGCTAGAGATTTTACCTTGACTGCCCTTCCACTTGTTGGATCAATGTAGCAACCAAATCCAATTGTCCTTCACTTCTTTTGAACACTTGGACCAGCACCCCTTTCTCTTTTATGGCCCTATTCTAGGTTCTTCAGTTGCACCAGCTGTAGGTATTCCCCTGCCCTAATCCTTTTACATTTGTTCCCCCACCTAATCCTCTTCCTCCATCATTTATAGCTTTGACAATCTTGATAATTCAAGATGTATCCTCAAAAAAAGAGGATGGAGCAGACAAAACATTAGCAGCATATGTTTCAGCTCTTGGCACACTTAGATCAACACCATATGGAATACTAGCAGCAGGTGTTTCAGCCCTTGGGGCATTTGATGATTGTTCCCCTCCATTCTGTAAAAGAGCAATATCATTAATGAATGAATATTAATAATTAATTTATTTGAAGAAATAGTCTAAGTCAGGTAGCATACATTTAATGAACACCCAAATTTATTGTGACCTTGTTGATGACAAATGGACCGTGTCATCTTGACTCCATGTTTTGCGGCTTTACCCTATGCCTTCTTTTTAGTCTCACCCTTAGCCTTTCTTCTGAACTTCTTGGGTTTTTATGACATTGATTTAGGTTGAGGAGGTTCTATTGAAGAATTTTTTGTGATAGGTCACATCTTCACATTTGGAATTAGTTGAATGTAGTATTTGTATGTCTTAAGGAATATCTCTTTCTTATACCAATGTGTTACATGTTCCCCAGGATCTTCCTTTATATGATAATATGCACATTATTGCATGTTAGCAGGGTATGCCCCTTGACTCCTAAGAACTATAAGTGCATGTCTTTTCCTAACATCAATAGTGTGGCCATATTCTTTTTTATCCACTTCAAATTCAATTTCCCCATTAAATCTCAAATGGATTTTCATAGATATATGTTCTCATCTAAGACTTTCTTAGCAATTATTGTAATATCACCTCTCATTGTGTCTGCAAAATTCAACATATCTACATGTCTACTCATTATCTTATGTCTTATTTTCTCTAGCATGGTAATTACTGATTTATCTCTAGGTACAAAAATTCATGAATTAAATATTTCACACATATTGTTCTCTATTACATCACATTTTAGACGACTCAATTAAAAAGGCACTACACGAATACTCTTTATTATAACAAAGAAGGTCCTGACATATCCTCCTACAACCTAGTTACTTACCTAAACCTTCCAACTCATCTTTGAATTTCACTTCAAAGCTAGACTTGGCACATCTCCAATAATGGATTCCTTCTTTCTTCATCTCTCCAATTCTGTGACCAATTAGCCAAAATGTTTCTTGCACAAATCATTCTTTCAGCCCTCGGTAATAAATCTCTAACACAGGACTCTAGTCCATGTAGACATTGAAACATAAAGAAGGAAGCTTAAATAAATAAAATTAAAAAATAAAAGAGCAAGCATACTTTTTGACATTTAGACATAACAGTTAGTCTTTCTCCTTCTTCAAATCCCAAATCTGAATTTAAATAGCTGATGAACCAACTCCAAGAATATTGTCTCCTAATCAACCACAACCTATGCTATTGGTACATCTATTGATTACCATTTTTTTCAATAGCAATTAACAACTCTCCTCTACATAATCCCTTTAAGAAGCACCCATCAAATCCAATTACAATCAAATCTCTCTATAGTGGCAGTGTTTGTTTATAACTTCGTGGACCTATAGTGAGGTGTTGTTATACATGTATACTAGGATTTGACGTTTAGATCTCATTTAGTTGCTATAGTCTGAAAGCTCGCAAAAGAATACATGTTAAATTTAAAATCTCAATAGATTTTCATATTTCATTAATTAAAAATTGAAAAGGTTAATACATTATTAATAAATCTATAACTAGTTATACCTTACCAATAAAAAATTAAAATCTAAGGAACACAAGCATTTAAAATTAATTGAAACTGTAGACCTATAGAAAGTTTGATGTAAGAATTTTATAATTGTAGGTTGTTTCGTAAATTGATCTTAGTAACAATATAACACTTGAATTGGCAAATATTTTTGTCAAAATATTCTGCAAAAGATTTTTTTATGGTACGAATGTAAAAAAGGCAATATATGTATGTTATGAATGAATATCATAAATATATTATATTTTAGTTTATACATAATATATCTCTTATAAAATATTATTACACTATATTTCACTATGGTCATTTTAGAGTGGTACTTTTATAAAGAGAGTACAACTATAATGAATGTCATTGTTGTTATAGATAGAATTTTGTTATAAAGAGGTAAAATATAACATGAAAAAATCGGTTCTAGAGAAACTTAGGCCGTTATACTGGAATGTTGTTATGACGAGGGGCTGTTATAGAAAGGTTTGGCTGTATCTTCCTGCAACCCTGTAACCACCCTCCTTCAAAGCATAAAGACACATATAAAAACAGACAAAGAAGTCTTTTCCAGGTTCGAATCAGTGTCTATCCTAACCCAATAAGTACTCCATGGATTAGTTTCTCTAATGGAAATACACCCACAAAAAGTCACCCCATTTTTTTTATAAAAATAAAGCTCGAAAAAAGAGAAGTGGTCCTTATCGATACCTCATACCTCAATCTCCTTTTACCCGACATATTTTGGGACTTTATCATTAGTTAATTTACCACCATAGTAAAATCTAATGCAAATCACTGTTTCCGTTGTTGTAACCCACAATATAAAATAACGACTAAATGTCTTACCTTTAAAGATTTCCTGAATCGCAGTTAAAAATCCTAATTTATTTCAAAATTATCAACTAAACAGAACGTCCATATTTTAGATAGAAAAAGACATACAAGGATGAAGTAAACGGTTACTTACATGTTAAAAAAAATTAACCACATGTAAAAGTTCTTCGAATCTCGTAACCCAAATCACCTTGAATCCACCAGAAGAACTTCGATTTCTCCTTTAGTAATCCGAATTGAAGTCACTCTCTCGTTATTCGTAGAACCTTAGTTTGAATCAGTTGTTTCAGTAGCTCTGATTACATTCATGGTAAGTTGATGTTGTTTGAGTGTAAAGAGACCGATTAAATTTTGTTCAGTGAATATGGTCTTCTAATCAAGATTATCTAGCTTGCCACACATCATTTTTTATTGGTCCATTTATCCAAGTGTTTAGCTGTTGTAAACACGCGCTGTAGTTTTTGTATTCATGGTGAAGTGTGTGTTTAAATGACACGGTTGGATGATATTTTAAGTGTTTAAATGGAACATGGTATAGATGAGGTGACAAAATAATGAAAAAAATCAAATTTAGGAGTTGTCTATATATTCTGCCCAGAAAAAGGGGCGGAATAAAAAGACTTGACAGTGGCAATGGGCCTATAAATGATTGTCTTCTCAATTCCAAGTGCTAGGCCTAGAGCCAGTTGCATCGTAAAAATTTCGCGTAGGGCCCTGTTTGGCACGTGCTAATTGATCCATAGCCATCAAAAATAAATTCGCTGAGAAATAACCAAATACTGGGACTTTAAACTCCCAGTATAAAATACTGGGATCACTTAAACACCAATCATAGTTTAAAATACTGGGATATAGCACCAGGGGACTATAAAAATGAATCCCATTATAAAATAATAAGACTTTGAACATTTGTAGTTCAAAGTCCCAGTATAAAAACCTGGGACTAGTCCGGGCTGTTTGCCAACACTAATGGAGTGTGTGTGCGTGCGGTGGTTATTCCTCAATTAATTCGTGAAACGGTAGATAATTCTCATTTAGCGCGTCCAAAAATGACTACGCATCAAAATCATACAGTTGCATATATGAAGAATGGATCCAATTAGTCCAACAAAGGATCCAACTGTTTTGTCAACTTCACAAGCTACTACAAGTTGTTCTCTCTATCTCAAGTTCTTTTCACTTTTTGATTCTTGAAATTCAAATTAAATGCAAATTGACCAATATTTTAAAATATATTCTTTCTTGACTTTGAGATGAGAATATTTGAAACCTATACTAGTTTTGGTGTAACTTCAAAATATCTAAATGTAACTTTAAAATAAATTTGTAAATTGATTCTTGAATAGCAAAAAAATGTCAACCAAATTGTGAAGAGAACTAATTACAATCCTCTTTGCACCACCCAAAGTTTTCATTTTACCCCACTCACTTTTCTTTCTATCCACAAAGATGTAAGTACACAACATTTACTTCCAGTTTGCTTCATTTGCCTTACCTTTTCTATGTGTTCCCTCCCGGTGATAGATTATAGGAGTAGTGATAAAACTTGCCTTTAGTTAATCTCATAAGCGTTATAGTTGCTAGAAAATTTCTTTGAGTTGTGCCTTTTTTTGTCCTCTCCAGTGGCCCAAGCCGAACACATCTATCAAGAATAATTCAAACACGTAAAGCTTATCTTGTTAACATTCAAGAGAGCAAGAAATTGAATCAAAACTAACTAGGGTTTGTAGAGTCGGCGGATAGAGAGAGAATTTGGAGGAAAAATCTTTTTCTGTTATGAGAAAATGTTCAACTGATTACATGGACTGGGCCAAATCTATTTATATAGGCCCAATACAAAAGTAAAAATGTCTAATGGGCTAAACTTATAAACATATTCAACTAACAAACATATACATGAATATTAAATATTGGACCATAGCCCATACAAATAAAATTAACCGGGCTCTCTATGTAAACCAACACCCCACCCCTCAAGTTGGAGGGTGATACAACTCCCAACTTGTGTAGGTGCTGATGATGAACGGCTCCAGGAAGAATTTTAGTAAAAATGTCAGCCATCTGCGTATGAGTGGATGTGTGTAACAAGTTAATCAGACCCTCAAGGAACTTGACACGCACAAAGTGGCAATCCAACTCTATGTGCTTGGTCCTTACATGAAAAACAGAATTTCGTGCAATGTGTAAAGCGGCCTGGTTGTCACAGTAGAAAGGAATAGAGTGATAAATCTAAACACCAAAGTCAAAAAGCAAACGTGCCAACCAGGTTACTTCAGCGGCAGCTTTGCTCATGGCTCGGTACTCAGCCTCAGCGGAAGACATAGAAACCACGGGCTGCTTTTTTTATTTCCAACTAATGAGGCTTCCACCAAGCAGAACACTATAACCAACGATGGAATGACGAGTGTCTGGGCAGGCAGCCCAATCACTATCACTGAAAATACATAAGGAAAGGTCAGGATGATTATTTAAGAAAATACCAAAATCAGAGGTACCTTTTAGGTATCTCAATAAGTGAAGGGCAGCCTGCATATGAGATAAACAAGGCCTTTGCATGAACTGGCTGAGATGTTGGACAGCAAAGGCCAAGTCTGGCCTTGTATGTGTGAGAAAGTTTAATTTCCCAACTAAACTTCTGTAAGTATCAGGCCTGGACAATGGAAGACCCGCATCAGCTCTTAGCTTGGAATGTAATTCAAGAGGATTCACCAAAGCTGAACAATCAGAACTATGAAACTCTTTCAACAGATCATGTATAAACTTCTTTTGGTGGAGAAGAACTCCAGCCTCAGTATATAAGACTTCAATACCCAGAAAATAGTGAAGAATGCTCAAATCCTTCATTTCAAACTCATTATGAAGATAAGTCTTAAGGGCAGCAATTTCAGATTGATCAGTGCCTGTCAAAACAATATCGTCTACATCTACAGCAAGAATAACCATAGACTGGCCTGATCCTTTAGTAAAAACAGAGTAATCATTTAGAAAATGAATATATCCTCTAGAATAGAGGGCCTGAGACAGCTTGGCATACCACTGTCTAGAGGCTTGTCTCAACCCATAAAGAGGTTTATGTAGCCTGCACACTATAGGAGCCTTAGAAGTTGACTGAATAGACAAATCAGGAGGTAACCGCATGTAAACTTCCTCATATAAATCGCCATGTAAAAAGGCATTGTTCACATCCAATTGGTATAGGGGGCCACTTTCTTTTAATAGCAACAACAGTTAAAGTTTTAATAGTGGAAAGTTTCACAATAGAGGAAAAAGTTTCATGAAAATCAACACCCTCAACCTGGGTGTCTCCCCTAACCACTAACCTAGCCTTATACCTCTCCAGACTCCCATCAGCATTATATTTAATTTTATAAATCCATTTGCAGCCTATAGGTTTCTTACCCTTAGGTAATTCAACTAATTCCCAAGTACCATTGGCCTCTAAGGCCTCAAACTCCTTTTGCATTGCGTCTTGCCACTCAGGGACAGTTGCTGCCTGAGAATAAGTGCGAGGTTTAAAAACAGGAGGCTTCTGAATGGAAGATGTGCAAGCAATGGATCCAGACCCTAAGGGAGCATGAGAAGGCAAACAGGGAAGTTGGTAAGCATAATTTTGAAGGTAACCAGGAACTGTGCGTGCCCTGGAAGACTTCTTAATACAAGAGTAGGAGCATGGACTAATGAAGGAGAGGAAAAAAACAGACTGAGAAGGTACAATTGGAGTAGGTTGGGATGAAGGAGCCTGAGAGATAGGTGAAGAAGCAGCATTATCAGGGAAATATGAAGGATCTTCAAAGAAAATAGAAAAAGGTGTAGGAATTAAAGTAGAGGCATCTGGAATATTTTTAAGAAAAGGAAAAACATGTTCATGAAAAATCACATCTCTTGAGATAAAACATGTCTTAGTTTGAAGATTATATAGCTTGTACCCCTTTTTGGCAAAGGGATACCCTATAAAGACACAAGGAGCAGAGATAGGTTGGAACTTGTCTCTCTGGTGTTTAGGAATTGTAGAGTAACAAAGACATCCAAAAGCCCGAAGGAAACCATAGTCTGGAACCTTATTATAGAGCAACTCAAAGGGACTTTTGTTTTGCAGCAAAGTAGAGGGGAACCTATTTATGAGAAAAGTGGCAGTGAGGATGCAGTCACCCCGGAATTTAAGGGGTAAATGGGACTGAAACAGTAAAGCTCTAGCAGTTTCAAGGAGGTGCCTATATTTTCTTTCCACCACACCATTTTGTTGTGGTGTGTGTGGGCAAGTTGTTTGATGAATTATCCCTTTCTCAGAAAAATATTTAGTACCACTAATGCTAGAGCCAAGTTCTAGAGCATTATCACTCCTTATAGTTTGGACTTTGGTGTGAAACTGTGTCTCTACCATTGCAATGAATACTTTAAGTAAATCAAAAGCATTGCTTTTGGCACCTAGAAGATGTGTCTATGTTGCTCTAGAATAGTCATCAATAATTGTGAGAAAATATTTAAAACCACCATATGTAACAGAATGATATGGTCCCCAAGTATCAATATATATGAGTTGAAAAGGTTTTATTGTCTTAATAGAACTATCTTGAAAAGGTAGTCTTGTCTGCCTTTGCCAAATGGCATATAGGACAGTTGAAAGATTGTTTATTTGAGAGTAAAGGATGAAGGGTAGATATGTGCTTCATTCTGGAAAAAAGGAATGTGTCCCAATCTATAATGCCACACAACATCCATCTTATTTATATCAACATCATGGTTACTATTTACAATGGGGATAGGGGAAGCAGGAACAACACTGGAAACAGGAGAAACTACAGTATGTACAATAGGAGAATGATGTGAAGCAGAGATTGTAGGAGATGAAATCAGCTTGTAGAGCCCATGTTCCAATCTACCAAGTACCACTGGCATCTTCAAAGAAGGGCCCTGGAGAGTGCAAGATGCATTGGTAAACTGAATAGAAACACCATGTTGTTGAACAAGCTTGTGAACAAAAATAAGATTGAAATGAAAACTAGGGACAAATAAAACATTGTGAAGAACTAGATTGGGCAACAGATTCAAAGATCCCACATCAGTAACCTTAACTTTATACCCATTAGGAAGAGACTCTAAGTATGGAACAGGAAGTGTTTGGATGTTAAAAAGTAGCTCCTTGTTGGAGGTCATATGGTCGGATGCCCCAGAATCTATGATCCATATTGTACTATCTACCTTAGAAGCCAAACAAGTCTTGACTACACAGCTATCAGGTAAAGACTTACCAGCAAAGTTGGCAGATGCCATCAAATTAGGGGTTGAAGAGGACTGATCTGAAACATGAGTTTGTTGCAGCAGCATCATTAGCTGAGAGTATTGAGCTTGTGTCAAACCAGGTAACATGGAAGGTTGGCCAGAATCAGCAGAAAAATGGGAAATTCCAGATTCAGAAAGTATAACAGAAGAAGTAGTAGGTTCTACTTCCACATGTGCTGCTGCCCTGCGATTGCCAGAACCATGAGGCCTATTCTCAGGAGGATTGTTGTTATTTGTATATCCATCAGGATTATAACCACCATTACGAATCAGCTTTCTGCACCTATCAATCAGGTGTCCAGATTTTTTGCAATATTTGCAAAACAAGGGTTTAGAGTAATGAGGATTAGGTCCCCTGGGAGGCCTAGGATTATGAAAATCCTGGAAATTTACCCTTGGATAGAAATTAGGCCTGGGAGTACCAGCAACATTCAAAGATGCAGAAGTTGGAGAGAAATGAGCAGTTGCATATACATGTCTTTGCTTCTCATCAGTAAGAAGAAGACTATATGCAGTGTTGACACTGGGAAGGGGCTTCATCATAAGTATAGTACTCCTAACTTGGACATAAGTATCATTAAGCCCCATTAAAAACTGATATAATTTTTGCTCATCCTTAGCCTTCTGATAGGCAGATTTAGCCCCATAAATACACTCAGTAACAATATTGAGAGAGATGAAACTAATTTCATCCCAGAGTTGTTTGATTTTGTTGAAGTAAGAGGCTATATCAAGGGATCCTTGAGCAATATGAGCCAGCTCTTTCTTCAACTCAAACATCCTGGCACCATCGGCCTGACCATATCTGAAACGACCTCGGTCAGTCGTTTCGGAAGTTAGGACACCGATTGGCGTGCTGATAATTTTAAAATATTCGTAATGTCCATTAGAACCTGTCTGTAAAATTGGAGCTAAATCAGCACGTGTTATAACTTTGATTCTGTAATTATGAGATAATGTCCGTGGAGTAGTTTATGAAGATTGTGCAAGTTCTCTTGTTATCTGCGTAAATCTTTCTTTAGATTTAGGCTCGTTCGAGGACGAACGAGAGTTTAAGTGAAGGAGCGTAGACGACTTCAGCTGTCAGTTGGTATCAGAGCCCAGTTTAGAGTCTATCCAGACTAAGACACTGTCTAGTAGAGTCTCGCTGATGGGTACGTAGACGTCCGTACTCATCTACGAGAGGCTATGATGGCATTTAGGAAGTTTCACTTCCTTCTTTTCTGATCGTGCGTCGGTCAAGGATGCAAAAGTATTTTCGTTAATTCCTTCGTGGTAATCGTGAACCCCCGTGCGACAAATCAGCAAATGGTATGAGTTCAAGACGAAGCAGTCTAGCCAGGGGCTAGCATTGACGAAGCCCTGAGAGTTTTTCTTATCGTGCTGACGATCTAGTTATAGAGGTCCCAGTTGTACGAGCTCGCGATGGGCAAGGGAGCAGGGCCTTGTGATTCCTTTGGCTCTCTGAGATGCTTTACGAAAATCTTGGTGACGCAGATACCGCAAAAACCTATTATTCGCTAGGCAGCTTATCAGGTTGCCGCAGATGCATATGTTCGGTCTCAGGGAGCTCCTATTCTAGTTCTTAATATTGCCATAGTAAAATATGTTCCAAATGCAGCATGTGTTGCGCCACCAATTGTTCTGGTTGGTTAGCTAGCCGAGGTAACAGTTCGGTCCGAGTGCCCAAAGAGGGTATATTATTTTACGCGGTTGAACATCTCGATATTCCCAGGCCATGCATCAAATAATCCCTGTGTAAGTTTTTTTTTTAAAAATAAAATGATGTCAGCGTATCCTTCAGGCTCTTGATTATATCGAGCAGTATGGTGTTGATTATTCTTCTTTCTAGTTTTAGGGTTCAGCCTTGAATTGGTAGCCGCTTGTGACGTTCCCTGTGTTGAGCCAGAATACGCGTTATTGTAACAGGGTGAGCATATTATTGTTTTGGATATCAGTTTATCCGGGTATTCATTCCTATGTATAGTATAATGCTGGTTCTGTTTCTGCGGATCATCCAGTTTCAGGGGAAACTCTGCCGAAATTTTTATATAGAAGTACCATCCATCAGGCGGTGGTGTTTACGGCAAAGGTATGGAGTTGTGAACTCGAGAGTTGCAGCTAGTTGACAACTCGAAAGGGTAGTTTGGTAGTTTAGGTCTGCCTACGTTCAGCTTTTAGCTAAATCTTCTTTGGTCCAGCAGACTGTGCGAGGATGATTATTCCTATTCAAATGGCTGCATGAATTTGTGCTTTAAGTGGAGGAGTCTTCCTCCAAATACTGAATGGTAATATTAAATCTCTGAGGTGTTGATACCACTTTTCTCACGACCCAAAGTAAGGCCACGACAGAAACCTACAATGAGTGTTGATCATTGCTAAACCCACTAATAATCTATTAATGCTCAAGATAAGCTGGCAACCTGATCATATATACGTACCTATCTGCTGAAAGCATAAAGTCTGGAAAGATGACGCGATTTTAACTTACTGGCAATTAGAACACTGAGCCAAAAAAAAAAAAAGAAAAATAAAAAGAAAAAAAAATTCTGCTATGTCACACTTCATTCCGTCCAACTAATAAATTCGCTTAAGATCATGGTACATCTTAATCGAACCTGGATGAAAACTATATTCGGAATAATGTGCCTCTATCATAATCTGTCCACGTAAATATGCAACATCAGGAACACAAAGTCTATCTTTATACATGAGAACACCGTCAGTAGTGACCCTGTATGGTGACTTCGGTTTTCTTTGGGCTATCTGTCTGTATTCAACTAGAACTGAATCCTCATATTGACGCTGTTTTACTTCATGAAAATTTAGAGTTAAAGGTTTAGTGCAGCTTGTCGACAATCCATCACATATCTTTTTCACACCTCAACTCGTTGAAAAGTTACTTTAGCGTTATAAGTGCACATGTAATCAACTATGTTGCTGGTATTCTGCCTCAACTGAAGGTCCAACTACATGTCTCTTTTATATTTACTTTTTTAAGTCATAATGATTCCAATCCAAAGACAATACCCTAAAGTAGATGTTCGTTATCCAGTAGTAGTTCCATGATCCTTATCCTTATACGATAGACCCTGTTCAGATAAGCCTTTGGCATACATTAGAATATGAGTAACTACATTCCCACGAGGAGCTTGCGGAACAACACTGAGATCAACTGAGATGTTGCATAGTGCGTTCGTAAAAATAATATGGCTTGCATCAAATCTTCTAGAGTGTGTAGTGACAAGGTACTTCAAAATCTTCTGCTATTGTATCAAGCGTGAGTTAATTCTTAGTTCCATCGACTTGTTCTATATCGAAAGGTATATCGAAGAGGTGATTATCGGCAGAATCATGTTAACCCATTCAAAGTTTCATGTATCTTTGCTTCGAAAATGTAGAACTCTCCTCTCGTGATCGAGGAAGGCTCAGTGTAGTCAGAATAAGCTCGGGCAATGGTGTTAGAATATTATCCAGCTATGTTTTTATCCAAAAGTTCGATATGCGTGTTATAATTTTGATTTTTATAATCATGAAAAAAAATTCCATGGGATAGTTAATGAAAGTCGTGCTAAATTCTTTTCTTATCAGCGTGAATCTTGCTTTAGATTTAGGCTCGTTCGAGGACGAACGAGAGTTTAAGTGGAGGAGAATGAAACGACCTCGGTCAGTCGTTTCGGAAGTTAGGACACCGATTGGCGTGCTGATAATTTTAAAATATTCGTAATGTCCATTAGAACCTGTCTGTAAAATTGGAGTTAAATCAGACCTCGTTTGGTAGGCATCGGAAGAAGGTTTCAGTTTTTATTGGCAATTAATATTAAAAGGAGATTTTCGAGCTCGGTTTTTGCCGAATGAGCTCCAATTCGAAATCCGAAAGCGCCGTTAGGTTCGTATGATTATTTGTGATTTTTGTGAACTTTCGAAAGTGAATTTCGATGTTGTTCGGCTAGTTTCCGCTAATATGCCGAAAGTTAAATAATTTGACTTTTTCTATTTAAATTCGCATCTTGAGTTTCGGGAGTCCAATTTGAGATCCACCTTCGCGAGTACACTATATATATTTTGTATAACTTGTATGCAAAAGTTGGAATTATTTCGAATATCGTAGGGTACCGTTTTAATTTTTAACATAGTAGCGAATTTTAAAGGAAAAAAAAAAAAAAAAAGGAGAAAAGAAAAAAAGAAACAAAAGTTAGGCGGTTAGCATACATATATGCTAAGAACGTTCTTAGCAGAAGCAGAAATGAGCAAAAGAAACAAAAATGAAACAGAGAACGCGGAGACGGAAAAAATGCGCAGAAATGGGAAAAAAATGCCAGAAAATGAGAAAAGAGCCGGGAAAAAGTAGAATTTTCACCCTAAAACATTCAGGTAATGATCCTAATATATTATTTGAGTTTATTACGTGTGTTTAAATATATTTTAACGGTAAAACTTGGAATATTAGACATCGTTTTAACAAGTTCAATTAATAGTTTGATGGGTCAAATGGACCCCGATAATGAAATTGATTATATATTCGTACTCAGTGAGTTATGGACAACATATAGATATAATTTATTTGGGGTTTGGTTATGTGGCTTTGAACCCTGTATATAGGCCTGGCCTGCGTATTGCGTATGCGAATAGGGTATCAGGTTCTTAATCGATTTGCCCTAAGATGTGAGGAATGAAGTCTTTAGCCTAATTTGATATATTTTTCTACTTATTGAATAGAGTGGGATCGTTTGGCAATGAAACCAAAGGACAAAGCGGTTATTGAGAGGCTGTGTTAACTTTTGGAAGAGGTAAGTGTTTATATCTATTTCTTTGGAGGCACCTGGCCTCGTGGATTTTCTACCACGTGTTCCTTACGTGTGTAGCTGCCGATAGGCGTACTTATTACGCCTTAGCTTTGAATTTACATTGTATATTATATGTTATGCCCCGCAGTTGGTATTGCATTGAGCATATGAGCATTGCACTCTGGTTCTGAGCATTGTATATACTTCCCGGTAATCGATGAGAGTCCCGAGCCGGTGAAGGGTCATCATTGCATATACTTCCCGGTAATCGATGAGAGTCCCGAGCCGGTGAAGGATCATCATTGCATATACTTCCCGGTAATCGATGAGAGTCCCGAGCCGGTGAAGGGTCATATTTGCATATATCTCCTGGTAGACGATGAGAGTCCCGCGCCGGAGATAGGTATCAGGCATATGTGACTGCATTGCATTGCACCGCATTCATCCCATCTCATTGCACCGCATACTGACTATTGTGTGTATTGTGTTGTGTTTTATGTATGCGGTTTGTAGACTATGTCGTGGACATATCTCAGTTTACCTATATATTTCTGGCTCGTATTCTGGGTTGCGGGGATCGGGTTGCACGCCGCAACGGTATAAATATATGGATCGGGTTGCACGCCACAACAGTATAAATATATGGATCGGGTTGCACGCCGCAACGGTATAAATATATGGATCGGGTTGCACGCCGCAACAGTATAAATATATGGATCGGATTGCACGCCGCAACAGGATAATTATATGGATCGGGTTGCACGCCGCAACAGGATGTAATTCTGATTGTTGATATGTTCGGGATACCTACATGTTCTGGCTATTTTATGTTACTGGTTGTTGATGAGTCTGTGATTCCATACGTGCTTCTAGTTATTATCTGACTATGCCTTTTTATAATTTAAATAAGAGGAATTTGATTTATATATTTCTTCTCCCTGGCTAGCTATCCTATTCTTTGAGGTGGCTAGTCTGCCCTACTTATTGAGTCCTTTTGACTCACCCTTGTTTGTTGTTTGTTTCTGGTCTATCTATTTCATTTCGGCAGGTTCGCTCGAGGGTTGAGTTCGCCACGTTGTGAAGGAGCGAAGACGACTTCAGCTGTCAGGGTGAGCCAGATTTTATTCCGGATGGCCACCAGTTTATGGGTTGTTATTTCAGTTGCATTTTGCTCCCTTCAGGAGGTATCTGTCTTCTTTTGTACTCTTAGATGTCTGGTCTGGATAGCCCTAAACCTAGTATGTTGGGTAGTCAGCTGTAATTTCTTTTGTACAGCTTAGAGGTATTAGTATGTCTGTGTTTTTATTTTAAGTCTTGTCCTTATTTGTAAATTGTTATATTTATTTTCCTGATTTAATTGGTAAGGGTTCGCCCGACCGGTCTAGGGGAGGATGTCGGGTGCCCGCACGGCCTAACCGGATTCCGGGTCGTGTCAATATCGCTCCTCTAATTCCTCCCATATATCTTTGGCAAACTGAGAATATTCAACACTACGAGCTATCTCCTTTGTAAGAGAGTTTACAAGCCAGGAAACTACCAAATCATTACATCTTTCCCATTGGCGAACTAGAGGGGAATTATCAGCGGGTCTCATAGTAGTTCCTTTAATAAAATCGAGCTTATTCCTAATGGATAGAGATACAACAATGGTACGTCGCCAACTACCATAACAAGTATCATCAAAAGGTATAGAAACTAGAGAAGCACCTAGCACATCAGAAGGGTGAACATACAATGGATGGCATGGATGAGTGTAATCATCAGGATGGAAATTAGCACGTGAAACAGGCTCAGAAGAAGTAGAAGTACTAGCGGAAGCAGTAGCCATTGTGTACTAACAATATTACGAACCAAATACAGAAGCAATAAAACTCTTCTAAATTGAAAATCAATGAAGAGTTACCAATCTCCTTCGCGACCGGAAGGAGTAACGGCCTTGAATGTGAAGTAGAAAACTCCGATGAAATAATCCCAAATCGTCTCTCTACGATTTCACAAAGCAATCCCTAACAGAATCTTCAGAAAACTGAAAGAAGGAATGCGTCGATCAACATCAACAAAAGAATCAGAAACTTAAATCGAGGATATGAAAACTCGCCGGAAAACTCAAAAACTTCGCCGGAAAAAACTCAACAGTCGCGATTTCACGACTGTAAAACTTGCATAAAATCCCTCGAGAGTAACATCGGTCGGTAGATAAATACGAGATCTCTCAGAGTCTGTGCTCTGATACCATGTTAACATTCAAGAGAGCAAGAAATTGAATCCAAACTAACTAGGGTTTGTAGAGTCGGCGGATAGAGAGAGAACTTGGAGGAAAAATCTGATGTTAACATTCAAGAGAGCAAGAAATTGAATCAAAACTAACTAGGGTTTGTAGAGTCGGCGGATAGAGAGAGAACTTGGAGGAAAAATCTTTTTCTGTTATGAGAAAATGTTCAACTGATTACATGGACCGGGCCAAATCTATTTATATAGGCCCAATACAAAAGTAAAAATGACTAATGGGCTAAACTAACAAACATATTCAACTAACAAACATATACATGAATATTAAATATTGGACCATAGCCCATACAAATAAAATTAACCGGGCTCTCTATGTAAACCAACATATCTCAATAGAATGATGGAAAAATGGCCTCAGAATATCACTAAACACCCTTCCAACATGCATACGAGTTAGCGATTTAGAAAGAACGAATGAGTAGGATTCTCCTCCCTCCAGGTTTGTGGCACAAGCCAAGTCCATACAACAGTACGGGGTGTATGCCGAAATTTTGTGCAAGTAGTGTTAGTCGTTTGAATACGAACGACGTTTGAAATTATGGTCATAACATGTCATAATACTGTATAGTTATAAGATTTTTAAAATTTACAGTCTAAAATATCTCACAATATATGACTATAAATGTTGTCATTATTTTTTAAAACTATTCCTGTTAAAAAAGAATTTTTTCAGATAAATTGAAATGGATGAAGTACTATTCTCAATTCGTGTCAGCCTATTGTAAATATGCATTTTATGTTTTAAATACTCCCTATTTATACACGGGTCAGTTAAAATCCACCTCAGCTCTCTAATCTCTAGCTTCACTAGGAACTAAAACTTCTGTGGTCCATCCACAATTCCCTAACCCCCATCCCGCACCCCCTCATGAGCTTCTTTTTAAATCTTTATGAGCTGTTTTGACGAAGAATATGAGGATATGAATGATAGTTATCACCAAGTTGATAAAGCCATGAAAGGTGAGAGGTATGGAAAACAAAATGCCTGAGCTGCCATCCACTATAAATGAAGTAATTATCTACTTCTTTCACAATCTCTCCAGAGTTTTGAACAAATATTTGAAATGATGACAAAAGCATCAAAACCATGATTTCTAATCTTAGATGTTGAGAGAATGAGGACTCTTTTTGTGTTTTGCTAATTTAATGATAGTGAGTCTTCTATTCTTTTCCATCCCATAAGTTCTTTTATCCTCTCATACATTACTTTGTGTTGGGACATAATAGGAAAGCTATGATAACAATATGGTAAACATAAAATAAACCCTTTTACTTATTTCAATAACTAGAAAAAATAGCTAAAGGCCCGGAAATACAACATTGGTTAAATTCACACAAAAATCTCAATAAACAAAGAAGAGTACAAATAATATTTGCAGTTGTTATAGCAAAGAAAGGAGTTACATATAAAAGTTGTGATTAATAAGGCGTAATCAGTCTTGAGACTTGTCCTAACCAGAATGAGGTATTTCTCTTCCAATTTGTCTCAGAATATGAATATTTTTCCTCGTTCTCTCTTCAACGAAAGCTGGAGATCTTGTACGATAACAGCCTAATTTTATTTAATTTGGAATCGACTTTTCGCTTATTATTATATTATATATTCTTAATAATAGCTCCTCACAATAATAGCTAGTAAAAATTTATGGATAAACAATATTATTATAAAGAAATGTAACTATACTTCGTAGAGTCCTCTAAAATGAGTTTCTTTGCCCCCTCTTATCTCTAATCTCTGTGACGACTCTATATCTCCATATTCATTTATCATCATGAATCATGATCATGTTAATTCACAAAGCCACTAATTTATGTGGGGACCCCTCAAAATGTCAAATGTTGCCAACTCTTTACGCAAACTTTGAGTTCTCCAATTGGGTCCCCAACGAGCAAAGTCTTTTGCCAATTTCAATGTCTTGAAGTAGACATCTGGTTTTGTCACACTTCGAGCAAATCTCCTTATTTGCCAAGTATAATGGAAGTTTCTTCTGTTATGTTGAACTCTTGTAATAAGTACAACATGAACTTAGCTGTACCCCAACTGTACGTATAAGAGATCTCAACATCTATTAAATTCAATTTCATGAAAGCCTACTTGGCTTTTGGCAATTCTCCACTTCAATTCTTATCTAAAATGTAACAATCAATGATATAATTGTATTCGTGCAACTTTCTAATATGTTCTTTCATTTTTATCATTCTTTGTAAGACCACGTGCTGCAGTTTTAGCTATAGATCCTTCAGTAATAACTGTAGTTAACAACTCCAATAGGAGGTATGAAATGCGTATGAAAAAAGTAATATACAAACGTATAAGCTCCGGTGGAGCGTCAGTACGAAATTACAATGTTACTGAAGGGAATTGTAGAAATAAAAGTATCCAAGTATTACAAGCTGCTCAAGAACGTACTGAGCTAAGTGAAATAAAGTGAGGTAGGTGGTGTTGAGTGATGAAGTTGGATGGCTCGAGCAGTTGATTATATTTCGGCGGGTATTTAGAGGAGCGAGGATCCTTGGAGGCCAAGTCTAAATAACGGTCTTTTTACAGGATGTCGCTGATGAAATTGGCTCGACCTACTCTATTAGAGCCAGTTTGGGTTAGCTGAAAAAAAAAATAGTTTTTTAAGCACTACTTTTTCTACTTTTTCTCTTTTTGAAATTTTAACACAAAAGTACAATTTTTTAGAGTTATTTACAAAACATAGCAATATTTTAACAAAATTACCCAATATACAGGAAAGAAAAAGTTAATTACAAAACATATCATAACATAGCAAAACCCTACATTCTTCCTCCCATTTGCTCCAATTTCATTTTTCCTCCTCCGCTCCCCAACCACCTCATATCTCATTGTATCTCGCTGTATTTCAACTACCAACCACCTCGTATCTCGTTGTATCTCAACTACCAACTACCTCGTATCTCATTGTATCTCAACTACCAACTACCTCGTATCTCATTGTATCTCAACTACCAACCATCTCATATTTTGTTGTATCTCGATGTATCTCGGTGTATTTCACCGTATCTCATCTACCAACTACCCTGTATCTCGTTGTATCTACATTATTTTTGCACCGTATCTAATTGTTTTTGTACTGTCTCTGCATTATTTCTGAATTTTTGTAACATTTTTGCATTGTATCTAACTATTTCTAGACCTTTTTTTGCATTGTATCTAACTGTATCTACTATTTCAACCTATTTTTGTGTTGTTTCACACAATAATGCCCAAGACAACAAAAAAAGATAAAAATTTCTTTATATGTAATCAACACTCCGTATTAACTGACATGCTCACTACTTACTTTACCAAATTTGTCCCACGTGGACCACTTACCTTCTTCAATCAATTCATTGAGGCATAGTATGGTCTGCTCTTCAATTTAACCGGCGGGCCTCAAAAGTATAGAGGCAAAGCTCATCATCGCAGTGACCTTTTAGTAAAATTTTTTTATGTTTCGCTTACTACTGAAATCCTGATACACCGCCGATGACGATGGCGGCGCTACGAACGTAGCAGTAGTAAAGCGGAGAAGGAGCGACTGCTGGTTCACTTTTCCAGTTGGACTTATAGTGACGTGCGGAAGAGAAAAAACAATAAGATAAAATCAGGCAACACCGGTCTGGCGTACGCCGCCGCTGCTGACGTCCCTGGGTCGCTGTTCCGATCATCCTCCACTGCCCACTCTGACGTCCCTTTTCCTGCTACGTGTAGAGCTTTGCTTTTGACTTTTCTCTTTTTCAGATTTGTCTTGATTGTTGTATAATGTGCTAGAGAAAATATTGCTACGTGTCATAATTTGTGTAATATTACTATTTTTTTTTTTGTAATATAAGGTGCAAGTTTGTATATTTGTATAAAAATCCTTATTTTTTAAGTGATGAGGGTTATTTTATAAATAAACAGTTACGTGTTTGGATATAAGTATTGAAATTAAAAGAAAAAAATTGCAGAGGTGTTTGGTAAAATTAGTACTACTTTTTTATGTTAAATGATTAAAATATCTTTTAAATAAAAATAAGGAATGATAATCTAGGGCCTTGTTAATGAGAGTATTAGTGGAATTGAAAAAATGTATAAAAGACAAAATGATAAAATCATTGGTCAAACCATTACAACTTTTTAAGCCAAAAGCAATTTTAACTTTTTTTCTTTTACCTTAAAAGCCAAGTGCTTCTAAGCGAGTTTGGACTATCCAAACACTGTTACAACCTAAAAATGACTTAAACGTTTTTTCACTAGCTTTTAAGCCAACCCAAACAACCTTTTAGACTTGCTTTGGGTGACTAATCTTTGACCACTACATATAGCACTTTATGCCTTTCTTCTTTTTTAACGTGGGATTTCTATATATGCTAATTTCATGGGAGTTCAGACCATTTCTCCAATCAAAATGTTGAAAGCTAAATGCTAATCAAGCCAGAAAATGAATGTCTCGTGACAATACTTGTTCACAGTGGATTTTGCTTGTAAGGATTTCGATTTACTTTGTGAATTTTTTGTTGGTTCACCATGAATCATGATTGGCGTGTTACAAAATAATATATTTGTTGAATGGTTGAATGTTAGGTTTATGTAAATGTTCTAGCAAATTGTTAATAAATACCAGTTACAATTTACAATCTGATGCCATACGAACTGGCCGATGCCTGTTCGAGCCATCAAGTCCATTCACATAGAGCCAGGCCGAGGAGTCACATGATGCCCACGACCAAATAGTGTGGCTGGAATTGAATATAACGAAGACTGCCTCACCGAGCAACAACAATGGAAAACCACCGAGCAAGCTGACAAGTGATCGGGCCAATTCAGAAGCTAAGAGACCGGACACAAAATATGATTGCTCAACGATCAAGTTTGAGATCGAAGAAGAAAGTGTCCGAACTATGAAGACTGGCCGATCAATGAGCGACCGAAGGGTCAAGTTCGAGCCCGAACCTAAAAGCAACCGAACACTCATCATCGACGCTAAAGAGCAAAACAAACAACTGAAGGTAGAGCGTCTGATGTCAAAATGTGCCGATCTGAACAACTGAGCACCGAAGTAAAGAGCTCAAGCTGAAGTGTTCGAAATTCAAGTGTTCGGTTGAAAGAGTAACCGAACACTCAGTTTATTCAGCCCTGTGTGGCTCACTCCTATTGGTTGTCTGTGACCATTTTACTATCTTGTCCCTAGATTAGTCTATATAAACTCCTTTACATTTCATTTATAACTAGTCTAGTTTTTTATGAATATTGAAATATAGCGGTTGCTATTGAGTGTCTCCGATGGAGCCGAACTTCGATGTGGGATTTTAAAGAACTTGTGTCATTCGGTGTTATTCGTTTGAACATTTTCTTCTTTGGTCATTCAATTTGCAAGAAGCATGTGCCTTCTTGAGGATTGTTGTTTAGTGTAGGTACATCTTGACCTCCGTCTCAATCAAACCCGAGACTAGTTCCTCGATATTCTTTTGATTCAAAGCAAGATTTGTCTGGCTTCTATCTTTTATTTCTTGTTGTTTTTCCATGTTCTTAGTGCTTAGCTTCATCGCCGGACTTGGCTTGCACCATCTTGGTACCAGAGCACGGTTTGGGCTTGTTCTTACAACCCCATCATGTTCGTCTATCTCGTGCCTTTGTGTCTTACAGTTTCAGCTTCAATCTCGGTTGTTGATTTTTGTTACTGTTGTGTTGTTATTACCAAAAAAAAAAAAAAGTAGAAAAGAAAAACTCGAAAATTTTAGTTTGATTGTTGGTTGTTTGAATCAAACAACCATTGATTCTTGTTCACCATCGTCCGATGATTCCAACGAGCACCTGTCGTACACGATTGACGACTAGAGTTTCTCGAAGTTATTTTGGACTGTTTTGACGTGGTGGAACTAATTATCGAACCCCAGTTGTGTTTTGGTGTTTATCGTCGAAGTCTGGTGGTTCTTGTTTGATTTGGGTTGTATTTTGAGTTTAAAATTTTAAGTTCTGTGATTGAGCCACCGTCCGTACGCCGGAAACTTTTTACATTGTAACAGTGTACGGACGAAGTGAAGTTTTCTTAGCTCGAAGTTTTGGAACTGATTTCCTCCGACGTTGAAAGTCATCGGAGTTAAAGGCGACCCAAAATCTGTTGAAAAATCGTGGTCAGTGAACAAAATTAAAAAAAAATTGTACGTCGGAATTGTTGTCACTGTTCCATTGAAGAAGAAAGGGGTAAACTGTTACATTCAAAACCCCAGGTGAAATATTGTCGGCTAGAAAAGGGAAAGTGGATAAGGTTAAACCCTATCCGTACCAAGGAGGGACCACTTTTGTCCGTCCAAGAGTTGGTGTGTTCGAGGATTCTGAAAGAGGAATCGAAGGGTAGATTCTCCTAGGTTTTCACTTTTCTTGTGTTCGATAAATCTCATTAGTTGATCTCTGGAGTAATTCTTCCTACTCGAGGTCGTACTAATTTGTTTGAGCTTATAGGAACTCGTGCGAGGGGTGACCAAAGTCCAAATTTCGTAGAAAACTTCTTTGACTTCCCGAGCGCAGTTAAATAGCGTCCGTTCCATCGAGTCAACATCAATTCACTCTTCCCGAAGGAAACAGTGTAACTTGTCAAATTCGAAGGAACTGAGAGAAGTTGATCAACCGAGGAAGCCATTGGCTACAAGTTCTTGAGAGGCCAAAACCGAACCCATAAATTGAGTGGACCTGAGCACCACCCAATAAAAGTGAGGGAAAGTGTGAGGTGATTTCTAACCTTAACATCTTCTTGGTCTTTGATTTGTGCTGGTGATGGTTTAAAAAGGGGCATCGGATAGAAAACGAGCCCGAGGTCACTGTGGCCGATCTTTTGGCCGAACTAAAAAGGCTCAGAGCTGAAATTCGAGGTGTGGGCGTCCGAATTGGTAACCTTGAGCAAGGAAGGACCCCGAGGACTCAAAGAGAGCTCGGGAACGAAATAAGCAATTTTGCTAGCGTGACCTAGAAGCAAAACTTGGGCAATCCCCGAGTTGCAATACCCAATCCGAAGGATGGAACCAGCCATAGAAAGCAAGCTTTGGGCAATCCCCAAGTTGCAGTGCCGAACTCGAGGTTTCACAAGTTAAAGGTGAGTGTTTGTGGCTATGAGGGCTTCGAACTAGAGCTTGATGACTTGTGTGAGACCACGTTTATTGCTCCCGAAGTGGTTGATATTCTACACTTGGCCTCGATAAGAAGGAAATATCCATATTACTATAATGGGTATATGGTTGAGAAGAGAGTCAAAGTGTTGGTGACCCGAGGAGAGTACATTGAAACAGTCTGGTGTGATGTGTATCCACTCCGAATATGTGACTTACGATTTGGGCAGTCATGGTTTGTAAGTCACAATGTTCTGAACCAATGGGATTGGTTAAGATATGTAGTGGATGACGAGGGTTGGCCTCTAATGTCATTGCCACTTACGGAGAGAGGTCCAAACGGAGAGCCACAAACGAAACAAGAGAATGTAATTGAAAAGAAGAAAGAGGAAGAGTATCACTCCGTTTGCAATTCTTCTTTCGATTCTGTTTGTTCGAAATCTCTTGCAGGTACCGTGGACAACAAGCTTGAGAGTGAGCACCACTTAACGGAAGCTCCCGAAGACGTCGATCCGGAGGCTGTCCTCGGTGATGAAGAGACCGACAGTGCCAACTCTATGCTTGAAGATGAAATGGGTGAAGGTAAGTCTTGTGACCTTCCAAGTAAGTCTACTACACTCACAACTCTAGGTGTTAGTGAAAAACATGCTCATGATAAGAATATGAGTAATAGTAAGACTTGTGATATTACGCTAGCTGTTCTTGATTGTGATCCTAAAATTGAAACTGCTTGTGAGTTTGATGAAATGAAAACTAGTGTTAACACTTGTGATGAGGGTCTAAGTCTTCAGCATCAATTGATTGATATAGGAATTAAAAACGAAGATCCTTGTTTAAATATTGTTTCCACCTCGTGTTATCTGAATGTTGATCGTGATTTTGATTGTGATCACGAGGCTGGAATAAAACTTTTGGATATTGATCCTGTTGATGAAGTCACCCTAGGCAGTACTTTTCTCTATTATTTGTTTGCCTATGATGAAGCGTTCGTGCCTATTGTGTCCGATACGCTATCGATGAAGTTCGCTTTAGCGACCACTTTCGCTTCGAGACTGGTGGAGTTCAAAGGCATTGAGTTTATGCTTGAACTCGATCCCAAGCTTAAGGGTGACCGAGACGCTATCTTGAGTAGTCGATGGGTGGGAAAATATCAATGGCACGATATCTACCTTTTCGAACGGGGAATGGTTTGTGTGCCAGTATCAATTCGGAGAGAGCTACTGGTTCGAGAGGCTCACTCCGAGGGCTTAGTAGGACATTTCGGTGTCAAACTTGATGTGTTGACCTCATTGATAATTGACCTCAGAATTGATCTTAACCATAGTTTTCTTGACTTGATGCTTTTGAGGTTGAATGATATGAAATTTCTGAGGTTGTGTTCGAGCAATCCTACTTGTGTTGTGCTGAACCATGGAAAGCATTCCGAATGCTCTAAATGGGCACAAGTGAAGAGCTGCTGGAACGACACCCCGTGAAGATTCTTGTGGTATGCTATCGAAACTTGTAAACTCTACGAGGAGGGTATGTTTTCTTGGCTCATGCTTATCTTTTCGCTTGCTAAAGCCCGGGCGAATAATGATATCGCCCGAGGAGGGTTTGGCAGTGCTCGAACACCCAATCATGGAAACGAGCTTGTGGGAAAACTCTGTTGTTGTCTCATTAAGGCTTGGAGATTACCTCTACTCATTCTTGTCCATGTTTTGCAGGAACCAAAGTCGAGGACGAATGAAGTCGATGAAGAGGCTGTGCTGACAATGATCTGCTGCTGTGAATCGGAGGCAGATAATGGCGCGATTTCGAGGGCGAAATCCTTTCAAGAAGAGGAGGATGATGCCATACGAACTGGCCGATACCTGTTCGAGCCATCAAGTCCATTCACATGGAGCCAGGCCAAGGAGTCACATGATGCCCACGACCAAATAGTGTGGCTGGAATGGAATATAACGAAGACTGCCTCACCGAGCAACAACAATGGAAAACCATCGAGCAAGCTGACAAGTGATCGGGCCAATTCAGAAGCTAAGAGACCGGACACAAAATATGATTGCTCAATGATCAAGTTTGAGATCGAAGAAGAAAGTGTCCGAACTATGAAGACTGGCCGATCAATGAGCGACCGAAGGGTCAAGTTTGAGCCCGAAGCTAAAAGCAACCGAACACTCATCATCGACGCTAAAGAGAAAAACAAACAACCGAAGGTAGAGCGTCCGATGTCAAAATGTGTCGATCTGAACAACTGAGCACGGAAGTCAAGAGCTCGAGCTGAAGTGTTCGAAATTCAAGTGTTCGGTTGAAGGAGTAACTGAACACTCAGTTTATTCAGCCCTGCGTGGCTCACTCCTATTGGTCGCCTGTGACCATTTTACTATCTTGTCCCTAGATTAGTCTATATAAACTCCTTTACATTTTATTTGTAACTAGTCTAGTTTTTTATGAATATTGAAATATAGCAGTTGCTATTGAGTGTCTCCGATGGAGCCGAACCTCGATGTTGGATTTTAAAGAACTTGTGTCATTCGGTGTTATTCGTTTGAATATTTTCTTCTTTGGTCATTCAATTTGCAAAAAGCATGTGCCTTCTTGAGGATTGTTGCTTAGTGTAGGTACATATTGACCTCCGTCTCAATCAAACTCGAGACTAGTTCCTCGATGTTCTTTTGATTCGAAGCAAGATTTGTCTTGTTTCTATCTTTTATTTCTTGTTGTTTTTCCGCGTTCTTAATGCTTAGCTTCATCTCCGGACTTTGCTTGCACCACAATCGCTTTTGGTATTAGTTTTATTTGAATGTGTTAGCAAGTTCTTAAAATTAATTATGATGTTACAATGCATACTTCTTTGTGTTGTTAAATTTCCAAGTTAAATTTGTGAATAGGTTTGCAAATATCTAATTGGCATGTTGTCAGCTGAAAAAAATCAAAGATTTACTTTTTTCAAGTTCAGTATTGGTTTGACTTGCAGCCTGAAGAGAAACTCCACGATGGGCTTAGCTGGCGGCAATATAACATCACAAAAAAATACTAATAAACCATAGCTAAGTTAAGCACTTCATGAACCGCCGCTAAGTTGGAAAAAATTGTCGCTATTTTATATTTGAGGCGGTTATACCAGCAATTTGCCTAAACCGCTGCAAAATGGTTTAGCAACGCCTAATAAGATGGAAGTTCTAAACCTCTGTTAGTTTTATATTGTGGCAGTTAAACTTGCTGCAAGATTGCAAAAAACCGCCGCTAATCATCTTTTTTTTTAAGTGTTATCTAAGGTATCACACTACAAAAAACACTGCTTTTACCGACAGACGTTTTCCGTCGCTAAAAGGCTTATATCTGTCGCTAAAAGGCTTAACGACGGTTTTAGCGACAAATAGTCGACCGTTGCAGAATCGCTCGTAGCTAGCCGTTTAATGACAGAAAATGAGATCTGTAGCAACAAATAGCGACACAGTAGCGACAACAAAATCTGTCGCCATTTTAGCTACAAATTTTATCTGTCGTTATTATTGTCACTAAATTCATTAGTAATTCTGTCGTTTGGAAATAATTAGCTACAGAAAATCTATAGCTATTGCTGTCGCTAGTTAAGTTGAAAGTCACTTCTCAAAATATTTTGCTGACGGAAATTATTTGTTGCAATCTGTCACAATGTATTATTTATATTCTACTTCCAGCTACAAAATACAACTGTTGCTACTTCTGTCGCCATATAAAAGTACTTTAGCGACAGAAATTATTGTAGCAATCTGTCGCATGATTTTTTTTATAATGCTGCTTCTAGCTACAAAAAGTATCCCTCGCGATCTGTTGTAACATTTGTCATTTTTTATCTATTTATTTTGATAATTTGAATTAGACCTTTTCAAGTATAGTCCATGCAAATAATTTAAACACTTAAAATTAAAAAAACATTCATATAACTTAAAATTTTAAAAGGTCCAAAATAGAAATCCATATAAATATCATACTGTTAGTTTAGAAAATCCACAACACCAAAATAAAATCCAAAAATGAAAAACTAAAGCGAGCTTGATGAGTTAAGATTGATCATCTGAACCCGATGAATGGACACCATCAATGTTACCATCAGTAGGAGCATTAACCATAGGTGCTACGGATGAAGGAGAGTCGGCAACAGTGTTTGATTGATTTGAGGATGAAGAATCATTGCTCGTACGCGTTCAATAAATAAAGGAAGCATGTGATCTGTAAGAGCAGGGATCAATCGTGTCATAAACTCATCCATATTCCCTATCGGTGGTTGTTGAGCACTCGAAGGCGGTACTGACGAGGTAGCATCAGATCCAAAAGCGGGACGAAGATGCTGCCCGTAGTAGTTTTGTGCTTCACACCCAAGACCATATACTCTTCTCTTCTTTTCCCCTCCCGCGGCTTGGTAATATGCTTGACACTTATCAATATCAGATTGAGTTTGTGTTTGTTGTAATATTTCTTCATATCTCTCCTATAAGAATAATCACAATATGCATATAATTAACGACTTAAATAAAAATGGATGTCATATGTAAAGTCAATAAGATTATAGAATATTAGACTTACATGCACGATGCGAGATCGCTCACCAACAAAAGATTTTCCATCATGACCATGTGTATGAACGTGCAAATGTATCTCAGCTGGTGTGACATCTCTACCCTTGTCAATAACCTATACCGAAAAAACATATAGGAACATAAGATTAGTAAAGTGTTCCTACTGTAATCTCTTTGTTTTCTGTAACATGAGATTAACTATACACAACTGTAAGCTCTTTGCTTCCTGTAATAAAGTGCAGACAAAACAAACTGCAAGACTAAACTACAAAAGTTATGCATACACTACAGTGCTAGACCTAACACTTTATGTTCAATTGCTGACACAAAGGTGCTTTGGGAGAAAGTGGATTCTTGATGAAAAAGCTACTAAGTTTCTGTTCATCCTGATGCAGCTAGCACAAAGACAGTGACAAAGCTGATGGTGCAGAAACTTCAACTTCCAATACTCAAGCCACTGAGGAGAAGGAAGCACAGAGTAAGGATCAGGGCAGCAAGTTCTCTGATGTTTTCTTTACTCTTTTCTTCTATTTAAAATTATTACCTGATGATCAGGCCGGCAATTATCCAAACACATTTAATTCAAAGAGAGCAGGTCACAAAATTGATAAAAGCCCAGGCCAAACTGTACATGGCCAAACAGTAGACTCAACAAGCACGAAAAAATTGTATCAATGATAATAGGTGCAACAGCAAAATATTTTCATCACCAGAGACCTCACTAAATAGGGGACCATCATAGGCCAAGAGTATACTGCATCAGAACACTAATTACATCCTATATATCATCCAAATCTAAAGCAACAGTGATGGCACAAAATTTTTTTAATGATATACTTACAAGCCTCTTGCGATGTTCCCCAACGGTGATAGAGCCGCCCGTGTGAGTCCCAAGTGCGACTTCATTCCCACCACAACGATTCCTTTGAGCCGTTTCCGACTTTTCGCGACACTTAGGATCTTCCCAAAGTCTCAACCAACTAGCCCACACATTATCATGAATACAGTTCAGCTGGATTCCATCAGCTTTTATTTTGGAGACGAAATCACTGTACCTTCTTGCTGCTTTTCTTTTCCATTCGATCTTTACTGCATTTTCAATGGAGGAGTCCCAATAAAATGCCTTCAGAAAATTTTAAACTAACGTTAATATCATATCTATATAACACAACAGACCTTCTAATTTCATGATGGAAAGATTTACCTTGAATTCTCCATAATAAAAATCTTTTAGCTCTTGAGAGACATTTTTCCAATTGATTCCATTGGGATCAAGCTCATGCCTGAAAGCCGCGGATATGCTTTCAGAGCACAATCTAGAGGGTTCCAACCTGCACCAAATGTACATATTAGTGAATAAAGCACATATTAGTTTACATAGCAAGCCGACAAAGAGATTAATTGATAAGGTTGACGATATCAGAGCAAGCCGATAAAGAGATTAATCGAAATAAAGTCCATGAATAAACATATCTGCACAACTAAGAAGCTCAGCTCATCAACTGCTGATACATCACTAAGATAACATACTAGACCAAATAATCTATCAACGAAGTCGCAATGACTAACATAGTATAGATATAAAAAAATTAAGCTTGTTATTCCAGAAGAATCTATCAATGAAATCACAAATTGCCCATAGGGCATTTTGAACAGTAAAAAGATAATAGTAGAGCTCGGACTAACCCTGTAGTAGGAGATAGAGTAAGAAGCGTCCGTCGCCCGTGGCTACTACTAGACTCAACTTCACCTGCTGTGTTGTTATGAACAGATACACCCTCGCCTATTGTGGCACTCTGATTTGGTGCTGCAGGAGACGCTTCAAAATGAATATTTGGGCTACCACTACCAACTGATGTTCGAACCGGTGGTGTATCAGTAGGGCCACCCGAACAATTCGTGCCACCTTGTTCAGGAACAATTTCTGGAGTAGGAACAGTAGGCATGTTCAGACGAGCAGTAACATTACCCCTAACTATCGACCTGCCTCCACGACCTATTTTACCTCGGCCTCTTCCTCTTCCTCGAGTCATTTCTACTAGGAAAAAGCAAACTATTCAGAAATATCAAAGCAATAACAAGGCTGATGATACATATTGACCAATGTGTAACTTGTCAGCAGGCAATCTCATGCAACTTTATTTGTTCCCAGAGCCTCCAGCCATATAGAAAATCAAGAGAGATATAGAAGACTATGTTTACTTGACAGAACCACTATATTACATATTTGCCTTAGAAGGAAAATTAGGAGCAGCTGAATTCTTTTCGACAAACAATTGTAGTACAGATATGTAGGCACAAAAAAAGTATATTTAACTTATTGAATTCATTTTAAACCACCATACGCGTCCAGTTGATGCCATTGTCGATACCAGGAAAAAATATTTGACAACCTAGTTTATGCTGGAAAATTCAAAATTGAATGGTGGTCCTCTAGTGTAATATAACAACCATCATATTCTAGTGTAATCATCATGCGACTACAAAAAGCAAGGCAAGATAAATTATACTATTACATAAGACAAAATTTTGTTAACATTTCGCCTGAAATTTACAACACTTACCTGATTCGTAGTCTCTGAAGTAGAAGAAGTAGCAAGAGCAGAACAGCAAACACCAGTGAAAACCCAAGTTAGCTTCACTGTCTTCCCGTGATAATTACAGCAGCCTGCCAGAACTGGAACAAGATGACACTTATGGTTAGATAATTAGTAATAAGACAATACATCAGCAGTAAGCAAGTAACAAAATTACAGTCACTGATTACTACACAAATAGTGCAAAAGTACTTATAGTTAGCTAAGTACTTTTTGTTTGTAGTGCCACAAGTACTTACAGTAGTGCAGAACTGGAACAGAAGTATACTTATAGTTAGATAAGTAGTGTAAAAGTACCAAATCTTTCTTTTTGTCATTGCAAAATTACAATCACTGATTACTACACAAAACTTATAGCAAACGACACATATTACTACAAAAGTAATGCATTAAAGATATATAGCAGAATTTTATTAACACACTAGTCACTATCTATATCTTCTTCAGACGATTCGTCATCCTCAAACTCTTCTTCAGTTTCAAACTCTTCTTCAGTTTCAAACTCTTCTTCAGTTTCATGCTCTTCTTCCAATAATCCATCACCAATCGGTTCAACTATTTCAATTGTACCCCCATTTGGATCATGTAAGAGTATGTCTTCATCAATGACAACATTCATATCTATCTCATGGGCTTCAACTTCTTCAACTTGGAATGGAAGATTCGATTCTGGAATTGCAGCCGCTTCCTCTTTTGGTAAATCAATAACATTCCGAGGTTTGACTTTTAGTACGGCTACCCAATCATCATTGTCCTTTTTCATGCTAGGATAAGGCACATAACATACTTGTGTTGCTTGCATCGCAAGAATAAAGGGTTCATATTTCTTAAACCGACGACGATGGTTAACATCAACCAATTTGTATTGACTATGCGTTTTGACACCAATATCTATGGTTGGATCAAACCATTCACACTTGAATAACACAACTTGCTTTAAAGGCTCTTCACGGTATTCCACTTGTATGATCTCTTGTATCCGTCCAAAGTAGTCACCAACATTTGGATCCGAGATACAAACTCCACTATTCATTGTTGATCTTGCACTACCGTGAGATTCCGTGTGAAATTTGTATCCATTAACAAAATACATTGAATGACATTTTACGCCTAACAACGGTCCATGAGCAAGACTACGCAAAAATTCATTCTCAATATGGTTGTATCGGACCTATTGAAGAAAAAGTGCAAGACTTAGTAAATTTTCAAAAGCCAATTTAAGTACATAATTCTATAAAGTTAATTATTGTTGGAGACTTACATAATCCTTGAACCAGTTAGAGAAATTCAATTCAAGGCTCTCATCTATTTGATCTTGAGATAAATTCGGAATTTCTTGTTGCAAACGTTGCACAAACATACTTCATTGCAATAAAATAAATTAAATTAAGAACTTATCATGTATATGGATATGTTTACTATATTAGGCAAGTATAACTTTTAAATATCACCTCACAAATGGCTCAACCTCTTCACAATTGAGTAGAATATATGTTTGTGCAGCCTTAATCTCTTGAAGCGACAAATCCCTCTTTCTTTCTTCTCCCCATAGTCGACCTGGATGAGTAAATATTGATAAATTTCCTTCAAGATCTTCTCCAACACCGCCATCATTATTACGGTCCACATTTTGGCTACGTGTCATGACATGAGGTTCAAAATAATGAGAAAATAATTGGGTTGACTCGGCCATCAAGTATGCTTCACAAATAGAACCCTCGACACTAGCTTTATTCCCAATCATTCTTTTAAGAGTACCGAGGTACCTAATATGTATTTGGACGATTAGATAGGGCATGTGTAGTATACACTTCAAAAAATAAAATGTTATCGTTTTACCTCTCAAAAGGATACATCCATCGATATTGTACAGGTCCAGCAATCCTAGCTTCGTATGGTAGGTGAACGGGCAAATGTTCCATTGAGTCAAAAAATCCAGGGGGAAAGATGCGTTCCAACTTACACAAGATTTGTGGGATGTCTGCCTCTAATCTCTCCATGTCAACCACTCGTAGAGTCGTTGAAGTAAGATTCTTAAAAAATAAGCTCAATTCTGTAAGTGCTTGCCACACATTACATGGAAGAAGCTCACGAAAGGCAATAGGCATTAGTCGTTGCATGAACACATGGCAATCATGACTTTTCATGCCATATAACCTATGACTGTTCGTGTCTAAAGTTCGACCTAAATTTGAAACATACCCATCTGGAAACTTTAACCCTTTTACCCAATCAAACAGAATCTTTCTTTCTTGCTTTTTTACTGTATATGCAGCTTTGGGATAGTTTCCATGAGCATCCTTTGTCAACTGAGGTCGATCACAATAGATTGCCATATCTAACCGTGACTTTTCATTATCTTTGGTTTTCTCATCATTAAGAACTGTGTTAAAGACATTATCAAACACATTTTTCTCAATATGCATGACATCAAGATTATGCCGAATCATGTTAGAATTCCAATAAGGCAAATCCCAAAAGATGCTTCGTTTTTTCCATCCACAATTCCTGCATATTTTTTTGTGAAGTAAGGTATTTTCAGAAATAACATCAAGAAGAGGCTAAGTAACATAAGAAAAAAAAACAAATGTTAAGACCTGCATATTCTCCCATTAACTTCTTCCGCGTCTAGCTCTGTCACTTTCCTTAACCCTAACTCAATAATTTGGTTCAGAATTTCCTCTCCCGTTCTGAGTGGTGGTGGTGGCATTCTGACAGTCTTACCTTTGAGAAAATTCTTACGATCTCTCCTAAACGGATGATTCTGATCAAGGAACATTCTATGACTGTCAAACCAAGATGTTTTCCTACCATGGCGTAATCTAAAGGACTGTGCTTCCTCCATACAATAAGGACATGCTTTGTTGCCAGCTGTACTCCATCCTGATAACATAGAATATGCTGGAAAGTCACTAATTGTCCACATCAATGCCGCCCTTAATTGAAAGTTTTGCTTTTTTGAGATGTCAAATGCTTCTACACCTGTCTCCCATAACAAAGTCAACTCCTTTATTAAAGGTTGTAGATAAACATCAATTTTCTGTTTAGGGTTATTAGGCCCGGGGACAATGATAGTCAAGAACATGTATGCCTCCTTCATACACATCCATGGAGGCAAATTGTATGGAGTGAGAATCACTGGCCACGAAGAGTATTTCCTACCTGACTGGCCAAATGGCTGGAAACCATCTGTGCATAAACCCAACCTTATATTCCTTGGTTCATTAGCAAAAAAGGAATGAGTTTCATTGAAGTGCTTCCAAGCCTCGGAGTCTGATGGATGACGCATTACCCCTTCCTCTTGTATATGTTCATGATGCCATCTCATGTCTGAGGCTGTAGCATGGGATGCATATAATCTCTGCAATCTAGGAATCAAAGGAAAATAATACATTTTCTTGTAGGGGACTGATTTCCTCTTACGAGTACCAACACGCCGCTTATACCTATCGTGGCCACAAAATTTACAAGATGTGAGGTCCTCGTCGTCACCCCAATACAACATACATCCTAAATTACAACAATCAATCTTTTCAACTGGCAAACCCAAGCTTTGTATCAGTTTTTTGGTCTGATAATAGCTATCAAGCACTTTGTTATCTTCAGGCAAAGCCTCTTTCAACAATTGCATCATTTGGTTATAACCCCTTTGTGATAAAGTGTTCTCCATTTTAATGCTTAACATCCTCGAAACCACTGCGAGTTGAGAGAGTGAAGAACCGGGATACAATTCCGCATCAGCAGCATGTAGCAAATCATAAAACCTTTGAGACTCAGGATTAGGCTCCTCCTCCATTGGAGATTCAAAATGGTGAGATGACTCAGGTTCGACATTACTATCAGACTGCCAACTCGAACCCTGCTCTATGTTAGGTCCAAAGTTGGGTCCAGCTATATCCAAAACCATTTGCCGATATGGATTTTCATATCCCAATTCAGATTGAGAACCACCATCAAAATTACTACGGGAAGAAAGTGCACTAATCATAGCTTTTTCCCCTTGATACACCCAAACAAAATAATTTTCAACGAATCCCGATTGATAAAGGTGCAATCTAACAGTTTCAACATCCCAATATTTAATGTTCTTACAAATTTTACATGGACATCTAACATTGCAACCACTCATGCGATTTTGTTGGGAACATGCAAACTTGAGAAAGTTATCCACACCGGTTATGAAATTAGAATTATAACCCCCTCGGCCATCCAACCTCTCATACATCCAACCACGATCTAAATTCTCCATTTTCCTAAATATTGTAGAAATAGTAAAAATAATCAGTTTATAAGTCACAAATGTTAAACACCTCTACGCAAACAAATTGTGGAATTTGCATAATTGATTAGTTAAAGACCTTCCTATTACTTGTTCCAATACAGATAAGAAATATTTGTGTAAGATTCAGTTCATTGAGTATAAAAAAAACTAAAACTTGCCTTAATATCAGTCAATAGTTATACTAGAAGGTTTAATAGTCTCAAATAATTAACATCCACTAACTGTGCATATATAGTAAGTGTTTACACATCAAGTACCAACAAGAAATATGCACTAAAATATAGTCAAAATATAGGTAAATTAAGTTGCATTGTCATCAAGAATGCAACTAGTACAATCAGCAATGAAAAGCTCTACCACCTCATTGTAAGCTGTTGAAGTTGTACTAACAATCACTATTTTTCCATCAAGAATGCAGTTATTTGCATAGAATAAGAAAAAAAAACTCTCAATCAAACATATTAACCTAGCGCTAATTTAGCCTCAAGTTGAAATCCCATATCTCAATATTTCTTCAGTAACATACATCATTTAAACTGAAAGAACAATAGAAAAAAAAAAAAGTACCTGAATAAAACTTCTGCTACCACTGATGCAAGCCAATATATCTACTTGCCAAGATCCTACAAGAGTTGTTAAACTTAAATGTAAAATGTCTTAACTTTAGAAGCTTGCTGGCAAAGTTGCATATTAGTAAGACAGAATATTTAATGATTCCCTAAACTTGGCTCTATCAGATGCACAATAAAACTAAATATCTTAATAACCCCTAAACTAGGAACACCATTCTGCCTACTATTAATTGATACTTCTGCATATATTTTGTCATACTTAATCGTTAACTAGTTGATGTTGTAATCCTCTACATGTTTTATTCTGGTCTTACTAGTTTTGTTATGCTATTGATAAGTAAATTATGATATTAACAAGACAGATATAAGATTTTCTACAATTAGAGATTTTTTAAAATTCTACACATATGTAAACAAAAACTAGGTTGTTGGTTTCAGTTACAATACAAGCTACAGCAGGGATGATACCAGTCAAATGTAAACTCAATGGCTAGACAAAAATCAATGTTTATAGTTTAGCAGCAGTATTAGTTAACCACTTTAAGTACTTAGTACTACTGGATGACTATAAACTAATGGATGAATTATAATTTATCCAAGACTTGAGATTACTAAGAGTATATATTAAAGCAGTCAACCAATTTTATTTTATGAACAAGAGTCTTAACTAGGAAGAAACACCAGGTCCTAAGTTAAAGCACTGAAAAATTCATTTTAAGTTTCAGAAGCACAAGCATACTATTCCATTCCATTTTATGTTATATCAACCATACTTTAGAAACGATCAAGCTAGAGATGCATATTTAACTATGGTAATCATAAAAAAGAACTCTTTAACATGACTAGGAGACAAGTTATGATGTTTCAGCATTTATCGGCCCCTACCACTAATTTGGGAGACCTAATCTAACCTATAACAGTACTGATTTTCATTTACAATGGTGCTATCGAGATTTTCCAAGAAAGATAAAAAAAGACTAGAAGTTTTCATCTACTTTTAATGGCTTATTCTTTTTAAAATAATGATAAGCAGCCATCTCCAAGAGAATAAAGTACCATTTTATCTAACAAATCATCTATAGAGATTTATATTTTAACAAACAAATACACTTAACTTAACACTTTGTTACTGGAAACAACTCAAGAACATCAGCAGAACCACAACAATATAGTTTTAAGTACTGAATACAATCAATCTTAAGCTTTACTAGTTAGAGAAAAAGAAGTCTTAAACCACTCTCAAGATGGCAGTCACTCTCAGATTATGTAAACAAATGTAAAGTTACAAATAGAGAGAGGAAATGGTTTAGTACAATACTCAAACTCAAACTAAACAAAATAATAGAACAACAATTGCATAGTCAAATAAGTGTACACAATTCAGGGATAAATTCAGAAAGAATCATGGCAGCTAGTTCGAGACAGTTTAACATAGTTCGATTAATAATGTTGACACCAATTGTACATGCTAATCAATTTAAAGTCCCATTTACTGTAAATGTAATTACATTGCATATTGAAGGCTTATGATAAAAAATTATAGTGCAGAATATTACCTTCAGCACGCCCATAACATGAGTGCCCCGGTGGATTAAATATTTTCTATCAACTTCCTCTGCAACAATTTAAAGTTCCATGTAAGAGTTAGAATGATGGATGAACCTATTGCTTACAAATAATAATGAAGAGAGTTCAAATATAATTTAAGAGAGAAAATGAAAATGGGAACTGGTTGCGGAAGGTTAAGCGAGAATGCAGTAGTTGAGTTCCAAATTTTTTCAAAATATTTACCAATCTATCACACCCCATCTCTAATTTAACTAATAGATTTAACTAAATCACACCCCCACTAACAGATTTAACTAAATGACTCACCCACACCCACACAAACACACACAAAAATGAATTTAACTAAAGCATACACACACACACGAGAACAGATTTAAGCAAAATTGAAAGTAGGAGCAGCAGGTGGCGAAAAATATAGCTCAGATCTAAGATATACCTGTAAGAATAGAAGGTCTTTTAATAGAGAAGTAGGAGCAGCAGGCGGAGAAAGTGGCGGAGGAAAGCGGCGGAAGAAAGTGGCGGAGGAAAGTGGAGCTATGGCGGAGGAAAATAGGCAGACATGGTTTAGGTGTTAAAGTGGCAAAAGAAAACCCTTATTTCATTCATATCATAACAGGAAATATTTAATTTATGTTTAGCTAGAGTTATAACGACAGAACTTATTCCGTAGCTACACTTAACTTTAAATTATAATTTTTTAAAATTTTAACGACAGAATTGTCCGTAGCAATAATTATAAAATTATAAAATTAGACTAAATAGTTTTGGCAACAGCCTTTCCGTAGCTATATCTGTCGCTATATTATATAATTTTGGCGCTTAGATTTCTCTGCAAAATTTTTAGCTAAAATCAAGGTGCCAACATTTAGCGCCAACATTTAGCGCCACTTTTTAGCAACAAATTTTTTAATCTGTCGCTAATCTGTCGCTATTTTATTTGTTTTGATTATGTTGCAACAGAATCTTAATTCTGTAGTTACTCGGTAGGTAATTAGCGACAGATTAAACTCTGTCGCTAAAATCCGTCGGCAAAAGCTGATTTTTTTGTAGTGTCATATGCATCCGTTCTTTAGAAATCCTACATGTCGTTCTTTTTTATTACCCTTATTAACCTGCCTTCCATCATGAGTGTCACTTACAGATGCCCCCTCAAGGTTTAGTGTACTTGTTAAGGATTATCCGACCATCATACATTAATGCCTGAGTTTGGCTTTCTTACCACATTTGTCACAAAAATAAATAAAAATACAACAAGTGGCACACACACATATATTTTTCGGTAGGGTATCAGGAATTCTATATTTTTTTAGACAAATCAAATATCACATCGAATATCAAAATTTTACAAAATATATATCGATATCGATAACAAATACCAAAATACCTATGCCCGCACGGCTTTAAAACGCGTCACTAGGATCTAAGGCATGCTTACTTAAATACTCAGGATCACTCCTGTGTTATGCCGATGTGGGATACTTAACCCTTAGCTGGGGTATCACAGACATCCCCTCTTATGGACTCAGCGTACTCGCGGAGGTTTGCCCTGCATACCCGGGTTTTGCCTAGACTCAACATTGAACTCTGACCCACATCGACAAGGCTGACACGGAGTGGCTCTGATACCATCTGTAACAGTTCAAGCCCGCTAGTGATAATGTCCACTTTGGGTCTAGGCCCGCACGATTTTAAAACGTGTCACTAGGGTCTAAGGCATGCTTACTTAAATACCCAGGATCACTTCTATGTTATTCCGATGTGAGATACTTAACTCTTAGTTGGGGTGTCACAATACCAATACAAAAATACTAAAATTTTCAAATCGAGTAAGAAATTCAATATATACCAAATTTATGTCCACACAACTTTTAACTTGGATCCAAATGTTAACTTGAATAATTGAAAGTAAGGTTCAAATATACAAAGTCCATATGTAAAACATTCAAAATATTGTCTTATGTGCTTTATAGATGCCGCGGGATAGAGATTTTAAAATGGCCCACCAAAGGATCAAAAGGTATTTTTGTTTTCGAGTTAAGAAGAAATGGAGTAGGTGAACAGAAGGCAGGGAACCACACGTCCCCACCATTTTACACATAGGTAATAATGTTTCTTCTTTTTGATTTTTATTCCGTTGCGCTTTCGGTGGGATCTGACGCTTGAATATTTAGTTATGAGATGTTTGATATGATGTACATTGCTTAATTAATACATGTGTTAACAATTTCTATAATTTTATTCACCGTTTGATAGGTTTTTTTAAATTGGGATAATTAATACATGTATTAATGATAATTAATACATGTATTAATTAATACACCAATTCAGGTACTATTTAATACCTAGCTCATCATGGTATTACTAATATGTATATTTTATTAATACATAGATAAACAATGAAATGACAAAAATACTCATCCTCAAAACTTTGTTTTTAATATATGAATAAGAATTCAAGGGTATAATTGGAAACAAAACTTTATACACTTTTAAAGCAAACAAGTTTAGGTTATATAATGTTTATCTCAGTTTTAATAAAATGAACCAAACACATAACTAAAAACAATCCATGCATTACTAATTCTTACATTACTAATCCATGTATTGTTAATCCATGTATAACTTATTTGTCTACCAAACGACCCCTTATTCTTTAGTAATTGAATATTTAGTTCTGTTTTGTCTCAAGCGGACGCATTTTGTAGTGAGACAGTTTAATTATAAAGATCGTTGCTAGCCAAAATGTTACTAGTAAATTTTGATCGGTCACTTCTGGTATGCAAATTTGAAATTATGGTAAACGGACGATTTTGGCATAACATGGATCCCTTAACCTAATCATACTAGGGAAATTTTGTTGTCGGACCAAGAAGTTTTAATGATAGAGATGAAAAAAAAAAATAAACACCATTTTCGTTGTAGCTTATCGAATAAATTAATCCGTTCCAAAAGAAAAAAAAATAAAAGTAGTTTTTAATTTTAAAGCTTCATGAAATGATTTATACACAAAAATTCATAATCTATTTTATACCACAAATTTTAAATTTTCTTTATTTATAAACTCCATATTGATTCAAAACATATAAATGTGAATAGAAAGTACTCCCTCCGTCTCAAATTATTTGTCGTCTTTACTCTTGCACGCCCTTTAAAAAATTATTAATGAGGAGGGATTATTGATTATTTTACTCACCTTATTATTCTCTCTTCAATAAATGTTATCTTTAGTTGTATTTTCAAGAACAATAATTACTAAGGGTAAAATAGGAAAAATATGAAAATTTTTACTTTGAACTCCTAATTAGACAATTATTTTGAGACGACAATTTTTAATAAGAAAGGACAAATATTTTGAGACAAGGGGAGTAATTGTATATGTGCCAAAAGTGTCAACTCTCATCTCTTTAACCGAATTCTTGGAAAAAGAAAAACTTTTAACGCAATTGACCCGAAAATTGACGCCGTTAACTTCGGTGGAAAAGCTCCATAATTTGGGTCTCCATCTCCCACGCCAATCGGCAGTACAAGATTATCCGTCAAACCATGGACCCCAGCTAGTGGTGCTGACGTGGAACATAAATTCCACGTTGATCACTATTTGATTTATTAATTTACCGTTTATGCTTGTATGTTATTTTTTAGTTGGTTTAAACACCAAAGATTATTTTTAAATTTGAAAATTGATATAGTTCAATATTTTCATTTTATCTCTAATAATAAGTTGTTATAGTCTCAAAAGTTTTTTTTTTTTTTTTTTTTTTTTGTAATTAAATTTTCATTAATACCAAACATTTACAGCTCAAGGAAAGAAAACCTGGTATCTGGACAACCTCAGAATACAGGAACATCTAACTACTATAACTACCATAGCTAACATAACTATCAAATCAGTTTATATATCTAACTACAAATCAATATCGAGTCCTAATTTGATCCTGTATAGAAATTAAGGTGTGCCAGTGCTTTCTTCAGCTTCTTCTTTGAGCTGCCACTGCAATGGACCTGCTGAATAATGTCCTTCACTCTAGTTTGAGGGTCTCTCCTGACTTGTTGAAATACTCTAGCATTTCTTTCATGCCAAACATGGTATACAACAGCTGTGAAAGTCATTCTATATATTTCAGTTATTGAGGCCCTTCCCTTTGCGTTGTTACTTGCCCAATCTAGCTCATCTTGCTATCCCAGTGGTGTTCGATTAACACCTAACCAGCATAGTAAACTGCTCCATATCTCTGCTGCATATGCACACTCAAAGAACAAGTGTTCATGGGTCTCTAAGGCATTGTCACACAGTGGACATACATCATCTGCAGTCACCTTCCATAGTCTTAGCCTATCTCGTGTGCACAGTCTAGAATGAATAGCCAGTAGCAAAATGAATTGCATTCTTGGAGGGCTATAGTTATTACACACTAGTCTTCTCCAGGGAACTTTAGCAAAGTCCCCTATCAGTTTCAGGTATACATCTTTGATAGAGTAGGCTTTCAATTGCTTCAGCCTGTCACTTGTCAAACCTACTTTGTCCAAGCTCTCCTGTACCCTGATGATCTTCTGTATCATCCATGATGCCTGCTTGGCTTTTGCAGCACTTACACACTGGCCCTGGGTGTAATAACGGTGGATCCATTGGATCCAGAGAATGTCTTTCTTCTTGCTTAAACACCATAAGAGCTTGCCAATGGCTGCTTTGTTCCAGCTATTCAGGTCCAGCAGGTTGATGCCCCCTGCAGTCTTTGGGTAGCACAATTTTTCTCATCCAATCAGGGCTCTCTTTGAGGCTTCTGCCCTACCTGTCTATAGGAACCTTCTACATATGCTCTCCACCTGCTTAATGATTTTCTTTGGCAATATAAAGACCTGAGACCAGTAACTCTGTATAGAAAATAAAACACTCCTAATTAGTTGAATTCTTCCACCATAGGACAAAAACTTGGATGTCTAGCTAGTTATTCTCTGTAGCATTTTGTCCAAGAGTGGCTGACACTGAGAGCTAGTCAATCTTTTGGTGCTAAGAGGTACCCCAAGGTATTTAAATGGTAATCCAGCCCTTACAAAACCTAGAACTTGCAATATTTCTTGTTCCACTCCCTGTTCCACACCTCCAAAATAAATGGAGCTCTTCTCACAGTTAGCTTGCAATCCTGAGGCTGCGGAGAAATGTTGAAATTTGTAAAATAATAGTTTCACAGACACAGGATCTCCTCTACTAAACAAGAGCAGGTCATCAGCAAAGCTCAGCTGAAGTAGCTGCATTCTTTCACACCTAGGATGGTAATTGAAATCTGGTATATATCTCAGCTGCTTTAACAATCTTGTCAGATATTCCATGGATAAAACAAAGAGGTAGGGAGAAACAGGGTCACCCTGCCTCAAGCCCTTTCTTGCTTTGAAAGGAGCTTTTAATGACCCATTTATGATGACAGAATAAGACACAGTAGTAACACAGGCCATGATCCATTGCACAAACTTCACAGGGAAATGTAGATAGTGTAAGATCTGCTCCAGAAATGGCCATTCCACAGAATCATAGGCCTTTCTCATGTCTATCTTCAGCATACACCTAGGTGAGATCCCATTCCTATTGTACTTCTTCACCAATTCATGACTCATAATAATATTATCTGTGATGATTCTTCCTGGTACAAAAGCATATTGACTTTTGTCTACTAATGAATCCATGACTGCTTGCATTCTTCTTGTAATGACCTTAGAAATGATCTTATACAGTGTAGTACAATAAGATATAGGTCTATACTCAGTTATCCTGGTTGGATTTTTGACTTTGGGAATTAGTGTAATTGTGGTGCAGTTGATAGGCTTGTGCATTCTACCTGATGTGAAGAAATGCTGAACTGCCAGGATAATATCATTGCCAATGACAGGCTATGCCTTCTTAAAGAAATATGCATTCATACCATCACACCCTGGAGCCTTTAGGTCACCCATATCCTTCAAAGCTTCAAGAATCTCCTGGGGAGTGACTGAGGTAATAAGTGCAGCTTGTTGTTCTTTGGTCAGCGTTGGGCCTTCTCTCATGACCCTTGGATCAGTTGCTTGTAGTTGATGAGCAGCAGAGCCCAGTAGCTCTTTATAGAAGCCTAGGATTTCAGCTTCTATCTGACTTTGAGTATGTATAGTAGTTCCTGCAGCAGTTACTAAGCTCTGAATAGTGTTCTGTGCAGATCTGCTCTTCATGCTAGCAAAGAAGAAAGCTGAGTTTGAGTCCCCTAATTGCAACCATTGGACTCTTGAGTTTTTCCTCAAGATACTTTATTCAATATTGGACCATTTCTCTAATTGATGCTTAAGTTCTTTTGCAGTTATTTGATGGTGTAATTGATGAGTGCTCCTTGCTAGCTCTTGGACCTCAGCTAGCTGTTTCCTGATTGCATCCAGTTTGTGAGCAACACTTCCCACCTCATTTCTCTTCATAGCTTTCAGCTCTTGCTTGACATGTTTTAGATTGTACCATACAACTTCCATAGGATTTCTTTCATGAGGATGGACTCTCCAGGATTCTACAACAGTTTGAAGGAAATTAGGCTATTCAGCAATATAGTTGAAGAATCTGAATGGCTTTGGTCCTTGCTTTATGTTCATATCTAACTGTATAGCCAATGGTGAATGATCAAAGCAGCCAGGCTCTAGCACATTTACTTCCATCATATTCATAGTAGTCATCCATTGGCCATTTACCAGAGCTCTGTCCAGTTTGCTTAGCACATGATTATTTGACCAAGTATATTCAAGCCCACAGACTTCAGCTCATTGGAACCAGTGTCGAATAGGTAGTCTCTCATATCCTTCATTTCAGCATCCTGGATAGGGGTGCCCAGAATTCTATCCCCATTAGCAGCTACTGCATTGTAATCCCCTATAGCTAACCAAGGTCTATTGGTCATGCTATGGATGACTCTTAGTTTAGCCCACAATTCTTTCCTATCATCAACAGTATGAAAACCATATACAGCAGTTAAATCAAAAACCATTTGCCTCCCATGAACCTGGACCACTCCATGAATACATTGAGCTGAATCATGTATGACATTGAAGTCTATGTGAGCAGAACTCCACATCATCAATATTCTAGTCTTTTTACTCCATCTAGCATTAGCACACTACTTCCATCCTGGATCAATCTTCTTTGTTACCTCATCTAGTTTGTGCTCTTTTACTCTATGTCCTAGGATGATTAAAAGAACTACTTTATTCTTCTTTATAAATAGCTTAAGCTCCTTTTGCTTATAAAGCTTATTCAGTCCTCTAATGTTCCAAGCTACTAGATTCATGTAGATGGTAGTATCGGTGGGCCCCTATCTCTGACAGCTTCCTCTTCACCTCTGCACACATGGTCATTTTTGGTTATAGCATTGCCATTTAGATTACCTGCTAGAATAGAGAAACCAGTAGTGGTGCTCCACTTTGCTTGTCCCTGCTTGTCTCTATTGGGGTTAACCACCCCTTTTCCACTCTTCACAATTTGCCATCCTGCATCATGATCCATTAGAATTAGCTACTTCTTTCCCAGCAAGAGCAACTTTTTCATCAGTTTTCTCAGCTTGCTTCTGAGGAGGCACTTGCACTGTTTTGCTTACCCATTGTTGCTGGGTCCTAGGAGGCCTATTCCTGTTCACATTTTGAGCTGGAGGAGCAGGTGGCATTGGTATACACTTGTGACCAACCTGTAAGCAAGTGGGGCAATATATTGGCTCCCAATCATAGGTCATAGGCTGTTCATAGAGTCGACCATTAGGGTCCAAAACCTTAACACTCCTTGGTAACTCTCTAGTGACATCCATCTCTACTAGTAATCTTGCATATGAGATCCTCTCCACAGTTGTAGTGCACGCATCAGCATAAAGAGCCACTCCAATAGCACTACCTATCCTGCTCAAGGAGTCCATACCCCAACAGTTAAGTGGGAGATTTGGTAACTTTATCCACAGTGGGACTGTTTGGAGTACTTCAGCATTAAATTCAAAGTTAGATGACCAATTCTTCAAGATAATAGGTCTATTAAAGAATGTATAAGGTCCCGAGTACATAATTTCATCTCTATCCTCCATAGACTGGAATTTGATTAAGTAATACCCATCATTATGATAGAATACTTTTGGTTTGGCTACAAAATTCCAGGTAGAAGCCATGAATCGATCAAGTGCAGCAAAGCTTGGTGCGTCCCCCAACACATACATAACAAGAGAATGTTTCCATTTCTCAGTTTCAGATTCTATCTCTTCTCTGTTCAGTTCAACAACTGTCTCACCTTCCTTGATGATAGGTGCTATGAAGTTAAGGTTCATACCTCGAGCTGCTAGCTTATTGCCTGCAAAAAGGTCATTCCATTGCTTTTGTTTCTCCTTAACTGGCTCCGGATCTAGATCCAATCTTCTCTGTGCCTGGACTGAGCTTTTGTGGAGCACTGGTTCAGCCTCAGTAGCTCCCTTTACTAGACTAATGACCTTCCCCTGAATTTGACTCTGCTGGGGTTGGACCATGGGTTGCGAGCTTCGAGAAACATTGCTATCTCCTCTCTTGTTTTCACTAGTACTAGCACCAGTCACATTTCCACATCCTATAATTACTGCTTGTACTGGTGTCGTGGTTGAACTTTTTGGTTTTGGTAGCTCCGGCCAGTCACCTGAGCTACGTTGAATCTCCATGACTGAGCTTGTATTAGCAATTACCTCTGATTCTATGTTGTGGCTTAGGATCTCTTCACGAACTATGGTGTTTCGCTGTCTCATAGTTCGCGACTTTGTTTGTGACTTTTTCGTAGACTTCTTAGCTGAATTTCGAGGTCGGCCTATCGGCATTTGTCCGATGGGCGCGCGATACCACTCACGCTATCATGCGCCGGGAGAGATGCAGGAGAGAGAAACCATGAGTAGCTTGTTAATGATCTTAATTAAGATTATAGGATTCGAAAATTTTCATTCAGTACTTAAATTTTGTATTTCACTCATACAATACCACATAAATTGACATGGTGGTTCTTCATCATAACTCATATTCTTATTTAGTGGTATCAACTAGAGTACAATGATCAGGGCGGATTTACCCATTGTCAAGGGTCTTTCCAGAATAATTTCACTGTATAGAGAATAATTTTGGATATGTATATGTGTTAAATGTCAGGTCCCTTTATTCTTTTCGTTTTTTACTTATTTATATTTTTGTGCACCTTAATAAAAATTCTGGTTATTCTGTCACTGGCAAAGATATAATGTGCGATAACAACTGTGGACCACATAACACATATTGTGTTTTTTACTTGGTAATTTAAATAATATATTCTGGAGATAGGTAAAAAAAAAAACTATTATGTGTATATGTTGAGTCTTCCCTTAATTTTTCATATATTTACTAATTTGAATCTCCCTTTAGTAAAAGTTTGACTCCACCTTAGTTTTGACGCGACCCGGAATCCGGTTAGGCCGTGTGGGCACCCGACATCCTCCCCTAGACCCGTCGGGCGAACCCTTACCAATTAAATTAGGAAAGTAAATAAAACAATTCATAAATAAAAACAGGACTAAAAAAAAATACACAGACATATTGATACCTCTAAGCTGTACGAAAGAAAATTACAGCTGACTACCCAACATACTAGGTTTAGGGCTATCCAGACTAGACATTTAAGAGTACAAAAGAAGACAGATACCTCCTGGAGGGAGCAAAATACAACTGAAATAATATACAATAAACTGGTGGCCATCCGGAATAAAAGCTGGCTCACCCTGACAGCTGAAGTCGTCTCCGCTCCTGAACAACGCGGCGAACTCAATCCTGGAGCGAACCTGCTGAAACGAAATAGATAGACAAGAAACAAACAACAAACAAGGGTGAGTCAAAAGGACTCAATAAGTGGGGCAGACTAGCCACCTCAAAGAATAGGATAGCTAGCCAGGGAGAAGAAACAGATAAACCAAATTCCTCTTATTTAAATTATAAAAAGGCGGAGCCAGATAATAACCGGAAACACGTATGAAACCATCAACTCAGCCAGGAATACGAGCCAGAAACATATCAACAAATAAGCAATGCACGTATAAGCAGGACAGTAGTTATGTACCACAAGTCTACACAATGGTATGAAAAGAAATGAAATGAAATGAGATGAAATGAAATGAAATCTGATGCAAAGGGTCACACGTGCCCGTCATCCCATCTCGAAGCGGAATACTCCTACATTCGAGGGGAATCCAATCTGATAACCAACTGGAGCGGAATACTCCTGCTCCTGGGGCGGAATACTCCTGCACCCGATATAATATAAATCTGAGGCGGAATACTCCTGCACTCTCTTGGGGCGGAATACTCCTGCACTCTCTTGGGGAGGAATACTCCTACACCCGATATAATGTAAAGCTGGGGCGGAATACTCCTGCACTCTCCTGGGGTGGAATCCTCCTACCCTCAATATGATACAATGAAGCGGAATACTCTTGCTCCTGGGGCGGAATACTCCTACCCTCAATATAATACAATGGATCAGAATACTCCTGCTCCTGGGGCGGAATACTCCTGCACCCAATATGATATGCAATGTAATGCATATGAATGACATATAATGCATATGAATGCAATGTGATGCAATAATAACCCTTCACCGGCATGGGACTCTCATCGAAAGCCGGGAAGTAGATGCCAGCTCACAGCCAGAGTACAATGCTCAGATCCTCAATGCAATACCAACAACAGGACATAACATATAATATACAATGTAAATCTAAAGCTAAGGCGTAAGGAGTACGCCTATCGGCAGCTACACACGTAAGGAACACGTGGTAGAAAATCCACGAAGCCAGGTGCCTCCAAAGAAATGGATATAAACACTTACCTCTTCCAAAAGTTAGCTCTGCTAATCAACAACCGCTTTATCCTTTGAATTCATTGACAAACGATCCCACTGTGTTCAATAAGCAGAAAAATATATCACATTAGGCTAAAGGCTTCATTCCCTACATCTTAGGGCAATCCGGTTAGGAACCTGATACCCTATTCGCATACGCAATATGCAGGTCAGGCCTATGTACAGGGTTTATGGTCACATAACCAAACCTTAAATAAATTATATTTATATGTTGCCCATAACTTACTGAGTAAGAATATATAATCAATTCCATTATCGGGGTCCAATTGACCCTTTAAACTATTAATTGAACTTATTAGGACGATGTCTAATATTCCAATTTCTACCGTCAAAATATATTCAAACACACGTAATAAACTCAAATAATATATTAGAATCATTACCTGAATGTTTCAGGGTGAAAATTCTACTTTTCTCCGGCCCCTTTTCTCATTTTCTGGCATTTTTCGTACGTTCTCTGCGTTCTTACTTTCCTTTCTCATCTCTATTTCGCTACTGCTTATATGATATGAACTAGTAAGAGGCACCGCCTCCACTTACTCCATTTTCCTTTTTCGTTTATCTTTTTCTTTTCTTTTCTTTTCTTTTTATTTTATTTTCTTTTCTTTACGAAAATTAAAACGGTACCCTACGATATTCAAAATAAATCCAACTTTTGCATACAAGTTATACAAAATATATGTAACATACTTGCTAAGGCGGATCTCAAATCGAACTCCCGAAACTCAATATGCGAATTTAAATGGAAAAAGGTCAAATTATTTAACTTTCGGCATTTTAGCGGAAACTAGCCGAACAACATCGAAATTCACTTTCGAAAGTTTACAAATATCACAAACAATCATACGAACCTAACGGCGCTTTCGAATTTCGAATCGGAGCTCGTTCGCCAAAACCGAGCTCGAAAATCTCTTTTTAATATTTGTCGATAATAAAAACTGAAATCTTCTTCCGATACGTACCAAACGAGGTCTAATTTAACTCAAATTTTTACAGACAGATTCGAATGAACATTACGAAGTTTTTAAAATTATCGGCATGCCAATCGGAGTCCTAACTTCCGAAACGACTACTTAAGGTCGTTTCAATTTTTTAGAGTGCTTTTGGGATAAACAAAATCTATTAAACCAAAAAAAGGAGAGCGCCTTGGGCGGTAGGCTTGTCTGCAATGCAGCCGTCCAAAAATTTTATAATTAATTTTCGCAGTTTTTTTTTCCAACATTCTGGTTTCAGCAAGGAATGTTCATATGTATATTTATTATTTTGCAGCAGAAACGTGTAACTCGTAGACTGTAGTAGTTTCCTTAACCTAAAAAATGTTCAAGTAAAGTAGTTTCCTTAACCTAAAAAATGTTCAAGTAAAATTAATGTCAGACGAGTTTTGGAAATATCTTTATTCTAACTGTGTTCGCCCTCATATATAATCCATACTTAAAAAATCACCAAAGGAGCTTTTCTTAAATGAAAATTTGTATACTTTCATATTATTTCATTATTCCCGTTTAAGACGCAAACAGATAAAATCAAAACATAACAACAAGTAACGTATACATTTCATATGCTTTTTGTTTATTATACATTTGCTGTTTTTTAAGAAATTAATCTTGATACTGTTAATTTCAAAATGGTAGTTGTCTGTTGTATACAAAATTAAATATATTTTGAAGAGAAAAGAAAGGAGAATCACTTTCTACTCCAAGATGCTGTTAGGTTTCAATAATTGCAGGACCATGAAACTATATGATTTTCACATCAACCATATAAATATTAATTTCAATCAAGAAAACGTACCCGAATCCATGGTGTCTTCTTGATGAATCTTGAGCGGAAGTCTTTAATATTCTTGTTGTTAGAGAAATATGTTCTTTCTCTTTCCTTTTCTTTTACTGAACAATTGTGATGGAAAACCTTGTTAAAAAACTGACAGAGAGAAGACCCTTATACTTTGAGAAATTATGAACGGTTACCTACACGTTCCACCACGTGTAGAAGTGGGAAGTTGAATAGTAATAGGTAACTTCCTTTAATAATATAATTTAGCTTTTATTAATATTAATTTTGTAAACCAAATATTAATAAATTAATCTGAAATTGTGGAACAAGGCAGCCATTACCAAACTATGTTGGGACTTGACAAAAAAAGCTGACAAGTTATGGATAAAATGGGTTCATACCTACTACATCAAGCAACAACAGCCAGCAGAAGCTAAGATACCAGCTCAAGCTTCATGGATGGTGAGGAAACTGATGTCAGCTAGGGAGCAACTGCACTACACAGTGAACTACAAGGCAACCTCAGGAGGTCTCATTAGGCATTGCTACTTCCAGATGATAGGTAATCAACCTAAAGTCTAATGGAAAACTCTTATGTTCCAGAATCAGGCAAGCCCTAGAGCATTGTTCAATATGTGGCTACTCCAACATAACAGATTGTTAACCAAAGACAGGTTGTTAGCCTGGAGAATGAATGTGAACACTGATTGTGTCCTCTGTAATAATTCAATAGAGGATAGAGACCACTTGTTCCATGGCTGTAGCTATTCAAGGCATATATGGCTTAAGCTCCTGCAGTGGATCCAAAAGTAGAACCAAGTCACTCAAACATGGCAAGAGTTCCAAGACTGGTTGCTTACTGAGACAAAAGGGAAAACCAAGCAAGCAGCTGTCCTCAGGATCATCTATGCCCACTATTCACACGCAATCTGGATGGAGAGAAATACTAGAATTTTTGAGAACAAAGTGACACCCTGGCAAGCTGTGGCAAGGAACATCGCATATACAACATGTCTGAGAGCTTCAATGAAGCTAAGAGAGTATCTGGATGGATTAGTATTCTGATTTTAGCAGCTAGATTAATGTAGTTAGAAGAGATTTGTAATAAAGGTGAAAGAGTGATTAGCATAGCTTTCAGTTATCATATCTGTATTTAGTATAGTGCTAAAGTTAGTGAGGGACAAGGAATCAGTTAGACTGAGAAGTTGCTAGTATTTAGCAACTTGGGATGTAATTAAACACTTGGTGATTAATAAAAAAGTTAGTTACCAAAAAAAAAAAATTTATTAAACCAAATTAAATATGCTACGTGGGCTACACTTTACATTCTCCCACTTGGTACACGTTAATTCACTTAATAGTTTAATAAATGTTTGTATCATTATGTGCACAATTAAAGCTAAATCCAACATTACTTGTTATTATTAAGTAAATCAACTAATACGAGTCATGGCGGTCATACATAACTTTTGACATAGTCTCTTCCATGTACTACAATATTAGTCTATTACTCAACACAACCTTTAATGCATCATGGGTCCAACATAATGCTTAGAATATTTTTATCTAAGAAAAACCTGTCATCGCCATTCTCAACTTTATGTATACAGGAGAAAACATGCAATAACATAAACACACACACACACACACACAAATATATATATATATATATATATATATATATATATATATATATATATATATATATATATATATATATAAGAGCTCAAAGTGTCAAATTCATAAATATCATAAAAGTCTTTACATAAAGTCATATATTGCTATCAATAATGCCCATTCTTTCAACATGTTCCATAAATATTTTGGCGGTAATCCTTTGGTCAAAGGATCAGCAATCAAAATTTTAGTGCTAATATTTTCAATTAACACTCTATGTTCCTGCACTTCTTCCTAAAGTTTAAGGTATTTCAAGTCTATAGGCTTAGCACCCTTTGTATACCTATCATTCTTAGAGAAGAAGACTGCTGAGGAATTATCACAATAAATTTTCAGCAGCTTGGCAATACTGTCGACTAGTCCAAGTGATAAAACAAAGTTCCTCAGCCACTTAGCCTGAACTGCGGCCTCAAAGCATGCCACAAACTTAGCTTCCATAGTAGATCCAGCTGTGATATATTGCTTTGCACTCTTCCACGATATTGCTCCTTTAGCTAACAGGAACAAATAACCAAATGTGGATTTTCTTGTATCCTCACAACCACCATAATCTGAATCTGAATATCCAACCACATCAAGATGGTCAGATTTTCTATAAGTGAGCATATAATCTTTCGTTCCTTGCAAGTATCTCAACACTTTCTTTGCAGCCCTCCAATGATCCATTCCTGGATTACTTTGATATCTGCCCAGCATTCCAATAGTAAAACTGATGTCTGGTCTGGTACATGTCCGGGCATACATTAAGCTTCCAACTACGGATGCATAAGGAATATCTTTCATTTGCTTACGTTCCAATTCATTTTTTGGACATTGATTGAGACTGAATTTATCTCTCTTCTGAATTGGAACGGGACTTGATGAGCAATTTTTCATTCTGAATCTCTCTAGAACTTTATTAATATAGGCCTTTTGAGACAATCCTAACAATCCTTGCGATCTATCCCGGAATATTTCTATCCCAATCACATAGGTCGCCCCTCCCATATCTTTCATTTCAAAGTTCTTAGAGAGAAATTTCTTTGTGTCATGCATCATACCACGATCATTAGTAGCAAGCAAGATGTCATCGACATACAGGACTAATATTATAAACTTACTCCCACTGACCTTCAGATATATACACCGGTCAACGATGTTTTCCTTAAATCCAAAAGCAACAACAGTTTCATAAAACTTAAGATACCATTGTCGGGAAGCTTGTTTAAGCCCGTATATTTACACACAATGTGTTCCTTTCCTTTAATTTCAAAAAACTTCTTTCTCTAAATTTCCATTTAGAAAGGCAGTTTTCACATCCATTTGATGTAGCTCTAGGTCATAATGAGCCACCAAAGCCATTATAATTCTAAGTGAATCTTTTTTAGAGACAAGTGAAAATGCCTCTGTATAGTCAATGCCATGTTTCTGAGTGAATCCTTTGGCAACAAGTCTGTCCTTATGATGTTCAATATTACCATTTGAGTCACGTTTGGTCTTAAAGACCCATTTACACCTGACTCTTTTACAACCTTATGGTAATTCAACAAGGTCCCAAACTTCATTATGTTGCATGGATTTCAACTCCTCTTTCATAGCATCTAACCACTTATCAGAATTATTACTTTCAATGGCCTGTTGACACGACCCAAATTTTTGACTAGGCCGTGCGGGCACCCGACATCCTCCCCTAGACCCGTCGGGCGAGCCCTTACCAATTAAATCAGGAAAATAAATATAACAATTCATAAATAAGGACAAGACTTAAAAAAATCACAGACATACTGATACCTCTAAGCTGTACAAAAGAAATTACAGCTAACTACCCAATATACTAGGTTTAGGGCTATCCAGACTAGACATCTAAGAGTACAAAAGAAGACAGATACCTCCTGAAGAGAGCAAAATGCAGCTGAAATAATAAACAATAAACTGATGGCCATCCGGAATAAAAGCTGGCTCACCCTGACAGCTGAAGTTGTCTTCGCTCCTGAACAACGTGGCGAACTCAATCCTGGAGCGAACCTGCCAAAACTAAATAAATAGACAAGAACAAACAACAAACAAGGGTGAGTCAAAAGGACTCAATAAGTGGGGCAGACTAGCCACCTTAAAGAATAGGATAGCTAGCCAGGGAGAAAAGAAACCGATAAACCAAATTCTTCTTATTTAAATTATTAAAAAGACAGAGCCAGATAATAACTAGAAACACGTATGGAATGACAAACTCATCAACAACCAGGAACGTAAGATAACCAAAACATATAGGTATCCCGAACTCATCAACAATCAGAAATACATCCTGTTGCGGCGTGCAACCCGATCCATATAATTATACCGTTGCGGCGTGCAACTCGATCCATATATTTATACCGTTGCGGCGTGCAACCCGATCCATATATTTATACCGTTGCGGCGTGCGACCCGATCCTCACAACCCAGAATACGAGCCAGAAATATATAGGCAAACAGAGATATGTCCACGACATAGTGTACAAAACGCATACATAAAACACAACACAATACACACAATAGTCAGTATGCGGTGCAATGAGATGGGATGAATGCGGTACAATGCAATGCAGTCACATATGCCTGATACCTATCTCCGCCGCGGGACTCTCATCGTCTACCAGGAGATATATGCAAAGATGACCCTTCACCGGCTCGGGACTCTCATCGATTACCGGGAAGTATATGCAATGATGACCCTTCACCGGCTCGGGACTCTCATCGATTACCGGGAAGTATATGCAATAATGACCCTTCACCGGTGCGAGACTCTCATCGCCAACCGGGAAGTATATGCAATGCTCAAAACCAGAGTGCAATGCTCATATGCAAAATGCAATACCAACAACAAGGCATAACATATAATATACAATGTAAATTCAAAGCTAAGGTGTAATGAGTACGCCTATCGGCAGCTACGCACGTAAGGAACACGTGGTAGAAAATCCACGAGGCCAGGTGCCTCCAAAGAAATGGATATAAACACTTACCTCGTTCCAAAGTTAATACTGCTACCCAACAACCGCTTTATTCGTTGGTTTCATTTCCAAACGATCTCACTCTATTCAATAAGCAGAAAAATATATCAAATTAGGCTAAAGGCTTCATTCCTTACGTCTTAGGGTAATCCGGTTAGGAACCTGATACCCTATTCGCATACGCAGTGCGCGGCCTATGTACATGGTTTAAGGTCACATAACCAAACCCCAAATAATTTACATTTATATGTTGCCCATAACTCACTGAGTACCAATATATAATCAATTTCGTTATCGGGGTCCATTTGACCCTTTAAACTATTAATTGAACTTATTAAAACGATGTATAATATTCCAAGTTTTACCATCAAAATATATTCAAACACATGTAATAAACTCAAATAATATATTAGGATCATTACCTGAATGTTTCAGGGTAAAAATTCTACTTTTTTTCCGGCCTCTTTTCTCATTTTTTGGTATTTTTTTCCATTTCCTTCTGCGTATCTCTTTTGGTTTTCCGTTTCTGTTTTTGTGTTTCGTTTTCTGGAATATACTCACGCTAAAGATTAGATGAGCTAACCGACATAGCTCATTTCTTTCTTTCATTTCCATTTTGTCGTTTTCTATTTTATTTTTCTTTTCTTTTATTTTCTTTTCTTAACGAGAATTAAAATAGTACCCTACGATATTCGAAATAATTCCAACTTTTGCATACCAGTTATACAAAATATATGTAATATACTCACGAAGGCGGATCTCAAATTGGACTCCCGAAACTCAAGATGCGAGCTTAAATAAAAAGAAGACAAATTATTTAACTTTCGGCATTTTAGCGGAAACTAGCCGAACAACATCGAAATTCACTTTCGAAAGTTCATAAAAGTTACAAATAATCATACGAACCTAGCGGCGCTTTCGGATTTCGAATCGGAGCTCGTTCGCTAAAATCGTGTTCAAAAATCTCTTTTTAATATTTATTGACAATAAAAAAACTGAAATCTTCTTCCGATACGTACCAAACGAGGTCTGATTTAATTCAAATTTTAAAGACAGGCCTTAATGGACCTTACGAATATTTTAAAATTATCGGCACGCCAATCGGAGTCCTAACTTCCTAAACGACTTACCGAGGTCGTTTCACCTGTGAAAATGAAACCGGATCATCATCGATTTCCAAATCATCCAAATCAATTTCTAAATCAATTTCTGACTCATGTAGATATACCAAAAAATCATCAGAAATAGCATTTCTCCTTAGTCTTTGAGATTTTCTTAATGCTACTTCTTGCGGTACGTCTACTGCAAGTTCATTGATTATGTTTTCATTATGAATAACAGGATCATTATTTTGCTGTTCTTGTTGGTTGTTAGGCGGTACAACAACTTCGGGAACAACAATTTTAGAAGAAGTACAGGGTAAAGGAATTTTCACACTAACTTCCCTAATTTCCACATTACGTGGTTCTTCATTCCCACTAACTTCACCATTCTCAATGAACCTAGCATTTCCAGTTTCAACAATTCTCGTACTATGGTTAGGATAATAAAATCTATACCCCTTTGATTTTTCTGGATAACTAATAAAGAAACCACTGATTGTTCGTGGATCCAGTTTCTTTTCTTGTGGATTATAAATTCTTACTTCTGTCGGGCAGCCCCAAACATAAAGGTGCCTTAAACTAGGTTTACTACCAGTCCAAAGTTCAAAAGGTGTCTTTGGAACTGCCTTACTAGGAACCCTATTTAGTAAGTACACGGCAGTCTTTAAAGCATACATCCACAATGAAGCGGGTAAAGATGATTACTTAACATACTCCTAACCATTTTAATTAATGTACGATTACGCCTTTCTGCCGCACCATTTTGTTGTGGTGTGCCAGGCATTGTGTATTGAGCACATATACCATGCTTTTTGAGGAATTTAGCAAATGGACCAGGGTGTTGTCCAGTTTCATCATATCTTCCATAATACTCACCACCTCTATCTGACCTTATTATTTTTACCTTTTCGTCTAATTGCCTTTCAACCTCATTAATAAATACCTCTAATGCATTTACTGCTTGAGATTTTTCGTGCAACAAATAGACATAACCATAACATGAAAAGTTTTCAATAAAGGTGATAAAGTACTTTTCCTTACTGAAAGATGGAACATCAAAAGAACCATAGATATCAGTGTGTATAATTTCAAGAAGCTGTGTGCTTCTTGTGGCTTCTTTCCTTTAATTTGTGTGTTTTATTTGTTTTCCTTTAATACAATCCACACAAATATTTAGGTCTGTAAAATCTAAATCTGGAAGAATTTCATTCTTAACTAATCTTTCCAGTCTTTCTTTAAATATGTGACCTAAAAGTCTATGCCACAAGTAAGCAGAGTGTTCATTCACCAAACTACGTTTGGTTCCAACTTTATAATGCAGAGTTAAGAGGGTTTCAGCAAACAGATTATCAAGATTCAGTTTGTATAAACCATCACAAAGAATACCAGAACCAATGAGATGATTATGCTTAAACAAACTAAAACATCCATTGCCGAAATTAAAAGAGTATTCAGTCTTGTCTAACTTAGACAAAGAAACTAAATTTCTTGAAATAGAAGGTACATAATAAGTTTCAAATAAGTCTAAGTGACGCCCAGTATCTAGGATTAAACGATATGTCCCGATAGCTTGAACTGGTGCCTTCACTCTATTCCCCATGTACACAAATCTTTCATTCTGATTTATGGTTTGGGTTGTAAGGAATCCCTGCATCGTATTAAAAACATGAATAGTACAACCAGAGTCAATCCACCAAGTATTATAAGGAACTTCAGTTAAATTTGATTCGAGACGCGTAAAAGCACAAGGCTTACTTTTCTTCTAGAACCATGCCTTACGTTTCAGGCAGTCTTTCTGAAAGTGTCCAGGTTATCCACAGAAACGATACTTATCATTCTTGTGTTCCTTCTTACGTACTTGATGAGAGGACTCACTAACATTAGGGTTCCTCTGTTTGCCCTTAACATGCTTCTTTCATTTCTTTCCAGCTCCTTGATGGCCTACAAGGTTAATGGAGTGGGTTCCTTGGTTCTTTAGCCTTGTTTCCTCATGAACCAGCATTCCGTGTAATTCATGCACGTTCCATTTGTCTTTCATGGTATTATAGTTCATTTGGAAAGGACCATACTCAGACGATAATGAGTTAATGATGAACTGCACAAGGAAATTTTCACCCACTTCCATTCCTAGAGTCTTAAGTCTTGCTGTTATGTTTGTCATTTCTATGACATGCTCATGTATGGTACGTGAACCATCAAACTTCATGGTGGTCAAAATACCCATTAATGTCCCAGCAAGAGACTTGTCAGCAGTTTGAGAGCGTTCTTCTATAAGTCTTAGAAGCTCTTTGGGACTTCCACTGTTGGGAAGAGCAGTCTTAATATTGCCCGCTATACTCATTCGCATGAACATTAGGCTTAATCTGTTAGACCTGTCCCACTGCTTAAAATAAGGCTTTTCTTCAGCAGTGCTAGTTGCAGTAATAGCAGCTGGCTTCTCAGTGTAGAGTGCAACATCAAGATCCAAAACTCTGAGATGAAATTTGATCTGTTCGCACCACTCCGAGAAGTTCAGTCCGTTAAAGCCGTAACAGAAGCAGAGTGCGAATGAAGAGCAAGTGCTGCAAATAGAATATGCTCATTCGTTAACACTTTGAGTTATAAAACCATGAATTCTTGGTTTTGGAATTAGTTAAGGCAGTTGAGTCCTTCTCTGCTATGGAGTTATTTCTAGAATCATATAGTTTCATGGTCCTGTAATTATTGAAACCTAACATGTGGTATCAGAGCGAAAGTCTTTAATATTCTTGTTGTTGGAGAAATAAGTTCTCTCTCTTTCCTTTTCTTTTACTGAACAATTGTGATGGAAAACCTTGTTCAAAAACTGACAGAGAGAGGACCCTTATACTTTGAGAAGTTATGAATAGTTACCTACACGTTCCATCACGTGTAGAAATAGGAAGTTGAATAGTAATAGGTAACTTCCTTTAATAGTATAATTTAGTTTTTATTAATATTAATTTATTAAACCAAATTAAATATGCTACGTGGGCCACACTTTACAGATGCATCATTGTTTTTGAGCTGATGATCATCTCCTTTAAATTTTATTTTTCTGTCAGCCCAAATTCTTAGCTTTTGGTGAGCATTGTTTGTGATAACGGCACTCTATAATACTTCGATGAAGGGACAGTGGCAAGAATAAATAGCATTTCTTATTGTATCACGTCTCACCTTTTTTCTGGCTATACAACAAAGTCAACGTATACCTCTCTTTTCGGTTAATTAACTTTATTCTCTACTTGTTGATGGATGCTAATTATGGCTCAACAAATTGGCCCTTTACACTTTTTTGGGGCCTTGATTTGTGCAATTTGACGATTAATTGATATGAATATTGCTATTTTCTTTCTACTTATTGTTGCTAGTTGCTACATGTCTAATTCAGCATTTTGTTTTGCATAAATTTTGCGTTTTCCTTGCTCCAAAAGTATATATTCCTCTATGAATATAGAGAATAAAGCACATGAAAATTCATGTATTTTTGTCCCTCTTTTCATTTGCATAGACAAAGAGGAAATAAAAGAAAACAAAGGACAACTGTATCTTACTCTCCACTTGTCGTCTCATTGCCTTATTTAAGACAAAAAAGATGCAAACTTTCCTTTTTGTTTCTCATCATCTCTCCGTTTAAACCAACCACATAAAAGGAAAATCATCCTTTTTGTTGTGTGTGAACGTGTACATATATATCTCTTCATATTTTATCTTCTTTTTCACGAGCCACTTAATTTAAAAAACAAAAGGAAACCAAATTGCTCTTCTTTATATTCGTTTTCGTTTCACTATTTTTCAGTAATATTTAACTTTTTATGCATTTTCTATGTATGTATTTTTATACTTAGTTCAATTAATATAAGGGATCATAATAAGTGCGCCAATAACTTTGAGAAATACAGAGAGTAATCCGCTATGGTAAGGAAAAATAATATGAATAAAACTGAATGATATAATTTTCTTAAAAAGAATGGTATAATTTCAAATTAGACATGTAATCATATAAATGTTTACGATTTATTCTAAATCATAATATTAAAAAGATTAATTTCACTTTGACATAGAGGGAGTAATATAAAACTATTCATTTATACAGTCATCATATACTTTAAGTGCCCACCGAATTCCAACCAAAAATTTTGTCCAAAAGTATGAACAGCTCATAAAATGGCTTTTCCCTTTTGTCTTGCCACTTCTCTTTCTCGTTTCCTTATATAATACGACACTACACATAAACATTCAAAAAACTGTTAATATAAGAAGAAGCTTCAAGTGTCCATTAACTATTTTAAAGCTCCTACTACTTATAAAAAATATGGTGAACTTTCCACTGTTTATTTTGTTATTGTGTTATGTTCTTGTAGTATTAGTTTCAGGTTCTTCAAGAAACCTTCCAACTTTACAGTTTGATGAAGGATACTCACACCTTTTTGGCCATGATAATCTTATGGTCCTTGAAGATGGCAAGTCAGCTCATATTTCTCTAGATGAAAGAACAGGTTCATTTCTTTGGCTTTATTTTAATTTGTAGTAATGATATTTAGTATTTCCTCTGTTACAATTTCAATTTACGTGGCAAGGTTTGGAATACGAGAGTCAAAGTATTTTAGTACTTTTTTGCATGTGAATTGGGACATAGATTATGTTCAAGTGACAAGTGGAACTGAGGGAGTTAGTTTTTACGTAACAATATCTTTGTTGAAGGAAATTTAATTACTACTTTGGAAATTAATGCATGGATTACAGGAGCTGGATTTGTGTCTCAAGACCTCTACCTTCATGGCTACTTCAGTGCTTCTATTAAATTACCATCAGATTACACTGCTGGAGTGGTAGTTGCATTTTATGTAAGTAAAAATAAAAATTACTTTATGTTTCAATTTATGTTAATCTATTTGAGTTATGAAGGTTAAGAAAGAAAATGAAGACTTTTAGAAAGAGTATTCTTATTCATGTCATAACGATTATGTGGCTAGGAAACTTGGAGCTTTATACATGTTATACAATTTGTGTGGCTATAAAAATTTATCATTAAGGATGAAATGAGAAATTCAATTTAAATTATTTTCAAATTTCGAAACGGGTCATTGAACTGACTAAAATTGAAGTAATAAATGATCAACTCTGCTAATTTCACACAAAGGAGAGGAAGTCAGTAGTTTATGTTTATCCATATGTGAAAAGTTTGAGTGCAATCATATGAATACAGCAAGCATGCCTACATGGGTCCTTGGTGATTCTGCTTTTCTGATAATGGTATATTTTACCTGAAATTGGGTGAACATATCATCATATTACAAAAAAGAAAAAGAAGACAAGTCTAGTGAATGGTCTACTTGATTGATCTCCTCTTTTTCCTTCTTTTCTTTTATACTTTTGATTACTACGTGTGGGGCTGGGGCTGAAGTTGGAAATGTGGTGCTGGGGCTGAAGTTGGAAAAACAATTTTAATATTAGATGAATTTAAATGGAAAATTATGGTTGTGAAGGTTCATATAGCCGACCCAAATTTGTTGGGGACAAATGGTAGTTCTGTCTTAAAGTGGATTGTTGTATTATTTCTTTGACAAGTATTTGGATTATAGTGTTATACTCGGGTACTACCATGCAAATTTCATTCTTTTAAATTTTTTACTGTTTAAATGATGACAGATGTCTAACGGCGACATGTTTGAGAAGAACCATGATGAAATTGACTTCGAGTTCTTGGGAAATATTAGAGGAAAAAACTGGAGGATTCAAACTAATATTTACGGGAATGGTAGCACAAATGTTGGCAGAGAAGAAAGATATGGACTCTGGTTTGATCCTTCTGAGGATTTCCATCAATACAGCATCCTGTGGACTGAAAGCCAGATAATGCAAGTACCTAATTCCACCAGAAATAGCTCTCCCCTTTTATTACTTGTACGATCTTTTTAATAACGATGGTGTCCGGGTCGCTTTGCACCACCTTGGCTATGTTACCACTAGGCCACACTGTCGAATGCTTTTCTTGATTTTGGTTAAGTACTTTGCACTGATTGATTTCCTGCTTTTGAGGTTTGTTTTATGAATTTCTATTATGATGACGACATGGTTTCCTATCAAGAACTTCCAATTACTCATGTCATGTTATTTATTGAGTCTCATCCCAGTTTGCGGAGCGAAAGCCCAGTGGCTTTTCCTTTTAGTTTGCATTTAGCTCTAACCTTTTAGTACATCTTATTACAGTGATTGACACCCTCCTCTTATATATTCCTGCAAGGCAAACAAACACACACCCCCTTAATCTCTATAACACTTTTAAATGATTCTGCTTTATCTATTCAGCTTTGAGGACCAATTAGAGGAAAAATCAAAACTTAAACTAGTGTTTAACTTGAATTTATCCTTGTCCATATGTTTATGTACAGACAGTACAAAGAGTAATAGGTCCTCTTTTGTTGGTGTAAGGATTTTGGGGGAGGGGGTGGTTTCAGGGGAGCGAAGGGATGGCTTGCTTTTTCTCACTGCATTTAGCAAGACTTGTTATATTAGTATTATCTTTTATTTCTGCCTTTGGTCTGTTGTTACAGAATGCAGGGAATCTTTATTTCATTTTTTCTTAGTTTTCTTGCTTTTCACTCTTATGGTATCAAAACAACCAGTATATGTGCACTGACATGTATTGGTGGTGTTTGGTAATCCAAGGATTGATTATATTTTGTTTGCTTCTGGGCAATTTCTTGCAGCTTTTATGTGGATAATGTCCCGATAAGAGAGATCAAGAGGACAGAAGCAATGGGTGGGGACTTCCCTTCTAAGCCAATGTCTTTGTATGCTACAATATGGGATGGTTCTGATTGGGCTACTGATGGGGGTAAATACAAAGTGAACTACAAATATGCCCCTTACGTCGCCAAGTTCTCGGACTTTGTCCTTCACGGATGTGCAGTTGATCCAATTGAACTGTCACCCAAATGTGAAACTGCTCCTAAGTCTGCATCCATTCCAACTGGAATATCTCCTGATCAAAGAAGAAAAATGGAGAGCTTCAGAAAGAAGCAATTGCAATATTCATACTGCTACGACCGAGCTCGATACAATGTCCCTCTATCTGAATGTGTAATTGATCCTAAAGAAGCTAATCGTCTCCGAGGCTTTGATCCTGTGACCTTTGGTGGCATACACCGCCATCAAAGGAAACGACACCGCCAGAGGCAGTCGAGGAGGGAAGATGCGTCCCTCTAAATAAGAAGAAGGGTACTAGTCTCTACATTGAGATGTTCATATTTGTTTCCAGTTTGATTGAGATAATGATTATTTTTCCCTGTGAATAGAGAATACTCAAAAGAGAAAGAGAGCTTGTTGGAATTACTACTATATGTGTCATGATCATAATGGGGTATGTATATATTTCATACCTTTTGGGTCCCAGCCTGTTCTTATTGATGTTTAGTCTTTGGGATTTTGTTATTAATTCAGTGATGATTTTTTGTGTACTTTCTGTTGACACTTTGAATAAATACATAGTGCTAGCTAACATATTTATAACGTTGTGGCATTGGGCGGAGGGGGCAGGGGTGTCCTCAATTTGACCTCCTATGGTGATCTATGTATGTCACTAAAGTCGGACCTTTTTGATTTATTGTCTTTGTGCTCTTCGAAAAAAAGGGAAAAGATTAGTTTCTTAATTCCTCATCTTGCCAATATTCCCCAGCAGAGTTATAGCATATAACAGTAATCCCTCCATTCCAGTATATATGGCAGCATTCTAAATTTGGAAATCAAAATTATTACTTTACCATTACTGAAATGATTTAAAAACCACACAAAAATCTATGGCTTATTTTCGACCACAAGTCTTAAATGTCTTCCTTCCTTTCTTAAACTCCGTCTCGATTCAAACTATGACGCATAAAGTGGAACGGATGGAAGTACTCTTTGTCATGCTAATTATTACCAAAACTGATTCCCGTTCTAGCCCGGAAAAGCAAGCAATATGAAAAGCCTTTGTGGAATTCATAGTTTGATCCTCTATTAGAGAACTCTTTGACAAGAAGTAAAGCAAAAGAATCTCTTTCTAGAATATTTCTCGCACTTGTTCAATAGTATATTTCTCTAATATAGTATGCTGACTATCTGTCCATTGGCAATAGTAGTCACACTCGTTGAAAAGTTAAAGTAATAAAAAATGGTTAATAGAAGAACAACCATTTGCATTAGTCAAAAGGAGATCTTTAAAAACTTGGAGCAGCATGTAGAAACATTAGATATGTGATTAGAAGAATAAAGTTATTGTTAGAGAGAGTAGAGACGCATTACTTGAGTCGAAGTTACTCTGAAATTTTCAAGGGTGCTGTCCTACTTAGTTTCTGAAGTCACCTCTAGCTCTATCTAAGTTCTTTGGTCCCTTTTGCCTCTCCATTTTTTCATTCCAAGAGCTCTCTCTCATAATCTGTTGAATTCTCTTGAGAAAATGGTTACTCATAAGGGGAAAGGGAAAATTGTTTTTGAGGATCAAAGTGAGGAAAGCAACACAAGGGTAGAGAGGGATTTTCTTCAGTTGGATGAGTATATAGAGAATTCCTCCACAAGGACAGCTGAGAAGGAGGAAGTTCAGGCAGAAAATAGAGAAAAGAAGCCAAAAGCTGGAAACGAGATCTTTCTTTGGCTTTGCCTAGGCAGCCTAGCAGTAGCTTGAGTCTACAATCACTGCAACCATCAAATAACAACACAATGATCAGCTATTTCAGGAACGACTCCTTGTCGTATTATTCCCATCCCTTCTCCCACAACCTTAGCTATTCACTTCCCCTAAGTTCATCAGAGGAAAGTTCCGCGGATGGTCACAACGGATAACTGATCTGAATAGGTATTATGGACAAGGATTTAATTGGTCGGTTTATAGCCGGTTAAGGCCAGTGGAAGAATAGGAGATTTTTCATTGTCATGTCATCCTGGTGGAAGTAGTTTAGCTCTTGGTTGTCAACTGCAGGTCAATAAGGAAACATGTGACAACGATATTGATAGGATTAGTAGCTCAGACAGCAATTCGGTTTTCCTATTCGAGTTGCCTGAAAGACTAATAATTGATGATCAATTAGGTGATCCGAAACTTTCAGCAAGTACGGATGGAGGAAGAGCAGTTCAATTCTCCTGGCCTAAGAAAATCCTTAGAGAACTAGTTTCAGAGTCTGTTCCTCATATGGCTCAGTTTATGCAAGAACTTCCTGATGAGATAGTTGAATCAACAAAGGAATACTTGAGAAGCCTAATTGCATTTCCTCAGAACGCAGATGAGTTGGTCAGCTTTCAGAACAGGCTTAATGGGAGATCTGATCTTGCCATTGAGACTCTCAAAAAGTGTCATAAGACTCAACTGAAAATTTTTGTTGCTATAAAAATGGGTCTTGGAAGCTTCTTATCTTTCGAAAAACATCTTCAAGCCACTGAATTGATGGAGATTTTTTCACTTGAAAGATGTAGAAATATATACTGCAAGAGAGTGTTACCTGTTGACGAATTTGAGTGCAAAACTTGTTCGAGAAACAAGGGATTCTGCTCTGAATGCATGTGTCAAGTATGTTTGAAATTCGATTCTGCCACTTGTACTGGCAGTTGGGTTGGCTGTGATGCATGCTTACACTGGTGTCATGTTGTGTGTGGTATTTAGAGAAATCTTATCAAGCCAGGTCTAAGTATTAACGAGCCATCCGGAACAATTGAGATACAATTTCACTGTCTTGCTTGTGGACATGCTTCCAAAATGTTTGGTTTTGCTAAGGAAGTGTACATGCTTTATGCAAAGGACTGGAGTGGGGGAAATTATGTTAAAAGAGCTTGACTATGTTCGGAAAATCTTTGGTTAGAAGTTGCTACACTTGGTGCTCCTCTGTAAGACACTAGAGGCGGGTGAATATTGTCCTTACCCGATTTTTTTCAAACTCCTAAAACTTGCTCTTAACTTCGAATGCCTAACTCACAAAGAACTAGGTTCCTTCCAAGTTTCACCTATCTCTGAACCTTAACAAAATGCGGAAACGTAAAGAACACAGAGATTTTTACGTGGAAAAATCCTTGCTCAAGGGATCAAAAACCACAACCTAAACTCTTGGGATTTCAACCTTCCACTAAAGAAAAATCGATCAAGTTTTAGATTACAACGTAATGCAATCAAGGAACTAGACCTCCTAGTATCTAGAACCTTCTAAGCCACACGTTATCTTGTCAGATTGACCCTATCACACCAAAAAGTAACCTCTACTTTATACTTCTTAACAAGCTGATAGATTACAACTCAATAGCCTATAACAAAGAACTAAGACAACAGACTAAACTATGAAACTGCTCCTTCGTTAGGTTCTACTGCCCAGCCTTTGTTCTTGCACACAATACTTCTCACGATCATTTTTGTTCTTGATTTGCTCTGTTGAGATTTCTTGAGTGTGTGAAGAATTCCGTCCAAATTAACTTGTATTTATAGAGTTTAGCCTAGCCGATTCCAATCAAGCTTAGAACTCCTTATACAATTTGGATTTTGTTTCAAATAAGGTTTACCCATATTGCCTTATTTGAAACTTACTGTTTCAGCACCGCCTCATGCTTCTTCTTTTCCCGATAGGATTGAAACTTTGACTCCAACTGTTCTCGTTTTCCTTCTTCAACTCTAACTCGAATAACCCATCAAACTGCCCAGTCTTCTTACTCAACTGTGAACCTTTACGTAGTCTACGCAATACCAGGTCCTTTGTCATCTTCAAAACTATCCTTCAATAAATTCTCCTTTTTTTATGATGACAAACAATGTCGTCTCACCGAGGGTATTAAGTACAAGAACCTGTATAACATCAAACACTAACCAAGAACCAGGGTAAAATAGTTAGGCAAAAATAGGTCACAAACATACAATGAACTAAACAACATCTAACTTCCCCCTTTTGGCATCATCGAAAAGTTTCACAGTTGTATGAACCTGCTCAACTTAAATTAAGTCTAGTTGACTCTAGTGCCATAGGCAACTAGCCAACCTTTTCACGTCAGGAACCTGTTTCAGATAATAAATATTAGCAAATAACAAAGGATATTAATCAAAATAAGTTCCAAACCGACTTAAACATCCAAAACATCATCCACATATTACAAACCAAAAGTAATAATTGTCTTAAAAACAGGCCATAAGAAGAACCAACGAAAGGACTGGGAAAGGAACTGGTTCAGAATTGCGGAATGTCAGGGATATTCAAGTGAGCAAGCAGCAAGGCAAGGCGACGTAAGTTTCCTTCACGTTCACGCTCCAGCTCAGCATCCAACCTGGTATTCTCTGCATTCAGCCAAGCCAGCTCATCATACATTTTGTCTCTCAAGCTGCCTCCTGAACCCCTCAATCCTCCTGTCTATCCTAGCATTGCGACTTTCCTCAGCTTCATCCTCCATATGCTCTGGTTCATCAGCAGGTTCACCATCCAACACATAATCAAAAGATTTCAGAATGTTCCTCCCAAACACATCATTGTGATCCTGTTCAGTCCACTTTTCAACAGGCACCCCAAAGAAATCAAACACTTTGCTCAGCAGAAACCCATAGACTAAGGCGTGTTTTCCTAACCCCATATCAGCTACCCTACCAATGCGCTTGATCATCAATTCAGGTAGATTTATACGAACCTCACGATCTAGCAGGTCCATATAGGCCAGATCCAGAAAGTTGGCCTCACTGTGCCTTTTTGACCTCTACAATAGGTTCTTTAGCACAAATTCAAATAGCAACTGGTAGAAGGTTTGCATTGCCTTCTTCTTCTTCACTTGAGTTGCCCTTGCTAGCCTAGGTCTCCCTGCAAACTTTTGGGTCACCTCCAAAGCAGACACACCATCTCCTCTTGCCGGCCACGAATTTTGCATGTACTCACTATAGCCCTGAGAAGGAACACATAAAATCTTACCAAGCTCAATATAGTCGAACTGGATCACCAACCCTTTCACTATGGTTGTCACAAATCCCTCACTCACTGTGCAATTTGAGTAAAACTCTCGAACCTCCTGCTCTCTCAGCTGTCTAGTTCTATCATAAAATAGGTTCAACCAACCCTGAGCACTCAGCTTAGCACCAAGCTGTGTCATACCCTCTAACTCCAAGTCAGTGAGAATTTTACCTTTAACTAGTGGCAAACTCCTAAAGTAGGCCACTCTCCTCTTCTTTTCATCCTTGTCGTCGCCAATTACCAACTTGATTTTAGAACCTCTCCTACGAACCTCAGGTTCCTCCACAACCTTCTCATGCTGCTCTCTAATAGAACTACTAGTAGCAGATCTCCTAGCATGACTCACAGTTTTCCTACTGTTTTCACCCATACCTTCAACATCACCAGAACTACCGACTTTGTAACTACCCACACGTTCACCTCCTTTTACCAACTTCCGTTTCTTAACAACTTTGGCCCGATTCTCTACCATAGGCCTTTTCCCCAACCTCCCCTGTTCCTCCACAACTACAACATCAGTTTCACTGGAGGAACCTTCACTAGCTTGAGGAGTTGGATTTGCCTCAGGAAACACAGCTTCCAAAAGTTCAGTATAACCTACTCCTTCCATATTCTCTTCCACATAATCATCTATTTCTCTCAGATCTGTGTCATAACCTGCCACAGAACCAGAGAACGAACAAGGTCCTTTCTCGAGTTCCTTGGAAGGTTCAGCAGATTTCTCTTCTCCCTTACTACCACTAGGTTTTTCCACCACAGGAACTGGCACAGGAACAGGTTCCTTGACAGCTTCCTCAGCCAATTTTTCAACTAAACCACCCTCTGCATGTTAAATTTTTTCTTTCTCAAGAATTTCAATCACCTCCATCTCTTTCTCACTAACTTCGACAACTACTTCCTTACCTAAATCTACAGGCTCAAAATTCGAACTATTTTTGACGATAACAGTAGCAACAGGGGAACTAGGGTTTACCTTATCAGTTTCTTGAACACTTTCATGAACCGGTTCAACCCTTTCTTCAGCAATCGCCATAGAAGCACTTTCCCCCTTGCTAGTAGCTTCCTCTGACAATTTCTTTTGCCTTAATTTAGCAAACATTTCGCAATTGCCATGGAGCGACTCGACGCTAGTTTCTTAGCCTTTTGATTTAGTTTGGAGATTTTGAGTTTGGGAGAGGAAGGGTTTGAGTCGACTTTAGAACCAGTAGACATGGTGAAAAATTTTGTGAATTTTAGAGAGAGAAAGAGAGAATTTTTTTCTGGAGAGAATTTTGGTTCTTTTCAGTGATAGAAACAATGTATCTCTCTCTTTATATCTGCTAACTTAATAGAATAGAGAAGATTTTTAGTTCGTATCGGGAAGGGGAACGGGTGATGTGATGTGAAAAAGTTGTGTAAGTCATTATGACGCATGGGAGCTGACGCCATCGGATTCAAAGTATTTGAATTTTAAATAATCACAGATAATCTGGTGCCAAGTAAGGTTAATTGGAAATAATTTGGCCACGTAAGACAAGTATTACAATCAGTAAGTAATATAGAATGTGTACCTGAATGTCCATGCACCGAGTTCTGCAACTTTATCCTCTACTTAAAAGTTTGCCAGCATCTAAGTCATGAAAACAGGTTCCAAACAGGTTAGCAAGCAAAACAATTAAGTTTCAAAAATAGAATCATGAACTAAACAAAGTTAAGCTAAGTTGAACAAAGAAGCTTCTCTGGCCAATCATTGGGAGAACCAGGTGCTGCCTCGTTCAGTGTATCTTGGTCATCCCTAACTCAAGCCTGTTCTTCTCAAATTTCAGCCTGTTCAATGCCTTAGTAAAGATATCAGCAATTTGATCCTTATTCCTGAAAAAATTCATAGTAATTAGGCATTTTTCAACATTGTTCCTTAGAAAGTGATGCCTAATATCAATGTGCTTTATTCTCTTGTGTTGGACCGGGTTCTTGGCTATATTGACTGCACTGGTATTGTCATAAAAAATTAGAACTGGTCCACACTTAATTCCAAAGTCCTCCAACTGCTGCTTGATCTATAATAGCTGTGAACAACATAAAGCAGCTGCTACATATTCCGCCTTTGCTGTAGATAATGCCACTGAATTCTGCTTCTTAGTAGCCCATGAAACTGGACAAGGACCTAGGAAGTGTGCCATCCCAGATGTACTTTTCCTATCAACCAAGTGACCAGCGTAGTCAGCATCTGCATATCCAATAAGATCAAAGCTTCCACCTTTTGGATACCATAAGCCTAGATCTTGAGTTCTTTTCAAATATCTCAAGATTCTCTTGATTGTAGACAAGTGTGACTCCTTTGATTTTGATTGGAACCTTGCACACAACCCCACACTATAAACAATATCTGGACGACTTGTAGTTAAATAAAGCAAAGAACCAATCATTCCTCTGTACTTAGTCTCATCAATCGAAGCACCAGTTTCATCCAGATTTATCTTCGTTCCAGGAGCAATGGGTGTGTTCATATCATTAGAAGACTTCATATCATACTTCCTTAAAAGTTCCTTGATGTACTTCTGCTGATGGATCATGGTGCCTTCCTGAGTTTGCTTGATTTGTAAGCCTAAGAAGAAATTCATCTCACCCATCATACTCATGTCAAACTCACTTCCCATCAAGTCGGCAAACTCCTTGTAAAGGTTCTCATTAGTAGCTCCAAAAATGATATCGTCTACATACACTTGAACAATTAACAGGTCCTTGGCTTTCTTCCTTAGAAACAAGGTATTATCTATTTTCCCTCTAGTAAATCCATTCTTCAATAAGAACCCTAACAACCTTTAATACCATGCCCTAGGAGCCTGTTTCAACCCATATAATGCCTTGTCAAGTTTGTAGACATGATCAGGAAACTCTGCACTTTCAAAGCCAGATGATTGAACCACATACGCCTCTTTATTAAGATAACCATTAAGGAATGCACTCTTCACATCTATCTGATACAGCTTGAATTCCATGTAAGCTGCAAAAGCAATCAGCATCCTAATGGCTTCCATTCTAGCAACAGGCGCAAAGGTTCCATCATAATCGATTCCTTCTTCTTGACTATAACCTTGAACCACCAGTCTTGCCTTGTTCCTTGTCACTATCCCATGTTCATCCAGCTTGTTTCTGAAAACCCATTTAGTACAAATGACATGTCTGTTGGTCGAGGGACCAGGTGCCATACCTTACTACGTTCAAACTGATGAAGTTCCTCTTGTATAGAAATCACCCAATCTGGATCCTCAAGTGTTTCTCGTACATTCTTAGGTTCTATTGAGGACAGAAACGCAAAGAATGTACAGAAGTTCTTTAGAGCTCTTCTAGTAACAATTCCAGTATTTAGATCAGAGATGAGGTTCTCCAGTGGATAAGAACTTTGATGCTTCTATGGTTTAGGCTGAATCTGCTGAGTAGTGTTTCCAGGAGGAGCTGGTTCATCTGGATTGTCTTCATCTTGATCTTTAGTTCCCCCTGTCTGATTGCCTTCTAGTTACCCCTAAGTCTGATCCTTATCAGCATGATCATCTTTATTCCCATTCAAGTTCTAAGGGTCTTTCGCAGGTTTGTCTCTAGCAAGACCAATCTTCTGATCATCATCTTCTTGTCTATTTGCAACAGCTTCAGAATCATCAAATACCACATGCAGACTTGCTTCCACAGTCATGGTCCTCTTGTTGAGCACTTTATAAGCCTTACTCTATGAAGAATATCCCAAGAAGATGGCCTCATCATTTCTAGCATCAAACTTCCCTAGAGGTTCTTTCCTATTGTTATGCACGAAACACTTGCACCCAAAACTCTGAGATGTGCAATATCTGGTTTCCTGCCTCTAATAAGCTCATAGAGAGTTTTCTCCAACAAAGGACGGATAGAACAACGATTCAGTAAGTAGCAACCGGTGTTAATTGCTTCAGCCCATAAACTCTTCGTGAGACTGCTTGACAACAATATAGTTCTAGCCATATCCTCTAAAGACATGTTCTTCCTTTCAACTACACCATACTGTTGAGGGGTCCTTGGTGTAGAGAAGTTGTGGTCCACACCATGTTTGTTACTGTACTCTGCAAACTTGGCATTCTCAAACACCGTTCCATGGTCAGACCTTATACTTACCAGCTTAATGTAGGGTAAAATACGCGAAAGCAATAATCTATAATCGAGCGGAAGCAATTTAAGGGATAATAAGAAATAAGGATTGGGAAGACAAGAAATGAGAAGAAAGAATGAATCAAACTCACATACGTGGATTGAATTCAAATGGGAGAAGAGAAACTTGAACCAAATCCCGAATTCATACTAGGATGCAATCTTCGGGTTCCCAAGTCATAGGGGATACATGAGCGTCACGCTCCAAACACGAAGGCCAAGCCTCTCAATTTCTATGTTCAATCTAGACTGATAAATTGAAATGGCTAAGGAAGGCTTTTATAGTCTTCCTTTACACATGTTGAAACGTCTAAAACACCCCCAAAGTGGGTTATAATAATACAAGCCACGTAGGGCAAAAATAGGCATTTTACTCAAAATCCCGTGTGCCTCCATCAGGGGTAGGCGGTCCGCCTACCCCCACTAGGTGGTCCGCCTCTTCTCCAAGTCCTGAGAGTAGGCAGCTTTTTAGGCGCTCCGCCCATGGCCTGAGGCTCTCCCCCCAAGTGAAAGTCCTGCGAGCTGAAATCAAGTAGGCGGTCCACCCTTCACAGGAGGCACTCCGCCTCTTCCTGAAGCTTCTTGAAATGCTTCAAAATGTGCCCAGACGCTCCTCCTTGTAGCTTAGATGGTCCTTCTTCCATGGTGCTCCAATGCATGATCTTCAAGGCGTTTCCAGAGCCCATAACTTGTCTTCTTTGTGCCCTCGAGCTTGGCTCTTGATGGTTGGCGCTTTGGCTCATTTTTCTCCGCATCATCCTCCCCTTCTTGAAAGGATTTCGTCCTCGAAATCAAATCATCAAAGCCTACGTCCAAAGACAAACACAAACAAAAACTTCCTACTACAAGAGTAGTTTAATGCTCAAAAGTGTGGAAAACACACTCTTATGATAGAGCCAGGCATCAATACTAATCAAAAAGCTTATGTCTCCCAAGGAAACAACAAGTACTTGACTCAACAAGAAAGTGCATTCAACACAAGAACAAGCAAAGAAATCAATAGGACATGGAACATGCAAAATGTATCAATCAATCCCCCTATGATCCCTAAGCTCTTGTCCAACATACCAAGCCTTCAATGTATTTTTGTCACTAGGCGACTCAATGGCTTTGATCGACAAATGGGATGGAGTAAGTAAAATAACTCAAGCAAAACCTAACATCAAATACTCCACTCCTCTTTTTAAGAGCACTCTTACACACACCAAGAGGTAACTCCTCACCTCCAAATTTACCTCCAAGACAATCCTCGTCACTAGACAAACTCCCAAGGGAGGTCTCAAAAAATGGATTACCTATAGAGTTAAGCATTCCAATCCATGGAGGTTTAAACTCCCACGCTACTCTAGCTTGATACAATTCACCATTCATACAAAGGATTAGTATAGGCACACTTCTCAAGTTCATTAGCAAGCAAAGGTGAAGTTCTCAAACTAGAGGCAACATCTACACTTGAGGAGTCATCGAACACAATTCGATCCATCTCATACAATAGAGACTCCTCAAGGTCACGATCATCCTCACTACGACACAAGAGACCACCACTACCAAGTAAACAATCAAAGGGAAGAATAGGGTATTCATGCAAGTCATCTTCTCCTTTGTCAAATATGGGTAGGGTGTCATAACAAGGTTCACAAACAAGGTCAACCACAATATTTTCACTAAAGATAGGTTCAATGAAAATCGAGCTCACATCATGATGTGGCTTTTCAATCCTCTCAACTAGTGGTTCACATTCACATACAAGTTGACCATCCGACTCTACACTAGTTGCAAACACATTGTAATCATACAAATCATTAACTAGCATAGAGTTCTCACAATCACCATCATAAGACAAGGAAGTTACATGCTCAAGGAAAGAAGAACTAACACATACCTTTGAGTGGCCATCTTGCTCACTGAATGCACTTGAAGTGTCATGAATAGTGTCTCCACCTTGTAGCTCACATTTTGAATCATCTTCACCTTGTCTTTCCATCTTGGAACATAGTTGAGGCTCCATCGGTTTGCCTCCAAGAATACCTACATAAGTACTCAAACAAGTAGAAGAAAAAGATAAAGGGTTAAGGTTAGGATAAGGGGTGTCCTCACTCTCAATGATTCTTTTTCCCTCTTTCTTTTCCCTCATTTTCTTTTCAAGGTTGGGTGTAGATTAGGGTGGTGACATCCCACTCACATCTCTCAACACATCCTCTCCTTTTTCCACTCGAGGAATGTCACCGGTCACTCCCTTACTCCTCTCTATCTTTTGTCTCTCAAATTCAGGTGAGTTGGGACGAGACCCAAGAATACCCATAGCCGGAGTAGGTAGACTTTTAACATCTCTTTCTTCTTCGTTGGTGAACTACTTGGCTTTGAAACTTGTGGTTTTGGGTTCACCTTGTTGACATTTGCCAACTGTTTTCTTGCACTAGTCCCACCATTGCTTGTGTTTGTAGGACTCTTCGATTGCACATTTTCACTAATGGAATGAAGTTCTCGATCCTTGCTCTTTTGCATAGCCAAAGAAGGTGCACTAGTACACAATTGGCCTCTCACCCGATAAGGTACAAAGTGATAGACTCTTTGCCCTATGCCCACAAGATACGCATCTTTCATAGTACTATATTGCACACTCTTGTCTTCCAACCATGGCTCACCTATCCACATATCAACATGACACATGGGATACACATCACACCACACATAACACTTATAATTCCTATGAGATAGAAGTACCCGAGCTTCCTTGGAAACCCACACCCCATCATACTAGATGCTCTAGCGCATGGCATGGTATCCTTAGCCTATCAACCAAAGAGGTGCTAATGCAATTGGCATCAGTATCACCAATCTTGAGCAAGTATCCTCCAATACCATTCACCTCAACAACGAACCTTCGCCTACCCAAGTTTTGTAGATTGGCATCCAAATGAGAACTTGGACGCCCACGAGTGTCAATACCAACAACTTGGGTCTCCCTTGTCCCTCCTCTACTAGCAACATTGCTATTGTAACTTCCACTTCCCGTTACTCTTCCAACATTAGAAGTGTTGTTGAAAGTCGAGGAATGAACCTTGCCATGGAACCCATAAGAACCCCTCGCCTTGGTTCCATTGGCCATAGTACTACTCCTACTACAACTATTCAAGCCCCCCACGACATTGATAGAACAATATAACCCCTTTGTAGTAAAAGCAACACCATTTCTCACACCACCCTCCACATGGGAATTAGAAGCACTAGGTCGCTTAGCATACCTAGAAGATGCAAGCTTCTTCTTTCCCATGGAACAACCACCACCTCCTCCCATACTAATGGAAGGACCTCTACTACTCCCTTGTACACCACTAACAACACCAAGAGAAGATACAAATGAATAATGCGTATAATCAACTTCATCATCAATTCTCTCTACGTCACTATCAACATTTTCATATTTATCACAAGTAGAGTGAGTAGGATCAATGTACCTTGAAGCGTCACCATATTTTTATTCTTGACTAGAAGTGTAGGGATCACCACATTCATCATCATAAGCTTCATAGTCTTCATCGACCTCACGATCATCATAGTGAACCGCTTCATCCTCATAGAAGCCATGGTTTCCCAAGTCATCATAGTAATGTCCATCATCATCATAGGAACCATAGTCTCCATCATCACCATACGAGCCATAGCAACTCGCATCATCCCCACATGAGCCATAACCTCCACCATCATCATCCGACATTGTTGCAACACCAAAGAAAGAATCTCACAAAAATAATTCCCTCACGTGTATCACTCAATATATAAACACTCAAGGGTGAGGCGTTAACAACTTAGAAACCACGATGATCACAACAAGTATGTCCAAGTATTAGTTCGGAGTGGAATTAATGGGACTCTATGGACGGACGGCTACTTAAGTGCGCACTTGAGGCCAAAGAAAGTTCTACGACTCTTCTTTGAATTCTAGTCTCCTCTACGCACGAGTGCCCTATTACGCTAAAGAGTTAGTACCTTTTGAGTAGGCCAATTATCCTAGAAACACTAACCAAGAAGCCTGGGGGCGAACAACAAGTGAAAACCTACGAAAAAACTACCCAAATGCTGAAACAGAAAGAGGCGCCCCACCTCAGATGGTTAGGTGGTCGCCTGGAAAAGTCCAGAGGGGCCTCCAGAAAGAGGCGGTCTGCCCAAAATGGGTAGGCGGTGGCCCAAAACTGGAAATTTCAGCAATTTCATGCAACTTTTTCAGCAACTCCACAACGGCTTTTGCCCGTTTTTACACCAAAATTTCCAATATTTTCAACTTGTTTTCAACTCCTAATGGTACCCAAAGATGTATAGGATGATTACCAATAAACCCCAATAGTTTTTAATCCCAAAAAACAATAACAAGTCGATTTTGATCTTCAAGCAAGAATTTCTAGAGTTTTTGAAAACTTTGAGATTTGATTCTTTAAATTTTGAATCACAACACCAAATCACGATATTTTGGTACCAAAAGAACGGGAATCAAACATAGAACAATCCCCAATAACTTTAAATACTTGGGGATTCAAATCCAATCCGTTCTATGAATTTTTTTGAAACTTTTCAATTTTTCAATTTTTTTCTTCTTTTTCAAATATGAACTTCAAGAACACATAAACAACAATAACAAGGATAAAATGGCACGATCAAGAATTTGTAAGAACAAAACCTATCCGTGCTCTGATACCAACTGATGTAGGGTAAAATACGTGGAAGCAATAATCTATAATCGAGCGGAAGCAATTAAAGGGATAATAAGAAATAAGGATTGGGAAGACAAGAAATGAGAAGAAAGAATGAATCAAACTCACATACGTGGATTGAATTCAAATGGGAGAAGAGAAACTTGAACCAAATCCCGAATTCATACTAGGATGCAATCCTCGGGTTCCCAAGTCATAGGGGATACATGAGCGTCACGCTCCAAACACGAAGGCCAAGCCTCTCAATTTCTATGTTCAATCTAGACTGATAAATTGAAATGGCTAAGGAAGGCTTTTATAGTCTTCCTTTACACATGTTGAAACGTCTAAAACACCCCCAAAGTGGGTTATAATAATACAAGCCACGTAGGGCCAAAATAGGCATTTTACTCAAAATTCCGTATGCCTCCATCAGGGGTAGGCGGTCCGCCTACCCCCACTAGGCGGTCCGCCTCTTCTCCAAGTCCAGAGAGTAGGCAGCTTTTTAGGTGCTCTTCCCATGGTGCTCCTTCCATGGTGCTCCAATGCATGATCTTCAAGGCGTTTCCAGAGCCCATAACTTGTCTTCTTTGTGCCCTCGAGCTTGGCTCTTGATGGTTGGCGCTTTGGCTCATTTTCCCCCGCATCACAGCTGAAATCCCAGTTTCTTCTGAATAACTCTAACCCAGTCCTCGAACATATCATATGCCTCATCTTTAGATCTGAGGAACAGGGTCCATGTATATCTGGAGTAGTCATCAACAAAAACCATTACGCACCTCTTGCCTCCTCTGCTCCTCACCCTTATCTGTCCACACAAGTCGATGTGAACCAGCTCAAGTGGTTTAGAAGTACTAACCACTTTCTTTGACTTGAATGAAGATCTTACATGTTTCCCCCTCACACAAGCATCACAGATCTTAATGTCATCGAACCTCTTGCTTGGCATTCCACGAACCAGGTCCTTTGACACCAACTTATTCAACTGAGTCAGGCTTGCATGTTCTAATCTCTTGTGCCACAACTGACTATCATTCTCCAGCACATTCAGACAAGTCAAATTATTCTCAGGAAGAGAACCTAATGTAGCCTTGTACACATTATTTGCTCGTTTTCCTTCCAATATCACTTCTCCAGTATGCAGGTTCTTCACAGTGCAACCTACAGATGTGAAACTCACTAGCTAGATTTCCTCTATCACATAGTTGGGAGATACTTAGAAGATTGTGCCTCAATCCATCCACATAGAGTACATTATCAATAGCATGATTGAGGGACCTCCCCACCTTTCCTATTCCAATAATTTCACCGCTCTTGCCTCCTCCAAAAGCCACACTGCCCGCTTGAAACGCTGCGAGTGAGAGAAAGTTTCTTCTATCTCCGGTCATGTGCCTGGAACACCCACTATCAAGAATCCAACTTGGGTTGTTCCTTCTCACTCCAGCCTGTAAAAGAAGATCAGGGGTTAGTAATAGGAACCCAGACTAGCTTGGGTCCCTTTTTGTTATAAAATGGATGAATCAAATCTTTTTTTGCCCAATAGGGTAAAATTGACTTTTTATTCTTTTGAATTGCTCCTTTTGCAACACTGCATTCATTCTTAATATGATCAGTTTTTCCACACAAGAAGTAGAGTTTGTTGCAAGGAAGTCCTATATATTTACTATTAGGATTCCAAGCAGGTAAAGTTTTTCTGTATCCTAAACTAGTTTTACCTCTATTGTGATTTTCATGCAACCAATTCAAAGCTTCAGAAGACTTGTTCCACTTAGTGAGTCTGGTGAGCTCATAGTTAGCTTTCTCAGCCTTTTCCTGAAGAACCCAGTTCTTCTCAGTTTCCTGATAGAGATCCTTGTTTTTCTTTTTAAGCTCAGCTTCAAGGTTGATTTGAGTCTCACTAACTACTTGCTTACCAGACCCTTCTCTCAATTTTCGATTTTCAGGTTCGAGTGCAGAAACTTTCTTTTGCTCACTAAGCACCTGTTCCTTTAATTGATGACTTTCAAATTCAAAGGCTGAGACTTTCTGATTCAGTTCAAAAACTTGAGCTTCACTAGCAATTAGTTCCTTTTTAAGATCAGTTTTAGCCTTTCCCAAGTTTTTATTTTTTGTTGAGTATTCAGACACAACTGAAATTAGTTGGTCCTTCTCAGAAAGCACTAGTTCCTTTTCAGCCCTTAACTTTTCAATGCCTTCAATTAGAGTCAGAGCAAGCAAATTTAGTTCCCTAGGGGAGCAAGTATGAAGTCTAGTTTTCAGTTCATCGAGACTTACCTCAGGTGGATCGTGTTGACACCCAATTTTGTCCCTCCTTTTTTTAAAATTGGCTACAATTCAACTTAAGGGTGCAATTTGACTATTTGTGCAAAATATGCATTAGAAATCATGCATTTACATGCGTTATCCTCTATTTATATATTACATACCTAAATGTGGGTGTATTATGTAATTTTGCATCATTTAGGCTATTTATCAAAACTGTGGCTATTTGTGCAATTTAGTACATTTATAATATTCGTGGCTATATAATATAATTGCATCATTTAGGCTACATGTCAAATTTGTATCGATTTGTGATCATTTATGAAAATTTGTGATTATCTGTGATTATTTATATTTAAATAATTTTAATTGAGTTTATTTAATGATTATTTGTGCATTTTATACAATATGTATATCTATATTTTATTTTTACACCTTTAAGTTGAATATTGGCCAATTAAAAAGAAAATATCCAAATTCTTTTTTTATTAGTTCCACCATATTTCAAAATTCCCACAAAAATTCTTTATTTATATTTATTTACTTCTTCTATTGAATTATATTTTTCCTTTGAACCTAGACCAAACCGCTAATCAAATGCATTTCTTATATACATATGTTCATATTCTATTCCTTTTATTAAAACCCATGTCTCGGACCTAGACAAACCCTCGTCTAAATACGTTCACTTACATTTTTCCTTTTCCCTATTTTATTTCAAATCCCCTTGAATCTAGACGAAAGATGGTCCAAGTTCATTTTCTTTATTTAAATGTTGAAAGAGAATATTTTCTAAATCCAATTCAATATTCTTTCATAAATTTATTATTTTTACATCCCCTTAATTCGTCTCCAATCCCTAAAATCCCTCTCCATTATCTCCTTCATCTCCCCCCATTTTGGACAAAATTTCTACATTCATATAATCCCAATAATTTCTCTCAATTTCCACAATTACTTCCTTAATTCCCCCAAAAACTATTCTATCCTGGCACTACATATACCATATACAACAAAATACATACACGGAACACATAGGAAAAAACATACGTAAACCCCACTTTACTTGTCCTCTTGGTCTTCTTCTAAAAAAAATCCACGCACCCACGTACCATTAACACCCTTCATTTTTCTCACACGTCTCTACCACAGTACACCCTCACTTCCTCTTCCTCTACACACACCCAAGAGCCAAAAACTCCACCACTCTCACACCCGAAATATTCATACACACACACACGAACACACACACGCAGTCCCTTCTCCTCTTTATACACACTGATCCATACATATCCCAATATCTTCTTCCCATTTCACCACAAGAACGGACAGAAACAGGGAAACACACCACGCCTAGTCTTCTCTTCCATTACCAACAACGAACAACCCATCTCCTCCCTCCAAGTACCTCCACCCGACCTCTCCAAACACATAGATCAGAACATATATATACACACACGATCTGAAACAGGGGAGTCGAGGGAAGGGAACAACAACAGAGGCAGTGGCAAACATCACCACCACCGGAAAATTCAAACGGAAACCAGATCAGGAACAAGGGAGTACAGCAGTGATGGCGCGTCACTGGAGACAACGCCGGACGACGGAAAAACCCATCGTTAAACTCTTTATTTCACTGCCTCTATTTATTTTCTTTTTCATTCTTGATGTTTGGTATTTGAGTGTTATCGACAGAGAAGGAGAGAGGCAAGACAAGATTAAGAGTGGAAGTGATGCCGGCGAGGTCGCCGGAGTTTCCGCCGAGATCCGCCAGGCGATCGCTTCTCTGTCCTGTGATGTGGTGTTACTCTATCTGTTGAATCTGTTTATTCGATCAGGAGGGATGGTATTGTTTGTTTTATGCAGTGGAAAACTCGACTCCTTGGTCCCTGTGGATTTCTTATGGTTCCGCTATATATCTGTTCCTTTGTTTCTATCTTTACTATGTTTGATTGAGTTGACCTCATTTACAGTTGATCTTTGGTGTTCGTTTAATTTTGCAGATTCTGAAATCTTAGTTCGATGTTGTTATTAGGTCATGTGGTGTTATAGATATTTACCGATTGGGAGCTGTATTACACTAAAATTGCATAGCCTGTGAAAATATTTTTATTTGAGGCTATACCCATCCTCGTGTCCCTAAAACAAATAGGCGATGATGACATGTATGAGCTTCAATTGCAAAACGAGCCGGCGATGGAGTGGTTGGACCGGTACTTGGCATGGCAACTGGAGGGCCCCCGTGCTTGCAGCCGTACCGACGTCCCTAACCTCTAGCCGATTCATACATACCTGAGACTACATTTTTATAAAATCCATTTTTTCTTTTTTTTATTATTATTATTGTATTCATTATTGATATTTTATCCTATTATTATTATTAATACTAACTCATTTTTTTTATATTTTGCGAGGTTTATTTTGAAAGAAGGCGATCAGAAAAAAGAAACCTTTACTTTATTATAACTCCTTATTATTATCATTCTTATTACTAACATTTTATTAGTGCAATTATTATTCCTTAATATTACTATCATTGTTTTATTATTATTATTACCACTTTTATTATTATATTAATTAATATTTTTACATTTTTTGCGAGGTACATCGTGGTGAAATTACAAAAGACAACCCTTTCGAAAAAGGACAAAATATTTAATATCATTTACTTTACTTAATTTAGTTTTATTAATTTAGTTTGCAGTTCTTACTAACTTGTTTGTTTATTTTTTAAGGCACATTTGGACAAAGCTTAGCCATTAAAAGAAGATGGATATTTATTTTATGCTATTATTTTTAAATTGTATATTATAGTTTATTATTTAATATTTGCTCTAGAATCCCATTATTTAGTCCGGCCAGCAGACCACATTTGGTGGAGCTTGAGAAGTGTCTAACCCCTTCATCTCAGTTAATTTGAATCCTTACCTAGATTTCTGGTTCGTAGACTAAGTTTCGGAGTTAATTCTAAAACTAGCTAGAAACAAAATAGGTGCCCTAATACGCCTAGTTAAAAAATATATTAGGTCGCGACTCCAACTCTTTACCCGTGAGTTACCCAATAAGTCGAGCCCTATTTCGAACTTTAACCGGTTCGGAAAAAATAGGATGCAACAGAATGGCGACTCCGCTGAAGATATCAAGGTTCAAACCATAACGGACTTTAAATTGGGATTCTTTACTTGCTTTATTTTCTTGTCATTTATTTCGATACTAACTTTTCTTCCTTTCCTTTTTTGCAGGATTAAGGTTTATTTTTGACTTTTCAAATTTTGGCGCTCTATTATTTAATAGCTTGGTTATATTTTTCTTATTATTGTTTGTGTCACTCACATTTCCTCCACTCTGGGAAAGTTTACACTTGCACACACCATAAACGGTTACGTGGATTTCACGGCTGTTTCACTCTCAAAAAACCCTTTAGAGGGAACGGCTGGGGTATAGTTGGTCCGTGGTACAACCAAAAATTCCAAAGGTTCCCACCCTTTGGTTGTCCGCCTTGGGGAACCATGTCCTTGTCTAGTAAACCCACTCTTGAAAGGTTCTTTTAGGATAGTACAACACGTCCCACACTTCAACTATTTTCAAATCTTCCATAAATTTTGCTAAATCTTTTTCTTTAAAACAATTTCACGTCATAATTCTTTTTGTATTGGCTAGTTTCTATTATCCTATTTTTGAAACTAACTTGTTTATTTCGTTTTTCTTTTTACTCCTCTTTTTTTTTTTAAAAAAAAGTTATTTTTTGAAATACTTCAATATGTGCATCCTTTTCATAAAATTGCTAAATCTTTTTAAAACAATTTCACTTAATGATTCTTTCACCATTTTAATATTATCTAGTTTCTATTAATCCTACTTTTCAAAACTAACGTGTTTGTTTTGTTTTTCTTTTATCCTTTTTAAAACTTATTTTTGTGAAATATTTCCATGTATGCATATTTACAATACTTAAGAATTTTTAGAAAACTTGTGCATTTCTTTCAAAACTGGTACATTTTTTAAACTTGTACATATCACGCATATCTTCCGCCACTCCTGGCAACTTTCTAAATCGTGTGTTGAAACACCGTGGTTACGACCACCTCTTCCCTCACAAAATTACCTATAGGGGGAACGACTTGGAATCAATTTAGTCCGTGACGTTCCCGCTCCCGAGTCGTCCACTTAGGATGATAATAACGCCCGGTCTAGCTAACTCCATTCCTTAATAGCAAAGCTAGGAATCATGCATCATGACATATCATATGTTGACTTATTCTCAAGTCCAATAGGCCAACTAGTTCAAACGATCCGAACGGGTTTTTAAACCCAAAGAGCGTTGAACATGATTTATTTGCATTTGTTTAAAGGATCGAACATGCAAAATGTGGACCGTCTATTGGCATTGTTCTGCATTCAGTGCCATTCAAAGGCAGAAAGGTTACCTAATAGGCGTCAAAAGCCCAAACAGAATCAGAAATGATTGTTTATTCATAAACAGTCAAAATTATTCTGTATTCAATGCCATTCAAAGGCAAAAAATTTACCTAAGAGGCGTCAAAAGCCCAAATTGAATCAGAAATGATTGTTTGTTCATAAACAGTCGGAATTATTCTGTATTCAATGCCAATCAAAGACACGTAAGTAACCTAAGAGGCGTCAAAAGCCCAAATTGAATCAGAAATGAATGTTTCTTCATAAACAGTCGGAATTATTCTGTATTCAATGTCATTCAAAGGCACGAAGGTTATCAAAGAGGCATTAAAAGCCCAAATTAAATCAAAAACGACTGTTTATTCCAATAAAATTGGAATCATTCTTTATTCAATGTTATTCAAACGCTTAAATGGTAACCGAAGAGGCATTAACAGGCCAATTTGAAGCAGAAATAATCTCTTGATAGATGGGATGACACATAACGCACATTTAATCTTTAAGAATTATATAAAGGCTTGACATCCTTGGCATGTCAAAAGTCCATTAGCAACTTCCGTCTAAAGTGTCTAAAAGGTTCTCAACCCATAACGACACATCTCTTCATATTCTATGCTGTATTATTTTCAAAAGCTTGTGCCATACGTTGATCATTTTGCTCACAATAAAGCGAATCTTAGGCAATTTTCTTATCCTTTTTCCTATCACCCTTCACCTTTTCCATAAGATCATGGCCAATAGAATATTTGACAGGGTTGCTGAAATCCCTCAGTTGCTTAGAGATTGATAGGGAAACCTAAGCATAGATAAAAAAGACCGGGTTAAAGTAGTGTTGGAGAATATGATTTCACTAATGGGGCACACTGCAGTGGAATGGATGACAAAAGCAGCAGTACACTATTGGGATACAGACCGAGCAGTTTTTTCACTTTGGAAGTGTAGAGTTGACACCATTACTTGAAGAAATAGGTGGGTTAACTCAATTACTATTTGAAAGTGAAGAAGTCTTGATGCCTAAGAACATTACACCCGAGGGGTTCTTCGAAATGGTTGGGTTTAAGCCTGAATTATGCACAGACAGTATAAGGCAGTCGGGATTTTCTCTAACTTCCCTCTACATCAAATTTGGGTATAAAGAAGCATTTTAAGAATCCGAAGATTATTTCAGCATTAACCAGGCAGACTGGCAAGAGCGGATGATACTTGCTTTTTTCACCAGCTTTTTAAGGACTGTCGTCTTTCCACAACACAAAGGACGAGTTGCTATTTGCATGGTCTCAATTGCTGATGCCTTATTCAAAGACATTAACAAGAAATATACTTTGGTATCGATGATTGTTGCAGAAATGTACCGAGCTCTAGAAAGATGCAAGAAGGGTGCTAGCTTTTTAGAGGGTTGCAATTTATTATTACAAATTTGGCTAATGGAGCATTTGCAAAAGATGGATAGCACAGAGCAAGCTTTCCATTCCATACCAAGAAAAAACTACATCTTGACTCATACCGCCCGCATGGACAACGCTCTCGAGAAGTGGGACCAGCCAATAACTGCCAACAGTAGGCACCATATGTTCTGTCAACTGACACCTGAGGACATACAATGGATGTTTGATTACTTTCCCAGCACAATAGTAATCACACGGTCCGAAAGAGACTCATTTCTCATCTTAGTGGGTTTTAGAGGAGTTTACCCATACACTTTTTTAAGGGCACTTAGACAAGCAAGGAGAAAGCAGACAGTACCCCAAATTACAGACATCAGAAGTTTCAAAGCAAATATTCTCGGAGGAGTGATACCGTTCAAAGACAAGATAATAGAACTTTGGAAAGAAAGGCAACGACTGGAATTCGAGACTATTGGACGAGACAGGTTCGACGCTGGCTACGATGAAGATTATTTTAACTGGCTTGGAAAAGACATAGCAAGGGCACGAGGGAAAATAGCAAAGCAGCAAAGTTTGGTCGAAGCAAAGAACGAAGAAAAAGGCAAATGGCGCAGTACGGCAGAACTCCTGAAAAAACGCATAGAGTCTATCGGCGTATGGGCTAGCGAGGGAATGAACTCCATGGCAAACAAAGGAATAGAGGAGAAAGGAAGAAAGTCTTGGGAAATGTTGAAAAACTTCACATTTGAAGGAAGAAAGTCTTGGGAAATGTTGAAAAACTTCACATTTGACATATCCCGGCTCTTGACTGATGCAGACAACATCATCTTCCAAGAATACTCATCAGAGGCAAGCTTGTCCGAGGGAGACTCGTTCGAAGAAGAAGAAGAAGAAGAATCTTCTAGGGATGGATCAGCATGAAAGATGTTCACCTGGCCATGATCTAACCTTCCAGCAATGTTTTCCACCTTTTGTACTATTTAAATATCAGCCAATGTAACAAAAGCCCAATAAATGCAATATTATCTTTTAGGCTCCGCATTTTGTTAGCAAATAAAATGATACATGTGGCACAAAGCGCTTTCCAAAATCATCATGCGTAAAACGGTCCTTCGTATTATAGGATGCATTTCTTATTTGATATGTGTGCATTGCATGAATGGGTCTGTTGCTCTAGGTCTCTAAAGAAATTCTTTCTCCAAATTCAATCTCCTACCAAGGCACCTCCTCTCCCTACTCTACGCCCAAATCCTGGTATCTGAAATCTTTCGCATGTCCAAGCTGTCTCTAACTCATTACCGAACTCAAAAGTCTATTACCCAAAAGGTTGGCTCCAGTTGAATACCAAGGGAAAATATATGGTTAAGCAAGTGCACTTGTCAGGGATTTTCCGAAAATAAGAAAGTTTTTCATCTCTCTCATCTCTCTACAAACTACTAATAAGGCTATCTAGTCTGGAAATATGAGCCTTTTCAAATGAAGAAAGATGAAGTCTCTTTTGCTGCAACCATTCTAGACCCTACTTTCAACCACCACTATTTTATCCCTATTCTCACATACCACCTAAATATCCCGCTTACAACGCTCAGCCAACTCGACCTATATTCCACATCCCAACACCAAATCGTCCACATTCCGCAAAACACTCAAGCCAGCTACTGGAATGCACCACCATATCCTCCTAGGCCTCGCCCTGATGCAAACCAAAGACCGAAAAGAAACTACACTCCACTAGCCGAATCCCACACTCAATTATTCGTGAGATTGGAAACTACCGGGCTTATTGCCCCAGTACCTCAATTGTTCCAGTAAGCACTATGCACATGGAGAGAAAATTGACAAAGCAAGAAAATGCTATTCAAACTCAAAGGCACATATGAATCACCTTAAGACCTTTTGACACCAACATCCAAGGATCACCTTTGTTGCTCTAGGCTACACAGTCACACCGCCTACAGTGTATGACCGTGGTCCAAAGCACTTTCCAACTTGCTCGTATCATGATCAAAATGGCGGTCAAAGGACAAGTGATAGATAATATTGGAAATATAGAGGTGCAACAAATACCTGCGCACAACAACCAAAACAAGCAAGCCGATTCAACTTGCAAAGGAGAGGCAAAGACACAATGACAAAGCCATCATTATTGCTAAAACCCCTCAAATATTTTGAAAGCATGTCTTTATCCACTAGCGAAGATAAAACAAGACGATGAAATTGGGGTGATATGAATTCTCATGGCGACAACTACAATAGGATGGAACTATCTGAGAGTACACATGATATAGGCAACCTACATCGAGTTCAATGACTCAGCAATAAGATATTATTCAACAAGAAAAATTGGTGCAACCTTTGAATCACAGCAATTGGTTGGAAAGCATGAAAGGCACTGAGGATCTCTTTCGAAGACACATAGGCATCATGAAAAACAAATTGGCAAGAAAAGGATGACAAATGCACTCAAGGTCCTGGTATTCGACAACAACCATCATCCCTTTCTGTCACACAACAAAATCTATTCCTGATGGATATAATTTATTCATATATTTTCATAGTTAAATATTAAGTATTTTTAAATAAAATGTGAATAAATATATCCATCTCTCGCATATTTTAACATATTTTGCAGGAAGAAGTACATATTAAAAATAAAGAAAAAGAATGGAATGGCCATCAATGACTATATTTTTCATAGTAAAATTATAGCACCGATGATTCATGTCTATAATTTTACTACGGTGAAGAGAAAAGTGCAAATGGAAAAAAAGTCATCCATTCAAGACACCTTTGCTACTACGGGAAATACCAAGACCTTATCTAACTTTCATCAAAGACATTTGAGAATCTTTTGTAGGAGAAAAAATGGTGAATTGAAGAAGAGCAACATGTAAGAAGAACAAGATTCATCTAGAATCAATTGCTAGATTCATCTAAAGAGCAAAAGCAAGATTCTTGCTAAATTAATCTAAGGAGCAAAAGCAAGATTTATCTAGACTCCTTTGCAAATGCACTCGTTAGAAATTTCTATAAATAGGCACATGTGCTATAAGGCAAGACATCCAATTTTCTTTTCTTTTCTAATTCACTTTGCAAGAACTAGTCTTGCTCTTTCTTCTTTTAGTTTTTTTCATTTTGTCTTTGTAGGAATATTAATATTTTTCTTTAGTTCTTATGTTTTCTCCATAATGGAGTAATTTTCTTAGGTTGGGATATTAGATAAAGCTTGATAAATTATTATAATAGATGTCAAAATTTTATTATTTTGTCGTGTTGAGGTTCTTTCTTAATCATCTTTATACACTTTGTTTTACCATAATCATTATCTTATTTCTTTCAATTCTAATTCTCACGGAAGAATCGATTCAAATAAGTTTATTGATTTATTAAAAGCTAATCGAAAGAGGTTTTTGCTCACTTGGTGTACTCAACAGAAATACTTCTTGTTTAAAGCCATTACTTTAATCGCTTAATAGTATAAGCGAGAGTGGTACTATTAAGTGGTTATTGTTTAAGGTCACTAACTTCAATAGATTAATAGTATAAGCGCAAGTGGTTCTATTATGAAATTGTTGTTACGTGAAGTGATTGAATTAGGAATAAGCAATTATTCTTTAAACAAGGTCTCTGTTTCACTGTTAATCAATTAATGGTATAAGCGCAAGTGGTGCTATTAATAGATTTCTTTTATGTGATTTGATTGAACTAGAAATAAGCGATCATTTCATTAAACGGAGAAATAAATAATAAAGATTTAATTCTATTGTAATAGTTTTATCTTGAAAAATTAAAATATCTCAACCTCTATATTTTATTTTAAAAAATCAAAAATATTAATTATTTTTTTATTTTCAGTACTTAGAACTTATAATCAACTCTCCTTTCATCAACTTGATCTTCTCAAATAGTAACAAAGATAATATAAACCTGTAGCCTAGGTGGTTCCAATCTCTGTGGGACGATATCTTAAACTATATTAGAATTTAACAAGAACAAGCAGGAAAATCCTATACACTTTGGACTCGTCAAAATTTTTGGCGCCGTTGCCGGGGATTGGCAAACATCTACTTCAGGTTAATTATGTTTTTTACTACTTTGAGAACTTATATTATTATTATTATTATTATTATTATTATTATTACTAACTAACTACTATTATTATTAGTACTACTAACAAGACTTGAAAAAAATAAAAAACAAAAGAGCTTCTAAAGATTATATCACTGGACAAAAAAAAATGAACTTTAATCGATCAAGCATTAACTTTGCCGAGTTGACAGAAAATCATTGTCAAAAGATTATCACACTTAATCTATGTGGTGGACAACATTCAACATTGAATTGTCAGTCAATCACTAGGGAATATGATGAGGACTTTTTTGATGAGTTTTGTCAAACAGATGACACATTCTCATATGATGATCCTAAGAGACTAAAAGATATTGCAAATTTTTTTGAAAAGCCAACCAAAGATTTACTACTTATTATGGTGGAAATCACCATAATCATGGATGCCAAACAAGTAACAAATTTTCATATAGTGATTCTGGAAAACTGAAAGAGATTGAAAAACTAATCGATCAAAGGAGAATGAAAGACATGGCGGAGTTGATAAACCAAAAGACCGTTACTTGTGAATATTGTGGTGAAAATCACCTTGGGCATACATGTCAAGCAGGTAATCCTCCTCTTTGTAGTTTATTTGATGACCAAGCTTACGTCGGTTCTAGTTCTGATAGGTACATTGATTCTAGTAGATATGACTGCAATCCGGAGTGCAACCAATATTTATAAGAGAATCAAAACAATGAGAGCCAACCACCTCAAGAGGTGGACGTGAGTTTGAAAGAATATGTGCTTAATTTTATGGAAACTACTGATAAGAAAATTGTACAGTCCCATACAACCATTACTGACATCACAATGCAATTAAATCAATTAGTCAGTATGGTAATCTCCTTAAATAATGGTAATGAGTAATTAAATAAAACAATATCATGTGAAAAAAATACCATCACTCAAGAAAAAGATTTAGATCTGGTAAAGTTGGCTTACAATGAAAGTTTGATAGAATTTGAATCATCAGGTCCTGAATCCTTATCTGATTCTACTTATCCACAAGATTTGACTAAATTAGATGAAAATGAAGAAGAGGAAGTCATAAAGATAAATGGATTTAATATAAATTTATTTGACTATCATTCTTCAGTTTCTTTTGATCACTATGACTCTGTGGACTTTGTTATTGGAGATTTTCAGGAAAATGCATGGAATGATCATCAAGAAAAATGTAAGTTGAGAATCCTCATTGATAGTAATTTTACTGCTAAGGATAAGACAAAGAAATCAAAAATCAAGCATGAATACATAAATAAAATATCTTTTGATGCTCTCGACTTAATAAGCTTCAAAAGTAAACTCAATAAGAGAAAATGAAATACTGATTCTGAATTAGGAATGGAGTTTACTAGTTCACGAAGAAAGAAAAAAAAATACTTTAAAAGAATTTTCTTACTTTTTTTTTTTTAAGTTTTTGAGTGCACGTATATAAATTTTTTTTCTCTTTATGTTTGTTTTCTTTCTTTTAATGCATTGTCACAAAAAAAAAGTTTTTCATCCGTAGCCATTGAGGGAGAAGCAATGGAGCCTTATAAGTCCAGCATAGATCTGACCAATTAAATACTTAACCAATTGATCTGGTCAATATCCAGATTATTGTACAACCGGAACATCTCATGAAGGCCTCTACAAAAACAGAGTCACCTAGACAGGAGTAACTCCATGGTGATCGTTATGCCTAAGTTACTGGTTGGTTAACCATTCAATTGTGCAATTCTAATGTTGGCACAAGTAATTTTATGGTTTATATTCAAACCAGGACCTCATGACTGTTAAGGTGTTAAATTAGTCAGTCTATTACACATAGAATATGTGTGGTCACAGTTTCTTTCAAACTTTCTTCTGTGATCGTATATTTGAAAGCCAAAAAGATTTTTATTTTACTAATAATATAGTATATTTTTATTAATTATATTATATAATCCAAAAACCATTTGATCCTTCTCCATTTTTTTCACTCTCCTTTTGTATCACTTGTCTAAAAGAATATTTTCATCCATGAGAATGAAACGTTCAAGTGTGGGGGAGAGTTATTTTGGTATTTCTAAAGTCTATTATATAATTATGTATTTTTTATTTTATACTATTTTCTTCTTATTTATGATCATATTGTAGGTCTTTAATTAAAAATATAAATTTTTTTCCACCATGTTCAATATTATTATTTTTATATTCACCATATGATTTTTCATATCTTTGATTTTGACTTTGTGAAAGCAAGAGAAAAGATCTTCAACTCAAGAAATCATTGGAATTGAGAAAAATTATGAATACAAAGAAGGTAGAATCAATAAACTTGGCTAGAACTTGCTTTGAATGTTCTTCAAGGCGAAATAATAGATGATACTGATTTTTTTTCAAGCCTCTCAATTTTCTATCCAATTATACATATTCTACCTTCCTTCTTTGAGCCTTAATCTTATTTTTTTTTACACCATGATATATTACCAAAAAAAAATTATATATATGATATATGTATACATTGTTTACATATATATATATATATATATATATATATATATATATATATATATATATATATATATATATATATATATATAAAAGAGTACGTTATTATTTCTTCCAGCTTTGAATGAGCAAAGATTAAACATCACCAAAAGGAAGAAATACTACAAAAAGACGAAATGTTGTGAATATTTGAATATGTATGAAGAAAAAAAATGACGAAAAAAAAAGTATTACCTAATGGAGAAAATTTTGAGAAATATTTGCTCCAAGCTAGAAGAAGAACAGTCACTATCAAATATCCTTATCCTACCTGCCTGAAGCCTAACATTACAAGCCATAAAAAGTCCTAAAAAGATATTGAAAATCAGTATTAAATCTATATTAGTGGAGATGACCATGAAGAGCAAGCCTATGGACAAGACTATGATACTTACTGAATACATGATCATAACTCTATCAATTTTGAAAGATTCAAGGAGAGAAGCTGCAAGTTCTTGTTGATCAAGACAAAATTCAAAAAAATACAATAAAGAATTGGTGAAGTAAAAAAAATTACATTGAGCATGATGAAGGAAGTTTATCTTGAATAAATTTTCTACCCTACAAAGATTGTGAATTTTAATATAAAAAAAAAGAATCTTTTTCCTCGAGGACGAGCAAAGATTCAAGTATGGGGGAATTTGATGGATATAATTTATTCATATATTTTCATAGTTAAATATTAAGTATTTTTAAATAAAATATGAATAAATATATCCATCTCTCGCATATTTTAACATATTTTGCAGGAAGAAGTACATATTAAAAATAAAGAAAAAGAATGGAATGGCCATCAATGACTATATTTTTCATAGTAAAATTATAGCACCGATGATTCATGTCTATAATTTTACTACGGTGAAGAGAAAAGTGCAAATGGAAAAAAAGTCATCCATTCAAGACACCTTTGCTACTACGGGAAATACCAAGACCTTACCTAACTTTCATCAAAGACATTTGAGAATATTTTGTAGGAGAAAAAATGGTGAATTGAAGAAGAGCAACACGTAAGAAGAACAAGATTCATCTAGAATCAATTGCTAGATTCATCTAAAGAGCAAAAGCAAGATTCTTGCTAAATTAATCTAAGGAGCAAAAGCAAGATTTATCTAGACTCCTTTGCAAATGCACTCGGTAGAAATTTCTATAAATAAGGCAAGACATCCAATTTTCTTTTCTAATTCACTTTGCAAGAACTAGTCTTGCTCTTTCTTCTTTTAGTTTTTTTCATTTTGTCTTTGTAGGAATATTAATATTTTTCTTTAGTTCTTATGTTTTCTCCATAATGGAGTAATTTTCTTAGGTTGGGATATTAGATAAAGCTTGATAAATTATTATAATAGATGTCAAAATTTTATTATTTTGTCGTGTTGAGGTTCTTTCTTAATCATCTTTATACACTTTGTTTTACCATAATCATTATCTTATTTCTTTCAATTCTAATTCTCACGGAAGAATCGATTCAAATAAGTTTATTGATTTATTAAAAGCTAATCGAAAGAGGTTTTTGCTCACTTGGTGTACTCAACCGAAATACTTCTTGTTTAAAGCCATTACTTTAATCGCTTAATAGTATAAGCGAGAGTGGTACTATTAAGCGGTTATTGTTTAAGGTCACTAACTTCAATAGATTAATAGTATAAGCGCAAGTGGTGCTATTATGAAATTGTTGTTACGTGAAGTGATTGAATTAGAAATAAGCAATTATTCTTTAAACAAGGTCTCTGTTTCACTGTTAATCAATTAATGGTATAAGCGCAAGTGGTGCTATTAATAGATTTCTTTTATGTGATTTGATTGAACTAGAAATAAGCGATCATTTCATTAAATGGAGAAATAAATTATAAAGATTTAATTCTATTGTAATAGTTTTATCTTGCAAAATCAAAATATCTCAACCTCTATATTTTATTTTAAAAAATCAAAAATATTAATTATTTTTCTATTTTCAGTACTTAGAACTTATAATCAACTCTCCTTTCATCAACTTGATCTTCTCAAATAGTAACAAAAATAATATAAACCTGTAGCCTAGGTGGTTCCAATCTCTGTGGGACGATATCTTAAACTATATTAGAATTTGACAAGAACGAGCAGGAAAATCCTATACACTTTGGACTCGTCAATTCCTTACACAACATCTTTACCACTTTTCATTGACATTTCACTCCTCACCTCCCGCTTAAACAAGCATTGGCCGTTTGACCAAAATCCTTGCCTTAACTGCTACATAAAGCATCTAGGAAATCGCTTGTGATATCTATGCACTCTATCAAAATTCAAGCGCTAATCCATCATCCACGGTCTAGGCTTTCTCTTAAGCTTATGTCTCATTTTTGCGTCTAATCTTTGCTAATATACCCACATTATTTTGTGCATTTCACCACTTTGTTATGGTTGCTTCGCGTTTGGACAGCGAAATTGGTCAAGAATCTGCATTCAGAAAAGCCGAAACAGCAAGCCAAGCTGAAAACACTTTCCTCTACAACAAAATCCTTTGAACCACCAACATATAACAACAAGAGCATTCAAACAATCACAATACTATACAACCTGCATTATACTCACACGATAGTCACAACAAAGAAATCCAATCACTATACAATAAAGCCGGCAAAATTCACAACCTCACACTGCACACAACTTACACAAAAACAACCCTCCCCTGTCAAGACTTTCAACAACCACCTTATCAGGCTCAATGCAATCAAGGACATACGAAAAGATAAAACCTCACATCTTCACTCCTTTAGCCCAATCAAAGGACATTGAAACCAGCAAACAAACTACTCCTCAGATACCCACTCCGGATTTTAATCCGACCTAGATCTACACTCACCACTCGAACATTTAATACCATGACATCACAAGACATCCAGCACTGAAACACAAAGTTTTGAGTGTAATTGACCAAAGCAAGACAATGGTATAACAAAAACAAACAAAGGGAAACTCAAACTCCCAAACCACAAACACACTTTCTACAAAGGCCATGTCATACCCGATTTTGGACTCAACTCGAGGCGAGTCGGGTTTTGGAGTCGCCACCTGACATATTTTTCCTAGGCGTATTAGGTCACCTATTAATTTCCAATTCCATTTAAATAATTAACTCCGGGTTGGTCTACGAGTCAGAGATTCAGGTAAGAGGTTCAAGTTAACTCGAGAAGAAGGGGTTAGGCACCTCTCGAGCTCCACAAATGTGGTTACCGGCCGGACTAAATAATTGGGATTCTAAGAATTATAAAAGAATAAATAACTAGCTACAAATAGGAGAATAATTAAATAATCATTTATGTGCATATAATGATGAAAAATATTTAAATTCACTAATCGAGTTTTCCCAAAGGTAGCTCGCAATAAAAATAAAAAAGAGTTAGTGAATAATAATATTAATAATAATGAAAGTAATAATGATAATAATAAGATTAGTAAATAATAATAATAATAATAATAATAATAATAATAATGAAAAGTAATGTAAGTAAAAGGATTTTTCTTCTAGCGGTCTTTTTCCCTCATCTCGCATCCAATTTTACCTCGCACAAAATATAGAGAAAATGAGATTAGTATTAATAAAATAATAATAATGATGATAATAATAATAATAATAATAAGCTAAAAATATAATAATAATAATAAGATAAAATAAAAGGGGAAAGAGATTTTGTAAAAGTGTCGCCTCAGGTGTGTATGAATTGGGTGGAGGTTAGGGACGTCGATACGGCTGCGAACACGCCGGCCGGTCATGTTGCCATGCCAAGTACCGGTCTCATTACTCCATCACCGGCTCATTTGTAGTCACGGCTTATACACTTCATCATAGCTTTTTTGTTTTAGGGATGCGGGAATAGGGTTGTTCAAGTGTAGTATCATGTTCAATTTAGTCAAATAGGCCTCAAATAAATAATTTATTTTCCTTGGCTGTGATTAGTGTAGCGTCCATCAATTCGTTGTAAATCCGTCAATTCCTCATGTAGCCTCAAACAAAAATATTTTCATAGGCTATAATGCTGTGTTTATACTTGCAAACGGGTCCAGCTGCACAATTAAGCAAACAAGTCAAACTGTGTCATAAATGGGTTAACGAAATAAATCTATTGAACGGATCAACTCTCAATTGCCAACTAAACACATAACCTACATAATCGAGTCAACAAAAATAGACAAAGCAATATATAAACATTCTGATAAACTAGTGACCCATCGAAATCAAAGGCCAACCCCAACTCCGAGAAGCAATCAATAAAACGGAAAAGAGGGAAGATGATAACTGATGCGAGGTGTCAACCAATACCCACATCAGCAGCAAAAACGAGCAAATCAGTCAACAACGAAGAGGAGCGACACCGGCGAGTGAGTCGCGGCGTCGCTGCGACTCCGACGTCACCACCGCCATTAATGGTTTCGCCACTGTAGAGGGTGGCTGATACCACCGCTATTCCACCTGCTCCTAACTCCCCTGTCAATCAACACTCAATAACAAGAGTTAAAAATGAAATCAAATTAAAGACAGAAAATTGAAGATTTATGGAGGGGTGTTTCCGATCTGTTTGTATGTGTGGAGTGTATGTGTGGGTATATGTTGTGGATGTTTATAGAGAAATTAGGTGGTGGGTGAGGTGCTTGGTGTAAGGCAGGTCGACGATGGTGACAGCGGGTGCGTGGTCTTGTTCTGGTTTTTGTTTTCAGGTGGTGTGTGTGATGTTGTTATGGGTAAAATTGGGGTGTGAAGGAGAAGAGAGGGATAGGCTGTGTGATCGGTGTATGGACTGATGAGGAAGACGAGGGGGTACTTGTATAGGCCTAAATCCGTTTAGGTACACAAATCGAATTTGGATTCGAATATAAGCAAATCTCTGTATCAAAGTCGAATAAATTCACGAAAAAGATATAAATGCGAAGAAATAACTGATTTCAATATATGAATGCTGAGTACAGATTTTGACAGAGTTTCAGTACAATTTTCTGGATGCCTACTATACAAAATGAGCTTCTATTTATAGGCCTAGGGGCCTTGCCCACGTTCTCCATCACCAGCATGTATTTTACCCACGATCTGATTCAGCAACATGGATGAGTTAATGGGACAGAGTAGTGGGCTGCAAAGCCGTTGGGACCGAGGTGGTAACCGAACCCTTGCCACAAGGCTTCGGTCATCTGACCTTACTATCCGACCGGGGTGGCGTGCCCCCGAGGCTCAGATCCTAGTTTCTCTTCGGTCGCGCCTTCGGGCGTTGACCTTGGTGATTCAGTCACGATCGATTGTCTTCCCTTCGGAGCGCCAGCTCGTTTTCTCTTCGGTCTACCAATCCGAGGCGTTGACCGAAGACGATGATTTTTACCCAATACAGATAGTCCCCCCACTCCTCGGTGGACGCCGAAGTCGCCGAGGAGTGGAATGAGTTTGAGCGGGAAGTCGACGTGGCAAAACCCTATCCACGAATTTTCAAAAAGTTGCGTATCTGTAGGGTCGCCGTTCCGCATTACGTGGCAGCTCGCGATAGGTCTCTGAACGGTCACGCCGTCTTTTTGTTTTCCCCAACGTTTCAGTCATCATTAGCTTCTCCTACTTGCACGTGTGCAAACACTATAAATACTTCACTTCTGTCATTTTCTCCTTCATTCGATATTTTGCCTTTGAGAGAAGAAACGACTGAAAACTTCTAATTGCTATTGTTGCTACTGTTCACGGCTCCCAAAAACCTTTAATCTTTACTTCCTGTCTCCCATCATGTCTGCTAATGTTTCTGCCACCATTTCTGGTCAAGGCTCAAGCGATTCCGGCGAAAGAGCGGAACGTTTTGCGGCCATGGCAATGAATGATGAAGCTGTTCCCTCCGTGCCACCATTGCAGGTGGCTGGAGCGGGAGATGGTGGCGAGGCCACGTCTGCCGCTCCCACCCCCATGAGACGTAAAGCGAAGGCGGGTCGCGGCTCAGCTGAGGCCAGCGAGTATGTAGACTTGGAAGTGGGTGACGATATCGAGGGTGATGATGCCGCTGATGTGAGGGAGGTGGGTGGCTCGGTCGGAGCGGCCGAGGTGAGCGAGATTAGTGGCTCAAAGGGAGAGACCGAGGCTGGCCCCTCGAAGAAATCAAAGAGGAAAATTCCACTCGAGGTGGAGATCGACCCTCGGTTGGTCATCCCTTCGAGTTTTAACAATGACAAGGACTTGAAGGTCCACGCCCAATCAGATGCTCAGAAAGGGAAGAAGAGGAATATCCCCGTCCACGTTACCCCGAGCATCATAACCGAGGAAAGGATTGAGGCGGTTCGGGCTGACTGCCGCTGGGGCCCCGAGGTGGAGATTAGAATCCCGGCGCCTGGCTCGGCCGTGTCGACGCATGTTGAAGGATATTCCTCGGTTTTTACTTACCCTTTCACCATAGGTTTTGGTTTGCCCGTACACCCCATAATCGACACGTTTTGCAGATCATACAACCTCTGCCTTGCCCAACTTGGGCCCGGGGTTTGGAGGGTCGTCCAAGCCCTCGAATACTTGAGTGACATCTCAGGGCTGCCCTTCACTTTTCAGCACTTGATCTCGCTTTACTACCCCTATTTCCATAAAGCCGGGGTAGTTGCCCTCTTGCCCCGGGGCTCATACGCGATTTTAAGCAAGAGCGAGGATCATGGGGACCGAGGATGGAACGATCGGTTCGTGCTCGTTCCCACGAGGCTGTTGTCTGCCGAGCCCGGCTTCCCCGAGGCGTGGAACGCCCAGCGTAAGTGCTTATTTCCCTTCTTCCTTTGGTTTTGGGATTATCGTAACTGTTAACCAGCCCCTTCTTCGACTTGCAGCTGAAAAAGTGGCGGTCGTGCCCCCGAGGAACCTGCTCGGGTGGGTGACCGAGGTCATGCAACCGAAGAAACGCCCCGAACGGCAGTGGATGGTGCTAGCTGCTCTGCCTGAGAACCGATGGGCGTGCAAGAGGCACGGTGAGTTGTTGATTCTGGGCCGCTAAGTTTCACTTTAAATTATTTACCTAACCTTTCCCTTTTGCTTACACAGGTCTCCCCAGCAAGGCCGTGAGGGAGGCTGATGAGGAAGAGGAAGCCGAGGTGGAAGTGGAGGGCGGAGAGGAAGAGAGAGGAAACAAAAAGGCGAAGAGAAGTGAGAAATTGGTGACCGATGTCACCGAAGGGGTCGCCAAGATGGCGGCAATGGCGAAGAAGCTTATTGAGGAGAAGAAAGCTAAAGCCTCTTCGAGCCAAGGGGCCTCACAAGGTGAAATTTTATTGGGTAGGTTTTCTTGTGTTTCCACTGCCACTCGTACTTACGTTAGGCAAATTGCCCCTCTTCCTGCCCCAGGTGCTAAGAGGAAAAGAGCGAACTCGAAGCGGGCCGCCAAAGCGAAAGGTCCTCGAGTTGAAGAGGTCGCTGCCCCCGTTTCTGAAGCTCTGATCACCAAACGTCGGGGGCTTGTTGATGTGCCCAGCGACGAGGAACTCCCCCCTCTGGTCCCCGAGGAGAGGCCAGATCCAGTCCCCGAGCCTGTTCCAGAGGCGAGGGCTGAAGTGGGTGGGCCAACCGGGGTCATTCACGTGGAGGAATCTGACCAAGAAGCCGCAAAGAGAAAAGGCAAAGCGAAAGTGAGCGGAGGGTTAATCAAAAACATGGTCAAAGCCTCGAGAGATTCCCCGAAGCCCACCAATATCGCAGCTCGGGCTTTGGAAGTATATCCTGATGCTAACTTACTAGATGCCACAAAGGAGGATATCATGTCTCTCGACAGTCTGCTCGGGCCAGCTGAATCTCATGCTCTTCGGAATCTCAACCCCATGAGTTTGATGGGTGTTTCAGCCGCTTCTGCTCTTCGGGTAAGTTTTAGCGTCCTTTTAACATAGTATGCCTCACCAGTTTTCGAGTACTGACACATGTTTCAAACGCAGAGCTTTGTCCTCGCGCTGCAAGCTGTTCGCCTCGAACGTGATCGAGCCCAGGAACTTCAAGCAGCTGCTGCCGCCTGGGACGGTCATAAAAAGGTCCTCAAGGGGCAAGTTACCGAGCTTGAGCGCCGGTTCGCAATTCTGAACAGCGAGCTGGAGCGTGCCAATGAAGCCTCGGCGAAGGCCGAGTCTGATCTTCGCGCAACGGTTGAGTCCTCCGAAGCTCGTGTTCGGGCTGCGACAGAAGAGTTTGCTGCTGAGCGCTCGAGGCTGAGCCTCGAGAATGCCCGCTCGGAGGCCAACCTTTTCAGGGCCAAAACCGAGGCTCTTGAAGCGGGTGAGAAGTACCGCAGCAAGCTCGGGGAATACAATGCAAAACTCATCGGGCTGCAAAGCCAAGTGGATGAGGTGCCAGCCCTTCGGGGCAAAGTATCCAAGCTTGAAAGGCGTATTGCTTATCTCAACGAGCGGGCCGAGGTTAGGGCAACAAGGGCCAAATTCGAAGAGACCTGGGCCGTTGTCAAGACCAGACTCAACGCCCTCGAGCAAGTTCAGGCCGGGCAGATCGTGCTCGAGGAGGAAATTTCCAAGGCAAGGGAAGCTGCCGCCGAGGCCCAAAAGATTGTGGATGACCTCCCCTCGAGTGAAGAATTCGATGATGAGAGCGACAGCGCCGAAGAGGGGAGTGGGGATGCCGAGGAGGCGTAGCCTTAGCGCTTTGTAAACGTTTGTATATTTTTCTTTTGTTTCCAGGCCTTCGTGCCTTCCAGAATGTTGGCCTTCGGGCCTTTGTATTTATGCTCGGGACCTTCGGGTCATTTTTGGATGTATATAACTTCAGCCTTCGGGCTTTAAATGAAAGATCGCTTTGTGAATTTCGTGTTGATTTTTCATGTATATATCGAACACTTTTGGAAGTAAATGGTATGCTTGCAAGACTTAAGCGGATTTTGACCGATGCAAACTTAGGACGACGTCTCGCCCTCGAGTTGAGGCATTGTGCAGCTTTGGGGTGCAAGACTTGTACAAATAAAATGAATGAAACCAAAGTTACTTTACATGAATGGAAACCGAATCATCTTATTAATATCCATGGGCCCGAAGAGGTCGTGTTACACGGAACCAAGTCGAAACGGACCTCGGGTAAAGACAACAAACTTAAAGAAACAAAATAAGAGCCGAGGCCACTATCGGGCTAATTACAATGTACTAAATCTAGTCCCCGGGCACGAGTCCCCGGTTACCGGACAGATAAGCATCGGTTGGGAGGCTCGATGTCGACCCCGATATCAACCCTTCTCACTCCCCCCCAGTGTTCGGGTGTGAATCTTGATGAAGATCCGAGCACTGGAGTCGGTTCGGTTCGCTTCCTGAAAAGGTCAAGCAAAAGAAGGAACGAGGAGTAAGTTAGTACATTTTTATTGATGCCGTGGGAGCGCTGTTCGGCTCGGGGCTGCTTGATTAAAAAGGTTTGGGAAGATGCTTACCTCGGCTAGAAGTAGTATCGCTTCAAGTTGGAGATATTCCAATTCAGGGGTTCGGGCTCTCCTTGCAAATTCTCGATCTGATAAGAGCCTTTTCCCACAATTGCTTTGACCCTATAGGGCCCTTCCCAATTTGCTACGAGCTTTCCCCCGTTCTTCTCCTTTGTTGATTGATTCACAGTTTTCAGCACGTAATCCCCGACCTTGAAGTCCCTGAATTTAGCCTTTCTATTGAGGTATGCTTCGATCTGCCTCTTCTGAGCTACTAACCGAACCAAAGCTAGCTCCCTTTTCTCCTTGAGCAGGTCTAGCTCTATGCGCATTGCTTCTTGGTTTGCATCCTCGGTTGTGTGGGCGTACCGAAGACTTGGTTCGCCTACTTCAACGGGGATGAGGGAGTCCATGTCATAGGCCAGTGAAAAGGGGGTCTCCCCGGTGCTGTTCTTTTCAGTGGTTCGCATGGCCCATAGGACCCCGTGTAACTCCTCGGGCCAAGGGCCTTTTTTCTCGTCGAGCCTTTTCTTGAGATTCTCAATTATGATCCTGTTTGAAGACTCGGCCTGGCTGTTGGCACTTGGGTGATAAGGAATTGAAGCTATTATTTTGATCCCCCACTGCTCGAGGAAGTTGGTGATAGCCGCCCCCATGAACTGTTTACCGTTGTCGCAGGCAATCTCTTTTGGGACGCCGAACCTGTAGATGATGTTCTTTTTGATGAAGTCGATCACTTGCCTTTGTTTCACCTCGGTGAGAGCCACTGCTTCCACCCATTTGGTGAAGTAGTCAGTCAACACTAAGATGAAACGAACACCACCCTTTCCCTTGGGCAACGGTCCAACCACATCCATTCCCCATTTCATGAAGGGCCATGGCGACACCACCGAATGAAGAGGCTCGGCCTGCTGGTGGATCATTCGCCCATGGCGTTGGCACTTGTCACATTTTTGCACAAAAGCCCTCACATCGGCACTGATCGTGGGCCAATAATAACCAGCTCTTAACAGCTTACGCACCAAGGACTTCGCCCCGGAGTGGTTGCCACACTCACCTTCGTGCACTTCGGCTATTACATATCTCGCCTCGTCGGGACCCAAGCATTTGGCCATCGGGCCGCAGTACAACCTCTTGTATAGATTACCCTCAATCACGTGATATGATGCTGCTTGGGTCCTTAGCTTCTTTGCTTCTTTCTTATCTTGTGGGACAGTCCCCGAGTCGAAGTAGGAGATGAACTTACTTCGCCAATCCCATCGGTTGTCTACCGAATTTACTTGCAGCTTCATTTCCCTCGTTTGTGCGGACAACAACCGAACCACGGAGTCAGTCCCCGAGTGTGCTTCATCAATCGCCGAGCCAAGATTGGCCAGGGCATCGGCCTCAGTATTTTCTTCCCGAGGTACTTGTTTGACCTGCCACTCTTGGAATTGAGCCAAGATTCTTTGTGCCCGATCCAAGTACAATTGCATTCTGGGCTCACGAGCCGTGTAATCACCGAGGACTTGGTTCACCACTAACTGTGAATCGCACCTCAATTCGATTCTTTCAAGCCCCATTTCCTTGGCTAGCTCTAAGCCTGCTAGAGCCGCTTTGTATTCCGCTTCGTTATTGGTGACTTTTTTGAATCGAACCGAGTGCCTGATCTTCTCCCCGGTGGGTGCCCTCAGCACGATGCCTAGCCCCGAACCTTTTGAGTTCGTTGCTCCATCGGTGTGCAATACCCACAACCCCGAAGGGGATCCCTTTGCCGCGGAGTTTTCCTTTTCCGCCTCGGGCAAAATCCCGATGCTAAAGTCTGCCACGAAGTCTGCCAAGACTTGGGACTTAATGGCAGTTCGAGGTTGATAGGTGATGTCATACTCACTCAACTCAACTGCCCATTTGGATAACCTCCCCGACAACTCAGGCTTGTGCAATATATTTCTCAAGGGGAAGGTCGAAACTACTGCTATTGGGTGACATTGAAAATAGGGCCGTAGTTTTCGAGCAGTGATGAGTAAAGCCAACGCTAATTTTTCCAAGTGTGGGTACCTGGTTTCGGCATCGAGGAGTGTCTTACTCACATAATAGATGGGATGCTGCTTGCCATCTTCTTCCCGAACCAGTACAGCACTTACTGACACCTCGGACACTGCTAAATAAACTAGCAATGTTTCACCTTCTTTCGGCTTGGCAAGCAACGGTGCGTTAGCCAAGTATTGTTTCAGATCTTTCAACGCTTGTTTGCACTCCGGCGTCCATTCGAAGTGATTGCTTTTTCTCAAAACGGAGAAGAATTTGTGGCATCGCTCCGAGGACCTCGAGATAAAGCGACTCAAGGCAGCGATTCGGCCAGTCAAGCGTTGAACTTCTTTTACCCCGGTAAGCTCCTCGGGAATTTCTTCGATGGCTCTGATTTTATCTGGGTTGGCTTCGATTCCCCGCTCGGAGACAATAAAGCCCAAGAACTTGCCCGATCCTACGCCGAAGGCGCACTTCTCGGGGTTCAATTTCATACCATACTGTCTCAACACAGCAAAAGCTTCCCTCAGATGATTCAAATGATCCTCCATTTGGATCGATTTAATGAGCATATCGTCTATGTAGACTTCCATAGATTTCCCGATGTATTCTTTAAACATGCGACATACCAGCCTTTGGTAGGTCGCCCCGGCGTTCTTCAGCCCGAAGGGCATTACCTTATAGCAGAAGGTGCCTCGGTCAGTGATGAACGAGGTCTTCTCTTCGTCCTCGGGGTCCATGAGGATTTGATTGTAGCCCGAATACGCATCCAAGAAAGTTAATAGTTTGTGTCCAGCCGTGGAGTCTATTAACCTGTCGATTTGTGGCAATGGATAAGAGTCTTTGGGGCAAGCTTTATTCAGATCGGTGTAGTCCACACACATTCTCCACTTGCCATTCTTCTTCGGCACAACTACCACATTTGCCAGCCATTCGGGATATTTGACCTCCCTTATGAAACCATTTTCTTGCAACTTCGTGGTCTCATCTTCAATCGCCTTCTTTTTCACCCCGGCGTGAGGTCTCTTCTTCTGTTTCACCGGGGTGAATTTTGGATCTACATTCAGCTTGTGGGTCATGATCTCCGGATCGATACCCGTCATGTCTAAATGGGCCCAAGCAAAGCAGTCATGGTTGGACCTTAAAACTTCCATAATTGCCTCCTTCGACTTCGGGTCCAACTCCGAGCCGATGTGTACTTTCCTCTCTGGGAACTCTTTCATGAGAATGAAAGAATCCAGCTCTTCGATAGTGGAGTCCTCGGCTTTTTGCTTCCGAGGCTCTTGCACGCATGCCGGGATCTTTTCAATGTCACTTTGGAGGTTCGCCTTGCTTGACCCCGGCTGCGTTGGTTGCTATTTCTTTGGCCCGCTCGGGGCGACTCCACTCTTCAATGCGACCGAGTAGCATTCCCTCGCTACTCGCTGTTCTCCCTTAATCGACCGAACTCCCCAAGGCGTTGGGAATTTGATCACTTGATGTAAGGTGGAAGGAACAGCTTCCATGGAGTGGATCCATGGCCTTCCGAGGATCACATTATAAGCCAGATCCTCGGGCATGACTTGGAACAGTGTCTCTTTGGTGACTCCCTCGGCGAACGTCTTTAACGTGATCTCACCCAACGTTTTCTCAGTTGAGTTGTTAAAGCCAGCCAACACTGTTGATTTGGGGATGATTTCCCCTTTCAGCCACATCTGCTTCACGGCCCCGTAGCTGATGATATTCACTGAGCTGCCGGGGTCAATCAAGACTCTCTTGATGTCGGCGTTGTTAATTCTTAGCATGATGACTAGAGCATCGTGGTGGGGTAACATTATCCCATCACAGTCATCCTCATCGAACACGATGTCTTTGCCCGAGCCTCCTACTTGGGTCCTCTTCTCCATGGTGATGGAGAGCTTAGCAAACTTTTTGGCCGCGGCGAAGTTTACGCCGTTTACCTCTGACCCCCCGGTGATGACGTTGACTACTCTCTCCGGGGGTGGAGCTCGAGGTGGCTGACCATCACCTCGGTTCTTTGAAAAATTATCTTTCCCCTTGTCAGTGAGGAATTCAGCCAACACTCCTTTCTTCAGTAAGTGGGCTACTTCGAGGCGCAAAGCTTTGCAGTCCTCGGTTCTATGACCATAATCTGCGTGAAATTCGCAGCGCAGGTTATGATCTCGCTTGTCCGCCGGGGTCCTCATATCTTTGGGGATTCTTACCCCGGCTGTCCCCTTGACGATGTCGACCAGCTCCGAGGTCGATATGCAGAAGTTGTAATCTTGGATCCGAGGGAGATCCTTTCTAGGGCCCGAAGCGGGGCTCGAGGGGTTTCTTTGATTTACGTTGCTGGGTTGAACCTTCCCCCCCAGCCTTTGGCTTACATGAGAAGCGGGGTATGACTTTCCGAGGGTGTTGCCCAACCTCTGGCTAACATGTTGCCTCGCCGAAGTATAAGGTTCATACCTTCCCTTCGAATTACTTCGCGGCGCCTCGGCGCGGTTCGAAGTTTCACCTCGGTTACTGTAGTTGTAACCTCAGTTTTTGAATTCCGCTTCCTCCAATCTGATTTTGGAGTAAGCGCGCCTATGCAGATCCTCCCACGTCAGGACCTGATATTGTTGCAACTCCTTACGCAATTCAGCTGCAGCGCTAGAATTGCGACTATTGATCCCCTTTTCAAAAGCCATGATGGCCAGGGTGTCATCTATCCGAGGCAATTCCATGCGTTCGGCGTGAAATCGCTCAAGAAATTCTTTAAGGGGCTCGCCGGGCCACTGTTTCACTTCACATATATCCTCCTTCCTTTGGAGGATCTTTTGTGCGCCGGTGTGCGCCTTGACAAAGGCGCTGGATAGTTCTTTGAACGAGGAGATTGACCCCGGTGGCAAGCACAAATACCACCGAAGAGCACCTTTTTCTAACGAACTACCAAACTTCTTTAAAAACATGGATTCGAGCTGTGTGGACGTCAAGTCGTTGCTCTTTACCATGGACATGTATTCCCTGACATGCTCCTTGGGATCAGTTGTCCCATCATACTTTTTGAGGAACGTGAGTTTGAACCCCACAGGATTTGGAGCTGGTGCTGCTTCGGGCTTATAGGGCTGCTCCCTATACTGCTCGATGTCGAGGTCGTCTTCCTCCTTGCTTATCCCCGGTACGCGCTCGAGGCGCTTTTCAACGCGCGCCTCGATGCGAGCCTCAATTTCTCTACTCATCCTCTCAACGTCGACCGAGGACGTTGTCTCTGCCACTGTGGGAATCGTCCCGAAGTGTGGCGTGGTAGTGGTGTTGTTCCCCGAGCCCCCAGACGTGGCTCCGTTGTGAGGTCCCCCTGTTATCGCGCCCGGAGGAACGAAGGGCGGGATGCCTCCACCAAGAGCCATGGGTTGGGTGCCGTTAGGGGCAGCACTGTTTCTTGCCTCCAACGAGGCACGAAGTTCAGCGTTAATGCTGACTTGCTCATCCTGCTTGGCTTGGAGAGCTCTTAACGTGGTGACAACGTACATTTGGAATTCTTCCGTTGTCATGGGAGCGATGGGCTGTTGGTTCGACGGAACGCCACCCCGATCGCCGTTGTTACTACCGTTATTGTTATCTGCCATAACGTAAAATCGAAAATTCTTGACAAAAACTGAACACGGAACTTTGGAACAAAGCATTACTGCTTATATCCCCACAGACGGCGCCAATTTGTAAAGGCCTAAATCCGTTTAGGTACACAAATCGAATTTGGATTCGAATATAAGCAAATCTCTGTATCAAAGTCGAATAAATTCACGAAAAAGATATAAATGCGAAGAAATAACTGATTTCAATATATGAATGCTGAGTACAGATTTTGACAGAGTTTCAGTACAATTTTCTGGATGCCTACTATACAAAATGAGCTTCTATTTATAGGCCTAGGGGCCTTGCCCACGTTCTCCATCACCAGCATGTATTTTACCCACGATCTGATTCAGCAACATGGATGAGTTAATGGGACAGAGTAGTGGGCTGCAAAGCCGTTGGGACCGAGGTGGTAACCGAACCCTTGCCACAAGGCTTCGGTCATCTGACCTTACTATCCGACCGGGGTGGCGTGCCCCCGAGGCTCAGAGCCTAGTTTCTCTTCGGTCGCGCCTTCGGGCGTTGACCTTGGTGATTCAGTCACGATCGATTGTCTTCCCTTCGGAGCGCCAGCTCGTTTTCTCTTCGGTCTACCAATCCGAGGCGTTGACCGAAGACGATGATTTTTACCCAATACAGTACTGCTTGTGAGTAATATATATTGTATATGTGTATGGTGTAGATGTGTGTATAAGTGCTGATGATGCTTGGGTATGTAATTGGTTTGTTTGATGTGGGGAATGTGATGGTACAGTGTTGTTTCTCGGAGAAGAAGATCAGGGGTTAAGATGAGTGGGGTCCCTGCGTGTATATGTGTGTGTTGTTGAATGTACAGATGGGGAAGATGGGAAGTGTAATGGTGGAGGTGAAGATGACTAAGGAGGGGAAGTGGGGGTCCCTCGGGTATTGTCTGATAATGAAAATGGGGAAGAAGGGTGTGTATATGTACTGTCTTTTTGGGAAAAGGATTGTTGGGGAATTGGCATGATTTTGGGGGATTTGGGAATAATTGTAGGGATTATGAGAGTGATTTAGGGATGGGATTGTAGAGAGATTAGGGATATGATTTTGGAAATCAGGAGAGATTGAGGTTGGAGATTTTGTCCAAAAAAGGTAAGAAATTAATTAGAAAGATTGAGGGAGGGATTAGGGCTGGATGAATCTAGACTGCATTTAGTCCAGATTCAAGGTAGAGTTTAGGAAGAAGATTTGAGATTTTAAAATTCAAATAATAAGAGTGTATTTGGTTAAGAAAATTTGCTAGGTTCAGAGTAAAATCTAAATAAAGATAAATAAAGAATTTTGGATAGTAATTTTGAAATATGGAGGAATTAATAATAAAAGAGAATTTGGACACTTTAACTGGCCAATATTTAACTTAAAAGGTATAAAAAATAAAATATAGATATACATATATTATAAAATGCACAAATAAATATTAAATAAACTCAAATAAAATTATTTAAATATATATAATCACAAATAATTATTAATTTGCACAAATAATCACAAATTTAAACAAACTTGACATGTAGCCTAAATGACGTAATTATATAATATAGCCACTAATATTATAAATGTACTAATTTCATAAATAGTCACAATTTTGACAAATAGCTTAAATAATGTAAAAGTTATGTAATATAGCCACACTTAAGTATATAATATATCAATAGAGGATAACGCACGTAAATGCATGATTTCTAATGCACATTTTGCACAAATAGTCACATTGCACCCTTAAGTTGAATTATGACCAATTTTAGAAAACGGAGGGACAAAATTGGGTGTCAACAGCTGCCCCTCTTTGTCCGGGGATGATGAAAGAGTCTTCGGGCAAAGATAGTTGACGGAGTAGCCAATTTTGTCACGACTGGTGGGCAGAATGATTGAAAGGGGAGAATGGGAGTTTTGGGGTGTTTTTGGCCGAACCCCGGTCTCTGAGTTGCCTACATATCTCGGGTTTCACGAGAATCAGGCCTTGTGTAGTTCTAGAATGGCATTTTGCCTGTGCGGGATGTTATGACGCACGATTTTGGATGTTAAAGACTAAACTTATTCAAGTATGTAAAGTTTAGGTTCGTGTGTGCTTTGTCTTTTGGCGAGATAAATAAAGAATGAAGTAAAGGCACTGGCGAAGGTGAGATAACCTCAATAGATCGAGCGTGGGAAAAGAGGCTTATAATCGTCCTAGTTATGAGGATGTGGCGCGCTACACACCCATAAAGAAGAGTTTATAGGTACATAGTTTCCACTTCATCTAGATAAATGAGTAATATTTTCCTCGATATTGCCTTGACTGAGCTGGGAAGGATTTGAGGAGCGAGTTTTATAAATGCGCACGACTCAAATAGATGGGCACGATTAGGCATGAAAACACGCACGATTGATGCAGATAGGCTTGAATAGGCAAAATAGGCATTAGTTGGAAGGAAATGCAAAATGACATCCTGATTCGCAATGGAAGATTAAGCAGATTGCTTGTGAGCGCATGAAATGATCGGCTTTCAGGCATGTCAGAATTCGACAGAATAGGTATTTTGAATGTAGGACAAAGGCGTTGTTGAAGTCAAGATAAGATCGATAGATCGAGTGTGGTTAAATACGCTTGTAAACGTCCTAGTTATGAAGATGTGGTGCACGACACACCCATAAAGAGGGGTTTACATGGGCATATTTTCCACTATAACTTGATAGAGGAGTCATCTTGGCCTCAACATTGCCTTGAATGAACTGAAGAACATCGAGGAGTAAAGCACGATTAATATGCACGATTCAAATAGATAGGCACGAATAGGAAGGAATACGGAGCTGGTACCCAATCGGCAAGGAAGGATTAGGTAGATCACTGGTGTGAGTATGGAACTGTAGCTTTGAACGCTTTGGGACTCGGCAGACTAGGCAACTTACGAGTATAACAAAAGCATTTCTGTAAGATAGGCCTTTTGAATTGGGTCTTTTGGAATGATGCTTTGCCATATATTTGAGGTTTTGCGGTTGTGCGATTGGTAGTGATTTTGGGAGCAGGTGGGAGAGTAGGGTGTAGGGGTTTGTCGAGAGATCGGAGAATCCCTATAGCAAAATCAAAACAAATGCAAATTTAGATTAAAACAAAGATAAAGTAAACTTCCCTGTTGGGTTGAGCTCTCCTTTGTCTGGTCCGCTTTCAGGTGCTCGGTGCTAGGGACTGTGTGCCTCTCCTCTAGGGGACATCCATTTGCTAAGTGCTTCTCGTCAGGAGGTAGTTGCTTTGTCGTGCTGAACTGTTGTTGGATCGTCTTGCCAGTGTGATGCTGGATTGTTTGTCCATTGCTCTTTGTCCTTTAAATGTGTACTTGTCACGTCGGGTTGTACTCTTTTTTGTATTGAGCTGTGTATCTTTTCATGCGGGATTGCCTATCGTTCTTTCATCTTGGTTGCGCACCCTTTGCTATGCTATCCTTTCATCGGGCTGTCTATCCTTTGTCATGTTGTCCTTCCAACGGGATGTCTTCCTCCCAGGCTGTTTTCCTGTTACAATGTCAAAATTTGCATCGGGTTGTGTACCCTTCGTCGGTGCTTCGGGTTGTGTGCCCTCAGCAAAATTAAATGCAAATCGATATCGGGCTGTGTACCCTCAATCGACGCTTCGGGCTGTGTACCCTCAGCTAATTTAAAATGCGAATCGATATCAGGCTGTGTACCCTCAATCGACGCCTCGGGCTGTGTACCCTCAGCTAATTTAAAATGCAAATCGATATCGGGCTGTGTACCCTCAGCTACTTTAAAATGCAAATCGATATCGGGCTGTGTACCCTAAACCGACGCCTCGGGCTGTGTACCCTCAACTAATTTAAATGACGAATCGATATGGGGCTGTGTACCCTCAATCGACGCCTCGGGCTATGTACCCTCAGCTAATGTAAATGACAAATCGATATCGGGCTGTGTACCCTCAATCGACGCTTCAGGTTGTGTACCCTCAGCTAATTTAAATGCAAATCGACATTGGGCTGTGTACCCTCAGCTACTTTAAAATGCAGATAATTAAAATGACAAATAGATATCGAGCTGTGTACCCTCAATCGATGCTTCGGGCTGTGTACCCTCAGTCGACGCCTCGGGCAGTGTACCCTCAGCTAGTAAAAATGCAAAATTTGACATCGGGCTGTGTACCCTCAGTCGATGCATCAAGAGTAAAATGCAACAAGTAGAATGTTATTGTCATGTCATGCGATGTGATAAAGAGACTATCATGTTGCTGTTGCAAGGACTTTTCTCGAAATTTTTGAGGGGACCTCAAAAATTTCTGCCCCAGTGTCGAGTTTGCGTCTTTTGAAATTTTTGAGGGGATCCTCAAAAATTCTGCCCCAGTTTATTGTTTATGACAAATCACTGAGAAAAGGGTGGTTGCATTGCACTGAACACCAAGGTATTGGCTAGAGTCTGCATTCGTCCTTTAGTGTGATGAACGGATGTATTGATGACTATGAGTATATGGATATTTTGCATTCTCAGACTGGGGTTTGATATTTGGATTTTGCTGGATTTTGAAGGTTGTCAGAATGGTATTTGTCTTAGGTCGTGCTTTCGAAAGTAATAGAGCTAACTCTAATGGGTAGGCCTTTGTAGAAAGTGTGTTTGTGGTCTGGGAGTTGCGGTTTCCCTTTGTTGGTTCTTGTTGTATCGTTGACTTGCTTTGGCCAGTCAGACTTTGAATTTTGTTTTCTAGTGTTGGATATTTCACGGCGTCATGGTATTGAATATTTGGGTGATGAGTGTAGATCTTGTTGGATCGAATTTAGGAATGGGTATCTAGGGAGTAGTTTGTCTGCTGGTTGCAATGTCCTTTGATTGGGCTAAAGGAGCAAATGCGTGAGGTTTTCTCTTTTTGTATGTCCTTGATTGGGTTGAGCCTAATAGGGTTGTAGTTGAAAGTTTTAACAGAGGGGAGGTTGTTTATTGTGTAAGTTGGGTGCAATGTCTTTTGACTGAGTCAAAGGAATGAAGATGTGAGGTTTGTGAGCTCGGTCATATAGTGATCAGATTTCTTTGTTGTGACCCTCGTGTGAGTATAATGGAGGTTGTATGGTATTGGGATTGTCTGAACGCTCTTGGTGTCATATGTTGATGGTTCAAAGTGTTTTCAGCTTGGCTTGCCGTTTCGTCTTTTTCGAATGCAGATTCTTGACCGATTTCAGTGTTCAAGCGCAAGGCAACCTTAGCAAAGTGGTGAAATGCACAAAATAGGGTGGGCATGTTAGCAAAGACTTGAAGCACCAATGACACGTAAGCTCAAGAGAAAGCGTAGACCGTTGATAATGGATTAGCGCTTGAATTTGGAGGTTGTGATAGATCATATAGATGTCACAAGAGAATGCCTAAGTGCTTTGTGTAGCAGTCAAGGCAAGGATTTTGGCGAAATGACCGACGCTTGTTTAAACGGGAGATGAGGAATTGAATGCCACTGAAAAGTGGCAAGGATGTTGTATAAGGAATAGATTATGTTGTGTAACATAAAAGGATGTTGGCTTTGTCGAACACCAAGACCTTTAGTGCACTTATCGTCTTTCTTGCAATTTGTCTGTCATGATAGCTATGTGTCCTTAGCGTGTTTAATACTTCTCAACCAATTGCTGCAATATAGTCCTTACACCAACTTTCCATATTGGGTAATATCTTATTGATGAGCCACCGAACTCGATGTAGGTTGCTTATGCATCAGGTGTACTCTTGTATTGCTGCGTCCTATTGTTGTTGTTGTCATGAGAATTCATATCATCCCAATAAAGCTTTCAGCCAAAATTACTCCAAGAAGTCTATTCGTCTGTGCTCTTACATCAACTTGACCCTTGCTATTGTAAGTGTCTTAAATAACTTCACTGTCTTGCTTTATCTTTGCTAGTGGACAGAGATATGCTTCCAAATGCTCCAGGGGTCTCCAGGTTTGTCATATAACGATGGCTTTGTCATTTTGTTTTTGTCTCACTTTTGCAAGTTGAATCGACTTGCTTGTTTTGGTTGTTGTGCACGAGTATTTGCTACACCTCTGTCTCTCCACTATTATCTTTCACTGGCCCTTTGAATGCTTGGACGAGTTGGAAAGTGTTTTGGGTCTTAGTCATGTATTGTAGGTGGTGTGACTGTGTGGACAAGTGCAACAAAATGATCCTTAGATGTTGGTGTCAAAAGGTCTTAAGGTTCCTTTGAGTTTGACCAACATTTTCCTTGCCTTGCCAATTTTCATATTGCTCGATGGAACAATTGAGGTGCTTGGGGCAATAAGCCCGACAGTTTCTCATTTCTCGAACAATTGAGTGTAGGATTTGGCTATTGGAGTGTGGTTTTTTTTTGGTCTTTGGTTTGCATCAAGGCGAGGCCTAGGAGGGTATGGTAGTGTATTTTGGACTGAGTGTTTTGCTGGTATGGCAGATGATTTGGTATTGGGATGTGGAATGTAGGTCAAGTGGGCTGAGTGTTGTAAATAGAATATTTAGGTGGTATATGAGGGTAGGGATAAAACGGTGGCGCTGTTTGATAATAGCGGTTGAAGATAGGGTCTTGAATGGTATGCGACGAAAGAGACTTCATCTTTCTTCTTTTGAAAAGGCTCGTATTTTCAGACTGGCTAGCCTTATTGGTAGTTTGTAGTGCAATGGAAGTAATGTAGAGATAGGAGAGGGCAGATGGGAGCTGCTGTGAAAACTTCCTTATTTTGGGAAATCCTTGACAAGTGCACTCGCCTAACCATGTCCTTTGCCTTGGTATTCAACTCGAGCCAACCTTTTGGGTAATAGACTTCTGGGTTTGGTAGTGAGTTAAAGACGATTTGGACATGCGAAAGATTTTAGATATCGGGGTTTGATCATGGAGTAGGGGGAGGAGGTGCCTCGATAGGCGATTGAATTTTGGAGAAAGGATTCCTTTAGAGACCTAGAGGAACAGACAAATTCATGCAATGCACATATATCAAATAAGAAATGCTTTCTATAATGCTAAGGACCGTTTCACGCACGATGCTTTGAAAAGCGCTTTGTGCCACATGTATCATTTCACTTGCTAACAAAATGCAAAGTCTAAAGATAATGTTGCATTTATTGGACTCTTGTTACATTGACTGATATTGAAATAGTGCAAAGGTGGAAAACAATGATAGAGGATTAGATCATGGCCAGGTGAACATCTTTTATGCTGATCCTTCCCTAGAAGATTCTTCTTCTTCTTTCTCGGACGTGTCTTCCTCGGACAAGCTTGCCTCTGATGAGTATCCCTGAAAAATGATGTTGTCTGCATCAGTTAAGTGCCGGGATATGTCAAATGTGAAGTTCTTCAACATTTCCCAAGCCTTTCTTCCTTTCTCTTCTATTCCTTTGTTTGCAACAGAGTTCATTCCCTCGCTAGCCCATACGCCGATAGACTCTACGCTTGTCAGGAGTTCTGCCTTACTGTGCCATTTGCCTTTTTCTTCATTCTTTGCTTCAACCAAACTTTGCTCCTTTGCTATTTTCCCTTGTGCCCTCGTCAGTTGTTTGCGTAACCTTTTGTACTCAGATTCTACTTCATCAGCATTCATTTTCCTTTTTGTTGTTGCACTTGGTTGAATTGCCCTAGCTATGTCTTTCCTAAGCCAGTCTAGATAGTCTTCATCATAGCCAGCGTCAAACCTGTCTCATCCAATAGTCTCGATTCCCATTCGTTGTCTTCCTTTCCAAAGTTCTAATATCTTATCTTTGAACGGCATCACTCCTCCGAGAATATTTGCTTTGAAATTTCTGATGTCTGTAATTTGGGGTACAATTTGCTTTCTCCCTGCTTGTCTAAGTCTCCTTAAAGAAGTGTATGGGTAAATTCCTCTAAAGCCCACTAAGATGAGAAATGAGCCTTTTCGGACCGTGTGATTACTGTTGTGCTGGGAAAGTAATCAAACATCCATTGAATGTTTTCAGGTGTCAGTTGACAAAACATGTGGTGCCAACTATTGGTAGTTGTTGGTTGGTCCGATTTCCCAAAAGCACTGTCCATGCGGGCAGTATGAGTCAACATGTAGTTTTCTTTCGGTATGGAATGGAAAGCTTGGTCTGTGTTATCCATCCTTTGCAAATGCTCCATAAACCAAATTTGTAAAAGCAGGTTTCAACATTCAAATAAACCAGCACCCTTCTTGCATCTTTCTAAAGCTCGGTACATCTCTGCAACAATCATTGGTACCAAAGTGTAGTTCTTGTTAGTGTCTTTGAGTAAGGCATCAGCGATTGTGACCATGCAAACATCAACTCGTCCTTTGTGTTGTGGAAAGACGACAGTCCCTAGAAAGATGGTGACAAAAGCAAGTACCCTCCGCTCTTACCAATCTGCCTGGTTAATACTGAAATAGTCTTCGGATTCTTGAAAAGCCTCTCCATACCCAAATTTGATGTAGAGGGAAGTTAGAGAAATTCCTGATTGTCGTATACTGTCTGTGCACAACTCAGGCTTAAACCCTTCCATTTCGAAGAACTCCTCAGGTGTAATGTTCTTAGGCGTCAAGACTTCTTCACTTTCAAATGGAAATTGAGTTAACCCACCTATTTCCTCCAGTAATGGTGTCAACTCTACACTCCCAAAGTGGAAAACTACTCGGTCTGCATCCCAGTAATGTATTGTTGCTTCTATCATCCCTCCTACTGCGATGTGCTCCTTTAGTGAAATCAGGTTCCCTAACACCACTTTAACTTGGTCTTGTTGATCTATGCTTAGGTTTCCCCACCAATCTTTGAGCAATTGGGGGATTTCAACAACCATGTCAAATGTTCTGGTAGTCATGATCCTTTGGAAAAAGCGAAGGACGATAGGGAAAGGGAGAATAGAAATGCCTAAGATTCGCTTTACTGTGAGCAAAATGATCAACGTGTGGCACAAGTTTTTGAAAATAATGCGACAGAGGATATGAGGAGATGTGTCGTTATGAGTTGAGAACCCTTTAGAAGGAAATTGCTAATGGACTTATGACATGCCAAGGATTTCAAATCTTTATATAATGCTTAAAGGATAAATGTGCGTTATGTGTCATCCAGTCTATCAAGTGGTTATTTCTACTTCAAATTGGGCCTTTAATGCCTCTTCGGTTACCGTTTGATGCCTTTGAATAGCATTGAATACAGAATGGTCCCAATTGTTTAAGAAATAAATGGTCATTTCTGATTCAATTTGGGCTTTTGACGCCTCATCGGTTACCTTCATGCCTTTGAATGGCATTGAATACAGAGTACCTCTGATTGTTTAAGCAATCATTTCCGATTCAATTCGGGCTTTTGATGCCTCTTGGGTAACCTTTGTACCTTTGAATAGCATTGAATACAGAGTACCTCTGATTGTTTAAGCAATCATTTCTGATTCAATTCGGGCTTTTGACGCCTCTTGGGTTACCTTTGTGCCTTTGAATGGCATTGAATACAGAGTAATTCCGACCGTGTAGGAATAAACAATCATTTCTGATTCACTTTGGGCTTTTAAAGCCTCTTAGGTAACCTTTGTGCCTTTGAATGGCACTGAATGCAGAACAATGTTAATAAACAGTCTACATTTGCATGTTTAACCCTTTAAGCGAATGCAAACAAATCATGTTCAACGGTCCTCGGGGTCAAAAAACCCTGTTCAGATCATTTGAACAAGTTGGCCTATTGGACTTGAGAACAAGTTGAGTAGTCATGATGCATGATTCCTAACGCCGCTACTAAGGAATGGAGTTGGCTAGACTGGATTTTATTATCCTCCCAAGCGGACGGCTCGGAAGCGGGAACGTCTCGGATCAAATAGATTCCAAGTCGTTCCCCCTAAAGGAATTTTTATGTGAGGGAAGATGTGGTTGTAACCACCGTATTTTCAACGCACGATTTAGAAAGTTGCCAGGAGTGGCGGAAGGTATGCATGATATGCACCAGTTCAGGAATGCATAAGTTTTGAAATAAATACACAAGTCAACCTCGGGAGTGGGAGTAAAACTAACACAAAAAAGAGCAAGTCAGATAATAATTTCATATGCAAAGCAGATCAATACACATAATATGCATGATAGACGTCATATGATGACGCTTTTGGACGAGGTTGGCTAATGGTATTTAAAATTGAACGTGTATTTTGCATCATTCCAATTGTTCTCATAACCCAAAATTAACAGAAAAATAATTTTATAAAATAATTAATTTTATTGTATAAATGTAGAAATAACACTTTATTTTAGGTAAATGGAAATGATAATTGATCTTGCTACATAAAAAGTAGAAGAAATTAATTTAAAATATATGATTTTTTTTCATAAAAATAGAAAAAAAAATTAATTTCGTTCATAACCAAAAAATAATTTTATAAAATAACTGGGTTCGTTTGAATAAATAATTGATTTTATTATGAGAACCCACTTTTATGTGAACAAAATGGTCTACATTAGACACGTTCAACTTTAAATAAATGCACACATAACATATTCAAACGTCCCTTAGGGTCGGAGACCCGTCTGGTTCGTTCAAATATGGTGAACTAATAGACTTAGACGTGAGCCGAAGTCAAAATTTTCCTAATTATGACATGATGCATGATTTCTAGACTAAGAGTGGGGTAATTCTAGACACGGTTCCCCAAGGCGGACGACCAAGGAGTGGGACCATTTGAAATCGTTGATTGTACCACGGACCAACTATATTCCAGAATGTCCTCCTAAAAGGTTTTTTGTGGTTAAGCAACCGTGGGATCCACGTAATCGTCGTGTGTGTGTAAAGTGTCGTTTTCCAGGAGTGGGGAAAGTGTGAGTGACATGAAAAAATATAAATTATAATCACACAATTCGAGAATAAAGCACATAACTAAAAATAAACCTTAATCCTGCAAAAGAAAAAGGAGAAAAAAGTTAGTATCGAAATAAATGACAAGAAAATGAAGCAAGTAAGGAATCCTAATTTAAGGTCCGTTATGGTTTGAACCTTGATATCCCCAGTGGAGTCGACATTCTGTCATACCCGATTTTGGAATCAACTCGAGACGAGTCGGGTTTCGGATTTGACTGGGTAACTCGTTTGAGTTTAAGAGTTAGAGTCGCCACCTAACATATTTTTTCTAGGCGTATTAGGTCACCTATTAATTTCCAATTCCATTTAAATAATTAACTCCGGGTTGGTCTACGAGGCAGAGATTCAGGTAAGAGGTTTAAGTTAACTCGAGAAGAAGGGGTTAGGCACCTCTCGAGCTCCACAAATGTAGTTACCGGCCGGACTAAATAATTGGGATTCTAAGAATTATAAAAGAATAAATAACTAGATACAAATAGGAGAATAATTAAATAATCATTTATGTGCATATAATGATGAAAAATATTTAAATTCACTAATCGACTTTTCCCAAAGGTACCTCGCAATAAAAATGAAAAGGAGTTAGTAAATAATAATATTAATAATAATGAAAGTAATAATGATAATAATAAGATTAGTAAATAATAATAATAATAATAATGAAAAGTAATGTAAGTAAAAGGATTTTTCTTCTAGCGGTCTTTTTCCCTCATCTCGCATCCAATTTTACCTCGCACAAAATATAGAGAAAATGAGATTAGTATTAAGAAAAATAATAATGATAATAAATAATAATAATAAGGTAAAAATATAATAATAATAATAATAATAATAATAATAATAATAAGATAAAATAAAAGGGAAAAGGGATTTTATAAAAGTGTCGGCTCATGTGTGTATGAATTGGGTGGAGGTTAGGGACGTCGATACGGCTGCGAACACGCTGGCCGGTCATGTTGTCATGCCAAGTACCGGTTTCATTGGCTCGTTTGTAGTCACGGCTTATACACTTCATCATAGCCTTTTTGTTTTAGGGACGCGGGAATTGGGTTGTTCAAATGTAGTATCATGTTCAATTTAGTCAAATAGGGCTCAAATAAATAATTTATTTTCCTTGGTCGTGATTAGTGTAACGGCCGTCAATTCGTTGTAAATCCGTCAATTCCTCATGTAACCTCAAACAAAAATATTTTCATAGGTGATAATGTTGTGTTTATATTTGCAAACGGGTCCAGCTGCACAATTAAGCAAACAAGTCAAACTATACCATAAACGGGTTAACGAAATAAATCTATTGAACGGGTCAACTCTTAATTGCCAACAGAACACATAACCTACATAATCGAGTCAACAAAAATAGACAAAGCAATATATAAACATTCTGATAAACCAGTGACCCATCGAAATCAAAGGGCAACCCCAACTCCGAGAACCAATCAATGAAACGGAAAAGAGGGAACATGATGACTGATGCGAGGTGTCAACCAACACCCACATCAGCAGCAAAAACGAGCAAATCAGTCAACAATGAAGAGGAGCGACACCGGCGAGTGAGTCGCGGCGTCGCTGCGACTCCGACGTCTCCAGCGCCGTTAATGGTTTCGCCACTGTAGAGGGTGGCTGATACCACCGCTATTCCACCTGCTCCTAACTCCCCTGTCAATCAAAACTCAATAACAAGAGTTAAAAATAAAATCAAATTAAAGACAGAAAAGTTGAAGATTTATGGAGGGGTGTATCCCATCTGTTTGTATGTGTGGAGTGTATGTGTGGGTATATGTTGTGGATGTTTATAGAGAAATTAGGCAGTGGGTGAGGTGGTTGGTGTAAGGCAGGTCGACGATGGTGACAGCAGGTGCGTGGTCTTGTTCTGGTTTTTGTTTTCAGGTTGGTGTGTGTGATGTTGTTATGGGTAAAATTGGGGTGTGAAGGAGAAGAAAGGGATAGGCTGTGTGATCGGTGTGTGGACTGATGAGGAAGACGAGGGGTTACTGCTTTTGAGTAATGTATACTGTATATGCGTATGGTGTAGATGTGTGTATAAGTGCTGATGATGTTTGGGTGTGTAATTGGTTTGTTTGATGTAGGGAATGTGATGGTACAGTGTTGTTTCTCGGAGAAGAAGATTAGGGGTCAAGATGAGTGGGTCCCTGCGTGTATATGTGTGTGTTGTTGAATGTACAGATGGGGAAGATAGGAAGTGTAATGGTGGAGGTGAAGATGACTAAGTAGGGGAAGTGGGGGTCCCGTGGGTATTGTCTGATAATGAAAATGGGGAAGAAGGGTGTGTATATGTACTGACTTTTTGGGAAAAGGATTGTTGGGGAATTGGCATGATTTTGGGGGATTTGGGAATAATTGTAGGGATTATGGGAGTGATTTAGGGATGGGATTATAGAGAGATTAGGGATATGATTTTGGAAATCAGGAGAGATTGAGGTTGGAGATTTTGTCCAAAAAAAGTAAGAAATTAATTAGAAAGATTGAGGGAGGGATTAGGGGCAGGATGAATCTTGACTGCATTTAGTCTAGATTCAATTGCAGTCAAGATTCAAGGTAGAGTTTAGGAAGAAGATTTGGGATTTTAAAATTCAAATAATAAGAGTGTATTTGGTTAAGAAAATTTGCTAGATTCAGAGTAAAATCTAAATAAAGAATTTTAGGTAGTAATTTTGAAATATGGAGGAATTAATAATAAAAGGGAATTTGGACACTTTAATTGGCAAATTTTTAACTTAAAGGTGTAAAAAATAAAATATAGATATACATATATTATAAAATGCACAAATAACTACTCCCTCTGTTCCAAAATAGTTGTCATAGTTCGAATTTCGAGAGTCAAACGAGTTCATTTTGACCGTAAATTTAAACATATAATCTTTAAGCTTTTTGTAACGATGTTTATATATTTAGAAACTACATAAAAAGTACTATAAATCACAATAATTAATAATTTAAAATATTTGAAAGACATATGAAAATATTACGGTCAAAGTTAAATTCGTTTGACTCTCGAAATCCGAACTATGACAACTATTTTGGAACAAAGGGAGTATTAAATAAACTCAAATAAAATTATTTAAATATATATAATCACAAATAATTACTAATTTACACAAATAATCAAAAATTGAAACAAACTTGATATGTAGCCTAAATGACGTAATTATATAATATAGCCACTAATATTATAAATGTACTAATTTCACAAACAGTCATAGTTTTGACAAATAGCCTAAATAATGAAAAAGTTATGTAATATAGCCACACTTAAGTATATAATATATCAATAGAGGATAACGCACGTAAATACATAATTTCTAATGCACATTTTGCACAAATAGTCACATTGCACCCTTAAGTTGAATTATATTTTAGAAAAAGGAGGGACGAAATTGGGTGTCAACAAGCCAATCCGTCAAAGTCAGCTCCATGACTTTCAAAAAGAAAAGCCTGAAACATGAAGACACCCCATCATAACCTAAGACAAATACAATTTTGGACAATCACCAAATCCGGCCAAATCCAAATATTAAACCTCAGTCTGAGTATGCAAATATCCACATACTCAGTCATCAATACACCCAATTGCCACACTAAAGGACGGATGCAGATTTTAGCCAATACATTGGTGTTCAGTGCAATGCAACCACCTTTTCTCGGTGATCTGTCATAAACAATAAATTGGGGCAGAATTTTTGAGAATCCTCTCTCAAAAATTCAAAAAGACGCGAACTTGACACTGGGGGCAGAAATTTTTGAGATCCGCTCAAAAATTTCAAGAAAGTCTTTATAAAAACAACACGATAGCCTCCTTAGCACATCGCATGACATAACAATAGCATTCTACTTGTTACACTTTACTTTACTTTTGATACGTCGACTGAGGGTACACAGCCCGATATAGATTTTAGCATTTTAATTTTGCGGAGGGTACACAACCCGATGCGTCGACTGAGGGTTCACAACCCGATGTCGATTCTGTCTTTTTAATTTTTGCGGAGGGTACACAGCCCGATGCGTCGACTGAGGGTATACAGTCCGATGTCGATTCTAGTATTTTAATTTTGCAGAGGGTACACAGCCTTATGCGTCGACTGAGGGTACCCAGCCCGATGTCGATTTTGTCATTTTAATTTAGCAGAGGGTACACAGCCTGATGCGTCAACTGAGGGTATACAGCCTGATGCGTCGACTGAGGGTACACAGCCCGATGTCGATTTTGTCATTTTAATTTAGCGGAGGGTACACAGCCCTATGCGCCGACTGAGAGTACACAGCCTGATGTCGATTTTATCATTTTAATTTAGCGGAGGGTACACAGCCCGATACGTCGACTGAGGATACACAGCACGTACAACTCGATGTCAATTTTGTAATTTTAATTTAGCGGAGGGTATACAGCCCGATGTGTCGACTGAGGGTACACAGCCCGTACAACCCGATGTCTATTTTGTCATTTTAATTTAGTGGAAGGTACATAGCCCGATGCGTCGACTGAGGGTACTCGGCCCGATGTCGATTCTGGTATTTTAGTTTTTGCGGAGGGTACACAACCCAATACACCAACTGAGGGTACACAGCTCGATGTCGAATTTAGCACTTAACACAACGGAGGGTATACAACTCGATGCATAGTTTGACATTGTAACAGGAAGGCAGCCCGGAAGGTAGACGGCCCGGTGAAAGGATTGCATGACAAAGGGTGTGCAACCAAAATGAAAGAATGATAGGCAACCCTGCATGAAAAGATACACAGCTCAATGCAAAAAAGGGTATACAACCCGACGTGACAAGCACATATTTCAAGGAGGAAGAGAAATGGCAAGACGATCCAAGGACAGGGAAGTCTTTTTATGCATTTACATACATACTATTCTGCAAATTTGCTTATATCGCAGGACATACAATCCGGCGTTGCACTGGTAAGATGATCCAACGACAGCTCGGCGTGACGAAGCAATCACCTCCTGACGAGAAGCACTTAGCGAATGGATATCCCCCAGAGGAGAGGCACACATTCCATAGCATTGAGCACTTGAAAGTGGACTAGACAAGGAGAGAACAACTCAATAGGGAAGTTTACTTTATCTTTATTTTTTTATCTCAATTTGCATTTATCTTGACCTTGCTGTAGGGACTCACCAATCTCTCGATGACCCCTGCGCCATACTTTCACACCTGCTCCCAAAATCACCACCAATTGTGCAACCACAAAACCTCAAACACCTCAAAGCATCATCCCAAAAGACCCAATTCAAGAAGCCTAATCCTACAGACAATGCTTTTGGTACACCCACTAGCTACCTATTTTGCCGAGTACCAAAGCGCTCAAAGCTACAATCCTATACTCGCACCAGTGATCTACCTAATCTTTCTTCACCTATTGGATACCAGCTCTGTATTCCTTCCTATTCGTGCCTATTTGTTGAATCGTGCATATTTGTCGTGCTTTACTCCTCAATGTTCCTCGGTCCATTCAAGACAATGTCGAAGCCAAGATGACTCATCTATCGAGTTATAGTGGAAAATATGCCCATGTAAACTCCTCTTTATGGGTGTGTCGTGCACCACATCTTCATAATTGGGATGATTACAAGCCTATTTCACCACACTGGATCTATCGATGTTATCTCATCTTTTGACAATGCCTTGTCGTACCTGCAAACTACCTATGCTGTCAAATTCTGAGATGCCCGAAGTCAATCATCTCATGCTCCCACAAGTAATCTGCCTAATCTCTCATTACAAATTGGGATGTTCTCATGCATTTCCTTCCAATTAATGCCTACTTTGTATATTCAAGACTATCTGCGTCAATCATGCGTGTTTTCATGCTTAATCGTGCTCATCTATTTGAATCGTACGCATTTATGAAATTCGCTCCTCGAATGTTTCCCAGTTCAGTCAAGGCAATAGCAAAGGCAAGATTACTCATTTATCGAGATAAAGTGGAAACTATGTACGTATAAACTCCTCATTATGGGTGTGTAGCGCACCACATTTTCATAACTAGGATGATTATAGGCCTCTTTTCCCACGCTCGATATATTGATGTTATCCCATATCCGCTGGTGTCTTTGCCTCATTCTTCTCGCCTGAAGGCAAAGCATACCCGAATCTAAACTTTACATACTTGGATAAGTTTAGTCTTTACAATCAAAGTCGTGCATCATAAACATCTCACACAGGCAACATGTCATTCTAGAACTACGCATGGCCTGATTCTCGTAAAACCCGAGATACATAGGCAACTCAGAGACCGGGGTTCGGCCAAAAACATCCCAAAACTCCTATTTTCCCTTTTCAATCATTTTGCATATCATTCGTGACAAAATTGGCTACTCCGCCAACTATCTTTGCCCAAAGACTCTTTCATCATCCCCAGACAAAGAGGAGCAGCTGTTGACACCCAATTTTGTCCCTTCTTTTTCTAAAATTGGCTATAATTTAACTTAAGGGTGCAATTTAACTATTTGTACAAAATGTGCATTTATGTGCGTGATCCTCTATTTATATATTACATACCTAAATGTGGCTATATTATATAATTTTGCATCATTTAGGTTATTTATCAAAACTGTGACTGTTTTTGCAATTTAGTACATCTATAATATTCGTGGCTATATCATATAATTGCATCATTTAGGCTACCAGTCAAATTTATATCGTTTTGTGATCATTTGTGCAAATTAGTGATTATCTGTGATTATCTATATTTAAATAATTTTATTTGAGTTTATTCAATGATTATTTGTGCATTTTGATACAATATGTATATCTATATTTTCTTTTTTGTACCTTTAAGTTTAATATATGTGAATTAAAAAGAAAATGTCCAAATTTCTTTTTCATTAATTCCTCCATATTTTAAAACCCCCACATAATTTTTTTATTTATATTTATTTACTTCTTCTATTAAATTACATTTTTCCTTTGAACCTAGACCAAATCGCTAATCAAATGCATTTCTTATATAAATATTTTCATATTCTATTCCTTTTATTAAAACCCTGTCTCGGATCTAGACAAGCGCTCGTCTAAATATGTTCGCTTACATTTTTCATTTTTCCTATTTTATTTCAAATCCCCTTGAATCTAGACGAAAGGTTGTCCAAGTTCATTTTCTTTATTTAAATGTTGAAAGAGAATATTTTCTAAATCCAATTCAATATTCTTTCATAAATTTATTATTTTCACATCCCCTTAATTTGTCTCCAATCCCTAAAATCCCTCTCCATTATCTCCTTCATCTCCCCCTATTTTGGACAAAATTTCTACATTCATATAATCCCCAAAATTTCTCTCAAATTCCACAATTACTTCCTTAATTCCCCCAAAGACTATTCTATCCTGACACTACATATACCATATACAACAAAATACATACACAGAACACACAGGAGAAAAACATACGCAGACCCCACTTTACTTGTCCTCTTGGTCTTTTTCTACAAAAGAATCCACGCACACACACACCATTAACACCCCTCATTTTTCTCACGCGTCTCCACCACAGTACACCCTCACTTCCTCTTCCTCACCATACACACGCCCAAGAGCCAAAATCTCCACCACCCTCACACCCGGAATATTCACACACACACACGAACACACACACGCAGTCCCTTCTCCTCTTTACACACACTGATTCACACATACCCTAATATTGTCTTCCCATTTAACCACAAAAACAGACAGAAACAGGGCAACACACCACACCTAGTTTTCTCTTCCATTACCAACAACAAACAACCCATCTCCTCCCTCCAAGTACCTCCACCCGACCTCTCCAAACACACAGATCAGAACATATATATACACACACACAATCTGAAACAGGGGAGTCGAGGGAAGGGAACAACACCAGAGGCAGTGGCAAACATCACCACCACCGGAAAATTCAAAAGGAAACCAGATCAGGAAGAGGGGAGTACAGCAATGACGGCGCGTCACCGGAGACAACGCCTGATGACGGAAAAACCCGTCGTTAAATTCTTTATTTCACTGCCTCTATTTATTTTCTTTTTCATTCTTGATGTTTGGTGTTTGAGTGTTATCGACAGAGAAGGAGAGAGGCAAGACAAGATTAAGAGTGGAAGTGATGCCGGCGAGGTCGCCGGAGTTTCTGTCGAGATCCGACAGGCGATCGCTCCTCTGCCCTGTGCTCTGGTGTTACTCTGTCTGTTGAATCTGTTTGTTCGATCAGGAGGGACAGTATTGTTTGTTTTCTGCAGTGGAAAACTCGGCTCTTTGGTCCCTGTGGATTTCCTTTGGTTCCGCTGTATATCTGTTCCTTTATTTCTATCTTTACTATGTTTGATTGAGTTGATCTCATTTACACTTAATCTTTGGTGTTCGTTTAATTTTGCAGATTATGAAATCTTAGTTTGATGCTATTATAGGGTCATGTGTTGTTATAGACATTTACCGATTGGGAGCTGTATTACACTAAAATTGCATAGCCTGTGAAAATATTTTTATTTAAGGCTTTACAATAATTTGACGAATAATATACACTGATTTGACACGATACTATACCTATCCCCGTGTCCCTAAAATAAATAGGCGATGATGACATGTATGAGCTTCAATTGAAAAATGAGCTGGTGATGGAGTGGTAGGACCGGTACTTGGCATGCCAACCGGAGGGCCCCGTGCTTGCAGCCGAACCGACGTCCCTAACCTCTAGCCGATTCATACATACCTGAGCCTACATTTTTGAAAAACCATTTTCCTTTTTTTTCTTATTTTTTATTATTATATTCATTATTGATATTTTATCCTATTATTATAAATACTAACTCATTTTTATTTATATTTTGCGAGGTTTATTTTGAAAGAAAGCGATCAGAAAAAAGAAACCCTTACTTTATTATTTGACACGATCCGAAATCCGGTTAGGCCGTGCGGGCACCCGACTTCCTCCCCTAGACCCGTCGGGCGAACCCTTACCAATTAAATTAGAAAAATAAATATAATTCAATTTATAAATAATGACAATACTTAAAAAAACACAGACATACTTATACCTCCAGGCTGTACAAAAGAAATTACAGCTGACTACCCAACATACTAGGTTTAGGGCTATCCAGACTACACATCTAAGAGTACAAAAGAAGACAGATACCACCTGAAGGGAGCAAAATGCAACTGAAATAATAACCAATAAACTGGTGGCCATCCGGAATAAAAGCTGGCTCAACCTGACAGCTGATGTCGTCTTCGCTCCTTCACAACGTGGCGAACTCAATCCTGGAGCGAACCTGCCGAAACGAAATAGATAGACAAGAAACAAACAACAAACAAGGGTGAGTGAAAAGGACTCAATAAGTGGGGCAGACTAGCCACCTCAAAGAATAGGATAGCTAGCCACGGAGAAAAGAAACATATAGACCAAATTCTTTTTACTTAAATTATAAAAAGGTAGAGCCAGATAACAACCGGAAACACGTAAGAAATTTATAAACTCAACCAAGGATGCATGCCAGAAATATATCAACAAATAAGCAATGCACATATAAGCAGAACAGTAGTCATATACCACAAGTCTACACAATGGTATGAAATGAAACGAAATGAGATGAAATGAAACATGATGCAAAGGATCACATGTGCCCGTAATCCCATCCCGAAGCGGAATACTCCTGCATTCGAGGGGAATACAATCTGATAACCAACTGGAGCGGAATACTCCTGCTCCTGGGGCGGAATACTCCTGCATTCGAGGGGAATCCAATCTGATAACCAACTGGAGCGAAATACTCCTGCTCCTGGGGCGGAATACTCCTGCACACGATATAAGAGGCGGAATACTCCTGCACTCTCCTGGGGCGGAATACTCCTGCACCCGATATAATGTAAAGCTGAGGCGGAATACTCCTGCACTCAATATCTGACATAAAAGCGGAATACTCCTGCTCCTGGGGCGGAATCCTCCTACCCTCAATATGATACAATGGAGCGGAATCCTCCTGCTTCTGGTGCGGAATACTCCTGCACCAAATATGATATGCAATGTAATGCATATCAATGACATATAATGCATATGAATGCAATATGATGCAATAATAACCCTTCACCGGCGTGGGACTCTCATCGACAGCCCGGAAGTAGATGCCAACTCACAGCCAGAGTACAATGCTCAGATCCTCAATGCAATACCAACAACAGGACATAACATATATTATACAATGTAAATCCAAAGCTAAGGCGTAATGAGTACGCCTATCGGCAGCTACACAAGTAAGGAACACGTGGTAGATTATCCACGAGGCCAGGTGCCTCCAAAGAAATGGATATAAACACTTACCTCTTCCAAAAGTTAGCATTGCTAATCAACAACCGCTTTATCCTTTGGTTTCATTGTCAAACGATCACACTCTATTCAATAACCAGAAAAATATATCAAATTAGGATAAAGGCTTCATTCCTCACATCTTAGGGCAATCCGGTTAGGAACCTGATACCCTATTCGCATACGCAATACGCAGGCCAGGCCTATGTACAGGGTTTATAGTCACATAACCAAACCCTAAATAAATTACATTTATATTTAGCCCATAACTCACTGAGTACGAATATATAATTAATTCCATTATCGGGGTCCAATTGACCCTTTAAACTATTAATTGAACTTATTAAAACGATATATAATATTCCAAGTTTTACCGTTAAAACATATTCAAACACACGTAATAAACTCAAATAATGCATTAAGATCATTACCGGAATGTTTCGAGGTGAAAATTCTACTTTTTCCCCGCTCCTTTTCCTTTCCTTTCTCTCTTTTTCCTAATATTTTTTGCAGTGTTGTTCTTGTTCTAGCTTCTATATCGTTTTCAATTTAAAAGTGCAGCAGCTAAGGGATATAATCATCCCTTAGCCTACTAACCGACTATGTCATTTCCATTTTTGTCTTTTTCCTTTTTTTCTTTTTTTCTTTAAAATTCGATGCAACAGTAAAAATTAAAACGGTACCCTACGGTATTCGAAATAATTCCAACTTTTGCATACCAGTTATACTATATATATATATATATATATATATATATATATATATATATATATATATATATATATATATATATATATATATATATATATATATATATATATATATATAACATACTCGCTAAGGCAGATCTCAAATCGGGTTTTCAAAACTCAAGATGCGAATTTAAATGGAAAAAGGTCAAATTATTTAACTTTCGACATTTTAGCTGAAACTAGCCGAACAACCTCGAAATTCATTTTCGAAAGTTTACAAAAATTATAAATAATCATACGAACCTAACGGCGCTTTCGGATTTCAAATCGGAGCTCATTCACTAAAACCGAGCTCGAAAATCTCTTTTTAATATTTATCGATAATAAAAATTGAAACCTTCTTCTGATTCCTACCAAACGAGGTCTGATTTAGCTCAAATTTTACGGACAGGTCCTAATGGACATTACAATATTTTTAAAATTATCGGCACGCCAATCGGAATCCTAACTTCCGAAACGACTACTTAAGGTCGTTTCATTCTCCTCCACTTAAACTCTCGTTCGTCCTCGAACGAGCCTAAGTCTAAAGAAAAATTCGCACAGATAACAAGAGAACTTGCACGACCTTCATCAGCTACTCCACGGGCATTATCTCCTGATTACATGATTTGAATTATAACACGTGCACCGAACTCTTTGAATAAAAAATATCTTGATAATATGATAACACCATTGCCCAGCAAGTTAAAGTCGTGTCATCTTTCCAGACTTTATACTTTCAGCAGATAGGTACGTATATATGATCAGGTTGCCAACTTATCTCTGTCATTAATAGATATCGACACTCATTGTAGGTTTCTGCCGTGGCCCTAGGTTGGGTCGTGACAAAAGTGGTATCAACGTCTTAGAGATTTAGTATTACCATTCAGTATTTGGAGGAAGACTCCTCCACTTAAAGCACAAACTCATGCAGCTATTTGAATAGGAATAACCATCCTCGCACAGTCTGCTGGACTAAAGAAGATTTAGCTGAAAGCTGAACGTAGGCAGACCTAAGCTACTAACTACCCTTTTGATTTGCCAAACAGCTGCAACTCTCAAGTTCACAACTTCATACCTTTGTTGTAAACACCACCGCCTAATGGATGGTACTTCTATTACCCTTAGAAGCCTTGAAAAACAATAATATGCTTACCCGACTACAATAACACGTATTCTGGCTCAACACAGGGAACATCACAAGCGGCTACCAACCGCCCAAGCTCACTAGTGCCGGACGAAGAAGAAATGGAAATGGACCGAGGATCGAAATATTTAAAGCTTTAGGAATCTCATCTTCTTATTTGCTTGGCTACCAACCGCCCAAGCTCACTAGTGCCGGACGAAGAAGAAATGGAAATGAACCGAGGATCGAAATATTTAAAGCTTTAGGAATCTCATCTTCTTATTTGCTTGGCTACCAGAGCTAGACTACTTACAAGTCAGGCTAACCAAAGAATCGCAATTGAAGAAATAGATATTAAATGAGCTCTATGGAACAACATCCATATCAATTTAACCTCCCAATAAGAAGGAAACTCTGATAATTTACCAGAAACCCTTTTATAACCCAGACAACCTCATAGGATAACATGACTTTACTAGCGTTTTGAACTAAGAGGAGATACGTAGATTGAATATTACTTACTAACCGCTTTACACCGGAAGAAACAGTGACACTCTCTGATGGTGATGAACTAGAATCCCATCATCCAACCAACACGGAATTCCGAGAAGAGAGGTAAACTAATTTGACATAATAACAGAAGGTGACACAACAAGATGCCAGGCAGACAATACCGACACTCACTCCCAAATCTCTCACATTTAAACCAGATAAACTAGTAGGGTCTCACCAATGCTGCGAATAAATCATATCAGAAGCTCACCCCTCTACCGCAACCAATTCTTAATAAAAATGACATCTAGGAAACCATCGAAACATGATAAGACACACCATTTCTATATCGATCGAAAGAATCAAATCTTACTCACATTTAAGAGAAGAAGAAATCTCAGGGTCTACCATATCGGATACCTCAGCATCCCGCCAGACAAGCAGTTCATAGAACTGCCTCTGCAGCTGAGCTGAGCCACTACCCTGACAATTACTTTCTGAAGAACCACTGCCGCCACGCTGTCGACCTCTACTGGATGGTGGCATTTTTCTGGCTGATTAAGATCTAAATGAAATCCCCTACGACTATGCAGGTGCCTGATGACAGGAGAAAGGATGACTGCCTACTTGCCGGAGTAAGGGAAAACTCCTCAAAGAATAACTAGACTCACGACAATGATAACACCTTTTCGACTAAAAATGGAAGCTAGAAAGATTGTTGATAGATGTAAAGAGAAAGCTGAGTCTAATCTTGATGAACTACTCGAGCACTCTGAGAATCATGCTCTACAAGCTGAGATAACCTGGAAGGTGACCTCTCAAAATAATCAGAACTCTTACCTCCAAACGAGGCATAGTGCCCAGCAGGGCCGCGGGATTTCTCGCTCTCTCGCTCTAACTCTTCCCGCTCTAACTTATGGTATGCCTCGTACCTCTGAGCAATATTAACAACAATATCAACTGAAATCTCGACCTCAATCTCTCGAGCCATCTGGGATCTCAAGGAAGGAGTAAGGTTATCAGTAAATCTTTGAATCTCTCGAAAGGCTCATGGACTAGTTCTAACGCATATTCAGCCATTCTATAGAATTCAATCTCATATTCTGAAGCATCAGCAGGCTAACCGACAGGCTACCCTATCCAATCCACTCAAACTGGCAACATTTTTCATCTCGCTCGTTACTCGAAAGGAACTTTTCCACGAATCTAGAAGAAAAATCGAACCAAATTAGCTAATAAGAGAGCGGTCCACCAATCCAAGGCTGGACCTTGAAACTGGAAAACAGGATAATCAACACCATACCGCTTGATATAATCAAGAGCCTGAAGGATATGCTGACATCATTGTATTTTAAAAAGAATCACGAGGTTTATCTGATGCATTGCTTAAGAATATCAGAAGGTTCAACCGTGAAAAATAATATAACCTCTTTGGGCAGTCGGATCGAACTGTTACCTCGGCTAGCTAACCGGCCAGAACAATTGGTGGCGCAATACATGCTGCCTTTGGAACATAATTTACTGGGGCAACATCAGGAACGGGAACAGGAGCTCCCCGAGACCGAAAGTCTGCATCTGCGGCAACCTGATAAGCTACCTAGTGAATAATAGGTTCTTGCGGTATCTGCGTCGCCAAGATTTTCGTAAAAGCATCGTAGAGAGCCAAGGGAACTACAAGGCAAGCCCATCGCGAGCCCGTACAACTGGGACCTCCGTAACTAGTTCGTCAGCACGATCAAAACTCTCGGGGCTTCGTCAGTGCTAACCCCAGGCTAGACTGCTTCGTCTTGAACTCATACCGTTTGCTGATTTGTCGCACGAGGGTTCACAATTACTACGAAAGAATTAACAAAAATATTTTTGCATCCTAGACCGACGCACGATCAGAAAAGAAGGAAGTGAAACTTCCTAAATGCCATCATAGCCTCTCGTAGATAAGTACGGACGTCTACGTACCCATCAGCGAGACTCTACTAGACACTGTCTTAGTCTGGATAGACTCTAACTTGGGCTCTGTACCAACTGACACGACCCGAAATCCGATTAGGCCGTGCGGGCACCCGACATCCTCCCCTAGACCCGTCAGGCGAACCCTTACCAATTAAATTAGGAAAACAAATATAACTCAATTTATAAATAATGACAATACTTAAAAAAAACACAGACATACTGATACCTCCAGGCTGTACAAAAGAAATTACAGCCGACTACCCAACATATTAGGTTTAGGGCTATCCAGACTACACATCTAAGAGTACAAAAGAAGACAGATACCTCCTGAAGGGAGCGAAATGCAACAAAAATAATAACCAATAAATTGGTGGCCATCCGGAATAAAAGCTGGCTCACCCTGACAGCTGATGTCGTCTTCGCTCCTTCACAATGTGGCGAACTCAATCCTGGAGCGAACCTGCCGAAACAAAATAGATAGAATAGAAACAAACAACAAACAAGGGTGAGTCAAAAGGACTCAATAAGTGGGGCAGACTAGCCACCCCAAAGAATAGGATAGCTAGCCAGGGAGAAAAGAATACTTAAATTATAAAAAGGCAGCGCCAGATAACAACTGGAAACACGTAAGAAATTTATAAACTCAACAAACGATGTGTGCCAGAAACATATCAACAAATAAGCAATGCACATATAAGCAGAACAGTAGTCATGTACCACAAGTCTACACAATGGGTATGAAATGAAATGAAATGAGATGAAATGAAACATGATGCAAAGGATCACATGTGCCCGTAATCCCATCCCGAAAGGGAATACTCCTGCATTCGAGGGGAATACAATTTGATAACCAACTGGAGCGGAATACTCCTGCTCCTGGGGCGGAATACTCCTGCATTCGAGGGGAATCCAATCTGATAACAAACTGGAGCGAAATACTCCTGCACCCGATATAAACCAGAGGCGGAATACTCCTGCACTCCACTGGGCGGAATACTCCTGCATCCGATATAATGTAAAGCTGAGGCGGAATACTCCTGCACTCAATATCTGATATAAGAGCGGAATACTCCTGCTCCTGGGGCGGAATCCTCCCACCCTCAATATGATACAATAGAGCGGAATCCTCCTGCTCCTGGGGCGGAATACTCCTGCACCCAATATGATATGCAATGTAATGCATATCAATGACATATAATGCATATGAATGCAATATGATGCAATAATAACCCTTCACCGGCGCGGGACTCTCATCGGCAGCCGGGAAGTAGATGCCAACTCACAGTCAGAGTACAATGCTCAGATCCTCAATGCAATACCAACAACAGGACATAACATATATTATACAATGTAAATCCAAAGCTAAGGCGTAATGAGTACACCTATCGGCAGCTACACACGTAAGAAACACGTGGTAGATTATCCACGAGGCCAGGTGCCTCCAAAGAAATGGATATAAACACTTACCTCTTCTAAAAGTTAGCATTGCCAATCAACAACCGCTTTATCCTTTGGTTTCATTGTCAAACGATCACACTCTATTCAATAAGCAGAAAAATATATCAAATTAGGCTAAAGGCTTCATTCCTCACATCTTAGGGCAATCCGGTTAGGAACCTGATACCCTATTCGCATACGCAATACGCAGGCCAGGCCTATGTACAGGGTTTATGGTCACATAACCAAACCCTAAATAAATTACATTTATATTAAGCCCATAACTCACTGAGTACGAATATATAATTAATTCCATTATCGGGGTCCAATTGACCCTTTAAACTATTAATTGAACTTATTAAAACGATATATAATATTCCAAGTTTTACCGTTAAAACATATTCAAACACACATAATAAACTCAAATAATGCATTAAGATCATTACCTGAATGTTTCGAGGTGAAAATTCTACTTTTTCCCCGCTCCTTTTCCTTTCCTTTCTCTCTTTTTCCTAATATTTTTTGCAGTGTTTTTCTTGTTCTAGCTTCTATATCGTTTTCAATTTAAAAGTGCAGCAGCTAAGGGATATAATCATCCCTTAGCCTACTAACCGACTATTTCATTTCCTTTTTTGTCTTTTCCCTTTTTTTTCTTTTTTTCCTTTAAAATTCGATGCTACAGTAAAAATTAAAACGGTACCCTACGATATTCGAAATAATTCCAACTTTTGCATATCAGTTATACAAAATATATATAGTATACTCGCTAAGGCGGATATCAAATCGGGTTCCCAAAACTCAAGATATGAATTTAAATGGAAAAAGGTCAAATTATTTAACTTTCGACATTTTAGCTGTAACTAGCCGAGCAACCTCGAAATTCATTTTCGAAAGTTCACAAAAATTATAAATAATTATACGAACCTAACGGTGCTTTCGAATTTCGAATCGGAGCTCATTCGCCAAAACCGAGCTCGAAAATCTCTTTTTAATATTTATCGATAATAAAAACTGAAACCTTCTTCCGATTCCTACCAAACGACGTCTGATTTAGCTCAAATTTTACGGACAGGTCCTAATGGATATTAAAATATTTTTAAAATTATCGGCATGCCAATCGGAATCCTAACTTTCGAAACGACTACTTAAGGTCGTTTCATTATTACTCCTTATTATTATCATTCTTATTACTAACATTTTATTAGTGCAATTATTATTCCTTAATATTATTATCATTGTTTTATTATTATTATTATTACCACTTTTATTATTATACTAATTCATATTTTTATATTTTTTGCGAGGTACATCGTGGTGAAATTACAAAAGACAACCCTTTCGAAATAGGACAAAATATTTAATATCATTTACTTTACTTAATTTAGTTTTATTAATTTTGTTTGCAATTCTTACTTACTTGTTTGTTTATTTTGCAAGGCACATTTGGACAAAGCTTAGCCACTAGAAGAAGATGGATATTTATTTTATGCTATTATTTTTAAATTGTATATTATACTTTATTATTTAATATTTGCTCTAGAATCCCATTATTTAGTCCGGCCGGTAAACCATATTTGGTAGAGTCTGAGAGGTGCCTAACCCTTCCTCTCGGTTAATTTGAACCCTTACCTCTTGTATGAAGAAAATCTATTGTATTCATCGAGACCAAGTCCACATATGATGAGCCTCTTAGATTTTGCGTTGTTCTCAGCCATCTTAAAATCAGCATCAGTGTACTAAGATATCTCCTTAGGAACAGTTTGCTGATTAGGTGGTTGACCAAAAGTTTTGCTGGGAATAAGAGGTTCATCTTTAGTAATGATCCATAGCTTAAAGTCTTCAGCTTGAATGATACCTTCCATCCTACCTTTCCACCATCCATATTACTGGCCATTGAACTGAGGAGGCCTGTTGACAGATTGTCCTTCGGTTATGATCTGTGGTGCACTCATTGTTCAGATCCTTCTCAAGATGTTAATTTTTATGTGAGTGAACCAGCTCTGATACCACTTGTTGCACTTGGTGCACCTCTGTAAGACACTAGAGGGGGTGAATAGTGTCCTTACCTGATTTTTTTCAAACTCCTAAAACTTGCTCTTAACTTCGAACGCCTAACTCACAAAGAACTAGGTTCCTTACAAGTTTCACCTATCTTTGAACCTTAACAAAATGCGGAAACGTAAAGAACACAGAGATTTTTATGTGAAAAAATCCTTACTCAAGGGATAAAAAACCACGACCCAAACTCTTGGGATTTCAACCTTCCACTAAAGGAAAACAGAGCAAGTTTTAGATTACAACATAATGCAATCAAGGAACTAGACCTCCTAGTACCCAGAACCTTCCAAGCCACACGTTAGCTTGTCAGGTTGATCCTATCATACCAAAAAGTAACCTCTACTGTATGCTTCTTAACAAGCTGATAGATTACAACTCGATAGCTTATAACAAAGAACTAAGACAACAGACTAAACTATGAAACTGCTCCTCCGTCAGGTTCTGCTGCCCAGCCTTCGTTCTTGCACACAATACTTCTCACGATCAGTTTTGTTCTTGATTTGCTCTGTTGAGATTTCTTGAGTGCGTCAAGAATTCCGGCCAAATTAACTTGTATTTATAGAGTTTAGCCTAGCCGATTTCAATCAAGCTTAGAACTCGTTTTACAATTTGGATTCTGTTTCAACTAAGGTTTACCTATATTACCTTATTTGAAACTCAATTTAATTTGCCTAAGTCTTCAATCCTTTACCATATAGGAACCACATACTGTCTCAGCACCGCCTCACGCTTCTTCTTTTCCCGATAGGATTGAAACTTTGACTCCAGCTTGTTGCACTTGGTGCACCTATGTAAGACACTAGAGGGGGGTGAATAGCGTCCTTACCCGATTTTCGAATCCTAAAACTTGCCTTTAAACTTTAACGCCTAACTTACAAAGAACCAGGTTCCTTGCAAGTTTCACCTATCTCTGAAACTAAACAAATTGCGGAAACGTAAAGAACACAGAGATTTTTACATGGAAAAATCCTTGATCAAGGGATAAAAAACCACGACCCAAACTCTTGGGATTTAACTCTTCCACTAAAGAAAAACCCGAGCAAGTTTTAGACAACGACGTAATGTAATCAAGGAACTAGAACCCCCTAGTACCTAGAACCTTCACAGCCACACGTTAGCTGGTAAGGTTACCTCTACTTAACCTCAAAAAGTAATTTCTACTTAATGCTTCTAAACAAGCTGATAGATTACAACTCAATAGCCTATAACAAAGAAACTAAAACAACAGACTTAACTATGAAACCGCTCCTTCGTAAGGTTCTACTACCCAGCCTTTGTTCTTGCACACAAAGCCTCTCACGATCTAATTGTACTTGATATGCTCTGTTGAGATGTCTTTTGTACATTGTGATTCTGGCCGAATTAACTTGTATTTATAGGAACTAGACTTAGCCGGATCCAACTAAGTTTAGGAATCCTTTTCCTCTTTGAAATCAGTTTTAAACAAGGTTACCCATATTACCGTATGTAAAACCTAAGTTAATTTGCCTTAAGTTTCCAGTCCTTTTTCGTCTAGGAACCGCGTCCTTTTCAGCACCGCTTTTTGCTTCTTCTTTTTCCGGTAGGATTGGAACTTTGACTCCAGCTGTTCTCTTCTTTCCTTCTTCAACTCTGACTTGATTATCTTGTTTGAACAGCTGGTCTTCTTACTTCGACTGTGAACCTTTTCGTGGTCCACTTAGCACCAGGTCCTTTTCATCTTCAAAACTCATTTTTCAACAAATTCTCCCTTGTTGATGATGATAAACCATGTTGTCTAACCGAGGGTTTATACTCACAAGAACCTGTAAAAATCAAACACTAACCACGAACCAGGGTAATAACAGTTAGGCAAAAATTAGGTCACAAACATATAATGAACTAACAACTACTACCTTCCCCCTTTTGGCATCATCGAAAAGTTCCACAGTTGTAAGAACCTGCTCAACTTAATTTAAGTCTAGTTGACTCTAGTGCCAAAGGCAGCAAGCCAATCTTTAAATGTCAGGAACCTGTTTCAGACAATAAACACTAGCAAGATAGGATACTTATATCAGCAAAAAGTGCCAACCCGGCATAAACATCCAAACATCATTCAAATTATTACAAACCGAAATGTAACATTGTCTTAAAAATAGGCCATAAAAAAACTAGGAGGGGACTAGGGAAAGGAACTGGTTCAGAATTGGGGAATATCAGGCGAGGCGACGCGACGCGAGTTTCCTTCTCTTTCACGCTCCAGCTCTGCATCCAGCCTTGTGTTTTCAGCATTCATCCAGGCCAGCTCATCATTTTGCCTTGCTGCCCCCTGAACCCCTCAATTCTCCTGTCCATTCTATTGTTCCCCCTTTCATCTACATCCTCCTCCACATGCTCCGGTTCATCAGCAGGTTCACCATCCAACACATAGTCACAAGACTTAAGAATGTTCCTCCCGAATAAGTCATTGTGGTCCGGCTCAGTCCACTTACCAACAGGCACCCCAAAGAAATCAAATACCTTCCATAGAAGAAACCCATAGACCAGCGCATGTTTGCCTAACCCCATGTCAGCTACCCTACCAATGTGCTTGATCATCAATTCAGGTAGATTAATACGAACCTCTCGATCTAGCAGGTCCATATAGGTGATATCCAGAAAGTTGGCCTCACTCCTCCTTTCCGACCTCTGCAGTAGGTTCTTCAGCACAAATTCAAAGAACAACTGGTAGAAGGGTTGCATTGCCTTCTTCTTAACTTGTGTAGCCCTTGCCAGTCTTGGTCTCCCTGCAAATTTCTAGGTCACCTCCAAAGCAGACACACCATCTCCTCTAGCCGGCCACGAGTTCCTCATGTACTCGTTGTAGCCCTGAGAGGGAACACCTAAAATCTCACCCAGTTCCACACTATCAAACTGGATTACCAGCCCCTTGACTATGGTTGTCACAATACCTTCACTCACTGTGTAATTGGAATAAAATTCTCGAACCTCTTGCTCCCTCAGCTGTCTAGCACGATCACTGAATAGGTTCAACCAACCCTGAGCTCTCAACTTAGCACCAAGCTGAGTCATTCCCTCTAGCTCAAGATCAGTAAGAATTTTACCCTTCACCATTGGTAGACCTCTAAAGTAGGCCACTCTCCTTTTCTTGTCTTCCTTGTCATCACCAATCACTTGCTTTGATTTGGAACCTCTCCTGCGAACCTCAAGTTCCTCCACAATCCTCTCCTGCTGCTCTCTCACTGAACCTCGAGTAGCAGGTCTCCTAGCATGACTCACTGTCTTTCTGCTGCTTTCTCCCATACCCTCTGCATCTCCAGAACTTCCAATTTTGGAACTGCCCACAAATTCTCCTCCCTTGACTAACCTTCTTTTCTTCACAGTTTGTTTTTGTTCCTGAACCACAGGCCTCTTTCCCAATCTCCTCTGTTCCTCCACCACCACAACATCAGTCTCGCTGGAGGAACCTTCACTAGCTTGAAGAGTGGGATTGGCCTCAGGCAACACAGCATCTAAAGGCTCAGTAAAACCTACACCTTCTACATTCTCTTCCACATAATCATCAATATCTCTCAGAACTGCATCATCACCTGCCACAAAACCAGAGAACGAATCAGGTTCTTTCTCAGGTTCTTTAGCAGGTTCAGCAGATTTTCCCTCTCCTTTGTCACTAACAGTCTTTTCCACCACAGGAACTGTCTCAGGAACAGGTTCCTCAACAGTGTTCTTAGTTTCTTTTGCAACAGCAACAACAACCTCTGTTTCGTCAACTTTTTCAGAATTTTCTACAACTACCTCCTCATTATCTCCTATTTCATTCACAGCATGTACTTCTAAATCTACAGGCATAGAGGGTACACTAGTATCGACAACTACAGTACCAGTAGGAGAACTAGGGTTTACCTTTTCAGTTTTTTGGACAATTTCTTGAACAGTTTCCATGATCCCTTCCTCCGTACCAGTATCTGGAACACTTTCCCCCTTGCTAGTTGCTTCCTCCGTCAACTTCTTCTGTCTCAGTTTCGCAAACTTTCTCGCCATAGCCACAGAACGACTCCCTGCTAGTTGCTTTGCCTTTTGATTTAGTTTAGACATTTTGATTTTAGGAGAGGAAAGTTGAGAATCCACTTTGGAACCGGTCGACTTTTTCTTTTTCAGAGAATTATTTTAGAGAGAGAAAATATTTTGAGAGAGTTGTAACGTTTCAGCCGATAGAAACAATGTTTCTTGATCAAATGGTGGAATAAAGACAGGTATAGGTATATCGGGAAGGGGAACAGGTTGATGGGATACGAAAAAGCTGCTACCAAATTATGACACATAGGAGCTGACGCCAGCATGGTTCAAAGTATTTGAATTTTAAAAGCTTACACTAATCCGGCGCGAAGTGAGGGTGATAGGTAACAATTAGGCCACGTAAGACAACACTTATATTCAGTAAGTAACATAGAATGTGTACCTGAATGTCTGCGCACCAGTTTCTTCAATCATATCCTCTACTTTCAAAAATTTGCCAGTATCTAAGTCATGAAAACAGGTTCCAAACAGGTTAGCAAGCAAAACAATTAAGTTTTCATTTGTAGAGTCAACTAAGCAAAGTTAAGCTAAGTAAAACATGGAAACTTCACTAGCCAATCATTTGGAGAACCAAGTGCTGCTTCGTTCACTGTATCTTGGTCATCCCTAGCTCAAGCCTGTTCTTTTAAAATTATACCCTGTTTAATGCCTTAGTGAAGATATCAGCAATTTGTTCTTCAGTCCTGCAAAAGTTCATTGTAATTAGGCCTTTCTCAACATTGTCCCTTAAAAAGTGATGCCTAATATCAATGTGCTTTGTTCTCTTGTGCTAGACCGGGTTCTTGGCAATATTGACTGCACTGGTATTGTCACAAAAGATTGGAACTGGTCCACACTTGATTCCAAAGTCCTCCAGCTGCTGCTTGATCCATAATAACTGTGAACAACATAAAGCAGCTGCTACATATTCAGCTTCAGCTGTGGATAATGCCACTGAATTTTGCTTCCTTGTAGCCCATGAAACTAAACAAGGACCTAGAAAGTGTGCCATCACAGATGTACTTTTCCTATCAACCAAGTGACCAGCATAGTCAGCATCAGCATACCCAATTAGATCAAAACTTCCACCTTTTGGGTACCATCAACCAAGATCTTGAGTTCCTTTCAAATATCTCAAGATTCTCTTGACTGCAGTTAAGTGTGACTCCTTTGGTTTTGACTGGAACCTTGCACACAACCCCACACTATAAAAAATAACTGGACGACTTGCAGTTAAATACAGCAAAGAACCAATCATTCCTCTATACTTAGTTTCATCAATTGAAGCACCAGCTTCATCCAGATCTATCTTCATTCCAGGAGCAATGGGTGTGTTCATATCCTTAGCAGACTTCATATCATACTTCCTTAACAGCTCTTTGATGTACTTCTGCTGGTGGATCATTGTGCCTTCCTGAGATTGCTTGATTTGTAAACCTAAAAAGAAATTTAGCTCACTCATCATACTCATCTCAAATTCACTTTCCATCAGGTCGGCAAACTCCTTACAAAGGTTCTCATTTGTAGCATCAAAGATGATATTTTCTACATACACTTGAACAATCAGCAGGTCCTTGGCTTTCTTCCTTAAGAACAAGGTATTGTCTATTTTACCTCTTGTAAACCCATTCTTCAATAAGAACCCAAACAATCTTTCACACCAAGCCCTAGGAGCATGTTTCAACCCATACAATGCTTTGTCAAGTCTGTAGACATGATCAGAAAACTCTGTACTCTCGAAGCCAGGTGCGTGGTTGAACCACATACACCTCTTCATTCAAATAACCATTAAGGAATGCACTCTTCACGTCCATCTGGTACAGCTTAAACTTCACGTAAGCTGCAAAAGCAATAAGCATCCTAATGGCCTCCATTCTGGCAACAGGTGCAAAGATTTCATCATAATCGATTCCTTCTTCTTGACTATAACCATGAACCACCAGTCTTACCTTGTTCCTTGTTACCATGCCATGTTCATCCAGTTTGTTTCTAAGGACCCATTTAGTACCAATGATGGACATGTCCGCTGGTCAAGGGACCAGCTGTTATACCTTACTTCGTTCAAACTAATGAAGTTCCTATTGCATAGCAATCACCCAGTCTGGATCCTCAAGTGCTTCACGTACATTCTTTGGTTCTATTAAGGACAGAAACGCAAAGAATGCACAGAAGTTCTTCAAAGCTCTTCTAGTAACAACTCCAGTGTTTAGATCAGACATGAGGTTCTCCAGTGGATGAGAACTTTGATATCTCCTGTTGAACCCTCCCAAAATACATATAAATATGCATCGGGATTTAATTTCAACAAATTGGGATTCCAAAGGGCTTTCTTTGGAGTCGCCACCTAATTTAAGGATTATTAGGAACTAATTGTTAATTAATGGGTGCATTTCTTCATTATTTTAAAAGAAAAATAAATTTTCAGAGATTCTTATGTAAGTGATTCTTTTAAATTCGAAAGAAGGTCTTTTTGTTAAAAGAACACTTTCGAAAATCCACTAAAAGCGGTTAATCCGGCGGTTTTCACGAATTTGGATAAAATAAATAACTTAGAGATTTTAAGAAAAATATAGGATAAATAAATAAAGAAGTAAATGATAAGTAAATAAATAAATAAGTAAATAGATAATAAATAAATAAATAAATAAATAACTGAATATTCAATAAAATAAGTAAATTGATAAATGAATAATTTAAATATAAATAATGATAAAAGGTACAATTTTAATTGAATTTTGATTTGCACTCATTAATTGACAAATGTTTCTTAACATTCACATATTACTTGGCGATTTGCAAAGAAAAGATACAAGGCATTCATAAGGCAATTTAAATAATTTATAATAATTATTCACAATTCAAATACCATTTCTATCCTATAGGGCTCCTAGTCCGGTCTACGGGGATTCTATACATGGATTCTAAAGGAGCGGGGAAGATAGAGTAAGAAAAAGAAGAACCCGAAAATGAAACTCAATATTTTGAGCCTTGGTAGCAACGCGTTTAGAGCAAGTTGACCCGAGCGGCTCAAGTGCCAATTAGTCGACCCCGATGGAGTTTTAGCCAACTCGTCCCAATTTGGTATTATGCAAAAGAAAAAGGGAGATAAAGATTAGCACAATGCATATCCTTTCTTATGAAAACAAACTGTAAATTGAAGGGAAAAAAATGACAGTTACATAAACGCCAAACTTATTCAAAATACAAAATCTGGTACATTCTAACAGTTAAGCAAACATAGCTATGGAAAGTGTCACTACTAATTCTTTATCCAAGTAAACTTTACAAAAATATTCTAAAAAAAGGAACACCATTTCTTAAGAACGCAAACAGACTATGACAAAGCAGAAAGCATATTTTACAACTAAAGAAATACGAAGACAAACATAGCTAAAATGATTGAGAAATAACAGGGTCAAACTAATGAATACAGTAAAGGATTAAAATTCTTCAAGTTCCATGTTGTATATCATTATTAAGTAGCAACCAATAATAGAATTCACGGCAGGGAAAAGGAATATTTTAGCTTCCATAATGAGCTTATAACAGAAGCTAACTTAGAAGCAAATCGCAGCGAAGGAGGGGCTGATACTACCAAGACCTGAACTAAGCAACTCAACCAGGCAATAACAACCTACCCCAAGAACACACATACAGCACACATGCACACTAATCATTCACACAAACATCTGCAACACACACTAGCTGTTGCAAGCTCTCATCACCTCTTACCATCACTTCCAGACTTGCCTCACTATCTGACTAAGTTAGATTTCAAACAAAAGTATCAAGCTTTCCAATGTAGCTAAGGGATCAAAATAGGTTCAGAGACATAATACTCCAATGCATAACAAACACTCCTAATCATTGGCAATAGGCACACGGGAAAGTAAAGATCATAGTTTTAATTTTAACATTCCTCAATCACCCTATAGCCAAGACATACACTCTATCCAGATTTTCATAGAACAAGCAGAGCTCATAGAAAATAGATCAATTCAAAGTAAAACAAAGATGAAATTTTTCACAGAACAAAACTTTATGAATTCACAAAATCTACCCACCAACTATTATATTCCCTGCAGGTAAAAGACCAACAGCCTGCACCCTCAGAAACTAACATACTACCTACACCGACTGCAAAAACTAGACAAACTCCAAACAAACTGGCAGACCCCTAAACTACCCTGCAGCCCTATAACAGCTCCTGAGATCTCCAAAAAAAAAAAAAAAAAACTAAACTACCCACCCTGAGCTCCTTCTAACACCTGACTCTTCCCCAGGACCTGCAGCAACAACAACAGCTTACTTTCTAGCCTAAAATAGCTACCAGACGAATACTGCAAGCACCAGAAAAGACCCTCACACATAACCTCAAACCAACCCTTACTACCACCACTTCACCTGAAACAACATCTGAGCTACTTATACATACTGCAGCTATCAGAGAACATCCAAGACCCTATCCAAGCACCTACAAACCAACCTGAACACCTCTAACTAATCTGCAAACACCCGAAAGCCTTCTCCAACTACAAACACCAGAAACCATAACAAACGCCTGAACTAATTACACATAACCCTTTGACACCCCCTTTATATCCATGGAAAAATACATACAGGAGCAGCAGCTCCTCCAAAACTCCAAGCACAGCACCTACAAGCCAACCTACCTGAACTCCTTCCTACAACCAATAAACATCCTCATACCAACTATAGACCCTGCAGCAACTAGAAACTAACCCTTGCAACTTTGCCATCACTTTACAAACTTAAAACTAGAACAGCCTCCCTCAAGACTTAATGCATCCTAACACCACCAAACAACCAGAACCCCCATACCCCTGCTGCTACCTCTTACATCATCCTGGAAACAACCTGACAAAACAGACCCCTCACAGCAACCAAACTACCCGGAAACATCCCCTTAACATACACCATCAATACAGAGAAGCAAACAGCACCATCACGCACTCTCTTTTCTCCTCACAGCTTAGTAGACCCCTTTACATCCCTGAAACACCTCTTGAACAGCCAAGAAACCAACACAGGACAACTAATTCATTTTTAGGGCCAAATAAGCCTACACAGCCACGCTTTTAATTTCATATAAATACATAAGAACACAAAGGTTGAAACTTTATCACAATCACTGAATAACAACACTATTTACATCGACGAATATCATCATTTTGATTCCAGACCTTCAAACATAAGCAAGAGAATAGAACGCTCCCATCCTTAAGTAAACTAAACTAAATTCACACAGAAATCATGTCAAGAAGTTAATATATCATTATTGAAAAATATAAAGGGAGAGAGTATTACATGTTGCGGAGCAGTGAGCTAAAGCGAGGGATCCGAAGAAAAAGCAACTTGAACAAGAGCGATGGCTCGAACAAAGTCGACGACGACTTGAAAGGCGAAGCGACAATACCAGACTTTTCAAGAATCCGTAAACAAAGACTTTAATATTAAACTAAAAAATCATTTATGATTAGAAATCCCATAAATGTGCTAGGTTTTTCTTTTTTTCTTTTGCTAGCTGCTGCTGCTGCCCTATGAACTTCTATATGCTACTGCCTCTGTTTTCAATTTCAAACCCCCTAAAAAATGAAAGAAAGGATGAATATATACCTCAATAGGCTAGGGTTTTCGGACTCCTTTGAAATTTCGAATCCACCCTTGCTCCTTTTCTTTTCCCTTTTGAAACCAGGGTTAAAATGGTAGAATCCTCCGGATCGTACTGGTTTAACTCTGATTTCAAAGGGAAATATAGACGTTATGATATCTCACGGCTGGGATTCGATCAAACTTTTGAAACAACGGATAGGATTAAAGGGGTTTTGTACTGGTGAGAGAGGGGGGGACCAATTCGTACAATGTTTAGTGGATTGTGGAGATTTGAGGGATCGATTGGAGGGAAAAGACGCGGGTTGAGAGGAATTCGGGTAATGGATAAACGGGTTAAGGGATTTTTGGGGTTAGGTTAAGCTGAAATGAAGAAAGAGGTGCGTATAGTGTGTGTATGTATATGTTTACAAAAATAGGCTGATGGGGTGTATGGAAAGCAGTTTTATCCCTTTTCTAAAGGTTAAATCAACGTAAAAATTTCGCCCAGCAGCCACTTTTAACACTGGTATTTGGTTTGAGGCCACTATTTTCTTTGGTCTTACACTAGAGGCCACTTTTGGGCCTTTACTAAATAAATATTGACTTAAGTTCTGATAATTGACTGAAGTTCAGTCCATACGGCCCCTGGACTGAAGTTCCATCTTTAAGGACTGAACTTCAGTCCATATGGCCATGGACTGATATGGCCATGGACTGAAGTTTAATCCTTAAAGATGGAACTTCAGTCCATGGCCACACCATGGACTGAAGTTCAGTCCATGGCCATATGGACTGAAGTTCCATCTTAAGGACTGGACTGAACTTCAGTCCATATGGCCCTGGATTGAAGTTCAATCTTTAAGGACTGAACTTCAATCCGACCTCTGGACTGAAGTTCTATCTCTTTAAGCAAAAGTGGCCATAAACTAAATATTTTGGTATTAGTGGCCTGTACCCAAAGACCAGTGGCAAAAGTGGCCTTTCGTGCACTTTCCCCTAAATCAACTAATAAAGGGATTGCACAGGTAAGCCTGACTTTAGGCTTAGGACGGTTTTAGCCATGCTTAAGATTAATTAGAAATTGAAGGGGGTTGCCCGAGTAGGATAGAAATTAGGCTACGCTTTGCAAAATTTGGCCTTTTCCTCAGAAACTAATCAATTACATTTAATTTTCAAAATTGTCCATTAATTAGATAATTAGACATTTAATTAAAATTTTCGGGACAAAATTGGGTGTAAACATCTCCAAGGTTTAGGCTGAATCTGCTGAGTGTCGTTTCCAGGAGGGTCTGAGCCATCTATGTCTTCTTCATCTTGCTCTTCAGTTCCCCCTGTCTGGTTGTCTTTTAGTTCCCCCTGAGTTTGATCCTTATCATCTTGATTACTTTTAACTCTATTAATTCTCAGGGTCTTCAGCAGGTTCATCTCTTGCAAGACCGATCTCCTGATCATCATCTTCTTGTCTGTTTGTAACACTTTCAGATTCATCAAATACCACATGCACACTTTCTTCTATAGTCAAGGTCCTCTTGTTGAACACTTTATATGCTTTACTTTGTGAAGAATATCCCAAGAAGTTGGCTTCATCACTTCTAGCATCAAACTTCCCTAGAGGTTCTTTCCCGTTGTTATGCACGAAACACTTGCACCCAAAAGCTCTGAGATGTGCAATGTTAGGTTTTCTGCCTCTAATCAGCTCACAGGGAGTTTTCTCTAACAAAGGACGGATAGAACAGCGATTCAGCAAATAGCAAGCGGTGTTGACAGGTTCAGCCCAAAAATTCTTTGACAGGCCGCTTGACAGCAACATTGTTCTAGCCATGTCCTCCAAGGACCTGTTCTTTCTTTCAACTACATCGTTCTGCTGAGGGGTCCTTGGGACAGAGAAGTTGTGGTCCACACCATGTTTGTTATAATATTTAGCAAACTTAGCATTCTTAAATTTTGTACCATGGTCGGACCTTATACTCACTAGTTGAAGCCCCAGTTTCTTCTGATTGACTCTGACCTAGTCCTCGAACATATCATATGCTTCATCTTTAGACCTGAGGAACAAGGTCCATGTGTATCTGGAGTAGTCATCAACTATTACCATTACGAACCTCTTACCTCCTCTGCTCCTTACCCTCATTGGTCCACACAAGTCCATGTGAACCAGCTCAAGTGGTTTAGATGTACTAACCACTTTCTTTGACTTGAATGAAGATCTTACATGTTTCCCCCTCAGACAAGCATCACAAATCTTGATGTCATTGAACCTCTTGCTTGGCATTCCCCGAACCAGGTCCTTTGACACCAACTTATTCAATTGAGTCAGGCTTGCATGTCCTAGTCTGTTGTGCCACAACTGACTATCATTCTCCAGCACATTCAGACAAGTCAAATTATTCTCAGGAAGAGAACCTAATGTAGCCTTGTACACATTATTGGCTCGTTTCCCTTCCTTTATCACTTCACCAGTCTGCAGGTTCTTTACAGTGCAACCTACAGATGTGAAACTCACTGAATTTCCTCTATCACATAGTTGAGAGATACTTAGAAGATTGTGCCTCAATCCATCCACACAGAGTACATTGTCAATAGCATGATTGAGGAATCTCCCAACTTTTCCAATACCAATAATTTCACCACTCTTGCCTCCTCCAAACGCCACACTACCCCCTTGAAACGCTGTGAGTGAGAGAAAGTTTCTTCTATCTCCTGTCATGTGCCTGGAACACCCATTATCAAGAATCCAGCTTGGGTTGTTCCATCTCACTCCAGCCTGCAAAAGAAAATCAAGGGTTAGTAACAGGAACCCAGACAAGCTTGGGTCCCTTTTTGTTATCGAATGGATGAATTAAATCTTTTCTAGCCCAATAAGGTAAAACTGCTTTTTTATTCTTTTTCACTGCTCCTTTTGCAACACTGCATTCATTCTTGATATGTCCAGTCTTACCACACAAGAAGCAGAGTTTGTTGCAAGGAAGTCCTACATATTTGCTATTAGGGTTCCAAGCAGGTAAAGGTTTCCTATGTCCTAATCCAGTTTTACCTCTATTATGATTTTCATGCAACCAATTCAAAGCTTCAGAAGACTTGTTCCATTTAGTGAGTCTGGAGAGCTCAGAGTTAGCTTTTTCAACCTTTTCCTGGAGAGCCCGGTTCTTCTCAGTTTTCTGAAGTAGAACCTGGTTTTTCTTTTTAAGCTCAGCTTCAAGGTTGATTTGAGCCTCACTAACTCCTTGTTTACCAGACCCTTCTTTCAATTTTTGATTTTCAAGTTCAAGTGCAGAAACTAGCTTCTTCTCACAAAACACCTGTTCCTTTAAATGAAGACTTTCTAATTCAAGGTCTGAGACTTTCTGTTTTAGTTCAAAAACTTGAGTTTCACTAGCAGTTAATTCCTTTTTAAGATCAGATTTAGTTTTTTCCAAGTTTTTATTTCTCATTGAAAAATCAGACACAACTGACATTAGTTGGTCCTTCTCAGAAAGTGCTTGTTCCTTCTCAGACCTCAAATTTTCAATCTCTTCAATTAAAGTCAGGGCAAGCAAATTCAGTTCCATAGGAGAACAATTATGAAGTCTAGGTTTTAGTTCATCGAGACTTATCTCAGGTGTATCATCAATCGAAGATTCATTATCCGCCATCAGTGCCAATGGAGAATCATCTTCTGGTTCTTCATCTTCTTCATCACTTTCACTTTCAGAAGGTCCCCATGTTGGGCAATGTTTAATAACATGGTCTCTTTGGCCACACCTGAAGCTTTCTGAGTGATTCAGATTCTTTACAGTTCTATTCTTGACAGGAATGACCTCGATTGAACTCTCTCTGACTTTGTAGTTTCTTCATTGTATAACCTGTCTAGCGTATCCCAGATTTCCTTTGTAGTTGAGCACTTGGGAATACGTGAACATACATTAAGCCCTAGTCCACACTGAAGAATCTTCATGGCTTCAGCATTCATCTGAAGTAGTCTGAAGTCTTTTTCATTAAGTTCTTCTACAGGCTTTTGAACTTTGTTCCCTGATGTATCAATCTTTATGGGAATCAAGGGACCATTCTGTGTAATCCTCCATAGCTGATAATTTTCTGCCTGTAGAAAGGTTTCCATCCTAAACTTCCAGAATTTGTAGTGTTGACCGTTGAACAGTGGAGGCTTGCTGATAGAGTGTCCTTCGAGCATGAATGGTGGTGCACTCATTGTTCAGATCCTTCTCAAGATGTTAATCTTCCTTCGAGAGAACTTGCTCTGATACCACTTGTTGCACTTGGTGCACCTACGTAAGACACTAGAGGGGGGTGAATAGTGTCCTTACCCGATTTTCGAATCCTAAAACTTGCCTTTAAACTTTAACGCCTAACTTACAAAGAACCAGGTTCCTTGCAAGTTTCACCTATCTCTGAAACTAAACAAATTGCGGAAACGTAAAGAACACAGAGATTTTTACATTGAAAAATTCTTGCTCAAGGGATAAAAAACCACGACCCAAACTCTTGGGATTTAACTCTTCCACTAAAGGAAAACCCGAGCAAGTTTTAGACTACAACGTAATGTAATCAAGGAACTAGAACCCCCTAGTACCTAGAACCTTCACAGCCACACGTTAGCTGGTAAGGTTACCTCTACTTAACCTCAAAAATTAATCTCTACTTAATGCTTCTAAACAAGTTGATAGATTACAATTCAATAGCCTATAACAAAGAAACTAAAACAACAGACTTAACTATGAAACCGCTCCTTCGTAAGGTTCTACTGCTCAGCCTTTGTTCTTGCACACAAAGCCTCTCACGATCTAATTGTACTTGATATGCTCTGTTGAGATGTCTTTTGTACATTGTGATTCTGGCCGAATTAACTTGTATTTATAGGAACTAGACTTAGCCGGATCCAACTAAGTTTAGGAATCCTTTTCCTCTTTGAAATCAGTTTTAAACAAGGTTACCCATATTACCGTATTTAAAACCTAAGTTAATTTGCCTTAAGTTTCCAGTCCTTTTTCGTCTAGGAACCGCGTCCTTTTCAGCACCGCTTTTTGCTTCTTCTTTTTCCGGTAGGATTGGAACTTTGACTCCAGCTGTTCTCTTCTTTCCTTCTTCAACTCTGACTTGATTATCTCGTTTGAACAGCTGGTCTTCTTACTTCGACTGTGAACCTTTTCGTGGTCCACTTAGCACCAGGTCCTTTTATCATCTTCAAAACTCATTTTTCAACACAGCTGTTCTTGTTTTCCTTCTTCAACTCTAACTCGAATAACCAATCGAACAACTCAGTCTTCTTACTTAACTGTGAACTTTTTCGTAGTCCACTCAGCACCAGGTCCTTTGTCATCTTCAAAACTATCCTTCAATAGAAGTGAAGATTTGAAAGGCGAGGAGTTGCATTTTATGACTAATGGGTTGCACAAAAAGCTAGAGAGAAAGCTGATTTCTCCTTCAGATACCTACAATTTCATCATTCAGTTTTTTAACTGTATCAACCACACCTTATTCTTTCTATTTTCAACAGTTAGATTTGATGATATTTTTTCCGTACCGCTAACTGAGAATATCTCTACGGTAAAGCTCATCTCTCTCTCTCTCTCTCTTTTTGTGCATTTGTTGGTTTTCTTTCATTATATTCCTTTGATAATGGTTGTGACTTGTGAGTTGTTTCTGTAGTTTAGAATCTATGTGGTTGAGAATGTTTTCCTCTATTAAAAAATGCCTTAGCTGTGATAATGGGTTCTACTTCTTCTTAAAATGAAAAAGAAACTACATATTATAAGAGTGGAGCTGTGGAAGTATGGTAATAAGATGAATAATAATCGTAAGCCACTCTAATCAGAAGAATTTGAAATGGAATTTGTTTATCTTAAAGGAACACAACATGATAACTGTAAAGACATTCTAAAGGATTACAAGGAAAATTTATTTGGATAGCTACTTGGAAAAGATAGAAACCTTTGTTTTCTTTTCCCTTTTTTTTCTTTCCATTTCAACAGTTAATCTGTGCATATGGTAGTTTTCAATACAATAACAATAACTATGCCTCAGTCCAAATAAGTTGGGGTGGGCTATCTGATTCATCACTAATCCTGATTCTCCATTTAAATTCATCTCAATATACAAAATCAAAACATAAGTAAAAAGTACTACTAATTGAATTCCTCTATATTTTTCTACTAGCATTCAAATCTATGACAAGACTAAAAAATGCTAGGAAGCACAGGACCTAAAATAAGCGTACTACCTGGCTAAAAGACATTCCCAACTAATTGGTATCACCTATATAGATCTTTTTCTTCTATTGTGTGCTAGCTTTCGTTAAGTTTGCATGTATTCCACGAGGCAGATGATAAGTTCCTTGTGCAGTATGAGGAGTTAGTTCTTGAAGATACATATTAATGATCGCGAGGTAGCACTATCGCTTCAAGTGCACAGAATTAGTGCTACTTATCAAAAGGATTTCGTTGAAAGACTTCAACTCATTTAACTTCAGGATTTAAATGACAATGGAGGATAAAGGTTTGGTGTAAGCAAAGAGAAAAACCACGTTCTATACATTAAAGTCAATAAGCTAGGATGGCTTAACTGCGGCGTATTCTTGGATCTGAGGAATTACTAAAAAAAATTAAGAACTATGGGAAGTAATTTACCAATATTCATTCTTGTTGCATTTCAGCTGACATGAACCAATGATTGCTAACTTTCATGTCTCTGTGATGCATTTGAACCAAGTAATTTTGATTTTCTGTTAATGGACAGACGTGGATGCTTTGTCACAGTTTCTTTCATCCAGTTTTCCTGCATCTATCCCATTTGCTTCTAAATCTTCCTTCTACATAAAGAGCTCTTCAAGTGAAAGAAAAGGTCTGATTGCTGCTGATCATCATCAGAATGTTGTTAAGAATTCCTCTGAATCTGACAAAATGGTTGCGGATGAATGTTCTGTCATCAAAGAAGTATGAGCTCTTCAAGTGCAAGAAAAGATATGGTTGTTTAGAAAGTATTGAGAGGAAAGAGGCAGAAACACGGATTATCTAGTTATTGTAACTTTATTTTTGTAACCTTATTGAAGATATTAAGATTTGAATTTGATGTTTTATTGCCAATGATTTCTAAGAGAGGCACTGTGGAGAAAACTTTTGATGCTAGAATGTAACAAGATAACCAATGAGGGCTTAATAACCACCAAGGAGTGATTGATAGATAGATGAGATCCCTTTATTCTTAACTAGATGTTTCGAGTTTAGATCTATGAGTGGGGATTCTTCGGACAAAAACTGCTTCCACAGTTAATGATGTCACTCTTGCTTAGATTTAAACATAAAATAGGGGTAGGCAGATTAGACATATTGTAGCTATGAATTATCAGTATTTCACATTTTTCAAAAATCCACACTAATGACAAAATCTAGTGGGGAAATAGGGGAAAATGGGTCATGAAACGACCTCGATCAGTCGTTTCAGTAGATAGGACTCTGATTGGCGTGCCAATAATTTTAAAATATCTGTAAAATTTGAGCTAAATCAGACCTCGTTTGGTAGGCATCGGAAGAAGATTTCAGTTTTTATTATCGATAAATATTAAAAAGAGATTTTCGAGCTCGGTTTTGGCGAATGAGCTCCGATTTGAAATCCAAAAGCGCCGTTAGGTTCTTATGATTATTTGTGACCTTTGTGAACTTTCGAAAGTGAATTTTGATGTTGTTCGGCTAGTTTCCGCTAAAATGCCGAAAGTTAAATAATTTGACTTTTTTTCATTTAAATTCACATCTTGAGTTTCGGGAGTCCGATTTGAGATCCACCTTCGCGAGTATGTTACATATATTTTGTATAACTTGTATACAAAAATTGGAATTATTTCGAATATCGTAGGGTACCGTTTTAATTTTAGTCGGGAAAAGGAGATTAAAAAAATGAAAAACAGAAAAAGACAAAAAATGAAAGAAACAAAGTCGGTGGTCCTTAGCTGAAGCTAAGGATGAACTTGCATATATTACCTATAGAAACAGAAACATAACCCATTTCTCGAAACATAGAAAATTATCAGGAAAAAAAATGCCAGAAAATAAAAAAAGAGCCGGGAAAATAGTAGAATTTTTACCCCAAAACATTCAGGTAATGATCTTAATGCATTATTTGAGTTTATTACGTGTGTTTGAATATATTTTAACGGTAAAAATTGGGATATTAGACATCGTTTTAATAAGTTCAATTAATAGTTTAAAGGGTCAAATGGACCCCGATAATGAAATTAATTATATATTCGTACTCAGTGAGTTATGGGAAACATATAAATGTAATTTATTTGGGGTTTGGTTATGTGACCTTAAACCCTGTACATAGGCCTGGCCTGCGTATTGCATATGCGAATAGGGCATCAGGTTCCTAACCGGATTGCCCTAAGATGTGGGGAATGAAGCCTTTATCCTAATTTGATATATTTTTCTGCTTATTGAATAGAGTGGGATCGTTGGGCAAGGAAACCAAAGGATAAAGCGGTTGTTGATTAGCCATACTAACTTTTGGAAGAGGTAAGTGTTTATATCCATTTTTTTGGAGGCACCTGGCCTCGTGGATTTTCTACCACGTGTTCCTTACGTGTGTAGCTGCCGATAGGCGTACTCATTACGCCTTAGCTTTGAATTTACATTGTATATTATATGTTATGCCCTGTTGTTGGTATTGCATTGAGCATATAAGCATTGCACTCTGGTTTTGAACATTGCATATACTTCCCGGTAATCGATGAGAGTCCCGAGCCGGTGAAGGTTCATCATTGCATATATTTCCCGGTTGGCGATGAGAGTCCCGCACCAGTGAAGGGTCATCATTGCATATACTTCCCGGTAATCGATGAGAGTCCCGAGCCGGTGAAGGGTCATTATTGCATATACTTCCCGGTTGACGATGAGAGTCCCGCACCGGTGAAGGGTCATTATTACATATACTTTCCGGTAATCGATGAGAGTCCCGAGCCGGTGAAGGGTCATTATTGCATATACTTTCCGGTTGGCGATGAGAGTCCCGCACCGGTGAAGGATCATTATTGCATATACTTCCCGGTAATCGATGAGAGTCCCGAGCCGGTGAAGGGTAATTATTGCATATATCTCCTGGTAGACGATGAGAGTCCCGCGCCGGAGATAGGTATCAGGCATATGTGATTGCATTGCATCGTACCGCATTCATCCCATCTCATTGCACCGCATACTGACTATTGTGTGTATTGTGTTGTGTTTTATGTATGCGGTATGTATACTATGTTGTGGACATATCTCAGTTTGTCTATATATTTCTAGCTCGTATGCTGGGTTGCGGGGATCGGGCTGCACGCCGCAACGTTATAAATATATGGATCGGGTTGCACGCCGCAACAGGATGAATATATGGATCGGGTTGCACGCCGCAACAGGATGTGTTTCTGATTGTTGATGTGTTCGGGATACCTATATGTTTTGGTTATCTTACGTTCCTGGTTGTTGATGAGTTTGTCATCCCATACGTGTTTCTAGTTATTATCTGGCTCTGCCTTTTTATAATTTAAATAAGAGGAATTTAGTTTATCTGTTTCTTCTCCCTGGCTAGCTATCCTATTTTTGAGGTGGCTAGTCTGCCCCACTTATTGAGTCCTTTTGACTCACCCTTATTTATTATTTGTTTCTTGTCTATCTATTTCATTTCGGCAGGTTCGCTCCAGGATTGAGTTCGCCACGTTGTGAAGGAGCGAAGACGACTTCAGCTGTCAGGGTGAGCCAACTTTTGTTCTGGATGGCCACCAGTTTATTGGTTATCATTTCAGTTGCATTTTGCTCCCTTCAGGAGGTATCTGTCTTCTTTTGTACTCTTAGATGTCTAGTCTGGATAACCCTAAACCAAGTATGTTGGGTAGTCAGCTGTAATTTTTTTTGTACAGCTTAGAGGTATTAGTATGTCTGTATCTTTTTTTAAGCCTTGTTCTTATTTATGAATTGTTATATTTATTTTTCTAATTTAATTGGTAAGGGTTCGCCCGACGGGTCTAGGGGAGGATGTCGGGTGCCTGCACGGCCTAACTGGATTCCGGGTCGTGTCAGGTCAAGAGGAAAATTGCTATATAACTTATCAGGATTTTATATGTAGTCGGTCAATATCGTAAGACCCCTTTGATTCTTTTCCGAGTATTTTCATAGTTTTTTCTCTTCCTATTTGACATAAAGCAAATGACGGAAGTATAAAGAAGTAACTAGAACAGCTTCTTGAATTTTAAGATCGGATTGCTATTATCAGCTCTCCATACCTATGTTTCACTTGGAACATGATGTAACCATAAAACATCAATGGAAGCTAATTGTTAGAGAATATATAGAAGTTTTTACTTGTAAATTTCTATAGACTTTGTGACGATCGAGCAGTCGTTCTTAGACCAACATCAATCTGTGTCGTTAATCTTAAGGGCATCTTTAAAGCAACTTGTTAATCACAATTCTATGATACTTATTACTAGCTATAAAATGGCTGACATGAGGTACCTAATATAAGATGTCGGCATAATGTCAAGATTTTTTCACTTTTATGAAAAAGTTACAGTTTTGTCTCTTTAAAAAGGCAGAACGCTCAAATAGACACTCGTACTTGTCCACTTTAACCATAATGACTCTTGTACTTCAGGAAGTGTCAAACTGCCCCTCCTACTCGTTCCAAACATAACATTTAAACCCTCCCGTCTTAGCGTGTAGCACAAACGCTACCACGTGGCGTCCACGTCAGTTTTGTGGCCCATAGAACATTACACGTAATTTTTTTACACGGTAAAAACAAGAAGGCAACCTAAACGACAAAGGGTAAACCAAAAGGGCAAGAAAATTCACCCGTCTGTTAACCTAATCCAAATCAAACTTACCACAAATCCAAACAAAATTTACCCGTTTGATTAACAGAAAAAAAATGATAATCGTTTGATTAAGAACATTTAACCTGTTTGATTAACAACATTTGAAGGTTTCCCAACATTTGAGGTAAGGTTTAAACCCGTTTTATTTTGATCTTTACGTATTGATTTGTTATCTGCGATTTGTAATAAAAATTAGGGATTTGCATGATGACTTAGTTATATTATGTTTTTGAATTAGGGATTTTGATCGATTATCGCATTTTTATTGAAATTAGGGTTTTTAAATCGATGCTAAATTAGGGGTTTTTAAAGAATCTTGAAATATTTGGGGTGAATAAATTAGGGCTTTGTGTAGGACCCTTTAAAATTGTTTATTCTTGTACAAACTTATGACTTTAAACATCCTATAAATTCCTCTTCAATCGTTAACAGGCTGTATAACTTTAAACATCCTTTACCTATTTAGATTAGGAATGTAGGAATGTTGAAGTAATTAGGACTGTTATTAGGATTTAATTAGAAGTAGTTAGGACTTATTTGGAATGATGGGGACTGTTATTAGGATTTAAGTAATTAGGACTGTTAAATAATTTATTGTTTAACTAATTAGGTTGTTAATTAATTAGGACTTTATATATCTGTTATTTTAACTATTAGTCAGAAACTAAATAGGACTGAAGAAGGATTAGTTTTTAAACTAAGTAGGGCTTTAATAAATTAAGAATATTAGTAATTAGGACTGTTTAATGATCTGTTCTTTAACTAATTAGGCTTTTAATTAATTAGGACTTTATCTATATGTTTTTTCTTAACTGCTTCTTTGACTAATATATTAACTAATTAGGCAGTATGATTAACTAAATTTAATTTCCTTCTTGGACAGGAAAATAGATTCTAGATTCATAAAATTGCAGTTTCTTCACCAGGGTAAATTTGTGGCTGACCCACAGTCAAGGTATGCCAATGCTATACCCCATGGTACATCAACTAGGTTAGATGTAGATGAGTTGTACTACATGATGTTTCTTGATGTGGCTAAGTTATTAGGGTACTCTAATGTATACAAATTTGCTCTTAGGATTAATAATTGTGGTAATTATCATTTGATTGCTAATGATGATGATGTGATTAATTTTGGGACTTATTTGAATGATGGGGACTTTGTAGAGGTGTGTTTAGTACATGGGGATGATATTCCCATTGAGGGCAGTGAGGTCTTTTCACCTTCTAGGGCAACAGAAGACTTAAATATTCCACTTAATAAAAAAGTAAAGGGGAAGGGGGCTGCTGTATCTAAAGAAAAGGGGAAGGGGGCTGCTTCTAAAGAAAAGGGGAAGGGGGCTGCTGAAAACACTGAAATATCTGAGTCTGAAGGTGAGTTCTATGACGTCTCTTCTTACCACCTTCAGACATCAGATTCATCTTCTTTTGACAGTGATTTTGATAGTGAAGACAGTGATGATTCCTTGTATGATATTGATGAGGATGCTGCTGATGGTAGTGATATAGATGCTGAGGTTGTAGAGGTTAGGCAGTTAAAGATTAATGATAAGAAAGAGAAGCTTAAGGCTCAAAAGCTTAACATTGATGCCTTACCAGTAGGACCTGTAGGGGTTGATGCTGGTTTTGAGGATATGTATAAAAACAAACAGGGAAAGTATGAAGGAAAATTAGGTGGGGATGAGCAATATTTAGACTCATCAGATCCTGGTAGTGAGGACAGTGAGGGGGAAATGGTAGGATCTGATGAGGAGGGGCAGTTGGCACCTAGGAAGTGTAGCAGCAACAAGGTTTTTTATGACCCTAGTGCTAAAAAAATATTTTTCCAGCTTGGCATGATATTCCATAGTGCAGTTCAGTTCAGGGAGGCCTTACATGACTACTCAATTCAGAAAAGGGTGCAGCTTAGGTTGAAGCCTAATGAGAAGGGGAGGGTTAGGGGAACATGTACAAAGAAAGGGTGTCCATGGCATATATTGGGCAGCATACAAGGTAGTACAGGAAATTTTATTGTTAAGACTTACTACCCTGCCCATAAATGCTACCCAAGACTTAGAAATAAGTCTTGTAATGCTGCCTGGATTGCTAAGAAATACAAAGATACAATAATTAGGACACCTCAGTTGAAACTACTGCAAATTCAGAACCTAGTTAGGAAAGACTATGGGCTGTATGTCAATAAAACTGCTTGTAGAAGGGCAAAAATACAGATCTTGACAGAAAACATGGGTGATTTTAAGGAAGAGTTTGCAAGGCTTTATGACTATGCTGATATGTTGAGGCAAACAAACCCTGGTACAACAGTTAGTGTTAGGACATCAAAGGAGGCAGAACCAGGAAAAGAGGTGTTTATGGGTATATATGTCTGCTTGCATGCTTTGAAAGCTGGGTGGTTAGAGGGGTGCAGGAAGATTATTGGCTTTGATGGGGCTTTTTTGAAAGGAGTTTGTAAGGGTGAACTACTGTCATGTATTTCAAAGGATGGAAATAATCAAATGTATCCAGTGGCATGGGCAGTGGTTGAGAAAGAAACCAAGGACACTTGGTCTTGGTTTATTAAATGTTTGATGCATGATTTGGAGCTAGTTGACAATCAAGGTGAAGGATTGACAATCATGAGTGATATGCAGAAGGTATGACTTATTTTCAGTACTTTACCTTTCATTTATTTGATTTTTGTTATTATTTATTATTAATCTAAGCAGTTTAATATCTTGTTGTAGGGACTGATCTTGGCTGTTAGGGACTTGTTGCCATATGCAGAGCACAGAATGTGTGCTAGGCATATTTGGAGCAATTGGAAGCAGAATTGGAGGGGTGAGGAGAGGAGAAATCAATTCTGGAGGTGTTCTAAAGCCTCATTTAAGTTGTTAGAAGATGAGTTAGGGGAGATGGGGAAGTTAGGTGACCATATAGTGGAGGATCTAGTGAAGTACCCTAAGGAAACTTGGTGTAGAGCTTTGTTTAGAGAGGGGTGTAAGTGTGACATAGTGGAGAACAATATGTGTGAGACCTTTAATAGTTGGATATTGGCTGCTAGACACAAATCAATCATTACCATGTTAGAGGAAATAAGACACAAGATGATGGATAGAATGATTAAACTTAGGGAATTTTCTGAGAAATGGTGGTGTGATGTGTCTCCAATGGCAATGGACATTCTAGGAAAGAATGCTCAAAAAGCAACTGAATGTGAGCTGAAATTTAATGGGGATGCTGGTTATGAAGTGATTGATGAAAAGTATCAACACACTATTGATATGAGGAGCCTTACATGTTCTTGTAGGTCCTGGCAGTTAAGGGGAATTCCATGTGCTCATGCAATTAGTGCAATGCATCATGGGAATGTAGAGCCTGAGACTTACATTGCTCACTGGTACTAGAAGGAGACATACTTGAAGGCCTTTAGCAATTTCATTCAACCTATGACAAATATGAAGATGTGGCCAGCTACTTCAAACCCAAGAATTGAGCCACCTGAGTTCACTAGAATGCCAGGGAGACCAAAGAAAAACAGGAGGAAGGCTCCAGATGAACCTAAGAAAAAGTTTGGAAAGTTGTCAAGAAAGGGAAGGGTGATGACTTGTTCTCATTGCAAGACTTCTGGACATAACAAAAAAGGGTGCCCAAGTCTGGTACTATTTCTTTGCTACTGTTTTTACACTTAAATTATATCTAACTTACACTGTTTTACACTTAAACTATTTCTTTCTACTTGACAAATTTCATGTCTTTTGTGACTAAATGGCAGAGAAATATAGCTAGTAATGCTGGTTCTGAAGCTGAAACAAGTGTAGCCACTTCCCAGGCTAACACTCAAGGATCTGCAGCTACTTCTACTTCAGTTAGGAAGAAGACATCTCAACCTAAAGCTTCTAATTCAGTGAGGAAGAAGTCCTCTCAACCTGCTGCTTCTACTGCTGCATCTGGTATGACTTGTTCTCAGCCCATTAATGCCCCCCAAACCATTGTTGCATCAACTACTATGAGTAGTTCACAGCCCACATCAAGTTCTGTGAATAAGCCTAACATGATTAGAACACCTGGTGGCAATGTTGGCTTTAAGAGGCCTAGATCAGCTGGTTATGGTGTACTCTTTGGTCCTAATGGTTCTGTTATAGAAAGGGTTAGTATGTCTACTTGAATTTCTTGTTCCTAATGGTTGTTGTTCTAGCTATTATTGTCCTGTTTGGTCCTCCTAATGGTTGTTGTTATGTTTGTGCAGTCTGGGGTAAAGGATAGGGTGATTCACAATGCTTCAACAGTTAAGCATTCAGCTCCAACCAACATTGAAAGTAGATTCAAACCACCAGGGCTCAAGTGGCAAGGCAAAAATGCTGTGACTGGAAGGCAGCTTGAGCAACAAAGAGATATGGCTCAAAGAAAGGTTCAGAGCAGTCAAGGAAGCCAAGTATGAAGCAGTTATGAAGCTTTAAGTGTTTCCTTCCTTAGCTCTTTTTGAAACTGCCTAAACTGCCCAAATTATGTTTATGTCAAGACAATTAGATATAGTTGGAACTGATTTTAGACTCTTGGGTTGATGGTATTTGTTAAGCTTGCTTAAACTCCATTGAAACTTCCTTGTGATTATGCTTGAAACTGTTGTGTTGCTATGAAAGGGAAGTATTTTGTTATGTTGTGGTTGTGTGACTTCCATTGTTGGATCAGTTTGTTTCCATAATTCTAAAGTACTATTGCTAGTAAAATTGCATTCAACCAAGAGAATTACATTATAAAAAAATAGAAATTACATTAGTTTAGCATAAAACATTCCAATAAAGAAGGCAATAAGACTAGCAATCCACACTTTCCTCCCTCGGTTTTGGCCATTTTCATGGCGTTCAATTACATTCCTTCTATTGCGTAGACCTACAATGACATTCTTGTAATGATCATTAAGAGGTGGATCAACCCACAAGAAAAAGTCGCACCCTATACCCAATCCATAATTTGGACACCCAAGAAATCTTCTTGCCGGGTTTCTAATAGTCCATGATGTCTTCATGTCCGCTATCATTCCGCAATAACACAATGGTGGATGCTCCATGTCTTCCACCATTTAATCTGAATTTCGGTAAAAAAAAGACTAACAAACAAGGCTAAGGAATAAAGAAGAAGGCAGAAAGAAACTAAGGAAAAGAAGTAAAGATGAAGGGTAAATGAATTGGTTGTGCAAGGCCCTTAAAAAGGCCAAAAAATAGCCGTTATTACTGAATTTATACAGTTCCACGCACTAAAAAAGCGTGTGGCTCACGCACAGTTGCCACATAAGCAGCATACAAGACACATCAGCGCGGGAGGGTTTAAATGTTATGTTTGGAACGAGTAGGAGGGGCAGTTTGACACTTCCTGAAGTACAAGAGTCATTATGGTTAAAGTGGACAAGTACGAGTGTCTATTTGAGCGTTCTGCCCTTTAAAAATAACCCAACGTAACACTCAGACTACAGTTTTCATGATCGATAGTCAAGGCTAACTAAAATAGTCGACTCTCATAAGCTTTGAGAAGCTGCAGAGATAGAGAAATATTCGCCACTTCACCGCCCAATCATTTTAGTGACTTTTTCTCTTCTTTTTTTTTTAAGGCTAAAGTTTTACTGATCATTCAATAAAGATAATAATAACAAGTACGTCTCGATATCAAAAAAATTGAGATCATTCAACAAACATCAAAACAATGAGGGGGTGGTATATAGTAAACTACATGATAAGTAGAATCCAGAAAAAGCATCAAGCTACTATTTTGCTGGTTCCGTTTACACCCTCACCTTTGTAAATTTTACTTTCAGATCATGGTTTTAAGATTTAGGCATGTGTTTTCGAACTGTGAAACAATCTCTAGGACTTATTCAAGATACAAATTGGTGTTACACGTTATTTAATTAGAAGAGTATAACAGCTGACATGTGGATACCACACCATATATAAACATAACAAAAAACATGAGCAGGGTTGTAACAGTTTAGCTTAAGATTTTAGGCAGTCGTGTATGACTTGTCAACTGCCTATTGTGTACACTAATTAAGCAATTTAATTTATTGATTAAGTTTATATTTGTAATGCCACAGACAACCAATTATATCAAGATTTTATGGTGTTATGCTAAAGTAATGTGTGATTAAACTTAGGGGTGGACATAAAGTCCGAAATACTGATTTCTATACCGAACCAAATTAGTTTGGTATTTTGGAAGTCAGTATTTCGAAATTCGGTATGAAACTTTAAGTATTTTGGTATTCGGTAGGGAATATGGTAAGAGGGTCTCGGAATTTCAAAATCCCGAAATCTCAAACTTTTTTTTGTATATTATGTAATATTTTAAGTATTAACCCAAATCCCAGCCGGCCAAACCAAAGTTCAAACGCCCCGACTCAAATACTCAATAACTTATCTAATATTTAAGTTTTAACCCAATTCACTTTGCTAGGTTTATTTTGTGTTGTTTTGTCTCAGGTGATATCGCTTTATCCTTTCTTTATATCCTTTTCTCTTTCAAGGTCTATTTTATATTTTTTATGTGGCTTTCAAATCTTAGTATGGAATATACATCTTGTTGTGTTTTAATATATAGCAATTCTTTAAATCTATATTGGACCTTAGTGTGAGACCATGAGGATGTATTGTTAGCTTTCTATAATTGATGCAATGCAAAATACGCGGAAGCTAACAACGATATGAAAATACGAAAGCGATAAAAACAAGATACGTGATATCAATGAAGATATCGGGAAATAAGGATTGGGGAGACAAGAAACGAGAAGAGAGAACAGATAATTCGATTCAAGACATGAATATAATTATCCAAAAGGAAGAAATGAAACTCGAACCTTACAATGGTTTCATTCTAGCGATAAATCTCCATAGGTTCCAAGTTATACAAGATTCACGAAGCGATCCGCTTCGAACTCGAAGGCTCGACCTTTCTCATTCTCTCTTCAATGTTTGTACCCAAAACTAAGTTCATGAAATGAAATGGCTAAGATTCCTATTTATAGTTTTTCATAAGACAATGTGAAATGTCTAAAATGCCCCCAAAGTGAATTAAAACATAAGAGAACACTTAGGGGTAAAATAGGAACTTCACACCAAAAATTGGCTCATCTTCAGCGTCGGGCGCTCCGCCTAAATGATGGGCGCTCCGCCCAAATGGTCTACTGACCAAGCAGTGTGGCAGCTAGGCGCTCCGCCTAGAATTGGGGCGCTCCGCCTGGACAAAGTGTTGTCTGGGCGGTCCGCCTCAGCCGTGGGCGCTCCTCCTGCTTGCCTGGGCGCTTCTCCTTGCTTCTTGTAGTCTTCGACTAATCTCTGAAGCTCTTGCCCTTGCATCCTCGCACTCTTCTTGCTTGGCTCTTGATGGTTGGGTCCTAATCTCAAATTGGATTGCATCATCCTCCCCTTCTTGAAAGGATTTCGTCCTCGAAATCAAACCATCAAAGCCTAAATCCAAAGACAAACACAACAAAAATCTCCTACTACAAGAGTAGGTTAGTGCTCAAAAAATATGGGAAAACACACTCTTATGATAGAGCCAAGCGTCAATAGCAAGTAAAAAGCTCATGTCTCCCAAGGAAACAACAAGTACTTGACTCAATAAGAAAGTGCATTCATCGCAAGAACAAGCAAAGAAATCAATAGGATTTAGAACATGCAAGATGTAGCAATCAATCCCCCTATGACCTCTAAGCTCATGACCAACATACCAAGCCTTTAATGCATTTTTATCACAAGGTAACACAATGGCTCTGGCATGTCCAACACTCAATCTACAACTAACATCAAATACTCCACTCCCCTTCTTAGAAGCACTCTTACACACACCGAGAGGTACCTCCTCACCTCCAAATTTTCCTCCAAGACACCCCTCGTCACTAGACAAACTCCCAAGGGAGGTCTCAAACAATGGATTATCTATAGAGTTAAGCATTCCAATCTATGGAGGTTTTAACTCACACTCTACTGTAGTTCGACATAAATCATCATTCTCATTGAAGTTGCCCTCATACAAAGGATTAGTATAGGCACACTTCTCAAGCTCAATAGCAATCAAAGGTGAAGTATCCAAACTAGAGACAACATTCACACTTGAGGAGTCATCGAAAATAATTCGATCCATCTCATACACTAGAGACTCCTCAAGGTTACAACCTTCCTCACTACGACACAAGAGACCACCACTATCAATTAAGCAATCAAAGAGAAGAATAGGATAATCATGCAATTCATCTTCTTCTTTATCAAATATGGGTGGGGTGTCATAACAAGGTTCACAATCAAGATCAACCACAATATTCTCACTAAAGAGAGGTTCAATGAAAATCGAGCTCACATCATGATGTGGCTTTTCAACCCTCTCAACTAGTGACTCATTTGTACACACAACTTGACCAAATAGCTCTACACTAGTTGCAAACCCATTGTAATCATACATATCATCAACTAGTGTGGAGTTATCACAAACACTATCACAAGACAAGAAAGTTACATGCTCAAGGGAAGAAGAAGAAGAACTAACACATACCTTTGAGTGGCCATCTTGCTCACTAATGTACTTGAAGTGTCATGAATAGTTTCTCCACCTTGTAGCTCACATTTGGCGTCATCTTCACCTTGTCTTTCCATCTAGGAACATGGTCGAGGATCCATTGGCTTGCTTCCAAGAATACCTACACAAGTACTCACACAAATAGAAGAAAAAGATAAAGGGTTAAGGCTAGAATAAGGGGTGTCCCCACTCTCAATGATTCTTTTTCCCTCTTTCTTTTCCCTCATTTTCTTTTCAAGGTCGGGAGTAGATTCAGGTGGTCACATCCCACTCACATCACTTATCACATCCTCTCCTTTTTTCCACTCAAGGAATTTCACTGGTCACTCCCTTACTCCTCTCAATCTTTTGTCTCTCAAATTCGGGCGAATTGGGACGAGGCCCAAGAATATCCATAGCCGGAGTAGGTGGACTTTTAACATCAACCCGGAATCTAGGACTTGGAGATTCATCACTTGATGTCTCCTTCTTCTTCGTTGGTGAACCACTAGGCTTTGAAACTTGTGGTTTCGGGTTCACCTTGTTGGCATTTGTCAACTCTTTTCTTGCACTAGTCCCACCATTGCTAGTGTTCGTAGGACTCCTCGATTGCACATTTTCACCCATGGAATGAAGTTCTCGCTCCTTGCTCCTTTGCATAGCTAAAGAAGGTGCACTAGTAGGCAATTGGCCTCTCACCCGATAAGGTACAAAGTCATAAACCCTTTGTCCTATGCCCACAAGAATCACATCCTTCGTAGCACTATATTGCAACCTCTTGTCATGCAACCATGGCTCACTGTTGCTCCCAAACGCACACGCAAGTATACGTGGTCGACAAGTAATAAAGTGATAAATCGAGTATCGTTCCCACGAGGACTATTGTGTCAGACTGAATCCTAGCAAACAATTTCCTAAAAACTATTCAGGGATCTTTTTCAATGATGGTTGAGATTTTTACTAACTAAAACAATAATTAAAAGCAAGTAACTGAGGTCAAGTAATAGAGCAAATTCTAGGTTGTTATCAATAAGAGAAAACGGTCCAGGGTCAGAGTTACGAACAATCCAGTTGAGTTTTTCAGTTGATTCTACTTCTTGATTTCCTAGATTGCTAACTAACAGGTAAATTATACTCGTGAAAACCTCTCGATTCTTCACGAGTCTATGTAAGCTACTCTAACGCCTATATTTCTATGGAGTTAAATCACATGCATGCATTAAAGAACTCTGTATTTAGCTAAGCAAGGCGAATAGGTATATGTCTATCCTACCCGCAAATCGATTCCCTGATGCCCAGGTTCACAATCAAGCCCTATTCTTTCTTATTTGCGTTTACAAGTTCCCTCTGTCGAGTTCAACTTGTAAACCGTAGATAGTGTTCAATTACCGGGCACTGATAACCAAACAATTAGGCTCAAGAAAGAATAAACAATCCATAATGGTAAATCAATAGGAACAATTCAACTTTCAAACATCAACTTTCATGTATTTACTCCAACCCTAGAACGATAGGTTTAGTTACACATATTCATAATAACAAACCAAGAATTCATGTAAGAAATATGAAATATTGTAATAGATGATGAAAAGGAACTAAACCCTTGGTTCAATGCGTAAGAACTCCAAACTTGCTCTTAGAAATTCGACCTCCCCTCTCTAGAACGAAATAAAATAGGTTTATATTATTTACAAAGTGCTAGGATAAGTTAAACCAAAGCCTAATCTAGTTGGAAGAACTTTTGTCTCGTCAGCCTCAAGGCTTTCGTGGAGCCACGCCTCCACCATAGCCTCCAACTCTTCAGGGCTTTCTTGAGGCCTTGCTCCACTATAGCTTCCAACGCTTCAGGGCTTTCTTGAGGCCTTGCTCCAGTATAGCTTCCAACTTTTCCATTAACTCTAATTTACTTGTTCTTGCCTCGAATTCATCCGCACCATTCCTAAAATCACAAATATGATAAGTGAGCATAAGAAACACATTTATCACATATAACGAGCGCATAAAGTACTAAAATGTGAGAATATATTAAGGTAAAATAGGCAAATATTGCCAAACATCACCACCCCACACTTAGACCTTTGCTCGCCCTCGAGCAATCATCAAAAACTAATTCCCAACTAGATCCTAACACTCAATAGAACAGGTCTACCTATGATTATTGTTGATACCGACCATTAGACAAGTGCATATACATACCTTGTGACCCTCAACACATGCCAAAAAATCACCAAGTTTTAAAACACTAGAACGACCAACCCGAGACATCTCAACCTCAAAAACCGACTCAATGAAACCAAGCTTCCATAAAATCACACTCATTCACTCAACCAAGAAGTCAAAATTTCACCTCTCTCGTGCAAACCATGTGCCCTCACCAAATCAAGAGAGCGTCCCAAATATCACACAAAGAATATATTTCAAGAATAAATGAGGGACATAATATAGGAAGAATTCACTCGCTCTCAAAAGAAGTTCACGTGCCACACACAACGTACCATAGGCTTGCACGTAGTGTAGGACTCCACTAATGTAAGCTCGCTCCAATCGGGATTAACTAGGACTTTAAGGGTTGTAATGTAGGCTAAAGGACGGGTAGGATAAATATGGATAAAATAGTGACTACCTCCCTAAGCACTTTAATACATCACTTTATGTTTTATCTTCACCATTCTTTTCAAAACCAACCAAGCAACCACCCAAAAGTCTCCTTTCAACTTTAAGCATTTTGTAATTTTTTTCTTTGTGCAAAACACGAGCAAGGATTGAGATTTTCTTTCTTTTGTTTTCTTCTTTTTTTTTCCTTTTTCATTTCATTTTTTCCTTTTCAATATTTTTCTCAACCTTGCCAATGATTCTCTTTTTTCAAAATGCACCATATTATTTTCTTTCATCGGTTCCACTCAAAAGCTACCCAATTCTCCAACCACAACTCCACAACCAATCATATATTTCAATTAAAGTGCTATAAGAAGTAAGGGTTCAAAAAGAGATAATTAAGAACAAAAGGGGTAAGGCTTGAAATGTGGGTGCCAACATAAAGGTCAATAGGCTCAAAAAGGCTTAAGAAGGATAATATACAAGGGTAGGCTAATCAAGGCTAGAAAGGCTTATCAATGAAACGTCTGTATCATCTCCCGACTAGAGCAAACTTAGGATTTCGCTTTGAACACACACGTGGCAAGTTCTAGACATCAATATGCGGCATGGACCATAAGAAAAGATACTCACATCACACATTGCACATGGTTCATAAAAGACGGTTTCATTCCAACTCTCGGTTAAAGCAAACAAGATGCAACTTTAGAAATTTAAGCACTAAGGCACAATAGTTCACAAAGAGTTAAGTAGTTGAGCCTAAGCGTCTCAAGAAGGTCATTCAAATTTTTCTAGGCATGCATCACAATTTTAAAACCAAAAGGGATTCAAAAAGAGTAAATGCTCAAGTCTAAATCCACCGGTATCAAACAAACCAAAGGCACCTAGCATTCTATCAATTTTCCTAAACTATTCTACTAACTACTACTACTAAACTACTCCTAAAAATAAAAATTTACCTGGTTCAAAGGTCTATCCGTGGAAAAGAACCAAGGCCATAAGAAAAACCACGGGGCGGATGACTATACCACTAACTAAAACTAAAAATAAAATCTTTTTAGAATTTTTCATTAATTTTCTGATTTTTCTCATTTTTTATATATTAAAGCAAGAAACTAATAAAAATAAAGTCAAGTGACAAAAATAAAAATTGCTAAAATTAAATTCCTAAAGGTACAATCATCCATAACCTCAAAATTTTTGGAAGTTTCCCCCACCCACACTTAAAAGCAAGCAATGTCCTCAGTGCGAACAAAACTAAAGTGCAAGAGTGAAAAGAACTTCCCTGATGGCCAATCGACCTAGCCTTTGGCGCTAGCAGTGGCACCATCTCTATTACGAACCCACCAAATCGTCCGTAGAGCAGGGGTACTCAGACTTCCCCCGACATGTCGTCATTTGAATGCATTGGGTGTGCACACACCCCACACTTGAGCTCGACATTGTCAAAACCTACAAAATGTATAACTATGCACACAAAAACAATGGGCCGTTGTACGACCCCACACTTACTCCTTACTATACCACCAAAGAATTGAAGTACTACTAACTCAACAAAACTTAACCAAGAAAAAATTAACGGGGCAGCAGTACGTGAAACAAGCCGGTATCAACACATATCAAGCGCGACAATGGTGTGTAGCTTAGTTTGTGCTTTGAGCAATTCAAATTCCACACAACCGTGAGCAATTCTAAACTTTCAGATCATCAAGTACTTCAAATTATGCCTACAATTCTTTATGCTACTCAGACTTCACATAATTGAAACTTTTAGTCACTTAGGCAATTCATCAAACATGTGGTGTGCTCTGGGATTAATTTCAAAGTTCATTGCTATTTAAAAGTCTTGAGCCCTCCCAAATTTTTGGGAGATCACTTTCAGAATCCAAACACAACTCGACACTAATTACGAGTTAAAGAATCGAACTACGCTTCACAAATCACCTAAAACATTCATGGAACTGTGACTTAAAGAACAGTGGTGATGTTGTGACGGGGAATTAAAAACTGTCGAAGGGAACAAGAGGGAGAAAGCATACCTGATCAATCTTCGGATTATGCCCCTATATGTTGCTCCCTATTTGGACATGAAAGAGTATGGAAGAGGGAAAGGAATCCTTGGTTTTATGTTTAAATTTCGCGGGTCAACGGGTCAAGACCGGGTTGACCCGCGAAATTTGTAGTTCAAACTTACCTGGGCGACGCCTCGAGAAAGCCTCGAGCTAGAGCGACCCACTGCCTAACCAGAGGCGATGGCAGGAGCGACGCCTTGGCCTTACTTCGTGTGTAGTTGGAAGCTTTGGTGAGGCGACGCTTTGAGAAAGCTTCGAGCTTTTGGAGCTCACTAATCAACCAAAAGCGATCGTAGGGGCGACGCTTTGAGAAAGCTTTCGTGCAGTTTGGAAGCTTTGAGGCGGCGACGCCTCACGATAGCTTCACAGTTGTGTGGCTCAATGTTTGACGCCATGCGATCGTAGGGGCGTCGCCTTACCTATTGCTCTTGCACCCTGAGGCTTTGATGAGGCGACGCCTCCTGATGGCTTGAGAAGTGCTGGACTCACTGGTGAATACAAGGCGATTGAGCAAGCGACGCCTTGGGTGTGGCTCAGTCCAATTTCTAAAACCAATCCAAATTCGTGCGTGATCTGAAGGTGTTAAGTGAAACGACACCTTGTGAACGCTTGAGATAATTGGAGCTCATTGCCTTACAATCCTTCCGCACTCCTCGAAAATGCTCCACCTTCCGAATGTCCCGAGCCCTGCAAAAACAATACGAACTACGTAATACTAAAGAAATAAAATGACGAAAACAATAAAAATTGGGTTGCCTCCCAACTAGCGCTTGATTTAACGTCGCGGCACGACTCTTTTTGTATTTTTATTCTTTTTCTATTTTTTCTTTTCTTTTATTTTTGCGTTTACATACAAAGCTCGGGTTGCCTCCCGAGAAGCGCCTTAGTTAATGTCGTGGCATGACAACACTTTTAAGCTCACTTCCAGCATTTACGTCTCCTCTTCTTACGACGAACTTTTGCTTTCTTCTTGCCTTTAGGAGGAACTTGATTCAACCTCTGAGACGGTATGCCATTGTCAACTTGTTCTACCTTCCGTTCAACCGCCTCTTCCGATTTACTCTCAGAGTCTTGACTAACACATTCTATCAAAGAACACTCCTCAAACTTAGCCTTGTGATCCTTTTCATTATAAACCTTGAAAGTAACCTTTTCTCCATGCGCTCTCACAGTCATCTCCCCAAGTTCCATGTCAATAATTGCATTCGAGGTGGCTAAGAACGGTCTTCCCAAAATTATTGGAGCTTCTTGGTCCTCTTCATAGTCTAGAATAATAAAATCAACAGAGAACATGAACTTCCCAACTTTAATCAACACATCCTTCACCTTACCATCGGGGCAAGTGAGTGATCCATCCGCCATCTTAAGAGTAACTGAAGTAGGCTTGATTTCTCCTAAGCCTAACCTTTTACAGACAGATAGAGGCATGAGATTTAAGCTGGCCCCCAGATCACACAGTGCACCAGAAATATTTTGACCACCAATAGTGCAAGGAATAGTAAACCTCCCAGGATCTTGAAGTTTTGGAGGTAGCTTGCTCAAGATGGTGCTACACTCCTCGACTAACTCAACTGTATCTATCTCTTGAGGCTTTTTCTTCTTGACTAAAATTTCTTTTAAGAACTTCACAAAGAATGGCATCAATTCAAACACATCAGTCAAAGGAATGTTAACTTGAAGCTCTTTCAACATACTCACAAATTTTTGATACTGGGCCACATCCTTCGATGGTATAAGTCTCTGCGGGAATGGTGGAGGCGGCAGAGGTGCCTCCTTTTTCTCTTCTTTCTTCTTTACCTTCTCCACTTTTTTAACTTTTTCTATTTCAGCTCTCTCCTCAGACTTGGCCATCAGCTCTCCTCCTTCGATTAAAGTCACTGCAAGACATTGCTCAGGCCCTTTTTTAACAGTACTTATTCCTCCCACCAACTGCCCCAACTGATGCTCCAGGTTCTTTTGAGCATTGACAAGATCTTGTATGGCATGTGCATGGGCTGCAGTGTCAGCTATCATTCTCTGCTGGCCTGCCATTATCTACTTTAGCATATCTTCAACTGAATTGCTAACCTGTTGTGGTGGAGCTGGAAGTGGTTGGTAATTATTTGGGGCTCTCATATTGCCTTGATAATAAGCATTACCAAACTGATTTTGACCCTGCGGCCTGTTTTGATTACCCACGTAATAAACTGACACTGGATTAGAGGAGCAAACCTCTATAGGATGATCTTGACCACAAACCTCACAAAAACTCTGGAGTTGTTGCACTGGAGCCACTGGTTGCTGAGTCTTTGGCAGAGCTAGCTTGCTAATTTGATTAGAAATAGCATCCATCTTCGCCCTCAGCTCTGAAACTGCATCTAACTGAAGTACCCCAGCAGATTTCTGCGTAGTAGCTCTACCATCACCCTGCCAGTCAGGATTGCTCTGCGAGAACTAATCTAGTAACTCATAAATCTGGTCAAAGTTTAAGGTCAGTACTTGGCCTCCAGCAGCAGCATCTACCACGATCTTAGTATGCGCAGTCAACCCCTCAACAAAAGTATGTGCCAGAACCTCATATGATTGGTTATGGTGTGGACAATCTCTCAGTAAAGCTGTAAACCGCTCCCAGGCTGAATACAAAGACTCTCCTTCAATCTGTCTGAAGGACATAATTTCACTCCTCAGTCGGGCTGTCTTGGCAGATGGATAAAACTTAGCTAAGAACTTCTTGGCCAAATCATCCCAAGTAGTGATAGACCCAAGCTTTTCAGCCTTTAACCACCTCTTTGCTGCCCCAATCAGTGAAAATGGGAACAATGTCAAGCGAACATAATCAATAGGAACTCCCGTCGGTGTATAAGTATCACTGATCTCCAAGAAATTCTGGATATGTTGTTGTGGATCCTCGCTAAGTAATCCAGCAAATTGTCCAGTCGCATGTAACAGTTGTATCATGCCGGACTTAATCTCAAAGTTTCCAGTAATTTCAGGCTTAACTATGCTCGAGGCTACTCCCTCCAGGCTGGGGAGAGCAACATCTCGCACAGCTAAGGTGCGTTCTTCTGCCATTCCTGTAGGTAAAGATCAAGCAGGACCTAATACCTGAAACAGCACAGAACTCAAAACAAAAATTAAACCTGAATAGATAATAAGTAATAGTCTGAAAAAAGAAAACAGTCAATTATTTAGTCCCCGGCAACGGCGCCAAAAACTTGTTGCTCCCAAACGCACACGCAAGTATACGTGGTCGACAAGTAATAAAGTGATAAATCGAGTATCGTTCCCACGAGGACTATTGTGTCAGACTGAATCCTAGCAAACAATTTCCTAAAAACTATTCAGGGATCTTTTTCAATGATGGTTGAGATTTTTACTAACTAAAACAATAATTAAAAGCAAGTAACTGAGGTCAAGTAATAGAGCAAATTCTAGGTTGTTATCAATAAGAGAAAACGGTCCAGGGTCAGAGTTACGAACAATCCAGTTGAGTTTTTCAGTTGATTTTACTTCTTGATTTCCTAGATTGCTAACTAACAGGTCAATTATACTCGTGAAAACCTCTCGATTCTTCACGAGTCTATGTAAGCTACTCTAACGCCTATATTTCTATGGAGTTAAATCACATGCATGCATTAAAGAACTCTGTATTTAGCTAAGCAAGGTGAATAGGTATATGTCTATCCTACCCGCAAATCGATTCCCTGATGCCCAGGTTCACAATCAAGCCCTATTCTTTCTTATTTGCGTTTACAAGTTCCCTCTGTCGAGTTCAACTTGTAAACCGTAGATAGTGTTCAATTACCGGGCACTGATAACCAAACAATTAGGCTCAAGAAAGAATAAACAATCCATAATGGTAAATCAATAGGAACAATTCAACTTTCAAACATCAACTTTCATGTATTTACTCCAACCCTAGAACGATAGGTTTAGTTACACATATTCATAATAACAAACCAAGAATTCATGTAAGAAATATGAAATATTGTAATAGATGATGAAAAGGAATTAAACCCTTGGTTCAATGCGTAAGAACTCCAAACTTGCTCTTAGAAATTCGACCTCCCCTCTCTAGAACGAAATAAAATAGGTTTATATTATTTACAAAGTGCTAGGATAAGTTAAACCAAAGCCTAATCTAGTTGGGAGAACTTTTGTCTCGTCAGCCTCAAGGCTTTCGTGGAGCCACGCCTCCACCATAGCCTCCAACTCTTCAGGGCTTTCTTGAGGCCTTGCTCCACTATAGCTTCCAACGCTTCAGGGCTTTCTTGAGGCCTTGCTCTAGTATAGCTTCCAACTTTTCCATTAACTCTAATTTGCTTGTTCTTGCCTCGAATTCATCCGCACCATTCCTAATATCACAAATACGATAAGTGAGCACAAGAAACACATTTATCACATATAACGAGCGCATAAAGTACTAAAATGTGAGAATATATTAAGGTAAAATAGGCAAATATTGCCAAACATCACTCACCTAGCCAAATATCAACATGTTGCATTGGATACATATCACACTAAACATAAAATCTATAATTCCTATGAGATAGAAGTACCCGAGCTTCCTTGAAAACCCATACTCCCTCATACTCATAAGGACTCTTTAGCTCACAGCATGGTATCCTTAGCCTATCAACCAAAGAGGTGCTAATGCAATTGGCATCGGTATCATCAATCTTGTGCAAGTATCCTCCAATACCATTTACCTTAACAACGAACTTTCGGGTACCCAAGTTTCGTAGAAATGCATCCAAGAGAGAACTTGAATGCCCACGAGTGTCAACACCAACAACTTGAGTCTCCCTTATCCCTCCTCTACTAGTAAGATTACTAGAGTAACTTCCACTTCCCGTCACTCTTCCAACATTAGAAATGTTGTTAGAAGTCGATGAAGGACCCTTGCCATGGAACCCATAAGTGTCTCTCGCCTTGGTTCCATAGCCAATAGTACTACTCCTACTACAACTATTCAAGCCCCCCACGGCATTGATAGAATAATATAACCCCTTTGCAGCGAAAGCAACACCATCTCTCAAACCACCCTCCACATGGGAATTAGAAGCATTAGGTCGCTTAGCGTACCTAGAAGATGCAAGCTTCTTCTTTCCCATGGAACAACCACCACCTCCTCCCATACTAATGGAAGGACCTCTACTACTCCCTTGTACACCACTAGCAACACCAAGAGAAGATGCAAATGAATAACGCGTAAAATCAACTTCATCATCAATTCCCTCTATGTCACTATCAACATGTTCATATTCATCACAAGTAGAGTAAGTAGGATCAATGTACCTTGAAGCGTCACCATCTTCGTATTCTTGACTAGAAGCATAAGGATCAACAAAGTCATCTTCACAAGCTTCATAGTCTTCATCAACCTCACGATCATCATAGTGACCTGCTTCATCACCATACAAGCCATAGTTCTCCGAATCATCATAGCAATGCCCATCATCACCATCGCATGAACCATAGTCTCCCTCGTCTCCACACGAGTCATAGTCTCCACATTCTTCATCCGACATAGTTTCAACACCCAAAGAAAGAACCCCACAAAAAATCACTCCCTCACGTGTATCACTCAATATATGAACACTCAAGGGCGAAGCCTTATCAACTTAGAAACCATGATGACCACAACTAGTATGTCCAAGTAAAAGTTAGGAATGGATTTAATGGGACTCGATGTACGGACGGCTATTTAAAGTGCGCACTTGAGGCCAAAGAAAGTTCTACGACTCTTCTTTGAATTCTAATCTCCTCTACGCACGAGTTTCCTATTATGCTAAAGAGTTAGTGTCTTTCTAGTAGGCCAATTACCCTAGAAACACTAACGAAGAAGTTAGGAAGCAAAGGAAACACAAAAACTACGAAACGGAAACAATTCGGAACCGTTCCCGGGGTGGGCGCTCTGCCCAATTGAGGGAGGCGCTCCGCATGACTGGCAGGCGCTCCGCCTGGCTGGGATTCTGTCCAAAAGTTGGGTGGTCCGCCCAAGGTTAGGCGCCCGCCTAAAGCACGATTCAAAAGATTTCGACAACGAGTTTTTGGTGATTTTGGCCAACTTTTTCGATCGATTTCAACCCGATACACAAAACCAACGATACCCAAAGGTGTATACAACTATTATAACCAATCCTCAATGGTTTTCAACTCCAAACAAACAACAACAAGCTTCGATTCAAGATTGAAGTGTTTTCAAGAAAGTTTTCAAACTTTTGGATTTTGATTTTCGAATTTTTGATTCGTAACACCAAAACGTGATATATGGGTATCAAAATGACGAGGATAAAATTTAGAACAAACTCCAATACTTTTTAATACTTGGGGATTCGAATCCAACCCGATCTACTAAATTTTTTTCAAGTTTTCAAATTTTTTTCAATTTTTTTGTTTTTTTCTTTTCTTCAAGAACAAACACAACAACAACAACGATACTAACACGATGAACAAGGAACGTGGGTTTGTAAGAACATAACTCGAGCCTTGCTCTGATACCAACTGATGCAATGCAAAATACGCGGAAGCTAACAACGATATGAAAATGCGGAAGCGATAAAACCAAGATACGTGATATCAATGAAGATATCGGGAAACAAGGATTGGAGAGACAAGAAACGAGAAGAAAGAATGGATAATTCGATTCAAGACATGAATTTAATTATCCAAAAGGGAGAAATGAAACTCGAACCTTACAATGGTTTCATTCTAGCGATGAATCTCCATAGATTCCAAGTTATACAAGATTCACGAAGCGATCCGCTTCGAACTCAAAGGCTCGGCCTTTCTCGTTCTCTCTTCAATGTTTATACCCAAAAATAAATTCATGAAATGAAATGGCTAAGGTTCCTATTTATAGTCTTTCATAAGACAATATGAAATGTCTAAAATGCCCCCAAAGTGAATTATAACATAAGAGAACACTTAGGGGTAAAATAGGAACTTCACACCAAAAGTTGGCTCCTCTTCAGCGTCGGGCGCTCCGCCCAAATGGTCTACTGACCAAGCAGTATGGCAGCTAGGCGCTCCACCTAGAATTGGGGCGCTTCGCCTGGACCAAGTGTTGTCTGGGCGGTCCGCCTCAGCCTTGGGCGCTTCTCCTGCTTGCCTGGGCGCTTCTCCTCGCTCCTTGTGGTCTTCGACTCATCTTCGAAGCTCTTGCCCTTGCATCCTCACGCCCTTCTTGCTTGGCTCTTGATGGTTGGGTCCTAATCCCAATTTGGATTGCATCATATAATTTCTTCCTTCTTTTATGGAGTAACATGTTTCTGCATTTTTTCACCAACTTTTATGTCTTTTATTGTGGACAATCATATAAACAAGTGCATATACCAATTTAAATCCTTAATTCCGTTTGTTGGCAGCATGCAATAGCTAGAGACTATAATCTGCAGCAGCGAATTAGTGTTTGGTATACCGAAATACCGCATCAAATAAAACCGAACCGGAATACAAAATACTGAACCGTACCGAAGTAGTTTGGTGTGGTATTTGGTATGCACTCTTTCAAAATCGAATACCGAAATACCAAACAGAATTTGAAAAAATCGTACCGAAAATGCCAAACGCTCCCCCCTCCCCCAATTAAACTAACAGACGAATGATTAGTGGATAACCGGTTGATAATAATTAGAAAATAAGCAAACAATTAGTAGTAATGAAATAACAAAGTAAACAAAAAGTAAAAGGAAGAAAGATCTTACTGATCATAATGAGGCTCCAAGTAGTAGCAACAATAGCAACAACAATTATGGACAATAATATATCAAAGCTTAGCGAGAACAACACAATAATAGTTAGATATGTGCCGAGTGATTAGGGTTATTAATGAAGGGGAGAGGAAGTATTTATCGGTGTAGAGTCCTAACTAATCTCCACTTCCCATTCTCCCACGTCTCTAAGTGGAGAAATTATTGCCATTGGGCGTGAAAAATATTGCCCCAAGAATAGAGGATCAGCTGAGAGCCAAAAGTTACATGTTTGAGTGTCTTTAGAGTCTGTCTGGATCTGTGAGTATCCATTTGTTTTCCTGGAGAGATGATCATTCGTTAATTGTTGTTATATCATGTCTGTATCACTTGAAGGTACTTGTCTTCTCCAATAAGCCTGATCATGACACATATCCGGACACCCGACAACATCGTGTCAGGACCAAATTTTAGCAATACAAATAATCTCCTAACTTTCCGAATGAGTCTCTGGAGGAATTCGGGAAGTGGTACGCTTTGAGCGAGAATAAAACATGGCCACCTTTTCAGCCGCGTAAATCAAAAAGTAATGAATCGCTTCAACTCCCATCACGCCCACGTGTGCAGGCGTTAGTATCAGAAGTCTTCCCCCTGTTATCGGACTCTCATTACCTCTTCGCATATATAAGGAAAATCTTTCTCACTTCCAAAACTTCTTCGTCTCAAACAATGATTTTCTAAGAATTCTAGAGAATTTGCCAAGAACTTGGCAGCCTGCTTTTCATAATTTTTCAAACTCAAACTTTTACTCCCAATTCACGTCGATGGCTTCAGAAAATTCTCGTACTCACGGTGACCAGGGTGCCGCTGCTAGTGAACTTATTTCTACCGCTTGTACCGTCGTTGCAACAACTCTACAAATAGTAGTTGAGGAGGAGGTGATAGAGAAAGGATTGGTGAAGTTGCTGGAGCCAAAGCAGAAAAGGAAGAAGAAGGTGCAAGACTTTTGGCTCGAATTCAAAATTGTTCTTGTTAATTTGAACTTAGACAAGGAGCATTATTGCCCTCGAAGATGAATTTATCAGTCATTTCAATAACAGCTTATTCATATGCATGCTCATCATTATATTTACTAAGTAAAATTGATATTCCAGCTATATAAAACAAAATAGTCGAAATGATAAGATAATAATGCCTAAAAAAATTTAGTAGTAGCAATAAAATTTTCTAGAAAATTGAATAAGAATAGTAAAAGTATATCTTAGACCGTAGTGGTGCATTTTAAACCCATACAAGCTTAGATCCAAAGTGGACAATATCACTAGTGAGCTAGGCTATTACAGATAGTATCATAGCCACTCCTATAAAAATAAAACTTTGTGCTAAGTGGGACAGAGTTCAACTGTGTTTAGGCAAATTTCAAAGAGGGGGCAAACTTCAGTGTTTAGTCAGGGCTGTTACACTAATCATCATCAAGATAATACTCTTAGTAAAATGAGAAGCATACAATCATTAATATTGTTGTTGGTATTCGTAAGCATAAGTTAACATTTCATATAAAGTTATCTATTCAGTTGCAACTTCTGCTGTAACTCTCCTACATTTCATATTACAAGTTTCACACATGTTATATTCCCTAAATCTAGCCTTGTTATGGGATTTATAACTAATAGCTACTTTGACTTTTTTAATAATAAAATCAAATATTTCAACGCCATCTTGTACCACAAATTGTAAATATGACATGCACATTTAAAATGAAAGCAAAGTTATTTTTGCAGCATTATCTACAGTTACACTTAGAATATTGTTACTAATTTCATAGGTCTTACAAATGTCTGTTACTTCTCGAGCAATAAAACTGCCCTTGTGTGGTTCATTAATGCACTTATATGCTAAAATACGATTTTCCCTTACCCAATTAGGATCTAACCAATAACATGTAACGGTTAAATACTAATAACCAATAAAGCCACAACCAATATCAGTAGTAATAAAAACTTTACAATCTAAGTAATGAAACATATAACGTAAATACATTTTATATTCGATTTGGAATATAAAAATATTACTTCTAACGGTAATTCTAGGAAAATCTTTATAAAATGGATTATATGTATCTTAAATATAACAAACAAAATTGGCATGAGAAGGAAAACTAAATGGTAAAGCCTTTACACAACCATTTTTATCCAATTTTCCCGATCTTTCTTCTTATCATAACGAAGAATCCCTTCTGTTACTGGGTTAAATTCCTAACAGAACCCTGAGATGGATTAGTTTCCTCTAAATACTTGCCTCCATACCTATAGTCCCAATTAACCTTGTGCTTTTTTCAGGTGTCTTCTTAACTTCCTCGTCCCCCCATCATGTGCTCCAGTCTTAAATTGTCAAAGTTGTGCACTAAGTTTACACTTAGCATCGTGCCTCACGGTCTTGTGTAGCAAATTCCTACACCTCCTAATCTCTTCACTGGTTCTACTGGGGCTCTAGTAGAAGGCATATGAAGTACTTCAGACTGAGTTTCAGGTGGACTTGTTTGGAATGAACTAGTGGGTGTTTCATCTGAATTAATCCTTGGCTAGTAAAAATATCAATTTTTTTGTATTGTGTTTCTTGTGTTTCGTAATCTAGTTGTTCATTTAAACTAACATCATGATAATATTGAGATTTATCTACATGAGTGAAATCATTTATATAAGGATTACTAGAACTACCAACTATTCGTTTACCCTTATCTCGTCCCCACAACCACGTCCGGTAATTGATTTAATAAATCTAGGCATTGTAATTTATACAAACGGAAAAAAATTATATAACAAAAAATTAAATATATTAAAAATAATATTACGAGAATTAAAAAAGGAGTTTGAATGAGTACCAAATAAAATTATAAATTGAGGTGAAGTTGAAACTTGAACCAAATATTTTTTTTATTTCTCTCCAACTAATATATAATTTGATAGTAGATACGTGATAGAAAATTGCTAATCAGATGACAATATTAGAGAGAGGTAGAGAGAAATAAAGAGAATTGGAAACTGGTTTGAAAAATGATGAAAGACTGAGGATTTACGATTATGAAATTGGATTATCATGTAATGTAATAAACTTAGGACTTAATTTTATTTGATAGGGGGGAGAGGGCAGGGGGAATGGGGTGTTGGGGGTAGGGGTCCACAATGGCCATTTTTTAACCGTTGCCAACAGCTATTTGGTCAATAGCTGGGCAATGACTAGTTGGAGGTTGAAAATTTCTTTTTTTTTAAGTCTGGTCCGAATCCGTATAGGCCGATACTTGTTTTGCGGGTTTAAAAATTTATTTTGGATCGTCTCGCTGCTGGCACCAGTACAGTCCAAATCTATTCGGTCGAAACGGTCTGACTCGATTTGTCTGTTAGACAGCCTTATGCTAAATTGTTTATAACCAAATCATTAAGCTATTGACCATAACAATATGGTATCAATTATCAATTTTAATAGTCCGATTACCAGGTTACCTATTAAGTTACACATGGGTTATTGTTAAAATTAATAAGACAAGACACAAAAATTGGGGTGAAGAACTTGTCACCTTTTCAATTGATGAATAACCATATATATATGCAAATAGAAAACCTAACTTAGTCCCTAAGTAACTCCTAATGGGCTTGGCCCAATATACAATTAGTCTAGACTACACTACAATTTACATAAATAAACCTACTTACAATAATAACTTTCATAACCCCTCCTCAAGTTGGAGCATGAGGATTTTTCATGCCCAACTTGTCAAGAAAGTAGTTAAATTGTGCTCGTCCAAGAGCCTTTGTGAAAATATCCACAACTTGAGCAGTCGTTGGTACGTGTCCAGGACGAATTGTACCTCCAAGAACTTCATCTCGGACAAAATGACAATCAACCTTAATATGCTTCGTCCGCTCATGAAACACTGGATTCCGTGCTATATGCAAAGCTGCTTGACTATCACACTTCAGTTGTATCGGGAACGGATGGTTCACTCCGAGACTCCACAAAATTCCCTTAAGCCATTTCAATTCACACACGGTCATAGCGATCGACCGGTATTCAGCTTCAGCCGAGATCAGGAGACTATCGGTTGCTTCTTCGTTCGCCAAGAAATCGGTGAGTCTCCTAACGAGACATACCATCCGGTAAGAGAACGTCTAGTCAACGGGCAATCTGCCAAATCTGAATCACACCAACAATATAGATGAAGGTTACAACTAGAATTCATCACAATACCTTGACCTTGACACCCTTTCAAGTAACGTACCACTCGAAGAGCTACTTCCCAATGCTCCGTCCGTGGTTGCTGCATAAATTGAGACAATATATGAACACAGTATGACAGATCCGGCCAGGTAAAACAAAGATAAATTAATCGTCCAACCAGTCTTCGATAACTCTCTGGATCTTTCACAAACCGACCTCTTGTATGCGCCAATCGGTGATCTGCTCCACCGGTGTAGCAACCAGGCAAGCCCCCAACAACCCAACTTCAGATATAATATCCAAGGCATACTTTCTTTGACAAATAAAATATCCCTTTAAGACCTCTCGCCACTTCAACTCCCAAAAAAATATTTCAACAGTCCGAGATCTTTTTTGCGAAAACAAACGGAGAGTTACAATTTAAAAAGTTGTATTGCCTTCGAATCATTCCCCGAGATAATCGGATCATCTACATACACGAGTATACTCAACTGCACATTCCCTTTCTTCATCATAAACAAGGAGTAATCGGAATATGACTGTCGAAACCCATAATTCTTCAGAGCTGCCGATAACTTTGCAAACCAACACCGAGGAGCTTGCTTCAATCCATACAAAGATTTTTGAATAAGACACACTTTTTCAGACCCATCATTTCGATACCCCGGAGGCAACTTCATATATACCTCCTCGTGAAGATTACCGTGGAGAAAGCATTATGAACATCCATCTGATGCAATTCTCCGAATTCATAACTGCAGCTACTGCCAAGAAGACACGAACAGTCACCATCTTAGCTACCAGTGCAAAAGTCTCCGTGTAGTCAATTCCTTCAACTTGGTGATTACCAAAGATCACCAATTTGGCTTTTGTTGACATCTAATTTTGTCCCTCCTATTTTGATAACCATTATTCAGACAAAATCGCACTGATAAACGCACAATAATCACGCACTCACCCCTATTCAAAGTTATTACTTCGCGCACACACATCAATTAGGCTATTTTTCAAAATACCGGCATAAACTACGGCTATTTACAAGATTTGCACGTTTAATTACAATTTTTTGTAATTACTCCTATTTCAGAAAAATTTCACAAATTATTTTAAAATTCAAAATAATAGTCTCCATTAGCCATTTGGCCCTCAAAATTAATTTTCTGATTTTTCTATAATTTTATGAGCATTTTAATACAATTTTGTACACATTTTATAGGTATTTATACATAATATATACGGTTTTATACACACACACACACACACACACACACACACACACACACACACACACATATATATATATATATATATATATATATATATATATATATATATATATATATATATATATATATATATATATATATATATATACCTCACACTCTTCCCGTTTATACACGTAAATTCCACCTCATCGCCATGTCAAGCCTACGTGGCTCGATCCTAACCCTCCACTTGTTCCATCCAACGGCCACCAGAATACCCCTTTCCATTTTTAATTACATACCCGACCCCCAAACCCTCAACACCCTCTCATTTCCCCCTTTGGTCTCAGCCGCCTCTTCTCTTATTTCTCTCTCTACGTAAACCCTAAGCCATCACTTTTCATGGCGATTTCCAGCCATTTTCACTGGCTGAATTTGATGAAAATTGCATCATCGGGTTCCTCTTCCATCCGCTGCAAAACCCATATGCTTTTGTTACCATTTAGACGAAGGTCAAGATTGACCTCTCATCTCGACTCTTGTTCTGACGCCGAAAAATATGAACTCCGGTAGTATCTCGTGAGACCTAAGTATTACTAATCTAAAGAGGGGAACTCCCACACATGCGTGATCGCAAAGTGAACCTAAACTAATCCGGTTCCAATTCCTAAGTGGGTAACCCTTTTTCTCTTTATCATAAATGCCACTTATGCCTAGATTGATTAATTACACTAATTAACTGTGTATTAGCATGCCTATTTGATTATTTGCTTCATGTTAGTCAATTAGGGCGACATCTTCATGATTTGATGATTTTGTTAGTCCACTGGTTAAGATTTATGTGTGCTTTTGGTAGGCCTGAATTCGATATGTGTATTAGTCCAACTTCTATGTCACCTTCATTAGGTTCAAGGTTCGAACCATGGATTGATGTTTTCAGTCATTTCTCCTACTCGAGTACATAATTTTTGTTGAACATGTGATTTGTTTAGGCTGAAATACGTATAGTAACCTAATATACATGATTAGGGGATCCTAATTTGCTAAATTTGAACTCTTTGATTGAAAATCTATTCTAGTAATTGATTTAGCATCAATTTAAAATTTGATTGGAGTTTGTCAATGCAATCAAGGGGATTTCGAACTTAAATCAGTCTAGAGCCTTCTTCTACACTAGTTCTTGAACCTAGACATTGTTTAAGTTAAAAGGGGAAGTCCAATTTAGGTTTAGGATTGGGTTTTTGCCCTTAATTTTTGAGACTGATTGATCTAATTTTGGAAAATACACCTAGGAGGTGACTGCCTTATTTTGGAACAATATTTCCTCGCCATTCTTGGCTTTCACCTGTTTGAATTATAATTTCCCACCCCCTCACTATATAAACTGCTATTCTTATTCACTTAGGACACAGTTTCATATACATAAACACATTGAACGCTTTTCAGGCCTACACTTTATACTCTCTCTCTCTCTCTGATTGTTTTGGAGAAACCCTGCTCTGTTTGCTTTTTAACCTTGCTCTTTCAAGAATTAATCACTCTCTGCACTCTGTTTGTTTATCCCATACTGCTGAAAGGTATTCTTCTGCTCCTTACTGTTGTTTGCAGCTATTTTTGAACTTACTCATGCCTGGTTGCATTGTTTGTTTGTGTTTGCCTTACCTAAACTGCCTATGCTTATCTGGCATTCCACTCATTGATTCTGGGTTTCTTGTTAGTTCTTGTTAACCTTTGTACAGTTATTAGGATAATCTAAAAGATCATATCAGTATTACTAAGGCAGGGTATTGAATAACCATGTTCACCCTACTGCTATGGACTTTGGAAGACCTAATCACTTAAATCATAGGCTACTGGGACAGGGCTAATTAGCAGAACTTTAACACATGTTTTTTTCCTAGCTCTTTAGTATTCCCTTTATGTGTATATTTATTAGGATTTGCCCTGTTGTAATTAAGACAGGCTAAACAGTTACGAGACTGTGTAATTAGGCTGCCCAGGGGCCTCTCCTTACTCTTCTCCCTTACGTGCCTGCATCATGAAGTATCCTTTACATTTTAAAATCTAACTGATGAATTGAAACTTATCATATAATGTCTAATGGTATAGATTTGGCTTGACAATGACATCTATGATCTTGATCACCCTTTTAGTCGACTAAAATTTAAAATGCAGAAATAGTTCTCATGCTTAAACCGTTAGAATACATAAAATAGGGGCTGATCGCGTTGATTAGTTGCTTAATTGGATCGATTTCGTAAAATGCAATTGCCCCCTTTTTCATAATTAAGCTGGACCCGAAACCTCTTTTTAAATTTGGTCCTTTTTCATGTTTAAACAAATTTTTAACAAGCTTTAAGCTTTTATACACTAATCTAATAGTGTATAGGAGTGTATAAGTCTTGGAGTCCATTATACAGAAATTATATATATATATTTTCTAAAGTTATTAATACTCAATTCATGTATTTGCATGTTATATATGTATATAATTATGTGTGGCAGCCTCTTTTGTGCATTTGCTTGTTTCAGTGTATCCCTTTTTCAAAAACTGCCCCTCTACGCCTATGTTTTCTAAAACTGACCCCAAAAATTAAATAGTCATTAAGGTTAGGGTTCGACAATTAATAACGAGTCACACCGACCCTAAATGACTAACATTTTATTTCAAAAATAACCCCCATTTAGTTTTTGACAAAATCTGAAATTATTTTGTGAAAACTGCCTATTTATGCAATGTTGACACCCAATTTTGTCCCTCCTATTTTCAAAATCAACAGTTTTCAAATTTTACGCACGATTGTGTATCTATTCTTGCCCCGTCCATTTCTTTCTAATGATCTTCTCATAATAGCCTGACAAAGTCCATTTTCAAAGGCATCGTCCCAAATCTTGACAAAATTATCCAAATTGTTTGAATCCCAAAATTACAATTTTTATGCGTTTCCTAGCCATTCTAATATTTTAAAATTAATTCCGTAATTTTTCTATTGTTTTATATCCATTTTATACATATTTTATGCCTAATATACACCATGGATACATTATATATACGTAAATACATATATATACCTTACACTTCACATTTTACACCTCACATTTTACACATCACACCTATTTTTTACACATCAGCTTCGAATTTTACACCTCAGCGCCTACGTGGCTTGATGCCAGCCCTCCAATCCTTTGATCCAACGGCTGAGATCAAAGTTTTCCCTTTACTCTCCAAACGACCCCTAAACCCTTTGCCTAACCCTATTTTTCCCATCTGATCCTATAATCACCCTCTCTCTCTTCTCTCTCTTGGCGAAATGAAACGCCTCGCTGTCGATTGATTTCCCGGTCAAATTGGCTGGTGAAAATTGGGGAAAATGGCACCATTGCACTCTCCTCATCAAGCGCTACAAAACCTGTACATTTTTTATGATATTTGGACGAGGGCATAATTTGACCTTTTGATAACTGAACCACTACCGTTGGGAGACGCCTTCGGCGGGATTCAGGCCATTGATTTAATGGTGTTATCATCTAAAAGTGGTAAGAAACCCCATGCGAGTTAAATCTGTGACGGGTCGATTTGACCCGACTTCGGTGTGGATAGGTAACCCTTTAATTTTGCTTTTGCGTTTGGTTATTATTTTTGCCTAATCATGCCTAAAGTATTTATTTTTTTAGTTGTTAACCCATTTGTTTTTTCGCATGATTAATCGATTATGATCACATCCCATGGTTATTATTATTTTGTTTAGTACGTTGATATGCCTAGACAGTTACTCAGTACTTTGAATCTGTTTCTTGTAAATTGTTTGTGTCCAAGCATGATCTTAGTGTCCATTGTATCTGTTCTTGCTTATGGTTATGTGTTCGAATGTTATGAGGAAGGGCTGATAGGATAAGCTTGAAATTTTAGAAGTGATTTGATTGATATTTTGATTGAAAATAGAGAAGAAAACTGGCGTGGGGATTGATATGTTTGTTTTTGAAATCTGTCAAGAATCAGACTTGTTTGTGAATAGATTTGTGAACCTAGACTATGTTGGGTTTGAAGGGAGGGAATCCAAATCAATTTAGGATTGATTTGGCTTAGTTTTGGGGATTGACTGCTCTATTTTTGGAAGGACACAAGTTTGTCCCCTGTTATTCTTGGGAAATAATAGCCCTTGCCTTATGTGATTTACCCATTTGCTTTTCAAAATCCCCCACCCCTCACCTATATAAACTGACCTCCTCCTTTAATTTAAACAAGTTTTTCTAGACATAAAAAACCCAGAAGCAAACGCTGATACACTTAGCAAATTCTGCATAGCTTCTCTGGCACTCAATTCTCTTTCTCTGCTTACTTGTTCTCCTGAAGGATTACTGCCTTGCTTGTGTGTGTTGATCTTGTCCTCCTCTTTTCTTTCTGCATTCCATTGTTTTCACAGTGCTTAAAGGTATTTTTTTCACCTCTGATCACCTATTACATCTCTGTATGTGTGTTTGCTTGTCACACTCCTATCCTGTCTCTATTTCATTTGAACTGCTTGTGTGCTCTGCTTTTTCTTTGGTTCTGGATATTTTGTTTAAGCCTAAGATAATCTCTGCATTCCTATTAGAATGATCCATAAGGATCATGTCAGTACAATATAAAAGGTTATGACCCTCTTCACGGTTTGCCCTGACTCAAGCTGCTGCTGTTTAAATTCATTTTGGTATAATTTCTACCTATTTGTTACTTCTTGTCTAGGCTGAGTTCATGGCCCTGCTAACTCCTTCTTTGCAGCATATGTAAAGATAGCCTCAGGGGGCTATACTAGGTTGTATTTGTAGTTCTTTTAGTGTGTTTGAAAGGCTGGGGAGAAACTCTTTCTTCTCTGAAGAAAGCTATGCCTAAAAAAGCTATCAATACAGGATATTACTTGACCTTTACCCTTCCTTTGGGCTTTTCCCCTAGAAACTGTCCCAACCTATGTATATTTTAGGACTCCCTGCCTGTATCCTTTTAAAACAGGGGTATACAGTTTACTACACTATGTGTGCAGCCATATAGGGGCTCTTTTCTAAACCTTTTACTCCCTATATGTTGCATTATTTCGAAAAACATGACATGTAGGAATCTGCATAAGTATTCTTTGTTTAAAATCAAAAGTCTCATACTATTCCTATAAGACTGCTGTTCTGCGAATGATAACACTGTAAAATATTATCAGAACTCACTTTTCTGAGTGTTTGAATCTAAAATTCACTTGACATGGGTTTATTTGTGCTATTTGTGTCTAAAGTGGACTGTTTCTAAAAATTGAATCCGCCCCTCTTTTACATAAACAGTCAAGAAGGGTCCTTTATGTGCATAAAACTGATTTTGACTACTCTAACGCTCCTATACACTAATCTAATAGTGTATAGGGGGTGTATAAAGTGCTTGGGGTCGCTTATACACTTTATGAATATTTTTTCTAAAAGTATAACTATCATTTAGTCATATATTTGCATGTCTATACTTATATGTATAATATATTTTACGTGTGACAGCCTTATTTGCATTTATGTGCTTCTGTGACACACGTTTTCAAAAACAGCCTCTTCTCCTATATATATTTTCCAAAATCTGACTCCTACACAAAAAAGGCCATTAAGGTTAGGGCTAGATAATTAATGACGAGTCACACCGACCCTAAATGGCCAACATTTTATTTTAAAAACAACACCCCTTCGGTTTTTGATATAAATCCGAATTTTGTTTGTGAAATTGTCCATTTATGCAATATTGTTTAAAGTATGAGAATTGCATAGATAAGCTAAAATTGAACACCCTTTGCATGTTAAAGCTTATTTCCTTGAGCAACCAAATAACAATAATCAACCGAGAAAGTTTAATTTTCTAAGATATCTCCATTACACGAGTCGTCCACAATATGTCATGGTTGAATTTAGTTTTCCAACTAACATAACTCATTAACTCACAATAAGCTTGTCATCTATTTAATTGAGGAATCTAAACAAGACATATGAAAGTCGATCATACCTAAGCATGCATTAAGTTCAAATTTATGAAATATGAATTGATCCATTTGCCGCAGACATTGCATTTAGTTCTTCGTAATCGAAATCGACGACCTGAATATAAATGAAACCAAAAAAAAAAAAAAAACATGTTCGTTAGCAAAAAGGTAAACAATCAGAAAATTAAACAACATGATTTTATCAGTAATATTTCGAATTTTTGACTTAGATAGTCATGCCTACTTAGAATTCATTCACTGTACAATGAGTTCTTATAAACCTCAACCACCAACACCTATGAATAATTAATAATCCATCAAGAACAAAACTGGATAACATTTTACATTATTTATATTATAGTTTACGAGCAATATGAAATTAAAGGTATTAACTACGGAAATAACGAATGCAAGAAGAATTACCCTAATATATCACGTTTAAAAGTAATAGAAGAGGGTGAAAAAATCAAACCGGATAGAGAACAATTAAACTCCTTTTGAGAAGCTAAATTTATCATGTCAATGATCCTCCTAACAGGAATTTCATCTACGAAAACGAAATAGTATGTGAGAATTAAACTTTCACTATTTTACAACGGCCAAACCGTGAATAATTTCTTACTTTAAGAGGAGAAGTTCAATTATATATACTATTTATTTGAGTTTTTCGTGCAAAACAAATAAAAAAGTATAGAGAGAAGAAACGAAATTAAGAAGATTAATATTGAAAAGGTATCTCAAATAGTACAATTTTAATATTGATAAACTTATAAGTGTGTCTATGTAGATGTAGAGTACTTGCAGAGATCAAACTTCAAAATATTAGTAAAAGTTAATTAGAAGAATTATACCCAAAATAGAATTTCTATTAAATCTAAACATTGAAAACCAATCATTAAGCAACAGCATTAGTAGGACTTTGGTTGTGTGTTGGAGTTCGTATAAAGTTTTGCGTGTTTAGGTTTTTGAGATCAACCAACTGACTTTGCTTATTAGTTTGATAATAGTAATACATTTCAGTGAATAATCATACTGATTTTTTAAATAACTAAAATTAAGTATTATTAATTGGAATTAGGATTGCAACTTTATATAGAGTAATATTCAGTTGGCCATGCAGTGATATTGTTCAAGTCGAATTGGACTTTGAAAATCTAGTGAACTTCAAAACCTAAGTACTAGTATTAGACAAAGAGTTAAACATTACAATACCAAACATAAGATTTATCTTTTAGAAGAAATAATTTAGTTTTTAAGGAAAAAATAGTCCCTAAATATGAGGTAAATAGGTAAATGACAATTTTATTCAACATAAAATTAATTTTTAAAAGGTAAAAAAATCGAATGACATTTCACTAAGGCTTCGTGCTTTTATAATAATATAGATAGATAGATATAGATAGATTAGTAGAGGCTAAGAGCGGATACCACAACCATATATAAGCATAAACAACATGAACAGGGTGGTCACAACAATTTAGCTTAACATTTTAGGCTGCGCGTATGACTTGTCAACTGCCTAACATGGACAAAAATTCCAATTGTAAGAAGCAAAAAGGCATTAGAAACGTTGTATCCATCCTTTCAATTAAGATAAGCAAAAAGGAACTTAAGGTTCCTCGAATCACACTCCTTGAACTGTAAAGTACCAATTAAAAAAGCAGTTCGGTGCACAAAGCATTCCACGTTTAAGCAGAGTTACGGGAAGGGCTCCACCCCAAGGGATGTGATGTACGCAACCTAATCTAATGCAAGCATTAATGGCTGTTTTTAAAGCTTGAACCCATAACTTATATATATGTCACACGAAGACAGCTTTCCTAGTTGTTCCCCTCCAACTAATTAAGTACCAACTAATTAAGCATTTTAGGCTTTAGAGTTTGTATTGGGAAGCATCTTTTCTCCTTGAACTGTTAATTACCGACTAATTCAGAAAAAGAATGAAAGATACACTCAGCGACTTTATAGTGGACTCCAAGCTACCATATACTGTGAGAGTAGCTAACAGCTACTCATTGTAAGTATATTCAATAATTTAGTTGACAAATATGAAATACTATTTCCTATAAAAGTTTCCCTAGTTTAGAAAAAGCATGCATTTTCTGAAATTGTTTTTTTTTTTTGGTAAGAGAAATTGTTTTAAATATAGAGATAGAATACTTTTTTAACCGAAATAAGTGACACCCACTAGCCATAGCTATTTTCGTCCATGGCCGTTGTCCCCAAGCCTGATGTCGTAGGGTTGGCACCAAATGAGTCATATGTCTACCGGGCTATTAATGATCATCACTTTTAGGTACAAAAGTAACTTGTATATTTAAGTATCTTTTACTATATTAAATGGAGTTGTTAATATTTGTAAAGTCAAATGGAATATTTCTCTTTTGTGTTTTATTAGTACGTCCTTCAATATTACTTTGTTCATATTGTAGTTTTTTCACAATTATTACTCTCTTCTTGTTATTAAATTTATTATATTTAAAGCTAGAAGGAACTCCTGAAGAATGGATGAAGTAAGCTATGTTTTAACCAAAAAAAAAAAAAAGAAGTAAGCTATAGCTAGATAAAAAAAAATGACCTATTTTTTTCTCCATGATAGATGAGTTCCCGTGAGGGATAATGAAAACTTAATTTGCATGATAATGTTTCATTTTCTCACAAATATAAGTAAATACAGTGTTAGTTGCTTGAAGTTAACTACTCTACTAACTAAAAAGGAATATAATGTTGGATATATGTCAAAATTATATAACGAAATAGTCAATGAATACCTTACACATTCGCTCTAGTGTTGTGAGAACTAATTAAACTACCTCTTTTAGTTTGAACCATATTGGGAACTACTTGCTCGCGTTTGTAGTTCCAAACTTGACATTTCTGAATTTGAAATCATTTGAATTTGATAGAAGTATACTCTGTTTAAATGGCAAAGTTAGGCTGCAATAATGTGAAAGAGGTTAGTGATGGAATTATTGAATAGGACAGAGTATCAACCAGAGACCTTAATACCATGAATCACTTTTATATATCGTACTCTCTTTAGATTTATGTCACACCAAATAAAATATATTACTAGTAATCGAAAAAATAATTTTATTTGTAAAATCATACATCAACAAAAAATATTAAAGCTTATATCAACAATAATGCATCTGTTTGAGTTAGCTAATTAAAAATATAGCTGGTAAGCATCAAGTTCTTAAAAATTATTTTTAGACGATGAAGCTGATTTTATGAATAATTAGTTATGTATTCGAATAAAAGTGATAGAAACTAATAATAGAGTTAGGGGTCGTTTGATATGTGGTATAAGATTAATTAATCCTGGTATAAAAAGCTGGATAGTTTTATCCTGTGTTTGGTTTGCAAATTCAAATTAGTATTATCTAATCCCTGTATAATCTTATGCACAATTTGATGGATAAATCAATACCAAGAACCCCATGGTATAGAATAATCCTGGTATTAACTATCTCGATATTAACTTTTCCTTGTATAACTAATCCCGGTATAACTTATCCTGGTACCAAACGACCCCTAAGTGTTTGGTTAAATGGGCTTATAAGCACTGATTATGTTACAAATGACTACACTGTATATAAAAGTTATTTACAAAAAATAGAAAATTTAAAAATATTATACATGAAAAAAGATAAATGACGAATATAAAATGAAGAAGGGTTCAAATTTATTTTTTTTTATTTTTTTTAGAATGAGATTTCATGAGTTACAACATATTTTTAAAGATAAATAGTAAATTGATTTATCAACTAAAAGTGTTCATAAAGCTTACAAGCTACTCCATAAGTTAGGAATAACCAATTTATGGCTCATGACCGATTATAAACAATTTAATACTGCCAAACACATAGATAAGTAGATAAGTACTTATAAATTGATTTGACCAGCTTATAATCCTAGCAAAACACCCCCCTTAAACTTATTTACTTTAGAATGAATCTTATCAAATATTTATATTTATCCGTTGAATTACTCATATATATCCTATGAAATTCTTGTATAGGTGAAAGTTTACCTCAAAATAGATGTAGTAGATTCAGTTTTATTTTTTATTACTTATCTTTCTTTTATCTCTTTGTTTTTTTCCTTATAATTCTCACTTGATCGACTAATTCAAATTTACGTTGGAAAGTGGCCTCTACCAAATTGGACTTTTTCTTTTCGGTTCAAACTCAAAACATCTAATTATAATTGATGCTATTTACCGCGTCATCACAAACCTTAAATGTATGTACATATTTTATTCTTTTCTGGTTAAAATTTTAGAAAGAAAAATACCATCATAGTTTTGAGAATATTCTTCTCAGATTCTTCCTTCCTCAAGTTCTCAGCCCAAACCCAATCACATTGTACTACTAAACTTATTATACTCGTAGACTTCTTGTACCATTAAACTACACAGTAAAAATGTAAAAAAAGAATCACAAAAGAACAAAAAGAAACCTGAAAATCTTTAGGGGTCGTTTGATAACAAAACCATTATCCAATATTAACAATCCCAAAATAGTATTCGAAAATTGTTAATCCCACCTTTCATATGAGATAACTAATATCATCAAACATGATATACATATAACCCAAAATTCTACCCCGAAATTATAATCCGAAATCTTCCTACCAAACGAGCCATTATAGTAATAGAGAGTAAGTCAAAAACAGAAACCCACAAGGAAGGAACCACCATTTTTAGTAGCATAAAACAACAAATATTATACTGCGTGCTCCATAAGCCAAAATTCTTCCCCATTACCCCCCCCCCCCCTTTCCTTCACTAGATCTTCACACAGTCACCTTCATCAGATCTAAACACTCCCTTTAACCAGATCTGATTAAATATAAACTCATTTATTTTAATGTCACTTTAATTTTATATAACTAACAATATACATTTATATTATCATTAGTATTAGTATTAGTATTAGTACTAGTAGTAGTATAGTAACCGCGCGATGCAATCAGAAAATACCACTAAGGAGAAAATGAACGGAGGAGAGGCCGTGGGGGCAACACCAGTGCCACGTCAGCAGTGGCTTAATCATAATAATAATCAGCAGCAGATAATGGTGGGGGATGAAAGGGATGGGTTTATATCATGGTTAAGAGGTGAATTTGCAGCAGCAAATGCAATAATAGATGCTTTATGTCATCACTTAAGGGTAGTAGGAATGGAGCCAGGTGAATATGATGGTGTGATTAGTTGTGTTCAACAACGGAGAGGGAATTGGAGTAGTGTGCTTCATATGCAACAGTATTTTTCTGTTGCTGAAGTCATTTATGCATTGCATCAAGTTGAGTGGAAAAAACAACAGGTTAGAGGAAAAGAGTTTACTTTTAATAGGAGGAACGGTGGGGCTGCTAGAGGGTTTTATAGTAAGGAGTTTAATGGTGGTAGTAAGTCGAATGGGGTCGAAAAGATTGATAAAGATGGTGATGTGAAGCAAGAGGAGATTAAAGGTGAGAATTTTCGAAGCCCCATTTGTTTTTTTTCCAAGATTTGATAATTGCTGTATGTTTTTTGTGGTTGTTATGAATGTTACTTGGAATTTAGCTCGATAGTGCTTGTGATGGGTGGGTCAGGCATACGTCACTGGTTAGAACATTTAGCTGCTGTAGCGAGGTGTTGTTATAATATAATATAACATGAGTAATTGGGTTCAAAGAAAACTAGACTATTATAATGAGTTACTGTTTACAGTGAATGGTTGGAAACCCCATTTGTTTTTATTTTCAAGATTGGTAAATTAGTGTATGTATTTTGTGTTTATAAGACTGTTATTACTTGGAATTTAGCTTGATAGCTCTTGTGATGTGTGAGTTAGGTGCACGTCGTGTATGTTTGAACCCCTGCCACAGCCTTTGTATAATGGTGTCGCTTGTCCGGAAGTTTGATAGACGCTATAACGAGGTGTTGTTATAGATAACGTATAATATAATATAACATGAGAAATTGGTTTCAAAGAAAACTAGGATGTTATAGTGAGATATTGCTTATAGAGGATGGTTGTTAAAGAGAGGTCTGATTGTATATAAGTGAAGAAAGGTAGAGGGGTAGGCTGATTATCCATTGGGTTTCCAACTCTGTGCTACTGGCCCTTGGGGATTTTCTTGGTTATTCAAAAGAGGGAGTGTTACTTGGATTTTATTGATTGAAGGGTGTGTGATTCTCTAGGGTCTTTAGTGATGGCTTTGTTAAAATCTTTGATCTTCTATTAGGAAATTGTTTAAATTCAGAATCTTGGTTCTTTTTCCATTTATTGTGTTAAGAGACAAGATAAGGTGATTATGTAATATTAAGCAAATTGTGGCATTGGTGGGTTATGGAAATTTGGATTTATTACCATTTGATGATAGTGGTTTGTTAGTTCCCCTTAATCAGTGTATTACCTAATTTGCTGAAACCCACTTAGCAATGGATTCTAGTAATTGATGGAAATAGAGATGAGTGCCACTTGTTCAAAACCTAAAATTTCCACTTTAGTTTAAGTGAAATTATCATGATGGATTTGGACATTTAGTGACTTGAGTACAACGAGGTAAGTATTTGCCATTTCAGTTGCTTCCTATACTTGGTTTACCCTTTTCTAACTGGGAGTTTTCACTAGGTGTTTCTGAATCTTTGATAACAGAATTTGATTGCCTTTACAGCTATGCTAGTTTCCAGTTCACCTTGTCTTAGTTTAACTGATGGCTGCAAGGGCATCGCGGACTATCTGCATCACTGAGTGGAGCAGTATCTAATCCCAAACTGCAAAAGTTCAGTGCTTGTAGTTATGTCTGCAAGTGATCGAGGGTGACAGGAGAAGTTATAATGCTGGCTTATTTAACTGTATTAGTGAGAGGGAGGGTGAGAGAGAGGTTTTTTTTTTTTTGTGTGGGGGGGGGGGGGGGGGGGGCGCGGGGAGCTTCTTCTGTTGGTATACTTCATAGGTGTACCATCCATAAGGCAATTTATACACTGGGAAGAGTACTTGAGTTTGCATTTTGTGGTATGGATATACGCCATGTCTTGCAGATTATTCTGTCAAGAAAATTAGGAAAATTAGGATGACTGAATCTTGAAGCTTGATAATAGTAACTTTTGCTGGTGACCCTAGGATTACAAATGCCTTTAGTTGGCTTTTGGTTTGTAGTTACCAACTTCATTTGGTTTGTTTGTGAGGTGCTGCCACACTTGGCGTGTGAAGCCCTCATTCAGCTCCTGCACATTTTAATGGTAACAGCTGGATTTTTCTTGATGATTAATGATAAATGCTGGCCTCAAATTACTTCAATGTGCTTCAAAATTAGCAAATAATTTTGGCATATCCAAGACACAATTATTTTATTCGTAAATTATATCTTAGGTGCATGTTTGATGTTTTAGCTAGCTATTGGTTCCTCAGGATCAAGCTTGATCAGATTGTTTGTGAGGATATCATTTGGTCATTTAATGTAGTTATTCTGAACTTGAAAGGAATTTATCCCTCTGACTTGATGCAAGGATGATATTTCTCTTGGGTCTTGTACATGTATAACTTCCTTAACAGTCACACCATCTCAAACCAATGGGAGAATCAGAATAAAGTAAATCCATATGAGCTAAAATTTGTTAATCATCTTAAATGCAGAGTTGTAATTGTTCTTGTAGCTTCTCTTGTGCATTGAAAGCTAAGAAAGTCATTTTTGTTCTTGTTCATTTTCAATGAAACAGAATTGGTTGGTAATCCAGAAGCAAATAGCTCAATGAAGAGTTCAGTTTGCACCGAAGCTGGGGACTCACAAAGTGAAGTAGACAAAACCGATGATAAACATGATTCAAACTCTGATGGTACACAATTTAGTTTTCTGATTTAGATCTCCTGTTTTGTTGTTTTTTGGAGCTGCATTTTTAAGGAATTGTATGTGCTTTTAGAAGCACTGATTAGCCATATTCCCCCACCCCATCCAATGATAAAAGAGAAAGAGAGATTGTTATAGCCTTAACTTCTTCTATCAAGGGAATATATTTCCTACTTGCGTGGTTTGTGTTTGTTGATGTTGATTGTGACTGGTGTGGACTAGAACGGTCTTGTTTATGGTTTAGTTGTTTATCGAAGCTAACTATTATACACATTCAGTACTCATTTGCATGTTTACTTTTCAAGGATCTTGTATTGTGGAGAATGAATCCCTTTCTAGCCAAGTACCAAGTGAGAAGCAGAATGTTGCAGTTGTTCCAAAAACTTTTGTTGCTACAGAGATATACGATGGGAAACCGGTAATGTTAAAAGTTATAGCTCTTTCTTTTTCAACTTGAGAACAAATATACAGCTGTGCATTTTGTGAAGTTTAGGACATTGCAATCTTTTTATTCTTGGTCTAACCTGAAGAATTTGTATGATATAAATAATTTTGTTGACTTTTTGGACACCCTTCACAATTAAGGGAACCAAAGGTCTTTTTACTGCACATATTAGCACCTTCTTGGTCAATTGTGAGATCCGACTATTACAGAAACTTGGCTACTAAATTGTAATCGTTTTGTTCATCACTAAGATTCAACCTTGTCATCTGTAGGTTAATGTTGTTGATGGCATGAAACTGTACGAGCAACTACTAAACAGTTCAGAAGTTTCAAAACTTGTTACTTTGGTAAACGATTTGAGAACTGCTGGGAGAAGAGGACAGCTTACTAGTAAGTAGTTTTATGTTTGTTTGGGGTGGTGACACTTTTCAATTAAGTGAAAAAAGAGAAGACTTTCTGAGTTGGCATACCTGAAAAAACGAGCCTCAATTATTCTATCTAGAGTATCTTGTGGCTGTCTCCACGGATGATCGGAAACATCCTCCCCAAGACCTAAATAGGTTCTTTTTACCATTCATTTTGTTTCGGTGTTTTCTATTTTTCTTTTTTCTTTTTTTTCCTTTTGGGAGAGGGGGAGGGGGGAAGGGGGGGGGGGTCAGGGGTGATTTAATTAGGTTATGCACCTTTAATGTTCTAAAGGAGCACCTATGGTGGACCCACGGACAGGCACTTCAACTGTTTCGTTTTGAAAGTAGAACATGATGCTGGATTTTTGCCTCTCCACCTTGGTGGGGGTAAGGTCTGCGTACATCTTAACCTCCCCTGACTTCACTTTGTGGGATAACACTGGGTATGTTGTTGTAACTTGGCACCTTTTGCCAAAATGTCTCTGTTTCGTCTCAGTAAAATATATCCTCGCATCTCATCTCTCCATTGACAAGTATATATTCTTTCAGACTGTGTGGAGGTATCTTAAATGTGTTTGACAAGTGTCTTCATGTGTTCCCCAAGTGTCAGGCATGCTTTTGAAACTAAGCGAGTTTTGTGTTTGTAACATGATCAAAAGGATTGTTTGAGACCTCTGTGCAGTATATTGTGGATTGGATTGCTTTAATGAGTGTCTTTGTTGGGAAGGTAGTGAGACTTCAATTGTCAGCATGCAGTTGGAGATTAATAATAATGTCTCTAGTAGAGATAAGTTATAAGTGACTCTTTTTAAAGGTGAATTTTCCTTCAAATCGAAGCTAGAATCATTGGAGACTGAGAATGATGACTTCACTAGATTTAAGTCATAAGCTAGCTGTCTTTACTGTGAATCTGTCCTTTAGAATGGACGAATCCAAGATTGTCAAGGTTAGGCCACACAGGATTGAGCTACTTTTTCTGCTGTTGCCAGGGGAAATAATGTAGTTTTGAGTCGGCTGAGAATGAAGTTTGAAATTATGTTTAACTACAAAAAGATAGAGTTCTACTTTAGAATACATGTCACCCCAGAAAAAGAAGAAGATAGACTTCAGATAGTAGTAGGCTTTCCCCAGTTCTTGTATAAAATACTTTCCTGGGGGAAACACTTTTGCTTGTTCAAGACTACTAGAAATGGGAAAAAGATTTTCCTTAAAAACAATTTACATACAGATGCTGCCCTAATGTGCACTTTATGCTGGTTTAGCATTCTTAGAGAGGCTTTTTGTTCAATATCTGACAGTACTGTTCTTTTTCACATCGTAGTATTCTTAAATTCATCAAATGCAAGAGGAGCAAGAGCATTTAATTAAGAAAGCATATCTGGATACTAGATTCTTGTGATTGAAGTGCTATCCTTTGTGTCTGATGCCTTAATATAGATGCCAATGACTAGAAATTTTGTGACAAGCAGCGCAGACATTTATAGTCTCAAAGAGACCTATGAAGGGGCATGGAAGAGAGACGATCCAGTTGGGCCTTCCCCTTGCAGATCCACCTCCTGAGGATGAAACTGCCGTAGCAACTTACAAAGGCATGTTGAACATTTATGCAACAGGGCAAACTTATATATCTTTCCTTTCTTGTGTATTCATGGGGTTCGTAATCAAATTTTGCAGACCGCAAAATTGAAGCTATTCCTGGTTTGTTGCAAGATGTTATTGAACGACTGAGTAGTATGCAAGTTTTGACTGCGAAGCCAGATGCCTGCGTTATCGACATCTTCAATGAGGTTCCAAGCACAGTAGTTTTCATTCTTATGGTCATGGTGATTTTGTTCAGAAAGCTCAGCAAACTTGTTACATTGTTGTATTGTAGGGGGACCACTCACATCCTCATATGTGGCCTCATTGGTATGGGCGGCCTGTATCTATGTTGTTCTTGACAGAATGTGAAATGACTTTTGGTAGGATGATTGGTATGGATCATCCCGGCAATTATCGAGGCTCTCTCAAACTCTCTTTTGAACCAGGGTAGTCCTTCAGTCTTTGTTATTTGGTTTGTTATGTCTTTTGTTTTATTTACCAGTTTGTCTTGCATTGTCAGAAAATATTTACTACGAGTCGTGTGCATGTATAGTGGAATTGCACTTTTCATTGAATTATAACTTGACACCAATTTGAGTTGCTACATTATCCAGCCTAATGCGTTAAACCTTCAAATTGCATTCAATGGGTAGATTTAGTCCTTTTGCTAGAAGTGTATGGATTGGGAAGAAGTTTAACAATATCATGGATTTTCATGCTTTTTGTCCCTTACATCGATTCTTCTTCAAACCTCCACAAAAGTCCCTTACCCCAATGATTTTGTGGTATATACTTGCAAATCCTCATCCCCGTTCCTGAAACTATTGAGGTTGTAGTAACCTGTAATAGTGTAATGTTGGCAATTTAGGATGAAAGAAGAGTCTTTATGGACCTGGTATCAAATGAGAAGGGTTAAAGGTAGTAAAAGCCACGGAGAATCTCATTCAATTACTTGACAGAATTACTGGGGACTAATGTGTTACTTAGACCAAATCAAGATTATCCCCCTTATTCAGACTGAAATTTGCGCGCACACACACTTTCTCATTTTATGTTCTACTGCCTCTTTCTCCACTTTGCTACTTGTCTCTATTTAATTGTGATTCTTGTTGTAGTCACCTACTGAATCTCTCTGCTATGAAAATGTGCAGATCCATAGTTGTAATGCAGGGAAAATCAACTGATTTTGCTAAACATGCAATTCCATCCCTCCGGAAGCAGCGAATTCTTGTGACCTTGACAAAGTTGCAGCCGAGAAGAATCAGGTCTGGTGATAGTCAGCGTTTCCCTTCATCAGCAGGAGGTCCTTCCCCGCAATGGGTTCCACCTCCTAGTAGGTCACCAAATCATATTCGTCATCCCTTTGGGCCCAAGCACTATGGTCCCATCCCAACATCAGGTGTATTACCTGTTACATCTGTTCGTCCACAGTTAGCTCCTCCAAATGGTATCCAGCCAATTTTTGTTCCTGCTGCAGTTGCACCACCTATGCCTTTTCCTGCACCGGTTGCTCTCCCACCTGCCTCAGCTGGATGGGCGGCACCCCCTCCTAGGCACCCCCCACCACGACTTCCACTCCCTGGCACTGGTGTGTTTCTTCCTCCATCGGGCTCTGGAGCTTCAGCTGCCGACAACATTCCTCCAGAAACTCCATCTTCCACAGAAAAGGACAATGCAGGTTCTCTTAGTGATACCACTGCTTCTCTGAAAGATACCACGGATAGTGAGGTAAAAACACAAGGTTGCAATGGAAGGATCGATGCTAATGGTGCAGAAAAAGCAGCGGCTGATGAAGAACTTCATTAACGTGCTCTGATTTCAGCAGATGGTAAACCAGCTGAAGCGGTGCAGAGACCTATGTGCCTGGAAAAAGGGTGACTGTGTCTTTGGAGGAAACAGTTAGGCTACAACTGCGGTGAGTTTGGAGCAAATGTAAAGAGCGGCTATTGTTCAGAGTTATACTCGTACATCTAGTAGAGCAAGAGAAGGGAGTTATCTGTTCTCCATGAATCCCTTTGCTGGCTCTTCCTTTTTGTTCTCTTATCAAACATATATATCTTATATTAGATGAAGAACTTAGTTATTATTGTAGTTCCACAGGAATTTTTAACTCATTAAAAAGATAGAAGTAGTGAGTTCTTTCTCAGCTGCTGCCTGGTTCTAATATATGAAATCAGCAAACTTGAATGGTAAGAAGTTTAATACGTAGATGAACGTGGACATTTTCTTCTTTGATGAAAAAACACTTTTTGCTATGCTGCATCCTGAAAGATAACTTCTCTTTCCGTGACAACCAAATATATTCTTAGATGCCTCTATTTAACACTAGGTGGGGTGGTGCCCGTGCAAGCACGGGCCCAATATGGGGCGATAAAAGTTTTCGTAGATGATAATTATATTTGTTTTATCCTAGATAGAAATGCATATGTCGAAAATTATGATAAATTGTTAGAAAATAGTCAAGCGCTTTCTGTTAAATTAGTGTTAGTATTATTCTTATATACTCCTATAATATTTTTATTCTATTCTCCATCTTTATTGCAATATTATTTCATTACCTTGATTATCTTTAGTTTTTATGTTAGTCTTTTTTTCTTTATCATGATATTTTCATCTTATTTTTTCAAACGTGTTTTAAAAAATATTTTCTTTAGCCAATCATCTATTGGTGGGGGTAATGTTTGTTTACATCTCACACTCCCCAGTAATATTTTTATTTTATTCTCCATTTTTATTGCTAATGTTATTTCATTACCTTGATTATCTTTAGTTTTTTTGTTAGTATTCTCTTTTCCTTTATCATGGTATTTTATCTTACTTTTTAAAATATGTTTTCAAAAATAATCGTCTACTGAAAAAACAACTTTTCCACCTTGGAAGGGAGGGATAAAATTTGCTTACATCTCACCCTTTCCAGACCTCACTTGTGAGGTAACACTGGGTATGTTGTTGTTGATTGTCATGTTTATGTGGCAATTTTTTTAGTCCATTTAACAAAAAGAGTTTTTCTAAAATTTATCCAATTTTAGTATTTGACGTTTTTTCATTTTTAGGTCCGGGTCAAGCGAAGAATCTATATTTTTCTTGCAAAATAGGTATTAGTACTGCCTACTTTTAAAAAAATCTGCACTTTTAACGTGGATATTCTCAAGTACGTCGCAAAGATCGGGTCAGCCCGGGCCCAAATATTAATGTTGATTTATGCAAATATAGAATGTTTTAGTTGTGGTTCTTGAGTTTTGATCATCTTTAATAACCACTTAACTCATATCGACATAATTTGGAGCAATTTCTGATAGATCTGAAGGAATTTAATTCAATTCTCTATGCTACATCTGGAATGACTGTAATTTTTAAGAGTAAGTTTTTTTTTATATTAGCAGTATATACGTAGACATTTAAGTTTTTTTTATATTAGCAGTATATACGTAGACATTTATCTTTTGAAAATTATTGTTACTTCAGTATAGATTTCTTTTTCAATAAGTCCTATGCCCCACACTCAAGTAATAAGCGTAAAAGTGGTTCTTTGATTGCCAAGCTCTCGAACAATATCTCAAAGTTTTATCTATACCATTGTAAATTCTAAAAATATTTTTTGAAGTTCATGATCAACAACTTAAAAGTTCGTGAATTTTATTGAAAAAAATTGATTATATTTTCATCAAATATTAATAGAAGTGGGTAAAGTGACTATATTTCAGTTAGTAACCTTAAAAGTGGTTAATCAGTATACTTTAAGATATGCAAAAAGTGGCAACCTAATCAACTGAAACACAAAAAGTGGCTAATTTGGCAAATCGGTGCACAGAAGCATAGGCAGGACAAACGGAAGCAGCTCTCGCTTCACGCTTATATATTAGTACTAATGTGTAAATGTAATTGATAATGCCGTATTGGCTTTCATTCTTGCTGGGCCCAGATGCTATTGCCTAGCAGACAAGTATGATGTTTGTTGTGCATATAGTGTAAGTTAAAATCTCACATGGTCACTCAACTTTGGGAAATTAACCACCAAAGTCACTTTGCTTTGGTTGGTCCCAAAATGGTGACTCAACTTTGGGAAATTAACTACCAAAGTCACTTTATTTTGGTTGGTCCCAAAAAGGTCACTCAACTTAGGGAAAATATCTCCAAAAGTAATTCTTGCTGGTTTTTGCACCGTCACCCACCGAAAATCTTACGTGGCTTTATAAAATATTTTTATATAACCGTAGGTCCCACTTTCTTTGCCATGTACGACTTTTTTAATAGTTACTTACTAGTTTTCTGACAAGTGCAATGCACGTGTATTCTTAATAACTAGTACAAAAATTATAAATATATAGTAATAAGCGTGTATAATTGCTAGTAAATTAAAGAAAAAAAAATATAAATTAGAAGTACTGATATATCGAATCCTTTACCATTGATATTTTTTATTTTTGCAATACATAATCATACTAATTAAACATTACTGTTGTACGAAGGCCAATAATTCATATTTGAATAATTTTATTCATGCAAACTTTATAATATCAAGTATTTAGCTTGATTTCAATACATTTTCTTGGTTTTTATTTTTTTGTGCTAATGGCAAACTGTTATTATGCACTAGGAATTAGTAGTACGACAAAAAATTATTTGGCCTTCAAACTTGATATATTATAAATTTTGCATGATTATAATCGTTCAAGTATTAATTATTGGCATTCGTACAATAGTAATGTTTAGTATGATTATGTATTACAATAACAAAAAATATCGAACGGAAAGGATTCGATATACCAGTACTTTGAATTTACATTTTTTTCTTTAATTTACTAGCAACGATACACGCTTATTACACATATTTATAATTTTTGTAGTAGTTATTAGGAATACACGTGCATTGCACTCAGAAAACTAGTAAGTAACTATTAAAAAAGTCATACATGGCAAATAAAGTGGGACCTACGATTATATGAAAAATATTTTAAAAAGCCACGTAAGATTTTCGGTGGGTGACGGTGCAAAAACTGACAAGAATTACTTTTGGAGATATTTTTCCTAAGTTGAGTGACCTTTTTGGGACCAACCAAAGCAAAGTGACTTTGATGGTTAATTTCTCAAAGTTGAGTGACCATTTTGGGACCAACCAAAGCAAAGTGACTTTGGTGGTTAATTTTCCAAAGTTGAGTGATCATTTGAGATTTTAACTCCATATAGTGTTCTAGTAGAATATGATTTTATCAATAATAATAAAACAAGGGTATGGCCTAGCCCTCAATTAAGTAGTGAAAACAGTGAGACACTGGTCGGAGATATATAGTAGGTATCTTATGAATATATATAGTTGTAGATCTTGAGATGAAAAGATCAATACTAGTGGAGTAGTAGTTGTACCATCTTAATAATATTACAATTAAGATGTCTTGTGAGAACTGTCTAGATTCTATTTTCTTTTAGCTGATTGTTTTTTGTCATATTGCTTCAACTAACTTTATCATCTTTTAGCTGATTGTTTGTTGTCTAGGTAACATTTTTTGTTGATTTCATATGATATTAACTTTCTTACTTTTTAAAGATTTAATCAAAACACGAGTTTTAGTAAGATGATTATGGGACCATAAAATCTGTCGTTTTCTAAGCTGGTTTTCTAGTGAAGCACTAGTGCAATGCTGCAGGTTATCGATGGTGACTAAGATCATCACTGCCTAACAACATTTATTTTTCTGGACCATAGATCTTCGTTAAATTGGAAATAGCGAAATCCAAAAATTTGAGAAGTACTTTACTCTGTTTTAAGCATTGTTCTTGAGATATCGTGCCAACTGCGGACATTGTGCCCCTTGGACACAATGGCAACAACAAGGAACAAAGTTTCTAACATTATCTTATTGAGACTCAAACTGAAACTGCAAAGCTATAAGCCTGCGTTAGTCGGGGATTTATTACAACTCTTGTTCTTGATCAACGAAGTATTATGAGATTATTCTATGATGAAACTATATATGCAAAAGAGCTTTAACTCCATTAAGAGTCACTGCAGTTCCATTCACCCCAAATTTTATAAATATAAGTGAGCCACCCTTTTGATCCCACAAAACCACACCACGTAGATACGTTTGTCATGCCTTAACAGAACATTTTTATCGTAATTCCTTAGCAAATGGGTATATCAATTCTGAGGTTGATAATCGGGAAGAGCTTATTCAACATTACGTAGACAAGATCTATAATCAGCTCAAATCTTGACATTCCAGTGTCCTTCAAGCCAAGACACAAACGTCAAAGCAATAGGCCATGAAGATTTGATTTGATCTTTTTTGTGTTATAAGCATGTCTCACTTTAATAAAGTGTTTTGGATTTGTGGCCATATATATGTATCTCATAACATTTGTATGGTATATGACTTTTGAGACCTGAAGTCATAAATATGTCATAACATTTGTATGATTCTAGAAACGTCTCATTAACAGTACAATGAGAAGTTTTAGTTAAATTATTTCCCAAATTTATAAAGCTGTCATTCTTTTTGGTACGAACTAAAAGAAAATATCATCACATAATTAAAATGTCTATAGTAGTATATATTTGAGGAATGAAAACTTTTTACAGGTATAATCATATGATATTTGATAGCCACTAACCCGATTAACTTTTTTTTTTTGTGTGAAAATTAACTCAAATACACACTGCATAAAATTAATTAAAAACTTAACTAAATTAAGAGTGAAAGGTTTCATCCATTTCACAGGACCGTTGATGGGTAGGAATGAGGATGTCCCGTTTCTATCAAATTGTACTTCTCATTGGCAAGGATTTGGGTCTAGTCGCCGTTTTCATTGATAAATTTGTCCACCCCATAAATTGCTGATTTTTGTTTGAGAGAAGAAACTATCGTTCCTTCAAACATTTTTCTTCCTCCAAGAACCACATAATATTTTAATGGATGGTTGGTCAGCGAATCTTAATATATCAGCATAAATATATTTTGTTCACCGACACCAAGTCACCACCACGTGATAATAATTGGATTAAAAAGAAGGGGTTGTTGTCGGGGTTCAAATTTCTACTTCATGGGAACAGTGAATATAATACTCCCTCCGTCTCATAAAGATTGTCATGTTTCGGATATCGAGAGTCAAACGAGTTTATCTTTGACCGTAATATTTTCATATGACTTTCAAATAATTTGAATTATTAATTATTGTGACTTATAGTACTTTTTATGTAGTTTCCAAATATATAAATATCATTCGAAAAAATTTAAAAATTATATGTTTAAATTTACGGTCAAAATGAACTCGTTTGACTCTCGAAATCCGAAACATGACAATCTTTTTGGAACAGAGGGAGTACATCAGTTTATTATATTTTGGCCTATCGACAACTTGGATGCTCTGAGGACCACCTGCAAGTAGTACTGCATTTGTAAGATTTTTTTAATTAAATATTTGCTCAATATAACCAAAAAGAGAATATAATAAATCAATTGAATAACACGGCACGTTGGTAATTCCACGCCCGAGAAATAAAATATTACTCCCTCAGTTTGAACTTGTTTGTTTGACTGGACACATATTTGTGAAAGAAAGGATTTTTTTTTTTTGGGGGAGTTTATGAATTTAAACATGTTATGATAGTATTTGTGTAATAGAATCACATCATTGTTGATAAAATGTAATTTTAAATTAGTTATATTCAAATATAAAATATGTCAATTTTTATGAATAAAGGACTAAATAAATAACAAGAGACTTGTCAATTCCTTGTAATAAGGGTCGATCATTGTTATGACTTATGAAGATTCTTTTTAAAAGCAGTACACCTTTAAGCTTTCGTACACCTCTAAGCTTTTCTGACTTTAGCTAATAGCCGTTTGGTACTATGTAACTCAATGGCTCGACTAATTTAGATATGTATCGTAGAGTTAGTTTAAAAAAAAAATTATATCCTCTACTCAAAGTTTCTATATTCTTATGGCTCCAACTTTAAACCTCTAGCTTATTGTGGAGAGATCTTATTCATCCATCAACTCTTTTTGTAATATTTCATCCGTTTCAGTTTATGTGTCAGCATTTTTTTATTAATCTGTTTAAAAAAGAATTGCAGCTTTTTAAATTTGAAACAATTTAACTTCAAAAATTCTACTTTACATCTAATTAATCACACAAATATTTATGACTTATTTTAGACCACAAGTATCAAAAGTCTTACTTTTTTATTAAATTCCGTGTTTACTTAAAGTATGTCACATAAAGTAAAACGAAGGAATAATATCCGCATACTGTGAGATACGTTACATACGTATAAGCAAAGATTAGAACAAGATAGAACTATAACTTGGCTTGAAACATAAAAATTATGAGGCTGTCATATTCTAGCATATGCCTACTAGTATCATTTTCCCCTCCAAATAGTTAAAATAAAAGTAGAGAAAGAAACTTTTGAATATTACCCTTCATTTCATAAATGTTTTGCTTTTAGGGAAAGCAAAACTAGAAAAGCCATCCAAAGCTTTTCAGCTTTTCATATCAAATGGCAGCTGTTTTTCCCAATAAACCACTAAATATGCAATATTCTCATCTTATATTTTGGGCTAGTTTTGGATTGTGCTTTATTCTATCAGCTGCTGAATTTCCATACGTTCAACACCCTGTGAAAGATGATGGCTCACTTAGTTTTCTAGTGGTTGGAGATTGGGGAAGGAAAGGCCTCTATAATCAATCTGAAGTCGCCTTCCAGGTTCTTCTTCTTGTTTTTCTCTCTCTCATAATACTTAAAAGTTAGTTTTAAAAAGAACAAGCAATTTAGTTACATGTTTAGCTTAGTTTGTTAATATAGTATTAATGAATGCATCATGCTTGTTCTTGAAATATTTACTGTCATAGGAGGAGTAAGTTACATTTTAGTTTTAAAAGGACAAGCAATTTAGTTACTTTCTCGTTTTCGTTTTTTCTCTTTTGGTTTTGTAGAGATCTTTGCAATTTCTTTTGGAGTTTGCAAACTTCGTTTTTAAGTTCTCGGAAACAATATTTGTTTAAGCTGTTTTTGGAAGGCAAAAATTTACTCTAGTTAATTACTTTTGAAGTTCTGGAGTTCGTAAAATATTTGAACACTTTGTTGTTCTTAAAAGAGCTCAAATAATAGATCGATCCTGAAAATGTTATAGTGTCTGGTAAGAAATAAAGAGAAAGAAAACATTTTTTTTGGATCTTCGTTCTTATTAACATTGGGTTAAAATTGAACATGTGGGCAGGCATAGGAGAGGCAATAAGTATACTGCCAGCAATGCAATATAATAGGTGTAAATGTTGAATCCACTTTGCATTATAGTTAATTAATGCTTCACTTTTAATTATGCGTGTGAAGTATGAAACTAAAAGTTAAAATGTTGCAGCGCAATATATGATAATGCGCCATAGTGAAATAAATTTCTTACTACCTTTGAACATATATATATGTTCCTTCTTTCTTTTCCCTTTTCCTCGCATTACTAATTTAGGGGGTTTTGGGGAGTGGAGGAGGAAGAGTTGTGGAGACTCAAAATAAGCATATGACTTTTTGAAGCTATAGTTTATCATTATAATTAAAGTTTAGGGGACAAGTTTTTTTCCTTCACGCAAATAGAAAGGTATAATGCTTTGGAGATTCCAGATACATATATCCCACTTGCCAATGGGTTAAAGGGAAAAGGGCATATTCCAAACTCTTTCAAGCCATTCATTAAAGTTCACTTCTTTAAGCAATGAAAATCCTCTTGCTCGTAGGTAAAGAAAGACGGATTTTGTATCTTAGGTTTAGTTGGTGCAGAATATCGTTGTATTCTTTCTTTGATAGGTAGGTTTGAACAGCAGAAATATATAAATATTAAGTTCTTTTTCCTATAAATATATAATTCAAAGTAAAAGTAGTAGATATTGCCTTTCCCGTCAATGTTTCTTGGGCACGTACGTACGTAAACATATGTAGCTTTGGTTCTATTTTTTTATTTATCAAACCAAATTAATTATGCAGATTTCCTAAATCTATAAATTAAATCAAACTAAATAAATCTGTTCTTTATCTTGATTTTTCTCCTTTTTTTTTTTGTTGTTGATATTTTCGGGTTATTCGATTTTACCGGTTTATACTTGGTAAGCAATAATTGCATGATGCTTTCTCAAGAAAATAACACAACAAGAAATATTTAGTTGTGGAAAAATCAATAATGTTAAAATAAAATTAGTACATGCGACATATTTTGATTGTGCACATATATTTTATTAAAATATAGCACTAACATACTATATATATATATATATATATATATATATATATATATATATATATATATATATATATTTGTGACTATATTATGTGTATACATAATTTTACTCGATGTTCTTTATAGAATTTGAAACATTTTTAAGGACAATTGATGTGGGTTATGCACTAGAATCTCTATTTTAATGATAGGGATTTTAGGAAATAGGCCTAATACACATTAATCTAGAAGAATTATAAAAATGATATTTTTAAGAATAAAATATAAAAATATGGTATTAAATTCTAAAAAGTTTTAGTAGTGAGGAAGTTTTAAATTCTTGGGTAAACAATGAAAATATTACTTTAGAGATGATGTTTTATGTTAATTTTTTTTTAATGTATAATTGGTTTGGTTTGGTGTTGGTTCGATTTTTTTTGTAACACCGAACCAAATCTGATATGTCGATTCTTCTTCTTCTTTTTTTTTTTTTAATACAAAAGCAAACCATTTACTAGTCGATTTTGTTATCGAATTGAGTAAGATCGGTATGGTTTGGATTCGTCGGTTCTATTTATTCACCCCCTACGTAGACATCATAGATCAAAAGGGGACAGGGAACTTTTTTTCAGGTTGGAGTAAGTTAGCGTAGCACAACTAAAAAGTGTTTGATTTGCTGTAAGTCTCAATTAATAATTAGTCTATTATTGGTCCTTTAGCATAAGTTTCACAGTGTGAATAAAAACATCAATAACTAAATACAAACTGTTAAGGCGCAGTACATCTGCAGATTTATTATATTTATTGATTCATCTGATCCAGTAACTTCTAAAAATCCACTAAATAGTACAAATAATTTATATAATAAATTTCAAGTTCAATTAATAAGGGACTTTTACCCCACCTAAACACTCCCACCCGTATTATACTATATCTAAACATATTTATTCCTTTTTTTCTCTAGCCAAATAGGATAACTTAAATAATATTATTAATAAATAAATATGTAAAATGCATCCCTAATTTAAGCCTTTAATATAGGGATCAATGCTAAGTTAGGAGTTATTATCATATTTAAATGAATATTTTATTGAATAAGCACTATATGTGACTGTTATTACTGGGTAACACCATCTGCAATGGTATGTTCTTAAAGGGTCCGGATTTTGTTCATTACTTTTGTCCAATATTGCTCAATGCATTATTGGATTCATGCCAAGTGTCCTATCAAACATTTAATGGTTGAGATATCTTTATGCAATATATAATTAAATGACATCATAATTTTTGTGAGAAAAATAATTAAAGAATCCTCAAAGTAACGTCCGCCATTTATAAAACGTCGATGGTAGCAGCCTTTTGTGCTACTAGTAGGTCTCATAAACAACTAAATGTTTCAGCGAGAATTTAGACATGTTCTAATTGTTCTCTTTTTTTAAAAAAATTGTGTGAATCTTAGTAAACATTAATTTACAAATAACATACTAAATGATATAAAATGTAGGGGTTTCATATTTTTTGTCATAAGGATTTAAAGTCACTTTGAGTATTTTTTTAATTATTTTTCTTACAAAAGTTGTGATGTCATTTATATATATTGCATAAAGATATCTCAACCATTAAAAACTTGATAGGACACTTGGCATGAATCCAATAATGTATTGAGCAATATTGGACAAAAAAGTAATGGACAAAATTTAAATGTATTTTTTTCCTTGTATGTTCTTTTTTTAATATGTTTCTTCTATATTAGCACTTTATATATAATTAATTGTGTGTTCAATTTATATTCAATTCTTTCAAGAAGTTAAAAAAATGTGATATATTAAAATATGTTCAAAATATATACTCTATATACGTCCATTATATATTCATAAAAATAAAATATTTTCAAAGATATATTTTCAAAATATTTACATTATATATGCATTTTATTTCCCATATAGAAGTATTAATATTATACATTCAGATATCAATAAAATATATATATGTAAAACTATCTATATTGAATATATCTAAAATATTCATTTTATATTTCCTACGTACATGCATAATATGTAGACTGATGTATTTTATTTTTAGATCACAATGATGTTTTAGTTTACTATATGAGGAACAAGGGAAGTATGATCCTCATGTCCCTGCATTAGGAAAAAAATATTTCTCTTCAATGACTTTTTTCTATTGGTAAATTCAAAAGTTAGTTATTGGCAGTATAATTGACATTAATGATAATATGATTGGTAGTCTTTATTTGTGGAGATTGTGATAGATGACCACCCTAAAAAAGTAAATAGTATCTATCTAATCGCCACAATCCCATAATATAAGGTATTAAATATTTAAAGATTTACCTTCTTTTAGTATATATTTTGCTGCAAAAAATTGACAAAATTAAGGGCTAGGAAGTGTTTGGGTTAGTGAAAAGTAATTTGATGCATATGAACGATTAATTGTGTTTTTTGCCCAATTAATAATCCAAATGGGCTGCTGTAATAGAATTCCTAACACGCACAAAAAAATTTCACTACATGTACCCCTTATTCTTGATTATAGTTTTTTGTCTCCACTTAAGAATGGTTTAACACAATTGCCTCGGCAGGCAACACTTCACGTTTAAATTTACAAGTGTTTCCTCGGGGAAACACTTCAAGTATAAATTGTAAGTCAAGTTATCTGGGGAGAATGTTGACAGAGATAAAAGGTCAAGTGCTGCACTTACATCACTTGTCATTTTATACTTGAAGTGCTGCCCCCATGAGTGCACTTGTCAAGTTTATAGCTTGAAGTGTTGCCCCCAAGGAGCACTTACTTAAAATTAGTAAGGTCATTCTTGTAAAACCACTTTAAGTGAGGCCAATAAGGCAAACCATTACCTAAGGTGTCATAATTTTGTAAATTGGCCCCAACAACAAAAGTAAGACAACTACCGTACGTGTTCCCTACTCAAAATGTCTACTAAATCAATACATCATTGGACTAATATATATAATAGACATAGGAAAAATAATAAAGGACTTTATGTTTCTTTAATACATCTGATGATTTAAATGAATTCACTTTGTCAAAAGGTGTGAAAATTGAGACGGAGGGAGTAAAAGTAGTTAAAATGTGATTGAGTTACCCAGTTAATAGTGTACAAAGTATTCCGCATGCACATAATCTCAAGGGGTGTGATGTACGCAGTCTACCCGTATCAGTACCTGTTTTCACCACTCGTATCCCAGACTTATAAGTTATGGGGAGACAATTTTACCAATTGATTCAAGGCTCCCTTCAATAGGTTGTAAAAGCAATTTCTGTTTTTTCATAGTCATCGGGCTAAAAACATTATTTAAACATGAGTCAAGAATTTAGTGTCAATTTTAAGAGAAAGGGTAAGTTTGCTTGAAGATTCAACCTTTAAATTTTGAATAGAGATACATTATTATGTCATCATCGCTTAAGTATTCTTTTTTATTTGGTTTATTAAATGTGTAGATGGGAGAGATAGGGGAGAAGCTAAACATAGATTTTGTAATATCAACTGGTGACAATTTTTACGACGACGGGCTCACAGGTGTGGATGATCCTGCATTTGACGATTCCTTCACCAATATTTATACAGCTCCTAGCTTGCAGAAGATGTGGTACAATGGTAAGTATTTTATACAATATTGATTTCATCATCTTAAAGATTATTTTTATTATGATAACAAATCTATGAAAAATTACTAGGACGTAGAGAAAAACCATGTGAATCATAAATCACATAATTAAAACCCGTAATTAACATGCTTGCATGAAAATGAATATTCAAAAATATCTTTTTTGTAAAATTCCTATTTGGTATTAATATTCTCTTGTTGCAGTGCTGGGCAACCATGACTACAGGGGTGATGTAGAGGCACAACTAAGCCCAGTGCTTCGAGAAAAGGATGACAGGTGGTTTTGTTTGAGATCGTATGTTCTTGATGCAGGTAATATATGGTAGTTATTAGAAGAATCTTTTATTATACAATTTTTCAATCATCTTTTATGATTAAAAAAACTCGTAATAGTGTTTCCTTTAATAAATCTATAAATTTTACTTCAAAAATATTATAAACTCGTATTTGGAGTTATACTACGGAAAATTAAAGATCCTGCAACCGAGTTAAACTCCAGTCCTCCTTTTTTGGTGAGACAGAAATCGTGGAATTTTTCTTCATAGACACCACTCCCTTTGTCGAGGACTATTTCACACACCCAAAAGATCACACCTATGACTGGAGAGGAGTCATGCCAAGGGACAAATACCTCAACGATCTCTTAAAGGTAATATAATTAATGATTATTGTATCCCACATTAATTATTACTCCCTCCGTTCTAAAATGGTTGTCATAGTTTGACTTGGAGTGTATTTTAAGAAATATGGTAAGACTTTTGGAATTTGTGGTCCAAAATAAGCCATACATAAATATGTGGCTATAAAGCATTTCATTAAAGGTAAAGTAGTAGTTTCAACTCAAAAATGTTTTCAAATTTAAAACTGTCATTCTTTTTGGAACGAACTAATAAGAGTTTTCAACCATTTTGGAATGGAGGTAGTATTTTCTTACCATGTTATTTTGTGAACTTTTATTTCTTATTTGTTAATTGGATTTGCAAAAGGATTTGGATTTGGCATTAAGTAGGTCTAGTGCAAAGTGGAAGATGGTTATAGGTCACCATACGATTAAAAGTGCTGGACATCATGGTATTATGATGGAGCTTGCTGAACAATTAGTCCCAATACTTCAGGTAATTTATCTACTGCCACATGTATAGTGATCTGCATATTAAATATAAGATATCTATTCATTTCCTTTTCTTTTGGATTTATAATTACTGCTAACATTATCCTGTTAATTTCATTTAGGAACATGATGTTGATTTCTACATCAATGGCCATGATCACTGCTTGCAACGGATTGGAAGCATTGGCAGGTAAACAAAGTGTACATAACATGTGTCTTTAGCACATATACATGTGTCCATTCGAACTAATTGATTAAATATTTCTTTAGCAAATTGGAATTTTTAACAAGCGGAGGAGGGTCCAAGGCATGGAGGGGAGACGTTGAAGGGTGGAATCCAGCAGAATTGAAATTCTATTATGATGGACAAGGATTTGTTTCAGTAGAATTGAACCAAATTGAAGCTAAATTCGTATATTATGATGTTTTTGGAAATGTCTTGCACAAATTCAGAGTGTCAAAGGAGTCACTTTTAGCTAGTCAGTAGGGATAACTGTCACGGAGAAGAGCAAGATGAATAAGGAAAATTGTGCTTTAGGGTATCATTGATTGTTTTCGACGTAATCTGATAGAGATGCGAAAGAAATTGTTTGTGCACAATATGTTTCTTGTCTACTTGCACGTTAGTATCTGTTATCATTCGATAACTTCTTTAACTTTTCTCCATCGAGGTGCCCGATATTGGTATTGAGACTTGACTAATCAAACTTGAACTCAATGTTAATTATGTAATATCATATCTAGTTCATAGTATCCGTGGTTTCAAGTATTTGGTACTTCTTTAAAGGTATTAAATATTGCTAAACATAAAATTACTTATTTGATTTATAACTTTAATTATAAGAATATTTATTTAAACTAGCAGTTATGTCTCTCTTAAATGACAAAATAAAAAGGGTCAGATAGAGATAAATTAGTTCTAGAAATTGACTCTTGATCCAGACCAAAGTGTGCGTAAATTCAAATGCGGTATATTCCGAGGTTAATCCAATATGTGATGTTATTGGTCGTAGAGTATCACTGCACTCATCACTTCTTTGTGAAAATGAACTCGAATTTAGCATATATAAAAGTTGCATGGAAGATGCACTACTGTTTCAATTACATCAGGCAAATCCCCACAATTCTTTTTGAGTAATTTACATAATGGAAAAGAGGGGTTTTGAGGCACTCCATTTATGCAACACGTTGCCAAAAATGTCAAAGAACTGGATATCAACATTTGTTTCAGTAATTTGCATTGCCATGAAGCCTTGTCCATCATAATAGAACTTCATTTCCTTTAGGTTCCACCAATTGTAATCACCCCTCCATGCCTTTGAACCCCCACCACTCGTAAAGAATTGGAGTGGACTGCAAAAGAAAAAAAAAAAAGAATATAATAGCATCATCAATTATTTGACCCCATTTTATTGAATTAAGTCCAGTTTTTTTAGTTTTAGTTGTGCATAATATTTACCTATCTGAGCTGCTGATATGCTCCAAGCAATGGTCGTGTCCGTTTATGTAAAAGTCAACATTGTTTGCCTTAAAAAAAAAGGAAACCGACGAGAAGTATTAGAAACAATAGTACCATAACACTTCATTGCATTTTGAACAATTTATGAACCTCTTAACTAGCAATATAAATAAGTTAGAAAATAAACGTACTGTCTCTGTTGAAGTGAAATTGACACAAATAACTCATATTTTGTAGCTAAGGAGTTGAAGTTATATGGTTGACTGATTAATTAAGAGAAAAATCATTCTATATTAGCTTACGACGCAATAATATAATAATTAGTATTCCGAACTTGCTAATTTTTCTCGACTATGTGAAGTAAAGCAGCCAATGTTTTATGAGAATTATCAGTTTTTGAAATCCATAAAACAATTTTATTATACCTGTAAGATGGGAAGAAGCTGGATTTCGAGTTCCTTGGTATTACCATGCCATCCAGCACTTTTAATTGTGTGGTGACCAACAACTATCTTCCATTTTGCACTTGATTCCCTTAATGCAGAGTCCAAATCCTACTTTATTAAAAAGGGCTAAGTTAAGATAATGCAGTTTAAAATTTCTAGACTTGGATTTACTTTAAACTGAACTTTTCACTTGTTATTCAATTTTTCCTATACTAGAAAGAATAGTGACTATATAAATTAACTTTACCTTCAAAAGATTGGAAAGATATTCTTTTCGAGGCAAAATGTCTCTCCAGTCATAAGTATGATCTTCAGGATCTGTGAAATATTTATCTTGGAAAGGAGTTGTATCTACGAAGAAAAATTCTGCCTCATCTGCTCAAGCCAAAGGGAGGGATGTGAAATTTGTAGAAAATAATGAAATTTGAATTATTCATCCACTGATTAATATACCTAATTAAAAGTGTAACTCAATTAAGTAAATTACCTGTATTAACAATAAAAGATCTTAAACAAATCCACCTGCTATCCTTTTGCTTAAGGATGGGACTAAATTGTGCTAAAGCATCACTTCGGTAGTCATGGTTCCCCAAAACTGCAACATATATATACACAAGAATAAGATTTTTAAAGGCCCAAATTATATGTTTTTTGGTAAAATAGGTGAAGAAATTAATAAACTCACCATTATACCAAGGTTTTTGTAAGCTTGGAGCGGTGTAAATATTGGTAAATGACTCCTCAAAAGCAGGATCATCCACGCCAGTCAATCCATTATCATAGAAGTTGTCACCAGTTGATACAACAAAATCTATAGCTAATCTCTCTCCAATTAATCCCATCTACATAAATATAATTCAAGAAAAAAGAACAATCCTTCAAATAATTATAGAGAAAATTATTTACCATTCATCTATTCTTCTTTGACAATTTTGGCAATTTGGCAGGTACATTATATTTCTTGCGAAGTTTCCCATTTTTCAGTTAATTTTTATTCAGTAACAGTATTCTTATTAAATAGCACAACACTAGCAATATTCGAGTGTATTTTTCATTTTTGTGCTTTTCTTTGTTGGGGGTGGGGGGTGGGGGAGGGTTAGAGGTAATATAATTGTTGTAATGTGCTAACAGTTAGCTTTAAAATAGTCCACGTATGATAAAATCTTTGAAGATTAAAGTAAATAATCGAACCTAACAAATTATTAAATTGTAACGTGATCACTGATCAAGTTATCATAAAGATTTAATTATTAAAGAGATGATTATTTAGTTATTTCTGCTAGGTCTCCGATACTATCCCTCACATGCGGGGCTAACTTTGTTTGGGTCAAGCAAGTCCTTTGTTTTCTTAGAATTGATGATAGTAAGACTTGTATCTAAAAGTTCAGTTCTAGCTAGGAAATCACATAGAAGTATATATTTATTCATGTTAACTTTGGCGCTAATTTGGAATCGAAATATACAAGTAGATGATAATGATAGAAAAGTTCTAAGATCTTGGATTGCCGTATATGAGGAGTGAACCGACGGACTAAAGTTGAAAACTGGAATAAAAAAGTAAAAATTATCAAGAGACCATATCAAGATTGAAGAGTGGAATATATTGAACCACGTCGTCAAATACGTAAATTAGAAAAGAGATTTAAAGTTTGAAATTAAAGCACACAATAATCGATTAGCTAGGTGGCCTTATACGAATGCATTAAACTGAAAATGACTATTTTCCTTTTGGCACTTTCTACATATGGACTCAATTGTGCCACAATGAACTAAAACAGAAATAAGGGACCCCCAACGAGAAAAGATTAGCGATCAAATCCTCGAGATTACTCTTATATAATCCTAATTAGTTTCTGTCAATATCATATCTAACTAAGTAATCACATCCGACGGTATCTTTTGAATCTTGAACATCTAGTTTCTTTTCAAGAACCACCTATTTTGTAAGAGTAAGCTATGCATCATTAGTGTAAATTTTTTTGCATGATCACATTATATTTACCTATCATAACAACAAGTAGTAGCATTATATTTCCTATTTTCAAATTTGAATAATCTTTCATAAAGGATTTTAACGGAAACTTCATTTACAGACGAATGCCTTTGACTTCTTTGCAGTTTGAATATAAATAAATCTAAGTTTTTTTACACTATATACCCATGAAATAAAAAGTATTTATAAGCCATATCTATTAAGAATTACACTATCCATGAAATTAAAAGTATTTACTAACCTACCCATTTATTACTGTATACATTTGTTATACTTTATGGGTGTATGTCTTTAAGGTATACTGCATAAATAATAGTATACAAGTCTAAATATGAGTGTATACCTTTAAGGTATACTGCATAAATAATACTCCCTCCGTCCCAAAATGAGTGTCTGGGTTTGACTGGGCACAAAGTTTAAGAAAATAAGGAATACTTTTAAATCCTGTGGTTTAAAATGAAAGGTGTGTGTAATGTGGGCCAGGGTCTTTAAATCCTGTGGTCCAAAACAAATCTTAGATTTAAAGAGTTGCCATAAAAGGAAAGAGGCACTCATTTTGGGACAAACAAAAAAGGAAAGGTAGACACTCATTTTGGGACGGAGGGAGTAGTATACAAGTTTAGATGGATAGGATATGTAAATAATTTATGGATAAGCCTTATAAATATAAAACTTATGGGTAGATATAGATAAATATTTTAATTTTGATGGGTATTTTCATAAACCTCCCCTAAATCAATCGTCTTTATTAGCGTAAAAATGCACATTCGGAGTTGTCGTTCAAGAAAGTTAAGTCTATCTGAATGTCTTTAATAATCGTCCCTGCTGATAGCGTGCAATTTGCTTAGTCTAAGTGATTAGGTAAAATTCTTAGGAGTATATAATACTACAATGTTCTTGATGGGTATCGCTTTCGTCGGTGAGATAATGTTAGATATAATCGTTAATTTTGATACCCACATGTTCATTTGTTGTGGTTATGCCTGTCATTGAATACTTGTCGTTGACAAATAAATTTAAGTGCATACTGCATAGGATATTCATCTTTAGTTATAATGACACCAAGAGACAATGAGAGGTGGGAATAGGAATTTAAAGATTAATTTTTTTGTGTCAAATAGCTGGATTCTTTCGATTGGCTTACGAGGAGGATTCACACTGGACCACTAATTACATTTACAAACAATGTAAAATATTCTTTTTCCTTGATACTTAGTTCGACTTTAGGCCCCGTTTGGGTTGGCTTATTTTAATTAGCTTAAAAGTAAAAAATTATTTATAAGTAAATTTTAATTTTTATTTTTGGCTTTTTTTAAGTACAAAAGTGCTTATAAGTACTTTATTTTTTTAGTTACCAAACACTCACTTTTTACTTAAAGGTACAAGTATATTTTTAAGTAGCTTTTTAAGCTTACCCAAACGGGGCTTTAATCTACTTTCGAAATCCACGTTATTAATTTACAAATTATTATAAGCTATGGATTCACATCTAGCATTTAGTAATCTTTTGCATAACATATTAATTTCATAATGATATGTCCATTTTTTAGAAGGTAATAAAGGTCTATGTCATAAGAATATTTCACTATACATATGTCCAGAGTTGCATTGCAAGAAAATTTTGGAAGGTAACTGAAGTCTAATTACCTATCCATTTTGTTGAGCTAAGTAACCTAAAAAATACTCGTAATATTGTTTGTTTTGTGTCAATCACCTATATTCTTTCACAAATTGTTCCGCGCCATTAAGCCCTACATCTTAACTTTCTTTTGTTTAAACTCAATTTCCAAATCGGCATTTGTTTGCACTTTGTTGGAACCGAGAAGAAAAATTTACTACTATTTTTCAAAGTTGCATTCCAAGAAAAGAAATCCACTTTCTAATTAGCTGTATAAAAGAAATGATCACATCCACAAAGGGAAAAGAAAGAAGAAAAGTTTAATGTGTGATTATGTTACCTGATGAGCAACTTGAGATTGATTATAGGTTCCTTTCCTTCCCCAGTCACCTATGACTAAAATGCTAAGAGAGCCATCGGTTTTTGCTGGATGTTCCAAGCGATGAAGCTCAGCCATGGCTTGAACTAGCAAGAAACATAACGTAAAAACGTTAAGTTGAAAACATATAAGCTTTTTCAAGGAAGCCATTGATTAGAAGAATAAATGGAGAGAAGTAAGGGGGGGGGGGGGGGAGGGAGGGGGCAGGAGATTCAATAAGAGAGAAAAGCTAGTTAGGAAGCTTCCTTCCTGAAATGAATTTGATTCATATGCAGCTGATAGAGTTGTATATATAGTATATAGTTTTGGGCAAGGACAAAAGGCTTTGGATTTCATGATAAGGACCAATAAGGGAAACTAATAATATAGGAATATTTGGAAGTTTGATAAATGCTAATTTTATTACGATCATCGAGTGTCAACATGACTAATTTAAAATGAAGTACAGAGATGAGAGATGATTAATATGTTTTCTTCCAAGTTCCAATTGTATTAAATATATAAAAAGGAAATATCAACCGTAGTCACCATAAGAAAAAGATCTTAGTCAAGTTCTCTAATTACTCATTAAGATTATAGATTAGTCTGAAATATGATCCTATTGTTAAAAAATAAATATGAGGTACCAAGCCTAAGGATTAACACATAATGACCTCTAAACTTTGATCCCTTCTTCAATTACACATTAAAGTCAGCACCGGCTTTAGAGGATGTTTCACACCCTAATCATATTTTGCCACATATGTTTTCTTTCTTATGATTTAAATAATATTTATTTTAATTTATTCACTTTCTTTTTATTTTTCATAGTTTCCAATAAGAGTACGGAAAAGGGTCAAATTTTCCCTTCTACCATGCGAAAAGGATCAAGTTTGCCACCCGTTATACTTTTGGCTCAAAGATACTCCCGATGTTACCCAAATGACTCAAATATGCCCATCCTCCCTTTGTGATGTCCAAGGTGGATGCCCACTCCTACGTGGCACCAATGGCGGAGCCACCTTGATAAAAGAGTGGTCAGTCGACCACCCTTTACCGAAAAATATACTGTATCTATAGATTAAATTTAACTACATATAACTAAATATTGCGTTTTGAACAATCTTGATATACCTCTAGTGGTGTTGGGTATTCAAATTTAGTTGAATAACTGAGGATCAAGTTCTAGCTTATACATTTTGGAAAAAAGAATTTGTTCTCTTTGAAGCTTGTACACCCTTTAAAAAATTTCTGGCCGCCTGTCGCTCCAAACGCACACGCAAGTATACAGGGTCGGTCAAGTAATAAAGTGATAAGAAAGTATCGTTCCCACGAGGACTATCGATTAACTATTAACTAGACAACTTTAATTCAAATATTGTTCAAGAGAGTTCAACCAAATTTCGAGTGTTTTTAATTAAAACTAGTTAACTAAAAGTAATTGAAGTAAAATAGAATGCAAGACAATTCAAGAGTTTTAGATATCAGTGAGAGAAAATATTCCAGGATCATGGGATGTTCACCAATCCAGTTGCACTCCTCCGCTAATTGAATTAACTTCATTTATCTGGGTTGCTAATCACAGGGTTGATTATACTCACAGAGCTCTTTCGATACCCTGCTCGCCTATTCAAGCTAACTTAACGCCTATATATCTATGTAATTAGAGTTAACAAGAATGCATGCACTTCTCCTGTATACTGACTAAGCGTGACTGTTAGGTATATTTCTATCCTAACCGCGAAATTATTCCCAGATGCCCAGGTTCAGGAACACGCTCTATTTAATTCTATTACAACCTAAGGTTCCCACTTTCGAGTTCAACCTTAGGTTCATAGATAGTACTTAACAACTGGTTAGGAAATCAAGTAATTTAGAGCAGAATTAAATAAACAACTCAATTTGATGGAATTCAATCAACTTCAGAGTACAACTTTCATGGTTAACCCATAATCCTAGAATAATAAAGTTTAGCTACTCATGGACAAGATACCTTTCTCACAAAATAATTCAAAAGTCATGAAACAATGAAGAGGAAAGAAGATTTACAATCCAATTGATGAATCTTTTGTTCTCTAGCCTCTACTATGGTTCTTGCCTCCAAAAGTACGTAATAAAAAGTCTAATGACCTGTTTACAAGGGTTTAAATATGGAATAATAAGAGTAACTAGCGCCCTAGGCTAGTCCATATTCGGGTAGGAAAGCTCCCTGCTGTACAGCAGCCCATACAATGTAAGAATCTTTGTATGCTCAATTCTCAGGTCTCACAGCTTCTCATACAATGTACGCCTGTTGTAAGGTTCATACAATGAGCTTACAAAGCTCCTAGTCCGCTGATTTTTTACACTAGAATTCATCATTTTTCTACTTAAATTTTTGACTTCGAACTTCTCCACAAAATGCATCCATCTCGCTCCAAATTCCACCAATTCGTACCTAAGTCATTCAAACACACCAAGTTAAAATCATGTCACAAATTAGCGTTGTTGGGCATGTATTGCTATGAAAACCATCTAAAAGTGTTAAATACCATTGCTAAAAATATAGGAAATATTCCCAACATCAACACCCAACACTTAACTTTTGTTCGTCCTCGAACAAACTAATCCACATCTTTTTCCCTATTGAACTCATCCTACCAAGTCAATAATTCCAAGGAAGCGCATCTATGACTTTGGTTGATACCAACAATTAATCACTACAAGCACACAACTTTCCCATGTTTAAGTTTCACATATATAAAAACAAGAGTTATGAAAACAATCAAGCAGTAACATCCAAGCCTCAAGAATCGACTCCACTCCCAATTTACTCACGACATGTCCGCTTGTTCAAAATTAGGTAGCCTAATAAAAGCTCCTATCTCTCATAATTCAAGTGCCCTCACCAATCAAGGCCTAGTCCCAATCACACAAAGATAGATCAAATTAATTATACGGGACGTCTAAGATAGAAAGAATTCGTTCACACTCACAAAGAGATTCAAGTGCCACACAATGGTACCATAGGCTTGCCCGTCTTGTAATTCTCCACTAATGTAGGTACACTCGGCCTAAAATCAAATAGGACTTTATCAAGGTTGTAATGTTGGCTGGGGGACAAGTAGGATAAATATATGGATAATAGTGACTACACCTCCCTAAGTACTTACAAAACAAATTTAAACCTCAATTACCACTTTCTTTCCAACTATAGTTTTCCTTTCAATTCAACTCCCAATTGTTCCTCAGTCTATTCACTTCCTACTCTTCTTTGCTTTCATCATCATTTTTTTCAGTTTTTCTTCTTCTTTTTTTTTTCTTTTCTTCACAATTTTTTTGTTGTTTTTCTCATCTTTTTTTGTTCAACAATAATTTTTCTTCTCAGGATCACCAACTTAAATTGTACCACCTTTTACTCCAACTTAAGCTTTTCAGCTCATTATGCATTTTTTTTTGCAAGTGCTCTAGGAGGTAGGGTGTTCAAAAGATAGGGAATTCAGTACAAAAATAGGTAAATTTTTTTAATATGGTTGTCAATAAACATGATAAAGGCTCAAAGGATCTCACTGGGGTCATGTCATCAAGGAAAGGCTAGAAAAAAATTTAAATGGGCCAAAGAAGGCCTACTATTATTTCCAAAGCCGAGTATATCCTAAATTTCGCCTGGAAAAACAATCAGGGCAAGTTCTAGACCAATAATGCAAGCACGAGAATAAATACTGATACCTCACCACTCATGGCACTTGAACTACTCAAGAAGGAACAATTCCAACTCCTAACAAGAACGAGCGAGACAAAGTCATGTTATTCATTCAGCCAACAGAGTCAGAAACCTGAGCCGAAGAGTCACTAACAAGAGTGTCTATCAATCCAATACAGAATTCACACAAAAAATCTTTAGGAAAGTTCAATTTGCATGTAAAGGACTAAATATGATAGTATCAAACAAGTCACAAAGGAAGCATATGTCATTCACCATTTATTTACTCCTATTTTCTAATTTTTTTTGTTTTTTTTTCATTTTTATCTAAAAACACCCGGTTCAAACAAAAGGCATCCTCGGGAAAGAACCGTGGCTTGAAGAAAACCCGAGGATTATGCCACTAATCAAAAAAATAAAGTAGTAAAAAAAAATACAATACAATACAAGTCATGATACCCCACCCCACACTTAAAACAGTGCATGGTCCCCACTGCACAAAAATAAAAATAAAGAACAAGAGTGGGTATCAAGATAACTCCCTCAATCTGCCGAGTCTGGAAGTGCCTTAGACCGTTTTGAATCCGCGGTCTGAGCAGCAACAGGATCCACCAAAGTAACGCCAGACGCATCCACAATATCAATCAGTGAGCCTTCCTCAGTAGTACCAAGAGCCAGCTCTATAGAAGTGCCATCAGTAGCACCCAAATCAACAACCTCATGGCTGGACTCTTTCTCAGTCTGGACGTCAATGGAACGCGTCACCCGAGCACTCTGTATGGAGGAAAAAACTCTGAAAGTCTACTCATCTGTGCTGCATCACGGGCCTATAGCTGACTAAGCAACAATCTATCTCGAGCTTCTTGTTCCTCCCTCAACATGGACAATGCAACCTCTTGCCCCTGCCTCAGCTTGGCCAACTCGGCCTTAATTCGCTCAGGCAATGTTCTTTTATCAACCTTCACTGCCTTAGGATCATGGACCACGGTGATATCATGCACGGGTGGAGTATCTGTATCCATCACATCAGCCGTGTACCTCGGGACCTTATGCTTACGCATGATGGCTGACAAAGTGTGTGCATAATAGAGCCCCCATTGCATGTTTTGTCGTGTCCGAACCATCTGTTCTCGCATTAGCTCTCCCAAATTAAGAATTATACCAGTCATCAAAGCATAAACGAGCAGCACCCTAGCCTGAATCACATTGGTCTGAGGATCAGCTTGCATAATCCTTTTATAAATCCAATTCAACCAAGCCTTTGCTTCCTTGACCATCAACCTATTTGGTAGTGCACTATAGGGTGTGCGGTTGTTAGGAACCCATTCTACCATCTCTGATTCTTCACATAGAACCTTAAAAATATCATCAAAGTCTGGCTCAGCTACAAGTTTCTTGAAATCTGTCATATCAGCATTTGGAGCACCGTAGAACCTATTTATAGCACGGGGTGATATGTCCACCTCTCTCCCTCTGATCCAGACTACATCACTCTTTTTATGGTCCCAGTTGGCATAAAGTTCATGAACTGCTGTTATATTAGCAGGACCTTTTGGCTCTTTCATGAATGTTTCCCAATTTCTTTCCTTCAACTTGGAACAATAGCAGGACAGTCTTTTTCACATGCTTGAATATTCAAAGCTTTCTCATGCTTGTGTTGTTTCGTGCATAGCCAGTTGTATGCCTTGTAGGCGTCCTTGCTCACAAAGATGCCCTCCCGAAGAGACCGTTCAATAGGGGTACTCGTGGACGGTAGGTCTTCAGGCAAGGGAATGGCAATGTACTCTTCTTCAGCATCACAATCAACCTAGATATCTGCATCATTGTCCTGCACTATTAATTCCTTCCCTTTTCCTTGAACTACTCTTCTCTTCTTAGCCGGTGATTTAGAAGTACCACCCTCATGGATTACCACTGGTTTTTCTATCAGACAGGCGCCTTTCCTTTTACCCGTGGTTGCCTGAGGAGAAGAAGTGGCCTGAGCACTTGGAGCCGACCTTTTTTTCGCTAATGGTATGACCTCAGGGTCATCATTCTCCTCCTCCACTTCCGGGGCAGGCTTGTCCTGTTTCCTCTTTGAGCGTTGTTCTCGTTTATCCTTGCCCTCTGTTGGATTCCTTGGTGGTTGGCCCCCGGTCCTACCTCCACCGCTCTTGGATGCTTGGTTTGAGATTACCATTTTGTAATGAAATCCCTGCACAAAAACAATTAAAATCAGCCATGGAATGCAACCAAGTTCATCAAGATAGCTAAAAACTAGCCCGTTCAAGCTTTTTTTTTTCTTTTATTTTTCACATTGGTGTGCACTCCACATTTAAGCTCAAGTGTATTTCACTTTTAAAATTTTTAGCTCATTGTAAACTCATTATGTCATTCGCGAGGTAATCAGACTTCCCTCGACGTGCACCTCTTTGTTTGAAATAATTCTCGGGTTTAAAATTTTCCAAAGTGTGCAAATGGGGTTACTACGCCCCACACTTATGCTATTCTTCATCACAAAAACATAGGGAAATATTCAATTAAGAAAAACAATCAAGGCAGCCCGTGAATTACACAACGGGGCAGCGACTCGCGTAACTAGTGTGCAAATGAGCGCTTGCGACGTGCAATGAGTGTCACTCAAGTTAAAGTGCTTTGAACGCTGCCCCCAAGCCATAATTCTAACCAATATATGTTCAACTTATACCCCATAACTGATTCGGTTACTCAGACTTAGCTGAGTGCTTTAAATTTTCATTGGAGAATTTCATCGAACAACATATGTGCGAGAAACTGAACAGCTTGTATGTAAGCTATTTGATTGTGTTTTGGCCTCCTAACTCCGGGAGCTTTCATGTAATACTCATCATGGTGCATCACCGCACCCCCCACAGCAGATAGCAAGCAATAATATTCAATTTACACCATGTTTTCACCATAGAACTTGAAGTTAAAACTTAAGCCTAAGGGGAAAAAGGATGGGGAAAACTGTAGCATTCATGTAGCAGCATCAGGGACGAGGGAGGGAGCACGAGAGAGAAGATGAGAAGGAAGAGATCATACCTGGGAACCAAGAAAAAATTATTAGATGCTGTTGTTGCTTTGAGGAGGAAAGAGAAACTAATACGAAGAGAGCTCTATAGCGTGTTTTGTGAAAACTAAGAACCTGGAGTATATGCTGCGCTTTTGTTTTGTTTTAAGTTATGCTTACCTGTCTTACAAAGTTTCGTACAATGTATGCCGACTGTAAGAGCTTAATCTCAGAGAATAAAATTTTCTTACAATACTCGTACAAAGTGTGTTAGTCCACTAGTTATGAACTTATTTCCAGTGCTACGGACCTTACAACAAGTCTTACAATGTAAGACTTGCTGTAAGGGCCTGAACTCTGCTCCTTTCCTGTATTTTTGCTTACTCCACAATGCTTAATTCTCCATGTTCCCACGCTCATTCCCTACCATAACACGCTTAAACAACCAATTAGTTTCAAGAATTACATCCTTTTTGTATTTTTTATATATATATATATATATATATATAAAAACTAACTAACTAATTACCAAAAATGATAAACCATGGGTTGCCTCCCATGAAGCACTTGATTTAACGTCGTGGCACGACGATTACATCCCTCTTCAAGGGTCAACCAAAGAGATGGAGGATTTAAGCCTATCAACTTCACCTCCCCAATATCGCTTCACTTTTTTCCCATTCACTAGAAACGACTTGTCCGAACCCGGGGCTCGCAATACAATCGCTCCATGGGGCATCACCTTAACAATTTCAAACTGATCGGACCACCTTGACTTGAGCTTTCTAGGGAAGAGCTTCAACCTGGAATTGAATAAAAGAACTAGTTGGTCCGGCTCAAAGTGACGGTGCTGAATGCGACTGTCATGCCACCGCTTCGTCTTCTCTTTATATAACTTGGCGTTTTCATAAGCGTGCAACCTAAAATCATCAAGTTCATTGAGTTGCAACAATCTCTTTTCACCCACCAATTCCATATCAAAATTTAACTTCTTAATCGCCCAATAGGCCTTGTGCTCAAGCTCGACTGGCAAGTGGCACGCTTTTCTATAGACCAGCTTGTACGGTGAAGTCCTAATTGGAGTTTTATAAGCTGTTCTATATTCCCAGAATGCATCATCGAGCTTGGTAGCCCAATCCTTCCTGTTCGTACCGACAGTCTTCTCAAGAATTTGCTTCACCTCTCTATTGGACACCTCAGCCTACCCACTAGTTTGTGGATGATAGGCGGTGGCGACCTTATGCTTGACCCCGTACTTAGATAGAAGGTTGTTTAGAAATTTGTTGCAGAAGTGTGTACCTTCATCACTAATCAAAGCACGAGGATCAAAGCCCGCGGAGTTTCAAATCTGGTGAAAATGTTCTTCTTGATGAAACTCACCACCACCTTCGCATCATTAGTAGGAAGAGAAATAGCCTCTACCCACTTAGATACGTAATCCACCGCCAGTAAAATATACTTGTTACCATTCGACGAGGGGAAAGGACCCATGAAGTCGATCCCCCACACATAAAAAATCTCCACCTCCAGAATACCTTGCAGAGGCATCTCTTGCTTCCTTGTGATTGTGCCGGTTCTTTGGCACCGATCACACTTCTTTACAAAAGCGTGAGAATCCTTGAATAGTATCAGCCAATAGAACCCAGACTGAAGTACTTTGGCGGCTGTTCTGTCACCACCATGATGACCCCATAAGGAGATGCATGGCTCTCTTGTAGAACAGCCTCCGTCTCTTCCTCAGGAATGCATCTTCTCACCAACCGATCTGCACATAATCTAAACAAAAATGGCTCATCCCACATATAAAATCTCACATCATGGAAAAACCGACACTTACCCCCTGCAGTTAGATGTGGTGGTACTACCTCACTTACCAAATAGTTGACATAGTCAGCATACCATGGGTCCGAGCGACTTGTGATGGCAAAAGGTTGCTCATTAGGGAAGGTTTCTCTGATCAAACCTCCTTCATCTACATGCTTGTGGTTCTCCAACCTTGATTGGTGGTCAGCTACTTGATTTTCCATTCCCTTACGGTCCCGGACCTCCAAGTCAAATTCCTGCAACAATAATACCCAACGAATTAGTCGAGGCTTAGCATCCTTTTTATCAACTAAGTACACGATTGCTGCATGATATGTGTAAACAATAACTTTGGTTCCAACCAAGTATGCCCGAAACTTGTCAAAGGCATATACTACTGCCAGCAACTCTTTTTCAGTAACTGTGTAATTCAATTAGGCGGGATTGAGAGTTTTGCTGGCGTAGTAAATGGAATGGAACACCTTATTCCTTCTTTGGCCCAGGACTGCACCAATAGCGACATCGCTAGCATCACACATTAATTCAAATGGTGCAGTCCAATCGGGAGCCATTATTATTGGTGCAGACACCAATTTCTCTTTCAGCTCGTTAAAAGCCCTCAGACAGGCCTCATCGAATACAAATGCTGCTTCTTTCTCAAGTAACCTGCATAAAGGAGTAGAAATTTTAGAAAAATCTTTAATAAACCTCCTATAGAAGCCAGCATGTCCGAGAAAACTTCGGACTCCCTTCACAGACGTGAGCGAAGGTAATTTTTCAACCGCCTCCACCTTCACCTTGTCAACCTCAATTCTAGCACTGGACACCTTGTATCCCAAAACTATACCTTCACGAACCATAAAATGACATTTTTCCCAGTTTAAAACAAGGTTTGTTTCTTCACACCTAGCAAGCACTAGACCAAGATTAGTTAGACAAGCATCAAAAGAAGAACTAAAGACAGAAAAATCATCCATAAACACTTCTACAAACTTTTCCACTAATCAGTGAAAATAGCCATCATATATCTTTGAAAAATCGCAGGTGCATTACATAAACCGAATGGCATCCTCCTGTAGGTATAGGTACCGTAAGGGCATGTAAAAGTAGTTTTCTCCTGGTCTTCAGGAGCAATCCATAGCTGGTTATAGCCAGAGTAACCTTCAAGGAAACAGTAATACTCTTAACCAGCTAGTCTATCTAACATCTGATCAATAAAAGGGAGGGGAAAGTGGTCCTTTCGGGTGGCTTTATTCAATTTTCTATAATCAATGCACACCCTCCACCCCGTAACAGTTCTTGTAGGGATAAGTTCATTGTTCTCATTTTGCACCACTGTCATCCCTCTCTTTTTAGGGACACATTGCACTGGACTTACCCATTTACTGTCAGAGGTAGGAAAAATTATACCTGCATCTAACTATTTAATCGCCTCTTTCTTTACCACATCTTTCATGATTGGATTGAGGCGACGCTGATGCTCCACGCTCGGATTGTATCCTTCCTCCATAAAGATCTTGTGCATGCAAAAATCCAGGCTTATTCCCTTGATATCAGTTATGGTCCAACCAATAGAACTCTTATGCTCTCGTAGCACTCTCAACAGCTTTTCTACCTGCAAGTCAGATAGCAGGGAAGAAATAATCACAGGTAAAGTGTCAGACTGTCCCAAATAAACATAACGAAGATGAGCAGGTAAAGGTTTGAGCTCAAGTTTGGGCGCCTCTTCAATTGATGGCTTGGGTGGTGGCCCTAGCGGTCTATCAAGAGGCTCAAACTTGGGAAACCCCATAATATAGTCACAAGAGCAGTCTAAAAGCTGCAACATCTCCTCTACATCAGCATCGTCACTAGTTTCTTCTCCCAACATCAGTGCTCGCTGCAAATCATCATTAACATAATCAGTTGGATCACTCGACTTCTCCTCCGGATCACTCTATGTGATCATGGACAACTCTTCATGATGGTTAGGCATTTTTAGAGCCTTGTACACATTGAAAGTTGCTTCTTGATCATCCACCTTCATTGTCATTTTTCCCTCTCGGACACAGATAACAGCATCACCAGTGGCTAAGAAAGGCCGTCCCAAGATGATAGGAACTTCCTTATCTGCCTCATAATCCAGGATGACAAAATCAGCGGGCAAAATAAATTGAACAATTTGAACCAGTACGTCCTCAATCACCCCCTCAGGATAAGTAGTGGACCGATCAGCCAACTGAAGTGAGACCGTTGTTGGCTTTGGAGTACTGAAACCCAGTTAGTTACATACAAATAATGGCATAAGATTTATGCTCGCCCCTAGATCACATAGGGCTCGACCAACTGCTATGTTGCCAACAAGAATAGGGATAGTGAAACTACCTAGATCCTTCAACTTCTATGGGAGTTTGTTCTGAACCTTGGATATGCACTCTTCAGTAAGTGCCACAGTTTCAAATTCATTGAGTTTCCTCTTTGATAACACTATGTCTTTGATGTACTTGGCATACTTTGGAATTCCTCGGAGCACATCTACCAATGGAATATTGATACTAGTCTGACTGAGTATGCCCAAGATCTTCGTGACTGCGGGATCCTGCAGATTCTTTTGCAACCTTCGAGGGAAAGGAGGTGGTGGTTTAGCAGAAATCATTGCCTCTTGCTTTTCTACCTCCTTCTCGACTTCAACCGCTGGCTCAGCTTTTTTTTCTTTGTTAGAGCTAGACTGTTTTGGCTTCTTTGGCAATTCTTCCAGCTCTCTTCCATTTCTTAATGAAACTGCTTGCACCTGTTCCTTGGGATTGGGATCAGTATTGCTTGGAAATGCACCAAGTGGCCTTGTATTTTGATTGCTAGCAAGCTGTCCCATTTGTTTTTCTAAAGAGCGAATGACACTGTCCTGGTTCTGCTGGAGAGTTGTAATCTTTTGGTTAAGATCAACAGCCAGTTGTTGTATTATTGCCTGTATTTTTGACATTTCAGGCTGTTTCTGCTGCGGTGGATTCTGCACTTGCTGAGTATTACCTTGAGGTTGTCTGTTCCCTTGCCCGCCTTGATTACCGTCCCATGAGAAATTAGGGTGGTTATAAAAGTTAGGCGGGTAAGTGTTACCATACTGAGCATTTGCTGCCATTTCAGCTCTCATAGCTGTCAGTACATCCACTTCTATCTTCCCACCTAGCTTGAGATTTTTGCCTCTGCCTGAGTCACCTTGATAATGCTGACTACCTTCTGAAATTTTGTTAAGAATGATCTCTAGCTCATCATACTGCTTCTCTAGACTTGGTTCACCACAATAAGCATCCAGCAAGATTTTACTATGCGATTGGAGTCCCTCAACAAAAATATGTCCCAATACCTCTTTTGATTGGCCATGGTGTGGGCAACTTCTCAACAATGCCTTGAACCTTTCCCATGCTTCACCTATCTCCTCTGATGAGCTCTGACTAAATGACACTATCTCATCTATGATCTTTGCAGTCTTGCCCGATGGAAAGAATTTGATCAAAAACTTCCTTGCCAGTTCATCCCAAGAGTTAATGGAGTTAGGTGGTTGGATCAAGAGCCACTTCTTTGCTTCACCCATCAAAGTGAATGGGAACATAATCAACCGTATATATTCATCTGACACATCAACATATTTGTAAGTGTCACTGATCTCCAAAAAATTCTGCATGTGCTGTTGAGGATCTTCATGTAATAAGCCCGCAAACTGACCATTAGACTGGAAAAGTCGGATCATACTCTCCTTCAGCTCAAATTTACCAGTAATGGTGGGCCTTACTATAGCTTTGGCTATGTTATCAAGAGTGGGTCTGGCCACATCCAGTATCGCGCGGTTTTGATTTTCAGTCATCTCTGCAGGTTCAGAAATAAGGGCTTTCTCTAGCTTTGCTTTGAGTCTGGCCTCCTTTCTTAGCCTGTGAAAAAGTCTTTCAGGTTCAGGTTCAAAAGTGTAGAGTTTATCACCACTCTTGCTCCTTCGCATTCAAGCCAAAAACCTGAAACAGCCAAAGACAACTAAAACAAAAATTAATCTTGAACAAAGAACCAATAAAAGCTAATCTAGAAACTAATTAAATCTAGTCCCCGACAACGGCGCCAAAAACTTGTCGCTCCAAACGCACACGCAAGTATACATGGTCGATCAAGTAATAAAGTGATAAGAGAGTATCGTTCCAACGAGGACTATCGATTAACTATTAACTAGACAACTTTAATTCAAATATAGTTCAAGAGAGTTCAACCAAATTTCGAGTGTTTTTAATTAAAACTAATTAACTAAAAGTAATTTAAGTAGAATGGAATGCAAAACAATTCAAGAGTTTTAGATATCAGTGAGAGAAAATATTCCAGGATCATGAGATGTTCACCAATCCAATCGCACTCCTCCGCTAATTGAATTAACTTTATTTATCTGGGTTGCTAATAACAGGGTTGATTATACTCACAGAGCTCTTTCGATACCCTGCTCGCCTATTCAAGCTAACTTAACGCCTATATGTCTATGTAATTAAAGTTAACAAGAATGTATGTGCTTCTCTTGTATACTGACTAAGCATGACTGTTAGGTATATTTCTATCCTAACCGCGAAACCATTCCCCAATGTCCAGGTTCAGGAACACGCTCTATTTAATTCTATTGCAACCTAAGGTTCCCACTTTCGAGTTCAACCTTAGGTTCATAGATAGTACTTAACAACTGGCCAAGAAATCAAGTAATTTAGAGCATAATTAAATAAACAACTCAATTTGATAAATTTAATGGAATTCAATCAACTTCAGAGTACAACTTTCATGGTTTACTCTAATCCTAGAATAATAAAGTTTAGCTACTCATAGACAAGATAGCTTTCTCACAAAATAATCCAAAAGTCATGAAACAATGAAGAGGAAAGAAGATTTACAATCCAATTGATGAATATTTAGTTCTCTAGCCTCTACTATGGTTCTTGCCTCCAAAAGTACGTAATAAAAAGTCTAATGACCTGTTTACAAGGGTTTAAATATGGAATAATTAGAGTAACTAGCGCCCTAGGCTAGTCCAAACTCGGGTAGGAAATCTCCCTGCCGTACAGCAGTCCATACAATGTAAGAATCCTTGTATGCTCAATTCTTAGGTCTCACAGCTTCTCATACAATGTACGCCTATTGTAAGGTTCATACAATGAGCTTACAAAGCTCCTAGTCCGCTGATTTTTTACACTAGAATTCTTCATTTTTCTACTTCAATTTTTGACTTTGAACTTCTCCACAAAATGTATCCATCTCGCTCCAAATTCCACCAATTCGTACATAAGCCATTCAAACACACCAAGTTAAAATCATGTCACAAATTAGCATTGTTGGGCATGTATTGCTATGAAAACCATCTAAAAGTGTTAAATATCATTGCTAAAAATATAGGAAATATACCCAACATCACCGCCATTGTGTGGCACTAATATTTTAATGAGGTGGATGTCACGTAGCACGACACATTACTACCCTAGCCCATTTTACCCCTCCCCTCCACTTCTACCACCAGAGTTCGTGAATCGCACAGAATTTCAAGACTAATTTGCGTTTCCAGAGTCATGATGCGTTGGCTTTACAATCATGCCTAAGGATAATCAACTTGCTAGAAGGATTAAAGGCACATGAGCTTAGATTTGGTCTCTGCTTATCTTTTTTTTTTTTTTTTGAACAATATTATAATAGATAGTTTAATTAGATATTGAATATTGGTACATCAATAGAAATTTAATTTGTTGGTTTTTCTCTATATTCAAGTGTTTCTCCTTGATATAATTGTTTACTGTATCACCATTCCTCAAAGATAGGCATGGTGGAATTGAATTGAATTAATACCTCAAAACCCCCCCCCCCCCCCCCCCTTAAACTATACCTATTTTTTCAATTTCATACTTAAATTATTGGAGGTTTATATTACCCCCTTGAATAATTTTTTTTTCCATTTTTAACCCCCTTAGACAAACCAGGCCTGGTGTGTGAACTTCACTCTCCTAAAACCCACTAAGTTGTTCCGGTTGGCATTACAGGTAGGATTTGCCTCCAATATATATTAAAAAAATGATATTACTAATAACCATTTTATACATAGAAAACACAGTAAACATAAAATCCAAATAGAAAGAGACCATCCATGTACCCCATTTTCCCTTCAAACCCAGCAGAAGATCACTCGAAATTCAAACAGAAAGAAACCATACATGCACATTTCTCTTTTTCTCCCTCCATTTAGTAAAATATTCACACTCTACAATCCAATTTTTTCTATACCTTTGTTAGAAGCAAAATAAAAGTTTTGATTGAACATTTTTGAAACAACTCTGATGGAAATTATCCGGCTTTGATATCCTAGAACAATTTTACTTCAGTTAAAGCTGGAAAAGTAAGAAAATGAGTTAGAACAATATCTTCAAATCTCTCTATTGTGCGATTTGATCTTCTGTATACAGCTATTAGCGGATATCACTGAAGTAAAATATTTCATTTTTTTGTCGGATAATTTTCTAGATGAAATTTGGGTGACAGTTGATGTTTCAAGAAATATGGAAGGTAGACCATAAAATGAATCTTGAAATTTGGATAGTGTTGAAGAAAGGTTCCTATAATAATATAATGGGAAAAATTAAAAAAGAAAGGGGATGAAGGAGTTTCAGATGCATAGAGAAGAAATAAAAGCAAAATGAAAAGAAAACTAAAAATAAGGGGGTAATAATAAAATACAAACAGGTCGTTTGGTAGAGCATTGAGCTGAGCTAATACCCGCACTAAATTTGGCATTAGCTAATGCGTTGTTTGGTTGATTGATTTTTGTGTGCAATCTAATGCATGTATTAAAATTAGCATTGTTATACATTGTTTGATTGGTGATTTGATCTCTGCATAAAATCTTACATAAGGAGTACATTGTTTGGTTTGGTTTTGAGCATCCTTCATGCATAAATAGTGAGGAAATCTATGTATTATTTTATGTAGGGTTGAAGGTGGAATAATAATGCGGGTATTAGCAATACGTGTATTAAAATTCTAAATGAAAAAATTAACCCTCATAAGGGTAGGAATATTTTTCTATAATTTGTTTTACCAATAAACAAGTATTTAAATTATACTTTGTATATTAATTTGTGATATATCAATAATTCAACAAGAAATAATTAATGCATTACAGTCTTTATAATTATTTAATCTCCACATAACTAATACATGCATAACTTATCTTCGAACCAAACACTACTAGAAAAAAGGTGTTTTCCGACCGCCAATATGGTCGGACAACGGTCGGCTAGCCGACTGATGTCCGATCAAATGCAGCGGTCATATAATGGGTGGTCACACAAGGGTGTCCGATCGACTCGGTCCGACATTTCGACCGAAAGTCGGTCGGAGATTGGTGGCATACAAGATTTTCTGGAAAAAATTTTCTTGAGCTGGGTTACCGATTCGGTCCGAGATTGTATTTTCTGGACAAAAATTTCTTCAATGTTCCGACCGCGTCGGTCGGACATTGTAATTTCTGGGCAAAAAAAATATCCAGATTTCAGACCAATTCGGCCGGAAATCTGGGTAAAACCTGCAATATAAAACATGTAATTAGAGCTTCACCATCTGTAAAAACAGTAAAATTCAGCATCCAGTAAACAATAGGCTTCTACAAGCCTTTATATTTTTCTAAACAAGGCTTATTGCCTTTAAACTAAAACTTTAATAATTTACATAACATCAACACTTCATAACGATTCAAACAAGTTAAACTTAAAACCAGCAACTCTTACAATCAAAGAAGTTTAACAAAAACCAACCACAAGTCTAACACATGCCTAAAACATCAACAATCCATTATTACTACTATGTTGCCTCAGAACTAGACTCGGAACTAGACTCAGACGACGAGCTGTATTGACGTTTGCTCTTGCCTTTCACCCTGCTCCTGCTCTTGCTCTTGCTCTTGCTCTTGCCCTTGCCCTTCTTCTTTTCCTTGTCCGCACTACCACACACAAAGTTCTGCATCATTTCCCGCATGACTCTCATATTTTCCTCATTATGCAAACGATCTTCTTCACTCTTTCTCGTAAGCTCTTCGATTTCATTGCGAAACGAGACTTCCACCGAGGGATTAATTGAACTAGTAGGAGTGTAAGTGCCAAACAAACCTGGATTTAGACGATCCGAGGCATACTGCAATCCAAGGCCGTATGCACTTCCCTTCTTTACCCCGCCATTCACCTCCAACTATAGTGCGGTTTCCTCCTCTAGTGTCATTTGAGCTGGGGTACTGCTACCACACTCGGATGCCTGAGTTGCCATCCTTTCTTCACAGGCCGCTGTCTAGCGCGCTCCTCGACCCATACTTCTTCTCCTTTTTGTTTCTGTATATATGCCTCTTCTTAAAGATTTCAGGCACACGTACTGGCCGCCCTTACAAAATTAAAAAGGTGACAAGTTAGATAGAAAATTAATGCGAGTTACATAAAACAATACATATAATAATTAATAAGTTACCATTATCATCCGATGAGTCGCTGCACTAACCGAACCCCCGGTGTGCAGCGATCCACCCTTTCCGGAGGCTCGCGCGGCTTTTCCTTGGACGCTCTTCTTCTTAAATTCATCACTATCCCAGTATTGCAGATATTTTAACCAAACGTACGGGTATATCCAATCGGGCTTCTTTCCTTTGGCCCGACAATCATATAGGTTACCTTTGACTCTATCTGTGCATTTTCTGAGGAAATTGCTTCGGACAACGCTATCAAAGGCAGGATGCCACTTACACTTTCTCTGAAATAATTAAAAATATTAGATTTTTAAAAAAGTGACACTTAACTAAATTATTAAAAAATAAAACATAGTTATTACCTTAAAATCGTCAAACATGGACAGCTTTACGGGAAAGGGTACCTTACCCCAGGATGGTCATGGCGCACTCCATCTTAGGGGTGTTTATCGGTCGGTTCGGTTCGGTTTTGCACCTTATCGGTTTGGACTATCGGTTTTCGATTTTTAAAAGTACTAAACCAATAACCGAACCAATAAGCTATCGGTTATCGGTTTTCGGGTTATCGGTTTTAGGTTCTTATCGGTTCGGTTTTCGGTTTAACTATTAAGAAACTTAGGCCTAACAAGTGTTTAAAAAAAAACCTCTTAAACGATTGCATCCAATACAAAATCGGCTTTATTTTCACAGCGAATTCAAATGCCTCTTATAGCATTCGCCATATTCAAAAAAGCAACCAACAGCATATTCAAATATACTTCATTATTCTATAAACTAATGGAGGAGGCAAGGAGTGAAATAGTAAATCAATGGTTGAAATGGATGGGGTGACTTGAAAGCTACATAAGTAAAAGAAGACTAGAATTTGAGGTTTCCAAATTCCAACTAATAGTAATTAAGTATACTACTTTTATGCACATAAGCGCAACATAGTAAATTTGAAAACCTTATTGGATTATCGGTTTAACCAATAAGAAAATGTACAAAACCGACAACCGAACCGATAACCCAATAAAATTTTTTTGCAAACCGTTAAATAACCGATAACCCGATAACTCAATATTTATAAACCATTAACTTTTTATCGGTTCGGTTTATCGGTTTAAACCGAAAAATGAACAGCCCTACTCCATCTAGATCTAATGCATAATGTGACCATGGGAGTAGCCACGTGCGAGGGAGTAAAACTAGATAAAAATCACTAGTGTTAATAAATATACTAAAAAATTAAACTTTACAGTAGTATTAAATAGTTAAAAACTAACAAAGTGAATGATACTTTCTCATGACTACCCTCAGGATAAATCCTCACTCTCCCGTCATCATCATATGATCCTGAAGCACCAATGTAAAAAGGCGAGCTCGGATGATAATGTGGTACATTAGGTGGTACCGAAGCGCCCATAGAGCTCGGATCAGAAGGTGGTACAGTAGATCCAGAAGGAGTAGATGATGAAGGGGATGGCGATGGACTGGAAGATGGCGAAGGCATTGATGAGCTCATGCCATGTGGACGAACAACATAACCAGGAGATGTAGGAAGTGGCATGCCCGGGGGAAAGGCAGCGGGAGGAGTGAAAAAATCTGGAGCATATGTAGACGGAGGAGATATAGGAAGCATATGAGATACAGGAGCAGGAGGAGTAGTATGACCTGAAGCAGGAGAGGTACTTTGAAGCAGGAGAGGTACAATATAAGCAAATTATAAATTTATATGGAATACATTTATAAAGTAGTGCTAATAATTGTAGTAAAGTAACAACAACAAACTACGAACATGTCAATCATCATCATTCGTCTCAAGGTCATCGGCTATTTCTTCTTCCTCGCCCGTCTCATCGTCATCAACAAATTCTTCCTCGCTTGTTTCAACGCCATCCATATATTCATCCTCCTCGTTTGCCCTAAATGTTCCTTCTAAAAAATTAGTCGTTTTTTTTCCACGTCTAACCACCGATTCATCAAACTCTTCATAGATGCCTTCACTATGTTGCAACTGATCGGCTAATTCAATATCCGCAATCAAGGGAATGGTTGAAACCTCATTTTGATATGCAATATCTAATACATCATCTACTTCCACTCTTCCCATGGGCTTTCCTTTTAGAACAGCCCACCAATTGGCCTTGGCATTGGATTTGGCTTTATTCTTTGTCGGTGGATAAGGAACGTACCACACTTGCTTCACATTCTAGACAATGATGAAAGGATCATAATGTCCATATGACATTCTGTGAATAACTTCAACTATTTTAGAACATGGGTCTACCCTCATACCCTTGGGACTCGGATCAAATCACTTGCACCGAAAAAGCACCAATCTTTTACGAGGCCAACCTACTGTAAATTCTATTTCTAAAATCTCCTTAATCATACCATAGTAATCAAAGTCTACATCCTGGTCACCAGTACCACCTTTCACACACACACCGCTGTTGTTGGTTTTCTTCCTCAAGGACCATTCTTTAGTAAGAAACTTGTACCCATTAACAAAGTACTTAGACATCCTCTTGTATTTGTAATAAGGTCCGTGAGATATATCATGCAACAATGAAAAGTTTATGCTATTGTCCGGATTGAGTACCTATATAAAATTCAAGATAGTTGTACATATTAAACCAACTAATATATATATATATATATATATATATATATATATATATATATATATATATATATATATATATATATAGCAAAAAAACTTACGTATTTGTTTATATAACACTTACAAATTCTTTAAACCAATCTGAAAATTTTTCATAAACAGCAACAGCGCCAAATTCTCCAACAAAGTGACTGGATGATGCGCCACAAAAATCTCATTAGTTAGATTAATGATAAAACTTAAATGTTAGGCTTTAATGTAAAAAAATCATACTTGTAAAAAGACGTGACATCGGGACAATTCAACAATACATGTGTTGTAGCTGCTTTTCTGTCCCGATCAGTGAACTTGCATACTTCAGTCATTAACTTTTCTCTGCCAGGTTGATTGAATATAGAAAATGGTGGATAATTCTGATCATTGTTGTCTCCAACATCATGTCGATCCGGCCTATTTCGCAAACATGGCACATTTTGATCGAAATAATACGAACAAAAATGAGAAGTTTCTCTAGCCATATATGCCTCACATATGGACCCCTCAATTTGGTTCCTGTTTTTCACGTCCCGCTTACACTTGCCAATAATTCTGCATACTACATTGTATTAATTAATTTACTTAAGATGAATTAAAAAAATAAGTTAATAATAACTTAATGGACCTTATCTCTCGAAAGGATACATCCGTCTACAGTGCACCGGGCCTCCCAGTAGTGCCTCTTTCGCGAGGTAAATTGGAAGATGCTCCATTACATTAAAGAAACTAGGGGAAAAGATTTTTGTCAACTTAGTCGCGACAACAGGAAAGTTACTTTCCAACGACTTAAGATTCTCTTCCTTCAATGTCTTAGAACACAGCTCCTTAAAAAATAGGCTCGTCTCTGTAAGGGGTTTCCAAACTTTATTAGGCAAGCCATTGAATGCAATTGGGAGCAAGTTTTTCATGAAGATGTGACAATCATGGCTTTTCATGTGAGTGGACCACCCAGACAATATTCCATAAGCTGGAAAGTCATTTATAGTCCACATCAAAGAAACATGCAAGTGAAAGTTCTGTTTCATTGATATATCGTATGTTTCCACACCTTCATGCCACAATAACTTTAACTCATCAATCAAAGGCTGCAAAAATACATCAATCGAGGCTTTCGGGTTATGTGGCCCTGGAATAATACAATCAAAAATAGATAAGGACTAGTCATGCACATTTCAGGCGGAAGATTGTACGGCGTGACAAATACGGGCCAACAAGAATAAGGTGTAGACGAGACATCAAAAGGAGTGAACCCATCTGAACATAGACCCAACCTTATATTTCTTGGTTCACTAGCAAATGCCGGATATACCTGATCAAAATGTTTCCATGCCTCACCATCTGACAGATGGCTTAGAATGCCTGGCTGTTTTGTACGATCACGGTGCTATCTCATATGAGAAGAAGAGCTCATCGACGCATACAACCTCTTTAACATAGGTATAAGGGGTAAGTAATGCATCGACTTAACAGGTATCGGCTTCTTTTTAGGGTTTAGAACCGGCTTGTAACGAGGCTCCTCACAGAATTTACATGTATCTAATTCTGCATCATCCTTATAAAACAACATGCAACCGTTGACACAACAATGAATTCTCTGTGCAGAAAGGCCTAACGTGGAAACCAACTTCTTAGTGTAGTAATAATCAGTTGGTAATGCCATGTAAGTCGGATTGAGTTCATTCATAAGGCCAATGATGGAATCCATGGCTTCTTGAGATATACTAAAATCAGATTTAATACTTAACAATCTAACAACAACTGACAACTTGGAATGAACTGAGCCTTCATACAATGGACGACAAGCTTCCTCCAACAGTTTATAGAAGAGTTTTGTCTCATCATTAGGAATGTGCTCAATATTTGGTTGCGATGTACCCGGTTGGGATGGCTCCTCTGGGTACATCCCAAAATCATCATTAACCATATCGTTCATTCGATAATTATCAAGATCATTCTCCACAAACGGACCACTCCTACCGCCATAAGCATTTTGAAAATTAACATCACCACCCATATTCCTAGACTCTCCATGATAAACCCAAACAGAATAATTTGGCATAAAACCCTTCCTATAAAGATGCATTTCAACATCTTCCAAACTTTGTCCTTTTGTGCACTTACATTTCACACAAGGACACTTAATCTGGCCATACCATATAAAATCATCAAGTGTTTTCGCCTTTTCAATAAATTCTTGAACACCTACTGCAAATTCTTTCCTCATCCCCCGCCGCCCGGGATTATTTCTATTATACATCCATCTACAACTTTCATATTCCATATCTACACAAAAATTACAAGTTTTAGATACATATTAAATTGCAAATATTAAAAAAAATTATTGTGAAACACTACCAATTTTCATAAGATTAAGTAATTGTATAATTGTCTAAGTCAATTACTTTTATATTACTATCTAATTTGTTCTCTAAGATTATCATTTAGTAATTAATAACACTTTTCAAGAATCAAATGAACTAGAATCAAAGATTAAAAAATAAATATTTAAAAATAATTTATTTCATTTAAATGAATTTACGAAAATAATTAAGACATTTTAAATTGTGTAACTACTATCTTACATAAAGCTAATGTCTCTTAAAGTATTGTTAAGTGTGATAGTAGTTCATTTACTTACAATTTATGCTACGAGAAAGTTCTATATTTCTCCCTTTGTAAAACAAATATTTCATTTTAAACAAATGGTTAAAAATATTCAAACTTTAATAGTTTAGGAGATAACAAGAACCTAACTTTCTCTCTATGTCCCTAACTCTCTAACTATGGTTCTACTTGAGAATATGATATTATATTAATGTCTTTAATAATATAATTAAGTTGAAACAACATTTATTCTCAAAGCACACGACTTATATCCTAGTCAAATTGGTACATTGATTATTCATCATATTCCTAACATCATGTTGTTACTATTCTCTTCTTCTTTACTAATTACTAAAAAATAATTTATTGTGAAACACTACCACTTTGAAAAAGATTAAGTACAATTTACTAGGATTATATCTAAGTCAATTACTTTTATATTATCAACTAATTTATTCTCTAAGATTATCGTTTAGTAATTAATAGCACTTCTCATTTGCAACTTATATCTATTTCTTTGAAATGAAATAGAATCAAAGATTACAAAATGGATATTTAGAAATAGTTTATTTCATTCAAATTAATTTACAAAATAAGATATTTTAAGTTGTTTAGCTACTTAATTATAGCTAATGTCTATTAAATTTTTGTTAAGTGTGATACTTGTTCATTTGCTTACAATATCTTATTAACTTCAACCAATAATGCAAAACTAATCCTAACTTTAATTTGTTTTGCTTTTCTTTGGCTACACTAAGCTTGACCAAGAATACTAGTTCAACTAAAATTTTCCATGTCCAACCCAACTACTAATCAAAATGCATCAAGATGGTTTCTTTTCAAAGTCCATTAGTAGTATCACTAAACTCCATCAAGAAAATAACCTTAAAATTGTCATACTTAATGATTTCAATTTTTGAATTTTAGTTCTAAGCCTAACACTTATTTTTTGTTCACTTGACTAGACCATGTACAAATCTTGGTTGGTTTTGTAATGGTGAGCCAGTATTATGTCTTTGTTGCTACAACTTTAATAAATTTTATATAAAATTTGAGCTTTTGATTAGTGCTCACCACTTGTTTGATGAAATGCCTCAAACATTCAACTTAACAACATCCCCAAACAATGTTCAACAACAACCCCAAATAATGTTCAACAACAACCCCAAGCAATGTTCAACAACAACACCAACAAAAATGTTCATTAACAATTTTCTAATAATCCCAAACAATGTTCAACAACAACCACCCCAACAACAACCCAAAAAGATACAAAAAGATTACACTTTTAAAGCATATAAATCCATAATATGTAAGAAAATATATGTAATAATAACCACTAAACAAATATAGTATGTCAATTTAATTTCATGAACTAGAATTCAAAAACTTTATGGTCAAAAATTCGGGCAGAAAATTAAAAAAAGAAAAATTGCTCCACCGCCAGAAAACTCACCTCAACTGCCGGAGTTTTGCTCCACCACCACTGATTTACTATTCACCCGCTTTGATAGATGAAAGAACTAAAAAATAAAAAGTTAGGGTTTTGCAATTTTGGAGAAAAATGAGAAGAAAAATAATGAAAAATAAACTTACCAATTTGTAGAGGAATAGATTTAAGATTAAACATTGGTTGATTTGAGATTGCCGTGTTTTTTTTTTTATGATTCCCGTGATTTTTATCGGGTAAGAAATGAGAGAGAAAGAGGGGAAGAAAGAAAAAAAGGAAAGAGAGAGGGGGGAAAGACAGGTCTGTTTTGTTTTGTTTTAAAGGTGTCCGACCGCGTTATCCGACCGCTGCGGTCGGATGTCTTAAAAATAATTATATTTAATTGAGGTCCAACTGATGCGGTCGGACGTTTTTTAAAAAAATTTAGTTAATATAATTTAAATGAAATAACCGACCGCCGCGGTCGGATGAAGGCCTCCCACCGAATTTCGGTCTGAAATTTTTTGTGGAAAATCTCCTGATTTTTAGTTGTGAAATGACCCCAAAAAGTATAACAAAATTGTTGGCTTAATCATTAGTTGAGGGTCCCACATAGAGTCAAATTTTTATATCTTCAACCTTCCACGCGCCATAGAGGAGTTGTAATCAGTCTCTTTGCCACATGGCACTTCATGGGAGTCTTGTATAGGAAAACTTATATTTTAGGGGGGTATTGTAGACCCCCAATAGTTTAAGTGTGAAACAAAAAAAAGGTATAGTTTAAGAGGGTTTGGAGGTATTAACTCAATTGAATTTTATTTTGTGTTTGGGAGAGGGGGGTTATGGTGGAAGAAGAATTTGAGGGAATGGGGTAAAAATGGGTTCGAGGCGGTGATGTTGCATGACTTGTGGCGTCCACCTCATTAAAATGTTAGTTCTCCACAGGATTGTGTATCTACCTTGGACAGCACTAATGGAGGAGGCGCATATTTGAGCCATTTGGGTAACGATGGAGGTATTTTTGAGCCAGAAGTGCAACAGAGGGCAAACTTGATCCTTTTCGCATAGTAGAATGGCAAATTTGGCCCTTTTCCCTTTTTGTAATTGTCCCATTAATAAATAAAGAGATGGAGTTGACCCAATATTTTAAGAGGTCATTTGGTAGGAGGGATAAGGATTATAATTCCGGTACAAAATATAGGATTAGATTTATCTTATATTTGGTTATGGGTATTAGATAAATTGGGATAAGATTTATCATACAATTATGAGATTATCTTATCCCGTATAGGGTGTGAGATAAGTTATCCCATGTTTTAATCGTACTTTCAATCCCAAGACAAAATTATCCCAAATTTATGGGATATTCCACCTTTAGTAATCCCTTGTACCAAACGACTCCTATGAATTATCCCAAATAATTACTGGGTATGTGAAAAAATAGTAATTGTTGAGAAGTATATTGGTTGTTTAAAAATCAAAGGCTAATAACATCAACTATAATTAGTAAGGTTTAGGCCATCATTAAGTTAGGTTGAATCAAATTCATTATCCTTGATTACAAAAATCATTGCTTTCCATTCATTGCGAACTATGTTGATCACTTTTGCTTGTTTTTCTAATTTATTTCTACTTTTCGTAAGTGGTAGTTTATTATCAGTATTAAAATGCTTGACACTGCATCAGAAGTGAAATTTTCTTTATTTTTACTATTTCAATTATTTTTCTCAAAAAGAAAAGAATTGGAATAGTAAAATTTTAGAAAGTTCCACCCGGTCTCCCAAAATTTGATTGATTTTGAGAGTTGATCCTCATTTTTCATGATTTTAATTAGATGACGTCCATCTTGGCACTTGTTGCACTATCAAGACATCAAGGTAATTTAGCTAAGAAATGGAATAAAGGAGACAAGGGCAAGTGTCGCCTATTTGCCAAGATTTTAAGGCAATTTAATTGGGAGAATGGGATGAAGGGGTTGAACGGAAATTTAGTAGGGAGAAGGGGTTGAAAGAGTCGAGTGCAAGAATGGCCTATTTTTCAAGATATCAAGGCAATTTAGTTGGAGATAGAAGAAATGGGGTTGGAGGGAAGTGTAAAATTTCAAGTATTGCCTAAACTTTCGAAAACTTCAGGTATTCCCTAAAATTTAAAGTCAATTTAGTTGGACACGAATGGAAGGGATTGATGACAAGTATTACTTTGCCTAGACTTCAGAGAAATTTAGCTGGGGAGGAACGGAGAACAATGTTAAAATTATGTGTTGAGGAGTATTTTCGTCTGAATGTTATCTGTAGAAGTTCATTTATGTTGAACCATGTTAAACATGGTCAAAAAGACAAAGCATTGCCTCTGGTGTCGTAGTATTGTAATCTTATTTAAAAAATTGGGAAATTTTCAAAACTAGCTCCTCCAAGCAAGAAATTACAAATGAGGGGCCATATTTCATTCATAGCACCCCCTTATTTTAAAATTACATAACATAGCACCCCCTTTGAACTCTCCCTCAAAATAAAAAACCCTAGGAGCCACTCCTTCACCCTCCCCCGCCACTGACCTGCCGCTGGCAGGCGGCCGAAAAATTGAAAATTCACCGGATCTCATCGGATTGCTTATTTTATTGGTGGTTTTGTTTAAATAATTATTTTTTGATAATTTTATACACATAAATCTATCAAAAAATAATAAAATATACATGTAAATACATAGAAAAATGTGTATTCAAGATGAAAATACAAAAATATACACAAAAAATATATATTTTATATAAACATCTATAAATAGAGCAGAAATCTGAAATTTATATAACTTTATTCATTATTCATACACGCGTATACATTTATACAAATTTACAGAAGTGCATAGAATATATTTATTCACTGTATATACACACATATAAAGATTTATATATTTTTATACATGTTTACAGAATTGTATAAACTTGTATAAAAACGTATAAAATTGTATAAACTCATAAAAATAATTTTATACAGTGTTTCGGGCAGCTTTTACACAAAAGCTTAACAAATATCTAAGATTTATACAGTTTTATAGAAGAAAAATATTAGATCTAAACATTATGTTGAACCCCAAAAATTACCCTTTCTTTAAGAAAAGAAAGGTTTCGGGTATAATGTTCAACAAAATGGGATTCCAAAGGGCTTTCTTTGGAGTCGCCACCTAATTTAGGAGAATTAGGAACCAATTAATTAAATAGTGCGTGCAAGCACTCCGTTTTAAGGAAAATGGTCTATTCCAGAGATTCTAAGTAAGAGGTTCATTTATTTTCGAAAGAAGGTTCCAATTTGAAAGCACTTTCGAAAATCCACAAAATGTGGTTAATCCTTCGGTTTTCACAAGACAGCTATATAAATGCAAATTTACAAAATTATTTAACTTTCAATTTAAAGCGTCACTAATTGAATTTAAAATCAAGTATACATAAAAGGTAGAGAAAATAAATGACTTTAATAAGAAAATGGATTGATGTGAAGACTTGTACCAAAGTTGTATTTTAGAAGTAATCTTAAGATTATTACGAATTGGCTTGCACGCACCATTTAATTAGAAGGTTCAAAATTTATAAATAAGGTGGAAATTCTGAAGAAATGAAATATTCACAAAATAACTCAGTAAATAAATAAACATTTATCTATAATCAATCAAATTATTCTACAATAATTATCTACGGGGAATTCCTAATGATATGCAAATTCTAAGGGATTGGGAAAGAGAAGAGGTTTAGAAGAAGAACCCGACAATTGACAAACTCACGGGAGCCTTGTATTTATTTAATTTTATACATTTATGCCCATGAGCCTAAAACATCACATGGCTCAACAAAGCATTTTTAAATTTCTATAGTCTTCACTTCTTGAATCTTGAGCCCGGACTCGACCCCAATGCGACTCCAAGGCAGTAAGCCAATCCCAATTGGAGTTTAACCAACTCGATCCCAAGGGTACATCATGCAAAAGAGGAGATGATAAGAATTAGACATATAAAATAATGTCCACAAAATTTTGAAAAGCAACAGACGTGTGCATTGGCACTCCCAAGGAAAAGAGCTGTTCAAGAACAAGATGTAGAGAGTTTAGCAAAATGTCATCAACTTCACTCGTTTTCATTTATAATCATACTTTAGATGTCTATTTAGCAGAGAACATTAATGGAATAAATGTCAGTAAGCTTAAAGTAAAACACATGAAACTCTAATCTGTCCTAAACTACAGCCACAAGGACAAGAATAACAAGTTATAGAAGCTAAAGAAAAACAATTTGATCAAAATGTATTTCAGCTAGGCAAAGGGAAGAACAAATCAAGTAGTATACCAGAATTTAACATAGATGGACCAGTTAATGTAAGAAGGAAAACCAAGGCACAAGCTGGGGGGAAAACTTAAACAGAAGCTGAGATGAATGCAATGATACTGCAGCAGGCATATCAAACCGAAAATGAGCTTAACACTAACTCTTTTAACAATTTAAGCTTAACAGACTCCTAGACTTCCCTTTAAACATACCAGTACACATCCTGAGAACTATCATTCTCAAAGAACAACTACCAAAGACAATCATGCCCTACATCCTCTCACACACACCCACTCCAAACACTTGAACTACCTAATACCTGAACCTTTCCAACCTACAAGCGACCACTCATACCATCATATTTACACCTAATCGAAATCAAAGGCAGCCTGACCAGAACTGCTCCCTCTACTTCTCCACATAAACATACAGCATCTCACATCCTTACAACAAAAACAAGACCAAAACAGATCCCCTACTACCTGCAAACCAACCAGACATTCCCTACCAGTTCTGCAGCAAGCAAGAACAAAAAATGAAGCCCTGCAGCCCCCTTAATTCCATGATCAGAACCTAGAACTCTACTGCATACTTCTCACACTCACAGATCTCCATAGACACCCCTGCAAGCCAAGAACAAACTCCAACACCTACCAATACCCAAAATCAATATCCGAACTCCTGCAAACAAACATGAACCTGAAAACACCCTTCACACACCCCTGATTTCTACCAGAATCTCCCTGAATACCTGCAAACCTTCCAGACAGCTGCAGCATCCAAAAATCCTCTACACACACCTACAACTCCCAGGACTGCCTGCAACTCACCAGAACAGAACCCACCTCCAAGAAAAATACCAAAATCTACAAACTCCAAAACCATTTCAAACCTGATGGCCCCAGGTTTAATCCAACCCATAACTCAAGCAGGATAGCACAGATTTTACCAGGAAGCAATGCAAGAAAAAAAATAAACTGAAATAAAGACTACTAAAATGAATCAAGAATAAACTGAAAAGACTTGATTAAACTCAAAAGAAGCATGAGTGCAAAAGGACCTGAACTTTTCTTGACTCGACCTTACAGTTGTTTTACAGACAATAAAACCTGGACTTTAAATATAAAACATTGACACCTGAATCACAAATTTGATTTCAAGAACAGAATTCATTGTTCATAGCTAGATATTCTTTAACTACTAAACAAACTTACACATAACTGATACATTTTATCTTAAGCACAAAACTTAAACGCATAAACTAATAAGCAAGTATAGGGATTTAAGTGTTACCTCTTGCGGCGCAGCGAGCTGGGGCGTAGAATCTAAAGAAGACGACTCGAACAAAAGCGACGACTCAGACACGATCGACGACTAGAACGGCGACGCGACGACACAATCACAAATCAACCGAAGTAATGATACTGTGTTTTTTATAAACTTAAAAAGCTAAGAAAATTTATGTTTATGCTGCGTATTCTACTCTTTGTTACTCTCTTTTTCTCTCTGTTCTGCTTCTATCTCCCGCTGCCTCCAAGACCCTCCTTTCTCCCCTTTAACGGCTCTCTGCTTTGAACTCCCCTTTTTTTTTTTCCATGAAACAACTCACCTTCTATTTATATCAGTCCCAACATTTAGGGTTCTAGGGTTGTGGGAAATACCCAAAACGACCCCTAACGGCTATAAATGGATAAGGTTCTTGTACGATCGGATGAGCTGGAAATGGGACCAGAGATTTGAACGGATTCGGATCGATTTTGGAGGAAAATGGAAATCAATCGCGGGTCGAAATGGGAATTTGGGTTAAGGGAAGAACTGAATTGGGTGAAGAAAACGCGTGTGTAATGTTTATGTATTGGTTGCGCGATTAGGCAAGATTTTAGATTTAGAACGATTTTAGCCATCTTCAAGATAAATTAAAAATTGAAGGGGTTGCGCGCGGTAGTCTAGGATTGGATTATGATTTTTTAAAATTAGCCTTATTTAAAATAATTGGACATTAATTTAAAAACTCCGGGACAAAATTGGGTGTCAACACATTAGAAAAAAATTTTAACAAAAACCTAGTAGATCTCACCTGATTTTTATGAAAAAGGTGAAAAAAGAAAAAGAAACATGATAAACAAATCCCTCACCGGAGTTTTGACCGGAATATACAACGGAAAATCGACATTGTTATTCAAAAAAAAAAAAAATAAGAAGAAGAAGAAGAAGCGGCGGCGGCAGCTTGGAGGAGAGGGAACGAAGGTGAGGCAATGATGGAAAGGGTGGGGGTGACAGTGATACTGTAAGGGGGAAGAGAAGAGAGGAAAAATGAGATGGAGGAAAAGAGAAGAGAGGGAAAATGAGGGCTAGGATTTTTTTTCCTTTAAATAGGGGGTGCTATGAGTGGAAAAAAAAATAAAAAAAGCAGGAAGGGGGTGCTAGGTCGGGAAAAGTAGTAAAATTGGTGTCTTTTCTGGCAAATTTCATGAGTTAGGTGACTCACCAAGTAATCGTCCCTAAAAAATTTCTTTAATTATACTGATCTTATGGGTTTTCTTCTCAAAATTTTTATAACTAGAGATACCTGATCCGAGATAAATACCAATATAGGTCTATATTTCTAAAACCTTACCTGATAAGGCTTACCCATATTGGCCAGCTTGTGCTATAATTTGAAAAAAGAATTACAATTATAGCATTCCTGTAAAAAAAATCCTAGCCTCCAACCCTTCATCCATTCTCCTTCTACTTTAAAGAAAAAATGCTAGCAGCCATTCCCATCGGTCAAATTACGGAACTATGACACCATAGGCAATGGTTTGCCTAATTGACCTTAGTAAGAGTGGTTTAGCAAGAATAGCCTTCCCTAACTTAAATGAATCTTTTCGGACGAAAATACCCCTGCATAAAATATAAAAAAGACGCATAATTTCCCTTTCCTCTATCTATGCCTTCCCTCTGTTTATCCCTTCCCCTAACAGATTTCATCAAATTCAAACCCAAAAAATTGAAAATTTCCACTAAATGAAGATTCAAAGGGAAATATCTTCAATATCATATTGATTATACGTAAATTTTGAATTAAATTCCGCAAAATTACGTTTAAAATTCATATAATTTGTTTCAAATTTTATATAATTGCATACTAGCTAATACAAGATGTGAATTCTGTTGATCCCGATTGAAAAGTACTGCCGCATAGCCAACAATTAACGTTACATTGATTGTCAAGTAGTAAATCTTTTTATAACATTTGTAATATGTATTTGCTATAGAATTTAGAGCTAGAATTGAGAGTATTCTTTTCTGGTTGGAATGAAATGTTTTGCCCTAAATTAACTTGGAATAACTTGCGGATAATATCTGTGAATTTTTGTTGCAAGGCAATACTTTTTAAGCTCTGATGCACGGAGAAATATTTGCCCTGCATTAACTTGCTTGTTGGCAACACTTGAAGTTATGGTGCAACAAACACTTGATGAGAAACTCTACATCTTGTGCCTAATAAGCAGCACTTCTGACCTTAGGAAATGGGGCCTTGTAAGTAGTGCCTTGTGGGCAGCAGTTAAAGGTTTGGTGCAAAACACCCTTGTAGAGAAGTCTCAACATGTCTTGCCTAATAGGCAGCACTTTAATTGTGGTGCAATCTCTGCATACACTTGTCATAACTTGTAGTGAATTTCCTTACAAGTCACTGAAGACCAACACTTTAATAAGCAATGGTGTAGAGAAGTCTCTACAACTTGTTACCACTTGACCTCCACCGCCTATGCATACCACTTAATAAAGGATTATTGATGTTTGCTTCTATCTAGTTAATCTATTCACCAAACTCTAAACTCATGTTTTCGTTTCATTGTGTGTAAAATTTGGATGGTAACAAATTACATCTATATTGGGCCAAAAAAGAGCTGAACGACAGGATTACTACTGCTTTTGGGCTGGAAGTAAGTAGCACTTCTTCTACAATAAAGATACTTCAATATTATCTCTGTAAACAAAGGATCCAATAACATTTAGACTCTTGACTTTATTGTTCAGTTGATTTTTGCTTTTGCGCACAGGTAAATCCTATCAATGACACAAGATTTTTTGTCAAAGATGGACCTGATGAATTCACAGTAGACTTAATAGAGAGGTCATGCGACTGCTTTTAGTTTTAAACATACGAGATACCAGGCGCCCATGCCATTGCAGCAATAGATAGAAGAAATTTCTGTAAATTGTCACTAACAGGCAACACTTTTTACGCTCTGTTCCATGAGCATTTGTTTGCAATGCACTCACTACCTTGTGGGCAGCACTAATAGCTGTGGTTCAAATAATTGCTTGTAGATAAACTCTGCATGTGCTGACTAATAGGCACCACTTTTTATCGTATAAGTTGTGCCTTGTAAGTGTTACCCTGTGGGCAGCACTTGGAGGTCTAGTTCAAAACAGCATGTAGAGTAGCTCTACATTGCTGCGTAATAGGCAGCAGTTTTGATCGCATGAATTAGTTCTTGTAAGTGTTGCCTTGTGAGCAGCTCTTGGAGGTTTGATGCAAAGCAACATGTAGAGATTGATGTGTAACAAGCAACACTTTACTTGTGCTGCAAAATCTTTGCATGCACCTACTATAACTTGTGTACCGAATTTTCCTACAAGTTGTGGCTGAAGGCTAACACTTTAATGAAAAAAAATATAGACAAGTTTCTACAACTTGTTGCCAGTCGACCTCCACAGCTTATGCGTAACACTTAACAAAGGAAAATTGATATTTAATTTATCTTGTTAATCTATTAACCAAACTCTAACTCGTGTTTCCATTTCATTGCGTGCAATATTTGAGTGGCAACAAATTGCATCTACATTGCTTACAACGGAATATAAAGCGCTATTTTAAAGAGTGACGTAGCAATCTGGATGACGAAATGAAAAATGAGATGCAGAATTTGGAGTTCGATTTACAATGTCCATAAAGTACTTAAACAAATCAGAGAGAGGATGCTTACGGGACGTATAAACGATGATGACGAACTAAATATCATCGACGAATCTACTCCATCGGCTTCACCAAACTAGTACTATTTTGTTATGTCATTATGTTTTTTAATTATATTTTTTTTTTATATATTTTGAAGCACATTTTAAAGAACAATCTGTTTTCTTTTGTCTTATGGTATTTTGATTCAATATGTCTTGGCTTCATTTCTCCCTTAACCCCTCTATCATTGTATTTTCCTGCAAGTGTTGGTAAATAGGCAACAGTTGCTTGCCAACCCTTACTAAATCCTCACAGGCAATTGCCTTGAGTAGCTGCTCAGGCAGCACTTGGCCTCTCCCATCACCAAATGCCCCTAGCAATCCATTAAGTTGCTGTCTAGGCAACCCTTAGCCTCCACCCTCTCATAAAATTTCCTAAGCCAACACCTTTAAAATGCTGCCTAGGCGGAACTTGACCCCCACCACTCACCAAATTCCCCCAGTCGCCAATTCTCTTAAAATGCTACCTACTAGACCTCCACCTGTTACCAAATTTCCAAAGTCAATTACCTTGAGTTGTTGCCTTCACATAATAAGCTTAAAATATACAAACAAATAGTAAAAATACAAGCTAAGCATTCAATGTCTTTGCTTCATTATCCATTGACTCCCCCCTCCCCCCCTTACCATTGTGCTTAGATGTAAGTGTTGGCAAATAGGCAACAGTTGCCCACAAAGCCTTACCAAAACCTCACAGCCAATTACTTTAAGTGGATGCCTGACAGGTAGCACTTGGCCTACATCCCTCACAAACCAGATCCCTTAACATGCAGCACTTGGCCTCCACCCCTATCAAAATTCCTAAAGCTAATACACTTGAAATGATGCTGCCTAGGCAGCACTTCACCCCTACCCCTCACCAAATTCCACAAGTCACTTGCATTGAGTTACTGCCCCAACAACATCATAAGCTTATAAAATAAAAACAAACATTAAAAAATAAGCCACGACGCACATAAAACGCTTACAGAAAAATATACATCCAACACTAAATACAATCAAACTCTACAAATCCCAAGGCATTCACATTGCTAAAAATATAAACATCTGTTACACACAAACGATTCAGTCGGATCAACTAAAAGACAAACATTTATATTAAAAACTCAGTCATCCTCATTACTTTTATACAACAGGAAAAGACTTTCCAAGTACTCCTTCACAAAAAAGAGAATTATGCTCATGGTAATCATCGTCTATCTTCTTAGGAGGAGCATCATATCCACTATTTTGACTTGGACCTTGCATAACTCCACAGATTAGCAGCCCAATCAAAACGATAATCTTTCAATTGCGTACACTTCATCTTGGAAACATCCTTTCCATACATTATTGAGTCAGCAAACTTAAGCACATAAGCGCCACAATCATACATGCACAAAATTTAACGACAGGCTGAATGAAAAAAAAAAATAGTACAAAACATATAAAAAATCGAATCAACAAATGCCATCTCACACCATAAATAACTCAATCTCAATAGGCAACAAATTTCTCTGTACAATCAACAAATGCAATGTCAACATCACAAAGGAAAAGAAAATAAAGAAAGACAATACATATTACTAAACATTAAGCAAAGCATAGCCTGACAGACAACACTTTTTCTAGAAACAGAACATATGCATAAATGTTATGTCAACTGTTGCCATGTGGGCAACAGTTTCTACAATAATAGGAAAAAAATGCAACAGCTAACAAAACTTATGCTTGAACGTACTCTCAGTTGTTGCCTAGTGGGCAACAGTTTCTACAATAAAAAGAAAATAAAATGAAACACCAACACTTTGCTAAAAATTGACATCAACTATGTAATTAATATAATTTTATGTAACATATTCAACAATATTAAACAAACATTACCTATTAACAACAAAATTTAATGATTCAAGGAAGCAAGAATTACAAAAGCACAACTTGACAGGCAACACTTTTCATACAAAATACAACGCATGATTGATGTTATGATTTCAACTGTTGCCCACAGGACAATAGTGTCTACAGAAAAAGAAAACACAAGAGCCAATAGAACTTATTCTTGAATCTCATGTCAACTGTTGCCCTATGGGTAATATTATCTACAGTAAAAGAAAAACAAAGTGCATCATCAGCACTTCGCTAAAAAATAAATTAACTACCTAATTAATACAATTTATGTCAACTTTTGCCTTGTGGGAAACAATTTCGACAGTAAAAGGAAATCAAAGCGCAGCATCAATACTTTGCTAAATACATTAACTACCTATTTAAAATAATTTCATATTACAAAATAAATAAACACTATTGATAACAACAAAATTTAAATACGTAACCAAAAATTGAATTAATAATGATAACATCAACAAAGGGGAAAAACAAATTTGCAGAAAACAAACAAAAAAATAAAGGAGAAGGAAACTAACCAAGGCGTAGAACCCTAATTCGCAAGGGAAAAGAAAGAGGGAGAGAGAGAGAGAGAGAGAGAGAGAGAGAGAGAGAGAGAGAGAGAGAGAGAGAGAGAGCAGAAAATGAGCGGCTCTGAATTAGAAATTAGGGCTAATATTGGTCAGGGGTAAAATAATTTTTTCATATATTTTAAAATAGGTAGGAGGCCATTTTGCTAAAGCATTTCTTAGTAGGGACAAAAGAACATAACCAGGGATAAGGGGTACATTTGGTGAAATTTTTTGATTCCCATCCCACCTCCTCTCTTGCCGTGGCCGGCCCCCCGCCACCACACCTCTTTCCAGCGCCAAAAGCGATTGGATGTGTTGCAGCCACTATCATCATCATCATCATCATCATCATCATCATCATCATCATCATCATCATCATTTTCTTCTTCTTCTTCTTCTTCTTCTTCTTCTTCTTTAAATTTTTTTTTTTATTTTTCTTTAATTTTAAGAATAAAGATGATTTGCAATAAATTCTTGTCAAATCGGTCAAAGTCCAGCCAGGGCTATTAGCATCTTCACTCTTCTTTTTTTTTCTCTTTTTTTCCAAAACTCCTACGAGATCTACTAGTATTTATATGAAATTTAATTTCATGTTTAGATTTTCTATTTTCCTTTAGGGATTTGTATAAATTTGGTAATTTTTTATGTTTCTATGTAGATTTGTCAAGCAATACGGTATAAGCGTTATTGTACATGGTCATACACTTTTATATAGGTTTTATATAAATTTATACATTTTTATCAACGTGTATAAACTTGTGTAAATCTTTATACGTGTGTATGTAAAACTGTATAAAATTTTAGATTTGTACATTATTATGGATGTGCATATAAATTTTTACTTTCTTTGTATTTTTATATTTCACTTCTTGAATATGTTTTTCCCTGTATATTTCTACATTTAAGTTAATTCTATTTGTAGATATTATGTGTATGTACTTGTAAAAAGCAATGATATAAAAATCGAAAAAAATTAGTCTGGTGAAACAAAAGGATAACTCCGAGGAAGAAATAAATTTTTTTCGGTGAAATTGAGCGATTTGCAATTTTTCGGCCACTTGCCGGTGATGCAGCAGTGGCGGCTAGGTGTTTTTTTTTAAATGAAAAAAGAGGAAAAAATTTAAAGAAGATGTAATGTGCTGCAAATATATAATTAAAAAGTTGGGTCCCATTTTTATAATTTCCTAATTTCACCAAATTATTTATGGAAAACCCCTTTCTTCTCTTATTGTTCTATGGTTATTCTACTTCTAATTTGTAGCACTATGCAATCGTTCAAAATATCTTTACCTATACTAAATATCTTTTTTTGGTTGAGAGAAAAATTGAACTATTAAAATTATCTTTCTCTCTATTGATCTGCATGTTTTCTTCTCTTATTGTTCTTTGGTGTTTCTACTTCTAAATTTGTAGTAGAAAAGTATGCTGAATCTTTGACAATACGTTTATATTTTCGAAATGTTGGAAAGGACAGTGCTCTAAATAGACCTCAAGCTTAAAAACTATTGTGTTATTCATGCAACAAATATATGTAATGGTTTGCTGAAATGTCGTTAGACCAACTATGTTGTATGGAGCAAAGTATTGGACAGTCAAGAATGAACACATTCATAAGATGAGAGTAGCAGAAATGCGAATATTTAGATGGATGTGTGGGCATATTAGGATGGATAAGATTAGGAACAAGGTCACTCGGGACAAAGTGAAAATATCCTCAATGGTGGAAAAGACGCAAGTAGCGAGGCTGAGATAGTTCTGTTAAACTCATTTTGATTATGAAAAAAACTACACTAATTAAAGCAATTGAAGGTGTGAACGCTAATTACTAGCTCTCCCTCATTCTCAAGAAGATTATATCACAAAAGGATCTTTTTGAAGATCAATACACTTGCAACGACTACTTCAATGGAAGACAATAAATAGAAGACCTCGGCAAAGAAGTCACCCACGCTTCTATTCACAGTCTACATCATTCTCTAGCTTTTACTTACTACTATCACCGTATACTTGAGAGTTTACAAGTGTTCAAAAGAAAATAAAGAGAAAATGAAGGTAGAGGTAATAGTTGTGTCAAGGTAAAGTTCGTTTGATAAGCTATAAATCATACTTGGTCGTTGTTGGTGAGCGACGGTCCAAAACCAACGAGAGAATCGTTAGTGGTGAACGATAAACCATGTGGTGTACTTGAAACTATAAAGAGTTAGAAGAGATACTCTCCTTTGTGACTCAAGAGGTCTGGATTAGGAATCACATTGATTCTGAACCAGTATAAAATTAATGTATCACTTTTACTTTTCTGCATTTACTTTCTGTTCAAATTTTATTTTACATATACAATCAACTGCCCGATCCCCTAAGTCGAATAACTAATATAAAAACGAACTATTCACCCCCTCCCTTGTTTTTTTAATGGGCATCAGATCTTGGTCTCACATTATTTTGTTTGTTTGCCTAACAGCAGGTGAGAAAAGATCATGTCTTCTCATGTTGTCAACAAAGCTCTACTACAAGAGGGAACTTCTGCTACCGGGTGATGGATATAATTTATTCATATATTAAATATTAAGTATTTTAATAAAATATGAATAAATATATCCATTTCTCGCATATTTTCTAACATATTTTACAGGAGGAAGAAGATATTCAAAGAAGAAGAAAATGACCATTGATGTTTCTATACGGCTCATAGTACGATGATAACATTGATATTTGCGTCCGTGGTTTTTCTACTATCATTAAATAGACACAACTATAGACAAAGCCATTATCGCAATTATAGATCTAAGCCATTTGAATGTGTGAGAAAGCTATAAATTCAAGCAACTCAAGTGTATGGAAAGTCCATTAGCTCAAATTTTGGCATCTACGGGAAACTCACAAGTCATAAACTCAAGTCATTCAAGTCTATGATAAAGTTAGCAACTTTTGCATCTACTGAAAAGTTATAAATTCAAGCATAGTTTCATCTATGATCCTTTACCTTTAGAATTTTCTATAAATAGGTCTTCCTTTTGTATATGAAAAACCATCTCATTGCAGAGACAAGAGCTAGTCTTGTTCTCTTCCTTTCTCTTTTTCTTTTTGCCTTAGCATGAATATTAATATTTTTCTTTAGTTTTTATCTTTTCTCCGTAATTGAGTAATTTTCTTAGGTTGGGATATTAGATAAAGCTTGATAAAATTATTATAATAGATGTCCGAATTTTATTATCTTTTCGTGTTGAGATTCTTTATTTATCATCTTTATACACTATGTTTAACCATAATCTTTATCTTATTTCTTTCAATTCTAATTCTCACGGAGGAATCGACTCAAATAAGTTTATTTATTTAGTAAAAGCTAATCAAAAGAGGTTTTTGCTCACTTGGTGTACTCAACCGAAATACTTCTTGTTTAAAGTCATTACTTTAATCACTTAATAGTATAAGTGAGAGTGGTGCTATTAATCGATTATTGATTAACGTCACTAACTTCAATAGATTAATAGCATAAGCGCAAGTAGTGCTATTATGAAATTGTTGTTATGTAGAGTGATTGAATTAGAAATAAGCAATTATTCTTTAAACAAGGTCTCTGTTTCACTGTTAATCAATTAATAGTATAAGCGCAAGTGATGCTATTAATGGATTTCTTCTATGTGATTTGGTTGAATTAGCAATAAGCGATTATTTCATTAAATGGAGAAATAAATAATAAAGTTTTGGTTCTATTATAATAGTTTTATTTTGCCAATTCAAAATATCCCAACCTCTATCTTTTATTTAGAAAATCCAAAAATATTTATTATTTTTATTTTCAGTACTTAGAAATTATAATCAACTCTCTTTTCGTCGACTTGATCCTCTCAAATAGTAACAAAGATAATATAAAACTGTAGCATAGGTGGTTCCAATCTCTGTGAGACGATATCTTAAACTATTAGAATTTAACAAGTACGAGCAGAAAAATCCTATACATATTTGCCTCGTCAAATTTTTGGGTCTCCTTACTTCAATAGTAAGCACTATGGTCATTAGAAGATTCGTATGGAAACATATGTTAAATCGGTGGACTATAACATCTGGCTTGTTATCAAGAAGAGACCCTATGATTTGCCAACTGCAAAACCCACTAAGAAGCCTGAAGAAGATACATCTGTTGCTCCAATTTCTTTTGATATGGATGACTATACCGATGAGCAAATGGAGATAATTCAACTCGATAAGGCCGTCAACATTCTATACAATGCTATTAGTGGAGAAGAATATGAAAAGATATCCAGTTGTGAAACTGCTAAAGAAATATAGGATAAGCTGGAAGTTATGTATGAGGAAACTAGTAAGGTAAATAAAACAAGAATCAATCTCTATGTCTATGAATATGAACTGTTCCAGATGAAGGAAGGTGAATCTATGGAGGAGATGTTCGCAAGGTTCAGCAAAATCCTTGTTGAACTAAAAGCGCTTGGAAAAGTCTACTCTAATAAAGAGCAAGTCAGGAAAATTCTTCGGAGTCTTCCTACTATTTGGCAACCAAAGGTCATTAATATAGAGAGTGGAGATCTAAAAAATTTATCTTATGATGAACTTAGAGGCAATCTGATTACTTTTGAAAAAACCCATCTCAAAAGGAATGCTCAAGAAGAAAAGGAGAAAACAGTGGGTTTCAATACCTTTACAGAAGAAATCGACTGTGATTATCAAGAAGATGATGAGATCCAAATAGAACTTGCTGTGATGTCTAAAAACATTAGTCATTTGATGAACAGAAAAAGGAAATTCAGAAAAATCTAGAACACAGTACAGGAAGGACAATCGGAACAGTAATAACAAAAATGAAGGATGATGTTATGACTATGGAAAACTAGGATACTATATTGGATGAAAAATCACCGAGGTCCCGAGCAAGGCCCCGAAACATAACATGAAGTCCACTCCACGAGGCAAACTCATGAGGAGAGGTTGCATGATTCTTCGCCTCGGGAAATCATATCAGGAAATGAGGAAAAGCGAGCTCGAAGCGTCGAGCTCGGAGAAAACACCATAGCAACGTGACCCCCGAGCGAATGCAACACCTCAGTAAACGAGGTCTAGTCTTTGTAACCGTCGACCGTTGCTCTAGCATTTAAGGGGAAGATCGCGAGCCAACCATGATCAAACGTGGTGTAATGGCCATAAAGGCACAATTATTATATTTATAACGTCATTCTTTCCCCTGATTATAAATAGGTTTCATTTGTAAACAAACAGGACATGAAAAATATAATATTCAACTTCTACTTTTGTTCAATGTCTCGTTTATCATTTAGCTTAGTCACTGTCCCGTTTACTTTTTCAAACTTTTATTTAGTTCAAACTTAATCTTAGCTTGAGCATCGCTTTGATACAAGTAAATTACCAATTAAACCTAATACAAATTCAATTTGTTGTCCTATCCCGATTTAGGCCGACACAGACACATTGCAGCCAACTGTCCTGAAACTAAGAAGAAGTAGTTCAAAGGTAAGAACAGATCATATGTAGTCTGGAATGATGAAGAAGAATCTGAAAAGGATCAAGAGGAACATGTCAACATCTTCTTCATGGCTACCAATGATTCAAGTGAATGAGGAATGACGTCTACCGGCTCTAGCGAGGTACATTGTGAATTTTGTATAACAAACGCTGAAAATCTTGATGAAGTACTTGATGAAATGGAAAAGATTTTGAAAAAGCTAAAAAAACTTTGACAAAAGAGAAGGAAGAATGGGAACTTAAACTTGAAGTAGTGAAAATCGAAAGAGAATTCCTTCGAGAAGAGGTTCAGGAGCTAAAGCTTAAACTAAATGGGCTACGCAAATTAACTAGTCAAAGCTCCATTAGATCTAACCGACCGACCTATCAAAATAAATCAAAAGGGACGACCCATTCACAAGTCATCATCAAGTTCTACCATTGAATTTAATGTTCCAGTTTGCTGATATTGTGGAAAACCTAGTCATACACTAAAAACAAGTGCAGAAGCAGTAGATATAATTCAGGTAAGCAGGTGTGGAGACCCAAAGTCAACTGTGAGGTCTAGCACTGTAACGTTCCTCATAATTTTTTATGTTTTAGGACACTTATTGACATGAAAAATATTTACGTAAAGTCATTTCATATGCCGTGGCGAGGCTCAAGCCTAAGGTACACTGCGAGAGTATGTTGTATAATTTATTATGGATGAATACAAACAATTAATTATGCTGAAAGTGGAAGGAGAAATTACAAAAAGGGGCTAAAAGCTAAAGATAACTAAGAAGGGTAAAAGGTTAAAGAATAGTCCAAGCTAAGCAAATTCAGCCCTTAAGTAAATCACGTGACTTTGCCTTAGGCACTTTTGACCAAAGCCAAAGTGTTTCAGCCAAAACTTTTTCCCTTGGAGAAATAACAGTGGCAGCGTCCTTTTGCACTCCAGCAAGGTATCAACAACGTTATCTCTCGTAATCTTCGAAGCGAGGTAACTTCTACAAATTTGTAATGATCATAATATCATTATACACGAGGATCTATCACCCTAATGAATTGAGTTCATAGGAAAATTTCTTAAAACCTCAAGAACACCTATTAAGAATAAGTTGATATTTTGATTTTGCAAGATGAATCTCTTACATTATGTGAGATTATTAATGTGGGTTAGATAGTAGTGGATGAAATTTTCAAGGAACAAGGAGTTATCCAAAACCTAGAAAGTTAAGAGTTGAACTTAAGTTCTTGAATTTGGAAAAATATTGAAACTCTGGGATTGATCACATAAATTTATGGTTGTTATAGTAGTTGGTGACGTGAAGTGCGTAATTGGAGCTACGTTTAGGCTTGAGGAATAATCAAGGTGAGTTGATATAACCCTTTACTAAAGAGGTTTTACTTACAAAAGCCCGCCTATAAGGTATTTGATAAAATATCTTAAAGAGTTAATATGTGCTTAATTGGAGCAAGAGAGTGCATATTAGCTAAACCTCATTCTAGTTAACATTCAAGATTTTATCCTTGAGTTTTACACATTGAGTTTCATACATTGAGTTTCATAACTTATTATGTTAAATTTACGTGATATTATATGTCAAGTTTTCATGGATTAAAGAATTATTTGAAATTATGTTGAATAATCCTTCATATATTCATGCCATGTTTTACTCAAGACTCTTATGGTTTATGTTAATGGATTATGTGCAAGGAATTTATTGGAGCATAAAGTGGTCAAGTAAAATTTTATAGAAATATTTTGGGAGTTATCTTGAGATTCTGAGAAGGGCTTCGTGATCTTTAGTGTTTAATGTTGGCCCTGAAACTACTCGTGCCAGATTAGGAGTTTATGATAAAATTTGCCTGACACGGCCAAGGCACAAAACGCGCAGCATGCTATCACCTGGAACTGTGTGGCGCCACAGAGAAGGGGCCTATTCGATCAGGCGGGGATCGAATCCATGCCGATCACACGTTGACTTTATGAAATCATGTTATGTCAGAGTTAATTGGTACTCCCCAGATACTCTCTCTCTCTCTCTCTATATATATATATATATATATATATATATATATATATATATTTATATATTTAAAGTTCATAATTAAACATTCAACTTATTTCAGTTTCTTTAAGTGTTTTATGCTTTCATAGTTTTAAAGAATTACGTTGCATATCATGTTTCTTTTAAATGTCTCGTTCCCGCTTTAGTAGGGGGTCGTTGAGACTCACTAAGTACCACTGTGAGACTCAGGAAAGCATCTTCTCACATCCACTCATCTCTATCTCTATTTTTATCATCATCAAAAAGGGGGAGATTGTTAAATCATTTTGATTATGATAAAACTACACTAATTAAAGTATGCATGACAGGTTATGTGGATGATCGAAGACAGGTGGAATCCAAGCAAAAAGAAAGGAAGATATGATACACTAAGATTTGAGAAGGTCTAAGAAAGGAAGATCGAAGCTTTGAAGTTGTGAGCTAAATATGGAAAGAAGCAATAAGCTTTAATAGACAGCAGCTAACTAGGAAAGATTTTGAATAGAAAATATTGACAATAAAAGTCTTCAGGGCCAGTTATACCGTGTGAAAGCAATTGAAGGTGTGAACGTCAATTACTAGCTCCCCCTTATTCTAAAAAAGATTGCATATCACAAAATAATCTTTTTGAGGATCAATTTTCTTGGGTCAAGTATCTTTCATGAAATAAGGAATATTGCAAAACTCTTTGTCAAAGAAATTCATGATCTCAATCAAATCAATTACGAAGGAAAATCATGAGGATCAATCAAGGCGACTGATTGGATGATATTTCTGAATAACCCTTGCAACGACAACTTCAATGGAAGATTATAAATAGAAGACCTCGACAAAAAAGTCTCAAACACTTCTATTCTCTGTCTACATCTTTCTCTAGCTTTTACTTAATACTATCATTGTATACTTGAGAGTTTACGAGTGTTCAAAAGAAAAGAAAGAGAAGATCAAGGTAGAGGTAATAGTTGTATCAAGGTGAAGTTCGTCTGATAAGTTATAAATTAGACTTGTTCGTTGTTGGTGAGAGAAGGTCCAAAACCAACGAGAGAATCATTAGTTGTGAACGATAAACCACACGGTGTACTTGAAACTGTAAAGAGCTAGAAGAGATACTCTCCCTTGTCACCTAAGGGGACTGGATTAGGAACCACATTGGTTCTGAACCAGTATAAAATTACTGTGTCACTTTACTTTTCTGCAATTACTTTTTGTTCAGTTTTTATTTTACATATACAGTCCACTGCCTGATCCCCTAATTCGACTAGCTAATCTAAAAACGAACAATTCACCCCCCCTCCCTCTTGTACTTTCAAGTTAAAACATGCGAAAAGGAGAAGCACATATTGACACGACTCGAAATCCGACTAGGCCGTGCAGGCACCCGACATCCTCCCCTAGACCCGTCGGGCGAACCCTTATCAATTAAATTAGAAAAATAAATATAATTCAATTCAAAAATAAGAACAAGATTTAGAAAAAAGCACACACATACTGATACCTCTAAACTGTACAACCGAAATTACAGCTGACTACCCAACATACTAGGTTTAGGGCTATCCAGACTAGACATTTAAGAGTACAAAAGAAGACAGATACCTTCTGAAGGGAGCAAAATGCAACTGAAATAATAAACATAAAACTGGTGGTCATCCGGAATAAAAGCTGGCTCACCCTGACAGCTGAAGTCGTCTTCGCCCCTGAACCACGTGACGAACTCAATCCTGGAGCGAACCTGCCGAAACGAAATAAATAGACAAGAAACAAACAACAAACAAGGGTGAGTCAAAAGGACTCAATAAGTGGGGCAGACTAGCCATCTCAAAGAAGAGGATAGCTAGCCAGGGAGAAGAAGAGCAGATAAACCAATTTCCTCTTATTTAAATTATAAAAAAAAAGAAACAGAGCCAGATAATAACTGGAAATACGTACGGAACCAAAAACTCATAAACAACCAGGAACATAAGATAGACTGAACATATAGGTATCCCGAACATATCAACAATCAGAAATACATCTTATTATATGCAAATATTGTTGCGGCGTGCAATCCGATCCATATGTTTATACCGTTGCGGCGTGCAACCCGATCCATGTATCTATACTGTTGCGGCGTGCAACCCGATCCATATATTTATACTGTTTCGGCGAGCAACCCGATCCCCGCAACCCAGTATACGAGCCAGAAATATATAGGCAAATTGAAATATGTCTACAATATGGTATACATACCGCATACCCAAAACACAGCATGATAGTTACATAATAGTCAGCATGCGGTGCACTAAAATGGGATGAATGCAGTATGATGCAATGAGGTCACGTGTGCCAAATAGATGGAGCGGAATCTTCCTATTCCGGGGCAGAATCCTCCTACCCTCAATATGATGTAAGGAGCGGAATCCTCCTGCTCCTAGGGCGGAATCCTCCTACCCTCAATATGATGCAATGGAGCGGAATCCTCCTGCTCCTGGGGCAGAATCCTCCTGCACCCAATATAAATACAATGGAGCGGAATCCTCCTGCTCCTGGGGCGGAATCCTCCTACCCTCAATATGATGCAATGGAGCGGAATCCTCTCGCTCCTGGGGCGGAATCCTCCTGCACCCAATATAAATACAATGGAGCGGAATCCTCCTGCTCCTGGGGCGGAATCCTCCTGCCCTCAATATGATGCAATAGAGCGGAATCCTCCTACTCCTAGGGCGGAATCCTCCTGCACCCAACATAAATGCAATGAAGCGGAATCCTTCTACCCTCAATATGATGCGATGGAGCGGAATCCTCCTGCTCCTGGGGCGGAATCTTCCTGCACCCAATATAAATGCAATAGAGCAGAATCCTCCTGCTCCTAGGGCGGAATCCTCCTACCCTCAATATGATGCAATGGAGCAAAATCCTCCTGCTCTTCTGCACCTAATATAAATGCAATGTAATGCATATGAATGCAACATAATGCATATGAACGCAACATGATGCAATAATAACCCATCACCAGCGCGAAACTCTCATCGACAGCCGGAAAGTATATGCCAACTCACAGCCAGAGTACAATGCTCAAATCCTCAATGCAATAAAACCAAGAAAAGGACATAACATATAATATACAATGTAAATCCAAAGTTAAGGCATAATGAGTACGCCTATCGGCAGCTACACACGTAAGGAACACGTGGTAGATTATCCACGAGGCCAAGGGCCTCCAAAGAAATGGATACAAACACTTACCTTATTTCAAATTGCTATTCAACAACCGCTTTATCCTTTGCATTCACCGCCAAACGATCATGCTTATTTACTAAGCAGAAAATATATCAAATTAGGCTAAAGGCTTCATTCCTTACAGCTTAGGGCAATCCGGTTAGGAACCTGATACCCTATTCACATACGCAATACGCAGGCCAGGCCTATGTACAGGGTTCAAAGTCACATAACCAAACCCTAAATAAATTATATTTATATGTTGCCCATTACTCACTGAGTACGAATATACACTTAATTCCATTATCAGGGTCCAATTAACCCTTTAAACTATTAATTGAACTTATTAAAACGATGTCTAATATCTCAATTTTTACTGTCAAAATATATTCAAACACACGTAATAAACTAAAATAATGCATTAAGATCATTACTTGAATGTTTTTGGGTAAAAATTCTATCTTTCTCCGGCTATTTTCTCATTTTTTGACATTTTTTCGCATCTGCTTTCTCGCACTTTCTTGTTTCTGTTTCGTTTTCCTTGTTTCTCTTTTGTTTCTATTTTCCTTTGACTTTTAAGCTAATCCATTAGCAGCCACCGACTCTTCCTTTTTCTTTCATTCTTATTTTATCTTTTCCCCCTTCTTTTTTTTGAAAATTCGCTACGACGACTAAAATTAAAATAGAACCCTACGAAATTCGAAATAATCCCAAATTTTTTAAGTAAGTTATACAAAATATATGTAACACGCTTGTTAAATCGGATCTCAAATCGGACTCCCGAAACTGAAGATGCAAATTAAAAGGAAAAAGATCAAATTATTAATTTTCGGAACTTTAGCCAAAATCAGCCGAACAACCTCGAAATTCACACATAGCACAAATAATCATACGAATCTAACGGCGCTTTCAAATTTCAAATCGGAGCTCATTCGCCAAAATTGAGCTCGAAAACCTCTTTTTAAGTTTACCGACAATAAAAACTGAAACCTTCTTCCGATGCCTACCAAACGAAGTCCGATTTAGTTCAAATTTTACAGACAGGTCCTAATAGACTTTACAAAGATTTTAAAATTATCGGCACGCCAATCGAAGTTCCAACTCTCGAAACGACTACCTAAGGTCGTTTCACATATAAGGTCAGAGGGGTTGATAGTCTTAGGCCTACAGAGAGGTAGAGGTAGACCGATGAAGATTGGGGCAAGGTGATTAAACGAGACATGACCTACCTTCTGATAACCGAAGACATGACCCTAGATAGGATATCGTGGAGGTCGAGGATTAGAGTAGCGAGCATTCGAGGGATATCTGTCATGTTGGCAGTAGTATTATTCTTGTATAAATAATTTTTATTTTATTCTTCGTCTATATAATTATTGTTATTTTATTTACTTTAGTTATCTTAAATTTTTTTACGTTCTATACCTTGGTTTTTCTTTTCAAACTTGTTTTCTGTAATGCTTTTTTTAGCGGAGAGTCTATTGGAAACAACTTCTCTATCTTTTCAAAGTAAGGGTAAAGTTTGCCTATATCTCACCCTTCCTATTTCACTTGTTGGATAACACTTGCTTTGATGTTGTTGTTGTAGCCTGTTAGATGACCGCTTAAACAAAAAAGCTTGAAAATATGTAATATTTATATGATTCATATATAATATGAGTGTAATCATGTAGTATAATTTATATATATCCGCTAAGGGATGTAAACAAAAGATCGATTGGCTATTTGTGGAAGATCCATAATATTTACTCAATGATATGATGAGATGGCAAGAATGGGGATCCCAAAGACAAGAACTATATGAGCGCCCACAGGCACATCCAAAACTCTCCGGGCTAAATCTGAAGTCTGACTCACATATAGTTCATAATTTTAGATTCTTAGAAAATCCAATGTTAGCTGAAAACTCTTTAGTATAGAATCTTATCTTTTTTTAACAAATGAGTGACTCTAATTGAGGAATGGGGATGTGACAGTTTCACATCATAATTTATACAGCAACTATTTGCAGATAATATTCTCTCTTTGATATGATGAGATGGCAAGATAATGGTGGTCCCAAAGACAAGCAAGATAAACCATGTGCCTGCAGGCCATCCAAAATTTTTTTTGCTTAATCTGAACTGTATGAGTGATTACTTTGTCACTCACATATAGTTTCATTATATTAGAATCTTATCAGTAAATTAATATATCTCTAAATCCGTTTTTAGGATCTTATCTTTTATAGCGGCACTAACGCAAACAAGTGACTCTAATTGGGATGTTGCAATTTACAATTGAGTTTTTATCACAAAGTCAGAAGTGAAACTGAAAGTGAAATCTTGTACAAGAGTACTATTCTTTATCCAAGAAGAGAAATGACAAACAAGCACTGGCTTTCCAAATGGAAGAGAGGGAATAATTGAGGTAAATTTCTTCATTTAAACTAGTAAAATCAAGTCAATCAAAATAGAAAAGGAGTTTAGTTCTCCATACTTTGTCGATATTATATTTTTATTTATCACCAAAACGGATGAAGCAAGTAGAAGGATAATTTAATTTTATAATAACCGATCATTCATAGAAAGCTGAAGAATGTGGTGGAAATAAGTTCTATCTAGACAAACCATGTTCAGTTGTAGCATCATCTCTGTTATTCGGTGTTTTGATCCAGGCAAGCCTCACGTTTTTACATTATTAAATTCACAATTTCTTTCGGTTATCTATTGTCATTTTCTTGTCATGTCAGTTAAATTTAGTTCAAACATCATTTTCAACATAAAAAATGTACCCGTATTGCCTTGCTCCCAAATACTTACAAATAGATGTTTCACTTCTAGAATTATCTGCCTTGGGCAGATAGTTCCAATGTCAAACCGTGTGGAACTTCCGGAACAAGCTCTACTTTTTGCATTATTGTTAACTAGTATAGTGCCCGCGCGATGCGCGGTAGTAATAAACAGAAATTAATCATGATAAATTTTACATATCAAAACAGAAAATATCATATTGTGATATAATTTTGGTATTTTTTTTGATTGAAACTCATTCCCTAAAAAAATACCCTAATAAGAAAGTATGGACAACTAATGATGCATTCATTCAAAAGATAAAAAAATTTGGAAACACGTCCACATACCATAGTACCATGAACAATGTCAAATATAAAAACACATAATTTTTAAACGTCCAGATACCATAGGTGCTAATAACATCGCAACTCAAAACACACTTACAATCATGAGGAAAAAAAAAATAAAAGAGGTAAATAAAACATTATAGAATATTCTAAGATGATCATACAATTTAATTAAAAGACTTGATTGTGATGGAAGTTGTATAAATAGTTCATGTGGTGGGGGAGGTGTAGTGAGGGATTGTATAGGCAAGGTTCTCATGTCTTTTGCCCTGCCTATGGGGCAAGGAACAAGTAATTGGGCAGAGGCAAATGCATTACTGTTTGGGCTGAAGTGGTGCATTCAAGCAGGGCACCTGTCAGTCATTGGAGAAACTGATTCTCTCCTTCTGCACAATTGCATATCAGGAAAATGGAACACACCTTGGAGAATGGAAAGAATTGTTAATGAGATCAAACTGTTAGTTGAAAATCATGGAGTAATCATTAAGCATTGTTTCAGAGAAGCCAACCAAGTTGCAGATAAATTGGCTACTTTGAGTCATAGATTAGATCAAGTACATATATATACTAATTTTAGCAGCATGCCAAGACAAGTCAGAGGGTTATTAAATGCTGATAGATGGCAGCTTCCATCCTTCAGAGTCAAGAAGAGAAGACCAAGCTCCTTCATCTTTGAGCCACCTTGATCAAAATCTCAGTTTTATCACCATTGTTGTATTTTTTTGTAAGGTTTAATATCATGCTATATCTGCTTGCACAGGCAAGCAACCTTATTGGTGTAAGGAAGGTCAGGCAAAGCCCCCCTTCTCTTAATGTAACTTTTCAACAGTGGTAATAATATCTTGACTTTGTTTGAAAAAAAAAAAAAAAAACCTTCCTCTCATATGTCTGTGATCAAATATGACCATAAAATTATTGACAATATATATTATCCCATGAATAAAAAATATTCACTCCAAATATGTGAAATATGAGAAGCCTTTTTATCAATAGTTGATATATAGAAACAACTTTCTATCTAAGCTCATTTTTTTCAAAAATTTCAAATGTATGGCAGACCCAGGTTCTTCCAAGTAAAAAGGGTATAAGTAACTTAGCTTGTTACAATATCAAAACTAAGTAACAATAGCCATTAGGAGCTTACTTTAAAAAATCTGACTTGAAATGGAAAAACTTAGTACTTTGCTATTGCTACCATTAAGGCATGCATGCATTATCTGTTTTCATGCTTTATATCATACATGTTGTTGACATAGGCTCCTTTCCATATGCATCAACTATAGTAAGTAACTTGTGTTCTCTTGTCTACATTGTTATTTTTCAATTCTTGAAAACTATTTCCATCTCCATTATAAAGCACATGGAATACCTTATGAAAACATATAACAAACAATATCAAGTTTCAAAAGGCAGATAAAGAAATTTCCGAAGCTAGCCAAGTACATAAAATCTATGCCTAGACAATTATAATTAACATACCACATCATTGAGGCAAGATCCCGGAAGTGATTATAAGTTCTCAAAGTATTGGGTACTCAAGCTGGCGAGTTCCTATTTCCATGAAAATGGTCGTGAATGTGAAGTCGAATTCGACTTAAAATTTCACATGGCAAACAACAGCTAGATATATATCACCCAATTCTTCTTTTTCAAAGACATCATCGATGTGATTCACACAAAAAAAATATCAAGTAAATTCGTTCACTCAATGAGTTGTCATAGGGACGTAGTAAAATTGGTAAATGCAATTACAAAATTCAAAATTCATTTATCAAATAAATATTTGGAGTAATTTATAACACTAATGATACTGACCAAGAAGGAAAAATAAAATAACTCCCTATTATTATCAGTTTCTAAATAATCACAAAGATAGTAATGCAGTACGAAAGGAAAAACGAAATACAGTTTGGCCAACTGTAAACTTATGCCATTCCATCTTCTATATACTACAAAAGAGAGTATACAGTAAACTTGGTAATTGATCGATCTATATGATCTCTTCCCATTACATTGCCTCTATCAGATTCTTCATGGCTATCAAAATGGAAAACTAATTAATCAAGTTTATTCAAAAGTTTAAATGGGGGTTTCTACTACAAAAAAACTAAAATATAAATGACTATGCCTAATTTTCTTATTTCTGTCCAACATTATAAATACAAAGATACACAATAGAATGTGCTAGGTAAACATCTGACGTAGTTTTAATCTGGGACATAATATTTTCTTCTAAATTAAGTCCATAACTAACCACAACCAATTTAAAAATAATATCTCCAATTTAAATTTAAATAAAAACCAAACTCTTTCAAATATTTTTATTCTTCAATTGAAGTATCTTTCCTGTTTCTGAAGTTAGAAGACATGAAAGGGATCAGTCAATTTAATATAATAAAATTTTGATGTTTTCCTTTTGGACTTGCACATCATGATCGACTTACCTATAATTGTACCGAAGATTTGTTGAGCACTTTTTGACGTTGTTGTAGAAGCTTGCAGTCAGGTAATACTTTCAACTACAAAAATCCTGTAAAGATAAAAGTGGGATTGTCACTTATATTGATCAAAGAACTCAATAAAGCAAAAAAATAAGCAACAGTAAAATAAAGAAAATACTTGATAAAAGAAATCATTCATGAAAATTCATGCATGCATGATCGCTTTTGATCCAGTATTTAATAGGAGCATTGTTTGTTTGTACATCCTCTTTGAACTGATTGTTATGGGAGAATATCATTATTATAGGAAAATGTGGGTTGGGATGAAACTCTTTTTATTTAAACTTTTTGTTCCTGAAATTAACCACTTTAGTATAGGAGCATTCCGTAAAAATTCTGTAAAAAAATTGATTCATATCCTTAGAAGTTTGTATCTTTATATTCACAAAAATATGCTACTTTAAGCAGTTTACGTCTTTTAGAAGTCGTGGGCCGGCTTCTAAGGTTAGTTACAAAAGAAGTTGCTGTCAAATTCCATTTCAAAATTCAATCATGCAATTAGGATAAAAACTAACTGATTGTAAGTACAGTTTTAATACACATTGTGATACGACTAAGCATAATGGGGAACGTGCAGTCCCAAAAAGTTTGAGTTGCCGAAATTTTCGAAAGTGATAATAATAGTGTAACTTTATTTTTATTCTTATTGTTTACACTTTAAATTTAAAAAAAAAATTCAAAACATGAGTAGCGTATTTAAAATTGCTTGGTCGTGTTTTTAAAACTATAGACAAATATGTGGAAGAAGTTACATAATAATATCAAACTTAAATAGTACAAAGAGGTTATCCTATATTTTCTTTCTAGAATTCTCTTAATGGAGTGAAAAAATGAGTTAGGTTCCTTCAAACAATCCTTAACATACGTAAGGTACCATGCCGATTTTAAAATCAAACTCAAATTAGCCTCCTTTTTTAACTTTTTCCCCTTTTATTTGTTTTTTAAATTGTTATATTTAAATATGTAATTAGTTACTAACCAATTCACCTAAAATTTAACCACTTCGTCCTAAACACTAATACATGGCTACTTCTTATTATACCACTTGGCTATTTTCTATAGGCTTACTACCCTCCTTTTAATATAATATAAATATAGATATAGATATAGATATAGATATAGATGATAAAATAAAAAAAAAGGTAGTCATAAAAATTCAATACAAAATATAAAAGCACGGCATTTTATTCGTAACAAAAATTCTTAATTACATATTTCAAAGATCAGATTCTTATATTATAAGACATCTATATTTTTGGAATATATAGTCAATTCATGTGCTCCATTATTTAAATTTAATTTGAAATTATTTCTATCCTTATTATAATTTGGCCTTATCTTTTTTTTACGGGAGAATTTATATGAGGAGTCTAACATGAGCAAAACTACTCAACGAATGGAAGCAGTTTCCTCCTACGAAATATACGAATTGTTTTTATTTTTTTCTTTAATTTAAATTTAAAACTAAAACACAAAAAATTTTAAAACTAATTACTAACTAAATCACCTAATTTAACCATATTGTCCTAAAACCTAACACATGGCTTGTTTTTATTTTGACACTTGGCTAAATATGGTTGGGTAGAACACTCCTTTTAATATATATATAGATTAAAATTTGTATTTTTTGTTTAACCTAGAAAAGACAAAAAAGTGTTAGAAGTACCTCATTGGCATTTTGCAGGCCCCAAGATAAGTTGTTTATACTTTTTTGGGGACTTTTTGGGAGTTTTTTTGGAAAAAAAAATGTTTGTTTATACTACTTGACCAAATTTGATATACTCTTCAAACCAAAAGTAAAATTTGTTTTCAAAAAGTATGTCCAAAAACTTTTTATTTTCATATCAAATTTCATCCAAAAAGTATTTTTTAAAAAGTATTTGGGAATCTATGTCCAAACGCTAGCTTAAACCCCAATAATCTCCATTAGTAAAAAAAAAAAAAAGGGGTTTTTACACTATGTACCCATAAAATTCAAAGTATTTACAAGCCATACCCATTAAAAATTACACTACCCATGAAATAAAAAATATTTACCCAACCTACTCATTTATTACTCTATACTTTTGTTATACCTTACGGGTATATACCTTTTAGGTGTACTGCATAAATAATAGTATACAAGTCTAGATGTGGGTGTATACCTTTAAGGTATACTGCATAAATAATAGTATACAAGTCTAGATGAGTAGGACATATAATAGTTTATGAGTAGGGCTTGTAAATATGAAACTTATGGGTAGAGATGGGTAAATATTTTAATTTTGATAGGTATTTTCGTGAACCTGGGAAAAAACAACAAGTTAGATTTTCAATCTCTGCCGAAATAATGTCATCAGACACCATTCTATTACCAATTATTCTCATATCAGCAATAGCAATATTAGAGTTTCACATCGACCTTCCTAGCGTTAAAACAAAGTTAGGTACACAGTATTTAGCTTCTACATAATTTGTTGTAGTATTGTATGGTCAAGATAAAATTATTGTAGTTGAGGGTCGGTGTCTTCTAGCGGAGATAAATTGTATGAGAAACATTAGTTGAATATAATGAGGGTCCTTTTTAACTGAATTCTGTTTGGTCTTTCTTGAGTGTCGCGATGGTAAAGTGTTGATGTAGTAACAGTGATCTTTACGTGGTGTGTTTATATGTTGAGGTATAGGTTAATTATTATAATATCTAATTAAATGAGATGGGAAAGTTTTTTTTTTTTAAAGGGATTTGAAAAGGTGGTATATGAGTAATTAAAAAGTTAAAAAATGGGTGAAACGTGAAAAAAATGTACAGCCTAACAGTTAAAAACAATGTGCATATATGAGATGTAATTTCAAAAAAATCACCCAGTGTCCCCAAAATTGACTAGCTCTATGAGTTTTTACTTGTTTAAGAAAATTTTAGCAAAATGATCTGCATTGACCTAAATCTAATTAGGATAATAAATCGAATTTGTTTTGAGTTAACTAACAATTGTTTGTATTAAAGGCGTAAACTAACAAAGATAAGATGAACAATAATGAAGAACAACGACAAAATAAGAATGTAAACTATTTTTGATATATTTCTGAATGCCTTTACATAGTTTCCCAGTGACTATTTATAGTCTACAAGAATAAGAGGGCAGTAAATACATTTAATAGTCATTATTCCACGTTCAATCATGGTCAGCCCATGATCTTAATCTTAAATGTCCATGTAACGGTCGACAGTTACAAAAGACAAAAGCCCATTCCCCAAAGGGTAAACTTCCTCGAGGAGTAAACTGCTTGCCCTACGATGGTTATCCTTCAGTCACCCCGAGCAAAAACTTCTTAGCCAATATTCACTCTTGCCCGAGGCAAGAGATGCCTTGGGAACAAAACAAACTCCTTCGAGGGGTCGTCTTCGGAAGATTCAATCGCACCATGCCTCGACCCTAGCGCCGAACTTCGGTAAATTTTCACCTAATACAGATAGTCTCCAATCTCCCCCTACCCCTCGGATGATTGTCAGGATTTTTCGAGGGGTGGAATGAATTTGGTGGGAAAGCGGACAATTTAAAACACTTGTGCAATTCTTCCCCTATAAATTAGCCAACTAATCCGACATTTACACTACTTCCAATATTCTGATCAACAGTAAAATGCTTTTGCAATTCACACTTTCTCTTTGAAAAAAATCTTTCCACTATGTCTTCTACTTAATCCGTCCAAAATTCATCTAGATCAACAGAGGAGAGAACCATATGTGACAACACCATGGTGGTGGGTGACGAATCGGTGAACGTGCATGTGCCAATGAAAGTTATTCCGCTAGAAGAAGGCGATAATGAAGCCACATCTCATTCGGGTGACCATCGTGATACCACCAATCAGGAGGGGGTATCCGTTGAGGATGGCGAAGTTGCGACTGGAGAAGTTATTGATGGCGACAATGATGAAGCAGAAATCGTGGAAGCTTCAAAACCTAAGAAGAAAACTTACATCGGAGAACTCAAACCTCATCAAGTGATCCCTTCGAAGTATGACCCCGGTAAAGATTTTAGATTACAAACACAAACAGCTTCTGACCTCGAGATGAATAGAAATGTGTCTGTTTAACTTTCTCCGAGCCTCATCGCATAGGCTCACATTTGATCTGGTTCGCACTTGCGATAGAGTGGTCGGACTCTCCTTTGTTTCTACTTATCCTTTCACAATAGGTTTTACCCTCCCCATTCATCATATAGCCGGCACCTTTTGCCGAACCTACCAGTTGTGCTTAGCCCAGCTGGGTCTCGACTTTTGGAGGGTTATTCAGTATCTTGACTTCTTAAGTTAACGAGCTAAGGTCCCTTTTACTTTAGATCATTAGATCTCCTTTTTCTATCCCACTATGCACAAAGATGGAGTTGGTCAACTGAACAAACAAGGCAAATTTTCTTTAATCACGAATGGTGACGACACCGAGGGCCGCAGCTGATGTGATCGGTTCGTTCTCATCCCGACTGCTCTTATTTCTATCGAGGTTGGGTTTTTCGAAGCGTGGAACAAAACTCGTAAGTGGCCGAATCCTGGCTTTTCCCTTTTCATCTCCATAATTCCTCAAATTCTAATCAATCTCTCATATTTTCAGCGGAAAAACTTCTAATCAATCCTCCGAAGGATTTGACTACTTGGGTCCAGGCAATTATCGACGCCAAGCCGAGGCCAGAGAGATGGTGGATGATCTTGGCGGCACTGGATGAAAATCAGTGGTCGTGCAAACGAAATGGTAAGTGTGCATTACCCTCTTTTCTTCTTAGCTCAAAGACTTTCCCTTACTCCACGTCTTTCTTTTGCAGGCTTCCCTAATAGGGCAGCTACCGAGCTGGAGGAAGAAGAAAAGAAAGGGAAGAAGAAGGAGAAAAAGAAAACGGACAAAAGAAAAGAAGTCGAAGTTCCCGAGGCTGGGGACAGTTTGAAAGACTTGGAGGACTCATTTGAGGTCCTCTCCAAAGCCAAAGCTTCAAAAAAGTCATCCAATCGTGAGACTTCGAGAGGTTAGAATCCTCGACTTAATTGCTTTATTTATTTCTTATCTCTTTTTCCTTAAAGGACCCCCTTATCTACTCAAATTCAAAGAGAAAAAAGGAAACACCAACTAACCCTTCCAAAGCCAAACGTCCTCGGGTAGAATCACCAGTAGCTCCACGATGAGGCCTGATTGACGAGCTTGAGGATGATGATGCTCATGGTGAAGTCGAGGTGTTTAACCTTGAAGAACCAAGCCGAGCTACTGAAAAGGTTAAGGGTAAGGCCAAAGAGGCTAAAAGTCTTCCCACCAAGGAGAGAACAATTGTTGATCTTGCTCGAACTGAGGAGAGGGCAACTGATGATCCCACTCGGGCTGCCTCCCGACCTGTTCACCCCTCGGCTTCCAAGATGAACCCTAGAAGGACTGGCATCTCCCCTGATCTATGCATGTTGGATGACACAGTGGTCGTTTATATCAGTCTTAGGGGCTTGCTTGGACCATTAGAGCGAGACCGCCTTAAGGATTTGCCCATCGATGACTTGATGTCCTACGCAGCTTAGCACACAGTTCATGTAATCTCCTACTACTTTAAATCCTTTCATCCTCAGTTACCTTTGCCTTTTTATAACCCTTTTCATCCTCTTTGCAGAGCTATGTTTACACCATGGAGGCGGCTGAGATTGAAGCTCACCGAGCAGCAAATCTTAGAAAAGTCGGGGAACAATGGGATCGCGTAAAGGCTGGACTTCAAACCAAAGTCTCTGAGTTTGAGAGACATTTTCTCGATTCTGAAATTGAGCTGGACCGAGCCCGCAAAGCAGCTGACGAGTCAGACCTCAAGCTAACCAATTCCCGCGAGATCATAGCCAAACTTGAAGCTGAAAAAAGGGCTCAAGAAGAAACCCTCCGAGCTGAAAGTCAAAGGCAAATTGATGCGGCGAATGCGAAGATCAATGATCTAACCAGAAAGTTTCAAAACAAGTCAAGGGAATTCTTGTTAAAGGTGAACGAGCTCGAGGCCAAGACCCAAACCCTCGAGGCAGAAGTTGAGAAACTTCGGGATAAAGGAGCCACTTCTTCATCTGAGCTAAAGTTCAAGTTCAAAGCTAAGTTGAAGTCCACAGATACTAGAGCCCGTGTTGACAGAAACTGGGCTATAATTCAGACCAAGCTAAAGACCCTCAAGCAATGCAGGGCTGGAATGAACTTGGATGAAGAAATAGCCAAGGCAAAAGATGGTGTTGCAAAGACTCAAGTTATTTTGCACAAGCTTCCTTCGAGTAGTGAAGACTCGAGCGATGATGGTGAAAACGAAGGTTTTGAAGCTTCAACTTCTAGTGAAGACGAGGTTGATGAGTGACACCTCATCAGTGTTCTTTTTTTTTAGGCCTTCGAGCCGTTGTTTTGTAAATATCATTATGCTTGCCTTCGAGCCTTTAATGAACTTTGAATACTTCAAATGCTAGTCTTTACTTTGTGTTGAAAGAGTTTGATATGTCACTTGAGTATTTGTTTGCAAGACTTAGATAAATTTTTTACTTAAAATAAATCTAGCTTAGAACGACATCTCATCCTCGAGCTGAGGCTTAAAAATAAAAATTGGCCTCATACATCGGATAAAAAAGAAACTAAATCAAGTTTTATTCCATTGATGAAATTCGAGCCGATTTACATAACACCTAGTCATGATGAGACTTAGGCAAGTTATTATTACAAAAGCCACCTCGGGTGATTACGACAAATAACTAGACTAACTCCTAAGGGAACAGTCCCCGGTGTACGAATAGCTAGTCTTCGGATTTCGTTCGAAGTCCCCGGTTATGGAGTGAGTCAAAGGCTAAATGAGCTACTCCTCTTGTACCACCTAGTGGTCGGGTGTGCAGAATGGAGACCCGAGTATTATGTATCGTTCCCTTCGCATCCTAAAAAGGTCAAGCAAAGAAAAACGAGGGGTTAGTATCATTCGACCCAAGCGTTGGAGCATACAGCTCAATACCGTAGGTGAAAGATTATGTTTGACGAAGGGTAACGTACCTCATTGTCAGAAATAATAGCACTTTAATTTGGAAATATTCCAATTTAAAGGCTCTTGAATGCCAGCCCAATGTTGAACTTCTTTTGTATAAATCAAATTTATTTAAATTAGTATAGTCGACACACATCATCCACTTGCCGCTCTCCTTCAGCACAGCCACCACGTTGGTGAGCCAATCAGGATATTTAACTTTTCTAATGAAACCATTGTCAATCAACCTCTTTGTCTCCTCCTGAATTGTCTTTTCCTTCACGCCAGCATGTGGCCTCTTCTTTTGTTTCACCGGGGGGTGGTTGGGATCCATATTTAACTTGTGTGTAATTATCTCTGTGTCAATCCCTACCATGTCTTCAAAGGGTCAGGCGAAACAATCATCATTAGCTTTCAGCAACTCGATGAGAGCTTTCTTTGACTCGGTATCCAAGTCTGAGCGCACAAATACTTTTCTCTCTGGGAATTCCTCTAATAAAGTACAAGATTCCAACTCTTCAATCATTGAGTCCTCGTCCTTTTGTTTCCGAGGTTCCTGTATGAATACCGGGACCTTCTCCACTTCTCCTTGAGATCTTACTTCAAGAACCGAGCTCTCCTCCTCATTGGGCCTCGGGCCAAGTAATTGCTTCTTTGATGGCACAACCGGGGAAACCCCACGCTTCATCACAACCTAATAGCATTAACGAGCTATTCGTTGCTCACCTCGGATGGCACGAATACCCCATGGGGTTGGTAATTTAATGACTTGGTGCAAGGTAGATGGAACAGCTTCCATCTCATGAATCCAGGGCCTTCCGAGGATAACATTGTAAGCCATTATCCTCGGCCATCACTTGAAAAACAGTTTTCTTATCAACTTCTTCGGCAGTTGTAGTAAGAGTGATCTCTCCTAGCGTCTTCTCTATGGAGTTGTTGAATCATGTCGGTATGGTTGCCTTTGGGATGACGAGATCCTTCAACCACACCTTCTTAACAGCCCCATAATTGATGATATTTATCGAGCTGCTAGGATCGATCAAAACTCTCTTGATATCACAATCATTAATCCTTAGCATGATTACTAGGGCATCATGATAGGGAAACATCATCCCATCACAATCTTCTGCATCAAAAACTATTTCATTCTTCGACCCACCAACTCGGGTCCTTTTCTCCATGGTGATTGATAGTTTTGTGAATTTCTTCGCAGCAACGAAATTGACACCATTAACCTCTGATCCCCCAGGTATAACATTCATAACTCTTTTAGGAGACTGCGCCCTCGGCGACTATCCCCCTCCCCTATTCTTAGCAAAATTTTGCTTCCCCTTATCAGTGAGATACTATGCTAATAAGCCCTTCTTGAGAAGACGAGCCACCTCGAGACGCAATGTTTTGCATTCCTCGGTGGCATGCCCATAATCCAGATGAAACTCACAATGTTGTCTGATCTCTTTTCCCTGGGGGTATTCTCATGTCCCTCGGCAACCTTACACCTAGATCCGTCATCCCTTTTATAGCATTTACCAACTCAGAGGTGGAAATGTTAAAATTGTAATCAGGAATTCGGGGCAAGTCTTTATCCTTGGACACCAAGGATGGTCCTGAGGAGTTTTTTTGTGAGCATTCGTGCTGACTTTCCCTTTCATAGCTCTATATATATATATATATATATATATATATATATATATATATATATATATATATATATATATATATATATATATATATATATATATATATATATATATATAGAATTTATTTTTGAAATATATAGTATTATTTTTTATTTTGTGCAAATATATAGAAAATTATTACATGACAAGAACTGGAGCCAAAGTGAAGAAAAGACGACTAACAAAAAGCGAAGAAGAAAAACAACACATGTGGCAAGTACCACGGATGCATCTGCGGATTCCTACGGATGCATCTATGGAAAAGGAGCAACAAGAATTCAAAAATGTGTGGAAAAAGGTACCACGGATGCATTCGCGAATTCCTACGGATGCATCCGTAGAAAAAGAGCAAAAGAATTCAATAATGGCAAGAAAAAGATAGTTGGCGAAATTTGAAGATGGAATCACGAATGCATCAGTGGATTCCTACGGATGCATTCGTAGGACTTTGTCTATAAATATGCCTTCCTTTTGTATGAAAAAGTATCCCTTCGCAGAGATAAAAACTAGTCTTGCTCTTCCTTTCTCTTTTAGTTTTCAAGTTTTTTTCCTTGGTAGGAATATTACTATTTTCTTTCATTTTTATCTTTTCTCCATAATGGAGTAATTTTATTTGATTGGAATATTAGATGAAGCTTGATATAATATTATAATAGTCCTAATTTTATTATATTTTCATGTTGAGATTCTTTCTTGATCATCTTTATACACCAGGAATAATTTTTATCTTATTTATTTTATTTATAATTCTCACGGAGGAATTGATTCAAATAAGTTTATTGATTTAGTAAAAGCTAATCGAAAGAGATTTTTGCTCACTTGGTGTACTCAACTGAAATACTTCTCCTTTAAAGTCATTACTTTAATCACTTAGTAGTATAAACGAAAGTGGTGCTATTAATGGGTTACTGTTTAATGTCACTAACTTCAATATATTAATAGTATAAGCGCCAAGTGGTGCTATTTTTAAATTGTTGTTAAGTGGAAAGATTGAATTAGAAATAAGCAATCATTTCATTAAACACAGAAATAAGCAATAAAGTTTTGGTTCTATTATAATAGTTTTATTTTGCAGACTCATAATACCCCAACCTCTATTCTTTATTTAAAAAAATTAAAAATACTTATTATTTTTATTTCAAGTAATTAGAATTTATAATCAACTCTCCTTCCAACAACTTAATCATCTTAAATAGTAACAAAGAAAATATAAATCTGTAGTATAGGTTGTTTCAATCTCTGTAGGACGATATCTTAAACTATACTATAATTTGACAAAGCACGAGCAGGGAAAATCCTATATACATTTGCCTCGTCAAATTTTTGGCGCCATTGCCGGGGATTTGTAAGCATCTACTTCAGATTAATTGTCTTATTACTACTTTGAGAATTTATTTTTCTTTTATTTCTTCAAGTATTTTGTTTTCTAGTATCTGACAAGTGCTAGGGAACAAAACTTGACAAAAAAAAATTCCTGATTATGAACTCTTTTCACATGCTTTGAAAATGAATTTCAACCAGTCAAGTAAAAAACTTATTGAGTGGGTAGAAAAATACTGTCAGAAAGATATTATCTGTGACTATTGTGGTGGAAACCACCAAAACTTTGAATGTCAAACAAGTAGCAGATTTGCCTATGCAGATTTTGGGAGAATCAAAGACCTTGAACAACTAATCAATAATATTAGTCATAGGTCTGTTACTTGTGAATCTGGTGGAAATAACATCATTCATGAATCCCAAGAAGGTAATTCTTATTCTTTTGGTTCATCTCATCAACAACAATATGGTGTTTCTAGTTCTTACAGGTATAATGATTCTAATGAATATTATTACAATATAGAGTGTAGCCAATATTTATTTGAAAATGGAAACATGTGTCAACCATCATAAAATGAGAACGAGAGCTTAAAAGAAACTCTGTATGATTTCATGAAAACCATTTATGAAAAATTTACACAGAATCAAACAGCCATGGCGAATCTGACACTGAAATTAAATCAATTAGTGAATATGGTGGTATCCTTAAATTTTGATGATGAGCCCGTAAATGAAATTACTTCTTGTCAAGATGTACCAACTCAACAGGATGAGCCTTATGAGAATGATTCTATTACTCCAGAAGAAAAGTCAGATCTAGTGGAGATGGCTGATGATAATAGTTTGACTGGTCTTGAATTAAATGATGAAGCGTTTATAGTATCTTCCAGTTGTCCACCAAGACAACATATGGTAGAAGAGACTGATGAAAACAGTCTTTGATTATCAAAAAGAAACAAAATATACGATTGATCAATATCCTTTTTCCTATTCTACTTACAATATTGTGGATTTTGTTGTTGGAGATTATCAGAAAAATGTATGGAGCGATCCCATTAAAGAATGCATAATTAAATTTGGGGTCCCCATATATGAAGAAGTGCTCGTTCAAGGTAAAACTAAGAAAGAGTGGGATGTGCATACAAAGAAAATAACCCTATGGAGCGAAAAAGGAAAAACATTAATTCCGAACTAGGGGTGGAGTTTACAAGTTCCCGAAGACAAAAAAAACTTTAGAGGATCTTTCTTAGGGCCTTTATTTTTTTTTTAAAAAAAAGGTCATATGTGTATATATATGTATATATATTAAAAAAATTATCATTATGTTTCTTTTGTTTCTTTTAGTGTATTTAAAAAAAATCATCTTACCTGTAGCCATTGAGGGAGAAGCAATGGCGCCTTATAAATCTGACATAGATTTGAGTAACTTAATGCTTAGCCAATTGATCTGGTCAATATCTAGATTATTGTACAACCATAACATCTCATGAAAGCCTCTACAAAAATAGAGTCACCTACGCAGGAATAACTCCATGGTGATCGGTATGCCTAAGTAACTGGTTGGTTAGCCATTGAATGATGCAACTCAAATGTTGGCATAAATTTTTTGGTTTATACTTAAACCAGGACCTCATGGCTGATAAGGTCTAATATTAGTCCAGTCTATTGCACATAGAATATGTGTGGTCACAGTTTCTTTCAAGCTTTCTTCTGTGATCGTAAATTTGAAAGTCAAAAATATTTTTATTTAACCTAGATCCGATTTTAGGCCAATTATAAATTAAATTTGTATTTGCGGAGTCACGATCAATAGTTGAGATTAAGAGTTTGAACGACGAACTAAAATGGTGATAATTTGACACGACCCGGATTCCGGCTAGGCCGTGCGGGCACCCGACATCCTCCCCTAAACCCGTCGGGTGAACCCTTACCAATTAAATTAGAAAAATAAATATAACAATTCATAAATAAGGACAAGACCTAAAAGAAAAACACAGAAATACTGATATCTCTAAGCTGTACAAAAGAAATTACAGCTGACTACCCATCATACTAGGTTTAGGGCTATCCAGACTAGACATCTAAGAGTATAAAAGAAGACAAATACCTCCTGAAGGGAGGAAAATGCAACTGAAATAACAACCAATAAACTGGTGGCCATCCGGAATAAAAGCTGGCTCACCCTGACAGCTGAAGTCGTCTTCACTCCTTCACAACGTAGCGAACTCAATCCTGGAGTGAACCTGCTGAAACGAAATAGATAGACAAGAAACAAACAACAAACAAGGGTGAATCAAAAGGACTCAATAAGTGGGGCAGACTAGCCACCTCAAAGAATAGGATAGCCAGCCAGGGAGAAAAGAAACAGATAGACCAAATTCCTCTTATTTAATTTATAAAAAGGCAGAGCCAGATAATAACCGAAAACACGTATGAAACCATAAACTCAACTAGGGATACGAGCAAGAAAAATATGAACAAATAAGCAATGCACATATAAGCAGGACAGTAGTTATATACCACAAGTTTACGCAATGGTATGAAATGAAATGAAATGAAATGAAATGAAATATGATGCAAAGGGTCACATGTGCCAAATGAATGGAGCGGAATCCTCCTGCTCCGAGGGCGGAATCCTCCTACCCTCAATATGATGCAATGGAGCGGAATCCTCCTGCTCCGAGGGCGGAATCCTCCTACCCTCAATATGATGCAATGGAGCGGAATCCTCCTGCTCCGAGGGCGGAATCCTCCTACCCTCAATATGATGCAATGCATAACCAGAAAACGTAATACATACTGATACGGTGTGATGCAATAATAACCCTTCACCGGCGCGGAACTCTCATCGACTGCCAGGAAGTATATATCAACTCACAGCCAGAGTACAATACTCAGATCCTCAATGCAATACCGACAACAGGACGTAACATATAATATATAATGTAAATTCAAAGCTCAGGCGTAATGAGTACGCCTATCGGCAGCTACACACGTAAGGAACACGTGGTAGAAAATCCACGAGGCCAGGTGCCTCCAAAGAAATGGATATAAACACTTACCTCTTCCAAAAGTTAACACAACCACTCAATAACCGCTTTGTCCGTTGGTTTCATTGCCAAACGATCCCACTCTATTCAATAAGCAGAAAAATATATCAAATTAGCCTAAAGGCTTCATTCCTCACATCTTAGGGCAATCCGGTTAAGAACCTGATACCCTATTCGCATACGCAATACGCAGGCCAGGCCTATGTACAGGGTTTAAGGTCACATAACCAAACCCCAAATAAATTACGTTTATATGTTGCCCATAACTCACTGAGTACAAATATATAATTAATTTCATTATCGGGGTCCATTTGACCATTTAAACTATTAATTGAACTTATTAAAACGATGTCTAATATTCCAAGTTTTACCGTTAAAACATATTCAAAAACACGCAATAAACTCAAATAATGCATTAAGATCATTACCTGAATGTTTCGGGGTAAAAATTCTACTTTTCTCCGGCCCCTTTTCTTATTTTCTGGCATATATTTTATCTGTTGCGTTCTCAGCTTTCTGTTTCGTTCGCTGCTTTTGATTTTGAAGATAAGGGATTAGGAGTAATCCCTTTTGACCACCGATCCAATTTCTATATCTTGTCTTTTCCTTCTTTTTTTTTTCTTTTCTTTTTTTTTTATTTTTAACGAAAATTAAAATAGTACCCTACGATATTCGAAATAATTCCAACTTTTGCATACGAGTTATACAAAATATATGTAACATACTCACGAAGGCGGATCTCAAATCGGACTCCCGAAACTCAAGATGCGAATTTAGATGAAAAGAAGTCAAATTATTTAACGTTCGGCATTTTAGCGGAAACTAGCCGAACAACATCGAAATTCAATTTCGAAAAATCACAAAAGTCACAAATAATCATACGAACCTAACGGCGCTTTCGGATTTCGATTCGGAGCTCATTCGCCCAAAACCGAGCTCAAAAATCTCTTTTTAATATTTATCGCCAATAAAAACTGAAACCTTCTTCCGATGCCTATCAAACGAGGTCTGATTTAGCTCAAATTTTACAGACAGGTCCTACTGGACATTATGAATATTTTAAAATTATCGGCACGTCAATCGGAGTCCTAACTTCCGACAAGAAACAAACAACAAATAAGGGTGAGTCAAAAGGACTCAATAAGTGGGGCAGACTAGCCACCTCAAAGAATAGGATAGCCAGCCAGGGAGAAAAGAAACAGATAGACCAAATTCCTCTTATTTAATTTATAAAAAGGCAGAGCCAGATAATAACCGGAAACACGTATGAAACTATAAACTCAACTAGGGATACGAGCAAGAAATATATGAACAAATAAGCAATGCACATATAAGCAGGACAGTAGTTATGTACCACAAGTTTACACAATGGTATGAAATGAAATGAAATGAAATATGATGCAAAGGGTCACATGTGCCAAATGAATGGAGCGGAATCCTCCTGCTCCGAGGGCGGAATCCTCATACCCTCAATATGATGCAATGGAGCGGAATCCTCCTACCCTCAATATGATGCAATGGAGCGGAATCCTCCTGCTCCGAGGGCGGAATCCTCCTACCCTCAATATGATGCAATGGAGCGGAATCCTCCTGCTCCGAGGGCGGAATCCTCCTACCCTCAATATGATGCAATGGAGCGGAATCCTCCTGCTCCGAGGGCGGAATCCTCCTACCCTCAATATGATGCAATGCATAACCAGAAAACGTAATACATACTGATACGGTGTGATGCAATAATAACCCTTCACCGGCGCGGAACTCTCATCGACTGCCAGGAAGTATATATCAACTCACAGCCAGAGTACAATACTCAGATCCTCAATGCAATACCGACAACAGGACGTAACATATAATATATAATGTAAATTCAAAGCTCAGGCGTAATGAGTACGCCTATCGGCAGCTACACACGTAAGGAACACGTGGAAGAAAATCCACGAGGCCAGGTGCCTCCAAAGAAATGGATATAAACACTTACCTCTTCCAAAAGTTAACACAACCACTCAATAACCGCTTTGTCCGTTGGTTTCATTGCCAAACGATCCCACTCTATTCAATAAGCAGAAAAATATATCAAATTAGGCTAAAGGCTTCATTCCTCACATCTTAGGGCAATCCGGTTAAGAACCTGATACCCTATTCGCATACGCAATACGCAGGCCAGGCCTATGTACAGGGTTTAAGGTCACATAACCAAACTCCAAATAAATTACGTTTATATGTTGCCCATAACTCACTGAGTACAAATATATAATTAATTTCATTATCGGGGTCCATTTGACCCTTTAAACTATTAATTGAACTTATTAAAACGATGTCTAATATTCCAAGTTTTACCGTTAAAACTTATTCAAACACACGCAATAAACTCAAATAATGCATTAAGATCATTACCTGAATGTTTCGGGGTAAAAATTCTACTTTTCTCCGGCCCTTTTTCTTATTTTCTGGCATATTTTTTATCTGTTGCGTTCTCAGCTTTCTGTTTCGTCCGCTGCTTTTGATTTTGAAGATAAGGGATTAGGAGTAATCCCTTTTGACCACCGATCCAATTTCTATATCTTGTCTTTTCCCTTTTTTTTTCTTTTCTTTTTTTTTTATTTTTAACGAAAATTAAAATAGTACCCTACGATATTCGAAATAATTCTAACTTTTGCATACGAGTTATACAAAATATATGTAACATACTCACGAAGGCGGATCTCAAATCGGACTCCCGAAACTCAAGATGCGAATTTAGATGAAAAGAAGTCAAATTATTTAACGTTCGGCATTTTAGCGGAAACTAGCCGAACAACATCGAAATTCACTTTTGAAAAATCACAAAAGTCACAAATAATCATACGAACCTAACGGCGCTTTCGGATTTCGATTCGGAGCTCATTCGCCCAAAACCGAGCTCAAAAATCTCTTTTTAATATTTATCGCCAATAAAAACTGAAACCTTCTTCCGATGCCTATCAAACGAGGTCTGATTTAGCTCAAATTTTACAGACCGGTCCTACTGGACATTATGAATATTTTAAAATTATCGGCACGCTAATCGGAGTCCTAACTTCCGAAACGACTGACCGAGGTCGTTTCATTCTCCTCCACTTAAACTCTCGTTCGTCCTCGAACGAGCCTAAATCTAAAGCAAGATATACGCAGATAACAAGAGAACTTGCACAACCTTCATAAACTACTCCACGGATATTATCTCATAATTACAGAATCAGAGTTATAACACGCACATCAAACTCTTGGATAAAACATATTTGGATAATATGATAACATCATTGCCCAACTTATTCGGACTAAGCCGACCCTTTCTCGATCATGAGAGAGGAGTTCTATATTTTCAAAACAAAGATACACAAAACTTTGAATGGGTTAACATGATTCAGCCGATAATCACCCCTTCGATATACCTTTTGATATAGAACAGGTCGATGAAACAAAGAATTAGCTTACGCTTCAGCAACACCTTAGAGATTTAATATTATGATTCGGTATTTGGAGGAAGACTCCTCCACTTAAAGCACGAACTCATGCCGCTATTTGAATAGGAATATCCATGCTCGCACAGTTTGCTGGACTAAAGAAGATTTAGCTAAAAGTTGAACGTAGGCAGACCTAAGTTACCAACTACCCTTTCAAGTTGCCAAGCAGCTGCAACTCTCGAGTTCACAACTCTATACCTTTGCCATAAGCACCACCGCCTGATGGATGGTACTTCTATATAAAAATTTCGGCAGAGTTTCCCCTGAAACTGGATGATTCGCAAAAACAGGACCAGCACTATACTATACATGGGAATGGATACCCGGATAAACTGATAACATAAACATGTTAAACGGATAACAAGATGAGACAACTGGACCAAAACAATAATATACTTACCCGGCCACAATAATACGTACTCTGGCTCAACACAGGGAACGTCACAAGCGGCTACCAATCGCCCAAGCTCACTAGTGCCGGACGAAGAAGAAATGGAAATGGATCGAGGATAGAAATAATTAGAGCTTCAGGAAGTTCATCTTCTTATTTGCTTGACTACCAAAGCTAGACTACTTCCGCGTCAGGCGAGCAAAAAAATTGCAATTGAAGAGATAGACATTAAATAAGCTTTATGGAAAAACATCCATACCAATTTTAACCTTCCAATAAGAAGAAAATTTTGACAATTTACCATAAACCCTTTTATAACTCAGATAAGCTCATGGGATAACATGACTCTACAAACATCTTGAACCATGGAAGACACATAGATCAAATATTACTTACTAACCACTTTACACCGGAAGAAACGATAACACTTTCTGATGGTGACGAATTGGGATCTCATTATCCTACCAACACGGAATTTCGAGGTGCGGTAAACTAAATTGACATAATAACAGAAGGTGGCGTAACAAGATGCCAAGCAGGCAATAGCAATACTCACCGTCAAATCTCTTATATTTAGATCAGATAAACTAGTAGGGTTTCATAAATGCCAGGAATAAATCATACCAGAAGCTCACCCCTCTACCGCAACTGATTCTTAATAGAAACAATATCCAAGGAAACCATGGAAACATAATATGACAAACCATTTCCCGATTGACCGGAAGAATCAAATCTTACTCGCATTTTAAGAGAAGAAGAAATACTCGGGTCTACTACATCGGATGCCTCAGCATCCTGCCAGACTGGCAGTTCATAAAACTGCCTCTACAGCTGAGCTGAGCCACTACCCTGGTAATCACCTTCTGAAGAACCACTGCCACCACGCTCTCAACCTCTACTGGATGGTGGCATTTCTCTGGCTGATTGAGATCTAAATGAAATCCCCTGCGACTGTGCAGATGCCTGATGATGAGAGAAAAGATGACTGCCTACTTGTCGAAGTAAGGGAAAACTCCTTAAAGGATATCAGACTTACGACAATGATAACACCCTTTTCGCTAAAAATGGAAGCTGGAAAGATTGTTGATAGCTATAAAGAGGAAACTGAATCTGATCTTGACGAGCTACTGGCGCACTCTAAGAATCACATTCTACAAGCTGAGATAACTTGGCAAGTAACCTCCCAAAATAATCCGAACTCTTACCTCCAAAGGAGGTATGGTGCCCACCAGGGCCGTGAGATCTCCTGCTCCCCCGCTCTAACTTATGGTATGCCTCATACCTCTAAGAAATATCAATAACGACATCAAATGAAGTCCCAACCTCAATTTTTCGAGCCATCTGGGATCTCAAGGAAGGAGAAAGGTCACCAATAAATATTTGAATCTCTCGAAAGGCTCATGGACTAGTTCTAATACATATTCAGCCATTCTATAAAATTCAATCTTATATTCTGAAACACCAACAGGCTAAGCGACAGGCTACCCTATCCAATCCACTCAAACTGGCAACAATTTTCATCTCGCTCGCTACTCAAAAGGAACTTTTACCTGAATCTAGAAGAAAGATCGAACCAAGTTAGCTAATAAGAGAGCGGCCCACCAATTCAAGGCTGGACCCTGAAACTGGAAAGAAGAATAATCAACACCATACCGCTCGATATAATCAAAAGCCTGAAGGATACGCTGACATCATTTTATTTTAAAAAAAAACTTACACAGAGATTATCTGATGCATGGCTTGAGAATATCGGAAGGTTCAACTAGATAAAATAATACAGCATCTTCGGATACTCGGACCGAGCTATTACTTAGGCTAGCTAACCAACCAAAATAATTAGTGGCGCAACACATGCTGCCCATGGAACATAATTTACTGGGGCAACATCAGGATCTGGAACTGGAACAAAAACTCTCTAAGTCCGAACATCTGCATCTGTGGCAACCTGATAAGCTGCCTAGCGAATAATAGGTTGTTGTGGTATCTGCGTTGCCAAGATTCTCGTAAAAGCATCGTAGAGAGCCAAGGGAACCACAAGGCCCTTCTCCCTTACCCATCGCGAGCTCGTACAGCTGGGACCTCCGTAATTAGATCGTCAGCACGATCAAAAATCTCGGGGCTTCGTCAGTGCTAGCCCCAGGCTAGACTGCTTCGTCCTGAACTCCTTCCGTTTGCTGATTTGTCGTATGAGGGTTCACAATTACCACGAACGAATGAACGAAAATACTTTTGCATCCTAAACCGACGCACGATCAGAAAAGAAGGAAGTGAAACTTCCTAAATACCATCATAGCCCCTCGTAGATAAGTACGGACGTCTACATACCCATCAGCGAGACTCTACTAGACACTGTCTTAGTCTGGATACACTCTAAACTGGGCTCTGATACCAACTGATACGACCTGGATTCCGGCTAGGCCGTGCGGGCACCCGACATCCTCCCCTAAACCTAGTATGATGGGTAGTCAGCTGTAATTTCTTTTGTACAGCTTAGAGATATCAGTATGTCTGTGTTTTTGTTTTAGGTCTTGTCCTTATTTATGAATTGTTATATTTATTTTCCTAATTTAATTGGTAAGGGTTCGCCCGACAGGTTTAGGGGAGGATGTCGGGTGCCCGCACGGTCTAGCCAGAATCCGGGTCGTGTCATAATTCGAGGACAAAATGTAAGTATTAACTAATAAAGATAAAGCATAAATGGAAACAAGGAGAAGTAACCGTATCGTATCGCTTGTCTTCGGGGAAAGCTCTTCGATACCAATCGCACTTAGATGATCAAAGAACTAAAACAATAGGTAAATATGAGTAAAAGGAATATCTAAGCAAGAGTGAGAGAGTATTCTTATTGATATTGTAGACAGGAAGTAAAGTTGTGTTACAATCGATTAAGGCAAATGCTATTTATAAGCCTGATAGGCACCCGTTGAGATTCGTAACCGCTGGGCGTGGATCTGTCTGGATAAGTAACTGCTGGGCACATATCCATTGGAGTCATAACCGCTGGGTTGTAATGATTGCCTTAATGACCATTAAATGAATGATCGTGGATGACAATGTTAATAACTGCTCATTTAGACCGTGTTGACCGTTGAAGTGTTTCGTAACTCCTTTAGGTCTGCTCGTGATAAATGTCTGTCCGTTGAAACGTCTGCTCGTGCCACGTGGGAGACACGTGTCACCTTTTCAAGTCCAGTCAGCTTTTATCCAATACAATTTTTTACTAAGTATTTTCTACTCTAATTATCATATTTGGTGATTTAATAAAATGAAGTCATCTGTTTGCTCCCCTTTCACTCGTTTAAAAATGTATTTACATCGAGGAGAATGAAATGTTCAAGTATGGGAGGGTTAATTTTGTTTATGTATTTTTGTGTATTTTCTTCTCTTATATGATCTTCTAGTGGGTAGTTAATTAAAAAAAATAGATTCATTGCCTTATACTCGATGTTATTTCTTTTTATCTTCACCATATGATTTTTCATGTTATGATTCTTATTTTGTGAAAGAAAAAGCAAGTATATTCAACTCAGGTAATCATTGGAATTGAGAAAAGTTATGATCACAAGGCATGTAGAATCGATAAAATTGGCTAGAACTTACTTTGAATGTTTTTCGAGGCGAAATAATGGATGACATTGATTTTTAAAAAAATAAAATTAGGCCTTCTTTGAAACTTAACTCTAGCCTCTCATTTCTATCCAAATATACATATTTTACCTCTTAGAACCCTTCTTTGAGCCTTGACCTTTTTCTTTCAAACACCATGAGTTTCTTTCCAAAAAAAAAAAAAGCTATGTGCATACCTTTATATATGCATATATATAAATATGGTTATTATTTCTTCCAGCTATGAATAAGAAGAATAACCAAAAAAAAAAATTGAAAGAAAAAAAAAAGAAAAAGGAGAAAATTCTGAATATATGGCATATGATATGGGGAAGAAGGAAAATAACCACACAAAAAAAAGTACTACTAAATGATGTTAATACTATCTAGAATAAGAAAATGTCTGCTCCAAGTTGGAAGAATAGAAGTCACTACAAATATATCCCCTATCCTACTAGCCTGAAGCCTGACATTACAAGCCAACAAAAGTCCTAAAAAGATTTTAAAAATCTGTATTGTATCTATATTAGTGGAGATAAACATAAGGAGCAAGCCTATGGACAAGGTTATTATACTTAATGAATAAGAGATCATAAACCTATCAATTCTGAAAGATTCAAGGAGAAAAGATTGCAAGCTTTTGTTGATCAAAGAAGAAATAGAAATAAGTTAAAGGGTTTGGTGAATTTAAAAAGGATAATTGCATTGAGCATAATGAATTGTATTTATTTTGAATAAATTTCATATCCTGGAAGAGTCATAAATTTTGGAGAGAAAGTTTGAAAATATTCTATTTTCCTCGAGGACGAGCAAAACCTCAAGTTTGGGGAAGTTTGATAGCGATAAATTTTTTGTGTGTGTGTATATATATAGAAAATTATTACATGACAAGAAGTGGAGCCAAAGTGAAGAAAAGACGACTAACAGAAAGCGAAGAAGAAAAACAACACATGTGGCAAGTACCACGGATGCATCCGCGGATTCCTACTGACGCATCTATGGAAAAGGAGTAAAAAAAATTCAAAAATGTGTAGAAAAGGGTACCACTGATGCATCTGCGAATTCCTACAGATGCATCCGTAGAAAAAGAGCAAAAGAATTCAAGAATGGCAAGAAAAAGATACTTGGCGAAATTTGAAGATGGAATCACGGATGCATCAGTGGATTCCTACGGATGCATCCGTAGGACTTTGTCTATAAATATGCCTTCCTTTTGTATGAAAAAATATCCCTTGGCAGAGATAAGAACTAGTCTTGCTCTTCCTTTCTCTTTAGTTTTCAAGTTTTTTTCCTTGGTAGGAATATTACTATTTTCTTTAATTTTTATCTTTTCTCCATAATGGAATAATTTTCTTTGGTTGGGATATTAGATAAAGCTTGATATAATATTATAATAGTCCTAATTTTATTATATTTTCATATTGAGATTCTTACTTGATCATCTTTATACACCATGAATAATTTTTATCTTATTTATCTCATTTCTAATTCTCACGGAGGAATTGACTCAAATAAGTTTATTGATTTAGTAAAAGCTAATCGAAAGAGGTTTTTGCTCACTTGGTGTACTCAACTGAAATACTTCTCCTTTAAAGTCATTACTTTAATCACTTAGTAGTATAAGCGAAAGTGGTGCTATTAATGGGTTACTGTTTAATGTCACTAACTTCAATAGATTAATAGTATAAGCGCAAGTGGTGCTATTATTAAATTGTTGTTAAGTAGAATGATTAAATAAGAAATAAGCAACCATTTCATTAAACACAGAAATAAGTAATAAAGTTTTGGTTCTATTATAATAGTTTTATTTTGCAGACTCATAATATCTCAGCCTCTATTCTTTATTTAAAAAATTCAAAAATACTTATTATTTTTATTTTCAGTAATTAGAACTTATAATCAACTCTCCTTCCAACAACTTAATCATCTTAAATAGTACAAAGACAATATAAATCTGTAGTCTAGGTTGTTCCAATCTCTGTGGGATGATATCTTAAACTCTACTATAATTTGACAAAGCACGAGCAGGAAAAATCCTATATACATTTGCCTCGTCACCCCCTATCCTTTGACTTACATGTTGTTGCCCTCTGAGGCGTTGGCTTACATGCTGCCTCTGTGAATTATAAGGCTCATATCGTCCTTTAGAGTTCCCTCGCGGCGCATCAGCACGTCGAGAGGACTCTGAATGACCTCGATATGAATTATACCGTCTTTCATCCTCCATTCAGCCTCCTCGAGCCTAATTATTGTAGTAGCCCTGTCATACAATTCATCCCAAGTCTTGGCTTGATACTGCTGGAGTTCCTTCTTCAATTCAGCTGCAGCCTCGGAATTGCTCACATTTATGTTTCTTTCAAAAGCCATGACCGCTAAATTATTGTTGAACCCCTCAAAATTTACATATAAATATATATCATGAGTATTTTCAACAAAATGGGACCCCAAAGGGCTTCTTTGGGGTTGCCACCTAATTTAGGATAATTAGGAACCAATTGTTAATTAATGAGTGCATTTCTTCCTTATTTAAAAAAAAAAATAAGTTTCAGAGATTCTGAGTAAGTGGTTATTGTTTATTAAAAGAGCACTTTCGAAAATCCGCTAAAAGTGGTTAATCCGGCGGTTTTTACGAATTTTAATAAAGATAAAATAATTTAAATTTTTTTAAAAAAATATATAAAAATATAAGATAAATAAATAAAGGGATATAGATAAATAAGTAAATAAATAAGTGAATAAGTAAATAGATAAATAAATAATTAAATATAAATAATGATAAAAGGGCACAAATTTAATTGAATTTTATTTGCACTCATTAATTGATGAACGATTCTTAGTATCTTAAATTAATTGGCGAATCCCAAAGAAACGAGAATAAATAATTTACATAAAAGCAATTTCTAATCATACGATAAGATAACAATTTTTATAGTAAAGCGGCTATCCTACCAGACTTCTATCATGCAAGTTCCTAGTCCGGTCTACAGGGATCCTATGAAATGGATTCTAACGGTAATAGGGAAAGCGGGAGTTTAGAAGATAGAACCCGGATATGGCAAACTCATGAATGAGCCTTGAATTTTAAAAGTTTTTCATTTCTTTCGGAGAACACTTAAGCCCGAAATTGCAATGCGGCTCCAAATAACTACAATGCAAATAGCCATCCCAGTTTGTGAGTTTTTACCAACTAGATCCCGAGGAGTTCATGCCAAAGATATAAAGAGAAAAGGAATTAGTATACGCAAATAATGACAAGCAAAAAACAAATGAACATAAAAGGAAAAGAATCGGGTAATAAAGAATGACTCCCAAAAAGATGCACAGTATCAAGTTGAATCAACATTTTTAAACAAAATGACAAGGAGGTGATAAGGCTACAGCACATCATTTAAGCCATGAATAGCCTTAGCTTCTAACAATTCAAGCCTAATGCAACTCTGCCTCCCAATGCTCTCAACCAATCTTCTTGACCCTTCTCACCAAAAACAAAAATCAGAAAAGAAATGCCCTAAGCTGCATATGCCAACCTCAACTCCCAGCTTTCCAAATCACTTAACAGACAACTTAATATTCTATGCAATGCCATAACAACAATTGAATTCCAGCTTTATTCATTAAGGAAAATAAGGCAGACAACCAATTTCTACTTACCTGATTACAGGGAACCACCATATTTAACAGGAAACTAGACTAGAACAAACAGGGAACAGGGCAGAGAGAAACGGAGAATTGGACTAAGACCTGACAAGACTAAGAACTCCAGACCACTTCTCACCTTCTTTTAACAGCTCTATCACTCTATAGAAACAATGAGCTGAAACTGGAATACTAGACAACAACAAACTTAAGAAGAACATGCTGCTAATAGATTGATGGAATGAACAGGCCACTTCAATTAGAATGATTAATACAGGAAAAGAATCCAGAGGGAAACAGAGGGCCAAGCTGCAGGCTGACTAATTACACAAACCTAACATTCACCTTACAGACCCTCTCCCGACATTCCAGACTTCAACAACCATTCCTGAAGCAACAAGAAAACCAGCCCTGGACTCCCTTTACACTCTTACACATACTCAGCACACCCTCTCTTAATCTGCACTTACAATAAGCTTCCAACACCCCCTCTTCCTCATGCTCACAAGACAAACAGAACCTGGACACCCCTTTTAACCCCTGCAAACAATGAACCAAACCACAACTCACAACCCCCTATACACCGCCTACTAGCACTACTGCTCCCACACTACACATTTCTGCACATACACAGAGAAGCAGACAACCCCTAAGCTCCCTTTCTAAACCACAAACTCCAGAACCACAAAGACAAACTGCTCTCCTGCACCTCCACAAACAAAAACATACACCTGATACACACTCACACTTATGCATGAACATTGCAACACCATCATAGTAAACAAAAGAGGTCTCACTGACCCCAGAACACCTCACTGATCCCTGGCTTTATGCAAAAAGCCTCACAGGTTCTAGGCATTACAAGGCTCACTGACCTTGCTCATAAGGCTCCTCACTGGTCCTTTTCTAATTCAAGGCCTCACAGGTCCTAAGTGCAACAAGCTTCCTTGGCTTTACTCAGAAGGGCACCTCACTGGTCCTTGGCTTTGGACAAGCCTCACAGGTCCCAAGTAGTCAAGACCTCATCGGTCTTTATAGTAGTGACCCCACTAGTCTTTAAAAGACACTGGGGCTTCAACTCTTGGTATGCAACATGCATACACTATCTTATGAAATTGCAATGGCTCAGGCATAGCAAACCTGAATATCAACATATAACCACCTGCATACGTCTCATATAATCAAAGAACATCCAAATATCTATTCTAAACCCCTTCACACTTTATACACCTTCACAAAACCTTCACAAGCACCTTTAAACAACCAACATTAAACTGCAGGGCCTGCAGCAACTAAAGACCAACCCTGGCACCTACTGGCAGATCCTCTAAACACCTGCACACACACACCAGACCTGCCTGCATCTCCTTATCACCTAAGCAACATCCCAATACCTCACAGACTCCAAACACCTTGAACAAACAACCTGCTTACCAGAGATCAAACATTCTCTCAAGTTAAGCAGCTTATTAAGAACAGAACCAGATACAAAGACTCAAGCTTTATATACTACTAATCAAGTTAAAACCAGTTTCATACCTGTGAAAACCCCAGCTTTGCATAAAGTTATTAACTTTAGCGCATAATAACTATGTTAAACCTTAATAATAGTTTGAAACTTAAAAGCAGCTTCAGATTCACACAAATGAACAAATTGACTAATCATACGTTTATCTCTATATACTCAAATAAATAAGACAAGCTCAAATATGAAATCGACATTGTACTACCAGCATAATCGTTGTCTAGAAATAAGGAACCAATATTGAAAATAGAAGAAAAAAGGTTATTACCTTTTGAAGAGCAGTGAAAAGGGGCGTCGATCCAAAGAAAAACGACTCGAACAAGAGCGACGACTCGAATGTTGAAGCGACTACCCAAATCAAATCAGAGTAACTTTGGCTATATCTTTTAAACTGAGAAAAATATTTATGTATGTATGCTGCTGCTGCTGTCTTTTAAAAAAAATTGAACTCTAAGAACTCTTCCTTAGAACTCTACCTCTTTCCTCAAAATGAACTCCCTATTTTCTGCCTCTCCCTAAAAATATATGAACTCCTCCCTAAAATAAATCAGATAAAGATCTTATATACCTCTCCCATTAGGGTTTTACCTTTAAAATTCAAATTTGGTTAAAATGGACATTTTCTCTGAAGGATAAGGGAGAAAACAGTCCATCATCACAAAGATTGTACAATTTTCCCTCTTATCCCAAAGATTTGCCCGTTTTGAAACCAAATCGACGCTCCATATTTGATCCGCGGAAAATGAAGGCACATGATCGATACAACTATATCCTAGTACGGGAAGATGATGTGGATACGAGGGGGACCACAGTTTTGGACTGTTCTGCTGGAGTTTTGGGGGAAAAGATCGATTGGGATTAGGGTTCACGGGTTGTCGGGTTGGGGAATTGAAATCGGGTATGAGGGAAAGGGTTTCTAATATGGGGCTAATGAAATGTATGTGTGTATATTATATGTATTGTTGCACGAATAAGGCAGATTTGAGGTCGGCATTGCAAATTTAGCCTATTTTAGGATAAGTTAAGTGAAATATGTGATTGCACGGCTAGGCTAAAATTGAGGCTAGGAAATAAATTTAGCCATGCTTTAAGATTAATTGGAAATTTAAGGGGTTGCGCGGGGGTAGGATAGAAATTACGCTAGGTTCTTGCAATTTTGGCATCTCTTCTTCAAAATTAATCAATTAGCCTTTGATTTTTAAAATTAGCCTTATTTAAAAATAATTAGACATTAATTCGAAAATTCTGGGATAAAATTGGGTGTCAACAGCTGCCCCTCTTTACCCGAAAAGGATGAAAGAGTTTTTAGGGTAAAGAAGTTGACAGGAAACCAATTTTGTCACGATAAAGCCAAGGACTTCGATTCCAAGGACCAAAGTGCGAGGCTTATGGACATGACCGAACTCCGTTTTCGATTTGCCTACATATCTCGGGCTGAAAGAGAATCAGGCCATATGTAGTTCGACGACACTTAGATATGAAAACTCGCACGATTGACAGAAAAGGACGCACGAAAAGGAAAGAAACCAAATTGACACCCTAATCCGAAATGGCATATTAGGATAGACTTGCTTGTTCGAGTGTAATTCTTCAGATTCTCGTTGACGAGTCTAGCTCATATCAATGATTGCCCCGGTTCACAAGTAAGAGAAAGTTCCATATTTAGCTCCATTTTCTTCTGCGGCACTGCTAAAATTTTGTAACAATCTTGACAAACGGTTAGCGAGAAACTACTAATGAACTTTGATAATTGGAATAAGGAATAAAATAAAGCGATAACACCAAATTGTAAATGTGGGTTGCAATATCATCGATGAGTTCTTCCTTTAATCAACTGACGAGGCGCTCCGCCCGGGGAACCTCTAAGCTGATTATTATTCTGAAACAGTAAAGCAAGACAATAAGTAAAGCGGGTACGAATTGTACAATACAAGGCTATTACAAAATAAGTCGACTAACGAGACATAATGTCTCAAGTTGACTTGTCTAATCTATAGTCTATTCAGGTAACATAACGTTTATTTATAAGGCGAATGAGCCTAAAACATTCAATTATAAGGCGAACGAGCCTAAAACATTCAATAATAAGGCGAACGAGCCTAAAACGTTCATTTATAAGGCGAACGGGCCTAAAATATTTAATTATAAGGCGAACGAGCCTAAAACATTGTGTCTTGACGAGTCAAAGCAAGATATAATATAAAGCAAGCGCAAAGACATAATTTAAAGCAAGTGCAAAGCAATTTAAACAATTTTGACAAATCAACTGGCAATCTGATCCGGCACGGAGCAAGGAGGGTCTTGGGGTCGATTGTCGAACAAATCAGCTAGCGAGCCGGTCCAGCACAAAGCAAGGAGGGTCTCGGAGCTGACATGTTAACCTGAAAAGTAAAACAAGACATAATACAAAGCAAGTGCATAGACATAACTTAAATCGAGTACAAAGACATAATTTAAAGCAAAGTGCGAAGCAATTTGAATAATTTGACAAATCAGTTGGCAAGCCGGTCCGGCACGAAGCAAGGAAGGTCTTGGGGTTGATTGTCTACAAATCAGCTGGCGAGCCGGTCCGGCACGAAGTAAGGAGGGTCTCAGGGCTGACCTTTTAACCTGAAAAGTAAAAAAAGACATAATACAAAGCAAGTGCGAAGGAATAACTTAAATCAAGTGCAAAGACATAATTTAAAGTGAGTGCGAAGCAATTTGAATAATTTGACAAATCAACTGGCAAGCCGGTCCGGCATGAAGCAAGGAGGGTCTTGGGGTTGATTATCGACAAATCAGCTAGCAAGCCGGTCTGGCACGAAGCGGAGGGTCTTAGGGCTGACATGTTAACCTGAAAAATAAAACAAGACATAATACAAAGCAAGTGTGAAGGCATAATTTGAATCAAGTGCAAAGACATAATTTAAAGTAAGTGCGAAGCAATTTGAATAATTTGACAAATCAACTGCCAAGCCGGTCCGGCACGAAGCAAGGAGAGTCTTGGGGTTGATTATCGACAAATCAGCTGGCAAGCCAGTCCGGCACGAAGCAAGGAGGATCTTGAGGCTGACCTATTAACCTGAAAAATAAAATAAGACATAATACAAAGCAAGTGCGAAGGCATAATTTAAGTCAAATGCAAAGACATAATTTAAAGTAAGTGCGAAACAATTTGAATAATTTGACAAAACAACTGGCAAGCCGGTCCGGCACAAAGCAAGGAGGGTCTCGGGGTTGATTGCCTACAAATCAGTTGGCGAGCCGGTCCGGCACGAAGCAAGGAGGGTCTCCGGGCTGATTTGTTAGCCTGAAAAGTAAAACAAGGCGTAATTCAAAGCAAGTGCAAAGGCATAATCTAAAGCAAGTGCAAATCAATTCCTGGCGCGAAATGTAAAGCAATGCAAGAGCGATTTGGCGAATCAACAGGCGAGACAGTCCAACAAAAGGGGAGCCTCGAAGTTGATGGTCAACCTGAAAAAGTAAAGCAAGGCATTAATTTAAAGCAAGTGCAAAGCAAAATAATGCGGAAATGTAATCAGTGCAGGAGCCGTTTGATAAATCAACTGGCGAGACAGTCCGATGAGGATGGCCTTGGGCGGATTGTCACCTAAAAATTAAGGCAGTGCCTATTTTCGGCATAATTTGAAAAACATAAAGAAAGCCTCGGCTTTATTGCTTATTGGGAATGAAAATCATAGAGGTAGAAATGTCGCATGTTCGAAAATAAACCATGATAAAGCATAATGCTTTTAAATCATGAAGAGGTAGTTTGCAATGAAATCTTAGAATGTGCTCCATTCAACTGATAAAACAATGAGGCACCTGCCCACGAATCATCCAACGTCCTAACATAATTTGGAAAAAAACTGCATATCCCATTTATGGGTGGATGAACCTGAATTATTCATTTAAGGTGAACGGACCCAAAATGTTCATTTATAAGGAGAACGAGCCTAAAACAATCATTTATAAGGCGAACGAGCCTAAAACGTTCAGTTATAAGGCGAACGAGCCTAAAAAGTTTATTTATAAGGCGAATGGACCCAAAACGTTCATTTATAAGGCGAACGAGCCTAAAACAATCATTTATAAGGCGAACAAGCCTAAAATGTTCAGTTATAAGGCGAACGAACCTAAAACGTTCATTTATAAGGCGAATGAACATAAACGTTCATTTATAAGGCGAACGAGCCTAAATCATAAGGTAAAGCAAAAGACATAAAACTCATTAAAGCAGGTACTTCTTCAAACTTAACAATATTTGCAAATCACAAAAATAGAATTTTAGTAAGTGTTCTCATAAAGCAAAATAGAAATGAAACATATATGTTTAACAATTTACGAGAATTATAGGAAATAGAAATGCCGCCTTTCGGTAATAAACCATGATAAAGCATAATGCTTTAAATCATGAAGAAGCAGTTTGCAATGCAATCGTGCATGGTGCTCAAACCAAAAGTAAACCCGTCCGAAGTAATCTCATTATCAAATAAGCTTGTTTCTCCGAATTCTTCTACCGAGGAATGGTCTTGGCTACAAAGCAAAGTAAACCCCCAAAATTGGCAATATCTGTAAATCATAAAATACAGAACTTTAGTAAACGTTCTAATAAAACGAAACAGAAATGAAACAAGTATGCTTCATAATTTGCAAAAGTTACGGGAAATAGAAATGTCGTCTTTCAGTAAAGTGGGAAAGCATCAATCTTTATCCCAAATATCTTTGCAATCCAAGCGATGAGAATCCTGAAAATTGACTTGCTAAGGTGCTTTATCTTCTGACGCGGGTCTTTATGTTTCTGATCTCAAAGAAAAATTGTTGGCTTTGGGGAGGGAGGGGGGAGCATTTGATTTATGGATCTTGATCTTGATCTTGCTGCTGCTTCCTCATCCTTCTTCAAACTTGAATTTACGAATCATACTCAGAGACTTGGCTCATGAACTCAATAGCATGAATGTTTTGATAATAGAGGCAAAGTAAAGGTAGCTTGGTAATTAAGTAAAGTAGTCATGCAAATATTTCATGAAAGTAAGATGCTTTTATGAAATTTCTGTCTTGACTTAAGCTTGTGACATGTCTTAAAACAAACTGAACATCCTTTGTCTTAGAGTTGGCACTGTTCACTTAGCCAATTCTCGAGATTTTTCCAATTCATATTTTGACAGTCAATGCTGATTCTTGCAAAATTCTGCCCTAGTTATGATCATTTAAATCTTCAACTTGCCTCGCAAAATTTGCCCCAGTAATGATCTTCTAAATCGTCTACTTTGCAAAATTGCCCCAGTTGTTGATCTTAAAGGAGGGATTAAAAATTTTAATATTAAAGAGTCGAGCTCGATAGAGGAGCCTACGTATCCCACCTTGGGAATCAAACTGTGCGTAGTTCTGCATCCATTTCTGCAAGAAATCAATGGTCCTTCGGATAATAACCACAACAGGACCTTGCCAATTTTGTGCGAATTTTGCGCCTTGCTTCTTCTCGACTAGAAAAATCTTATTCAATGCAAATTGCCCCAGTTTAAAGTCCTTGAACTTGAATGCATTAATAATTATATTCTGATAAAACTGCCTATGAACTGTGTCTTATCAGCAAGCATTAACAACTCTTTACGCATTCTGCATCTTTCCAATCATCTTCTTGAGGGATTCTCAAAGAAGGAAATTTATTTATGCGAATAACACTGCTCCAACGCCATATACTAGCAAAAAGATGCCCCAGTTAGAGTTTTAACTATATTGATATCCAAAAAGTGTAAAAGACAACTTTTCACCGCATCATTCTCAAATTGTTCAGTTGTTTCATTATTTCACTAGTAAAGGTTCGGCAGATTTGTTAATTTTAAATTTTAAAACTGAAATACTACGAAACCAGAAATAATATAATAAGACTGTGATGTACTTTATTTCAACTTTCATAAAATTTAAAAGAGTTGATTCAGATTAACATAAGCTTTTCATTGCAATTCAGTCTGAATTAAAATTGAAAATAATGCTACTAAGTTCAATTGCCAAGTTCAAACAATGTTATTAAGCCTCTAATGTTGCATCGTTCACAAGCTGAAGCGTCTGTCGTCAATCCGATCTTGAATCTTGCGTGAATGGTCAGCCACTTTACAAATCAAACTTCTGCTAGAGAAATAAATAAAACAAAAGAAACCTCAAAGGGTAACTACGTTAGTTTGCATGTCATTGGTAAAATTTCACACAAGCACTTTAACACATATTATTTTGGGACATTTTGAACAAATAAAGCAAGGCAAACAAAGGATGCATGTTTCCTTGAATTGGCTTTATCATGTCCAAGGCTCGTAATTTCTCAAAGATACTGGTGTGAGATTCCCCAATTGATGTGAATTCTCTCTTTTTCTCTTCTCAAGCCTTCTTGAATTCAACTCTTGGACGAAAGCCTGCAGGACCTCTTGGTCTGTAGATAGGATTCGGTGGAGCCTGATAATGATTAGGTGGAGCTTGGTGAATGGGATATGTAGGCTATAGGGCTGGCGCGCGCCATTGTGGATGAGATGTTGGGGCATATGGTTGCGCAACGTGTACAGAGTATTAGGGTGAAGGTATGGAGTATTGCACATTTTGTGGAGGGTAGTAGTGTTTTAAAAGGGGGTGTTTGTGGAGCTTGGTATGAATTAGGTTGACTGTATCGCTCCTCGTTCCACCTTCGTGGACCCGACCCTACCATGGCCATATCTTCTTTCTTCTTCTTACCAAACCCTGCTGTCCCGGTCTGCAGAGCCTGTGTAGTCGCCTTCAGTGCGGTCTGGCTTACAATCTTGCCAGCTTTGACTCCCCTCTCAATCATTTCTCCCATCTTGACGACTTCCCTAAATGGTTTACCAAAGGCGGAGATCAATGCACCATAGAACGCCTCATCTTGCGCCTCAATGAACAGATGGACCATGTCATCGTTGGGTATTGCGGGGCTTACTCGAGCGGCCTGCTCGCTCCATCTGAGGGCATACTCCCTAAAGCTTTCACTTGGCTTCTTTTTATTGCATCCAGAGAGGATCGATCTGGAAAAACTGCAATGTGGTACTTGTACTGGTCGTAGAGTGCCTGCGCCATGTCATCAAATGCCAACCATTTAGTTACATCCTGCCTCATGAACCATTCGGCAGCTGCGCCCCCCAAGCTTTCGGAAAAGTATTCTATCAACAGCTTGTCTTTCTTGACCTCTCTCATTTTGTTACAGTAGGTCTTCATATGAATTCTTGGATCTCCTTGCCCGGTGTATAGATCGAACTTTGGCACTATGAACCCATCTGGAAATTGCAATTCAGGGTAGGGGCAAAGATCCTTGAAAGAAGTGTTGGTATGATGTCCATATCCCTGAATGATCCTTACTGCTTGTTCTAGGCCTTTCACTTTTCGAAGAACCTCGCTCTCATCTAGCTTTCCCGATCGATCAACCTCAACCTGAGACTCGCGATGGAACCCCTGATCATATGAGTTACTGTGTTAGAAATTGGGTTCATGGTGCTTATAATAATAATGATCCCCAACATGGAGATGTGGTTCACTGTTGGACTTGGCCAAGGCAGGCCTAGCTGGGCCCAAAAAGCTGGAACTTGTGGTAGAAGTGGGCCATACTGTCCCTGTGGTGGAGGTGGACCATACTGCCCCTGTGGTGGATGTTGTCCAAACTGCCCTTGTGGTGGATGTGGTGGTTGGGCGCATGAGTGCGCAGTTCAGCCTCTTTCGTTGCACCATGGTTAGGGCCAAAACCAGGGGATAGGTCGGATCCTCGACTGCTGTAGACGTGCCTGGTACTCGCTGGATAGCTGGTTGCACAAGCCCATCCAGGAGGTTTGGCATCGGAGGAGGTGCCTGTCTCGTGGTCATCGCATGATGCATGTCTACCAAGAATTGCTTCAAACTTAGGACCTCCTCTATCGTCCTTTCATTTTCCTCGGAACCGGCATCAGATTTCTCTACTTCAGTTGCCATGATACCTGGTGGAATTTCAGGTCCCTTTGATTTAGTTGTGTGAGAGTGGGGTAATGCCTGAGCGCTGCACCAAATCACTGGTAATCTAGTCTTGTCTGCAAGTAAAACAAGTTAGGAAACATCATATTTTATGAGCAAAACGTGCCTACAAACCTAAGGTCGTTATGCCTCATCCCGAACAAGACAAAGCGGATCCTTATTTTCTCTTTTCTTCTTCTCTCTTTTCTTTTTCGTCCTTCCATTTTTCCTCTCTTTTTTTTCATTATTTCATCTTCTTCTTTTCAAATGTAAGAGGGGTCCCAAAATTAGATTTAAAAAATACATTTAAGAAAATAAAGAGACACAATTTTGGATTTTCTGATTTTCCCTTCATAAATTTCGAAATAGTACAATACTACAATAATAGGCCCTCCGACAACATGGGGCAATAGTAGTACTTCTACAAATTAAAACAAACAAACTAGACAAATGTTCGAAATAGAAAAACCAATACATAATGAAAAGCTACAACATGTTCAAGATGCTAAATAAATAACAAAAAGGCAATGAGCTGCATCATCTCGGACTGATATATATCTGCTAAGGCAACCCGGGCTCTGCCTCAGCTGACTCCTCTGGATCTGACTCAAATGGCTCGTCGAGATCCTCCTCTGGGTCAAACTCGGGTGGCTCCTTGGGGTCCTCCTCGGGTGACTCCTGCTGACCTACTGGTGGGTCTCCCATCAAAGTGCGACGCAATCCACCCAAATCTGCTGCAACTCTGTTGACAAATGGAAGTGCATGTGCAAGTAGGTCCTTCACAAGCCGCTTCCTATAGTCAATGAAAGTCTGCGCAACATACACTGCAGAGTCATAAATGTGCAGATAAGCTACACTGATGGTCTGTCCTGCAGCCTGCACATCCCGAAGTCGGTACTGTGCTAGCTCTCTAAATTTACTCCCTGCTCCAATGCCCTGTCAAGTCGAGCTCGAGTGTCCAAGGCATCCTGACGGTGATGATCCTCTCTTCTCATGCTCTCGACTAAAGCTGCCATGTCGGCATCCCTCGATGTCAATGCCTTAGAGAGCAACTCACACAGTCGTCTGACTGTATCTAGGTGCTGATGTGCCAAACCCTCACTCTCAAACTGGGCGGCTTGAGCGGAATCCCTCTCCGCGAAAAGACGGTGGACCAAGGCCGCATACTCCTTCTCAACATCTACTTTGTGCATCGCCATCCTCATCTCTATCTTGCACTCCTCATCATAGGGTCCTTTGATTGGCTTTGTAGGCAAGGCTACAAAAACGTGTTGCCGACCATACCAGAAAACATACTCAAGGGTGACCATGCCCCTGTATCGATCCGAAACCTATGTGGTACGGGGCATACTCTTCATATTCTTCAAGAGATCGCACCATTGCGTAGCTTCAGGGAACTTAAAAGTGATAGGCTCGAAGGAGTACCTGCTCACGTCCTCAACCCTTGGGACATCCTGAACGCGCCCCAACTGTCACAGCACCCGTGTGGGGAAATAAGGCTCAGTACCTCTATGACCAAAAAGTACAAGAAAGGGATGGTTCTGCCATCATAATCCACAGAACCATAAACTACCTCTCCCGAAGGGAACCAACTAACCTGCCACCGGATTCTCTCTGAAGTAAGAGCCTCCACATACTGTGTCCAATTATCCACACTCACAGGTAAGAAAAGATCTCTAATGCGCCAGTGATGGGTGCCCAAATGACATTTGGGCGCATCAGGGGATAGTGCAGGGTCAGAAAGCCCCAATAAGTGCTCGATGAAGCAAACTTGCAACGACAAGTTGCAACCCTCGAAAAATCGGTCCTTTCTCTCTTTGCATCGAGTCAAAGCACGGTAGATACTACCCAGAATCATGGGCACAATAGTGACATCCAGATATAGCTTTCATCACCCAGGTAAGATGGATGAATATTTGTCCATTTTCCAACGAAAAGACCATAGTACCTAAGAAAGCAAAAACAAAGGCACTTGCCCTGAATGTGAGGCACTCCTTATGCCCCCATTTGAGGTCGAACTTTGGTAAATATGTCGTGTAACCATCCGCCCTCCCATAATGAGCAAAAAGATAGTCCAAACTGATAAATCCTGACAATACATCAATCTGTGTATCCAGGCGCAGATGCATGTATGTCAAGAACTCCTCATTACGTACAAATCGAGGCACTATGCACTGCTTGCCCAACTCTTTCTTAATTAATCTCGCAATCTCCTCTAAAGCAGGGGTCATCTCAAAGCCATGGAATACAAAGGTGTTTTTAGACGGCTCCCAACACTGAATCAAGACGTTAATTAGTTCCCGGTGTGGGGGAAACCTGGGTTTCAAAAGATGTGACATCTCACCTATCCTACCATTGACATTAATCCGGTTTACATCGCTCATATTATACCACCATGTCCTCAAATCCAGAGGTGCCTCGTCAACCATCCTAATGGCTGGTGGCGTAGAACCCTCGGGGAATTTCCTCTTCCCTACTCTAGACGACGATGCAGCCATGTCACCTATTTAAAAAAAAAATAGGACTATGCAAACTTGGACAAAATTGTAGAATAATTTGAAAAGGGGCGGGCCAAACCCAAACAAAATATTTACACAATTGACTAGCCCGGACAATAATAAATAAAAAAAATTCATTCATTTTTCAAAAATTTGTCATTATAACGACACTAAATATACTTGCCAATATTCTCTTTTTAAAAAATAAAAAATAAAAATTGGTCATGCCAACGACACAAAAATCAGCATTGAATTTACATGAACTTGGTCATTATAACGGCATGAGAAATTGACTCAAAACATTTTGTTAATGAAAAGGTGACAAAATAAAACAATTACTAAAATTTTTCGAAAAAATCAGAAATTGCCCCTCTTAAAAAACAAACTCCTTTTTCCCTCATTTTCTTCTTCTTTTGCCCTCTTTTTTTTTCCAAATAAGTCCTCTTTCCTCGACTAACGGTCAGCATAACAATTTTTCTAAATGCAACACATAGCATGCTTGGGCCCTGAAGGCCCCACTTGAACAGAGGGAGTCTGCCTAGATAGGCACAGTACTTGGGGTACCGTACCTCACTAAGTCCAATGATATGCAGATAATTTGGCCTAAATTGGAGCGGGTCAAACTCTAGGTGACTCAATGGGTTCATGATCTAATGATTCAGCCATTTGGAAGTGCCTCAATGGTACCGGTCGACAACGTCTAACGGCCTGACCCAACGCACCTCCTCCTAAAATAGGGTTAACTTTTTTGTCCCGAAGAAACGATAGAAAATTCCAGCCGACAAAGCGAAACTGGCGTGCATGTGTGCAGTGTTCCAGAAGACTCAGAGGTGCACGAGAGAAGACAGTTGTGTATATTTACAGTTCAAATAAGATCAAAACAGTAACATTCAAGGTTTTTCATGTGATCACGGCAATATAACAACAAAATATTTTAAAGAGCCAAAAAGCAACAATTTATTAAGCCTGAGGTTCTCAGTGTTCACTTTTTTCTCCAGCGGAGTCGCCAAGGCTGTCACACCCCTTTTTTTCTCAACTGCTTGATTCTCCGCTAATAGCGCTTGTGGAATTTGATTTGATTTTACGCTACTTGTTAAGGGTTTTCCATTTAAGGAAGTGACGGTGTTCAAAGGTACCAAATTATTATTTTTTCGGAGTCGCCAGTTAACAAGTTCAAAGGGTGTGCCAAGTCACCAAAAGGTACCTCGGAACACCTTTTGACTCATCAAAGGACTGCGTTTTGATATTCAGGTAAGGAACTCGGTTGACTCTCAGGAAAGTATTAAGCCCCCTCGAATCCTGTGCCAAATACAATTGCTTTATTTATCGCATTTTGAACTTTTTTTTAAAATATTTTGTTGTATTTTTTGTCTTATTTTTGTTACTCTTGATTTTGAAGTTATTTTCTTAGTATATTTACAATTGTTATTATATGATCTACTTACAAACGTTCCTGCTGGTTTAAGTACTGCACTAGTCAAAATGTCAAACAAATCGAAATGAAACTAATAGCCACTTTACTATTATGCACCTTCATGTGATGGCTTATGTGTTGAACATTTAGCCGTAACTTAAACATTTAACTTCAAATTGGATTACTTTTGTAAATCCCTCATATTAGCCAACCTCTCTCTGGTTGATGAGTTTAGTGTAACAGCCTCTTTTGTATGTCCATTTAAAGGATGGTCACTTCTTCTTTGTTAAACAATTGATCCTCAGACTCAAAGGCTAAACTTTTAAAAATTAGGCTGAACTTTGCAAATATACAATTCACTTTTAAAAATTAGGCTGAACTTTGCAAATATACAATTCAGCCCACCTCTTCCAGTTAAAGAGATTTGCACATTCAGACCTTATTTTAAACAATTTGCACTAAATCTTCTGATTCCATTCTTTAAACTCTTTGATTTTTTAAACTAAAGGCCAAACTTAAAATAGACTATCTCTGCACATATAGCCCATTAATCTTTCTGCTTCGTTTCCTTTTAAATTTTTACAAGATGAGTTTCCTTTGCTCTGCTCATTTCAAATCTGGCCACCTCACGTAACGTACTACTTTAACAATGACCAAGATTACATTCAGTCTTGTTTTTACATGCTCATGTTGGAAGAAATGATTATTTAAACCAGTTTTAACTCTTTTGCTATTTAAAGAAAGATCTGGACATGTGCTAGAATAAGATAAGTGCTTAAGATATCATTTATTGGTAAAGACAAATAGGTTAGGCTTGAGGTATCCAACTCATATTATCATCACTTCACAAATTCTTGCCTCTTTCACAAAGATGAACCAAAATAACATGAGGAATTTTTAAAAATAGGCAGTCCACTACCCAAAATTACAAACAGGAGGCCATATTTTTTTTTCATGCATAGCACCCACCCCTAAAATTACAAATTTTAGCACTCCTTCATAAAAAACACCCTAGCTATCAAATTTTCCCCTCCCCAGCCACTAAGCCACCGGCAAACACCTTCCCCCGCCAATGGTGTCATTACTTTTTTATATTTTACTGAATTTATGTTGTTTATTGCGTCTAAATCATTGCTTTGGACAAGTTTATACACACAAATCTCCCTCTAAAAATTAAATTATACATGAATATACATATATAAATATGTAGCAATGAGAGAAATACAAAAATATACACAAAAAAAAAGTAAAAAATCATATAAACATCCTTAACATACAGATTTATTCACTCGCATATACACACTTATACAAATTTATACAATTTTATACATTGTATAAATTTGTATAAAATTGTATAAACTTGTATAAACTTGCGGCGACCCTTATCTCGGGAAAAGGGTGACTGCTCGGGTAAGATTCGAAAATATGGGCTATTTTTGATAATTTTCGTCTTTTGCTTGTCTTTTAGTGTAATTATCCCAAATAACATGCAGCATAAATCAGGATAGCATAAATCTTAAATTGCCTTGACGATACAATTTTAATACAAGCTCAGTTTAGTAAACATGACTGAAAATTGTATAAAATAAAAGAAGGTGCAAGGAAAAATAGAGATGAAAACTTTCCAAACTTACAAAGATTCCAACTTATCCAGCGACAAACCAAACCAAGCGAGCAGCCCAACAACAACACTCACTCCAGCTTAAGATTCAAAATACAAACATTCTTTCTTTTACTAATACCCTTCCTATTTCTCTTCTTTTTTTTCTTTCTTACTTTTTCACTCTTTTACTTACTCAAAATATTTTTTGTTTTCAACTCCCAAGTGCTGGTAGTTGTCTGTTAATGTGCTCCTAATGAATAAGGAAGGTCCTCTTATATAAAGGAAAGAGGACAAGAGGCAGATATGGTACAGCAAAGAGGGCTATGATATCTCATCATGTCCTCATGTCATACTTGCCACCTTTTATGAGGAAGAGTACTTCCCCTACCCCAACATTTGAATATCAACCAAAATGGATGTTGGCAGGGGAAAGAGTACTCCCACTGCCTAAACAAATATTTCCCTTTTTAGCTTACCATATCTGCCTCATAATCCTTTGAGTTTCAATGGAACTATTACTTACAAACCAACTATTCTAGTCCAAACTTGACTGTCCTAAACCAACAAAATATTCAGATTTTATTTTGGACCAAGGAAAACATCCCAGAACTCTTTATAGCTAACTGACCATCTCTAATTCCCTAAAATACAACTAAGTCATTACCCCAATCAATCAGCTCTCCTAAGGTCCTAACTTCTAACTTAATCAGCCACACAATTCAACCACTAACTAACTAGAACACACAGTAAAATAACTTAACTAAACCAGATTACACTAAAATACTGATTTCATAGCAAGATTCAAACAATTTTAGACTAAACAAGACCGAATCACATTGCAAACTCAAACCAACATTCAATTTAAAGGATGCTAAGCATACAGAGCCAGAAACACACATACATACACACTTGCCTGCTTGAAACAAGGATTGATCACAGCTATGTGCTTAAACTCAAGGGACTGGACATCTTGAACAAACAATCCAATATACAGATCAAACACAAAGCCAAAAGTTAAGTTTCATACCAGTTTCACACTTCAGACATTAGTTTCTATACTGGGACTATGGTTTAGCAAACAAATTGGACAGATTCTTTCAACCAAAACATGAACAATCATTCAACAGGGAACAAAATCAGATCCACGTCCTACTATGTTAACAAGCATTTCTCTACGCCAAAAGAACATAACTCAAGCCATAATTAGCGAACAAACCAAAGGAACTCATGATATGAACATAGCCGCTTGTATTAACTCAAAACTATGAAATACACTTTTCACTTCACAACTTAAGACTAAGCTAAAGCTAAACATGTGTTATTCTAAGCTAAACAACTCATTAACAACATAAAGAAAGAAAGGAAACCAGCTTACTACCCAAAACGGCACACGGTCGTATGCACCCGAACACGCCACCACTGCCTTGGCAGCCATGAGCTACTGCCTCATGTACACCATCATCATCGCCCTTGTTATTGCCACTGCCTCGCTAATGTATCGCCTAAAATCAGCAGCACACCATCGCTACTGCCCCGATGCCTTAACCAAACCTACACTAGCCTACTGCTTCCAAAACAACAGCCTTGCGACCTTAGTTTATGTACTACTGCTACCATTACTTCAAACAACATCAAACAATATCACTGATTAGCCTAAAACGTCTCACCATTGCCCTGCCCTTGGCACCAATACCATCGACAATACGACGCCATCATTACATCCGAACCACTATGAAACAGCCCCCACGCCATTGCCATTGCTGCAACGTCCTCACCATCGACAAGCTGCCTCGGATCAGCTTTAATCACACACACACCCCGAAGCACCTCCACGGATTCACCACCAATGGTTTCAAATCACAGCCCCTACGCCATTCACAAAATATCAGCTGACACCACTGCCTCCAAAATTAACAAATCAAAACAGCCTTGCCAACCTTACACCGCTGCTGCATCACCCCAGACGTCACCACCATTGTTGACTAATCACCATTATCATCCTAGTATCATCCCTACATCACCATAACCATTTGAATCCATCTTTTCTTGTTCTAATTGAAACGATTCCGATTGGGATCGTTTCAACTAGAAAAAGAAGAGAATTGAGGGGGGAAAGGCCGAGAAAAATCGAGTAAAAGAGATCCCAAGCAAACTGTCGTTTCCTTTTGACCGGAGGAAAAGGTTCCCATGCAAACGAGTTCCAAAAACGGCATGTGGAGAGCGAGATGATGCCGAGGATATAAATTTTCACCGTTAAATATGGATTTCCGCCGGAAAATGGTCAATTGAACTCCGATCTACAAGAAACGGCTAAGAATTTGAGAAAAATACTTGGGGAAATGGAAAGAGGGGCTCGAGGCGAACCGGAATATGTACTTAGTTGACGGAAAAGGCGGGCGGAGGTCGGCACCACCGCCGGCAGGGGCGTTTTCCGGTGGGAGTTCGGAAATTGGCCAGACCTTCCTTTAGATTTTTTTTCTAAATTAGGGGAAAAAATGAAACAAATTCAGATTTCGGCTTTGAAACAAGGGGTTGGGCCGGGTTATAATTCGGAATTGGGCTGTCTATCCTTTCAATTTTAGCCAGCCCAAATAGAAAAATTTAAGAGTAAGCCAAGCTACAAGCCTAATTAACCAGCATAAACTCAATTAACTAAGCAAGATCACACAAAATTAAGATAGAAGATTAATTAACCAAATAAGCACTGAATACAACAACAATATATATATATTGATTAATTGATTGATTAACTAGAATAACTAGCAAGAATGACAAAAATTAAGGATACTATGCAAGAACCTAGGAAAAGTAACATGACTATTTCGCGCATATATTTAGCGTGTGCCAAATTAGATGATTACAGTCATATTTATGAAAATATCCCTTTTTAATTAGTCAAAGGTAATCAAGCATTTTACAGAAATAGGACACTTCTGGCGCCAAAATCGCAGGCTCGATAAGAAAGGTCTCACATTTCTTACCCTCGTCAGAAAAAACTCTTGACGATCGCCAAATTTTACTACCAGCACGACTTAGCGATCATCAAGAGTTTACCCCTGGTGAATTTTGGTGATAGCAAGGAGCTTTATTATGAGCATAAAAAATATAAAACTTCTCTTATGTGGTAAGAAGTGTGACATCGGAGTTGGATCTGTCCAGCGTACGCTAAAACATAAAGGTAATCATTGCCGTTGCAGTATCCCGTTTCTTGTAAATCTCCCTAAATCTCCCGTTACATCTTGCAAGCAAACATGTATAGATCGGATAACCCAGGATACGGTGCGTGTTGTCCTAAAATGTAAGTGGTATTGAAATTTTGTCCTCGTTACCAAAAATTTTAAAAATCGAACATCCTACTCATTTTTTGATATGAGAACATATGATTTTACTCTTGTATAACCTAGCAGTGTCGAGTTAATTCCTCTCTTGTCACCATAGCTCTCTCCATCTTGGGTACAGTAACCCTTTCGTTCCTACTGTGAGATCTTATGATTTTTTTTCTCATAATCCAACTCATGTGTTCCTCAATCCTCTCACAATGTCATGATATATTAGCAAGCGTTGCTTATCTGTAAAAACTTCAAAAAAATTTAGTTGGAGACAAGGGGAAGGGGTCGAGGGCAAGTTTTGCCCAATTAAAACTTCAAGGCAATTTAGCTAGGAGAGTGGGGGTCAATGGGTCAAGGGAAAGTGTTGCCAATTTACCAAGTTTTCAAGATAATTTAGTTAGAAACTGATAAAAGGTTTCGAAGTCAAGTAGTTCCCTGTCAAGAATTCAAGGCAATTCAATTGGATAAGGGGATGAAGGGATCGAGGGCAAATGGTGCATGTTTCAATATTTCAATGCAATTTAATTGGAGGCAATGGAAAGAGCCGAAGGCAAGTGTTTTTCTACCAATACTTCAATGCAATTTAGCTGGGATAAAGGGGTGAAGGAGTCGAGGTCAAGTGTTGCCTATTTTTCAAGATTTCACGGCAATATAGTTAGACACGGGTGGAAGTATTGCCTTGCCAATAATTTAAGACAATTTGTTAATTGAGAGAAGAGGAAAAGGGGTCGAGAGCAAGTTTTACTTATTTGCTAAGATTTCAAGGTAATTTAGTTAGAGATGGGGGAAGGGGTCGAGGGCAAATGTTGCCAGTAAAAAGAGAGAATAGAAGGTTATTTTCCTAAATTGAATTATCTTCATTTTCTATAAATTTTGTAGTTCTTAGATGGAAGGGAAAATAGGGACAGAGCGAGAACACGAGTCATTGAGAAGTATTTTCGTCCAAAATTTATTCATTAAATCAAAGCCGAGGATCAATTTTGACAAACCATGTTAAGTGAGGCCAAAACTATAAACTACTCGCTAAGGTGTCATATGGCTCATTTGCAAGAATATGACACGGGAAGCTTTGGTTTGCCAAAATGCCCTCACTAACAGATGTTTAGCAAAAATGCCCTCATTAGTTTAATGAGACTTTTTTCGGACCAAAATACCCCTACAAACTAATAAAAAGACGCGCCCAAGTCCCTCCCCTTCCTTTTCTCTATCCACGCTATCAAGAAAAACCATAAAACCCCATTCTTTTTACAGATTTCTCTGTTCAAGAGAAGATTCAACGTAAGATTTCTTCAAGTTGCAAGGGTAAAGTTCTTTGCAACTATTGCCAAGAGTTTAAGCTCTAGTGCAATCAGTACTCTACATACACTTCTTGCCTATTGCCAAGACTCTATGGCCTGTTGCAAGTGCCAACTTGCAGAGAAAGTCTCTGCAATCCTTGGCTTATAGCTAAGAGTTTAAGCTCTGGTGCAATGGGCACCTCGGAGAGACTTCTTGGCTATTGCCAAGACTTTAAGCCCTCTTGCACTGGCCAACTTCAGGAAAAAAAATCTCTGCATATTGCCAAGACTTTAAGTTCTGCTGTAAAGGGAAACTTACACTGAAAATCTCTAAAGTATTGGCAATAGCCAAGACTTTAAACTCTACTGCAATGGGAGGCTTGTAGAGACTCCTTGCTTATTGCCAAGACTTTAAGCCATGTTGCCATGGTCTTCTACAACTACAGAAAAAGTCTCTACAACTATTGCCAATAGCCAACACTTTAAACTCCAGCGGAAGGGGCAACATGTACAAATAGTCTCTGCAAGTATTGACAATTGCCAGGACTTTAAACTTTAGTGGAAAGAGCAACTTGTACAAATAGTCTCTGCAAGTATTGGCAATTGCCAAGACTTTTACCTATATTGCAGTGCAAAACTTGCAGAGAAAGTCTCTGCAACTCTTGGCAATAGCCAAGACTTTAAGTTCTGCTGCAAAGGGGACCTTACACTAAAAATCTCTAAGAGTATTGGCAATTGCCAAGACTTCTACCTCTACTGCAGTGAACAAGTTGGAGACAATGTCTCTGCAACTCTTGGCAATAGCCAAGACTCTAAGTTCTGGTGGAAGCGACAACTTACACGGAACATCTCTGCAAGTATTGGCAATAGCCAAGACTTTAAACTCTACTGCAATAAGCACCTTGCAGAGAAAGTCTATGCAACTCTTGGCCATGGTCAAGATTTTAAGCTCTATGCAAAACATGAATATCTAATAGCCATAAGCAATAAAAACCTTCAAATCACTGGAATCAAGCAAACACAAGAAAAAATCTCAAATTTCCAGCACACAAAGAAAAAGAAGGAGGCCAGGAATGGGGAAAGAGAGAAGGAAACATGTTCAGCGTGAATTAAACAAGTTGGGGCAAAATAGTCCTTTCATAAGGGGGTATGATGTGGAGGGCATTTACTTAAAACATTTGTAGATGGGAGCAATTAGGTAAGATCATGTCTTATTGAGGGCACTTGGTGAAATTTTTTGGTGTCATATTTATGTCATTCAGCCGGTTAGCACCCGGTAGCCTAATAGCCCCGGTTTGTGAGGCCCATAAGAATATCAACTCCTAACAAACAAGGGAAATTTTCCTGTATAGGACACTCTTGCACCGTTCTCACTTTTTTTGCCCCAAAAAGAAAACTCTGAGATTTTTAGAATCAATTGCCAGACTTTAGTGCACAAATTCTTGAGAATTAGGGGTCTCGATGATCGCCAGAAATTTTGAACTAAGGTCTGATGCGTGTCTGAAATTCTCTGGCAATTAGAGGTAAAAGTACTTTCTTACCGGGATTATAAGTGTAAGTGTGACACCATTGCCCAAATCAATTTTAATTATCGAAGTATTAATTATGACACTCTTTCTAGTGTAAAAGCAATACATGTGAGATGGTATCTCACTTCTCACCTAGAGATACTCGAAATTAAACGTTGAAGGCATCTTTTTCGTTTATACAAATTATGAGTAAAAAGTTACTACCTTTCTTTGTTTTGTTTTTCTTTTCAGAAGGATACATTTTATAATACAAAGAAACAAAAAATTTACACCATTACAAACCCATTCATGTGAAAGCACTTTCAAAAACATCTGCAGTACAAATGACCAGGAAATCTATACATAGTTACAATAAAGAAAACATCTATAGATATCTTCAGAATGCAGTTCAAGATCATAGAGCCAGCAGGGTCAACATTAATTAGACATAAAGGGAAAATGCATGGTTGTTTACAGGCCTATTATAAAAACAACTACATCCCAATCCCAAACAAGTTGGATCGACTATAGAATTCTCACTGTACATGTCGAACCATTTAATTAAGCTCATCTTGGTCCCATATTAAAACAATGGTTTAAGGCCTATGGCTTTCCAAAAATGCAAAAAGCACTTCCCAGCTTTAGGCATGGATCTGTAACAAAACTAAACTCCAGAAGGGCATCATTGATACTGTATTATACACTCGTTTTAACAATGCCATCTCTCTGCTAGTAATTTGGCCCCAAAAGAGATAGAAGGAAGGTCCGATAATTGCCGGAAGTCTCCGAAAAAACTGCATCATTCAGACATTTCTTGTATTTCTTTCGGTACTCTGCTTTTATATATTGCATATCAATCTCAGCTCGTGTTACTATTATTCTAATAAGAGTTGTATCGTTAGTTCCCAAGCCCTTCATAGCCTTGTGCAATTGCTGAATGCAATAAAACATAGTTTAGGTGTTTGTGCTTTGAGCACAAAATCAACATTTGAATGTTTTTACAAGATTAAAGTCGAGAATGGTTTCACTAAGTTAAACACAACATAGAGTTAAATAAAAATAGATGATAGCATGGAGATGACATTAAAATGAGATACCCGATAAGTACTACTATCTGTGTAATTTAACATGTTATACAGGTTCATTAAATACCATTTAGGTTAACAATTAATACTTGTTATCATGGACTTCAGAGTATATAAACAATACCTTTGCAAAGTATCTTGCTGGATTCTTAGCACATCTCAAGATAGTCAAGAGTGCAAATCTAAAGAGTCCTGAGGTTTCACTTTTTACAGCCTGTGTTATAACGTATACACTCAGTAGCCAAATAGCATCATATATAAAGATTATAGCTCGGAGAGTAAGGTGAAATTTTACCCCTTTCAATTTGTTCTTATACTTGGTTTGGTAAGCATAACTAACAGCAGCCAAATGTGCACTGCTGCTTTCAGAAAAGATGCGTATAAAAGTCTTTTCATCGGTTCCCCATCTCTTTTCCCCAGCTTTATAAAGAGCTTTAGCATCACGTTCTGCCAAAACTGCGTCAACTTCTGGTCCTTCATAGCGCATTCTACTTAAATAGGATAGAAGCAACTGCATATTATAAAGGAAATATATTTATACATCAATCTCGTCTTTTGAAAAATCTGAGCAATATGGATGTGTGTGACTTTGTTTAAATGACAACAAAAGTACTATTTCTACGACTGAATCCCAAATTAGTTGTGGTTGAAATTTGAATGCATAAATGATAAACCCTATGTATCATAATTTGTCTTACAATACGACTTATGATTTCTTTAAAATGGAGATTCTCTATATCATATCCCAGGTACCGACATATAAATCTCTAACCAGACTAAAAGGCTCCTAACAATACCGGATCTAATGCAGGTGCACCAAGCATGACTACATCACAGTAGTATTTAGGCACGAAACAATTTTATCAGGACACGGGGCATTCCCCAGTGTTGTAGTATCTGTGTTCTGTCTGTGGGCAACTGAAGTCCATCTGTAGGCTGCTGAACTTCCTTTCGTGTAGTATTAGTTCTCAATTGACAAAACACGGATACTTCAGGTGTCCCAAGCTAAGGGCTGGAGGACTGGAGCTACATTGTCCCAAGGGGATCAATTGAATGCCCTTCTCGGGAAATTATACTGCAAGTAACGTATAATCATTTTTTCATGTATGTTTTAAATCATATGGAAAGCTTCTAGTGCAGTGATAATTGAGGTTCACAAATGCTTTAGGCCAAAAGTTTGAATCTCAGATGTTGAAATGTTGAATTTTATTGGATCCCCTTAATAAATTTATGGCTCCGCGGGCATAGGACAGAATATCATGAGTCACTTAGCATTCCCTGATCTGTAGTATCCTGCCCTTTCAAAAACTTTTGCTGCTCATGTAGATTAGTATACATGTTTCAGCCTTCTACAGCTTGTAATTATAGATTGGCAAATTAAAGCTTCTTAATTCTATCCTTCTCCAAAGTTGTTACCAAACAAAGTTGTCTACTCTTTTAGATGCCCCAAATCTGACCTCTCTCTTTTTCATGTATTCTTCATTGTGTAACAAGGAAAAAAAAAGAATTTAAAACAATACTCCCTCTGTCCCAATTTATGTGTCACACTTTCCTTTTTGGTCTGTCCCAAAAAGAATGTCACATTTCCTTATTTGTCAACTATTTAATGCGCTATCTCTATTTTACCCCTATTGGGCCCTACTTACTTTAAAAGCTATCAATAACTTTTTGATTACTCCAATCTTCTCTCTCTTACTTTTTCAAGGGTAAATTTAAACATTTACAAAGTCAACTTCTATTTCTTAAACTCCGTGCCAAGTCAAACACCGCCACATAAATTGAGACGGAGGTAGTAATATTCTTTTGCATCTTAAGTTGTTGAGGGACATCAGTACCTTTTTGTGATCATCAGATGTCCGTAATTCAATGTCGTGCTCAAGGTAGTTACCATGCATGGTATAATAAATTTGTTTGAAATATTGTATCTGAGAAGGTGTCCGAGAACATATCACTTCAGTAGCTGCTTTGAGATCAACAACAACTCCACTCAATGCCTGCCTAACTATAGTGGCATCCCTTACTGCTGGTTCAAGCATCCAAAGCAAGAATGCTCTCTGAAATTCATGCCAAATTATTCAGAATCTCCACACATAATAGTGCATAAATCTTTAACACAATCAGATTAACTTGACATACTATAAAATGTAATGCTTTCTAACAAGTTTCGCATCGCATGCTAACCTATTATAACCGGTTAAATTGCATTAATTTTTTAAATTCTTTACATTTAACTTAAATCCCTATTCTTCTCCTTTTAATTTAATGTCTTTCTCTATTTTCTTGTAGATTTAAGTTATACACTGACTGTTTAAATTTTTTTGACATGATCAGTATAATTTAACACGTGATAACAATTTTTTTTTCATGAGTTATAGGCTAATACTTTATCCTAGAAATCCGTTATAATTATCTTACAAATGACCTTATAATTATATCTATCATGTTTTATGCTGTCAGTTGTACCTTGGTGTCACCATTAAGCTCTCTAGATAAGCGATTATTAAGCTCTTCAGAATAAACAGCTCTGTATTCTTGCTGAATGAGACCACGTTGAGTTGCATCCCGATGGGCTAGGATGTTAATAACTGATCCAGTATCACATCCGAATCCTGCAGGATAACAAGACCAAGTACATTTCTTTTTCAAGGTACAACTGGACTAGCAATGCAAATATTCTACGTGATATAGTTTAATTCGACACGGAGTCTCTCATAAAAATTGGAACAAATTAATAAAAGTGCTATTTTTAGAACAAACTACTAAAAGTGTTATTTTTTATCAGATCAATAAAAAAATATTGTCACATAAATTGGGGTAGGGTATCAATTATAGCAAGACATTAGGAAAGTGTCAAACTATATTATCCCAATTACCTCATCTCCCCCTAACAATTTTATGTATTACGTACTACATTTTAATAATGTCTTGACATCTCCGCTCTTCCTCATAACCATGCTTTAATATTTTTAATTGCATTAAGCAGCAACTTATCCGGAGCAGGAAATAAATAAATTTTAAAAACATCACAAAGGAACTGAGTACACACAGGGAAACCCTGCTAGAATAAGCAGAACAGGACCGATAACCACCAAACAAGAACAAACGAGATAAAGTAACTAATTGATTGCCAGATAAGTTATACACAGATTATAATACAAGATAATGGTAACACAAAAAAGAAATTGTTGTATGTTATATCTTGCTTAATTAATAGTATTCAAACCAGCTACACAATATGTAATATAAACTGTCTTAATCAGTCAAAATTCAAAACATAGTCAGAATGAATAAGATGATCATCACAAACCAAAGATTTCTACCCTTGAAAGCTTTGTAAAGTAGCATGGCATCATCACGGGGCGAAGTTAAAACAGGAGGTATAGTTAGGGTAGCCATGTTTCTCTCTCTTTCTCTCCCCTTTCTCTCCTTTCCTTTAAAGGTGAAGGAGAGAAAGGAAGAAAGAAGAGAGACCTTCAACAGATTGGAGACATGCACATAAGTTTTTCAGAACAGAGCTTGAAACTACGAGTAATAATTACATAGCATGAAATGTCCACAATAAATGGTAAACCTACAAACACGTCTAAGAATTTGACGCTTTTGACGGTCGGTCATCCATGCAAGTTTTTTCTAGTCTTTCTCTTCCTTAGAAGATTATGTGCGTCGTTACTCTAAAAAACAACAAACAGAAAAGGTGCGCCGTTAGGAAATATTATGTTGCACTTCTATAAATGTAACTTTTCATAACAAGTCTAATTATAAGATAAGATATAACTTAGAAATTAAATAGAATAATGTTACATTAATTTGAGTGTATAATATATTTACATTGTTAGTGTACTTTGCATTACAAAAACATTTTTTAAGATGTTGGCTAGTTTTATATAAAATTTTAAACTGAATCAAAATAGTAGTAAGTACTTACTCCATATTTTACTGTTCCCGTCCTTTTATCTCTAACGTTAACAATATGAGTGTTTGGCATGAAGGTTTTTTTTCTTTTAGTTTCTCCACTTCTGAATATTTGAGAAAATATTTTCCTTCTCAAAATTAGTCGAAAATACATTCTTTATAAACTCAAGAGAAGTCATTTTCTTCAAAGTAAGGGGACGCTTAATGAGTATAATTTGATACTTTTTTGGATTATTTGAACTTTATATAGTACTAGTCTACTAGTGCATATATATAGTGCTCTGGTCCTGCATTTGTGAATGGTCGTCTTCAAGGTCTGGTCATCATCTCATATTCCAATTTGTCATTCTCTGGGAATAAATTAATTCTAGTAATTTGGATATATAATCACCCATAAAGATATTCTCAATTTTTTCAATCGAGCAATGGGAAAAATCCCAGACTAGAAATGTAAATTCTACACTATATATAGTCCCAAGCAAGAGTTTTTATTTCTTTTCTCCTTACTACCAACAGAATAATATTTTCTAGCCAATAATCAACTACCTAAATATCATAATAGGAGGTCGTTTTCCATTTCTGGAATAAAGATCTTTCGTTTTTTGGGTCATTTACCCTTGCCTTTCTAGGTAATAATGAAGAATTTTGATGGTCTGACATTCAAATTTTGGCAATATGAAAAAACTGTAATTTCTCTATGTTTCAGTTTAGCTGATCATTTTCAGCTAACTTGACTAATCGATTAAGCTCAATTGAATTAAATTGGTTAAATATTTTAAAATTAAGATTTAAATATTAAAAATTATACTAAAATTATAATAAGCGCAACTTTTCAAAATTCATGCAGGTTAAGTTTCTATTGGAGAAAATGTCAAATAAACAAAGAAGATATAGTAGTACTCCCTCCATCCTACTTTATTTATCATAGTTTGATTTGACATAAAATTTAATAAAGAAATGAAGACTTTTGAAATTTATAAGTTATAAATGAGCCAAAAGATAGTTACGAGTTAAATTATTTTCAAAGTTAGATGTAAATGACAATTTTTTTTGAACGGATCAATTAATAAAAAAAATATGACAAATAAAAAAAAGGAGTAATACTTAGTAAGTACAGTAAGAAAATAAAAAGAACGTGTTCAAGCGACAAACATCCTAAATACCAAAATAATATTGTATGGCACAAAGTCTGATGTTGAACATACATGGGTCATGGGCACAGACAAAGTAATCAGGCACGTGGGCTGCACTGAGCTACTTTAGAGAAACAAAAGGAGTAGTTACACTTGTAAAGATCTAAAGTAGTTGATCCAGATCTTTTCCTCTTCATTCTCCTAGCTCCATCCAGGTAACATCTTCATTCAAATCCCATCTCTCAGGTTAATTATTATGTAGTTAAAGTTTCTTACTTTTATTGCCACTGTATCTTGTTTTGTTAAGGTTCTTGAGACTTGCTGAGTGTAAAATTGATTATATCGGTGCTTATTATTATAGTGATCAAGAATTTGATTGTTTTGATGAATTGGGTTGTCGGTAATTTCCTTAAATAGATGGTATCTCACTTGTGTTATAAATAGACACCCAAAAGTTCAATTTGTAACGATTTAAGTTCTGTGTACTGACAGTATATAATAGTATTTCTCAAGATCTCAAATCCCGCTATTTATGGGGGATTACCTATAAATATCTCATTGATGACTTGATGGGGTAAAAAATAGTGTACACTGACAGTGCAACAAGCTTAAACTCATTTCGTAGAAGCTCGGTGCTGCCTACGTATTTTGATCACAAAAAGACCAATTGCCATATGTAATAGGTTATCGAAAGTTAGTTACAAAGTTAGTGAAATTAGTTGTTGTGATCTTTTTTTCTTCTTCATGCGTAGGGCTACGACCTAGAAGTAATTAAGTCACAAAGTTCTTTAAAGCGTAGTCACTACCATTAACCCTTTACTTACCCGTATAAAACCTGATGATTCTTTTATTATTGCAGCAATCTAGCATGTCGTTATCAATATCCACAAATGCCTAATTTCTGGGATAATCTGTGGGAAACTAAGTGTCCGTTCCCATTACTGAAATGAGTAATCAGAGAGATACTGCAGCTAAGATGACAGAAATAAACTGTATCCTCCTTTTAAGTGAATGGACACAAAGATTTAAAATAATATAGGTGTTCCGGTCTCCAACTAGGAACATGAATCTCACGAGTTTCGTCTTACTTGTTGCACCTACTGTGGCATAAACTAAATGGAAAACCAGAATATTGCAGTTACATGGTGGATGTGGTGAGATTCTTTTTCAAATAAGCTAATCTGGGTGTTTCTTAAATTTAGGATCCTGTACATGAGCGTAACATTAGGATTTCTTTTGCTATGTTCATATACACCAAGTTAATTGATTATTTTGGGCTTCCCTATAAAAATGAACTTTTGACTAGCTTCTTGAATATCTAAGCATTACGTTAGGTGCGTAAAAGTTTCATTTTCTCTTACTCTAGCATTTGTTCGGTTCATACTTGTTTTCATTACTAAGAACAATGATCATTTTAGCGATGCAGAAACTAAAGGAATCTGGTATCTTTTCTTACAAGTAATATAGGAGTAACATGTATTCTTTATTCCCTGTAGGTGTTTCACATAGGATGGCCTTGGTTACCACTGCTGAAGTTTGTGATGCAAACCCACAGCTTATTGTGAGTGGTGAACTACGGGCACTGCAGCCAATCTTCAAAATTTATGGCAGGCGCCAAGTCTTCTCTGGACCTATTGTCACTCTGAAAGTATTTGAAGACAACGTTTTGGTTCGTGAGTTTCTTGAGGAGAAAGGTAATGGAAGAGTTCTTGTTGTCGACGGGGGTGCTAGTTTGAGATGTGCAATTTTGGGTGGCAACCCTGTAGTACAAGCTCAAAACAATGGATGGGCTGGGATTGTAGTAAATGGCTGTGTAAGGGATGTCGATGAAATCAATGGTTGTGACATCGGAGTGAGAGCTCTGGCTTCACATCCGATGAAAGCCAATAAGAAGGGGATCGGGGAAAAGCATGTTCCAATAACCATTGCTGGTACTAGAATCTGCGATGGTGAGTGGCTTTATGCAGATACTGATGGCATTCTGATTTCAAAAATGGAGCTATCTGTTTGAAAATTCCCATGCCTAATTTAAGTGCATATCAGTTGCGAACTTCTTTTATGAGTCTTATGGTCTAACTACTACTTCATTATATGTATGGGAATCATGAGCTCCATTAATCTGTTGTCTGCTGTAAGTGAAACTAGTTGGTGGAATATGTTTTATTTAATTTTACTCTATTTTCCCTTAAATGTGGTCTTTGATAATCGAACAGCAAATGTTGGAAAAGTTGGCTCCAATACAACAGTAATCAATGAGTACTTCATAAGGAATTGTTAATGTGATATCTCCATGGTGAAGATACTCTTAGCTTTGAGCTTAACACGAGGTTGAACCTTAGTTGAGCAGGTGTTGTGCTTAAGCTTGTACCTTTGACTTGTTCTGTGTTTCTGGACTTTAAAATAGAACTAGGACCAGCCATATCCTAGGGATAGGTTATTTGGTATATGCTTTTAGCTTATCTCATACTTGGCCTTCATAGGTAATTATGCTATACTCCTTTTTTTGTTAACTATCACGATGATGTTCGGGCCAGCTTGGACGTACTTCGACTATTCCACTGGTACTTACTACCTCTCACCACTACAAAATATGGCTCTTTCTACAGTCTTAGATGCTTAATCAGTTATCTTAGGATGAAAACTTGTGCGTGCTGGGAAGTAGCATTTTCTTCTTACCATGGGAAAACCCCGCATTAAATGATAATTCTACTATCAAGAACTGTTTAGGTAGTAGTAGAAGGTAGACCAATTACAGAACACATTTCTTTTTTGACTTATGATCGTGACGATGGTTGAATGTGTAAAATGTTTGCCCTCGGCGCTCTTCTATCTCGAGACAGTGAAGACCCCTACAATCCCAGAAGGTTTTGTTCTAAAGACTCGAGTGAATCTACTGCTTGTTCTCTTTAATTAACTAAATTTACCCAAAACTCCTGTAGATATGCAAGGCTTCCTGCATTTGATAACTAAACAAATCTGACTAGTGATGTCTACTATGATACATGAATGTGACTGGTTTTGAGATACGAGGAGGAATGTCTATAGTCTAAAACTAAGGGCAACTTGGTTTAGTACACGAAGTTGAACACAAATGCCCTTTCGCTTCGAGACAGGAGTGGGGGATGGCCCTACTCATAGGCAACAACATGTTTTACGAAGTCAGAATCAAATCTTTTTGTTAGCTCCCCGTACCTTCAACAGCATATAAGTGTTGGCTCATGATCATGTCTACTTTATATTCAAGAGCAAGCATCTTTGAATCCTTTCCTACCTCCTTAATAATTCCAATAAGACGCTTCAAGCCCGTTATGTTTCCTCATACAGTTTTCAGTCGATAAAATTAGGCTGCTTGCTGTAAAAACATCACCTTAAGTTTCAACTAAGTCATTCGATATAGGAGACATCCACCTGATTGTGGGTTTCCTCAATTCTCTGTATTAAAGCTCATCAATTAAATTTCATTTTTCCAACAATATCTTTGGACTTAAAAGTGTTCTACGTGTCAACATGGTTAATTAAGAAGATATAACTCTTTCAACAGAAAGGTGGCTTGGTTTATGATAACAAATCTGTATAGAAGATCTTTAGTACAATCATTGGAAAAGTTTCCCATGGGAGCCTATTTTAAGCCTATTTAGGTTTTAGCTAGTTTCTAAAAATTATTTAGTTTTAACCGCTATGTTGAACTCTATCTAGGCCTAACATGAGTCCCAACTTCAGACCCGAAGGTTAATTTAATCTAGGATTAAAAATTATTTATAATCTAGCCATTAAAAACTAAATAATTTTTAAAAAACTGCTAAAACTTAAATGGCGTCCTAAAATAGGCTCTTCGTGCACTTACCCTTATTATTGTTGTAGCAGATTCTATGAAGGCTCACAATGTTAAACTAATGCCAACATTCTTCTTCAGTGTATATCTATGTATATATTGTATCTATGTGCTTCCCACAATGCCCTTTAAGAGGAGAATTTGTCTTCCTATGTCAACATACGTTGACTTTTGTCTCACACGGAGTGTCAGCCTGTCAGGGTTCAGAATATAAGCATCAATTTATTTTTTATTTGAAAACAAACCATAATGTATTCGTCAATTTTGAAAAGTGAAATATGCATAATTAAAAACTACTTTCATAATTTCACATAATATTAAAAGCATTTTAAAAATCGGAAAAGGGCCAAAACTGCCCTTAACCTATTCGAAATGGTTTAAAAATGCCCCCACCGTTAACTTTTTCCAAAGTTTGCCCTCACCGTTAAGTTTGTGGCTCATTTTTGCCCTTATTACTAACGGCCCTGTTATAATTTTTCTTTTTTTTTCTTTTAAAATACGTGACGCTCTCTAATTGGTCCATCCCAAATGAATATACCTAACTCATTCTAATACCCAACCGGTTCATACAACCCGCCCCAAATAAATATAACTCGTCTTCTTCATAACCTCAAATAATTGGCTGTGGGTTAGATCTATTCAAGACTTTTTAAGTTTTGGTCTAAGATTCAAACCTCATAAAATCTAATATACTTAATAAATCAAATTAAAATGATTAAGATCAAGACCTTTATTAAGCACAAATAAATGAAGTCTGGAGTCACACCAAAATTGTAATTGAAATTATTATCAATATGTGTAAAAAATTTCGTGTAGTCTTGTTTTAGTAGAATCTAAGTTACTTACGAATTACGTATATTTATTTTTATTGTGGATTTCAAGTTAAACATAAATATGAAATTTTTATTTATATATGTAACCATCTTGTGTTCCATTAATAGTATAAAGGAAGATAATTTTTCCGACATTTGCTATGTAAGATCTCAATTGTATATAAATTAATTTTCGCGGACTTCCCCATTTTTTTCATCAATATAATCAGCTTATTGCTTTGAATGAGGAAAAAGGAGTAAGGAAGAAGATGGGTTATATTTGTTTGGGGGGGGGGGGTGTATGAACCGGTTGGGTATATTTATTTGGGATGAACCAATTAGAGAGTGCCACATATTTAAAAGAAAAAAAAAGAAAAATTATAACAGGGCCGTTAGTAATAAGGGCAAAAATGAGCCACAAAGTTAACGGTGAGGGCAAACTTTGCAAAAAGTTAACTGTGGAGGCATTTTTAAACCATTTCGAATAGGTCAAGGGCAGTTTTGACCCTTTTCCGTTTAAAAATATTTGAAAAATGATGGTATTCAAGGAAACACTCTTCTAATAGTGATAATGTCATATAAAATGGAAAAAAGAGAGTGTATATTAATTATTTCCATGGTATTACCAAAAAGGACATATCATTAGGCCGGATGACTGAAAATAATCCAATTAGAGAACTCTGTGCTTTGAAAGTCGTCCTTCATATTATCAACCTGCATATATCAGAATGTACTTGGAAATGCTTTCAAGACTTAAAGCAGCTTAGAATCCAGCCAAAACGATCCATTAAATTGTCTGAATTGTTAAGGTGCATGCACTGTACTGTACTGTTTAGTTTTATATAGCACACATCCATGTCAAGACAATTTATGTCCCACCATAAATAATTGAGTGCACATTTTGTAACTTTTGCTCTTAATTTGTATGTTTCAACTTACTACGAATTTGTTCTCTGTATCTTTCTTCAATTAAATAATTTATCTAACTCATTCCTACTATTATTATGTGTTGCCTCTTGCCCCTAGAAGGAGGTCGTGTGTCTGTCTGCTTCCCCTCCTATGTCTGTTACCATTTTTAGGCTCCAAATGATTGAATTCGCTCGGAAAATTTTGCTTTAGAGGGGAAAGCACTCTCTATCAGAAGTGATTTCATGCCGTGTTTGAACCCTTAATCTATTATGTCTCCGTTCACTTTGATGGACGTATAACAAGGAGTAGGGACACTAATAAAACGTATTGCAGCGATTTTCGCTAGGTAAAGCAGTGCTTTACCTCCTAACCTTATGGTTGTATCTTTACCAAATTAATGTGCACCTCATTTTTTATATTTTGCTGTCTAATTTATCATCATTTAGAGCTTACCTTGTTTTCTTATACATGTCACTTGATTATGAGGTTATTAAAAATATAATGGGTATTATATCTACAATAGTAACGGCCCAGAACTTGGAATTTTCTCAAGGTCAGATACCCAATTTTTAGGCCCGCAGCTTCAATTTTCTGGTCTCATTCAACGTTTCTACATTCACACAGCAACGATTAAGACATATAATTTAAGTGTCAATGGAAATATCTCACTACCCCCTTTTGCTCCCCTTTTCACCATCTCCTGTTCACATAGTAGAGTTACATGACAAATCGGCTGCTATTAACGATGTATTCATCTACCTCAGAGTTTTGATCTAGTGGTAAGGCTATATCATGTAATACGAGGTTAGATGTACCGTACATTACGAGTTTGAATTTTGTGATGGATCCATTATCCATTGAATTTGAAATCTTACGTCACTGATTCTTGCGGATTTGTGAGTTATCAAAACAGTAATGTTTTATAGTCATCTTTATCAAATAATGGCCTGCTGAACTACTGTTGGTTAGTCAATACTACTGATGATGATTGTATATGCGTATTTGATCCAGTAGGTAGGGATGCCCACTTCGACCCACTATTTCCTACATTTAGTATTCCCGTTTCCTTTAGGTAATTGATAGTGTTGTGCTTTTTAGTCTCTTCCAACTTGTACTCAAAAGTCAGTTCTGTGTTGTCAATGATTTGTAATCTATCTGTTGCAATCAATATCTTCACCAAACTTTTATTATATTTCTTATTTATCTTTGTTTCATTTGAATTATTTAAGTTCAATGCAAACTGCAAAGCTAGCTTGTTAAAAAATTTAATCATTATTTGGTCGAAACTTATTATACTTGGTTTAGTTAAATCATGAGATAAGGGGAACGGGCCCAAGAGCTCTCGATATATAATTTTGTTTGGAGTATAAAATTACTAGACCTACTCCACTAACTATAGGTTAAAGCACACGAGTGTCTCCTTGATCGATCATGTTGTTATCAATGTTTATCTTAGCTTTAATTTCTAGAGAAGAAAATAAAAATGTACATTCATTTTAAGAAACCAGCTTAATAGTTTAATCCATCTATCTTTTGTTCGATGAATCCCTAAAACTCGCCCCTCCTCCCCCACATCCAAATACGATACCATAGTAACTGAAATAATATGAGACATGAGATTTGTTGACATCTCTATTCGCTGATGCTGCATTTCCTTCATACGAATATTGGCCTTCTAATCTTTGTCGGGTTTGTAATGGATATATATATAGAATAGTTCAATGTCTTTCTAAACTTAATTCTTTGGATACGCATAAATCCGTTTGACACGTGTAACTAGAAAATGAACATTATAATCAGATCAACCTTATTAATTAAGACAATGGAGAGAGTAAGAGTAACAAACAATTTTTAAATTCCTTTGGATGCACATTTATACTCCATGTTGGACATATATATAACTTTAACATGTGGATTCTTAAAATTGAAGTGCAATCAAAGTTGTCACTTCATGCAAAGAAGAGGACATTGTGGATATTGTCAGAAACATTCAGAATGCATATGTTTGAGGATTGCAGCTAAACACAACTGAAAATACCAATTGCAATGTCTGCAACGACCGACTTAGAAAAGATAGAAATCGCTGCTTCAACGACACAACATGCAAAAGCTAGAACATGTGTGTTTCATGATACAAAGAAGATGCATCACTTGAAACCTTGCAGTTAAGTCTGTGTCGGAAAAATATATTTGATATTAAGGGTCCACAAGGACCACTAGACCCCTAAATTGAATATATCTACCAAGAGAATGAAGTAAATGAGTAAATTCTACTTTTTGGGCAGTTGAGCTAACAAATTAATGAAGGAACCAGGAAAAGTTTATGCTATCCAGTATTGAGTGTACTTAAAGAGGCTTCTTTTAAACCAGAGAAAGTGGGGGGTTGTACTTGTAGTAAGTATAAGAAAAGTTTTTTTTTTTTTTTAAAGGTCTTGTGCAGTCTGTGATTGAATTTTGAACTTGGACCCATAATATAATATTCATATTCTGGAGTCGCCTCTGTTGATGCAAACAAAAGTATTTTCAAAATTGGTTGGTGATGTAGCACAAAGACCACGACCATGACTTCTGACGAGCGAGGGTAAAGTCCTTCGTTGACAAGTAGATTTTTCACTTGTATAAAATTGTCACATAAAGATAATCATATCAGCAGCTCATCCTACGTAATATTCACAATATGACACTACTTAGAAAAGAACTCAATTTTGAGTACACCTGAAAATATAAAGCCCATAGATGTGCCGCAAATATAATGAAAGACAATGTCTAATTAAGTGGTGTGACAGACTACGTAAATATGAGATGAGTTGTTTAAGTGACGGCCTACTTAGCTTTGTGTTTCTGAGATCGAAATTTAACATTTTCCGACCTTTCATTTAAGTCTTTTTTTACATATATGCATATAGCTTTCGAGCGCTTATATAAGGAAATTGATTATGGTGGGGAAAAGAAATTATATAGGTTCGCCAATGCGAAGAAGAGGCGGTTACGCAACCTTGACTGAGTGAAGTACATTAAAGATGAGGATGACACCGTATTGGTGGAAGAGACTTATATTAAACAGATATGGCAAGTGTACTTTCATAAAGTCTTAAATGAAGAGGGGGACAATGATATTGTCATGGGTAATTTAGAGCACGCCGGGAGACATAGTAATTTTGGATACTGCAGGTTAGCGATCGGGCCTGACGAAATTCCAGTGGAGTTCTGGAAGAACACGAGGCAGAACAGGTTAGGATTTGCTGACTGAACTGTTTAATATCATACTCAAGATGACAAAATACCCGAATAATAGAGGTGGAGTATTATGATACTTTTGTATAAGAACAAGGGTAATATTTAAAATTATAACAATTATGAGCCCGTTTGGATTAGCTGATTTAAAGTGGCACATAAGCATCAAGTGTAGAAAAGCACTTTTAGGTGCTGAGCTGATTTTATAAACAGTTACGTGTTTGGATATAAGTGCTGAAACTAGTAATAAGTAGTTGGTGTGCTTGGTAAAAAAATATTGATAAGTACAACTTTTAACAAAATGACTAAAATGTCCTTAAAGTTATTTACAAAAAAATCAATATAATTTTTTTTACATTAAAAATGACAAATGACGAATATAGAATGAGGAGGAGGTTGAAAATTTAATTTTAGAAATGATATTCATGGATTACTAAATATTTTTAAGGATAAAATAGTAAAATACTTGGTCAAACTAAAAGTGTTTTTCAATTGAAAAGAAATAAGTTGGGAATGACCAACTTATGGCATGGCCGATTTTGGCTTATAAGCACTTTTAATACTTACCAAATACGTTGATAAGCTAAAAAGTGCTTATAAGCTGGTTTGACCAGCTTATGAGCTTAGTCAAACACCTTCTATAAGGATATCAAACTCCTAAGCCATACTATGAAAGTTTGGGGTAGGGTAGTAGAGAAAAAGATGATGAGCGTTGTAACCATTTTTTATAACCAATTCGAATTCATGCCCGGGGGATCGACTACGGAAGCCATACAACTTCCAAGGAGTTTGATTGAGCAATATATATATATATATATATATATATATATATATATATATATATAAGAAAGGGGACTTATATATGGTGTTTCATTGACATAGAAAAGGCTTATGACAAAGTCCTTAGGGAGGTTTTGTGTGAGTACTCAGAATCTAAAGGTGTACCAGTTGAGTACATAAGAGTGATTACGGACATGCACGATGAAGGCAAGACCCGATTGAGGACAGTCGTAGGAGACTCAGAACACTTTCCAGTCGAGAAGGGGTTGCATCAGGGCTCAGTGCTAACCCCTTTGTATTTGCTCTGGTGATGGATGAATTGACTCGGAGTATTCAAAGGGAGGTGCCATGGTGTAAGGTGTTTACAGATGATATAGTTTTGGTTGACGAGACGCGTGACAAAGTTAATGATAAGCTAAAGGTTTGGAGACATAGACTCTAATGGTTTCAGGCTGTCCAGGACGAACATGGAGTACATGCATCTCATAAGTCAGGTGTGGAAGTGACACTTGGTACATAAGTCATCCCTAGGAATGGAAGCTTCAAGTATCTTGGCTCAATTCTCCAGGGTAATGGAGAAATTGACGATGATGTCACACATTGTATAAGGGCAGCTTGGATGAAGTAGAGGCTCGCTTTTGGTGTTCTAACAACAATAACAACAACAACATACCCAGTGTAATCCCACAAGTGAGGTTTGGGGAGGGTGAGATGTATGCAGATGTTACCCCCCACCAAGGTGGAAAGACTGTTTCCTATATGATATGAAAGTGTCACCTAGACTTGAAAGTAAGTTCTATAGAGTGGCTGTTAGACATGCTATGTTGTATGGCGTAGAGTGTTGCCCAGTTACGAAGACACACATCCAGAATATGAGCGTAGCAGAGATGCGATGGATAAGATCACGAGCGAGGTCATATGTGACAAAGTAGGATCGAGTTGCTCTAGTGGTGAACAAGATGCGATAAGCGAAGCTACAATGGTACAGACATGTTAAAAGGAGGAGCGTAGATGCTCCGGTGATGAGGTGTGAAGGGTTGGCAATGTTGGGTCTACAGAGAGGTAGAGGTAGAGCGAAGAAGAACTGGAGCGAGATGATTAGACAAGAGATGGCTCACCTTGAGATCACCAACGACATGACCCTAGATAAGAAAATATAGAGAACGAGGATCAGGTAGAAGGTTAGATAGTAGTCGAGTGATTTCTGTCATATTTAACATTTGTTTTATTCCTATGTGTACTATTTCGGTTTCTATCTTATTCTTCATCTTCGTTGCTATTGATGTGTTATGTCTATCGTGGTTATCTTTAAATGTTATGCCATTATCTTCTTTATGGTACTTTGTTTTAGCCGAAAGTCTATCGGAAGCCTCTCCACTGTGGTGGGGGTAAGGTCTGCATATATCTCAACCTTTTCAGACCTACTTATGGGATAACATTGGGCATGTTGTTGTTGTTGTTGTATAGCTTTATTTTTCAGGTACACAAATAAATTATATAACTTAGCTAGGATAAACTAAAAAATGGTCATCAATGAAATTAACCATATTTTTTATATGATTGTATGACTCCGAAGAAAAAAATGCAAAAAACGAAAACAAATTGTTATTTGTTTTTCAGTAAAGAATAAAGAAACAAAATAACAATCTAGGACCCAGGCCATCTAAAAGATTTTCACCGTAATTTAACAAGAAGCCATCCACAATGATCAGTAGGGCTGATACTGATATTTGAGAAAAATACGTATGGGTCCATCTATCTATACTTTCCAGAAAAATTATATGTTTGGAAGGGGAGAAAAGAAAGGGAAAGAACAGAAGAATAAAGAGTTTTGTCTATACTGCAAAATGATGAAGAAACTCAAATTTATAGAAACTTCCATTATTTCATCCACAAATTCTTTTAGGTTTGGCAGTGGAGTACAAAAATTAAAACTCATCCTCCTCAGTGGCGTACGCAGAAATTTTTATTAGTGGTGTCGGAATATAGCAAAAAAATTTAAGTAAGTTGCTGCCTTTGCTGGGATTCGAATTATGGACTCCGTAGTTGAACTGCATGTGCTTAAACTAGCTATACTACTATCCCTTTTGTTTTACTAGTATCATTCTCTATTTTTATAGGCAATTTTTTGTTTTTGCTTAATATTATATATACATATTTAATAAAAAAAATTGACTCAGTGGTGTCGGATGACACCGATAAGCAATGCATAAATCGCCCCTGATGATCTTCTGTCAATTTCTTCTTTTTTTAATTAAGTTAAATTTCTTAATGTACTTCCGCATGTAAATATAATATAACATGGTATGGAATGGAACAGGGTGCGCGAATATTAATAACGCTTTTTATTCATTTACATCGTCTAAAGTTCCTTTTCTATGTTAATTTTCTAAACCTGAATGACTATAGGTCCTATTTAGTTGATTAATTAGTATATGTACGTACACGAGAAGCTTATATATGCATATTCAATTTCGAGATATATGCTTAATTCATTTAAAATTAAATCATATATTAATATACTCATCTCCTCTTTACAGACAAATACTCGTAGAACGCATGCATTATTGTATATTTGCATTATACTCACGTCATTCCATCTGTGTTATCGTTGAAATGACGACGACGCTTGTCCTCATTCATAATATTAATTATTCTGATATTTGTTTATTAAACTAAGTGGATAGGTATTGGAGTACCATTTTTAATGATTTGATTTAACTACCGATTGTGTTCTTCTGTCCTAATCTACCAAACTAACCACTAATCAGTATTGATATGAAATATAAAACAGCCGGAAGATAAGAGTGAATTAAATTTAGTAGGTGAAATGTCGACTCTAATATCAAATCATAACCTTAATTAACATAAGGTAGTGGTTGTAGTAACAAATCAGATCATTGTCTTAACGCCCTGATTACCTTCTAAATTAAAGTTCTGATTAGATATCACTTGTTTTGTTTAGGAAGGTGGGAAATGCGGATAGAGGAAAGGAAAATAAAAAGAAGAAAAGGAGGAAGTTGATTAAAAGTTATTTTTCTTATCATTTGTTTGTTTGACAAACAAGTGCAAAAGAAAAGAAATTAATCACGTCAAAAAAAAAGGAGCTTGTTGAATTTCTATTGAGTAAATTTGAACATATGTACTACCTTTAGTTGTATTCTATGTGTACTTATTCACAATCTTTCGCAATATTTATTCAGTAATATGCGATCATGAAGGGATTAATTATATAGACCTACACTATTTGCATGAACCTAAAGATAGTATAATGAGCTGGCATTTGGGGTCTGTGTTTGTTGAAATGAGGATATCAAACATATAAATTAAATGTAGTTCAAAGGTTTGACAATTGAGAAACTTATGGTCAACACAGCCAAATCAAAATATGTAGACTGTGGACCATCATGCATGATTGGCTGATATCGCACTAAAGGTGTTCTTTGGTACAAGCATATGAAATATGAGTAAAGCAACATTTTATTTATGTACACTGATAAAAAAAATTAAAAAAAGTATTTCTCTTATGGTAATATTTTAGTTCATCTAATAGTGAAGAAAATGCATTGGATCACTTATGTGGTCAACCCGAATTCATATGATTGACATAACAATCTAAAATATATAATTTCTTATTATTTATTAATTATGATAACAAGGAATAATTCCGTTAGGAAGAGTCCTACATAATTGTGTCACTCCTTAAAATCAAAAGATAATTTTAAGAAGACTCACTTCTCTCCTTCTCTTGATCATAGGCAAAAGGAAACTGCGGAATTCCTTCCTCTTTCTCCTACCTTGAAAAGTTCATGTGAATAATCTACTACAAAATATGAAGAAACGATCTTTTGTTATAGAGTATGACTACGAGCCTGTTTGGGTGGGCTTATAAGCAGCTTTTTAAGTGTCTTATGAGAAGTTAGGAAATTCTAACTTCTTGCTTTTGACTTTTTTTAGTATATAAGTGCTTATAAGCCCATAAATTTTTATGTTATCAAACATTTGTTAATATACTTATAAACTTATAAGCCACTTTTAAGCTCACCCAAACAGGCTCTACATGCTATGGACTTTAACAATACATCTCATGTCTTATGCATGTGATTGTATTGACGAATAAACAAATACAAAAAACATTTTGGGGAACCAAATATTCTTGATTGCTTGTTTTCTTTCTGATAGCATATTAATGTTTTTGCACTATTAATTGATAAATTGATAAAAGTTACTCTTCTATGATATTACAATGGAAACATCCAGGTATAGAATGAAACAATAAATGTCCTCCTTTCACACACTATATATAGGCTCCGTTTGTCCATATAAACTCTTTACTAAAAAAAATGGAAGCATTATTTATTCATAATCTTTGATCAGTTTATGAATTTTCTTTAACGTTAGTTTTCAAGTTTTAAAAACAGGACTTTTGGGTGGAAGATGTTTTTTCACTCACTAAAATTTCACTTTTTTTTTCAATTGAAATGCATATGCAGACACAACTATATCTTCCAAATACTACTATTTTTTTAAAAATTTCAACTAAATCTATGTCCAAACATCTTAAGAAAAGTATTTTTTAGCCCCAAATAATATTGAAATTTTGAAGTGCTTCTATCTTACGTTTAAGCCTTGTTGATTCTCAGAGATTTTCCACCATTGATAAAGGAAAATTGACAGATGAAATGAACAAGAAAGAAAAGATATTCAAAGAAGATGAAGACGAAGTGAACAAGAAAGAAGAGACAGTCAAAGAAGCTGAAGTGTTTGACGGACAAACCAAGAGAAGTCAGTCAAAGAAAATGAAGAGTTTGATGGACAAAACAAGAAAACCTTTGACTGACTTAATGGACCGGGTTGTTAAATAAAATTGGGTTCAAGCTAATAAAGTTTCATTGGGCCACACGACGGATCTGCAAACATTCCTGAAAGCCCAAACAATACATAAATAAAATACAACAAAATGAAGAAAATAATTATGAAACTTATTGTAAATATTTTTCAGATTTATTCCTTGGAGCATAAGTAAATTTGTAAGAGAATCCAAGAAGAATTCTCTAGAATATGATGAGTAGGCTAGTTAGTTTACAAATTTTATCTAGTTGTTAGAGGATAGTTAGGTAAATTCATTAGATTTTATTCTTGTATATATAGGTGGTCTTTTTCATAATAATACACACAGAAAAATTATCCATTTTCATTGTCCTATTCTACATGGTATCAGAGCATATTCATTGAATTTCAGCTCAAAATCCTTTCTTCTTTTAAGCCCTAAATGGCTAATCCTGCAGACAACTCTTCACTCCCAGTAACTGTTCCAGAATCTTTGAAAACTGTAACAGTGATGGATTCAAATAATCCACTCTTTCTTCATGCCTCTGATTCACCAGGCATGAATCTTGTCAACTCCATCTTTGATGGACGTGGTTATGGAGGATGGAGGAGGTCCATTCTCATTGTACTCTCTGCCAAGAATAAGCTTGGTTTTATCAATGGTGCCTGTCAACCACCAAAAGAAGATTCATCAGAATACAATACTTGGAGTAGGTGTAATGACATGGTATTTGCATAGTTACTTAATTCCTTATCTAAAGATATATCTGACAGTGTTATTTATTCAAAGACTACCAAGGACCTATAGACAGATCTTGAAGATAGGTTTGGACAATCTAATGGTCCTAAACTTTATCAGCTAAGAAAGGAATTAAATGAACTTGTTCAAGGATCTCACAGTGTCACATCTTATTTCACCAAGATCAAGAAGATCTGGGATGAACTTGATGCTATCAACACTACCATTCACTGTCTATGTGACTGTGATTGTGGTGGAAAAGAAAAAATCACTAAGTCCATTCAAGATGAAAGACTGATTCAGTTCCTTATGGGACTTAATGATTCTTATGCATCAGTAAAAAGCAACATCTTAATGATTTCACCTTTTCCTAATGTGAATCAAGCATATTCCCTAGTCATTCAGGATGAAAAACAAAAGGAAATCTATGTTGGATCACAGAATCCCACTGACTCTAGTTCTTTCCTGGTTTCAAACCCATCAAACAACATTAAGAGATATGGAAATTATGATACAAAAGGGAAAGCAAATTTTGAAGGAAAGAACAATGTTGTTACATGTTCTTACTGTAAGAAACCAGGGCATACAGTTGATAAATGCTACAGGATAATTGGTTTCCCTCCTACCTTCAAGTTTACTAAGTCAAAAAAAGGGAATATGGCTCATGGTAATGCAGTTCAATCAACAGCTGAGAACATATTTGTTTCTCTATGTTCTGAGACTGGATCTGCTCCTCAAACCACACTCAGTCAGGAACAGCTGAACCAGCTTGCACAGATGATCATTCAGGCATAAATCATGCCTTCAGATACTGCAGCTAATGCTGCTACTGCTGGTATTTCACCAGACAACTCAAACTGCATTTCATGCTTTACTCATATCAGTTTTAACTCCTGGATTTTGGATTCAAGAGCATCAGAACATATGACTTTTGATCAAAATTTATTGTCTAATCTTAGGTTGCTACCTAGGCCTCTTACTGTCAATTTGCCAAACTCATATAAAATCATTGTTACCCATGTTGGATCTACTTCAATTCTGCCTAATATCATACTTGACAATGTGTTATATGTCCCTAGTTTTAAGTTCAATCTCATTTCTATACAAAAGCTATGTTCTCAATTACAATGCAATCTAACTTTCTCTTCCTCACATTGTATGTTACAGGCCCCTTCAATGAAGAGGCCTCTGGTTCTTGGTAAAGTTAGAGGAGGACTCTTTCTTTTGCATGCTTCACCTACAAGTCCAGTCTCAAGTTTCAATTCTCCTAAGGCAGTAGCCAGTCATGATCATATTTCAAGTTTAACTAAGGCAGTAGCCAAGCACAACTCTAGTTCAGTTTCTGATTTTTCATGTAATCATAATAGTATCTTATCTGGCAATGTACCTCAGTCTAGTTTTGTTTCTCTCTATTCTTCTAATACTAAGACAGTTGATTCTGAGAAATTCTTATGGCATGTAAGACTGGGTCACTTACCTTTTCAAGCAATGAGAAATATTCCTTTACTTTCTAAATGTTCTGCTAATACTAATCAACTTCCTTGTAAAATTTGTCCTCTTGCTAGGCAATCTAAATTACAATTCCCTATTAGTTCAATATAAACATCTCACAATTTTGAGTTAATCCACATTGATACTTGGGGTCCTTATAAACATCCTACCTATAATGGTTATAAATATTTCTTGACAATAGTAGATGACCACAGTAGAGGGACTTGGACATTTCTTATTTCCACAAAAAGCAATGCATTCTCTGTTCTAAAGTCTTTTCTACTGATGGTTGAAAGACAGTTTGGAGTTCAGGTCAAGAAAGTAAGATCAGATAATGCCCTTGAATTAGGGACAAGTACCATTTATGCTGAATTTTTTGCTTCACAGGGTATTCAGCATCAAACTACTTGTCCCTACACACCCCAACAAAATGGGGTTGTTGAAAGGAAGCATAGACATCTATTAGAGACCTGCAGGGCTCTATTATTCCAATCTAAGCTTCCTATTCAATATTGGGGAGAATGCCTATTAACTGCCAATTTCTTGATCAATAGATTCCCATCTAGAGTACTCAACAACAAATCACCTTATGAATTGCTATTTGGGAAATTACCTGACTATTTATTTTTGAGGAGTTTTGGATGCCTATGCTATACTTCTACTCTACGAGTTCACAGAAACAAGTTGGATCCTAGAGCAACACCATGTGTGTTTTTAGGTTATCCTTTTGGTAAAAAGGGATACAAAGTGTTGCATTTAACCACCAAACAAGTTTCTGTTTCAAAAAATGTAGTGTTTTATGAATCAGTGTTCCCATTTGGTACCACTAACTCTAGTCCTACACCTATCTTCCCCACCAATCCCTCTTCTCTTTCTGATACTCCCTCACTCACTCCAGATTATCCTATCACCCCTAACTCCTTTACTTCTTCTCCTTCCTCAGACCCTCCACTCTCACCACTCATACAAACAGATCCCTCTACTTCACCCCTATCCCCTATGACTGCTTCTCCTCTATCTCATTCCTCCACCTTACCATCTTTCAGCTCCTCAACCCCTGTTCCTAGACACTCTAGCAGACTTCATCACCCTCCACCATATCTGAAGGATTATGTTTGTGGATCAGTCTTGTTTGCTGATCTGCACACATCATGTTTTATGGCCCCTGTTATCCCCTCAACCATGTCTTTTGCTGCTCTTTCCCCATCCAATCAGCAGGTTCTCACCTCTGTTTCATCCATCAGAGAACCATTTTCCTATGCTGAGGCAGCCTCACACCCAGGATGGAAAGCTGCAATGGACAAGGAGTTTGAGGCTCTCTTATCCAATCAGACCTGGGATACTGTTTCCTTGCCTCCTGGGAAAAGAGCCTTGCCTTGTAAATGGGTATACAAGGTCAAACACAAGTCTGATGGTAGCCTTGAGAGACTCAATGCAAGACTTGTGGTTAGAGGGGACATTCAGAGAGAAGGCATTGATTTCAATGAGACCTTCTCTCCTATTGTCAAAATGGCAACTATCAGGTGCCTACTTGCTATTGCAGTCAAGAAAGATTGGCCAGTGTCACAATTAGATGTGAACAATGCCTTTCTTCATGGGGATTTGCAGGAAGAAGTTTATATGAAATTTCCTCCGGGCTATTCACCCCCTGATTCTGTTCAAGTATGCAGACTCAAAAAGTCTTTATATGGGCTGAAGCAAGCTTCACGACAGTGGTTTTCTAAACTCACTGCAGCCCTCACATTCAAATGATTTACATCTTCCTTAAATGATTATTCCTTATTTTTTTAAGAAGACTGGGGATTCTATCACTGTTGTTGCTGTGTATGTAGATGATATTTTGGTTACATGAGACGATCCTACAGAAATTGCAGCTCTTAAAGTCTTCCTAAATGCAGAATTTCAAATCAAAGATCTTGGATCTTTACATTATTTTTTGGGGCTCGAAATTCTAAGAGAACCTCATGGATTGATTATATGCTAGCGTAAATACACTATTGAGTTATTGACAGAATTCAATTGCAATCACTTACCTTTGGTTTCATCTCCTTTGGACCCATCGACCAAGCTTAGTGCTGCATCTGGTGATCTCCTCTCTGATCCCACCATTTATCGACGCCTTCTTGGTAAACTGAATTACCTCACCAACACGCGTCCTGATCTTTCATTTGCTGTTCAGCATTTGAGCCAATTTATGGCTACCCCTCGTCTTCCTCATTACACAGCGACGATTCGTGTGCTCCGATATCTCCGCTCAGATCCAGCCCAAGAGTTATTCTTTTCTTCCAAACCTTCGTTTGATCTTCTTGCTTACTGCGACGCCGACTGGGCTTCTTGTGTTGATTCTCGCCATTCTGTAAGTGGTTTCTTTATCAGTCTCGGTGGATCTCCTATTTTCTGGAAATCAAAGAAACAACTTTCAGTTTCTTTATCATCCGCAGAAGCGGAATATAGATCAATGAGACGTGTTGTTGCAGAACTCACCTGGTTATCTCGTCTCCTTGTTGATCTATCAGTTCCTCCGACGCTTCCTATTCCAGTTCACTCCGATAGCCAATCCGCGATTCATATAGCTCGCAATCCCGTTTTTTATGAACGGACGAAACATGTTGAACTGGACTGTCATTTTGTCCGTCAACAGTTTCTTTCAGGCCTGATCTCCTTATCGTATGTCCCTTCTTATATTCAAGTTGCAGATCTGTTCACCAAAGCCCTTTCAGGGCCTTCTCATCGCCATCTCATTGGCAAGTTGGGTGTTCGTACCCTCCCCTCCAACTTGAGGGGGGTGTTGATTCTCAGAGATTTTCCACCATTGATAAAGGAAAATTGACAGACGAAATGAACAAGAAAGAAAAGATATTCAAAGAAGATGAAGACGAAGTGAACAAGAAAGAAGAGACAGTTAAAGAAGCTGAAGTATTTGACGGACAAACCAAGAGAAGTCAGTCAAAGAAAATGAAGAGTTTGACGGACAAAACAAGAAAACCTTTGACTGGCTTAATGGACCGGGTTGTTAAATAAAATTGGGCTCAAGCTAATAAAGTTTCATTGGGCCACACGACGGATCTGCAAACATTCCTAAAAGCCCAAACAATACATAAATAAAATACAACAAAATGAAGAAAATAATTATGAAAATTATTGTAAATATTTTTCAGATTTATTCCTTGGAGCATAAGTAAATTTGTAAGAGAATCCAAGAAGAATTCTCTAGAATATGATGAGTAGGCTAGTTAGTTTACAAATTTTATCTAGTTGTTAGAGGATAGTTAGGTAAATTCATTAGATTTTATTCTTGTATATATAGGTGGTCTTTTCCATAATAATACACACAGAAAAATTATCCATTTTCATTGTCCTATTCTACAAGCCTCATAGCTCTAGAAACGACAGCTAATATTTTAGAATCCGTCCAATGTAGCATACATCACTTTTATACAGGTCTAAATTTGTACAAGGGCACAACTACATGTCAAAATAACAGATCGAAATTAAAGGGGCAAAAAACCTATAATAAATTTGGTGAACTTAGCAAGATAAGTTAGGTACAATAGCGATCCTTCCACTTTACATTTATTAAATACACATGAAATACCCTGAATATATTCTACAAGGTTAGATTATAGATTCGTGTGGGAAAAAAAAAAGATTACTATATTGGTCAAAATTAGACAAGACACATATTGCTAAATGTCCAATGACATGGCGGGTTTAGAAAATATTTCGGAAACAAGTCATATGCAACTTAGCCCCAAGACATATATGATGAGTTCAACTAGACGACGCTCATAGAGACAAGTTGCTTTCAGGTTAGCGTGATTGACAGGTTGATCATAAACGGACCCAACTCGATTGGTTTCACATCCAGGTGCTCAAACTCCGCAAAAAGGCTAAACGAGCATTCAAGCGTATAAGGTATCAACTCCAACGTCCTCCAACGTCCTTGGGGAGTGTAAGAAATCAGAGATGAGCATCTAGTCGCTCGTGGGTGCTATTCGGTGGTGAAGAATTACACAATCCGCATGAACACATAGCTCGCTCAAGATTCAATCATATTTGTTTTAGTAATCCGTATTGTAATCACATATATATTAGACATGAGCCACACCATAAAAGTCACAGTCTATGACGTACCTGAGTTACAGAATAATGTTTCATAATTCGTAGAAGAGCGCTTTTGTTCTTCATAGGGATCTTCCAGTTCTTCACCATAAGAGAAGAAGAGAATTGTTTTGTTTGTACGGGAGGAGAGAAAAAAACGTGTTTCTTTTCTAACTTTCTCTGGAAAGAAGTGTGGGAAAAAGACTTCACATTCTTATAATATTAGACTTTTATATTTCCTATCAGACACAACTCTTTGGAAATTTCCCAATGGTTTTGTTCTTTTCCCTTTTTCTTATTTATTTGTATCCTATATATAATAACTACTTATATATATTTATTATTGGGCATAGATCCGGATTGACCCACATGGGTGCCTCATATCCAATTTCCAACATCTCCCACTCACACATTGTGGGTCAATTCTCAATCTCATTCTGTAACTTCCATACATAACGTCTAAGACTGTGTGACCAGTGCATACTTCGAGAGCTTAATTGTTATACATCTGTTAGGAATATATAGCATCTCAAATAATGGAACCTTGGAGTAGATTATAGTATGCAGTACCCTAGATCATTTATCGCATTCATATCTCTCACAATCTCTTTGTATTAATTTTGAGTTTATCATTATGTTATTATGTTCTAGTCTCAAAGACAAATATAATGGGCGCACCAATGAACACAATTAATGTGATAATACTCAATGATCTTCCTCATCTCAAGGATCTTTTAATCTCAATCTTACTTGTTTTTGTAGAAATGTCCTGGCAGACCGAATCATCCATGATCTCTTGGCAACACCCTAAGATAGCAAACACCAAATTGAATCTCGAGAAACTAGTCAAAGTCATGAGGGTACAAAAGAAAGAACATTACTCATAATTTTTCAGGGCTTCACATGAAAACAAGTAGACATTAAACTTGTGTCTCCCTTATAGGTCATTTTATGCATACGTGGTATGAAACACGTATCACAGTATGAACTCCTTTCTCGTAGAGTGTATGTCTTTCACAAATTAAATATTTTGCAGATGATAGTTTGACAACTCATGTCTAACTTTGAGTTTACACATCTACTCATACCTTTTATCCTTCAGAGCTCACATCCGGCGTAAAGACAAACTATCATATTTAATCAAATATGATTAACAATAAATCAAACGACAATCATAATATAAACTTCAAGCTCTCTATTATTATCACATCTGATAATAATGAGTTTATAATTGTCTCATCCCTATTAGTCATCTAGACAATAGAGGCAATTGTCTGTATGAATAGGTCAATCTTTAGTTTGTCCGACATACTTCAAATTTATGTACTAAACATAAAACCATTCTATGTATATGAATCAACAAGATCAACTAATTTAGGATGCAACTACATTAACTTTAATAATGCAGTTTTATGTGAACATGCTTGGAAAAATTAAAGCATAAATATAACAACATCTACGCAAATTCAATGCCTTCACAAATCACTCATAAGCACCAAATGCTATGAGTTGCATTATGGGATCTACTATCATATAATGCGTAGAGATGTATTTAATGTTTACTTTTCTATGTACAAGTACAATTATGTCTCTAACGAAATTATACTTATATCAATATATGTTGTCTTCTAATGATACTCGAGACCCTTTGTATAAGCTATTGACACTTGACTATTACAGTTGATTGTCACTAATTCAATAGCACTAGCAAACACACTCAAATATACTAAAATAAAGACAGCCTAACAGCTTTTAGCACAGTTGCTGAAAGTTCTCCAAATCCAGCTCTCATTGTAAATAAGGCTAATAATATGTTCAATGCTATTCAACAATATGCACATCGACATTGTTTAGCAAGAAGGACATACTCAGATTTAGATTTTCTCTCATCTAAATCTCCTTCTCAATCATCGTAAGTATAGACTTTGAGCCGTAGATCATTTCCTTTATATTACAAGGATAAACATATGTGATGAGATGCCTCATTATCCTTTAACTGCTTTCCAATATTCTTTTTTCTAAGTCAAATTGATATCCGCTAATTAAAATAACACATATCAGGCATCATGAGTCAAATCATATTCTTATGGGTCCACTAGGTCACATCCTCCAATTTACTCCTTCGGCTTTAGAAATATGAGTATATATGGGTATGCACTCTTTCATTTTAAATAGTTCAAGAAAATTTCTTAATATAAGATTCTTGTAAAAAAGACAACAATCATATCAAACGATCTTTTGAAATCTGAATCAACCAATTCCAGCTTTTGACTTGGTTTCACTAACTCTGTTTCACACTCCATTGTTCTAAGTACTTATCCTTAGCAGGGTAACTAAGAGCCTCATATATCTTTCGTTGCTCTTATTTGTCTTGTGGGGTAACTATATATGCTTCCCCATCGATCTCAAATCGACAAAGGGAAAATTAGACGACTCATTGTCGAGGTTGAGATTGATAAAATTGATTTATTAATTGATAGTTACTCCCAATGGGACCAACAGTATTAAATTGATTCTCTTTTGAGCTCGTATTGGCGTTAATTGGAACATATCCATTATCACCAAATATGACTCTCAATCGAATGCGTTTATCATTAATAGTGGAAGTAATTTTGGTCCACAGTTTCATAAAGAGACAATTCTTGACCTATCTCACCCTACTTAGGAAGAAAAATATTAGCTAAGAAATATGTAACATCATGTCATTCAAATTCAGTTACAGTGCCACTATCTTGTTCACATATGATACATAAACCTTAGACTTCATAGAGTATCATAAGATACACGTTCTTCCCCTTGGAACTAGTTTTTCATGTAGAAAAAAGTTTATGTACAAAAGCAACATAAACTCAAGAGTTAAAAAAAATGAATTTTCATCAATCCATAACTTATATGGAATATAAGTAATTGACTTCGAATAATTTCATAATTTGAATCATATATGTCAAAATATATTAGCTATAATGGAATGTAATACCATTTTCAAGAAATGTCATCGACAGATCTAGGATCTCAAGAGCCTCTGGCTCTTTTAGGACATTAGTAGAGACATACTGGATTCTATTGTCACCAGGCCATTAACACTTTTGTTAAACTCGGGATAACATTCTCATAGCAGTTGACATATTGATATAAACTAGTATAAACTTATTGAGACAACTATGTACTTTCTTAAAGCCTAAAATTCATATACATACTAATCCCTAAAATAATTTGACTATGTTCAAATTTATTTTACTTAGATTTGAAATCAAACAATTATGAAGTCACAAAGACAATTACACAAGTTGAGTGCACCTGGACATAAGGTTCTATAACACATAAAGAAATGCTATATATACATTGTATATTAAAAAAAAATCCATGGCTAGAACGTTTTACTAAAAAACTTCCATATATTCCAGTTGCATCACATGTATGAATACTATTATAACTACCCTCTGCAATTGTTTATCCAAACGACACAAACATGTCTGGAATCTGGATAGGACCTTAGTCTGTCATACTATATGCCATGGTTGTTTTCTTTTCCTTTTAGTAACATATACAAAAAAAAAAAAAAAAAAAAAAAAAAATCGGATTCACCTCAAATATACACACATATACGTATATGGATACATTGTAAATAATGGTGACAATAATGTTTTACATAAAAAAAAATCTATTTGACCGTACCTAGTTTTTAGTATTTGTAGTTTTCTTGTAGTAACACATACTAAAAGAATACAGGCATCAAGAAAATTTACTTCGTGGTAACATCATGTCACTGTTATGATACTAACAATCAGTGCAATTTTTCATAGCAATAAGTATTATTGCATCACTGTTGAAAACTTTTCATTGCAATAACAAAACTTTATCAAAACCCTATAGACCGAACTCAGGTGGTCTCCACAGTAAATTTAAGATGCTCACACCTAAACCAATTACTGAAATTATTTACCAAAACAATGTCAATTTTGACATTAAAAATTTATCCAAATTGAACAATTGGTTTATAAAGTCATCTAAAGAAACACATATCTTGAGGGAAATTAATCTCATTCTTTAAAACACTTGAGAAAAAAGTTTTAAATGTGCAGTCACTTAGTCAAGCCATGATAAGAGACAAGAGCCATAGACTTTGCAAAAAAAAAAAAAAATCAATGGTGACAGAAAGTGATCAATGTGCGTTTTAAGGGCACTAATATTTTCTGTCCTGTAAACCCTTGCCACAGAATCATATAGTGTGGAGTCTTACTGAAATTCTCATAAGTTTTGATTCTTCACATTTAAAGAAGCAGAAAAAAAAACTGAAAAACATCAGCGCCAAATTGTGACAAACAGTCCACCTTCATATGACTATAGGAGTAACTGTTAATCTCATTGTAATTAATTAAAATCCTGAGTCAGATAAAAAACTATGGAGGACACTTGTCGCCTGGTTGTCTACTTATAATCAGACACGATTGTCGTATGGTTTTGATGATTGACAAGTCAGCACTGAAAAAGTGACACATGCAGTATTCCTCAAGTGGAACAACAGGTAGTTGGTTCACTTAGAGATGTTGCAACGAATAAGAGTTCTAATTAAGGGAGGAGTTGTCTATTCTCAGTTATTGACACAAATAAGGAAGTGAATTGTAAAGGGATTCTTTTTACGCACGTCAGTAAGTAAGAGAAACCCTAGCAAGTCAAGGTATAAAAGCAAGCGAAGGAGTCCTGGTCAGATTCATTCACTGAACAAGAAAAGGCACAAAGCTTCTTCCAGATCTGAGAACAGGCTTTACATTAAGAGAGTGAAGACACATTAGATAGTTACTTTAATTAGTCATTGTGTGAGTTTGTTTTTCATCTGTAACCTTATTCAGCTTTGTGAAGCATTTGTTTTAGGCTGTTTTGTTGAGACTTTAGTGTGTGTGTGTTCTCATAAACTAGAGTGTAGTTTGTGTGAACTTGGGGTTAGAGTTTAGTCCTAGGTTATAAGGTGTAACCTGAATTTGCTCATGTGTTAATGAAGTTCCAAATCACAGTTTTGGGTCGTGATTTTTTGCTCCCTTGAGCAAGGAGATTTTTCTACGTAAAACTGTTGGTGTTGTTTTACGTACTTGTGTGTTTGAACCAGGATCATGTTGGAAATTAAATTCGGACGGTGTCACTATTCACCGCCCCCCTCCCCCATCTAGTGCCACTTTAGGGTGCATCGTATTTAACAAGTGGTATCAGAGCGGGTCTTCATTCGTAAAGATTAACACCTTTTAAGGATCTGAATCATGAGTGCACCACCTGGCATATCTGAAGGACAATCCATTACTAGGCCTCCACAATTTAACGGTCAATATTATGGATGGTGGAAGGCAAGAATGAAAAAAATTTTGTTGGCTGAAGACTATCAGTTGTGGCAGATAACTACTCAAGAACCTCTTGTGCCCACTACTACAACTGGTGAAGGAGCTGCACATATAACTGTTCTAAAAGAGCCTAGCGCATATGTAGAGGCTGATTTCAAAATGATTAAGAAAAATGAAAAAGCCAAGAGAATTCTCTGTTGTGGTCTTGGACCAGATGAGTATAATTGTATCTCAGCGTGCTCTAAGGCCAAGGAGATCTGGGATGCTCTGCTGGTTGCACATGAGGGAACTAATCAGGTCAAAAAGTCAAGAATTGAACTACTTATGAGAAAGTTTGAACTGTTCTCTATGGGAGAGAAAGAAGGAATTCAAGACATGCTGACTCGACTCACTATAATAAAAAATGAGTTGAAATCCTTAGGAAAGAAGTTTTCTGAAGAAGATTTAGTGACCAAAGTATTGAGGATCTTGCCAGACTCATGGGACTAAGAGGTCATTACTATTATGAAATCCAAAGAGCTAGATAAGTTATCCTTCAATGAATTGGTGGGAAGCTTGAAAACTTGAGAATTAAGGAAACTGTCTCATGTAAAAGTAGAACCAGGAAAAGAAAAAAGTTTAGCACTGAAGGCTACTCAGGACTTTGATAACATGAATGATGAGGAACTGGTGTTGTTCAGTAAGTTCAAGAAAAGGCTGAACATCTCAACTTCCAAACCCAAATGAGAGTACTCTAGAAAAAAGAGTATAGTTGAAAATCCAAACTACATTGGTTGTTTCAAGTGTGGAAAAATGGATCATGCTGCAAAAGACTGTCCACAATAGGAAATTGAGTGGAAGAAGAATAAAGCAGAAAGTGCTGAAGGACAAAGAAGAATCGTCGTCCTGCAAATTTCAGAGCTCACAAGAAAAAGGAGCGACAGGCCTTCAATGCTATCTGGGGAGACATAAGTTATGAAGATGAAGAAGAAGAGTCAGCTGAAGATGAGGCACCATTGGCTCTGGTGGCTACTATTGGCCAATTCCCAAGGGGCAGATGTATAGATGTTCCTCATTAGTTCACAGGAACTCACTACAAATGGTGGAAGAAGAAAATGAAGCAGTTTATTCAAGCTCATGGTTATGATTTGTGGCTGATCATTAAACATGGACTATTTGTTCCCTACAAGGAAGATGAAAAAGGGAACAAGGAAGTGAAACCACACATGGAATTGACTAATGAAGACTGGAAGAAACTTCAAAGAAATGCCAAGGCAAAAGTTGCACTTACATGCGGACTAAGTGCTAGCATCTATTTCTTGGTAGCTGATTGTTCAACTGCTAAGGAGATATGGGAATACTTGAAGATTCTGTGTCAAGATTAAACAGCTCTCATGGCTGTGAGGGATAGAGAACTTGAAGATGACTCATCTGAGGTAAGTCTGCCTATCATAAAGAAAAAAATTCATTCATATTTGCAGAGAAAACTAGCTATTTTAATGTTTGCTTTAATTGATGAATTTGAATGTCAAAGTGTTGATAAGATAGAATTGCTTTCAACTGTTGAGGATCTTAAATCCAAGCGTGATAATCTGAACCAATTAACAAAAACCTTTGAAAGTGAGAGAGTTGTTCTTGAAGAAAGGGTGATGAAAGTTAAAACTGAGAATGAAGCACCTCACTTAGAAAATAATAGGACCAAGGAAGTTTCAGCAAAACAACCCATGAGTGAAATGATACGAGGCTAGATATTGCAATAATTTCTATACTTTCGCCTCGTGTTCATGCTTCGACTTGTGATATTTGTTGGTAGTTTGAACGGAATTGCTCTTATTTTGTATGTTTTATGTTGTAGGGATTACATTGATGATATGAGACGTTCATGGAGCATAATTGATAAAATCAAGGGTTTTGAAGTCTGAGTAGAAGCCCGAGACTCGATCGAGAACCAAGGTGTTATTTCCCACGATTACACCACTTTACTGTTTTAAGGACCAGTTCCTTAAAATATGTTCCTTTACTCTACGATATACGAAATTAAAACTGTAAGTAATTGAACACCAGATTTTAGCGTGGAAAACCCCCTTGACTCGGGATCAAAAAACCACGACCTACTTCTCAAGTAGGATTTCAACTTCACTATGTAAAAAGACCCACTTGGTTACAAGACTCACTCTTACTAACCTAGGACTAACTCTAATCCTTTAGTGATCTTTCTCACGATCAGTGAAGTTGTGTCAAGTCCACGAGTAGAACCAGAAAGTACAACTCGATTTTTGCTTACTACAATTGAACTAAGACTTGAACTTTTACAAGATTCAATCTAAGGAACAGGTTCTAACTTAGTTCTACTGTAGCTAACTGATTGCACAAATAAGCTAATAACTCTTTTAAGCTTTTGCTCGATGCTCTCTCTATTTGTGCTTAACTTCTACGGCTGAAATGCTCCACAATTTATAGCTCCAGCAGCCAAGAAGTCTTCAACAATTAGAACTCCAATGCTCCCTTGAGTTTGAGTCCTAATTGGATTCTTCTCTTTAGAATCCGGATCTTTTATCCTTATCCTTGTGTTTATGCAATCTTTTCATATCCGTTTAGACCTGCATAATTATCAAGATAAACATTAGTTTTAGGATAATTAATAATATCTCAACTTAAACGATTTTGCATGAATTATCTATTTAGCTGCAGTGATTCAAAGGAACAGGTCCTTTGAATCCGTTCCTCAGTCATCAGTCAAAACTCCAAGCTTATCCAAGCTAACATTTTCCCCCTTTTTGATGATGACAAATTCATAAGCATAGCTTCATATCCTTAATGTCCTGAAGTACAACTTAAGCTCAAAAAACAGTTAGTAGAGACTTTATTCATCATTAAGGAACAGATTTTCAACTAGGTATAAGTTCACGCAAAATCAGACTTACTCTTCCCCCTTTTGGCATCATTGAAAAGGTTGCATAAAAAATATAACTCAAGTGTTAGAATTAATCAGCACATGGCCATTGAGGCAACTCAAAATGCAAACATAAATCAGATTAAAGCAACTGCAAAACAATGATATTAGCCATCAAAGACAATTCATTTAATCAAAAGATGGAACCAGGGGATACAAGCAAGTACTACAGAATTATTCAAAGACTAAAGAAGGAAAAGACTAAGGCACTAAACTAGGCTAAATCCCACTGGACAAAAGATGGCTAAAGGCTAGGGTGGTTAGAATGTGGAAGGACCAGGTCCCTGAGACTTGTTAAGCAACTCAAACATCTGCTTGAGCATTCCCTCATTGGTCTCCTTTGCTTTTGTGGCCTCTGCCTTCCAGTAATTCTTCTCCTCTTCCAACCTTGCTATCTCAGCAGCCTGAATAGCAACCTGTTGCCTAAGTGCCCTCACTTTGTTGTTCAATGGCTGCCTCCCAACACCAGCCTGTGGAGGATCAGCCTGAACTGGCAAATCACAGCTTATCAATGTGGCACAGCCAAATTTTTCCTTCTTTGTAGCCTTCACTACCCCTTCCAAGGGAATCTTCAGTTTTGCAAACACATCAGTTAAAATAAAGCCAAACGGTAAGGAATGCTTTCTCTTCCCAGCAATCACCCTTTTTATCAGGTGGATCATAAAACTGGGCCAGTTGATCTGCTTTTCAGTGTCCAACAGTTCCATAAGGACCAGGTCTATGAAACTGGCAATTCCTCTTTTCTCCTGCCTTGTCAAGTCAGGCCAAACCTTCTTGACATAGCTGTCATACCCAGTAAAAGGAATCCCCAACAGCTCACCAAGTTCCCTGGTATCAAATATAATCACATTTTCATTGACAGAGGTAGTAATTTGGTCACCTCTGATGGAGCAGTTCTTGTAGAACTCCTGCACCATCCCCTTTGCACATCTACCAGAAATCTGAAGGACCGTGTCCCTCCAGCCCTGAGCATGCAGTTTTTGCAGCAACCATAGCATCCCTTCTTCTTGCACATCAGACAATACTCTACCCTTCAACACCTTCCTGGTAAGCATGTCATCATGAACACAGTGTACATTCTCATCTCCCTCAGTTTCACTGTCACTTTCATCTCCAGCAAAAGACTCATCACTGTCACTATCAGAACTTTCAGTCACAACAACTCTTTTAGAGGACCTGATCCTCTTAGCAGACTTTTCTGCAGCTTTAACAGAACTTCTTGTTACCCGTCCTTGAACAACTTTTCTTTTCTTAGATTTTGGAGCAACCTCCTCAGCGTCTGCCATCTCATCATCTTCACCAAAATCATCAAATTCAATATCCTCCACTTCTTCCTCTTCAACCACCTGTTTTCCTTTCCCTTTTCTGCTCCTTTCTAAAGCAGCAGCTAATTGTTCATCAGCAGCTTTAGCAGCACTTCTTGTCCTCCTAACCCCAGAAGCAGGGGTTGAGGCAGAAGGAACAGGTCCTTTTGCCTTGGAGGAACTTTCAACTTTCTTCTTATTTCCGGGCTTATAACTATCTCCTATTTTCTTCAACTTAGCAGCAATTTCAGCAGTCACTTGGTCATCAATGGGTCCCTTTCTAGCTAATTTTCTTTTCAAACTCCTAATGTTGATCAAATCCACCAAAGGCCTATCACTATCACTTATAGCTTCATCAACATCTATAACATCCTCCATGGGTGCTCTAAAAGCAACCTCCGGAGACCCCGATGACCCATGCATGGGTGCTTCCAACCTCTTAACTGTTTCTTCTTCCCCCTCAAGAACAGCCTCTGACCCCTCTCCCTTTTCTTCCTCATCTATCACAACATTCAAAGGATAGGTGAAATTTACCTGATACTGATAAAGAACCATAGCTCGTGACAAATCCTCAACCTGCTCAGCAATTGATTCAGCCGTGGGAACTGGTCCTTCCCCCTGAATTTCAGGTTCAGGCACTTCTGGGATTATTTCAGGTATTTCAGGGTTTAGGGCAGTGGTGTCCATGGGTGAAGGAGGGTTGAGATTTTGTAGTTGATCAGAGGTGGGTGCAGTTGAAGAATTTTCAGGAGAAAGAGACATCTTAGCAATCCGAATTAAGAGATAATTGATTATTCTTTCTGAAATTTTGAGAATTCAGTTTATGAGCAAGTGAAAGAATAATGGGAGAGAAGGAGTGTATTTATAGAATGATCTAGGTAGTAGAGATAGAGTTTGAGACTATCAGTATTACCTCATCAATACATGCAGCCGTTATGGACTCTTGGGAGTCTCCCGGAGAAATAGAGCCGTTGGGCTGCAGGTTACCTTTTCAGAGTGGGAACTGTTCCTCCGATGGGACTCTTATGCAATTTGGATATGGTTAGGAAACTTAGTGGGATTTATCCTAATTACAAGTTACCTATAGCCTTTGCACTTCTAAATTAACTGAATAATAACGAGTACATACCTGATTTTAACACAAAAAATCAGTGTCCTTCCAATTTGCAACATTTTTGATCATCTGAAATTCTAAGAGCATAAGGGTAACATCATTCAATTTTAGCAACTCTAAATAAGAAATATGGCATAAAAGTATACATTTAAGTATTAAACTGGACTGAATTATTCATAAAGACTTGAATAAAATTTATTTTGAGAGCAATTTCCTAGCCAATTATGAAGTAAAGCATTGATGATTTTATGTGAATTTTTTCAATCTATTTCTTTTAAAATCATCTCTACCTAGAGCTTTTGTAAAAATGTCAGCCATTTGCTTTTCAGTGGGACAAAATGCTATGGTGATCAAACCTTTTTCATAGTTGTCTCTTAGGAAATGATGTCTTATATCAATTTGTTTAGTCCTTTTGTGATGCACTGGATTCTTTGTCATATTAATAGCACTAGTGTTATCACAATAGATAGGAACAGTTCCTACATCAACACCAAAATCCTGTAATTGTTGTTTGATCCATAACAACTGGGAACAACATGAAGCAGCTGCCACATATTCAGCCTCAGCAGTGGAAAGTGCCACTGAATTTTGTTTCTTAGTTCCCCAAGAAACCAAACACTCACCAATAAAATGTGCCATACCTGAGGTACTTTTTCTATCAACAAGGAAACCTGCATAGTCAGCATCAGTATATCCAACAAGATTAAAACTACCACCTTTTGGATACCAAAGTCCCAAGGGACCTGTTCCTTTCAGATACCTCAATATTCTTTTAACAGCTTTCAAATGAGATTCCTTAGGATCTGATTGAAACCTAGCACACAAACCAACACTGAACACAATATCAGGTCTACTAGCAGTTAGATAAAGTAGAGAACCTATCATACCTCTATACAATTTTTGATCAACTGATATTCCATGTTCATCAAGATCCAATTTTGTAGCAGTGGCAATAGGTGTGTCAATTTCCTTAGCATTATCCATAACAAATCTTTTAAGTAATTCCTTAACATACTTTTGTTGATGGATCATAGTTCCATTTGAGGTTTGCTTAATTTGTAAACCCAAAAAGAAATTGAGTTCACCCATCATGCTCATCTCAAATTCACTCCCCATCAAGTTTGCAAATTCCTTACTTAAGTTTTCACAAGTAGCACCAAAGATTATATCATCTACATAAATTTGAACAATTAAGAGATGCTTACCTTTTTCTTTCAAAAACAATGTGCTATCAATTTTACCTCTTTTGTATCCATGCTGGAGGAGAAATTTTGATAGCCTTTCATACCATACTCTTGGTGCCTGCTTGAGCCCATACAAGGCCTTGTCCAACTTGTACACATGTTCAGGGAACTGTTCACTTTCAAAACCTGGAGGTTGCTTAACATACACTTCTTCTTTCAAGTAACCATTCAGAAATGCACTCTTGACATCCATTTGATGTAGAGTAAATTCCATGTATGTAGCAAAGGCTATAAGGAGTCTTATTGCTTCCAGTCTTGCAACTGGAGCAAAAGTCTCATCATAGTCGATGCCCTCCTCTTGACTATATCCCTGAACGACTAGCCTGGCCTTGTTTCTTGTTACCATGCCATCCTCATCAAGTTTGTTTCTGAAAACCCATTTTGTTCCAATTATGGACCTGTTCCTTGGCTTGGGTTCCATATGCCAAACTTGACTCCTTTGGAATTGATTCAATTCCTCCTGCATAGCATTTATCTAATCTGCATCCTTCAGTGCTTCTTTCACATTTTTGGGTTCAACAAGAGATAGGAAAGCACTAAAAGCACACAGATTGTGATTTTTGACTGCTAATCTAGTTTGAATCCCAGCATTCTTGTCTGAGATTATTTGATCCACAGGATGTGACCCTTGATATTTGTAAGGCTTGGGTGTCAATCCATTGTTAGAAGTCCTCTGCTGAGGAACAGTTTCTGATAGAGTAGCACTACTAGTTTGTGAGGTGGAACCAACATTTGTTCCCCCTGTATCTGTGCCACTCTTTTCAGTTCTGTCCTGAGGAACAGTTCCTTGCGGTTCACTTCTCATATCCAGACTCTGCATTTGTGGATCAAGTTCATAAGCTTTCAGCAGTCCAATTTCTTCATCCTCCTGTACCTGTTCTTGAATGAGACTGTCAGTTTCATCAAATTTAACATGCATGCTTTCTTCAATTTTCAATGTTTTCTTGTTAAACACCCTATATGACTTACTATTTAAAGAATAACCAACAAAGATTCCCTCATCACTTCTAGGATCAAATTTTCCTAAGGCATCTTTCCCATTGTTGTGTATGAAATACTTGCAACCAAAATCCCTAAGATGAGAGATGTTTGGTTTTCTTCCCTTAAGCAACTCATATGGGGTGTTTTCTATTAATGGTCTAGTCATACATCTATTTATTATGTAGCATGCAATATTAATAGCCTCAGCCCAGAGGTTTTGTGGAAGATTTCCAGATATTAACATAGTTCTTGCCATTTCCTCTAGAGTCCTATTTTTCCTTTCCACTACACCATTTTGTTGTGGAGTTCTAGGTGAAGAAAAATTGTGATTGATGCCATTTTCATTGCAAAAATTGAAAAACATATGATTTTCAAATTCAGTTCCATGATCTGACCTAATGGCAACAATATGACTATCTAGAGTTCTTTGAGCTTTCTTAGCAAAAATTGAAAATGCATTAAATGCTTCTTCTTTAGATGCAAGAAATATAGTCCATGTAAATCTAGAGTAATCATCCACCAATACCATAACATACTTCTTACCTCCACGACTCATTGTTCTCATTGGACCACATAAATCCATATGGACCAGTTCCAAAGGTTTAGTGGTTCTTCAGCAATGATCTGATGAGAATTAGCAATACCTTTATCTTTTTCAACTGTTTTAACATTTTCTAATTCTTGAGCAGTTGATTTAAGTGTGATGACCTGTTCCTCAAGCATGCTAATTTTCCTTTCCAAAAAATTATTTTTAATTACTTCCTCTTTGCATTCTGCTTCTAAACAATCAATTTTATCATGCAGTTTATGTTTGCCATCCCTTAGAGATTTAAATTCATTTAGCACAATATGGAATACTTTAACCAATTTTTCTCTAGACATGCTTTTGACATCTTTTTTAAGTTTAGAAACAAATACCTCAGAGTCTTCTTCATTTTCTGAATCTCCAAGAGCCATTAGAGCAAGGTCCTCATCCAGATCATCATCAGTTATTTCGTCTTCACTGTCTTGCCATCCTGCAACCATTGCTTTGGGATTTTCACTTTTCTTATGGACCTGTTCCCTAGCCTTTTTCCTTTCCTCAATGAATCTGTTCCTCCATTCTCCTTCCATGATTGGACATTTGCTGATGTAGTGCTCCGAGCTTCCACATTTGTAACATTCTCCAGCCTGTTTCATGTTAGTAGACCTATCCTGTCCACTAATTGCCTTTTTCTTAATCAAATATTTCTGAACACTTTTAGCGATAAGGACCAGTTCCTTATCATCAATGATCTTGTCACCAGCACTCAAGGCTAGGTTAGGTTCAGTTTTAACTGGTGCTCCTATGTTTTTAACCTTTTTCCTTAGTTCATAAGTCTTCAAATTGCCTATAAGTTCATCTAAGGATAGAGTGGTTAAATCTTTGCTTTCTATGATAGCACAAGCTTTGATCTCCCAGGAATCTGGAAGAACCCTAGTTAAAATCTTTTCTACTCTATCTTCCACAGTTAAAACCCTTCCCAAAGAGATAAGTTCAGAAGCAATGGCATTAAATCTAGTATACATTTCAGAGATTGACTCTTCTTCTTTCATTTTAAAGCTTTTATATTCAGCATAAAGAAGTGTACCTCTGGACCTTTTTACCTGACTTGTTCCTTCGTGTGCAACCTGTAGAGCATCCCAAATCTCCTTTGCAGTGGCATACCCTCTGATTCTAGTGCATTCGTCAGGACTAAGTCCACCAACCAGCCACTTCCTTGCCTTTGCATTCTTTTCCCATTGCTTTATATCTTCAGCATTGCATTCCTTCCTGGTTTTGGGAACATCATTTCCCTCAGCATCCTTCTTCATTGGGATCATGGGACCTTCAGTTACTATATCCCACAATTCATAATCCTCTGCTTGAAGGTGATCACGCATCCTCTCTTTCCACCATGAATAGTATTTCCCATTGAAATAAGGAGCTCTAACCATTGACTGACCCTCACTGTTCTCTCGTGATGTACTCATCTAATCCTAGGTGTTAGCCTTTTCAAGGATAACCTGCTTTGATACCAATTGTTATTTCCCACGATTACACCACTTTTCTATTTTAAGGACCAATTCCTTAAAATGTGTTCCTTTACTCTACGATATGTGGAATTAAAACTGTAAGTAATTGAACACCAGATTTTAGCGTGGAAAAATTCCTTGACTCGGGATCAAAAAACCACGACCTACTTCTCAAGTAGGATTTCAACTTCACAATGTAAAAAGACCCACTTGGTTACAAGACTCACTCTTACTAACCTAGGACTAACTCTAATCCTTTAGTGATCTTTCTCACGATCAGTGAAGTTGTGTCAAGTCCACGACTTGAACCAGAAAGTACAACTCGATTGTTGCTTACTACAATTGAACTAAGACTTGAACTTTTACAAGATTCAATCTAAGGAACAGGTTCTAACTTAGTTCTACTGTAGCTAACTGATTACACAAATAAGCTAATAACTCTTTTAAGCTTTTGCTCGATGCTCTCTCTATTTGTGCTTAACTTCTACGGCTGAAATGCTCCACAATTTATAGCTCCAGCAGCCAAGAAGTCTTCAACAATTAGAACTCCAATGCTCCCTTGAGTTTGAGTCCTAATTGGATTCTTCTCTTTAGAATCCGGATCTTTTATCCTTATCCTTGTGTTTATGCAATCTTTTCATATCCGTTTAGACCTGCATAATTATCAAGATAAACATTAGTTTTAGGATAATTAATAATATCTCAACTTAAACGATTTTGCATGAATTATCTATTTAGCTGCAGTGATTCAAAGGAACAGGTCCTTTGAATCCGTTCCTCAGTCATCAGTCAAAACTCCAAGCTTATCCAAGCTAACACAAGGCGTGGAGGAAAAATAATAAAAAAGTGAACAAGCAGTAAATTAAGCCTGTTGCACTGCATTAGGCGTTGCGCTGTGAACCATAAGTGTAGTCCTCCCTATCTTAATTAGTTAATTGGAATAGTGAATTAATAAAAGTTATGATTACTTAACGGAAGTAGGTAGTTGTAAACTTGGCGCACTTGTTCAGTAGAAAGAGTTAAGGGAAATTGATAGCACAATACTTTAGCATACGTATGGAGTTGGGGAAATTAATTCTAGGTTTCCCATCTCTTGAATCAAGTCTATCTTTCTACACTTGTTATTTACTTTCTTGTTTAGTAGTATTAGTATTAAACCAAACCAAGGATATAAACTTGAAGTTGGTTGAGTAGATAATTTAGCTAGATTAACTGCTAGGAGTCGTGTTCTCTGTGGGATTCAACATCGGGACTTTAAATACCGAGCTATATTTGCCGCGACCGCTTAGTCCTTTTTATAGGACATAGTTGGGCGTGATCAAATTTTGGCACCGTTGCCGGGGAACACGATGTATTTCTAGCTTTTAGGATAGCTGGGTTGTTAGTTCGATTAACTTCGCCTCTGTACATATTTGTTTAGTTTATAAAAAAATATATGGCATAAGGAAATAACATGTGGCTAGGTGATCATTATTATGGATGTGCTAATACGTTTTATTCTTCCCCGAGCCCCTATTATGATGATTCTTCTTTATCTTATGATAATAGTATGTGCAATGAAATGGAGGATGATGGGGAAGATTATGAAGCTGAATTGAAAAAGGTTTGGGACAGACGCAGAGCACAACTATGCCACATAAAAGCTCAAGTAAATCAATTGGCTGCATTATTAGGAATTCAACAATCTAGCCAAGAAGACATGAAATTAGAAGAAGAAATTATGGCTATAGTTGAAGATCTAAAACATGAATTTCTATTGGAGGAGACAAGGGTTGAAAGCCAACCATCTAGCCATATAGTTTGGGAAGATGTCGATGATGAAGATGTGGTACTAGAGTCAGACATAAAAATTGAAGCTAAAATTCTAGTTGACTCTAAGTCGTGCCAGAAAGGAGATGTCAATATAGTACAGTGTGAGCGGGTTGCACCACATTCTAGACACTTTTCAACACTAGTTTTAGAGGGAGACATGGAAATTGATCCTTTTGAGCCAGTGAAAGAGTTGAAGTATGAGGTGAATGATGCTTACATTATGGAATTTTCACTACTATCTAGGCAAGATAACAATCCTCGTTTGAAGGACAAAGACTACAAAATAGTATATTTGGTACTTGGTCAAGAGCATAGCCGATAATTTGACGATATTCCTGAGTTAGCGGCTACACGCAAAAGGAGATGCTTAGTTTTTGGTATGCTAGAACTTGTGCCACCTCAAGAGTATAATCAGAGAGCTGAGTTACAATTGGGGAGGCGATTCATAAGCTCAAGTTGGAGGAAAAAAGTATTGACTTTGGGTTATGTTGTGCCACAACATTACATAAGGCGTTTCTCGGGAGGAAACCCGTGATTGTAATTGTATACAAAAAAAAACCAAAAAAAACAAAAAAAGTAAAAAAAAAAAAATATATATATATATATATATAAAGATGATCTTTTGAAGGATATTACTTGGTGAGTTACTTTGTTTTGCAGGTGTTGACTGGTTTGAAGTCCTAGTGTGGGGTGTTTACAACCTCGTACAATTTCTTGAAGATGAGGTCCTGTTTAGGGGATGTCTGAGTACCTTGTGCTCTAAGAAAGCTCACAAGGATGTTCTTCGGGCTTAGAGCCCCAGGGGGTTTCTCTATCACCCTTAGTTTTATTTTTAATGCATTGAGGGCATTGCATGATTTTAAGTGTGGGGTGGGAGATTTTTCTTATTTGTATTAATAATCCCCTTTGGTTTTTCTTTGTGCATCGATTCTTTTCCAAAGGAGGAAATTTGAACCGGGTATAGGTAGATTTTTTTTTAGGATTAGTGTAGTAATGGATGAGATAGTCTTGGCTCCACTTTGACTAGTTTTATATAGATATTTAATTTGGGGTATGTGAACTTCATGCATATATTCTATCATAATCCACTTGCCTTGAGAAACATTGAGTGTATTATTTGAAGCCTATGATCATGATGTTGACTCTATATTTGCTTGAGAGTTTGCTTGTGTTTTCTTTGTTTAAGAGCGCGAATCGAGCCGTTTTGACTAGGTTATGTGCCATGTGAGAGTGAGAGTTTTGTTTTCTCCGTGTTTAATACATGATGTCTAGAACTTGTTTGGTGTGCGTGCAAAATGAAATGAGAAGTTTGCTCGGTTAGGAAGTGATATAGGCATTCCTTTCATACCCAATTTATTTAAAACTTCAGAATTAGATGTTTACCAGTGAAACTTTGACTCTAACTAACCCTTTTGAGCCTGTAGCCTTTTCTTTGTTAGCCATTGGGATTCCTATTTCTTGTGCTAAATACCTATGAGTTGTACTTGTGGTGTCATAAGCCTAAAAGGCTAGTTAATGAAGTGGAAAATTGTGGTTGTCGGAGGAAGACAAAAGGTGATTTAAGTGGAGGCTATGTGGAGGGATTTACTAAAAGAGAAAAAAACGAAAGTGAAAACTTGAAATATTGTGCAATAGCTGAGATATGAAAAAAAAAATCATTGTTCGAAAGAAAGAAGAAAAAAAGAATAGTCCCTATCATTAGCCCCTACTTTGCTTAAAGAAGAAGGTTGGTAAAAGTTGACTCTATGCTGGTAAAAGAAAGATTGATTGGGAGGAAAATACTTGAATAAATTGTGGTATATTAAATTGCTTGGGGTGGTTAGTCACTATTACCTAAATATATCATACCCATCCTATTGCCTACATTAAAACCTAAAGAAGTCCTAATTGATCTTAGCCGAGTAGATGGACATTAGTCGAGTCCTACACTAAGGGCAAGCTTATGGTATGCCTTGTGTTGCATGTGAGTTCTTTTCCGAGATTGAGTGTTTCATCTTTATGTGAACTTTTGTTCATGATTCATTCTCTTGTGTGAATTTCTTCATTAAACTTTAGATTTATTGTGAGGGCACATGATTTACGAGAAGTGGGCTCTTTTATTAGTCTCTTGAATAGAGTGAGTACTTGCATGACTTATTGAGTGAGTTTGGAGTTGATATGGGATTGGGAGGTTGATTTGGTGCACTTGATTATTTTTAAATATTCTTGGCATGGATTTCGTGTGAATAAAGTATAATGAGTGCATATGCAACTTGTTAAGTACCTATATAAACCCAAGTCATTGTGTGAGTGTTTTTGATGTGTCCTGAGTTCAAGTTATAAGTTGCTCGAGGACGAGCAAAGATTTAATGTGGGGTGTTGATACGAGGCTAGATATTGCAATAATTTCTATACTTTTGCCTCTTGTTCATGCTTAGACTTGTGATATTTGTTGGTAGTTTGAACGGAATTGCTCTTATTTGGTATGTTTTATGTTGTAGGGATTATATTAATGATATGAGGCATTTATGGAGCATAATTGATGAAAATCAAGGGTTTTGAAGTCTGGGTAGAAGCCCGAGACTCGACCGGAAACCAAGGCGTGGAGGAAAAATAATAAAAAAGTGAACGAGTAGTAAATTAAGCATGTTGCGCCGCACTAGGCGTTGCGTTGTGCGACGCAACAGGGACGATATTCAGAGAACGTGAAATTTTGAAATCCTTTCTGAAATTGGCCTACGGCACTGCACTGCGCAATGCACTGCGCGGCGCCGTAGGCTTAAAATTCTGACATTCTCAATCCGAATTTATTTTGGATCCCGACTTGTGTGGGTCTACGGGGACGGTATAAAAGCCCTAAAACACGTCCCAAAATACAACTTTTGACCTATTCCACATCCAAAGGAGGCAAGGAAGAGAGGAGATCAAGATTCAAGGCTCTACTTCACCCATCTTTCTATCTTATTGTGATTTTTACATGCTTATAATTATTTCTTATCTTAGAACGTGACTATGAGTGGCTAAATCACCCATTCTAGGGTTGATTAACCCACTCCACATGCTTGTGTGATGATAATTGTTGTGTTATTAATGAACTTTGTTAATTTTTCCTATCTATGTTGTTTGCGAATTATTTGCTATTAATTGATAGGATCCCCAATTAAATGTGCCATTTATTTTTGTGATTACTAGGAATAGATTCATGAGTTAGGGTTAAACACATAACAATATTTCAACCTAAAACAAAGCCATTGTTTAGGTTGTCAAAACGGTGAATTAGGAATATTGATCCTTACTGTGAACCATAAGTGTAGTCCTTCCTATCTTTATTAGTTAATTGGAATAGTTAATTAATGAAAGTTATGATTATTTAACGGAAGTAGGTAGTTGTAAACTTGGAGCACTTGTTCAATAGGAAGAGTTATGAGAAATTGATAGCACAATACTTTAGCACAAGTAGGGAGTTGGGGAAATCAATCCTAGGTTTCACATCTCTTGAATCAAATCTATCTTTCTTCACTTGTTATTTACTTTCTTGTTTAGTAGTATTAATATAAAACCAAACCAAAGATATAAACTTGAAGTTGGTTGAGTAGATAATTTAGCTAGATTAACTGCTAGGAGTCGTGTTCTCTATGGGATTCGACCTCGGGACTTTAAATACCGAGCTATATTTGTTGCGACCGCTTAGTCCCTTTTATAGGGCGTAGTTGGGCGTGATCATGAAACACAGCTTGATTTAGAGGAAAAGATAAAGGAAACAAATCAAAAACTCCTAGAGCTAACTGAGAAGAACAAAGAACTCCTGAATAAAAGTGAAAAGGCAGAATTTGAGTTGATTAAGTTCAAAAGTTGGAACAGTTCCTCTGAGGCCATGAGTTGGGTGATAAATCAACACAACAGAACTAGAAGTGGTCTGGGAAGTAGAAAATGGTTGCCTGATTTGAACCTAAATAATCAAGTATGTAGGTTTACCAGAGAACCTGTTATGTACTCACTGTGGCAAGACTGGACACAGTAAACCTGAATGCTTAGCTTTAAAATGAGCTATTGATAGAAATAAGAAATTTGTTTTGTCTAATTGGGCAAAGAGAAATTTAATTCATCCTTTTTACAATAAAAAGGAACCCAAGCTTGTGAGGGGGAACAACCAAAGCTGGATTCTTGATAGTGGTTGTTCCAGGCACATGACTGGTGATAGAAGAAATTTTCTCTCACTCGCAGCATTTCAAGGAGGCAGTGTAGCCTTTGGATGAGGTAAGAAAGGTAAAATTGTAGGCATTAGGAAGATTGGTAAGTCTGTAAATCATGCAATAGACAATGTGTTTTGTGTTGATGGTTTGAGACACAATCTACTGAGTGTGTCTCAACTGTGTGATAAAGGAAATGAGGTAACCTTTTCATCAGCTGGTTGTGTGGTAAAGAATCTGGAATCAAGAGAATAATCATGCAGGGAAAGAGAGCTAGTAATGTATACAAAGTTGTTCTAGGATCCTTAGCTGAAAGCAATCTATCTTGCTTGAATGTTCTTGACAATGATCCTCTTCTATGGCATAGGAGACTGGGTCATGCGAGCCTGTCACAGTTGAACAAGCTCAGATCTAAGGAACTAGTACTAGGGTTAATACAAAAATTGATAGTGTCAAAGTCTGTGATGCAAAGCATGTTAGATCCTCCTTTAAGTCTAAGAAGGTGGTCGGTACTTCTAGACCTCTGGAACTGGTGCACATGGATCTATATGGACCAATGTGAGTCAGAAGTAGGAGAGAAAAGAGATTCGTACTTGTCATGGTAGATGACTTCTCCAATGAAGCCTTCGATTTCTTTCGAGCTCATATTAAAATGATTCAAAGGAAACTGAGGCTTCATCTTGCCTTCATCAGATCTGACCATGAAACTGAATCTGAAAATGCTAACTTTGTTGACTACTGTGTGAAACATGGAGTTGATCATAATTTTTCTGCACCTAGGACACCTCAATAAAATGGGGTTGTAGAAAGGAAGAACAGGCCCCTAGAAGACATGGCTAGAACCATGTTGATCTATAGTAGACTGCCTAAAAGTTTTTGGGCTGAGGCTGTGAACACTACTTGTTATTTGTTGAATAGGTGCTCAATTAGATCTATACTTGAGAAGACTCCTTATGAATTACTGAAAGGCAGAAAACCAAACATTAATCACCTAAGAGCTTTGGGTTGTAAGTGTTTTGTTCACAACAACGGAAAAGAAACTCTAGGAAAGTTCGATCCTAGAAGTGATGAGGGAATCTTCTAAGGGTATTCCATACATAGTAAAACTTATAAGATATATAATAAAAGAACTATGTGTGTAGAGGAGAATGTTCATATTGTGTTTGATGAATCTGACAACTAGGCTGAGAAAGGTGTGCATGACGAAGATCAAGAAATTGGACTAGCAAGAGAGGAACAAGACGAATGAAGAGATGCTGAAAATGAACAAGTCAATGCAGATGCAAAGTAAGAGGGCACACTGACAAGGGGAACAGTGTCATCTGGAGAAATTGAAACAGGAAACTCAGGAGAAGTATCAACTCTGTAAAATGAAGAAGTTCCTCTGGTGTATAGCCTAAACCATGGAAGAATCAAAACTCTCATCCTCTAGACAATCTTGTGTCAGACTTAAACTCAGGAATTGTGACTAGAAGCGCCCTTAAAACTTTTTGTGCATTCTATGCTTTCCTATCCACCATTGAACCTAGAAATGTTCAAGAAGCCTTGAAAGATGCAGATTGGGTAGTTTCCATGCAGGAAGAATTAAATCAGTTTGAAAGAAACAAAGTTTGGCACCTGGTACCTCGTCCAAGTGAAAGAAGTGTAATTGGTACAAAATGAGTTTTCAGAAGCAAGCTTGATGAACATAGAACTGTTACTCGGAACAAGGCACGACTAGTGGTTCAAGGATACAATCAAGAAGAAGGAATCGATTATGAAGAAATATTTGCACCAATTGCTAGAATGGAAGCCATCAGAATGTTGATTGCCTTTGCCACTTATATGGAGTTCACTTTACATCAGATGGATGTCAAAAGTGTGTTTCTAAATAGATACTTGAATGAAGAAGTGTATGTGATTCAGCCTCCAGGGTTCGAAGATCCGAAGTTTCCAGATCATGTATACAAGCTATATAAGGCATTGTGCGGACTGAAACAAGATCCCAGAGCTTGGTATGAAAGGTTATCTAAATTTCGGTTGGGAAATGGGTTCACTAGAGGAAAGATAGATAACACTCTCTTTCTGAAAAAGAAGGGTAAGGATATCTTGATCATAGATGTATATGTTGACGATATCATTTTTTGTGCTACTTGTGATCATCTATGTAGGGAATTTGCAAAACTCATGGGAAGTGAATTTGAGATGAGCATGATGGGAGAACTAAATTTCTTCCTTGGACTTCAGATAAAACAAGGCCCAAAGGGGACAATGATCCATCAACAGAAATACATAAGGGAGTTGCTGAAAAAGTTCGAAATGGATGGAGTTGCTCCAGGAACCAAGTTAGATTTAGATACAGCAGGTGCACTTATTGAAGAGAAGAAGTACAGAGAGATCATAGGGTCACTACTGTATCTTACAGCTAGTAGACCAGATATTGTGTTCAGTGTAGGTCTGTGTGCGAGATTTCAAGCATGTGATAAGGAATCTCATTTGACAGCAGTGAAGAGAATTTTGAGATATCTGAAGGGTACACAAGATCTTGGACTATGGTATCCTAAAGGTGGAAACTTTGATCTAATAGGTTTTGCTGATGCAGACTATGTAGGAAATTTGGTTGACAGGAAAAGCACATCTAGAATTGCCCACTTTCTGGGTCCTTGCTTGGTATCTTGGGCCACGAGGAAGCACAACTCAGTAGCATTGTCCACAGCTGAGGCTGAATATGTGGCTGCAGCCTCATGTTGTTCTCAACTTCTTTAGATCAAGCAGCAGTTGGAGGATTGTAGAGTAAAAAGTGGCCCAGTTTCTATTTTTATGACAACACTAGTGCAGTGAATATTGCAAAGAATCCAATGCAACATACATCATTTCTTAAGAGATAGTGTTGAAAAGGGTCTAATAACAATGAATTTTTGCAGGACATAGGGACAAATAGCAGACATTTTCACAAAAGCACTGAACAAGTTGCAATTTGAGAGGAACAGACTGGAGTTGGGGATGACCAACCTCCACTAATTGAGACAGGATACACCAGGTTATCCTAGTTCAGCTAAGAAAAGTTATTTCATATTTGTATATGCATATTTAGTTTTCATTCTAGTCTAACCTCACACTGAATGCAGTGTAAAGTATAACAAGTCTTTAGAAATGGGATAGCTAATGTGTACCCAGATGGTGAGGTAAAACTCACAAAAAGAACAGGGTAACAACAAGTGAAGTCATGCGCACAATTGGTCAGGTATGCACCTAAAATCATGTGTTACAGATTGGGTTGCTTTAATTATGTGTCACCAATAATTATTTTTAATGACCCAATCAGTGGAGCAGTTTAAATCAAAATTTAAAACTTCCCACGTGTCACCTCTATCAACTTTCCCTCCTCCCATCAATCAGGTCAGTCATTTCATCTCCCACTTGTGATCAAAATCTCTTCTTATTCTAAAACTGTCTCTCCTTACCAAAATCTACTCATTCATAAACTCAAAAAACCCTAGAACTTTATCTCTCTGAAACCTTCATTCTAATCTCTAAATCTAAAAATTGCAAAATGTCAAACCCTAACCAAGATTCCATCTCGACTAACCCGTCCAACCAAAGTGCACCAAATCGAAGGTCTCAGTAGCCTAAAACTTAAGATGAGCAAAAGAGCAGTCACCATAGCACGAAAATTGGTCAAGGCGATGAGCAATGTAGTGGATGATTCGTCTCAGCTTGGGTCACTTCAAGGAGACAAAGGTGGTGAATCAGGTCAACATAGAGCTGAACAACAACACGTTGTCGAGGTAAAAACAAAATCCCATTCTGTTGTTGGTAGTACTATTGGGTATAGCATAGGTGAACAAATAGAGGTTAAAGGGCAGGAGAATATTGATAATGTAGCAAGTGTTGAAGTCCTTACTGAAAATCCTATTATTATTGCTACTGCTATTGAAAACCCTGTGATTGAATCTGTCGAGAAGGAGACTGTTGATGTGGAACCTGTTCAAGGTGTTGATAAGGAGACTGTTGTTCTTGAAGGTGGTGGGGAGATTAGAGTAGAAAATGATGAGAAAATTGATAAGAGCTAGCCTGTTGTTGAGAAGTGTGTAGGTAAAGAAGTAGAAGTAGAAGTGCAGGAAACTGAGGTTGGTGTTGTTGGGGACTCAGTTAAAGGCTTATCAGGTGGACCAGGTCTACCTGATGCCCCCAAGACTGGAGAAGAAGACATGCTTGAGTTGTTTGTGTCATGTAAAAAGGGAGTGTCTGAAAAGTGGTTGGGAAACTCTGAAGGATCAAAACAGAACTTTGATACTCAGGCATTGCTGGCTGGACCTAAACATGCAAATGTCCTGGGTCTAAGCCCTGCTGCACCTGTAGATTTGGTAGAGGAATCACAAAGTGAGGTGGAAGTTAATCAGTTGAAGAGAAAAACAACTAAGAGGGTGGTAGAAGAGGGTAGTAGTCAAGCTGGGAGTGTGGGAGTTGAAAAGAGAAGAAAGCTGGTGAGGGGAACTGGAGAAAGAGTAGGAGAAAACTCTGAAGGATCAAAACAGAACTTTGATACTCAGGCATTGCTGGCTGGACCTAAACATGCAAATGTCCTGGGTCTAAGCCCTGCTGCACCTATAGATTTGGTAGAGGAATCACAAAGTGAGGTGGAAGTTAATCAGTTGAAGAGAAAAACAACTAAGAGGGTGGTAGAAGAGGGTAGTAGTCAAGCTGAGAGTGTGGGAGTTGAAAAGAGGAGAAAGCTGGTGAGGGGAACTGGAGAAAGAGTAGGAGAAACGGGAGTGGGAAGGGAAGCTGATGTGGAGACAAGCAAGATGGTAAGGAGGATGCCAGATAGACCTGGTCCCTCTACTGTTAGTAGAAAACCTGCAACTAGGGCTTCTACTAAGCAAGAAGAGGCCAAGTTATGTGAAGCAATGAAAAGAACAAAGAAAATGACAAGAAAAGACTTTGTGGAGGAGTATGAGGCAGATGAAGAGTCTTCTGAGACTGAGGATATACCTGAAGATGACCCTGTGTCAAAGAAAGAGAGTTTGACAGACATAGTGAGCTGGTTTGCCCCAAGAAAGATTGTCAGGGGTAAAATCTTGGTTGATGTGACTGAACCAGCTACTGATAGCTTGGTTCAAAAACTGGAGGTACAGGTGTGGTCTCAGATGTTTGAGGAAAGTGAGAGATAGTCCTATGATCAGCTGGTAAGGGAATTTTATGTAAACTGCAGAGTGATCAAAGGAGTGGTTACTTCTTCAGTAAATGGGGTGGAGCTGGAATTTGACAAGGATCTCTTAGGTGAAATTCTGGGAGTGCAGTCTGATGGCTATGCTGGTTATGAAAAATACAAGTGGCCACCCAGGCCTGATGGTGTAAAGCCTCTAACTGTTACTAAGAGATTTACAAGAATTCACAAGTTGAAAAAGGCCAAGAAAGTGTTGAAGAAAAAGATAGAACCATTCCACCAGTTGGTGTTTGAGTTTGTGATTAGGAATGTGGTGCCCAGAAAGAAAAGAATAAACCAGGCAACCTTTTTGGATCAAACTTACATAGACCTAATCTTGAGAGAGTCCATCATTAGTTATCCTGAACTGATGATTAAGCATATTGAGAGAATAGTTGATCCAAAGAGAGGGAGTCACAGCCTGGCCTATGGGTTTCTTCTGACCTCAGTGTTCAAACACTTTGCAGTTCCTCTTGAGGGACATGAGTGCCACACTCCTAAACCCAAAGATCTTTTTGGAAAGAACTTCTTGACCTCCTGTGATTACTACAAGGAAGAAGCCTCTAAGGGTGGCAGAAAAGGGAAAAAGGCAGTAGAAGTAGAAGACTCCAGCAGTGGAGAAGAGAATGAAAAAGATGACCAGGTGGAGACTCTGACTCTATGATTGGAGAGCTAGAGGCTGAAGTTGTCAAGCTGAAGATGCAGCTGGAGCTTAAGGATCAGGAAGTGAACAGGCTCACTATTCAGCATGACAGAATGAAGGATGCTCTTGTTATAGAAAGGAGGAAAAATTCCCGAAATACCACAGCTTTGGTGCAACACTTCAATCTAAACCCTTGAAAGCCTGTCCCATCTTCATACCCGGTTTTCTTTTATTCTGTTGTTGGTGATACATTTTAACACAATTTGGTTTTGTAACTAATTGGTTCACCTGGGTATGAAGCCTCACTATCTGTTTAAATTGTGTGACCTTGCTTATTTTGCTATGATTGTTCTATTGCTGGGCCGTTGGCTTTTCCAAGATTCTGTGACTTCTACACTATGGCTATGCTCTAAACTAGACTGTTACTAACTCATGTGCAGGTGTGTCACCTTTTCAATGATGCCAAAAAGGGGAATATATGTTGCTGGTGTGCTAAGCTTATTAGTGTGTTGCTGCTTGTGACCCAGTTTCAGTCTTTTATCAATTGTTCCTTTTGTATTTGTTTGTTTTTGCTGTTTCTGCTGTTTTGTCACTTGGTTCTCAGAACATATGGTGATGAGTGATGCATGAGGAGACCAGTTTACTACCAGCAGTCTTAGAGTTTGTCATCATAAAAAATGGCGAAATTATTGTATGGTTTTGATGATTGACAAGTCAGCATTGAAAAAGTGACACATGTAGTATTACTCAAGTAGAATAACAGGTAGTTGCTCACTTAGAGATGTTGCAGCGAAGCAGAGTTCTAATTAAGGGAGGAGTTGTCTATACTCAGTATTTGACACAAATAAGGAAGTGAATTGTAAAGGAATTCTTTTTATACACGTCAGTAAGTAAGAGAAACCCTAGCAAGCAAAGGTGTAAAAGCAAGCAAAGGTGTCCTGGTCAGATTCATTCACTGAACAAGAAAAGGCACAAAGCTTCTTTCAGATCTGAGAACAGGTTTTATGTCAAGAGAGTGAAGGCACATTAGCTAGTTACTTTACACTACTAGGAAACACTTGATCAGTGAGGGAACAATTAGCGAGGGAGTTCCCTCTCTGGGTGTTCTGAGAGGGAATTCCCTAGCCAAATCATGCTTTCCATCGCCAGTTTTAATAAAAAAAAATATACTTTTTTTGGCTAGGGAATTAAAACAAAAAAAATTACTTTTTTTGGCTAGGGAATTCCCTCACCAGTTAAAACAAAAAAAAGGTGGGGCCTCATTGGAGAGGGAATTCCCTCGCCAATTATTCCCTTTAAATGTGTCAAACACTTGGTGAGGGAATTCCCTATCAAATTGGAATTCAAAAAACTTAAACACTCTAAATTTTGCTTTCCCCCACACAAATTCCTTTCCCAACTTTAACAAAAAACACCCCCTTCTCCAATCTCTCCATCAGACACAGGTATGTCCAATTTATAGCTTCTGTTCTTTATATACACACAGAGTAAAGTTTTGTTGCTAATAAATTGTTCTTGATTGGCTCGAAGTTAAATTTGAGGCTGATAGGGGAGCTCTTGTCGATTAAATCTTAGGTATTGACCTAAGAGTATGTTCTTATTCTTCCAGAAAAATGAGGAATACTCTTTCCAAATGAGCTGTGTAAGAGTAACTTTGTAGCATTTGTTATTTATGGGAATCTGGAAAGGATGACAGTGGATGTGTTACTATTGAAGGATTAGTCGTATGTTCACTTTTACTTCTATAATACTATATGAATATAGACTGAATGCATGTAACCTTATCAGTATGTCAACCATGGTGTTTTTCTACAATTAAGTTCTTGGAAGTGATTAAAACACTTCCGTTTTTCTCATCATAGGGAGGCAATGGGAAAAGTTATTGCTAGGGGCCATAGCAGAGTTCCTGTGTACTCGGGCAATCCAAGAAATATTATTGGTCTGCTATTGGTGAGTTTTGCATAATCTTGATTGGGATTTACTGGAACAAGAAACCTAAAGAGAAAAAGCCAAATGTAACCAAAAAAAATTCTAAGTTTGGAGAGAAATTCCCTCGTCAAACGACAAAAAAAAAAATTAAAATTTGTAAGGTTGGAGAGAGAATTCCCTCACCAAAATGAAATAAATAATAATTTTTTGTTCAGATTGCCGAGGGAATTGCCTAGCTGCGTACACTGACACACTTTTTGCAAAGGGGGCCTACTATGCAGTTGTCGAGGGAATTCACTCTCCAAAAAAGATTTGTTACGAAAAAACTCCGACGCACGTGCAATGCTACCGCACGTTTAGAGAGGTAATTCCCTCACATAACTCCCTCGCTGAACGTGCTTTTTTAGTAGTGTTAATTAGTTATTGTGTGAGTTTGTTTTTCATCTGTAACCGTATTCAGCTTTGTGAAACATTTGTTTTGGGTTGTTTTGGTGAGACTTTAGTGTGTGCTCTCATAAAATAGAGTGTAGTTTGTCTGAACTTGGGGCTAGAGTTTAGTCCTAGGTTATAAGGTGTAATCTGAATTTTTCGTATGTTAGTGAAGTGTCAAATCCCAGTTTTGGGTCGTGGTTTTTTGCTCCCTTGAGCAAGGAGATTTTTCCACGTAAAATTGTTGGTGTTGTTTTACGTACTTGTGTATTTGAAGTTGAACCAGGTTCACGTTGGAAATTAAAATCGGACGGTGTCACTATTCACCCCCTTCTAGTGCCACTTTAAGGTGCATCGTGTTCAATAACGATTATACAATCAAATCCCATTAGGCGCTTTTTTTTTCTTTCTAAATAAATCATCATTGTAGTGGCAATGGAAAAAACAAACACTTTCTTTCCATCTTCAAAAATTTGGCTTTCATCCCAAAACGTTGAAAGAGATAAAAAACAATAAACAGAGGACAATCTAGACAACGATTTTCAAGAAAGAAAATATGACTAAGAAACAAATAACTCGTAGCTCTGATACCAATGAAGAATTACACAATCCACATGAATACATAATTCTCCCAAGATTCAATCGTCTTTGTTTCACTAGTTCGTAGTGTAATCACATGTATATTAGACACAAACCACACCATAAAATTCATAGTCTATGACGTACCTGAGTTATAGAATATTGTTCTATTATTCATAGAAGAAACCTTTTGTTCTTCATAGGGATCTTCCAGTTCTTCACCATAAGAGAAGAAGAGAATTGTTTTGTTTGTAAGGGAGGAAAGAAAATAACGTGTTTCTTTTCTGACTTTCTCTGGAAAGAAGCGTGAGAAAAAGACTTCGCATTCTTACAAGATTAGGACTTTTATATTTTTATAAGACACAACTCTTTGGAAATTTCCCAATGGTTGTGTCCTTTCCCCATTTTCTTATTTATTTTATCCTATATATATAATTACTAATTATATATATTTATTATTGGACATGAATCCGGGTAGACCTACATGGGTGCCTCATATCCAATTTTCGACATGTGGCTCTCAAGAGCGGAGTCATCCCAACTGCCTCTGAATAACAATTACAGTGATCAGAATCTCTGGCTGATCAAACTCCTTTGGATATCCCAGAGCCAAGTGAAAAGGTGTTTGCCAACATTTTGACTTTTATAAGAGAGCCCGATAAATAAAAATTCGGAGGATCGACTATCGAGGAGTTGGATGTTGTGTCACTATTCAAAGATTTACCGGACAGGAAAGTGTATATTGGTTCAGACGAATCGAGAGTAAAGTTTTTCATTTTTAAGACAAACGAGGATTGCTTTGCGTGGTCCTATGCAGACATGGCCGGAATAGATCTAGAGATCGTTAATTATAAGTTGAGTGTAGACCTTTCCCATGCGCCAGTGAAGCAAAAGAATTGGGCTAACGCAGGTTTCACGAAGAAAATCATAGACGAATTTGTCGAAAAATTACTTGATAATTCTTTTATTCGAGAAGTAAAATATCCAGATTGGTTGGCGAATACAGTTGTGGTAATGAAGAAGAATGAGAACTGGAGGATGTGCATATACTATTTGGATTTGAATAAGGCTTGTCGGAAGGACTCTTTTCCGCTTCCACACATCGATCGATTGATCGATTCGGCGGTGGGTCACGAGTCATTGACTTTCTTGGATACTTACTCTGGATACAACCAAACATTGAAGGAATCAGATGATTAGGTGAAGACGTCATCTATAACGGACTGGGGGACATTTTTATATAAGGTCATGCCCTACAGACTAAAGAACATTGTGGAAACTTATCAACGATTGGTCAACCGAATGTATAAGAATCTTATTGGACAATCAATTGAAGTTTATATCGATGACATTCTGGTTAAGTCTGAAAGCTAAGGATTACTTAGATCATTTGAGGGGAAATGTTTGCAACCCTTCGACAGTTCAACATGAAGCTAAACCTAGAAAGGTGTGCATTCGGAGTAGGATCATGCAAGTTTTTAGGTTTCATCGTGTGTCAGAGTGGGGGATCTAAGCCAACCCGGACATCATCAAGGCTATAGAAGATATTCTGGACGTGTTGATGACCAAGATTAAAGATGTGCAAAGGCTAACAGGCCGAGTTGCATATGTTAGCAGATTCATTTTCAAGTCATCTTGAATAATGTCAAAAGTTTTCTACTGGCCTAAAAAAAAACACGGACTTTGAATGGACACTGGAGTGTCAGCTGGCCCTGAGAAAGTTGAAACACTACATATCAAACCCTCAACTTCTTTCAAAGTCGGTGGACGTGGAGGTACCGCTTGTATATCTGGCAATCTCTGAAGTTGTTGTAAGTGTAGTCCTAATCGAGAAGGACGGAGGTAAACAGTATCTGATTTACTATGTTAGTAAAACTTTACTTGATGCAAACACTGGGTATTCAGATTTAAAAAAATTGGCTGTTGCTTTTATAGTAGCTGCGCATGAATTAAGTCCGTATTTTCAATGTCATCCTATTTCTGTTATACCTTTTCTTTCTATAGTATCTTGCACAGGCCAGAGCAATCTGGAAGGTTGACGAGATGAGCGGTCAAGCTGAGCGAGTATGATATCAACCATCAACCTCGCACTGCCATCAAATCACAATATCTAGCAGACTTTGTGGTCGATTTCAGCGCCAAAATCATCCCAGAGGCGAATAAAGAGGAAATATTGATGAAGGGCCCAGACTCCAGTATTTGGACCCTCTATATGGATGGTGCCTCCAACACGAAGGATGTTGGGCTCGACATTGTGCTCGTGGCTCCGAAAGGTCAGAAACTATGATTTGCCATCAAAATTGCATATTACTACTAACAATGAGGCCAAATATAAGATCGTAGTTGTAGGTCTTGAGTTGGCTAAAGAGCTGAAGGTTGAAAAACTTGAACTCAAAAGTAATTCACAGCTTATAGTGACTCAAATCCAAGGAGACTTCACAGCTCGGGGACCGAGGATGTAGCAATTCTTGGCGAAGGTAAAAAAAATTGTTAACTTATTTTCAGGAGTGTAAAGTGAAATAGATCCCAAGGGAATAAAACGGAGAAGTGAACGCGCTGGCCAATCTTGGGTCAGCGACCAAATTATTGGACTTTGTTAACAGTCCAGTCGTTCACTTGTTCGATTCAGCTATCAATCTAATCGAAAATGCGGTAAACACAATTCAAACAACTTGGGATTGAAGGAACAAGTTTATTTATTACTTTCAGGTAGGCACGTTTTGACCTAGCCCGCCGCAGTGTTGCGGCAGCAGTAGCGGTGGGCATCTCTAAATCGGTAGCGTCAATACTAGAACTTTAGGGAATTTTTGAATTTTCAGAAGCCATTTGAAAAAAAGAGTGGAAGGAAATTTAAACAAGGGGTTTTGACAAAGTTCCAGTGGAAAACACGATGGCAGCGACTAAGAAATCTTGAAGAAATTTGGATTGATCAATGTTCTAAAAGTGTGAAGATAGAGTCAAAGCCTACCTTTTATAGGCCAGGAGTCATCATATCTCAGTAACTGATTGAAGGAACAAGTTTATTTATTACTTGCAGGTAGGCACGTTTTGCCCTAGCCCACCGCAGTGTTGCAGCAATAGTAGTGGTGGGAATCTCTAAGTCGGTAGCGTCAATACTAGAACTTTAGGAAATTTTTGAATTTTCAAAAGCCATTTGAAAAAAAGAAAAAGTGGAAGGAAATTTAAACAAGGGGTTTTGACAAAGTTCCAGTGGAAAACACGATGACGGCGACTAAGAAATCTTGAAGAAATTTGGGTTGATCAAAGTTCTAAAAGTGTGAAGATAGAGTCAAAGCCTACCATTTATAGGCAAGGAGTCATCATATCTCGGTAACTGGCAAGGGATTTCAACCGTTCGTCGGCAAGCACGTGGCCACGATGGGAAGTTGAAGTGACAAATGTTGTTTTGTAATACTCGGAAGAGATAATGCCATGTCTTTTCCTGCTTAAAAATCCAGTCATTTTTCGAGTACACATGGACACTCACTCGATAAGTGAAGGGAATATCTGTATTGGTCAAAATTAGATTGGACACGTGTTGCCGAGTGTCCGATGATATGGCGGGTTTGGAGGATATTTCGGAGACAAGTCATGCACAACTTTGCCCGAAGACAGATATGATGAGTTTAACTAGACGATGTCCATGGAGATAGGTCGCTTCAGCTTAGCATGATTGGCATGTTGATCATAAACAGGTACAACTCGATCGGTTCCGCATCCAGACACTTAGACTTCGGAGAAAGGCCAAACACATGTTCAAGCAAATAAAGTCTCAACTCCAACGGCCTCTGATATTCAAGGGATCAATGGTATTACGTCTCAATAGCCTTGACTTATCTTTAAGAGACATGGGAGAGTAGGATTCATGGTTGGCAAGGACTCTGGGCCTATAAATACACCATTTCCTCCTTATTTGTATCCCTTAGACACTCTTTACGCAAGAAATGCACTCTGTTACATATTGTTATTGATTTCTGCTACTGCTAATTGAGTTCTTGCGGTGACTTGCATTATCAACTACTGTTGGAGCAAATTCAGCCCTTGGATAAGATCTTCTTTATCTTATTTATATTCATCTTCATAGTTATTAGTATTATTTTATTACTTAGCTTTACTTATGTTCCAATTATTATCGTCTAATCCACGCATTTCACATATAAACTCGTTAAGCATATAATTAATATACCTAATATTTTGATATAAAAGATCGTTTGTGCCTTAATCAATACAAATTCAATTATTTAACCTAAAACGATATTTAGAGAATACAATTACAATATGGTACATTAGTACAACCCACATCGCAATTCTGGAAAGTACACTGAGCAAAGCAATTACAACACATTTTTAGGCTCATCCAAATTGATGATAACTTTGTTTGAATCCCAATAATAGATGGGACAAGAAAATGAATCCAAAACTAACAACCAATCATGATCTCATTCCTTAATATATATGGTCAAATTTAAACATTGCATAGCACTTGGCAGGCCATGACAGTCAACCTTTTGTTGCATGATCATAATAAGGGCCTTATAATAACTAATCATGGCAATAATATAAAAGAACGTTTGTTAGTGACTTGTATAATCGTAAATTATACATTAACGGACAAAGTAGGAAAATTCCCCACTGTTGGAGGCTTCTTAGCATTGCTTAATAGTTGTTAATAAGTTATATATTCTCTTCACTTTCGAAGATTTTGTTTACTTTATGCGGTTAGAAGACCCGAGAGTCTGTCAAAGTTGGTCGTTGGTTTTTCATTTGCTTCTTTTTATCTCATGACTTAATTTATGTCATCTCCCCAATTGTAGGATGGTATTGGGTATTGTCTTTATGTCATGACTTAATTTATGTCATTTCCTCCATTATGGGATGATACCGGGTATGTTGACTTAATTTCGGTCTTTTCACAACCAAAAAAAAGAAAGAAAAAAAAAGAGAACTTTTACCTTAATGCACGTCTTGCAGTTACCCGAAAATTAACAAAATGTTTACCTCGATTAATAAGAGAGAAAAATATATTTCATATGTTTCAAAAAAATGACATTATTTTCTTATTAGTCCATTTAAAAAAAAGGTAAAAATCATTTACACCCTCAACTTTGCTTTAAAAATCAAACTCTCCCCTCAACTATGAATAATAGTCAATCTCCCCCTTTATCCAATACAATGTCTGATTTGCCCTTAATATTTTTTATTCTCCATCTATGTAATATATAACTTTTATATATGATTTTTTTAACAAAAATATTTTATCTATAATTAAAGATAATATTTTATTTTATCATATTAATTTATGTTCATTAGCATAATAAATAAGATAATATGAATTTATTATAAAATCTACCACTATTTTAATTGCATGATTATTATTTTAGTTTTAAATGCATCAAGTATGTATGTAATCTCTCTCTCTTTCTCTCAATGTGTGGGTGGGATACATATACTTACATGGTGGGAAAGTGGTGTCTCTATATGTTTAAAAATTTACTCTCTTATTTTCTAGAATCTATATAGATTTTTGAGTTTTGATTTTTGACTATAAAATAAAATTTTAATTTTAGTTTAAAATTCATTTATAGTGTAAATTGTTTAAATTTTAATTTAAAAATCATATATGGATAATATTTAAAATTTGATACAGAATCAACTGACATTTTTAATTTTATTTTTGTGTTGCACACATTAATTATATACTTATGAAGGATACTACATTTTAATTTTTACCGTGATATAGATTAATATTTTAGTTTTTATTTTAATTAATAAAATACCGATACAAGTAAATTATATTTATCCTAGCTTTTGAATTTTGCTCATTTATTACATTGAACATCATTACTTATATGCTTAATTGTCATTTATCACTATTTTTTCATTTAAAAATAGTATTTATTCATTATAAAGATAAGTCCATAGCATAAAATAAAATATCAAAATAATAAAAAAACTAAAAATATAAAGGTATGATAATCAAAAGGGTAAAGTATGCATTTTTAAAAGTCAATTGAGATAAAGGGGGGGAGAATGATAATTGTCCATAGTTGAGGAGTGAGTTTGATTTTTAAAGCAAAGTTGGGGGATGTAGATGTATCCTTTAAAAAAATGACATCACTTGATCATTAATGAGATGATTTATAATCACACATTTATTTATAATTTACTCTGGACCACAAATTCTAAAAAAAAAAAATTAAATTTCGATCCAAATCAAACAATGTCATCCTTTATAAATAGGGGAGTACTAGTCTCAAAAATAATATATAGAACTTTTTTCTACACTGTCCACTGGAACTAATATTATAAAGTAAATGTTGCTCACACAATGACGAGTAAAGTGTGTCAATAGAAAATCCTCTACTCCTTATCGTAATGATTATTGGTGGAGAATCATATGCCTTATCATTTTAATAGCGCATTATTTTAGCTTTAAAGCTATTAATGATTAATTAACTGTAGCACTTTTCAAAATGTTACACTTTACAGAAATGATGAAGCAGGATAGCCACTGTTGATGCAACTAGGAGGATATGATATCTTGTATATAAGTACCAATTTACAATTTAAATGGAATAGATAAAAATGCTCTCACAAAGATTTTTTGTATTATTTTTACACATTTCATATGTTATATTTTACTCTGATTTATTGTGAAAAATATCATATAACTTAAATAATATCTATAATTGATTAAAAAATCAAATCTCCCCTAAAACTTGTCCAAAATCACAAGCAATTTTTACTTTTTGCAAACTATGCTTTAAAAGAAGGCTAAAGAAGAAAACCAAAAGTTAAGTGATTGGTAGAAAAAGAAAAAGAACTTTAGTACTGTAATAAAAGAAGTTATAGTGTCATGGAAAGTTGGAAATAATTGTACTTACCTTATTTAGAGCACTGTCATAATGTCATTGAGTCATTTCCTCTGGTTCGACAGCATTTTACACCTATAGTGAATGATGGGGTCAAAAGGTTAAAAGACAAAGTTTCCAAACAAAGGTCGATATCTTTGGTCCCTTTCACTTTTGGGAGTACTGTTGTCAATTTAATTCTCTTTAGGCATATCTATTTAGCGCCTGATAATATGGTTAAAAAAAATTATTTGGCTAATGTAAAATTGTGGAACAAGTAAAAACCATCGAGGTTAGGTACCTTAACGTAATATATGGGACCAAACTTACTAGTACTATACTTGAAATATTGTGATGTTAATGTTGAAAAAAAATGTTATTTTAGGACTAAGTTCCTAAAATTTCTTAACATTAGAAAGTCGCAGTCGAGCGCATCAAATAAAAAAAATTATCGATGTTTCAATCCCTAAACCTGATATTGATATCAATTTGTGATAAAGCATGCATTTAGTCGGGTTGTAAACTTGTGAGTTAGGTTGTTGTATAGCCTAAATTTGGATCTTTAGGTTATAATTGAATTTGTAATAGGGTTACAAGCATTATATCAAGATTACGGTTGATAAATTCAAAGGTAAATAGACCAATAAGAACAAAGAACACAACGATAATGCTATTGCTTAGGGAATGAGATTACAATTTGACAGAGTTTTGATATATATTGGTGAATGTCTTTTATAATAGGGTTGGGGAAGTATTTATAGTCATCCATAGCTGAAAAGGCTTCCTGCACTTATGAGGCCATATTCCCCACGTTTGATTGTGGGGGGCGTGTGTTCAACATCTTATTTAATACGATCGAGATCGTGGATAGTTACGACTACGGGAAGTCTGAGCTAATCCACTCGGACAGTCTATGCTCGGACGATGTCATACAGACACGGGTCTTTGAAGAGTTCCTTATATGACTCTCCGTGATTTTACTTCCCGTTCGAGCAAACTCTCATCATCAGCCCGAATGATCACTTTCTCTTGCATGATAGAATATCGTGTATGATTCAGTTTTTGATATACTTGGATAAGATTTTGATATGTAGAATATTCTAGTGTAAATATATGATTAGAATGATTTGGAAAATATTCTTATTTAATAGTAAGATTAGATATGATATGATGTACACATATATAAATAAGGATCAAGTAATGAAAATTAGTCAAGCCATTCTAAGCCTAAACGCCGATTCTCCTTAGTTGCATCTTCATCTTCTGATCATCAACCCACTTCTTTTACTGAGGCAAACAAATACTCTAACTGGCGTGATGCAATGAGTGGTGAATATAATGCTCTCATAAAAAATAAAACATGGGTTCTAGTGCCACCATCCCAAACCAAAATCTTATAGGGTGAAAATAGGTATATTGTATTAGACGTGATGCAAAAGGTCAAATATCCCGTTATAAAGCACGCCTAGTTGCTCAGGGGTTCAAACAACAACTAGAGGTGGATTTTTCAGAAAATTTTAGTGCAGTTGTCAAGCCTACCACTATTCAAACTATCCTTAGCCGTTCTGTCATGAACTCTTGGCCCATACGTCAACTAGACGTCAAAAATGTCTTCTTTCATGGTCATCTTACAGAAATTATTTATATGAAGGAACCGCCAAGATTTGTTGATAAAGACCATCCCAGTCATGTGTGTCGCCTTCAAAAAGCATTGTATGGCTTAAAACATGCACCTCAAACATGGTTTCATAGATTTGCTTCCTTCCTAACTTCTCATGGCTTTTTTAGTAGTCGATCAGATAATTTCCTCTTTGTCTTTCGTGACGGGAATATTCTTCTTGTCCTTCTCTTACATGTGGATGATATCAACTTTACAGGAAATTCATCTTTCTCATTTGAGCTTCTTCATTAATCTCCTGCAACATGAATTTGCAATGAAAGATCTGGGTCCATTACATTTCTTCTTAGGTATTGAAGTACATAGTTCATCCTCTGGCATCCTTCTTTCTCAATCCAAGTATATCCATGATTTGTTGTCTAAGAATGGGTTTCAAAGTTGTAAGACTGTCTCCACTCCTGTTAGTCCTAAGCTCAAACTAAGTCTTTCAGATGGTGAATTATTGTCTGATCCTACAGAGTATCGTCGTCTAGTTGGATCCTTTCAAATATCTAACCTTCACTCGTCCTGATATCTCTTATGTCGTAAGTTGTATATCTCTGTTTATGCACGCTCCTCATTCCTCTCACATTCTTGCTGTGAAACACATTCTACGATACCTCATGGGTACTTCTTCTCATGGTCTTTTCCTTCGAAAAAATCTCCACTTATTCTTACGACATATTTCGATGCTGATTGGGCTGGCTGTCCGGATATCTGTCGTTCAGTCACTGGATACTGTTGTTTTCTTGGCTTCAATTTATTCTTGTGGGCTGCTAAGAAACAACCGACAGTTTCTCGCTCTAGTTGTGAAGCTGAATATCAAGCTCTTGCTTCAGCTGCAATAGAGGTCCTATGGTTTCAATCATTATTTAAAGAGCTTGGTGTAGCACTTCCTACACCCGTTAACATAAATTGTGATAACATCGGCACTACTTATATGGCTACTAACCCTGCTCAACATGGACCTACCAAGCATATTGAGATTGATCTTCACTTTGTGAGAGATAATGTTGCAAATGGTGATCTCGCTGTTAGGTATATACCTACAGAGAATCAGGCAGCTAATATTTTCACCAAAGGTTTATCAATTTCTCGGTTTCACAAATTGTGCTCCAATCTTTACATCAGACCTCATGCTCAGATTGAGGGGGATGATAGAATATCATCTATGATTCAGTTTTTGATATGCTTGGATAAGATTTTGATATGTAGAATATTCTGGTGTAAATATAGGATTAGAATGATTTGAAAAATATTCTTATTTAATACTAAAATTAGATATGATATTATATACACATATATAAATAAGGATCAAGTAATGAAAATCAGTCAAGCCATTCTCATATCATCTCTTCTAATGTTATCCTTCTATATTGCATTCTTCCATGGTATCAGATTTTTATGCCACGTCTCCTTGACAAGATCTCTCCAATACAGTTGTGTAGCGTGTCATCTAGTTTTTGTTATTTTTTTTTAGTTTGAAATAAGAAAAATAATTATAGTTGTTCTAGCTATTAATTATAACCTTATATTTTATAATAATGAACAAAAGATGGTCTATTAAAAAAAAACTCTATCTATCCAGACTATTTCTTTTCTTAAGCTTGAACATAAGATCTCAAGATCTCAAAGTAAAGATGAAATTTTTATATCAATTTCACCATATTTTTTGACATGTGAATTTTGTGATCATTCAATAGATGAATATTGGTAACAAGAGTAAATTGATTCTTGATATTTTAAAATGTTTGTATTTAGGCACTTTTGTAACCAAGGGGGGTTAGAGTGTAACATAGCGAGAGTTTCGGCCTTGAAATGTATACTTCGTAACAGCTGGGTCACTACTGGATTCCTATCAGATGGATTCTGCTTTGTAACGCGCTTGGTGGAACGTGAAGCACACCGCTTATTTATGGCAGGGTATCAGCACAGCACCCGAATTTAAGGAGGGCAAACTGCAAAATTCTGTCTTTTTCTGAATTCCATGTTGGAAACTGGATTTCATCCATTTATACAAATCACATGGTTTATACGTTATCATTGGCTCGAATAGAATTTGTTTTTAAGTATTTGAATGAGACAATATTGTCCCTGTAAATTCGTATTGGATTAGCCTTTCCCCCAAAAATAAGCATAGAATTTAATAAAATTATTAGTCATGATTTTGAATAATAGATATATACATGTCAAAGTTAAAATTCGTATACATTAGTATTTGCTTCAATTGTGCATCTTTTAGTTCATCCGCGTTAAATTCATAAGAGATCATAGATCATTTAAAATCAACTTTTCTTTATGAGTTTTAGGTTCATGTACTCCTTTTAGCACATTCAACATCATTATACCGCACATACATCCTAATATTTGTAACGATCTAGATATAGAATGTGACCTAACTATTACATACATGACTTTAGTGTATTAGTAAAAGCACACTTATGGTGACACACATTATCTGTTTGAACCATATATATATATATATATAATATATATATATAATATATATATATATATATATATATTACTTTGCATCCTGTGTAATTGCCATATCTATATTAAATTTAGTGGTACGCCCATCATGCTCAAATTCTGGGTCCGCCTCTGAATGAGTTCACTACTGTAGAGTTACAGTGTCATAAGACTTGTGTATATAGGTATGATAATATATAGTAGTATTAAGTTTTGAACATTTATACACAAATTAAAGTGATAGCTTAGTGGTCAAGGTGTTTAATATTTGCTCAATCTCGTAGGTTTGAATCTCCCACGCAAGTTGGACTAATGCAAGTAGTAGAAGAAAAAAAATATAAATGAGCATTAAGTGAGAATCGGTCCATGCCCTTCCAGGTGTGCCAACCTAACCTTGTCACCCCAGAATATGTTGTTTGGAGAAGCGAGCGAGTTAACGGCGGCATTGTGTTACCATTTGCTGTGTCAAGCAGTGCTCACTAGTCAAGTTGGGAAGGCCCAGCGAACTGTATTGGTTGGGTTCTTTCCGAGTAAACGACAAGAACATAGGACGGGGGTGAGAAAGGCTCGAACTTTTTGCTAGCTTTGGAGACCAAGGCGAGGGGTTATCTTCGGCAACCAACCGGGGTCATGGAGCCGGCCTCCCCGCCGTCCCCCCTGCACGCACCCTCCATAACGGAAGTACGTAGAAACCTTGATCTGTTTACTTCCTCCTTTAATAAGATCGGGATGAGGAGTGACCTTTTATTGGACCTCGAGGATCGGCTTAAACTTGAAACTGCTGGCGTTTCTTCATAATCTCAATGCGGAAGATGTTACTTGGGGAGATGTCAGCTACGCGCCATTGTTGGTTCAGAGGTAGTTTGAGTCTCAACTTTTCATCCCTCAGACTTTTGGGATGTGAACCAAAGCCTTAGAAAGTAAACCATTCGATCTTTGAGTATGAGTTTTTGAACATTATATTATACATATTTTTATTAAAAAGATGTGCATAATATATTCTATTTGGTAGAAGGCTATGATTTTATGTAAACCACTTTGTAATACAAATCCGCCCCGAAAGCAGGGCCGGCCCATGGGTAAAGCAGCTAAGGCAGCTGCTTTAGGCCCCTCATTTTCTAGGGCCCCAATTTTTTGCAAAACTAAACCTATATAGTGATTTAGCGTGAATGTGTGCTTTGACCTTTTGGTTATTTATTCTAATAACTTAGCTCTTTTTCAAGAATATATAATCCTCTTCTTCTCGTCAAAGTTAATTGTATTACAATGTGTTACCGTCTACGGAAAACTGCAATTTTTGCAGTATTGTCTTTCTTGATAACTCCAAGAACTTTAAGAGAAGCATGTATATAAGATATTTTGCATATTCTTTTACGCCTAACCATTGAAGTTGAAGTTTTTTTGGACTTTAACTTTGAAACTTCACCTTCTAGTTAAAAGAATGTGAAGTTTCAAGTTTGCAGTTTGCTGCGTATTCTTTTACCCCTAACCAAACTGTCACAACCTATCGTATTTATTAGAGTTTTACTATGTTAACAAGAAACAAATTAGTACTCCATAAAAGAGTTATTAATAATTTTACATCTCAAAAAGTTAGAAAGATAGATTTTAAGTAAAAATAGATCATATATATTTTTAAAAAAATTAAGTCAAGGCCTCTCGATGAGAATTGGCTTTAGGCCGCCAAATTTGTCGGGCCGCCCCTACCCGAAATAAAGGTAAAGGAAGCGGATCCATTATCCATATGAGTTTAACTATTATAGCAAAGGTAAAGCCCATTTTATTCTTTATTTATTTGTGCAGCAATACACTTGTTTTTGTGTAAATTCTAATCTTTGTTGAATTTGTATAAGGAAAAAAAGAATCTCAAAAACATAAAAAGGAACTGTAACGGATAACAAAAATAGAATAAAAATAAACTGTACCAAAAATCTAGTGATTACTGCATGTACACTACTTAATAAAGATAAATGATTATACTATAGTACTAGTAGTAAACAAAATAGAGGAATAATTAAATGCAGGTACTTCACAACTCACATATCAATAAATACAGTACATTTCAAGCTGTGTTTTTCCCTGTTGTTGAACCATCACTCTCTTTTTCCACCATTGAAACTCGAGCTAATGCTTGTAGATCCATTTGCATTAGCATATTTTAGCCCCACCCATTAACCTAAAATATCTCCTTTTTTTGGGACGCTGCGTGAACGCCAGATTTTTTAGTGCACCGGACCGTCGTTTTTGTCCTTTTTGTACCTTTTCTTGTACTCATTTCAAACACCATTTTCAGAGTTTTCATTCTTGTTTCAGTTCTTGAAGTTAAAAGAACCAAACAAAAAGAGCCAAGAAACAAGAACATAGTAGAAAACCAAGTAAAAAGTTGTAATATTGGAGGTTTTAGGTGTAAGGAAGGTACAGATCTGATATGAAGATAAAGGAAAATGAAGAACATGTTTGTTGCTAGTTTCATGGCCTTTTGCTTTTTTTGTCGTTGACTTGAAGGGGTGTAGTTTAAACTAGTCAGTTACACTTGTTTTTGTGTGCCTTTTGCAAGAAAGAGGGGGTATTCATCATTCATCAAATAGAGAAAAATGCTGGCTTTTGGAAGTACTAATTGTAGCAATATTGCTCGTGCAAGTTCTACTTGCCACTCTTTACTTGGAGAATTGCAGGTCTCTTTTTTACTTTCTTATAGTTCTTGAATTTTGTGTTTTCTTGATTTTTTTCTCTTTAGTTTACTCTTTAATTGTCTTGAGCTGAGGGTCTAGCAGAAACAACCTCTCTATCTTACTAAATGTAGGAGTAAGCTCTTCGTACATATCACCCTCCTCAGACCCCACTCCGTGGGATTACACTAGGCTAGTTGTTGTTGTTGTTGTTGTTGTTTACTCTGTTCTTGGAAAAAAAGTTGGGCCTTTTACCTGATTTGAGGTGGAGTTTTGTCAGTATGGTGAATAATGCTTTCATAATTAGGTATTTGCTTTGTTTAATGGCTTGGTGGCTATCATGGATGCTTCAAGTAACTTTGAAGCAGTTTTTGTTATTGAGTTTTAAGTTAGTTCAAGGCAAATGGATTTTATGTGCTGTGATGATTTATGAATTATGAAATCAATGTTTGCTTATAACTTTGGCTTCTTCTGGGATTTACTTGTGTTTTGTTTTTCTTGTAAATGCTTAGTTCAAGTTATATTTTTCAATTAGATATTATATAACAGTTATTGGTAAAGATACTAGTGTTGTCTTTATTTGGCAGAGGAGGCAAAAAATACTAGGTGATTTCTTCCCATCTGCCTAAGCTTCGGTGGGCAGAGTTACCCGGTGTGCTGGTGAGAGTAGCATGTATCCGGTGGAATTGTCGAAGTGTGCGCAAGCCCGCTGAGACACCACTGTAAATGATAGATAGTAACATGTCCAAACTTCTGTGGAAATTTTGCACAGGATAATTCTGGGGGAATAAGGCTGGAATCCTTGAACAGATTTTTGGCTTCTAGGTGATTAAGCTGGGAATAAGGGAGGGAAAAGAAGCAATGCGTTTTTCCTGTTGGTTTTCCATTTATGTGAAAGATGCAATATTAGTCACTGAACTATGATGTAATATATATTAACTCTGTATGGCTGTGATATTCCAGCAAATATGGACTGAAATAGGGGAGAGTGATGCTGATAAAGACCGTATGCTGATGGAGCTGGAAAGAGAGTGTATGGAGGTTTATCGAAGAAAAGTCGATGAAGCTGCTAATGCAAAAGCACGTCTTCATCAGTCTGTTGCATCCAAAGAAGCTGAGCTTGCTACCCTTATGGCTGCCCTTGGCGAATTGAACATTAATTCACCGGTAATGAAAACTTCTTTCAGTGTGAAAAACTATCATCATAGATGATTTACCTTCCACCACCCACCCCCCCCCCCTCTCCCCATGTTTATACTTTCCCTTTCATGTGGTACTAGTACAGCTTCCTTTTTTGGTAACTTACCTTCTTTGATCAAATCTGCAATATTAAATAAAAAATGGAAACAGTGAAAAGGTAAATAGCTATTTTACATTTTTGCAAAGAATATCATAGATTCATATTGTTGCAAAAAGATGTTTGAACTGTTAAAAGGTAGGGGAATATACAACTTAGACATTTGAAAATGTAGATGGTCAAAGTGATAAAACATTAAAAGAGAGGGTCATGCCAAACTATGTGAAGGAGGATGTAAAAGTTTTACAATGGCAGGATTCGTAACACCTCAGACACACATGGAACTCTCTACACATCTGCATATTCTAGAAAGTATGAGAGAAAGGAACTATAGATGTCTTGAAGACAAGTACACTTATCAGCTTTGTGTAATTAATCTGAAGTATTTCCATGATGTAAATGGAGTTATTAGACTCCTACAGATTTAAGGGAATCAACGGTCCTTTTTGCTATACATATTTTGAGCACTTGGTTCAAGTAATAAAATGATTGCTTCTAACAACATTTATAGGTTTTGGCTTGTTATGGAAGGAAATGTGTTAGTTTTTGCCTTTTGGTTTCAAAGTGAAAAACAAGTCCTTTATCCTTTTTTTTTTCTTTTTGTTTATAAACCAAGTAAACAACTCTGGTTTTGGTTTTTAAAACTTTCTGGAATCAACTGATTTTTGTTGCTTTTTTTTCCTCCTTTCTATTGCCTGTTAATTATTACATTTCTGGCTACAACAGATACAGTCAGACAAAAGGTCAGCTTCATTGAAGGAGCAGCTTGGATTAATCTTGCCTCTTGTAGATGATTTAAAAGCTAAGAAAGATGAAAGAGTAAAGCAGTTTGCAGATATAAAGGTGCAAATTGAGAAAATAACTGGTGAGATTTCAGGGTGTTGTAATATTGTCAATGCTCTGAGTACCTTAAACCTGGAAGAACACGACTTGTCGATGAGAAAGCTCTCAGAATGCCAATCCCAGCTACGTGCTCTCCAAAAGGAGAAGGTATGCATTTTAAATTTGTTTCCCTTATATATTGTTTGTTGGTTATTTATTTATATTTTTAAACGACACGAATGCAGTTTTTCCTTTTTCAGCTGAAAGTATGCGACAGGACATGATTCCTAACATAAATGTCTTTGCAGTATGCCACAACTTAAGATGGTCTTTTGACAAACGACACTAAATGCTAGTAGATGTTTAGTTGCTTCTCCCCACCCAGAATTTGGTAGTTAGTGTCTAGATAACAAACAGCTGCTAATGCATTTGCATGCTTTAGATGTGGAAGCTATTCTATTCCATTTTTTGGAACGTTCTTAATGTTCAGTGGTTACCCTAGAATTATGTGTAGATGTTTGTGCATCATTAGTCTCTTGATCTCTGACATACCGTGAATTACCCTGTTAACTTGGTCCTTGAGGTTTGCTTAGCCACCATTTCTCATTAGTCCACTTGTATTAGGTACTTTCTCAGAACTCATAAAATTGATGGAGTGTATTACTGGAAATATTTTGTACGTTTATATAGTTCAGCATGGCATGATTAACCATCATTAATTGTGCATTTTTGGCTTATCACTAGGGAGCTGTCTTTCTCATAGCAAATTAAATAATGGTTGACTGTTCTGCATGCAGTCTATGCGGATCCAAAGAGTTCTAGACAGTGTGAATGAGGTTCATGCTTTGTGTGGTGTACTTGCACTGGATTTTGGCGAAACCATAAATAATGTGCATCCAAGCTTGCATGAGACGAGCCTGGGACAGTTCACAAACATCAGCGACAGCACATTGGAAGGTCTAGACCAGGCCATCCTCAGATTGAAAACGGAAAGAAAAGTTCGATATAAAAAGGTACTATTATTTTCCTAGGTATACTGCTGTCTTTTTCTTTATTATTGCCTCTCTAATCTCATGAATGATGCAGCTAAAGGATGTGGCGGGATCGCTGTTTGAGCTTTGGAACTTGATGGATACAACGAGAGAAGAAAGGAGTAGGTTATCAAGGATAACTTCCTTTCTTGATATTTCTGAATCAGAGGTGGTGGAGCCAGGTGCGCTTTCATTGGAGGGTATTCAACAGGTCTGCGAGCTCTTCTTCTTTTGATTTTTCGCTATCTCTTGTTTTGTTGCCTTTTCCCCCCTTTTATGAGCTGGGATTTTATTAAATACATTATCAAGCTGAAACTGTGAAAAATACAATGATAATGGTGGACTTGATTATATTACAATCCTAAGCAGACTAGCAACTCCAGCAAGTTACTTTTTTCTTTCTTTGTTCTATAGATTTCATTTCCGCTCTCATTGTTTTTCTCTTCAAGTGATCTGAAACAAAGAATGATTCCATTGAGAGGGACTATTGGATAAGACAGTGCATTTACCAGTACTGGACTGAATTTGAAGAATTGAAATCAGTAATTTGTGCCTATATATATGTATGCAATGGCTAATATGCCCAAGTAATGACCACATGGTGTTAATGACTTTTCAGGCTCACTAGAGAAATTTAATGCTGTTTATTACATTGTTTTGCCATGGATAGGTATCAGCAGAAGTTGAGAGGCTCACCAAATTGAAAGCAAGCAGGATGAAAGAGTTGGTCATGAAAAGGAGGGCAGAGCTGGAGGACTTGTGCTACAAAACCCATATTGAACCTGATCCAAGTACTTCTGCTGATAAATCCAGTGCAATGATTGACTCTGGTAAGATGTCTGATCTTCAATTCATTAATTGCTATATTCATCTGAACTTTGATGCAGAGAAATGAGTCCAATTTCCATTTGAAGGTCTCGTAGACCCTTGTGAACTCCTGGCAAATATTGAAGCACAAATAAGCAAATCAAAGGCTGAAGCTTTAAGCCGAAAAGAGATCATGGATAAGATAGAGCGGTGGCTTTCAGCTTGTGATGAGGAAAACTGGCTTGAAGATTATAATCTGGTAGGTAAAAATTAAGTACTTGACTTCCTGTAGCTAATGATATTATCTGATCTAAAATCTCCATTTTCTACTGATTAACCCTTCTATAACTTTAGTTATGGTTACATTTATGTTGACAAAAATTTACATCGGTCGAAGTTCAATTAGTTTTCAATTGTCAGGATCATAAACGATACAGCGGTGGAAGAGGTGCTCACATAAATTTAAAGCGGGCTGAACGAGCAAGAATTGCAGTCACTAAGATTCCAGGTATTCTACTCTAGCTTTTTCACTGGTGTTATTCAATCGTGGATCATTGGCACAAATGGAACTCAATTTTTTTTTTGCTTAGTTATGGTTGACAGTTTGATTAACAAGACACTAGCTTGGGAAGATGAGAAACAGAAATTGTTTCTGTACGATGGGGTGAGTTCCTTTGAAGCTATAAGTTTCCACATTTATCTCTTTTGTTTATACTGGTGGTCAAGTGAACTTGGCTTTACTTGTAGGTGAGATTGGTGTCAATATTGGAGGATTACAAAGTGAGTCGTCAGCAGAAAGAAGAGGCAAAGAAACAGGCCCGGGTAATGTCAAATACCCTCATTTACTAATGCATATGTTAATTTTGTATACAGATCATATGTCAGAGAATGCGATATGTTTAATAACGAAGTACTACTTTCTGATTTGTCCTTGTACTAAATGGGTGCTTCAATCGAGTCCAATAAATGAAGGGACTAAGTGTAGCTGATATTTTCCAAGGAGCATCTTAGCTCATTTGATATTACTTGTAATGATCTAAATATATCTGCTACTATCTTTTCCTTTTACACAGGATCAGAAGAAACTCCAAGATATGCTGCTGGCAGAGAAGGAATCTATTTATGGTTCTAGGCCTAGTCCGAGAAGAAGCAACAGCTTTAGGAAGCCGAATGGATACCATGCAAATGGAAATGGATCAGTCACCCCCTCGCCACGCCGGAATTCAGTTGGTTGTTCGACTCCAGAGCTTTCAACTCCCCGTTCCTATGCTGGGCGGCAGAATAGCTATTTCAAGGAAATGAGAAGACTATCTACTGCCCCTCTCAACTTTGTGGCTATAGCCAAGGAAGATACCATGTCATTTTCTTCTATTGGCGGTTCCGAACCAGAATCCCCGCCTCAAGGCTGAATTCACAACTTGACTGGGTAAGCTTGTCCTCCCTTCTTTTTGCTGTTTTCCTTTGAACTTTGAAGTTGTAACACATCACAATTCGCGATCAAACTTTGTGACTTCAACGTCATCTCTACTTGAGATATTTGAAGTTAAGAAAAACTTCCTTGAAAAAGTTCTTTTGCTTTCTCCCTATAACTTCCCCACAATTACCATCAGACAAATTTTATTGATTCACAAATCAGTATTTAAATGCTTATCTGCGGTTTGGTTTTGGGGTTGGGATGGGGATGCCGAAGTGATGAGTTTTCATAGCTTAAGCAAACAAGGAGTAACCGATTATGTCAGATTTTCATTTTCTCTGCTTTGATCTCCTCTTGCTATGCTATCCTAAAATGTCTCTGCTTATTAAGTAAAGTGCATAAATGTTTTAACGTAACTTTTAATGTTTCACGTTATACGTGATGTCTTATTTCAACCTTATGTTGTTTGCACCTAATAAATATGAATGCCTTTGCAGGAGATGATGCCATAATCTTCCTTATTCCAAGCCCAAATAACAGAAAAGGATACTTCGGAGCTTGTGAATACTGAAGGGAGTATACTCTAGTGTAATTGCTGTAATGTGTTAGGTAGTTCTAGCACAGTGGTTAGTGACTTTTTTTACTTTGATTTACCATAGAGATTATTGTGGATATGTTAGTGACATGTAAGTTCTCTGTTTGAATAGGAGTTCACTGACCAATATTTATCTCGAACCTTTTTGTTGGTCATTTGCGTGTACATATTGTGCAGTGTGAATTGACTAGGAACCAGTCTTTATTCTGATTGTATACTAGGGATGTCTAAAATTTCAAGCTCCAAATAAAGTTGTTCTTTTGGCTAAAATTGAATATTCTTATTAATGAATTACTGATTAATCAGAGTTGGCATTTGGATGTCTTAACCATGGATTCAATTCAAATGTAGGCAGAAGTCATGGAAGCCCGGACTCTCGCTTTGAGCGGAGACCACATTTCCTCTACTTGCGAAGGGTAAATTTCTTTCATTTTAACGGTGTTACAGATGACAGTGGCTTATGCATACCATGGCATAATAACAAAAACTTAATTAGTAAAATGCTGCAAAGCGAACTTTTTAGTTATCGTTATCTTCAATTTACTTGCGGGGCTAGGGGAGTTGAAAAAGGCTGAAGATGATTAAAAACTATATCAATATTTGATGGTCGTAATGAAACAAATTGGGGGTTTAGGAACAATATTCTTACGGCAGAGTGGCTAAAAGTCCAAAAGAGAAACTACTACTATCCAGAAAAAATGAACTAAGTAGTGGCAGGATAATTACAATTAAAAGGTAATCACAGACAATGCATCTTTCTACCACTGGAAATCATAAAAGAAGGGTCTTGTTTAGCAGTGACAAATAAATAGGTATCCCTAAACTCTAAAAATTACGTACCACTAATGACTATAAAGATCTGATGTTGTATTTGTGCAAGAACCTATTGAATGATCACCACAGCTTTCCCAGAGATCGCTTGCCCATGTAGTTTCTGTTGGATTGAGTTGCGTTCTATTTCGTTGAATGAAACATTCAAAGAACTATTATAACATCTGTAACGTGGGCTTAGAAACATTTGTTCAAGTACTATTGCACTTCTTAGAATATAAAGAACAAAATCAATCTCTGATTCTCTTCCTTGAAATCCGCAGAATGTCACGTCTTTTAGCTCAGTGTGACATGTTGGAGATAAAGGAGGCCTTCTACTTCCTCTTTCATCCCTTATTGCCCTATTTTGTTGTCTGGATCACAATGAGAATGAGATCAACAAATTGCTAACTATATACAACTACAACTTAGCAGCTGAAAAGCAGCAATTCAAGCATTAAATTGAACTAAGAATAATTGCCGAAGCAACAACATTGGACTGTAAGGAATATACACAGCAGTTCATTTTACGTTGGATCACACCAAAAAAAAAAAAAAAAAAGCAAAAAACAAAAGAGCTTCAAGTAAATCAATTCTGGTACTAAGTTTTAGCTAACAGTAAGGTTAGACCTTGCTGTAGTTTACAAAGCGATGCACAACATTTCCTGCTTATATGATAACATATAGTTTTCTAATCTTTGCATACAATCTTGAAGACTTGCACTGTTGCCAACTACAATGATGTGGCACCTTGTTATCAAATGTCATCTTTAACAAAATTTTCAGCACAAATCAGTCACACTTCTCCAAATTAAAAGAAAATCGTAGAAATAGATAACTGGAAGAACTGCACTATCTACATATCATGATTAAATCCATGCTCTTCCACATTATCAGAGTACACAATCAGAGTACTTCTGAAAAGACCAAGTGAATTCTACCTGTGAATAAACTGTAGGTATGCACATCCATACTTATTCAAAGTTGTTATTCTTCTAGGATTAAAAGTCAATATTGAAACAAATAGTCCTAGGTTGTTACTGCAACATGATATTTCCATCACTTTGCATCGATGTAGCAATTTCCTAAAAGGTGTGAGCAAAGTACACCATTACGCCCAGCTTACTGTAGTTAATTCTTGTTAATTGGTGTAAACATGGCTTGATGAGAGTAAAACGACGAAATATGTAGCATATTATCTCTCTTCATAATATGTGCACGAAGCAAAATATGGTAGACAAGCCATTTCCACCACTAGGTCTAGCAATCTAGTACTATATCCTTGCCAAATAGATCATCAAGAGCACCTTATTTAATTTGTTTAGTATATATTACTAAACGAATAGCATCTAGTTAAAAAACATTAAGTGCCTTTTCATGTGTACATCAAAATAACAGTGACAGAAATTTCACGACCTCAGACATCAATATACCCGTTCATTGTTACTATTCATTCACTTCTTTTGGGATAAACATAAATGATTCAGTTATCGAATACTTCACCGGTCATAGTATCAATAATTCATAATCTCCTATTATGGAAGATGAAATGTTTATGTTATCTCCATAGCAAAAAAATATGAAAAAGATCCTCCGATCCGTAGGCCAACTAGGTGGTTAAGGGTGTTTTTTCTCATGCAACAACTGTACTTTAGGGTTATTGGCAATACTGTTACTTTCTCATATAATATATATGAAACACCAGCCAAAGAATATCCAAATATTGAAAAGAAGAAGATGATGAATATGGATAACTCACCACCAAACTCAAATATCGAAGAACAGGACATGCACTCAAGAGTGGGGATAGTTTGACTATGTCAAAATAGTCATAATGGTTCACAATTACCAAGCTTAACTGCCTAAGGTTTCTGAACATCTTCATCTTTACGGGCAAGTCGTTTACCTGAAATGAAAAGTATTTAAAAATAAGTGATTAGGGTCTTCAAAAAGACTAAAACTGAAAATTTTGAGAAGACAAAGACGTCAAATTAATACCTTAAAAAGACTAGCGTTGACTGTTAAAGATTTAACCTGAATAGGTAAATCTCTTGCAAAATCACCAAATATATATGGCATTGAAGAAGCTGCTACCGTTACATGTTCCAACATGGGAACATAAGAGAAAAAAAATCTTACAGTATTAAGAAGATTACACTGAAGCGTATGAAGATTTGCAGCCTGAAAATCAATCTTTGCTACTCCTTCACAAGTCCAAATAACAATAGTAGTTGCTGTAGTAGCGAGGCATAGCTTATTAGGAAGCTTACAATAATAAAGAAATAAACTGTTTAAGTTTCAAACAAGAGGACAAAATATCCTCCAGTTGTCCGCTCGCTAACAAAACAGAGTCTAAAGTACGGGTCAAAAGGGAATTAAAACGGACTTTGGGACTCGGTTGCACAATGCAGCCCTCCAAAACCAAATACTTCAATGAGGATGCTTGAGATAGAAGCTGAAGAGAAAATTTAATCTTGTTGGAATCGCGGTTGGGGAAGGCACCCAAGCAATCAAAGAAAAGCCGTAATCTTTCAACACCTAATCTTGAAATAGAATGCATGCAGTGGACAAATTCACTAGGAAACTTTTCCCCAAAGCAAAAAGCCATCTCAATGTGAGTCACTCTACGAGTGGAATAAAGTTGTAACACCTGACTTACTCCTTTCAAGAATTTATGTTGATGGTAAGGGCAACGACCATGATGGAAAGCCAAAACCCCAAACATGTCAAGGCATTTAAATCTTAATGTAGGCAGAGAAGCAAAAAGATATTTCCACCTTGTAGATAAAATACTCGTCCTAGCAGCATCTCTTATATTCAAATTTGCAAGAATGGAAGACAAAACATCATCCGGTAGCTGACTGAAATAATCCTCCTGTACATTGTGAACCAACAAAAATCCTTAAATCATAGTATATTGTTAGGAAAAAGAAGAGCAAGAGAAAGCGTATACATACCCCTTCCCATGCCTCTTGTAGACATTTAAATTTTATTTGGATTTAAATCCGTAAAATTATTGGATTATATGTTAATTCAAGAAAACATAGTTCAAAAAAAAAAAAAAAAAACTATTGGGCCAATATAATTAATTTAAGTCCAAAATATATGGATTTAATTAAAGGCCTGACCTTATTGGGCTAGTCCATATTGTCGGACTTTTAATGATAAAGCCCGATTCTTTAGCCCAAGGACCATGCCACGTGTCGTATGACGTGGCGCCAAGTCAAATCGTGGACCAATACGGTCATGCCACCTTGCACAGGTGATGTAGCATGCTATGTCAATACAAGAGCCAATCAAATGTCGCCAAGTGTTCAAAATGACATGGCTTTTGATGATAGCTTTGATGACTCAAGCTGACCAATCAAAATGGAGGAAAAATATGTATATTTATTACATAACTCCTTCCCTTACAACTATAAATAGGGGTCACAAGGTCATCAAAATACATATACATAGAGGTTGGACAATCTGCCAGAGATCAAGAAGTATTCCATACATAAGAGGCCTTCCCTCCTGGTTGTAACGAAGAAGTCTTCTACAAATCACTAAGCCTATCCCTCCTGGCAGTGATCAAGAAGTCTTCCATACATCCTCTACCGCCACGTTCGTGACCAAAGCTTGCCTCCACGCTCGTGATCATACCCGACTGCCAAGTCCAATTTGCCAATTCAAGAACAAGCTGTAGAGCCCTTGAGTTGATAATCTGAGGAAAAGAATCAGAGGATTACATCTTTGATTTAAGATTAGTCTAAAGATTGTAACCCGCATCACTTTGATAAATCAAATATTACTTGTGGATACTTTTTTTATTGTCTTAATTATTTTATAGACAATAAATTTGTAGCCTCAAAATAATTAAGATAATAAAAAAAGTATCCACAAGTAATATTTGATTTATCAAAGTGATGCGGGTTACAATCTTTAGACTAATCTTAAATCAAAGATGTAATCCTCTGATTCTTCTCCTCAGATTATCAACTCAAGGGCTCTACAGCTTGTTCTTGAATTGGCAAATTGGACTTGGCAGTCGGGTATGATCACGAGCGTGGAGGCAAGCTTTGGTCACGAACGTGGCGGTAGAGGATGTATGGAAGACTTCTTGATCACTGCCAGGAGGGATAGGCTTAGTGATTTGTAGAAGACTTCTTCGTTACAACCAGGAGGGAAGGCCTCTTATGTATGGAATACTTCTTGATCTCTGGCAGATTGTCCAACCTCTATGTATATGTATTTTGATGACCTTGTGACCCCTATTTATAGTTGTAAGGGAAGGAGTTATGTAATAAATATACATATTTTTCCTCCATTTTGATTGGTCAGCTTGAGTCATCAAAGCTATCATCAAAAGCCATGTCATTTTGAACACTTGGCGACATTTGATTGGCTCTTGTATTGACATAGCATGCTACATCACCTGTGCAAGGTGGCATGACCGTATTGGTCCACGATTTGACTTGGCGCCACGTCATACGACACGTGGCATGGTCCTTGGGCTAAAGAATCGGGCTTATCATTAAAAGTCCGACAATATGGACTAGCCCAATAAGGTCAGGCCATTAATTAAATCCATATATTTTGGACTTAAATTAATTATATTGGCCCAATAGTATTTTTTTTGGACTATGTTTTCTTGAATTAACATATAATCCAATAATTTTACGGATTTAAATCCAAATAAGATTTAAATGTCTACAAATGCCCCCTACTTCAAGGCTTGTTGGAATATAGGCTTTGCAGAATTTTGAAGACAAGGCTTGAAGTACTCGTGTAGACAAGTAGTATTTTTCCCTTCAAACTTGACTCTTTATAGCCATGGCATAATTTTGAAATATGGGCCTCATATATCACCATAACTGCAGAACAATTATAAATGTTTCAGCTGGAATTGGGCCACCTTTCGTCGGACTCTTTTATTTGCAATATACAAAGAGCAAAACCCACTAATTTCTTAATTTCCAGCACATATTCATAATATACAGCCCTCTTGATTCCTTTTCCCACTGGAATTCAAATAACAAAAGCTGACATGGCACCTCTCCTATTCCCTTTTCCTTTGTGAAACAGAATTAAACGACTCATCTCAGGACATTTTACTTCTAGGACACGCTGGTGTTGTGCTTCATGTTTGTAAGACTCCAACTAGGAATTGATGAGCGCCAACTGTTTGACAAAATTTACTTGAAGATAGGACACTAACAATTCCATGTATTAATACTGTCTTTAGGTCCAGAGTCGCAGGATATAGGTTTAGCCACACAATATGAGTCCTTCCAGGAATGCGCAAGCTTAGGTATGAACCTTGTCCAAAGAGGATTGAAATACCACTCCTGGAAATCTATATAAACACCCCTTGTGACGCACTGTATCTTCACAAATTCCTTGAGGTCTGGCTTCTAGTCGACAACCAGCTTACTCTCTAGGCTCATGCTAAATGCTATTATTAGGATGTCATGAGTCATCCTCCTAACCCTCTTCTTTTGTTTGCAGTACTGCAACTCCCGTGCAATACTATAGGAAGATCATATATTCCTTCTGCCCCCAAGCTACGTTAGTAAGAATCGCAGCTCGAAGCTTTACTGATTCGTTCAGGTAATTTTCCTTCCGAAGTGAACTCTGCATCTTTAGCTGACTGCTTTCCAGACAGCGCATTGTCACAAAAAAAAACTATATCTTGACGTAGGAATGTCCGAATAACAAACGGCCTATAGCGTTGGATAGCTAACTCACAGAGCTACAACGTATATAAAACTCATCATCTAAAAACCTCTGCATCAATACAGTTTGTTGTTTGAATTTAGACCATAAGTTCTGAAACGCTGCTCGTTTCAGCTTTTGCGCGTCCTGACAAAAAAAATTGTATCTTCATGCACCACGAGCTTTCTGCGGTGTTTGAAAGAAAACTCATAGAGCTACAGAATATCCAAAAATCACGATCAGGTAGCTTCCAGATTAATACAGTTTATTATTTGAAGCCAGTTTGTGAGTTCTGAAATACTGTTTGTTTTAGTTTTCGCGCATCCTGACAAAAAAAATTGTATCTTGATGCAGGAGTATCCGAACCACGAGCTTTCTATGGCGTTTGAAAGAAAACTCACAGAGCTACAAAATATCCAAAAATCACGATCAGGTAGCTTCCAGATTAATAAAGTTTATTATTTGAAGCCAGACTGTGAGTTCTGAAATACTGTTTGTTTTAGTTTTCGCGCATCCTGACAAAAAAATTATATCTTGATGCAGGAGTATCCGAACCACGAGCTTTCTGCGGCGTTTGAAAGAAAACTCACAGAGCTACAGAATATCCAAAAATCATGATCAGATAGCTTCCAGATTAATACAGTTTATTATTTGAAACCAGATTGTGAGTTCTGAAATTCTGGTTCGCGTGCGCTTACTAAATGAGTCATATCTTGTTGTAAGCACATCAGAATCAAGTGATTCCCGAGCCTCCTAATACCATACTTCAGAGGCTACTTGTACACTAAAAATTGAGGCTCATCTTGGTCTTAAATAGCTTCTGCAATTTTTTTTAAAACTTGACAGCAGAATCTGAATTTCTAGTTCAGCTTTGGACATGCTCCATAACTCTGATCTTTTCTCCTTGTTTTTTGTAGGTTGTAAACGCATTAGTCATTATCCAGCAGACAAAATGCGCTTCATTGACCGCAAGACGCCACAGCCTCACCTTGACATCGTGAGTGATGCAAAAAATCCACGCGCCAAGATCCTTGCATTGAAGGTTTACCCTCCAGCCACCGGTCCCTTTTCAGTTGTCAAGCAGCCACCTGCTCCTTCCTTTCACTCAGAATGGTCGTCAAAGGAAATCAAGGATGTTATGGACAGATTCTCGGGCAAGGCCGCCAAGACGAAGGTCTATCTCCTAAAGTCCTCCACCCATCAGCAGGGTGTACCTACTAATCCTTCCCGTCAAGATGGATGTTTCAGTACTTGGAGAGTTCCTCCTTCAGGCTTTGGCGAGATTCGCTACACTCCTCGCTACTGGGAATGGACAGAAGATGTCCTTGGCACCACAAGGAAGCTCTTGAACGCATCAGGGTCTATGATGCCGTGTACACTTCGCTGTTCACATATGACCACAACGGGAGTGTCCTGCAAGCCTTCTGCGAACTTTGGCGTTCATCAACCAATACGCTGTCCACCTTCATCGGAGAATTGTCCATCTCGTTATGGGATTTGCAAGCGTTTGGAGGCCTTCCCGTGCATGGGTCCTTTTTTGATGAAGTTGTCCCCTCAGCAAGAGAGTTAGTGCAAGAGGACAATCAAGGGGATCCATTCCTTCCTGGAAGTTGCCAACATTTGTTCAGCGCCTTCTACAAACTTGCCCAAGGTTCCAACAATGAAGTCTCCATCCATGACTGGGTGCACTTTTGGTTTAAAGGTCTAATCAGGTATCCTGAGCCCCCTCAAAGATCATCCAAAACCCGAACTTCGAAGCCAAGGCTGAGTAACAATCCGACTGGAGCTGTTGACATAGGCTTCTTACCACGAACCGAAGAGGAGAATGCCCCCTTTATCGAGCTAGGTGTGGAGGAGTCTCTCAGAGATGAAGTTCACTTAGCGGCTTTCCTTTCATGTTGGCTCTGCAAGTTTGTCCTCCCGTACAAGAAGATTAACTGCATCCGTGCTAGTATCTTCAAGGTTGCTAGTTTGATGGCCCATGGGGAGAAATTCTCTTTGGCCGTGCCAGTCCTTGCAAGCATATATCGTGGCTTGAGAGAAATTACGACTTCTCTAGATTTGAGCTCCTGCAGTGCTATTTTTCCCATACACTATGTTTATGGCTGGATTGGAGAATATTTTGACACTCACTATCGTGCCAATCGCACAGAACGAAGTGTGCCCATGTATAAGATTTTCGGTGAGAAGATGGCGAGGTCTTTTAATCTTCCCGATGCCCGCCAGCTGTTTCAAAATGACGACGCACAAACTCTCCATCATTTGGCGTTACTGCATGATAAGAAGGAGTTGCGCATCATCGACAATGGGCAACAATCACCCTCGAGGACTGATTACATTATAAGTCTTCGTTCAAATTGTGTCACCCTTAGGCACGAGTCCGACCTCTTTGTTGAGTCCTACAGCCCCCACAGGTTTAGTCGTTTTTGTCAAGATGCACCGGGCGACCTTGTGAAACAACCGTTTGATGGCACTTTGAAGCATTAGTGCAGCTTTGGGATTCTTCGGTTCACCTCGGTACTTCTTCAGGATTCGTTATACCTCCGTTCGAAGTCATGCCCCTAATGACTCGTGAGTACGCGGACTGGTGGCAAGCACGTAGAGTGGATCCTGCCAGGAAAAGTACTCCTATTGTTATGAAAGCTTTAAAGCGAGATCATGTGCCTAGCTCGTCCAAGAATGGTTCAAGCCAACGAAAGGAAAAGCTACAGCTTCCTGCTAAGTCGGAGGCGAAACTGAGTGATTCTTCACAAGCTGCCAAGACTTCTCTCATGCCTGAAACTTCAAAGGATACTGATACACCTTGCGACAAAGGTAAAAGGCGCCTTCGTTTGGTCTCCAAGACGGGTTCTACCACTCCTAATGCGACCAGCAACTCTCCTAAAGGAAAGTCGCCTTTAAGTTCAACCGATAGTGATGATAATGGAGACCAACACTGGAATCATCAGAAAAAGAAATCTAAAAATTTGGATGATCACCATGATGAATTTCATGACTTGGAAACCATTAGCATCGACTCGGACTTCTTTGTCGATGGGGATCCCAGCTCAACCATGCCGTTGGATGATTTAGCGAAACAAATTGAATTTTATTTCCTTCGTCTCCTACTTCTTTCTTTCTTTGCTTTCACTGCTTCGTATATATATTTTTTTTAAACTAACAACCGCTCTTATTCTGTTGGCAGTTGGGTTTGGAAGATATATCCAGTGAAGAGATGGAAGGGCCCCTCCTAAATTTTAATGCTTCTGGACTCCTCCTAAATTTGAATGCTTCTGGACTAGCTGCAGAGAGCGACGATCATTCGCCGGATGATGCTGAGGTTTGTGCCATGGATAGAGCCCCTTTGACAGACCTAGGCAAACCAAGAAAGTGACAATCTTCTTCTCCAAAGAGCACTGCAATTTCCCAACCAGCTGTGGCAAGTGAAGGTTTGGTTTCTACTGTCCAAGCCAAGCAACCAAAGGTCTTCAAGCCCTCTCAATGGCCGCTGCAGCTTAGTGCATCTAATTTTGAGCCTCAGAAGGCTATCAGCCACCTCAAATTAACCTATATGTCTGGCGTGTGGCATGCTTTGTGTGAGTGGATCAAACAATTCTCCGTGGATTCGGTGGAAAACTTTACGAAGTTAGAGCAAAGCATTGCTTTAACTCTGAAGGAAATTGAGGACGCCAATGTTACTGATGTTTCTGCCTTGAAGGATCTTGTTGAGGCTTTCTTTAGGAAATATGAGGAATATGATGCTTTGAGGTCGTCCTCGTCCCAGAAGATGACTGTAGAATGCCATCAAAATTCCCTCTCCGCTGCGCAACAAAAACTTCATGATGCAAAGAAGGAGAATACCAAAGCGAGTGGGCATATTAAGACTCTTCAAGGCAAACTTGCGAAGGTTGAAAGCGAGCTGAAGGTCTTGGCTGCTAGGAGGAAAAAAATCCTCGCGCATATAGATGAGCAAAACACCATGCTGTCCAAGAGCCATGAAAGCATCACAACTTTTGAAGATGAGGTCCGGACCATTGAAGGAAACCCTCCAGTATCTGAAGATGAAGCAGAGAAGTTGTCCAAACTGATGGAAGAATTTGAGACAAGTCGTCAACAAATCCTTAGCTTTCAACCATTTCAATAGTTTAGATTCTTGCTTAGGAACGCTTTTTTTTTTTGTTCTTTCGTTACAGCTAGTTTTAGTTAATGCTAGTTCTAGTTTCTGCTAGTTTTCATAGTTTAGATTCTCGCCTGGGCACCCCCTTTTTATTGCTATTACTATGTAATGACTCTTTCATTCTTGGAGCAATAAAATCTATATTTCACTTTTCAATGCGTTAATTCCCTGCCTGTGGTTGTTCAGATTCCCTTTTGCTTCTTTGTTATTTGGAAAGCTCTTTTCTATTCTCAGCAGGTATACGGCTGCTCAAGGTGAATCAGAGATCGTTAAATCATCTATTTACAAAGGACTAGCAGGCAACATGTTCAAAATTTCCCAAGGATTGCACTGGATTAACTTCTGAAGTTTATTGACTTTCCTCTGGAGACTTCTCTCTTCAAATGATAAACAACATCCTTTTCTCGCTCGAGGCATTCGATGTTGCGATCTGTCGCCTTAAGTTTTACGGACTGTTGCTCAACACTAAAGTTGGCCAGAAAACACATGGTGCCATTTTCTTGGATGCAAATTATCTTTCAGCTGTGCACGCCACATTAGAAAATTCACATCATGTTGTGGGAGTATTTGAATAAGGAGCCACTCAATTGAGCAGAAGCGGACTTCATGGGCTGCTAAATATCAGATATTCAGACTCAAAATCCTTCCGATCAGCTGAATTTTTTTTTTAGTGAATTTGCAGGTCTGCGTGTTGATTTCACAGCTCTGCGCAATCTTCTTGCAGATGCGATATATTGACATGGGAATATCGGTTTGACATCCCGTCAGTGGCGTTGGAAAGGGAACTCTGCGATCTGTAACATACGTGAAAATTAGGCCCCAATCCCTCCTGAATTTGTACAGAAAATTCCTTAAAGTAGACTGCAGATGCGCTGAACATTACAGCTTTGCGCAATCTTCTTGCAGATGTGATAAGTTGACATAGGAATGTCGTTTTGATAATCCGTCAGTGGCATTGGGAAGGGAACTCTGCGGTCTGCAACATATGTGAAAATTAGGCCCCAATCCCTCCTGAATTTGTACAGACAATTCTTCAAAGTGGACTGATGATGTGCTGAATATTACAGCTTTGCGCACTCTTTTGTAAAAAATCATATCTTGGTCTATGAGCATCCGAATTGCGTGCTGTTTGTGCTATCGGAGAGAAATATTCTTGTTCTACGGCATGCCAAGAAACCAGGGTACAATTCCTTCATTGTTGGCTGGAACTGATTCTCGAATTGGATACAGCAGTCTTGCGCATTGGTTTCGCTGCTTTGCGCATCCTCACAAAAAAAATCGTTACGCAAGGTGTGAGCATCTAAATCAGCAAACGGTTGTTTCTGATGATTGTATACTCGCAATTCTGCAACATATCAAAAATCCAGACATAAAATCTTCCTGGATCGCCGGGAATCAATCGTTGAAATTGATGGACTTACACCGAGGCAGACTTGACAGCCTTGCGCAACCTTGAGAAACAAATTCATACCTCAAGCTGGGAGCATCCAAGTAGCATTCTGCTCGAACCTTAGGATACCTGACTCGAAACACACTCTCCACACAAGAGACGGAAGCCTGCTACATGCTGGATTCGTCCAAATTTATCTTGAAGCTGAGGCAACTATCTGTAGAAATTCCTTTAAATTTCTTTTGCAAGCTTGCACGGGAGTGTTGATGATCTCGAAATCAAGTTGACAGGATATAAATTGATGTCCATTTGCCATCGGACGACCACTCGGTCCATATTCTCGTTGTTACGGTTTTGGCGAGAATGAACTTGGAGTACTCTTTTACAGCCTTGGCGATGGAAGCACATTGGGACTTTTATCCCTGAAACTTCACAAAACGCACAAGGAGGCATCCATCGGCTCGGCCTTGGAGAAAATACATGCAGCCTTCCCCTTTCAGCTTGGATAGGAGACTACTCAAATTTTCCACTTCCTTCGCAACCTATCCTTCGAGTCTTGGCATTGAACTACCTCTTCTTGGCAAATGTTATAGAGTGTTAAACCATTCTTCTCTTCTTCTTTCGGCTTCGAAAAGGTGATCCAAGTGCGTCGAAGATGCTCCCAATTGTAGCGAGGATTCCTTTTCCTTCTTTTCCCAGCATTGTTCTGCGTGAAATTTCAAAATCTCAAACTTGAAATTTCGCTTGCTGGGCAGCTCGTTGAGTCTCCAACATTTCTGCTTCAGAATTTCAAGCTTGAAGTGTCGCTCGCTGAGATGCTCGTTGAGTCTCCCAAAATTCTGCTCCAAATTTCCTTCTTCTCTAGCATTACTCTGCCATATTCGAGCGCACCTCAAAGAAAATTCATATCTTGATGTACAGGCATCTGATTCATATCAAAACATGAAAGCCAAACGTCTCAAGGATCAGCCGGAATCAATGTTTGAAGTTGCTCCAGGCGTCTGTCATGGAGGATTTTCAGCTTTGCACGCTCATGCCAAACAATTCATATCTCGAAGCAATAATAGTACTTCCTCTTTTTGTTCTTGTTGGGTAAAGTAAGTTGGTGGTACCGAATTCTTAAACAATCGACATGGTTTTTTCCCACAGAAGTAATAATGTATCCAAAGCACAATTCCTCCTAATGTCAGCAATGGCAAAATCAGTTCTCCTCCTCCTGACACACACAAAAAAGGAATGAACTATATTCCAGTATCCTAAAATAAAATTCAAGTTCAGGTTAATGGAACTATATATGGAAGACAGTGTTTACCGGGACAGCCTCGATTGCCCGACGCCATCTTGATGATCGTCCTAGCAGGTTAATGGAAGAAAGTGTTAACAATATAAGTTTTATTTTATATATATATATATATATATATATATATATATATATATATAGAGAGAGAGAGAGAGAGAGAGAGAGAGAGAGAGAGAGAGAGAGAGATTGTACCTCAACAACCGACTTAGGTTATGGACTACAAAAAATTTCACCTAGTACCCTCAATAAGAGGTGGTCTTACCTAATTGCCCCCATTTAAAAATGTTTTAACTAAATGCCCTCCACCTCATAGCCCCCCTGTGAAAGTACTATTTTGCCCCCATTCTAACATAATTTACGTTTCTCCCCTGAAAGGGTTTCTCTCTCTCTCTCTCTCTCTCTCGACGTTCCTGGTCTGCCGTTTCCCTTCTTTCTTCATTTTTGTGCTGGAGATTTAGGGTTCGTATTCTCTGTTTTCCTGTGTTTGTTGTATTATTTTTTGTTTAAATTGTTATTTTTACTAAGCCTAATTTTTTATCTACAAATTATTTCACCTCTAATTTTATTTGTATACTTATTGGGGTTGTTTATATATTTATTTGTCAGTTATTTCCATTTTGATTTATGTTTGATATTTTTGTAGATTTTTTTGGTTGTGTTTGTTTGATTCCGGTCATTTGAAGCTTCAAATTTCATATAGCGTACAGTTTTGGCTATTGCCAAGAGTTGTATACACTTTTTCTAAATTGGTTATTGCAATAGAGTTTAAAGTATTGGCAATAGCCAATACTCTAGAGATTTTTCAGTGTAAGGTCCCATTTTCAGCAGATCGTAAAGTCTTGGCTATTGCCAATAGTTGCATAGATTTTTTCTAAATTGGTTATTGCAATAGAGTTTAAAGTCTTGGCTATTGCCAATATGTTTAGATATTTTCAGTATATGTGTTCCCTTTGCACCAGAACTGAAGCCAAGACTTTCATAGATTTTCTCCTGAAGTGTGTTACTGCAGTAGAGTTTAAAGTCTTGGCTATTGCCAATACTTTTAGAGATTTTTAGTGTAACTTTCGCTTTGCATCAGAAATTAAAGTCTTGGGAACAGGCAATACTTGCGGAGACTATGTGTACAATTTGCCCTTTCTGGTAAATTTTAAAGTGTTGGTTATTGGCAGTAGTTGTAGTTAATTTGCTTGTTCTGTAGGTGTTTTCTGTTTTTTTAGTTGTGTTTGTTTTTTGTGGCAGAAATTTTTCTGCATACTCATTGTGAGTTCATGATGGTACATCGTAATGTATGTTCCCTTGTCTATTGCTTTCTATTTTGTTATCATATTTATAATAGTGTTGTTGAATATGCATATTTTATCTTTTGTTCCTATAGGAAGGAAATCAAAATTTTAAGTTTGAGCACTGGTTTGATGCCAAAGGTTCTTGGGGTGGTGATGTGAAGTAGAGTAGTTTGGTTAGTGAATTTTTGACGGAGCGGCAATTGACGTTGTTGAAAGGTGGAGTTTTCGACAAATTTATGGAGTGTTTTTGTATATGGTCTTTTCATTATTGTTTCATTATTTTGTTATTATGTGTTGTCATTGTTATTTTTTTAAATTTTGCAGGTAATGGATATTGATTCTTCTGATCATGATCATGTACATTTAGATGTGGTGGATGATTTTATAAGTCAACCAAGATTTTCTGATGAAGGTGCCAGGAAGAGGTAAAAATGTGATGTGGGCGATGAATTTCTAAATTTTCGTTTGTTACCTCCGTCGCAAGATGATCCGTATAGTAGTCCAAATAAGACTTTTAGTACTGCAAAAGAGTTAAAGAAAGCTGATGATTAGTTTTAATTACGTGTGTTTCATATTTACTCTGTTTTTTATGTTTATGTAAACAAGTACACTTGGATGTTTGATATTTTTGTTATTTTAAAGGCTGGAGTTGTTTTGAATTGGATGAGATGGAAGTGTTAGCAATTGCAAGACTTCAAGGCTTTTTAGTTGTTGTGGGGTGAAGGGATTAGATGGAAAATCTTGCCAATAGGCAAGACTTAAATTCTAGTTAATTAATTTCAAGTCTGATATTATATAATTAATTTAAAATTGATAAATAATTCGTGGAGGGTTGTGCTGGTAATGTTTTTGCCAAGACTTGGTGGAAATTTAACTGTCAATACTATTGTCTATGGAATGACTTCAAGGCAACTTAATTATTTCTAATATTAAAGTCGATAAATAAGTTTCAGTAGGAAGTCAATTGAATTGGTTATCTGTATGAGTGTAAAGTCTTGGCTATAGCCAAAAGTTCAGTTTATTGATAATATTAACTTTCCAATCACGTTTGATTTTTAAAAATATTTATAATCAACAACTGCCCTTCCTTTTGATGCAACACCATGCTATGGTCAGCTTCATTCACAAAGAATTCGCATGTACTTGTGGTGGTGGTGGTGGTGGTGTTGTTGTTGTTGTTACTTGACATGTCATTCATTTTAATAACTTCTACTATGAAGCGGGATTTTCTGAAATTGTCACCATTCTTCAGCAGATACATGCAAGTCATAAGTTCTTGATCATTTGTTCCCATCATGCCTCTGCACGTTTCAAGATTCGTGTCAAACCTTATCTTTGCTTCACGTTCATCAGTGTTGATGCTTAGAGCATTACAAATTTCTTTTTCAAATGCCTGGTAGGTTATACCGTCTTCGACAAGTATCAACTTTATGTCATGATTTCTGTATCTGCTGTTTGTATTTCATTCCCCATTATAAGCTATGCAAATGCAATGCGTTGCCATAGTACTAATCCTGCACATAATCAATACAAATAATATGCTTTAATAGAAGCAGGATCATCGGTAAAAGTGTTTCCCTTTTCTAGGCTTAAGGTCTTGCAAAGAAGTCTCTCTGAGGTGCCTATTGCGCCAGAGCTGCAACTCTTGGCAATAGCCAAGACTTGGAGAGACTTTGTCTGCAAGCCCCCCATAGTAACAGTCTTTAAGTATTGGCAATAGGCAAGAAGTCTCTCCTAGGTGCCTATTGCACCAGAGCTGCAACTCTTGGCAATAGCCAAGACTTGCAGAGATTTTGTGTGCATGCCCCTCATAGCAACAGTCTGAAAGTCTTGGCAATAGCCAAGAAGTTTCTCCTAGGTGCTTATTCCACCAGAGTTGCAACTCTTGGCAATAGCCAAGACTTGCAGAGACTTTGTCTGCAAGTCCCCCATAGCAACAGGTCTGAAAGTCTTGGCAATAGCCAAGAAGTCTCTGCTTTATGCTTATTGCACCAGAGCTACAAGTCTTGGCTATAGCCAAGACTTGCAGAGAATTTGTCTGCAAGTACCCCATTACAACAGGTCTGTAAGTCTTGGCAATAGGGAAGAAGTGTCTACAAGGACCCCATTGCATCAGAGCTGCAAGTCTTGGCTATAGCCCCTCATTGCAATAGGGTTGAAAGTCTTGGCAGTAGGCAATAACTTTGTACAAGCCTCCCATTGCACCAGAGCTTAAACTATTGTCAATAAGCCAAGACTTTTCCAGAATTGATAGATTTTTTATTTTATTTTTATGAAAGTGCATATTACAATTACTGTAATCAATCTAATGTCATGTATTTTTTGATTTTTATATTATGAATAAAAATCATATCTCGTTTGGTTTATATAGAATTTTAACCAAAGTTAAACATAATATAAATGAAATTATAAAGAAATTAATCAAAATGTTAGTAAAATTCAATAGCAATTTGAAGAAATCTTACAGTGAACCTTTGCTTGAACGGAGCAATCTCTGAAAGGAATAGGGCTTTAGGGTTGCTGTGATCGCGTGAATACTGAAAAGGAAGGGGATGGACTGTGCGCGTCTTTTTATTGGGTTGTAGGGGTATTTTGGTCCGAAAAAAATTTCATTAAACTAATGAGGGCATTTTTGCTAAACATCTGTTAGTGAGGGCAATTTGGCAAACCATCTTCCGGTAGCATATTTTTGCAATTCAACCTATGGATTATGTACCTCTTCTGCACATAAATAGATTGACTTAACAGTAAATTCCAGATCTTATAGTCAATTTTATTTCCTACTATACTTCTCAAACCTGTATTTCATTACCTACTAACGAGTACATATTGGTCTTAGTATTTGCAAGTTCCTCTTTGTTTACATATATCGTTTTTCATCTTTTATATATGGGTAAAAGTTACCTATATTGACTGTTTACACCAAATCATACTAACATAACGTGGTTAAGTATTTTAATAAAGTGGGAACATATAATAATTAACCATAGTTAAGCAACCCGAGTGTTCGTGAAAACAAATTGTATGCATTTATTGAGTTGGTATAACACCTGATATATGTAAGTTTGTTTTGAAAGAATAAGTTATTAACATGGTTCAGAGTCTTCTTTAGAATATGTTATAGTAAAAATACGAAAAAGGTTTCTTCTTTCATATTTTTGTGTTGATATTTATTTAGTGCTCTTGTTTATGCGCGATTTTTATAGTTACTTTTCATAGTTAACCTAAGAAATATGATATTTATATATAAATAACTTTTACCCGTCTTAAAAGTCCTACAAATTAAAATTTCTTATATAGCTCAAATAAGGAAGTCTCAATAAACAAAATTTTAATAGATCATAAAGCATTAAATATTAGGAAAATAACTAAATGATTATTTTGTCCAAAGTAAATCATCTTTTAAAGATTAAAAAAGGCGAACAACATTTCGTTAAGACCTTCATGCTTCTATTATAATAATATAGAAGATAGATAGAATAGATAGATATAGATAAGATTTTGAAAATCACAAGATTATTTAATAATATTGCTATATGTTGTCTTTTTAAGGATTTTTTCTTTATTTGTTGTTAATATGATTTTAATGCGCTAGAATATAGTGCACTAGTACAGTGCGGTGAGAAACTAAATTAAAATATGATTAATATTCATGTCATAATTTTATAAAGAAAATCACTACAAATCAAATAAGTAACTCTTAGGGGTCGTTTGATACGCACACAAAGTTATCCCGGTGCAATAATTCTGAGATTGTAATTCAGAGATTATTAATCCCTGGATTATTTAGTACGCGTATAATCCAAAATATGCTTTTGTTTTAAAATGGGATAACCTTTGATAAAAATTTCTTTCCAATTTGTCACTAGGTGATTCCTATTGCGTTTGGAGCCTATGTAAGTCGAACTTGCATTAACAGTCTCACTCTAAATGCAAAATAGTTACTCCTTATCGAAGGTGATTCTAATTTTAAAGCTTAAATTTAATGGTGACTAATCTTACCATAATTTTGTAAAATGAGAATATTCATTTGAACAAATAAATTACCCATATATCTAAACTATAAAGATGGATAGTTTAAAGTGGTGCATACGTTTAGAGAATGTATTGGGTAAAAATCGACCCGCGATGATTCGCCTCGGTCGTGCGAATCTTAACAAACCGAACACGCGTCAACAAAACGAGCGCCGAAGCGGTTGAACAAATCGCCGAGGCCACGGCACCGAGGTCGCTACCGAAGGCGAGCCGTAAGCTGAGCTTCGGTTAGCAGCTACCTCGGTCAAACGGCGGGGCGTAACCACCGAGGTCATTTATTCGCGCCTTGGTGAATCTCCCCGGTTCTTGCGGCTCTGCAGCCCACTATTTTACCCCACTAACTCCTCCACTTAATGCCAAGATCGTGGGATGACGCAGCAGCTGATAGTGGAGAACGTGGGCAAGGCCCTAGGTCTATAAATAGAACTTCATTTTGTATTGTACACATCCAGAAATACATACTGAAACTCTGCCCAAATTTGTATTCAACATTCATATATTGAAATCCAGTTATTTTTCCGCATTTACATCGTTTTTGTATATTTATTCGACTTTGATACAAAGAATTGCTTATATTCGAATCCAAATTCGATTTGTAGTCCTAAAACCGATTTAGGCCCATACAAATTGGCGCCGTCTGTGGGGATATAAGCAGTAACGCTTTGTTCCAAAGTTTCACGTCCGTTTTTCATCAAAGCTTACGATTCTACAACGTTATGGCTGACAATGGCGATAACAACAATGAGAGGGCTGGCGTTCCGTTGAACCAACAGCCCATCTCACCCATGACAACTGAAGAGTTCCAGATCTATGTTGTCACCATGTTAAGAGCTCTCCAAACTAGGCAGGATGAGCAAGCCAGCATTAACGCTGAGTTTCGCGCCTCGTTAGAGGCGAGAAACAGTGCTACCCCAAACAGCACCCAGCCTTCGGCTCCTGGTGGAGGCATCCCGCCCTTCGTTCCTCCGGGCGCGACAACAGGGGGATCTCCCAATGGGGCCACGTCTGGGGGCTCGGGGAATAATCCAACTACCACGCCACACTTCGGGACGTTTCCCACCGTGGCTGAGACAACGTTCTCGGTTGACGTTGAAAAAATGAGCAGGGAGATCGAAGCCCGCATCGAGGCGCGAGTGGAAAAGCGCCTCGAGGGAGTGCCGGGGATAACAAAGGAGGAAGACGACCTCGACATCGATCAATACAAGGAGCTGCCCTTCAAGCCCGAAGTGGCTCCAGCCCCAACTCCCAAGGGTTTCAAACTCATATTCTTGAAAAAGTACGATGGGACCACCGATCCCGAAGAGCACATAAGAGAATATATGGCAATGGTGAAGAGCAACGACTTAACGGCTATACAGCTCGAGTCGATGTTCTTGAAGAAATTCGGTGAGTCATTAGAGAAGGGGGCCCTACGTTGGTATATATGTCTGCCAGCGGGGTCGATTTCCTCATTTAAGAAAATGTCAAGCGCCTTCGTCAAGGCGCACACCGGGGCTCAAAAGATCCTCCAAAGGAAGGAGGATATATGTGAAGTAAAACAGCAGCCCGGTGAGCCACTAAAAGAATTTATTGAGCGATTCCATGCCGAACGCATGGAATTGCCTCGGATGGATGATACCTTGGCCATCATGGCATTTGAAAAAGGTATCAATGTTCGCAATTCTGACGCCGCCGCTGAATTGCGAAAAGAATTAAAACAATATCAGGTCCTGACATGGGAGGATCTGCATAGGCGCACTTACTCCAAAATCAGGTTGGAGGAAGCTGAATTCAAGAGCCGAGGTTATCATCAACGAAACCGAGGTGAGTCTTCAAATCGCGCCGAGGCGCCGCGAAGTAATCCCAAAGGGGAGGTATGAGCCATATACCTCGACAAGGCAACACGTCAGCCAAAGGCTGGGAAACACCCTCGGTAGCTCATACCCAAACTCTCACATAAGCCAAAGGCTCGGAGGGAAGGTTCAGCCCAATACGAACCAAAAAAATCCTTCAAGCTCCGCTTCGGCCCCAAAAAAGGATCTGCCTCGGATCCAAGACTATAACTTCAACATATCGACCTCGGAGCTGGTCAATATAGTCAAGGGGACTGCCGGGGTAAGGGTTCCCAAGGATATGAGGACCCCGGTGGATAAAAGAGATCATAATTTGCGTTGTGAATTCCACGCAGACTACGGCCATAGGACCGAGGATTGCAAAGCTTTGCGCCTCGAGGTAGCTCACTTGCTGAAGAAGGGAGTTTTGGCCGAGTTCCTCACTGACAAGGGGAAAGACAATTTCTCCAAGAACCGGGGTGATGGGCAACCACCTCGGGCTCCAGCCCCGGAGAGAGTAGTGAATGTCATTACCGGGGGGTCAGAAGTGAACGGGGTGAACTTCGCGGCCGCGAAGAAGTTCGCCAAACTTTCGATCACGATGGAGAAGAGAACCCGAGTTGGAGGCTCGGGCAAAGACATTGTGTTTGACGAGGATGACTGTGATGGGATGATGTTCCCCCATCACGACGCTCTAGTCATCATGCTAAGAATCAATGACTCTGACATCAAAAGAGTCTTGATCGACCCCGGTAGCTCAGTCAATATAATCAGCTACGGGGCTGTTAAGAAAATGTGGCTGAAAGGGGAAGTTGTCCCCAAATCAACAGTGTTAGCTGGCTTCAACAACTCCACGGAGAAAACGTTGGGTGAGATCACACTCAAGACATTCACCGAGGGGATTACCAAAGAAACACTGTTCCAAGTCATGCCCGAGGATCTAGCCTACAATGTGATCCTCGGAAGGCCATGGATCCACTCCATGGAAGCTGTTCCCTCCACCTTGCATCAAGTGATTAAATTCCCTACACCTTGGGGAGTTCGATCAATCAAAGGGGAGCAACGAGTAGCAAGGGAATGCTACTCGGTCGCACTGAAGAGTGGAGTCGCCCCGAGCGGGCCAAAGAAATAGCAACCAACGCAACCGGGGTCAAGCGAGGCGAACCTCCAAAGTGAGATAGAAAAGATCCCGACATGCGTTCAAGAGCCTCGGAAACAAAAAGTCGAGGACTCCACCATTGAAGAACTGGATTCTTTCACCTTATTGAAAGATTTCCCAGAGAGAAAAGTGTACATCGGCTCGGAGTTGGACCCGGAGTAAAAAAAGGCAATTATCGAAGTTTTAAAGTCCAACAATAATTGCTTTGCTTGGTCTCATTCAGACATGACTGGTATCGATCCGGAGATCATGACCCACAAGCTGAATGTGGACCCAAAGTTCACCACGGTAAAGCAGAAGAAAAGACCTCACGCCGGGGTCAAAAAGAGAGCAATCGAAGATGAAACCACGAGGTTGCAAGAAAATGGTTTCATAAGAGAGGTGAAATACCCCGAATAGTTGGCAAATGTGGTGGTTGTACCGAAGAAGAATGGCAAGTGGAGAATCTGTGTAGACTACACTGACTTGAACAAAGCTTGCCCCAAAGATTCTTATCCACCGCCACAAATTGACAGGTTAATAGACACCACGGCTGGACACAAACTATTGACCTTCTTGGATGCATATACGGGCTACAATCAGATCCTCATGGACCCGAAGGACGAAGAGAAGACCTCGTTCATCACTGACCGAGGCACCTTCTGTTACAAGGTGATGCCCTTCGGGTTGAAGAACGTCGGGGCGACCTACCAAATGTTGGTATGTCGCATGTTTAAAGAATACATTGGAAAGTCTATAGAGGTCTACATAGACGATATGCTCATCAAATCGATCCGAATGGAGGATCATTTGAATCATCTGAGGGAGGCCTTTGCTGTGTTGAGGCAATATGGCATGAAGTTGAATCCTGAGAAGTGCGCCTTCGGCGTTGGATCAGGCAAATTCTTGGGATTCATTGTCTCTGAACGAGGCATCGAGGCTAATCCTGACAAAATCAAAGCTATTGAAGAGATCCCCGAGGAGCTAACTGGGGTGAAAGAAGTTCAACGCTTGACTGGCCGAGTCGCCGCCTTGAGTCGATTTATCTCTAGGTCCTCGGAGCGATGCCACAAGTTCTTCTCCGTTTTGAGAAAAAACAATCACTTCGAATGGACACCGGAGTGCAAACAAGCATTGAAAGATTTGAAACAATACTTGGCTAACGCACCGTTGCTTGCCAAGCCAAAAGAAGGTGAAACATTGCTAGTCTACTTGGCGGTGTCCGAGGTGTCAGTCAGCGCTGTGCTGGTTCGGGAAGAAGATGGAAAACAACAGCCCATCTATTATGTGAGCAAGACACTCCTCGACGCCGAAACCAGGTATCCGCACTTGGAGAAATTAGCACTTGCTTTACTTGTTACTGCTCGGAAACTACGACCTTATTTTCAATGTCACCCAATAGCGGTAGTTTCAACCTTCCCTCTAAGGAGTATATTGCATAAACCGGAGTTATCAGGGAGGTTATCAAAATGGGCGGTAGAGTTAAGCGAGTATGACATCACCTATCAGCCTCGGACCGCTATTAAATCTCAAGTCTTGGCAGAATTCGTGGCTGACTTTAGTATTGGAATTCTGCCCGAGGCGGAAAAGGAAAACTCCATGGCAAAGGGAACCTCCTCGGGGCTATGGATACTTTACACCGATGGAGCAACAAACTCCAAAGGTTCAGGGTTGGGCATAGTATTGAGAGCACCCACCGGGGAGAAAGTCAGGCATTCGGTTCGGTTTAAGAAAGTAACCAACAACGAGGCAGAATATGAGGCAGCTTTAGCGGGTTTGGAGCTAGCCAAGGAAATGGGGGTTGAAAGAATCGAACTGAGGTGTGATTCACAGTTGGTAGTGAACCAGGTCCTCGGTGACTATACGGCTCGGGAGCCTAGAATGCAATTATACTTGGATTGAGCACAAAGAATATTGGCCCAATTCCAAGAATGGCAAGTTAAACAAGTGCCTCGGGAGGAAAACACCGAGGCTGATGCTTTGGCGAATATTGGCTCGGCGATCGATGAAGCTCACTCGGGGACTGACTCGGTGGTTCGGCTGTTGTCCGCGCAAATGAGGGAGATGAAGTTGCAAGTCAACTCGGTGGACAACCGATGGGATTGGCGGAGTAAGTTCATCTCCTACTTCGACTCGGGGACTGTCCCCCAAGATAAAAAAAAAGCAAAGAAGTTAAGGACCCAAGAAGCCTCGTACCACTTGATCTAGGGTAATCTATACAAGAGATTATATTGCAGCCCGATGGCCAAGTGTTTGGGTCCCGATGAGGCAAGGTATGTGATGGCCGAAGTGCATGAAGGCGAGTGTGGCAACCACTCGGGGGGAAAGTCCTTGGTGCGTAAACTATTAAGAGCTGGGTACTATTGGCCCACAATCAGTGCCGATGTGAAGGCCTTCGTGCAGAAGTGTGACAAGTGCCAACGCCATGGGCGGATGATCCCCCAACAGGCCGAGCCTCTACATTCAGTGGTATCACCATGGCCTTTCATGAAATGGGGGATGGACATTGTTGGACCATTACCCAAGGGAAAGGGTGGTGTTCGTTTCATCTTAGTGTTAACTGATTACTTCACAAAATGGGTGGAAGTAGCGGCTCTCACCGAGGTAAAGCAAAAACAAGTAATCGACTTCATCAAAAAGAACATCATCTACAGGTTCGGCGTCCCAAGAGAAATTGCTTGTGACAACGGTAAACAATTCATGGGGGCAGCTATCACTAATTTCTTCAAGCAGTGGGGGATCAAAAGAATAGCCTCGACTCCTTATCACCCAAGTGCCAATGGCCAAGCTGAGTCTTCGAATAGGATCATAATTGAAAATCTCAAGAAGAGACTCGATGAGAAAAAAGGTCCTTGGCCCGAGGAGCTGCCCGGGATTCTATGGGCCATGCGAACAACAGAGAAGAACAGCACCGGCGAGACTCCCTTCTCACTTGCTTATGGCATGGATTCCCTCATCCCTGTAGAAGTGGGCGAGCCAAGCCTTCGGTACGCCCACGCTACCGAGGATGCAAACCAAGAGGCAATGCGCATAGAGTTGGATCTGCTCGAGGAGAAAAGAGAGTTAGCTTTAGTTCGGCTAGTCGCCCAAAAAAGGCAGATCGAGGCATATCTCAACAGGAAAGCCAAATTCAGAGACTTCAAAGTTGGCGACTACGTGCTAAAAACCACGAATCAATCAACCAAGGAAGACAATGGGGGAAAGCTTGTTGCAAATTGGGAAGGACCCTACAGAGTCAAGGCAATCGTTGGGGAGGGGTCCTATCAAATTGAAAATTTGCAAGGCGAGCCCGAACCTTTGAATTGGAATATCTCCAATTTGAAGCGGTACTACTTCTAGTCGAGGTAAACGTTTTTCAATCTTCTTAAATTCATCTACAGCCCCGAGCCGAACAAAGCTCCTATGGCTTCGATCGAAATGTACTAACTTACTCCTCGTTCCACTCTTTGCTTGACCTTTTCAGGAAGCGAACCGAACGGTTTCCAGTGCTCGGATCTTCATCAAGATTCACAACCGAACACTGGGGGGGAGTGAGAAGGGTTGATACCGAGGTCGACATCGAGCCTCCCAACCGAAGCTTATCTATCCGACAACCGGGGACTTGCGCCCGGGGAATAGATTTAGTACATTTGTAAATCGGCCCGGTAGCGGCATATTGTCAATTTGCCTTTATTGAAAATTTGTTTCTTTACCCAAGGTCCGCTTCGACTTGGTTATATGTAAATAGCCGATTTCTGGCTCGTTGATATCAATAAAATGACTTCGATCTCATCTATTTTATCTGTGTAAATCTTGCACTCCAAAGCTGCACAATGCATCGACTCGAGAACGAGACGTCGTTCTAAGTTTGCATTGATTAAATTCAGTTAAGACTTGCAAGCATATTATTTATTTTTTCGACAAAGTGTTCGGTATATGTGAAAGCCAACATTCGAAATAAAGGCACGAATAGTCTTTCATTAAAAAGCCCGAAGGCTGAGTATTTACATTCAAAAAAACAAAATGACCCGAAGGTCCAAAATACAAACATAAAAGCCCGAAGGCTTACAAAAACAATGCTATAAGAAGTCTATGCTTCGGGAGAATCGCCTCCATCCTCGGAGCCCCCCTCGGCATTCTCATCATCTTCTTCATCTTCGTCGCCGCTCGAGGCCTCACTTGATGGAAGCTCATCAATAATAGCTTGGGCCTCCGCCGATTTAACTTTGGCTCTTTCGATCTCCTCGTCTAGGTTGATCTCCCGGCGCGACATCGCTTGAGTAGCTTCAACCGAGACTTGATGATGGCCCATCGCTTGTCCAGCTTGGCCCTCTTGACCTTGATTGCAGCCCTACTCTTTCGGTCGGCAATTTCATCCCGAAGGGCTTCAATTTCAGCATCTTTAGCTAGAAGCTTGGAGTTTTCACCCTCCAGCTTCTTGATATGAAGCACATGCTTCCTTAGCTGCTCATGATGCTTCTTTGCCATTTCCACAGCCTCGGCCTTCGCTTGGGCCAGCTCGGCGCCTAGTCTCATAGCCTCGGCTTCCAGCCTCGAGCGCTCAACTTGAAAGCCACCACCGAGGGCTTTGATTTTGGCCTCGGAAGTAGCCTCGGCCTCACGCAGATCGGACTGGGACTTGGACAAATCAGCTTTCAGTGTAGCTATTTGCGCGTTGAAGCTGTCCCTTTGCCTGTCCCAAGAGCGAGCCACGCGCCGGACCTCCTCGTCTCTTATCGTTTCAACCTCGAGTGCCCTCAGCGACAGAACGAAGCCCTAAAAGGAAATCAACCAAAAAATCAGAATCAGCTAGCCAAGGGCAAAGAGGGCAAAATTAAAGAAACAAGACACTTACTCTCAGAGCGTTGGCGGCGATAGTGTGGTGCAACGTGCCTCGGGAGAAACTCTGCACAATGTTGTCCTCCACAGGGCCGAGCAGAGGCATGAGGCTTAGAATATCACCGCGGGTGCCTTCCAGAAGGTTCGAGGAGGATGGCACTTCCAGCTTCCGAAGAGACCCAACCGAGGATGAAATCCTCGCGGGCTCGGACTGCACCCTGATCGCCCCGGCGCCAACCCCCCCCCCCTCGGCGGCCATAGCGCTAACCTCTCCAACCTTGGCCTTACCCCGAGCCTTGGTGATCGTAGCCTCGGTTTCCAGCTCTTGCTCCTCGAGGTCCACCACCTCGACTGCCTCTCGAGCTGCTAGACTTCCAGCGACAACGTCATCGGGTTCGTCGATCAGCCTTCGGCGCCCCTCAACTGCTGCCTCGGGTTGGGGAGGAATTCTCGCCTCGGTGCGAGGAGTCACCGAGCGGGAGGGCTTCTTTGAAGTTGCCCTCTTCCTCTTCACGCCTGCAACAAGGGAAGAAGTTAAAGAGTAAGAAAGCAAAAAAGGAACGATACTTAATGATGCGAACCGAAGATGAAGATTACCTTTGGAGGTCCCTTGATCGGGAGCTCCCTTTGATGTTTTTGAAGACTTGGAAGCCTTCAACCCTTTATACTCTCCAGCCACCGCAGCCAGATCATCATCCGACTCGGTTTCCTCCCCATCTTTCTTCTTCTTCTCTTCCTTCTTCTCTTCTTCTTCTTCTTCTTCTTCTTCTTCTTCTTACTTTTCTTGGTGTTGACAGCACGGTTTGGGAAACCTAGCACCGAAGGAAGAAAATTCAGTGGAACAAAATCAAAATCTCAAAATGACCTATCGAACAAAGCATCATCAAAAACTTACCGTGCCTCTTGCACTGCCAACCGAAGTCGGCGGCCATCTTCATCCACGTCCTCTCGGGGCGTTTGCGCGCCTTGGTCATCGCCTTCACCCATTCAGTCAACCCCGCAGGGGGAATGATATCGACCTTGTTAGCTGAAAAGACAACAAAGAAACGGGGTCAGCTAGCATGAATAAGTCACCGAGGAGTGAGGTGCAAAAGAAAGGATGCTTACGTGTGTTATTCCACCGTTCGGGGAAATTAGGCTCGGTGGACAGAACACTTGTCTCCAACAAGACGTAACGATCACTCCAGCCCCGGTCCCCATGGTCCTCGCTCTTGTGAAGAAGAGCAAACTTACCTCGATTGTTTAAAGCCACAACCCCGGCCTTGTGGAAGTAGGGGTAGTAAAGTGAAATAAGATGTTGGAAGGTGAAGTCTACCCCTGCCTTCGTGCTCAGCCAGTTCATGCACTGGACGACCCTCCAAACGCCGGGGCTAAGTTGAGCCAAACATAAGTTGTAGGCCCGGAAAAAATCATCAATAACTCTGTGCACCGGGAGGGAGAAACCGAGGGTGAAAGGGTAAGTGTAAGCAAAAGAAAACCCCTCGATATGATGGCATACTCGGCTTGTAGGATCCGCTATTATCACTTTCACTTCGGGCTCGAATCGGCACTCCCTCCGAACCCGCTCAATATGAGCATGAGTTATGCGGGTCGCGGTGGTGTTCACAGGAATATTTCTATTCTTTTCTTCCTGGTCGGCTGTCTGGACTTGCAGCTTCAGATCCTTGCCATTGTCAAAATGGGAGGGGATTATTTGGTGAGGCTCGAGCTCTTGCTCGAGGGGAATTATAGGGCCCGAAGATCCCCCTTCGGTGACATCCTCTCTTTCACCCTCGTCCACGGCGTCATCGCCCTCGACATCTTCCTCTCCATGTGTGACATCATGAGCACCGGTTGCCTCCGTGACGTCACCACCTTCCTCTAGGCTGATGTCCACGCCTCCAGCAGCGACGTCATGCCTAGCTCTCTCCCTTCGACGCCTAGAACCACTAGCATCAGAAGTTACTTCTCCGCCTCCTTCCGCTTCTATCATTTGAAGCGCCAGCACGATGGTAATAAACTCGCCACTAGAAATGATGGCGGCGTACTGGGCGATCCTTGCCCTTTCGCCGGAGTCGCTCGAGTCTTGCCGTGAATGGGTGGTAGACATGGTTAAAACGTGAAGCTAAGAGTTCTTGTGAAGATGGAAACCTAGAAAATGTGGAAGCTCGCGTTTTTCTCTTTTGGTACTGTTAATGGCGAAAGATGGAAGTGGGAAGAAGAGTTGGTAGGAAGTATTTATAGGTATAGAGAAGCCAAGGCGTCATCATTGATACGTTGGAAGAAACAAGAATTACGGCGTGACCGTTCAGAGGGCCAACGGATGGGTGACACGTGTCAACAAGAAGTGACCTGATGCGACGCATACCGTTGACAAAAATTTAAAACGCTTGGATAAGATTGAGCCACGTCGTTCTCCCGCGGAATTTCACTCCACTCCTCGGTAACCTCGGTAGGTGACCGAGGAGTGGGGGGACTATCTGTATTGGGTAAAAATCGACCCGCGATGATTCGCCTCGGTTGGGCGAATCTTAACAAACCGAATACGCGCCAACAAAACGAGCGCCGAAGCGGTTGAACAAATCGCCGAGGCCACGACACCGAGGTCGCTACCGAAGGCGAGCCGTAAGCTGAGCTTCGGTTAGCAGCTACCTCGGTCAAACGGCGGGGCGTAACCACCGAGGTCATTTATTCGCGCCTTGGTGAATCCCCCCGGTTCTTGCGGCTCTGCAGCCCACTATTTTACCCCACTAACTCCTCCACTTAATGCCAAGATCGTGGGATGATGCAGCAGCTGATAGTGGAGAACGTGGGCAAGGCCCTAGGTCTATAAATAGAACTTCATTTTGTATTGTACACATCCAGAAATACATACTGAAACTCTGCCCAAATTTGTATTCAACATTCATATATTGAAATCCAGTTATTTTTCCGCATTTACATCGTTTTTATGTATTTATTCGACTTTGATACAAAGAATTGCTTATATTCGAATCCAAATTCGATTTGTAGTCCTAAAACCGATTTAGGCCCATACAGAGAAGGCAATCAATTGGTAGATTATCTTGCAAATAAAGCTTTAGATGATGGGGATGTGTGCTATGAAAATTTTCAGCATCTCACTAGTAAGGAAAACAAATTGTGAATTGTGACAAAGCTAAATGTCCTGTTTTTCGCTCAACTGTTTGGACGGGATGATGGCGTTGTATGGCGAAGGGGCACACCTATTTTATTTTCACCTAGTTTTCTTTTTTTTGCAGGTACACTGGAGTGTCAAGCTACTTTCATTACAATGAGAGGAGAAACACAATTTTGACCAATTTGGTTACAAGTTTCTGAGCAGCTTTCACTTGGGCGTTGGAGTTCTTTGGTCCAGCTTTTTTAGCATGCTGTGCTAGTGTCATTGCATCACAGTGTGTTTTCATGGAGCTAAAAGTCAAACGAGGATCAGCTGCAACGCAAGCGTTGGTGCAGGCTTCGCTTGGCATTTCGCTTGGTGGTGGTCTGGGACTTGATCATTGAAGCTGTTTTGAGGGCGTCACTTCTCAAACAGCCTGGACACTACAGTGGACACCATTTTTGGCGACGCTTTTGGAATGGCTTTGACAAACTGGGGGCGATGTGAAGGGCGTTACCTTCCTTATAGCGCTGCTTTTTTGGGAACTACAACTTGCTTTTGGTTGCTAAAGGATCTACAACAAAACTACATTATTTCGTTAATTAATTCTGAGTATTTAAACTTTATACATGTCAATTTATGCGGTACAAATCTCATGCTTTATTTATTGAGGAGATTTCAAATGGTGGTAATAGTGTCAACTGATGCTCATTCCATTGAAGAGGTTAATTGGTTAGCAATAGGTGGCATAGTTTATAGTATGGGTGTCAAATGGGTAGGGGTCTACCCGTCAAAACCCGGACCCGGACTCATTAAAATCCGACCCCACCCGGACCCGCAAAAACCCGGACCCGGACCCGTAGACCCCCTAAAATACCCCTACCCAAATGGGTTTTTTTTTTCTTAACAAATACCCGTATCCGTTAAGACCCGTCAAAATTATGGGGTATTAATGGATATACCCGTACCCGTACCCGTTAAAATAAACTGAGTAATAAAACTTGTACGTGGAGAGAAATGTATACACAAGTTTTCCACTCATGGTTTAATTTGTTTTGTGTCCATATTGTTAGTAGTGAAATATGTTCAAGAGAAACAAATTATTTATTTAATTAAAAAAATACTTTATATTCCATAATAAATCAACACTTTGAAGTTTGAATATATATTACTCTAATATGGTATAGAACTTCAACTATTAATTTCGATATATACCTCAGAAAATAAGCTACTTGGAGTCGGACAAAGTAATTATGGGATCGTATTTATTAGAAAATATAATTATTTAATTCACTACATAAAATATTTTGAATTACATGTCGTCGCATACAACTAATTGTATCAGAAAGTGCATTTAGCCAAGGAAGACAAATGATAGGTGATACCCGCTACTCTTTGGGTAATAATGCTTTGGACGTTCTAGTTTGTTTACGAGACTGGATTAGATCGGAGCGAAGAAATCAAGGAATTGAAGACTCACTAGAACAAGATGATAACCTTGAAGAAATTCTATTAAGTGATCAAGCACCATCAATGGCACCTACACCGGAGCATGATGGAAATGACATGGAAGAAATTACACAAAGAATTAGGCATATTTAAATTTGTAATTTGAATTTTCATTATAGTTTTGATGTTGCACTTTTTAAATTTGGAAGTTTAATATTTAAGACTTTAATAGTTCAAGTACATTAAATAAAGTAACTCTTTGAGTTTTTCCTATTGATCTTTTTTTAATTTGTTTTAAGTATTTAAAATAATATTATTAAAAAATAAAATTATAACCCGTAGCCAAACCCGATTTGTTAAGACCCGAACCCGTACCCCTACCCGCTAAGACCCGAACCCGCACGGGTTTTTTTTTTCTAGCCGAAACCCGTATCCGTTAAAAACCCGTAATTTAAACCCGTACCCGGAACCTGCAGGGTTACAATTTTACAACCTGAACCCGGACCCGTATACCCGTTTGACACCCATAGTTTATAGTTCAATTAGCAAAGTTATTAGTCGTGCATAATTTAATTTCTTTCGAACTGTATAATATATTAGTGATACAAGAAATAATCAATATGTTATAATACATGCATATAACTAATACCAGAACTCTTTACAAAAACTAAGTAATGAACTATTTATAATGTTTCCAAACCCTTGGTAATAAGTTAAACCAAAACTAGAAGGAATAGGGAGTAAAAACGCGCACACGGGGCGCTATAACGGGCGCCCCGCACCTCGGAAAGCGTGCTCCAAGCCAGACTCCGCCATTTCTTCCGCGCCATGGCCACGCGGCGCAGGCCAAACGCGCCTAGCCTCTGCGCGCGGTAGAGCACGCGGCCAAAATGCTCTTCTTTCGCTCCATTTCACGCCTCGTGTCGTGCCTTTGTGTGCTCAATCCAATCTTCAACCATCCTTCAACCAATTCATGCTCAATCAAGCTCCGAAACGCTCCAAATGCATCGCGTAACGACCTACACACGCACAACACAACATCAGTGTAAAACCACATTCACAAGCTACCAAACGAGTGCAAAACAAGCTCAAATGTGCGGAAATATTAAGGAAAAGTAGGCATAAAATGCCGAACATCACCTATATTACTAATTCCTCCATTACTAATACTCGTATTATTATTACGTACATTGATAATACCCACTTTACGAATATCCGCATTGCTAATACCTACATTATTAATACCCACGTAATCGCTTGAATCCCCACAGACGGCGCCAATTTGTATTGGCCTAAATTGATTTAGGTCAACAAATCGAATTTGATTGGGTTTACAAGCGATGCCAAGTATCAAAACTACGCTAAAACAATAAATCAAAGTAGATAATTGGGTAAATAACAATAAATCGTCATATTTCAATAATATCAGGATGTAGTACAAAATTTGACAGAGTTTTGGTATGTATTTGCTTACAACATGAAATGAAATGCTATTTATAGACGAGTGAATACAAGCTATCTTCCCCATTGTCCACTGCTTTAACCATGTTGCACCTCTTTGAAAATGGAGTTAGTGGGCTGAGATCGTGGGTGATTGCTGGGGCGATCCACCGAGGCTCAAGCGTTCGACCCTGTGGATATGAGCTGGCTGATCGACCGTGGTGATCATTCACCGAGGCGATTGTTCACCGAGGTGTGCTATAAGCTACTACTTCAGTCAATGACTTCGGCGATCTTGTTGCTTGCCTCGGACTCTGGCTTACGAACACCTCCCCGGTGCGCTTCGAATTAGGCGCCCAAGGTATCACATACACGAGCCAATTTTTATCCAATACAACGTTTACTGATTAGTATGAGATAGACGTGTAACGCACGTGTCCAGAAACTAGTAAATCCAAATATCACTCAATAAGTAACTTCATACCTCCTAGCGACGGAGAGGATTGCTCCGACATCAAATCCCTCAGCTGGATCAGCATCAATTCCACGAAGTTCTTCATTTGTTTCACGAGAAACCTCAAAGGCAGAAGCATAGAAGACTAGAAAGGTGAGAAAGACAGAGAAAGAAGGTACATAAAGAGGCAAGAACAGTTGAAGAAAAGGTGGCACAAGAAGGAAAAAAGCACGAGTGCAATAATAAAAAATGGTACCATTAATTTCCACTTACAACTCTTATTTTTTCTTCTTTATCAGATATACAAGGCAATATAGCTCCCAGAATGTCAGCATAATAAGGGACAAGTTGATATCCACCAAGTTTCACAAATTCATTTATCTGCGTGCATAAAAGCAGTCTATTCAAACAACTTTGACAAGTTAAAGCACTAAAAATATCATTTACACCAGAGGAAGGGGAGACAAAATTGTCAATAAAAAGCAAATGATAACGTACTTACCCTAGTGATAGAAGTCAACCTAGTAAATTCATCCGATGAGCCTGCCCTTTGGACTATTATTTCAGCCATGCGATTATAATCTACAGACTTAAAGACCAGCACTTCTCAAGTTAGAAAACTAACAAAGGACAAATTGAAATTTTGCTTAGTTTCAGAATTTTGTCAAAAAAGAGATATTACGCATGTATAAAACCAGAGCAAAAGACAACTGTCTTCTGTACAGATGGAAAGCCAAACACAATTACTAAGCAAAAAGTATTAAATTCAAGTCGCAAGACAAACAGATATACAGATATTTTTCATCTGACGCCTCAACCATAACGGTAGGGAATTGAAAGTTGCAAGTTTTTACAATTTTCCTTCGAAGCTCAGCAGAAGGTCATTAAAAAGTTTAACATACCATAGAATACAGAGATCTTACTGGAGAATTCTTAATCTCTTGCAGAAACTCTGAAAGCGCAGAATCAGCCTGTTGCCGTATTTCATGGCTAGAATCACTCAGCATATTAAATAGTCCTGCATTTCATCAAGTCAAGAGACCATATGAGATTGCAAATTTTAAAAAACATTGAGTTGCACAGCTAAACTTTTTACTTCGAAATACAAGCAATTACCATCAAGAAAATCAGAAAGAAAACCGAGCATATCAATGTCCGGAACACTGTCTAAAATTGTAATCCACCCAACAAGAAATTGCCAGACTTAAGGATTGAGGACATTCATGTGTTCTCTCAACGAAGGAATAAGTTCTTCAATGCTGTATGATAGAAACCAGAAAAGAAAGAGAAAAATAGAGAAGGAAAGTTACTGATATTATATTTATGCAGCGGATCTTAAACACATAACATTGTCCGTATGGAGAGGACAACACTCAAAAACACAAGGTTTCAAGTCTGAAAATACATAAAACTATAACTAGTCCTAATTACATACTTATATAGAAAATCATAGGATAAGATTTATATCAGATAAACTAGAAACTAGGAATAGTTAACTGCTGCAGTTCCAGGAAGCAGTTGGTTGACAGTTTCGCCAGATGTACATTACAAAAACTGCACTACATTAAAAGACTCTTCAGCGCTTTATCTTCTCTTCTATATTTTCTTCTGAAATATGTCTTGAAAGATGGGTCTGTAACAATGTACCCCTCCTGAAAAGACGCCTTGTGCTCAAGGCGAAAAGAAGGAAATTGGGCAAAAAGCAAGTCATAGTCCTCCAAACTAGCTTCTTCAACAGGACGATGACGCCATTGGATAAGAAGTTCGAGAAACGAAAACCCAGATTCATTCACCCAACGATGCGACAAGACTTTTTCAGGTTCCACCGTAAATTCCAGCTCACTCGTAAGTGGTAAAGGAGGAGGAGATAAAATATCAGAATAACCACGAGCTGGGCGAAGTAATGAGACATGAAAAATTGGGTGAACCTTTGATGCACGAGGGAGCTACAATTCATAAGCAACAGGACCAACTTTGCGAATTATCTTATACGGCCAAAATAACGAGGAGATAGCTTTTCATTATGATGTTTGGCCAAACTCTTCTATCGATAAGGTTACTATCGAAGAAAGATAGCATCACCCAAAAGATAAGTTACGACGCTTGGTATCAGCTTGATACTTCATTCGAGATTGAGCGTTCAAAAGATCGGAGCGTAGCAATGTTAACATTCGGTCTCGCTCCACAAGTTGCTGTTCAAGGTCAGCAATTTTAGTTTCTCCGCGAAAAAATGGATGCAAGACTGGTGGCTCCCTCCCATACACAATCTGAAAAGGAGTCATATTGGTTGAAGAATGGTAGCCAGTGTTAAAAGAATATTCTACCTAAGGTAGAAACTGAAACCATGATTTAGGTTTTTCATGAGCAAAACAACGCAAGTAGGTTTCAAGGCACCGGTTAACCACTTCCATTTGTCCATAGATTGAGGATGGTATGAAGTACCCATACGAAGACGAGTGCGACTAAGGCAGAACAATCCTTGCCAAAATGCACTTAAAAAGACAACATCACGATCTGAAAGAATAGAACGAGGTAAACCATGCAACCTGGCAATTTCTTTACCAAAGGTAGCAGCCACTGTCTTGGCGGTAAAAGGGTGAGATAAAGAAATGAAATGGCTGTACTTGCTAAGCCTATCCACCACAACTAGAATAGTATCAAAGCCATGAGAAGAAGGAAGTCCTACAATGAAATCCAAAGAAACGTCTTCCCATACTCCGTTAGGAACGAACAGAGGCTTCAGTAGACCTGCTGGAACCAATGTTTCATATTTGTGTTGCTGACATATTAAACAATTTTGAACAAACAACTTGACATCATGCTTCAAACAAGGCCAGAAAAAACTTGCAGACACTCTTTTAAGTATCCGTTATTTATCTATTTAATTAATTAACCGATTAACTCTTATTTATTTTATATACTTATTTATGATTTATTCAATTGATTATTTATACTTTCTTGTTTATTTATTATCTATTTTATTCAATTATTAGCTCGTTATCCTTACCTATTATATTATATTATCCATTTATTTATATACTTTATCTAAACTTTTGAAAATCTCTATTACTTATTAAAATTCGTGAAAACCGTCGGATTAACCGCTTTTAGCGGATTTTCGAAAGTGATCCCGTAATAGGGACCTTCTTTCGAAATTAAATGAACCACTTATCTAAAGAATTTCTGTTAATATTTTTCTTATAAAAGGGAATAAATTGCACTCATTTTAATTAAGAATTGGTTCCTCCAAAGAATCCTTTGAAGTCTTCATAATGTTGAAATATACCCGGAACTTGCTCTTAAACAAGGTAATTTTTGGGGTTCATCAATATCAACACCTCTATCTTTTCTTTTAACTTTCTTGTAGAAATTCTCTCATGCCAATAGAACCTCCCTCTCACTCTCCTCTAAGGGATACTCACCACAATTTAACCCACCCACCCACCAATGCAAACTCTTTAAGCCTAAAACATAAAAGCTTACCTTCCAAAAGAAAACACCGGTCATGCTTCTTCTTACAAATCACCCGACGCATAAGCAACCAAGTTGCCATTAAAATTCCAATTCTCAGACATGTTCAACAAAAACCCACACTTTGATTAAATGTATTTATTAAGTTAAACTCTTCCAACAACACTTTGAACTTAAGAAATCTAGAAACCTAGAGCGAATGCATATTTTTGAAGGAAAGGCTTCAATTATATCAAGCCAAGTAGATAAGTCATACCTTTTCAGCGTCCATCTCTATTATGCGAGATCCACCGACAAGCGGTCCATATAGTCACCAAAATCACCAAAAACTTCCTCCACACTCCCTTCAACATCCACATCCACATCCACTCCCACTTCTTCTTCCACAAAATTATTAAAGTCAACATCATCTTCTAGAATCAACATCCTCTTCTCAATTATAATCAAAATCCTCTTCTTCATTTTAATCACCCTCATTTTCTTCAATTTCATCAAAATCACCATCCTTAGAACCCATATCATCCAATTCATTAGACTGGACTTTCAATTCATCATCACCTTCATTCCCATTATTATCAGCACCAATATCATTGCGGCAACCTTTACCCATGCCACCCTCATTCACATCCACACTCTCTTCAGTATCAACACCTAAATCAGCATCAATTCATTTATTAAAAAATTCTGCCATGTAATCTCTTTGAGGCTGCATGACCTTATTATCATCGTCGAAAGCATTTATTTATGCGAATAAATCATCAGTGTCTTCCCTCCTCACAAGCTCTATACATGGAAGTGCCATGGGCTTAGTGTTGTCTTCTCTCTCAAGCTCTATGCATACCAGCGCCATGGTTCATATACTAACACAAACCTAATTTCCACATTATGTACTTGGGGTTCGACTCCACTAAGTTCACCTCTTTATTTTGTATTCTTTTTAATTCTTTCAACTTTGTCTTGTCCTATCGGAGACTCATTTGTACTTTCATCTCCCAATCTTTTAGATGTACTGGAATATTGCACCTCGGGAAGTCCACCACTCTTTACCTTCATCTTTATAGTCATGTTTTTTGTAAACAAACAAACAACAACAACGACAACACTAAAACCTATTGTTCTAAAAAAAAAACCTAAAATCATAAATCATCCCAAATATAAAAAACCACACTAAAAATCATCTATTGTATCTGAAATTTAAAATCCTAGACTAAAAAATGACAGATTAGATACAAAATTGAACATGCATTAGGGTTTTAAAAAACCGTACCTGATGCTGATCGTGTCTTTCTTGGTCAGCAAATAAGTTCCAACTTACAATAAGGACTTTTTGAACGAGAATCATCTAAAAATTAGACATGATTCCTTCTTTTTTTTTCTGTAAAAATTAAAGACAAAATAGAGATAATGGTGTAATAGCTATAGAGCGGGAGATTGGAGAGACGTATATGGGAAGATGTGAAAAAGGAGAGGCCTTTTGTTTGATTTGAACAGTGGGGCCCACTCAATAAACGGTCGATATTTTCTATGTTGTTTTCTTGAAAGCCCCAAGTTGCTAATATTGTAAAAGACACCCCCAACGAGCTTTAAATCAAAAGTTAAGCTTTTTCAGCTCCGAAAATAAAAGAAAAAGAAAATGGAGGTCATTTAATTAAATCACATCTTGCGGAGGTCTTGTGATTAATTCTTCTCGAGAAACATAAAGTTGAATTTTCTTAGTCAAAATAATTTTAGAGTACATTTGTGAAGTGTTGCTTTTAGAAATACATGAGCGACGCTTGTAAAATGTTGTGTTATATCTAAATAGTGTTCCTAATAGTTTTCTGATTTGGCAATGCTTTTGAAAGTGTGCTCTTTTTGATTAATAACAATGCTTTCCCAATTTGTGTGGCCAAAAGCTCTCTCCTAAGGCGATTCTGACAAAAGCGTAGCCACAAGTCTTTTTGGCCACACTTTTTTAAATATGATCTAAAATTAGTGTTGTCTTAGGCCAAATTTGTTGCAGCACATCACACTCCGCAATCAAACTTTGGGACTTCAAGGTCATCTCCACTTGATATAACTGAAGATAAGAATCACTTCCTCGATTTGCTTTCTGCATATAATTCAAGAATATAGAAGCAGGGGAAAATTAGTAATTCTGCATGATTTGGAAAAGTAGTTAGAGGAGTTAGTTAGCTTAACTAATTCCTAAAGTTAGTTAAGAAGTTAGGGCTTTATATAGTTATGAATTGTATCATTTTGTTTTTACACTTTGAATCAATAACAAAGCCTCTTCTTCAATTCTCTCTTTCTACTCATTCTTCTTCCTCACCTCTCCTCAGATTCTCAGTAATTTCAGATTCACAAATCAATATTTAAATGCTCATTTGCAGTTTTGTTTTGGGTTGGGTGGGGATGGGGGTTGGGGGTGCAGAAGCGATGAGTTTTATATAGCTTAAGCAAACAAGGAGTTACTGATCCTGTCAGTTTTTCGCTTCCTCTGCTTTGATCTCCTCTTACCATGCTAAAATGTTTCTGCTTATTTGAGTAAAGTGCATACAAGGTGCATCAATATTTTTACGTTACTTTTAATGTTTCACGTTATAATTAGTGATTTCTTAATTCAACTTATGTCGCTTGCACCTGATTATACGAATGTCTTTGCAGGAGATGATGCCATCATTTTCCTTATTCCAAGCCCAAATAACAGAAAAGGATACCTCGAAACTTGTGAATACTGAAGGGAGTATACTCTAGTGTAATTGTTGTAATGTGTTAGGCGGTTCTAGCACAGTGGTTAGTGACTTTTTTACTTTGCAGGTGCTGATTTACCATAGAGATTGTTGTGGATATGTTAGTGACATGAAAGTTCTCTGTTTGAATAGGACTTCACTGACCAATATTTATCTTGAACCTTTTTGTTGGTCATTTGCGTGTACATATTGTGCAGTGTGAATTGACTAGGAACCCTTACTTTATTCTGATTCTATACTAGGGATTTCTAAAACTTCAGGCTGCCAATGAAGTTTGTTCTTCATTTGGCTAAAATTGAATATTTTTATTAATGAATTACTGATTAATCAAAGTTGGTATTTGGATCTCTTAACCATGGATTCAATTCAAATGTAGGCAGAAGTCATGGAAGCCCGGACTCTCGCTTTGAGCGGAGAGTTTTGAAGGGAAAATTTCTTTCATTTTAATGGTGTTTCAATTTGACAGTGGCGTCTGCATACCCTAGCATAACAACAGAAAATTAAAATGCTGCAAAGCTAACTTTTTAGTTATCTTTATCTTCAATTTACTTGCGGGGATAGGGGAGTTGTAAAAGCCTGAAGATGATTAAATTTTGTATCAATATTTAATGGTCTTAATTAAACAAATTGGGGGTTTAGGAGCAATATTGTTATGGCAGATTGGCTAAAACACCAAAAGAGAAACTACTATTATCCAACTGAAGAGAAAAAATGAACGAAGTAGTAGCAGGATAATTACAATTAAAAGGTAATCAGAGACAATGCATCTTTCTACCACTGGAAAATCATAAAAGAAGGGTTTTGTTTAGCAGTAACAAATAAATAGGTATCCCTAAACTCTAAAAATCACCTACCATTGATGACTATAAAGATCTGCTATAGTATTTGTACAAGAACCTATTGGATGATCACCACAACTTTCCTAGAGATAGCTTGTCCATGTAGTTTCTGTTGGGTTAAGTTATGTTTTGTTTCGTTGAATGAAACATTCGAATTATTAACCCAAGAAAAATCAGAATCACTTCTGTAATTGCTAAACTAAGAAGTGAAGCATTAAACTAAACTAAGTGAAGCATTAAACTAAACTAAGAATAATTGCTAAAGCAATAACATTGGACTATTCCGTGTTACTATTCATTCACTTCTTTTGGGATAAACATAAATGGTTTAGTTATCGAATACTTCAGCGGTCATATTATCAACAATTCATAATCTCCTATTATGGAAAATGAAATGTTTATGTATCTCCATTGCAGTAAAATATGAGGGCGTTTTTCCTCCTGCAATAATTATACTTTAGGGTTATTTGTAATATGTTACCTCATAGAATATATATGAAACACCCAGCAAAAACAATGCGGGGGCGGGGTACGGGAAAAGAAACCAGAATATCCAAATATGGAAAAGAAGAAGATGAATATGGATAACTCACCACCAAACTCAAATATCGAAGAAGAGGACAGACACTCAAGAGTGGGGATAGTTTGACTATGTCAAAGATGTCATGCATGTTCGCAATTACCAAGCTTAACTGCCTAAGGTTTCTGAACATCATCTCTACGGGGAAGTCGTTTACCTGAAATGAAAGAGTATTAAAAAATATCTCAAGTGATTAGGGTCTTCAAATAGACTAAAAGTGAAATTTTTTTGAAGACAAAGACGTTGTCAAATTAATACTACCTCAAAAAGACGAGTGTTGACTGTTAAAGAATTCACATGAATAGGTAAATCTCTTGCAAAATCACCAAATATATATGACATTGAAGCGGCTCCATTAGGATGAATCGTTACATATTCTAACATGGGAACATATGAGAAAAAATATCTCACAGTCTTAAAAAAAAAATTAAACACTCAAGCGTATGAAGATTTTGTTGAAGTGATAGATAAGTTGGTTGGTTAGTTATCTGATTGAGTTAATTTAACTGTGTATGAGTTAATCAACTATAGGATAGTTAGAGTAGTTAACTCATTCTATAAATAGGCTAGTTAGGTAGTTAGTTGAGCTTAGACTCATTACTGTACTTTCTCTCTCTTACTTGCAATGGAAGTAATCTTCTTCCCACATTCTCTCTCTAGTTTCCTCCATGGCTGAGCTAATTAACATGGTATCAGAGCACGAGGTTCGAGAAAAAATCTAGAAGATTCTAGCTCAGTACAAGAGGTCATCTTCTCACACAATCAGAGATTCAAAGTCCTGTAAGTTCTGCAGCACTCTACAAATACAATTCCTTCAATAATCTTAGGGTTTGGTGAAATTGCTGAATCTAGGTTTAGGAATCTGCAAATTTTTAAGTGAATCCTTGCTGTAAAAGCTCACAATTGCATCTATGGCGGATAATTCTACTGAACAAGCTCAAACTCAGGGAAATGCACAAATTGATCACAATCGCCCCCTATACATTCATCCATATGATACACAAGGTTCAGTTATTGTTTCAATTCAATTGCTAGGTGCTGAAAATTATTCCTTATGGAGTAAGTCTATGAAAATTGTACTGCGAGGAAAGAACAAACTAGGTTTTGTACTTGGCACTTGTAAGAGGGAAATATATGATCCCAGTCTTCATGAACTGTGGGATAGGTGCAATGCTATTGTTTTAGCCTGGATAAAGAATACTGTATCTAAAAGTCTAATAAGCACTGTGATCTATGCGTCTGATGCATCTAAGGTTTGGGAGGATCTTAAGGAAAGGTTTGACAAGATCAATGCCTCTAGGGCATACTATTTGCACAAGGAAATTGCAACTCTGACTCAAGGTATATCATCTGTATCCGTATATTTCACTAAGCTGAGAGAATTATGGGATGAAATTGAGGCACTAGTCCCGCCTCCTACCTGTGCTTGCCCTGAATCTAAGCAGCACACTGAGCATTTTCAGCAACAGAAGTTGTGGCAATTCTTAATGGGACTTAATGACACCTATGAAAATGCTACAAGTCAGATACTAATGACTAGTCCTCTACCAACTGTGAATCAAGCTTATGCTATGGTAATCAATGTAGAAAGTCAAAGGATGCTGGGAAGTATCACATCTAGAGGAATAGAAGTAAATGACTCAGCTGCTTTAATGAGTAACCGGATGAACTACAATAACTCTAGACCTAGAACCCCTAACTATGAGAGAAATCAGGGGTTTGGCAGAGAAAGCAACAATTCAGGAAGAGCACCAATGTACTGTGATTATTGTCATTTGACAAACCATAACAGGGATGGTTGCTACAAGTTGAATGGGTATCCAAGTGGAGATAATAGGAACAAGAACAAGAAGAAAGGGGGAGGAAGCTATAGGAACTATTCTGGTGGAGGTAGCAGTAACTATTCTGGAGGGAATAGTTATTCTGGAGGCAACAGCACTTATACTGGTGGTAACAATAACCTCATGAACTATCATCCCCCTAGTTATGCTAACAATGCAGTGCCTCATGATCCTGCTTATAACTGCTATCAGCCTACAAATGCCTACAACTATCAACCCTCTGAAAGCTCATCTCATGCCTCTAATGGTGTGAACCCCAGCTCCTGTGTCACTCATCCTCCTATCTCAGCCTTCACACCAGAACAGTACAACCAGATCATGCACATGCTCAAAGGCAAGGAGGCTGAATCTACAGCAAATGTTGCAACTGCTGGAGCAGCAGGTACTGTCATTGCTCTAATGTCTAATCTAGTTAAATGTAACTGGATAATAGACACTGGGGCATCAAATCATATGGTCCACACTGTAGAATTTCTTACTAAGTATGAGAAGTTAGATCAACAGGACAAAAGCAAAGTTAATCTGCCCACTGGTGGTCAAGCTAATATCAGACATATTGGGGAGTCAACTATCTTGAATGACAAAACTATCCAAAGTGTTCTGCATATTCCTGAGTTCAAATATAATCTGCTATCAGTCTCATAACTTACTAAGGATCTAGGTTGTGTGGTAGCTTTCTATCCTGATTTCTGTGTGTTTCAGGAGCTCTCAAGTGGAAAGGTATTGGGGATTGGTAAAGAGGAGCATGGACTCTATCTTCTTCAGGCAGCTACAGGAGACAATCTCAGATCAAATAAAGTCAGTCTACAAGCTTCTCAGCAACCCAATACAACCACTCAAATACTTAATGAAGACACTACTGCTTCTCTTTGGCACAAAAGATTAGGCCATGCACCTTTACAGGTCATTAAACATGTACATAGTTTGTAATAAAGGGACATTTTATGGCCTGTCTAATGGTCTCCCCCGAGGGAGTGGTAAGAACCAAACCTAATCCTGATTCTTTTACACTCGAGGACCCGTGAGTGTGTAAGGTCCATGTCCCTGACTCCGATCCGGCGAAAAGAACCGCCTCACGTTGAGCATCAGGGTACATAGTAGCACTAAAATCTGCAATAAAATCTGCTAAAGCCTGAGATTTTATGGCTACCCGGGGTTGATAAGATATATCAAACTCACTTAATTCTACTGCCCATTTTACTAACCTGCCCGAGAATTCAGGTTTGTGCAAGATATTGCGTAAGGGGAAGGTAGTAACTACAGCTATTGAGTGACTTTGAAAATAAGGTCTTAATTTACGGGCAGCGATTACCAGGGCTAGTGCTAATTTTTCCAAAGGTTGATAGCGAGTTTCAGCATCTAATAAGGATTTGCTAATGTAATAAATTGGAAGTTGCTTACCTTTGTCTTCTCGAACCAGCACTGCACTTACCGCAGACTCAGACACGGCCAGGTAAAGTAATAGTTGTTCACCGGATTGGGGCGTTGAGAGTAAAGGCGGGTTTGACAGGTATCGCTTCAAATCCTTAAGTGCTTGTTGACATTCAGGGGTCCAATCGAACTCCTTGTTCTGTTTCAGCACGTCGAAGAAGCTTTTGCACCGATCAGATGAGCGAGAAATGAATCTCCTTAGTGCTGCTACCCTCCCGGTTAGCCGCATTACATCCTTTCTGTTATGAAGTACGTCAGGGATGGCTTCAATTGCTTTTATCTGGGCGGGGTTTACCTCGATCCCTCGCTGGGAAACGATGAAACCAAGAAATTTCCCTGAACCCACTCCAAATGCGCATTTCTCCGGGTTGAGTTTCATGTTGTACTGATCAAGGATTCGAAAGGCCTCCTTCAAATGTGTTAAGTGATCCTCTGCCCGTTTGGACTTGATCAGCATGTCGTCGATGTAGACCTCCATGGTTTTGCCAATGTGGTCGTGAAACATCCGGTTGACTAATCGTTGGTAAGTCGCACCTGCATTTTTAAGTCCAAAAGGCATTACTTTATAGCAATACGTACCTCGACAAGTAATGAAGGAAGTTTTCTCCTGGTCGTCGGGATCCATTAAGATCTGGTTATAGCCTGAATATGCATCGAGGAATGTAAGCACTTCGTGCCCGGCCGTCGCATCGATTAGTTGGTCAATCTGAGATAGTGGATAAGAATCTTTCGGGCAGGCTTTGTTCAGATCAGTGAAGTCGATACAGACCCTCCACTTGCCATTTTTCTTTGCCACTACGACCACGTTGGCCAGCCAATCTGGATACTTGACTTCTCGGACGGAGCCAATCTTGAGCAGGCGGTCAACTTCGTCATTTATGATCTGGTTTCTGAACGCTCCTTGTTGGCGCTTCTTTTGCTTTACCGGGCGATGGTACGGATCCACGTTCAATTTATGACAAATAATCTCCGGGGAGATTCCTGTCATATCTGCATGTGACCACGCAAAGGTGGTGTGTTGCTCCTTGAGGAAGTGCAAGATATCTTTGCGCAAGTCTTTGTTTATCTCCGCTCCCAAATATACTTTTCTTTCAGGCATGCTATCGAAGAGTTCTTCTGGCTCTAAAGCTTCAATAGTTGGCGCGTACTCTTCCCGTGCATCCAACTTTGATATGAATTTCGGGACTTGGTAGTCTGATGCTTCATTGTTTGACTCCGATCCCGGGTTCTTTAATTGCTATTTGCCTCCTCGGGGAGCTTGACTGCCACTGAGTAGCAATCTCTAACGCAACGCTGCTCTCCCCGAACTTCCCGTATTCCCCACTCTGAAGGGAATTTCATTACCTGATGATAGGTTGACGGGACTGCTTGCATATCGTGTATCCATGGCCTCCCAAGGATTATGTTGTAGGCCATATCCCCATCAACGACATGAAACGTTGTCCGTCTCATAACGCCTTCGACCAGGGTTGTCAAAGTAATTTCTCCTAACGTTTTCTCGCTGGAATTGTTAAATCCTGAGAGAACACGAGAAATTGGTATAATCTCATTGTATAGTTTCAACTCCTGCACGACTCGAGATAATATGATGTTCGCTGAACTGCCTGGATCAACGAGCACTCTTTTGACATCAAACTCTTCCACTCGTAATGTTATCACTAAAGCGTCCATATGAGGAAATTGCAAGCCATCTGCATCTGTTTCTTCAAAAGTTATAGTATCCTCAAGTCGTGGTCGTTTGGTCTTTGTAATAGATACTTTGGCGTATTTCTTTGCTGTGTATGTGACTACGTCAACCTCAATACCACCAGAGATGACGTTGACTGTCATTTTCGGAGATGATGCTTGGGGAGGTTCTGACTTATTTTGCTGGGCCTTTGCGTGAGTTTGCTTTCCTTTCTCTGTCAAGAACTCCTTGAGATAGCCCTGTTTCAATAAGTTAGCGACCTCGTACCTTAGAGCCTTGCAGTCATCCGTTGTGTGGCCGTGATCGCGATGAAATTTGCACCACAAGTTTTTGCTGCGCTTGCTGTGGTCACCCTTCATATCCTTAGGCCATTTGACTTTTTCGCTCATCCCCTCAAGCACTGCTACAAGTTCAACTGCTCCGATAGTGAAAACGGGCAGGGTTGGAAGTCCACTAGAAGTTGAAGCGGAATCATTGCCCCTTGCAAGGCCTTTGTTGTTACGACCGCGTCCGTTTGAGTTGTTACGCGACCGATTAGGATATGGCTCGTGCCGTGCGTCTGGTTTATCTGTCTCGATCTTACCCCCAGCGCCACTAGTGCGAGCTTGGCTCCGTCCCCGGGCACCTGTGCCAATCGATTTATCTTCGTCTATACGTAACTTTGAATTATAACGATTGTAGACATCCGACCAGTTTGCTGCAGGATATTCTCGCAGGGATTCGTACAATCGTATGGTCGCTTCAGAACTTTTGACATCCAAGCTGTTAGTGAATGCAATAGCCGCCCACCGATCTAGTACTTTGGGTAGCAACATACGTTCACGCTGAAAGCGATCCACATACTTTCGGAGAGACTCCCCGGGCAGTTGTTTGATTTCAAAGATGTCTTCAACTCTCGTTTCTGTTTTCTGAGCGCCTGTGTGTGCTTTGACAAATAACTCCGCCATCTCGGCAAAAGATCCTATTGAATTTGGTGGTAGCATTGAGTACCATCGTAAAGCGCCATCTGCCAAGGTCTCTACGAACTTCTTCAATTGTACTGACTCGATCTCCTCGTCGGTGAGATCGCTTGCCTTTATGAAGTTGCTAAACATCATCAGGTGGTCGTTGGGGTTAGTTGTTCCCCGGTATCTTGGTATATTTGGCATTTTGAATGTTTTGGGTATTGCCTTGGGTGCTGCTTCTTTCTTCCAAGGCCTTTGAGTATACCGTTGAACGTCAACTTTCTTCAAAGTGGGTGGTGCGCCAGGGATCTGATCAATCCTCTCATGAAGAGAGCGCTGTAGGGCCTCCTGGCTTTCTTTGAACTGCCGGGTGAGGGCTTCCATGACCTCGCTCATCTCTGTTGGCACTGCTGATCCTGCATTCTGATTTTCAGCGCGTCTCGAGGCATGGGACGGTGAAGCATCTCTTGAACGTCCAATGGGTGGATTTCCTGCGTTTGGCAGGGTTTGTCCTCGTAGGCCATCGATAGCTTCCCGTATTTGCCTGTTAACTTCAGCCTGTTGCCGTATGAATTCAAGGACAGCGTCTCTAGAATTCCTCGAATTCCCAGGACTATTGGGTCTTCTAGGTCCTTGATCGAAGTTTCCTCGGCCAGGAGGGCGGCTATTTCTGCTACTCTGCTGACTGCGCTCGTTTTCCTATTCTGCTGGGAGCACGTTCTCGTCCTCTGCAACGGGGATTACGTCGTCGTCTGCAGGAATAACATTTTGCTGCTCGTTCCCGGCCAGATTCAAGTCTACTTGCTCCGCGGCGTTAAGGTCTTGTTGCCCGTCAACGTGAGCGCTGTTGTGTGAGTTGTTATCTGCCATTTTGACAAAAAGAAAACAAGGAGAGCCAACGAGCAAGAAGAAAAACGAACAAAGAATAAAATACGATAAGCAATCAACCTACGGAAGTTATTGACCGGCTCCCACTGTGGTCGCCAAATTGTTTAACCGTAATTTCGTTTATTAGGTTAAGTCACAATTAAATTTATAAAGCGGAGTCACGATCAATAATCAAGATTAAATGCTTAATGTAAAAAGATATAAATGACTATGGAGAATGTAAAGGAATAAAGACACAATTAATGCAATGTAATAAATGAAGATTTAAATAGAAGGAACCGTGTTCAGGCCGTATAGACTTGATCAGACTTCCTTCCTCGTACTCTTTATGATACTTAAGCAGCGGTACAATAAATGAGATCACTTGATAGCGAGCAGTAATAATAAATATTGGCAGAAGGTAAAGAATCGGATATTGATTAATAAATGGAGTACAGATTTTTTTTCAGAGAGAAAAATTAGATACAATGCTTGTGACTTAAATTACAATATATAGATAACTAAGCGTCCGTTCACGAGCAGTTGTAACTCCTTGACCGAGCAGTTACGTTGCTTAAGGATAAGACTTCTATTTGAAATTGGCTTGATGACGAGTTGCGGCTATTCTGGCCGTGGTGACTGTTCATCTGTCCGTTATAACTGTCCATCTTCGATTCTATCCGTTGCCTTTATGCCCATTCATAGCCGCGTGTCGTCTGTACGTCGTCCTACGTGGATGCTTAGTCACCAACTTTGGTGACGACGGATTTAACCCAATACAGTAAAGTAAGTTGGTGGTACCGAATTCTTAAACAATCGACATGTACTACTTAATTGAGATTTCCTTGTTGTTGGTTTTTTCCCACAGAAGTAATAATTTATCCAAAGCATAATTCCTCCTAATGTCAGCAATGGAAAAATCAGTTCTCCTCCTCCTGACACACACAATAAAGGAATAAACTATATTCCAGTATCCTGAAATAAAATTCAAGTACGTACAAGTTCAGGTTAATAGAACTATGGAAGACAGTGTTTACTGGGACAGATTCGATCGCCCGACGCCATCTAGATGATCGTCCTAGGAAGTTAATGGAAGAAAGTGTTCGATTCTGTATAAGAAATATTTTATTTTAATACTTTATATTTAGAGAGAGGGAGATCGATGGTACCTCGACATTGCTTAGGTTATTGACTATATATGTACCTCTTTTGCACATAAATAGATTTTTTTAAGCATCACATAAATAGATTGACTTGAACATAGGAGTGGCAATGGGGCGAGGCAGGGTGGGGCGGGGCGGGGCGGGTTGAGCCCTTCCCTTGCCAAAGTTTTGCCTTGTCCCGCCCCGCCCCATTTGGTCTTTGTCAAGTTTCAGCCCCGCCCCGCCCAGCCTGGTTTGACCCGCCCTGCCCCGCCCCGTTTTAACCCGCCCCATTTAAATTACCTTTTAAGTCATTATTTTTTATTTTTTATCATCAAAATTGAACTTTTCTTTTAACTTTTAATCCATTTAACATCTCTAACTTTTTTTCTATTGAAATTTTCAAATTTGATGATTTTGTAGTTACTTGAAGAAATTGAAGCTTTTAAAAAATTTGTAGTATTTCAAAAGTATTACATATTTACTATATTAATTAATAGCTTAAATATCCAATAGTGGAACAATATTTCCATTGTTTCCTCAACTTAATCATGAAATAAGAAAATAGTGGAAAAAGAACAAGTAAAATTATTGGGCCTATATGTTGCCCCGCCCCGCCCCAAAATTGTAAAATAAAATTTTGCCCCGCCCTGCCTTGCCCCGCCCCGTTTAACAGTTGCCCCGCCCTGCCCCGTTTAGTATTTTGCCCCGCCTCGCCCTGCCTCCCCCCGCCCAAATTGCCATCCCTACTTGAACAACAAGGCACATAAATAGATTGACTTCTTGTTAATTTTTTTTTTTGATGAAAAGATTGACTTGCTACTAAACACGTTGCATGTGTAAATTCTAAATCTTATTATTACTGGGGTACAATATTGCTCTCCCCGTCCCAAATTAGGGGTAGCATAGTAAAATATACATCTTATTTGATGATTTTTTAAATAATTGTAAAAAGACTGAAGGTGTCAACTAAAACGGAACGGAAGAAGTAATAGTGTATAAGATTTTGAAAAGCAGGAGTTTTTTTTAATTATATTATATTATATTAGTTAAGTTGTGCGCACAAGCGCGAGCGCGGTCATAAAAATGGCTTGCATTTACAAAATATACAATATTTTTCAAAAAATTTCACCCAGTGCCCTCAATAAGACATGGTCTTACCTAATTGCCCCAAATTACAAATGTTTTAAGTAAATACCCTCCACATCATACCCCCCTTATGAAAGGACTATTTTGCCCCCAACTGTGTTTAATTCACGCAACAGGTTTCCTTCTCTCTTTCCCCATTCCTGGCCTCCTTTTTTCTTCTTTGTGTGCTGGAAATTTGGGATTTTTTATTCTCTCTTTTTTATATATTTGTTCCTGTTACCTTTTTATACTTATTGTTTATATATTTATCTGTTAGTTTTTTCCATTTCGATGTATGATTGTTGAATTAAGTTTGAGGTTCCTGTGGATTTTTTTTCTTGTGTTTGCTTGATTCCAGTGATTTGAAGGTTTTTATTGCCTATGGCTATTAGATATTCATGTTTTGCATAGATCTTAAAATATTGACCATGGCGAAGAGTTGCATAGACTTTCTCTGCAAGTTGCTTATTGCAGTAGAATTTAAAGTCTTGGTTATTGCCAATACTTGCAGAGATGTTCTATGTAAGTTATCACTTCCACCAGAACTTAGAGTCTTGGCTATTGCCAAGAGTTGCAGAGACTTTGTCTCCAACTTGTTCACTGCAGTAGAGGTAGAAGTCTTGGCAATTGCCAACACTCTTAGAGATTTTTAGTGTAAGGTCCCCCTTGCAGCAGAACTTAAAGTCTTGGCTATTGCCAAGAGTTGCAGAGACTTTCTCTGCAGGTTTTGCACTGCAATATAGGTAAAAGTCTTGGTAATTGCCAATACTTGCAGAGACTATTTGTACAAGTTGCTCCTTCCACTAGAGTTTAAAGTCCTGGCAATTGTCAATACTTGCAGAGACTATTTGTACAAGTTGCCCCATCCGCTGGTGTTTAAAGTATTGGCTATTGGCAATAGTTGTAGAGACTTTTCCTGTAGTTGTAGAGACCATGGAAATAGGGCTTAAAGTCTTGGCAATAGGCAAGAAGTCTCTACAAGCCTCCCATTGCAGTAGAGTTTAAAGTCTTGGCTATTGCCAATACTTTAGAGATTTTCAGTGTAAGTTTCCCTTTGCAACAGAACTTAAAGTCTTGGCTATTGCCAAGACTTGCAGAGATTTTTTTCCTGAAGTTGGCCAGTGCAAGAGGTCTTAAAGTCTTGGCAATAGCCAAGAAGTCTCTCCCAGGTGCCCATTGCACCAGAGTTTAAACTCTTAGCTATAAGCCAAGAGTTGCAGAGAGTTTCTCTGCAAGTTGGCACTTGCAACAGGCCATAGAGTCTTGGCAATAGACAAGAAGTGTATGTAGGATGCTGATTGCACCAGAGCTTACACTGTTGGCAATAGTTGCAGAGAACTTTACCCTTGCAACTTGAAGAAGTCTTACGTTGAATCTTCTTTTGAACAGAGCAATCTGTAAAAGGAATGGGGTTTTATGGTTTTCTTGATCGCGTGAATGGAGAAAAGGAGGGGGTGGACTGGGCGGGTCTTTTTATTGGTTGTGAGTGGTATTTTCGTCCGGAATAAGTTTCATTAAACTAATGGATGGAATTTTCGCTAAACCACTGTTATTGAGGATATTTTGGCAAACCAAAGCTTCCCATGTCATATTATTGCAAATCAGCCCTCTAAATTGGTCAAGACTAAGAAAAGTTTAAGGAAAAATTACATAAGGAGAATAAAAAGCCCACACTATTTATTATTTTCAAAAAATTTCACAGCATGCCCTCCATAAGGAGTGGTTTTATAAAATTGCCCGCGCTAAGGAATGTTTTAGCAAAATGCCCTTATTTAGTCCGGAGCCAAGACTTCAAGGCAAAAATTTTGCAAGTCTTGGCAATTGACTATACTTTAAGGGCAAGTGCTGTTTTGCCAATACTTCAAGTTATATGGCGAGAATGCAGGGAAAACTGGAGCCAAGACTTACGACGAAGTGCGACAAGTGTTGCCTATTGCCAATACTTGTCGTTCAAGTGTTGGCAAATCGAGCAGGGGTCAATGGCAAGTCTTGCCTTTTTGCCAAGACTTACGGCCAAGTGCGGCAAGTATTGCCTATTGCCAATACTTGAAGGGATAAGTGTTGAAAAACGAAAAAATATAACGGCAAGTCTTGGCCCCGAATTTTTTTCATTAAATCTTAACGAGGGCATTTTTTGCAAACCATCTCTTAGTGCGGGCAACAATGCAAACCATTGCTTCCCGTGTCATATTTTTGCAAATAAGCCTATTTTTTAGGCCCTTCTTTTTAAAAATTTTCTAAACAAACAACTAACTACACCCAATATCTTTTGGTAGCAACTCTCTTTCTAGGGTTTGTGGATTCTTCTTCTTCTTCTTCTTCTTCTTCTTCTTCACCACCACCACCACCACCATTCCCTCTGACCATCGTTGCTCCGACCACCTCCCCCGACTCAGATATGTGCCTCCCGCCATCCCTGCAGCTCCGACGAAGCAGCAACGGTGCTTTGGCAAAGCAGCCGTCTTCACAGATCGTCGCTGCTCCGTTTCCAGTCTGCTCTGGTGCACTGATAGGCACTGCTCCGGTGCCGTCTGGTTCAGAGCTCTGACGCCGTCTCTATCACCGCTGGTTTGTAGCTTCACCACTAGATTTGCTTAGTGGCAGATTCCCTTTTCTTTTTGTTAAAAGATTATGAGCCTGTTTGGCATTGCTGTGAAAAACTGCTTATTTTGAGAAGTACTTAGTACTTTTAGGTAATAAGCAGTTTGTGTTTAGACAACTCATTGGAGAAGTACTTTTGATAAATAACTTATGTTTGGCTAATCTTTACGAAACTTTTGAGTGTTAAATTACAAAAAGGATATCCAAGTTTATTTTATATTTCGATTAATAGAAACAAAAAAATAATTTTAAATATTTATCATAAAAGACTTTAATTAAAAAAATTATTTAATTAAAATGTAAACAATAAAGTAAAAGATATTAATTTAAGCTATTGAACAACATAAAATATAGTTAAATCAAAGTGATAATAGAATTAAAAATTTCTACTAATTACTTACTTTTAAAAAATGACTTAAAGAATAGGAGATCGTATAAACGGTTGATAGAAATACCTAGAAATAAAAACTAGTCCTTAGAGGAAGAGGATTTGTAAAAGTATAGTAGGGAAAAAATGGAAAAAAGAGAAATATAATTTGGTAAATATGGATTTTTAGTAAGGATATTTTTGTCTTCAAAAAAATAATAATCTGCTTCTGCTTCTTTGGAGAAGCAGATATTTGTAGTTTCTCTCCAACAACAGAAAAACTGCTTCTGCCTCTATCTAAAAGTACTCTTTTTGGTTGCCAAACACCTCAAAATTAAAAAATCAAAAAATATTTTTTTGAAAAAAAGCACTTTTGAATTTGGAGAAGCGATGCGAAACAGGCTAAAAATATAGACAATTTATGTGTATACACTCCACAAAAAGGTGTGTACACACAAAATATAACTGAAAAAAGTAAGTGTATACATTATGTATAACTGAGGAATCTAACTACATACACTATAAAATTGGGTGTGAACATTATGTATACGTGAGGAGACCCTTTGTATACACTACATTATCATTTGTATACACTGTGTATTCGTTTTGTGTACACTGACTACAAAAAATAAGGGCTAGCCAAAAATAAGCGGAGGGGAGTTGATTGGTTGTTTTGATAATTATCCCAAAGGCTAATGTATATGCATCTAAAAATTAATTTTTTAAATAAGTCAAATCAGAAGTATAATTACTTTTTTTTTACGGAAAAGTATAATTACTTTTCAATAATTGAAATGATCTCGGCCAGTCGTTTCGGAAGTTAGGACTCCGATTGATGTGTCGATAATTTTAAAATATTCGTAAGGTCTATTAGGACCTGTCTGTAAAATTTGAGCTAAATCAAACCTCGTTTGGTACGTATCGGAAGAAGATTTTTAATTTTTATTGTCGATAAATATTAAAAAGAGATTTTTGAGCTCGGTTTTGGCGAATGAGCTCCGATTCGAAATCCAAAAGCGCCGTTAGGTTCGTATGATTATTTTTGACTTTTGTGATCTTTCGAAAGTGAATTTCGAGGTTGTTCGGCTAGTTCCGCTAAAATACCGAAAGTTAAATAATTTGATATTTTTCCATTTAATTTGTATTTTAAGTTTCTGGAATCCAATTTGAGATCCGCCTTAGCGAGTACGTCACATAAATTTTGTATAACTTGTATGCAAAAGTTAGAATTATTTTGAATATCGTAGGATACCGTTTTAATTTTCGTTAAGAAAAGAAAATTAAATAAAATAAAATAAAAGAAAAGACCAAAGAAAAAAAAAAAAGAATAGGGCGGTGGGCAGTGTTCTTTCCAAGGGATTTTATCAAATCCCTTTATGTAGCTAAAATTTGAACAGGAACAGAAAACGTAAAAAGCAAAATAGTGAAAAACGCAGAGAAAGATACAAGCGAGAAAATAGAGAAAGGAAAAGAAACGGAGCAGGGAAAAATAGAATTTTCACCCCGAAACATCCAGGTAATGGTGTTAATCCATTATTTCAGTTTATTACGCATGTTTGAATATATTTTGACGGTAAAAATGGGGATATTAGACATCGTTTTAATAAGTTCAATTAATAGTTTAAAGGGTCAATTGGACCCCGATAATGGAATTAATTATATATTTGTACTCAGTGAGTTATGGGCAATATATAAATATAATTTATTTAGGGTTTGGTTACGTGACCTTAAACTCTGTACATAGGTCTGACCTGCGTATTGCGTATGCAAATAGGGTATCAGGTTCCTAACCGGATTACCCTAAGATGTGGGGAATGAAACCTTTAGCCTTATTTGATATAGTTTCTGCTTATTGAATACAGCAGGATCGTTTGGCGGTGAATCCAAAGGATAAAGCGGTTGTTGAGTAACTGTGCTAACTTTGTAACAAGGTAAGTGTTTATATCCATTTCTTTAGAGGCCCTTGTCCTTGTGGATATTCTACCACGTGTTCCTTACGTATGTAGCTACCGATAGGCGTACTCATTACGCCTTAGCCTTGAATTTACATTGTATATTATATGCTATGCCCTGTTGTTGGTATTGCATTGAGCATATGAGCATTGCACTCTGGTTTTGAGCATTGCATATACTTCTCGGTTGGCGATGAGAGTCCCGCACCGGTGAAGGGCCATTATTGCATATACTTCCCGGTTGGCAATGAGAGTCCCGCACCGGTGAAGTGTCATTATTGCATATACTTCCCGGTAATCGATGAGAGTCCCGAACCAGTGAAGGGTCATTATTGGATATACTTCCCGGTAATCGATGAGAGTCCCGAGCCGGTGAAGGGTCATCATTGCATATACTTTCCGATAATCGATGAGAGTCCCGAGCCGGTGAAGGGTCATTATTGCATATACTTCCTGGTAATTGATGAGAGTCCCGAGCCGGTGAAGGGTCATCATTGCATATACTTCCCGGTAATCGATGAGAGTCCCGAGCCGGTGAAGGATCATTATTGCATATATCTCTTGGTAGACGATGAGAGTCCCACGCCGGAGATAGGTATCAGGCATATATGACTACATTGTATCGTACCGCATTCATCCCATCTCATTCATATGTGACTGCATTGCATCGTACCGCATTCATCCCATCTCATTCATATGTGACTACATTTCATTGTACTGCATTCATCCCATCTCATTACACCGCATACTGACTATTGTGTGTATTGCGTTTTGTTTTATGTATGCGGTATGTATACTATGTCATGGACATATCTTAGTTTGCCTATATATTTCTGGCCCGTATTCTTGGTTGCGGGGATCGGGTTGCACACCGCAACGGTATTAATATATGGATCGGGTTGCATGCCGCAACAGTATAAATATATGGATCGGGTTGCACGCCGCAACGGTATAAATATATGGATCGGGTTGCACGCCGCAACGGTATAAATATATGGATCGGGTTGAACACCGCGACGATATGGATATATGGATCGGGTTGCACGCCGCAACAGGATGAATATATGGATCGGGTTGCACGCTGCAACAAGATGTATTTCTGATTGTTGATATGTTCGTGATACCTATATGTTCTGGCTATCTTACGTTCCTGGTTGTTAATGAGTTTGTGATTCCATACGTGTTTCTAGTTATTATCTGGCTCTGCCTTTTCATAATTTAAATAAGAGGAATTTGGTTTATCTGTTTCTTTTCTCCATGGCTAGCTATCCTATTCTTTGAGGTGGCTAGTCTGCCCCACTTATTAAGTCCTTTTGACTCACCCTTGTTTGTTGTTTGTTTTTGTCTATCTATTTCGTTTCGGCAGGTTCGCTCCAGGATTGAGTTCACCACGTTGTGAAGGAGCGAAGACGACTTCAGCTGTCAGGGTGAGCCAGCTTTTATTCCGGATGGCCACCAGATTTATGTTTATTATTTCAGTTGTATTTTGCTCCCTTCAAGAGGTATCTGTCTTCCTTTGTACTCTTATATGTCTAGTCTGGATAGCCCTAAACCTAGTATGTCGGTTGGTTAGCTATAATTTCTTTTGTACAGCTTAGAGATATCAGTATGTTTGTGTTTTTTTAGACTTGTTCTTATTTATGAGTTGTATTTATATTTATTTTCCTAATTCAGTTGTTAAGGGTTCGCCCGACGGGTCTAGGGGAGGATGTCGGGTGCCCCACGGCCTAGCCAAAAATTCGGGTCGTGTCAGTTGGTATCAGAGCCCAGTTTAGAGTCTATCCAGACTAAGACAGTGTCTAGTAGAGAGTCTCGCTGATGGGTACGTAGACGTCCGTACTTATCTACGAGAGGCTATGATGGCATTTAGGAAGTTTCCCTTCCTTCTTTCCTGATCGTGCGTCGGTCTAGGATGCAAAAGTATTTTTGTTAATTCCTTCGTGGTAATCGTGAAACCTCGTGTGACAAATCAGCAAACGGTAGGAGTTCAGGACGAAGTAGTCTAGCCTGGGGCTAGAGCTACTCAAGCCCCGAGAGTTGTGGATCGTGCTCACGATGGACAAACGAGCAGGGCCTTGTGGTTCGCTTGGCTCTCTACGATGGTTTTACGAGAATATTGGCGATGCAGATACCGCAAGAACCTATTATTCGCTAGGCAGCTTATCAGGTTGCCGCAGATGCAGACGTTTGGTCTCAGGGAGCTCCTATTCCAGTTCTTAATATTGCCGTAGTAAATTTTTTTCCGGTGGCAGCATGCGTTGTGCCTCTAATTATTCGGGCTGGTTAGCTAGCCTGAGTAATAGTTCGGTCCGAGTGCCTAAAGTGGCTGCATTATTTTACCCGATTGAACCTTCCGATATTCTTAAGCCATGCATCAGATAATCCCTGTGTAAATTTTTAAAATAAAATGATGTCAGCGTATCCTTCAGGCTCTTGATTATATCGAGCGGTATGATGTTGATTATTCTGCTTTCCAGTTTCAGGGGTTCAGCCTTGAATTGGTGGGCCGCTCTCTTATTAGCTAACTTGGTTTGATTTTTCTTCTAGATTCGGGGAAAAGTACCTTTCAAGTAGCGAGCGAGATGAAAAGTGTTGCCAGTTTGAGTGGATTGGACAGGGTAGCCTGTCGGTTAGCCTGTTGGTGCTTCAGAATATGAGATTGAATTCTATAGAATGGCTGAATATGCATTAGAACTAGTCCATGAGCCTTTCGAGAGATTCAAAGATTTATTGATGACCTTTCTTTTTCCTTGAGATCCCAGATGGCTCAAGAGATTGAGGTCGGTATTTCATTTGATGTTGTTGTTGATATTGCTCAAAGGTATTAGGCATACCATAAGTTAGAGCGGGAAGAGTTAGAGCGGGAGATCAAGAGATCCTGTGGCCCTAGTGGGTAACCATGGTACCTTATTTGGAGGTAAGAGTTCTGATTATTTTGGGAGGTCACCTTCCAGGTTATCTCAGCTTGTGTCACGTGATTCCTAGAGTGCGCCAGTAGCTCGTCAAGATCAGATTCAGTCTTTTTTTTACATCTACCAACAATCTTTCCAGCTTCCATTTTCAGCGAAAATGTGTTATCATTGTCGTGAGTCTGGCTATCCTTTGAGAAGTTTTTCATTACTCCGTAAAGTAGGCAGTCGTCCTTTCTTTCGTCATCTGGCACCTGCACAGTCGCAGGGATTTCATTTAGATCTCAATCAGCCAGAGAAGTGCCACCATCCAGTAGAGGTCGAGAGTGTGGTGGCAGTGGTTCTTCAGAAGGTGATTATCAGGGTAGTGGCTCAGCTCAGCTGCAGAGGCAGTTCTATGAACCGCCAGTCTGGCAGGATTGTGAGGTATCCGATGTAGTAGACCCATGTATTTCTTTTTCCATTAAATTAAATGTGAGCAAGATTTGATTCTTCCGGTCGATCTGGAGATGGGGTGTCCTATCATGTTTCCATGGTTTCTTTTGATGTCGTTTCTATTAAGAATCGTTTGCGGTAGAGGGGTGAAATGCTAGTATGATTTATTTCTGGCATTTGTGAGACCTACTAGGTTTAAATGTGAGAGATTGGGAGTGAGTGGCGGTATTTTCTGCTTGGCATCTTATTGTGCAATATTCGGTTATTATGTCAAGTCAGTTTACCCCTCTCGTCGGAATTCAATGTTGGTAGGATAATGAGATCCTAATTCGTCACTATCAGAAAGTGTTATTGTTTCTTCCGGTGCAAAGTCATGAGTAAGTAATATGCAATTTATGTGTCTTCCTTTTGTTCAAGATTCATGTAGAGTCATGTTATTTCATGAGCTTGTCTTAATTATAAAAGGGTTTCTGGTAAATTGTCAGAGTTTCCTTCTTATAGGAAGGTTAAATTGACATATATGTTGTTCCATAAAGCTTATTTAATGTCTATCTCTTCAATTGCGATTCTTTGGTTAGCCTGACTCGGAAGTAGTGTAGCTCTGGGAGCCAAGCAAATAAAAGAATGAGCTTCATGAAGGTCTAATTATTTCTATCCTCAGTCCATTGCCATCTGTTCTTTGTTCGGCACTGGTAAGCTTAGGCGGTCAGTAGCCTCTTGTGATGTTCCCTGTGTTGAGCCAGAGTGCGTGTCAAGGTGGCAGGGTAAGCACATGGTTGTTTTTCAAGGCTGCTAAGGGTAATGGGAGGCGTCATTTGACCTTTGATTTGATCCATCAGGCGGTGGTGCTTATAGAAAATGTATGGAGTTGTGAACTCGAGAGTTGCAGCTGTTTGGCAACTCGAGAGAGTAATTTGGTAGCTCAGGTCTGAGCCGCGTTCTCTATTTAGCTAAGTCTTCCTTAATCCAGCAGGTTGTGCGAGGATGACTATTTCTATTCAAATTAGTTGTATGAGTTTATGCTCTAAGTGGAGGAGTCTTCCTCCAATTGATACCGAATCATAATATTAAATCTCTAAGGCGTTGCTGAAGCGTAAGCTAATTCTTTGTTTCATCGACTTGTTCTATATCAAAAAGTATATTGACGAGGTGATTCACCGTCAGAATCATGTTAATCCATCCAAAGTTCCGTGTATTTTTGTTTCGAAAATGCAGAGCTCTCCTCTCATGATCGAGGAAGTATCAGCTTAGTCAGAATAAGCTGGGTAATGGCGTTATCATGTTATCCAGATATGTTTATTTCAAAGAGTTCGGGTGCGTGTTATCTGATTCTGCAATCATGAGATAATGTCCGTGGGATATTTTATGAAGGTCGTTCAAGTTTTTTTGTTATCTGTGTAAATTTTTCTTTAGACTTGAGCTCGTTCGAGGACGAATGACAGTCTAAGTGGAGGAGAATAAAATGACCTCGGTCAGTCGTTTCAGAAGTTAGGACTCTAATTGGCGTGCCGATGATTTTAAAATATTCGTAAGGTCTATTAGGACCTGTATGTAAAATTTGAGCTAAATCAGACCTCGTTTGGTACGTATCGGAAGAAGATTTCAGTTTTTATTGTCGATAAATATTAAAAAGAGATTTTTGAGCTCGGTTTTGGAGAATGAGCTCCGATTAAAAATCCGAAAGTGCCGTTAGGTTCGTATGATTATTTGTGACTTTTGTGATCTTTGGAAAGTGAATTTCGAAGTTGTTCGACTAGTTCCGCTAAAATGCCGAAAGTTAAATAATTTGATATTTTTCCATTTAATTTGCATTTTAAGTTTCTGGAATCCGATTTGAGATCCGCCTTAGCGAGTACGTAACATAAATTTGGCATAACTTGTATGCAAAAGTTGGAATTATTTTGAATATCATAGGATACCGTTTTAATTTTCGTTAAGAAAAGAAAATTAAATAAAATAAAATAAAAGAAAAGACAAAAAAAAAAAAGAAAGAAAAGGGCGGTGGGCGGTGTTCTTTCCAAGGGATTTTATCAAATCCCTTTATGTAGCTAAACTTTGAACAGAAACAGAAAATGTAAAAAAGCAAAAGAGTGAAAAACGCAGAGAAAAATACAAGCGAGAAAATAGAGAAAGGAAAAGAAACGGAGCAGGGAAAAATAGAATTTTCACTCCAAAACATCCAGGTAATGGTATTAATCCATTATTTTAGTTTATTACGTGTGTTTGAATATATTTTGACGGTAAAAATTGGGATCTTAGACATCATTTTAATAAGTTCAATTAATAGTTTAAAGGGTCAATTGGACCCCGATAATGGAATTAATTATATATTCGTACTCAGTGAGTTATGGACAACATAAAAATGTAATTTATTTAGGGTTTGGTTACGTGACCTTAAACCCTGTACATAGGCCTGGCCTGCGTATTGCGTATGCAAATAGGGTATCAGGTTCCTAATCGGATTACCCTAAAATGTGGGAATGACACCATTAGCCTGATTTGATATAGTTTTTTGCTTACTGAATACAGCAGGATCGTTTGGCAGTGAATCCAAAGGATAAAGCAGTTGTTGAGTAACTGTGCTAACTTTGTAACAAGGTAAGTGTTTATATCCATTTCTTTGGAGGCCCTTGGCCTTGTGGATATTCTACCACGTGTTCCTTACGTGTGTAGCTGCCGATAGGCGTACTCATTACGCCTTAGCCTCGAATTTACATTGTATATTATATGCTATGCCCTGTTGTTGGTATTGCATTGAGCATATAAGCATTGCACTCTGGTTTTGAGCATTGCATATACTTCCCGGTTGGCGATGAGAGTCCCGCACCGGTGAACGGCCATTATTGCATATACTTCCCGGTTGGCGATGAGAGTCCCGCACCGGTGAAGGGTCATTATTGCATATACTTCCCAGTAATCGATGAGGGTCCCGAGTCGGTGAAGGGTCATCATTGCATATACTTCCCGATAATCGATGAGAGTCCCAAGCCGGTGAAGGGTCATCATTGCATATACTTCCCGGTAATTGATGAGAGTCCCGAGCCGGTGAAGGGTCATTATTGCATATACTTCCTGGTAATCGATGAGAGTCCCGAGCCGGTGAAGGGTCATCATTGCACATACTTCCCGGTAATCGATGAGAGTCCCGAGCCGGTGAAGGATCATTATTGCATAAGCTCCTGGTAGACGATGAGAGTCCCGCGCCGGAGATAGGTATCAGGCATATGTGACTGCATTGCATCGTACCACATTCATCCCATCTCATTCATATGTGACTACATTGCATCGTACAGAATTCATCCCATCTCATTCATATGTGACTGCATTGCATCGTACCGCATTCATCCCATCTCATTGCACCACATATTGACTATTGTGTGTATTGCGTTGTGTTTTATGTATGCGGTATGTATACTATGTCGTGGACATATCTCAGTTTGCCTATATATTTGTGGCTCGTATTCTGGGTTGCGGGGATCGGGTTTCATGCCGCAACGGTATAAATATATGGATCGGGTTGCATGCCGTAACGGTATAAATATATGGATCGGGTTGCACGCCGCAGCGGTATAAATATATGGATCGGGGTGCACGCCGCAACGGTATAAATATATGGATTGGGTTGCACGCTGCGACGGTATAAATATATAGATCGGGTTGAACACCGCGACGGTATGAATATATGGATCGGTTTGCACGCCGCAACAGGATGAATATATGGATCGGGTCGCACGCCGCAACAAGATGTATTTCTGATTGTTGATGTGTTCGAGATACATATATGTTCTGGCTATCTTACGTTCCTGGTTGTTAATGAGTTTGTGATTTCATACGTGTTTCTAGTTGTTATCTGGCTCTTCCTTTTCATAATTTAAATAAGAGGAATTTGTTTATCTGTTTATTTTCTCCCTGGCTAGCTATCCTATTCTTTGAGGTGGCTAGTCTGCCCCACTTATTGAGTCCTTTTGACTCACCCTTGTTTGTTGTTTGTTTTGGTCTATCTATTGCGTTTCGGCAGGTTCGCTCCAGGATTGAGTTCACCACGTTGTGAAGGAGCGAAGATGACTTCAGCTGTCAGGGTGAGCCAGCTTTTATTCCGAATGGCCACCAGATTTATGTTTATTATTTCAGTTGTATTTTGCTCCCTTCAGGATGTATCTGTCTTCCTTTGTACTCTTAGATGTCTAGTATGGATAGCCCTAAACCTAGTATGTCGGGTGGTTAGCTGTAATTTCTTTTGTACAGCTTAAAGGTATCAGTATGTTTGTATTTTTTTAGTCTTGTTCTTATTTATGAGTTGGATTTATATTTATTTTCCTAATTCAGTTGTTAAGGGTTCGCCCGATGGGTCTAGGGGAGGATGTCGGGTGCCCGCACGACCTATCCAAAAATTCGAGTCATGTCAATTATTAAGCTCTAACACTCTATATCTCTTATATATAAATATTTTGTCCTAACTATTTTCTTACACACTTTTATATATATATAATTGTAAGAAAATAGATAGGACAAAATATTTGCCCATTGTCTTAAATTTGAAATATAAAATTTTAAATTGAGAGCAAATGTTTAAAAATTTAAAACAAAAGATAAACTATGATGTTGAAACTAACCAACTTTATCCTTTTGTATTTTCAAGTCTGTTAGCTACGTTTTCTTAAAAAGTTCAAATTAAAAAGTAAACTAGCTAGATCTATAAAAACTCAAAAGAATATAACAAGGATATCTTTTAAAAATATTTTAATCAATTAATTTATCCATCCAAATGTATATAGGTTAAATGTAATCAGATAACGCCAAAGTTGAATCGCAAATTTTAGAGATTTGGATAAAGATAACACAACTAACATATGACTTCTTCACATAAATTTTACAATGCATGGTTAAACTACTAAAAATTATCCAAATCAAACTTGAGCAGTAAAATCTTCCGGATGAAAGATAAAAGGATTTTGAATTTGAGTTTCAAGATAAATTTTTCATTTTCAAAACATGTAACATATCTTAGAATCCTATCTTTTCAAATATATAATGGTTTTCAAAATCAGATCCTACTCCTAACAAGAATTCCAACTTAACCTTTTATATATACCATCGAGTGACACATAAATGAGTGTTACACTTTCGTCTCGGGATTACTCCCCTACCATTATGGCTTTTTAGTATTTACAAAGTTGTTTATTGTCATCTTTTTGTTGTTGATTGATCACTAATTAGCTCTTTTTTTTGTTGAAACAGGATATTATATTAATACTAATTAAAGTGGATTACATAAGATGTTCATACGGATACTCGTAGGATCCATCACATGATTAATAGAGTTTACATTAAATAAAGGAATAACATTAAGCGCATTTAAGTTCCCTAGAGATGCTAGATTAATACAAATACTATCCGAAGTAGAGATCGCAAAACTTGTGCCCTCCTTATCTTCCACAAAAGCTTGATAGAGGAAGTAATGTGACACTACGTAGTGGTGTGTGACATTTGGATTGGACTGTGAGGGAGCCCCTTTTGCCAGGAGATGGACTACCTTCTTGCCTTGTTGAAAGTTATGCCGGATTGATGGCATCAGCAGGCTGGACATCATTAACCTGCAAGATTGAATAATTGATGCATAAGTTGGTGTAGGTTTATCTAATAAGTTAATTACTTCGTTTGAGTTAGTCCCAATTTCGAGGGGATAGAGATTTTGTTCTAGAGCTAGGAGCAAGCCTTGATGGAGGCTTAGGAGTTCAACGTGAGTGTGGTTCAGTCCAAGGACTTGTTTGTGGAATCCTAAGATCCAATCTCCATTAGAATTTCGAAACACACTACCAATACTAGCCAAGGAACCATTAGATTTGAATGCACCATCTATATTAAGTTTAATAATATTAGGAGGAGGTGGGAACCAAATTACTTTAATAGTCTTACGAATCTCTCTAGGAGGCTCCTTTGAAGTAAATAGCTTGTACTCTAGGGTTCGATGATGGACCATATTAAAAGAAAGGGCACTGTCCATGTTGCTAACATTATTGTTGTTACGATTCAACCACAAATTCCAAAGAGAAAAAGACATGAACTCAAGCCAAGAGTAATACTTATTATAAGGGGTGTTAGTTAGGTCTCTTAGATTAAGCAACCAGTTTTGACTATCAATAGTGTGTACATCTATAGAAGACTCCCTCCAGAAGTGTACATCAATGAGGCATCCTACAAATATGTGATATTGATCCTCTACAATATGTTTACAGATTGAACACATAGGATCAATGTGAATACCAATTTTACTAAGATAACCTCTAGTAGGGAGTCGATTGTGGAGGCACTGCCAAAGGAAAATTTTAATTTCAATAAGTGTATCAATATCCCAAATGAGCCCAAATGAGATGATCAATTGTAGTAGTATTCGTCAAAGGGATGGCAATGTGAAATAAATCTCTAATGCTATCAGGGAGGTCAAAAGAAAGTGTAGAGAGGTCCCAAGCTTGGTTATGGATTATATCTGACATTTTCATGTTGATTTCATTTAAAGAAAGAGGACCATGAATTTGGTTTCTCAAGCTTAGCCTATTTGATAGCCAACTATGATCCCGTAGGGATACACTTTTGCCGTTGCCTATGATCCAATGAGCATTGTTGGTGCAAAGAGGAAGACCCTTTTTAATGCTCTTCTAGGTTAGGGAACTAGACTTTGTAGGAGCCCTATTAATGTATCTATTACTAATAACTCTAGACCACTAAGCATTTGGTTTTGTAATAAGTCTTCAAGTGAGGCTAGTAAGCATGACTAGGTTCTTATCACGAGCCTTAATAATGCTAAGCCCCCTAGATGCTTAGGTTTAGTCACATTATTCGATGATAATAAGTGCAATTTCCTCTGTTGATTCGTCGTGCCCATAAAAAATTCTTTTGTATTCTATCAATAGCGTTTAAGGTCTTGGCTAGCAAGTGATGAAATTGCATAAAATGGTTAAGAATTGTATTTAAAGTAGACTTAATCAAGGTTGTTCTCCCAACTGTGTTAAGGAAATTTATTTTCCAACTAGCCAGTCTAGAGTTTAAATCGTCCATGATGAAACTATAATCAGAATGTCTAGGTTTATGATTTAGGATAGGGAAACCTAAATATTTATCAAAGTGCTTGCCTATTGGGATATCAAGGAGCTTACCAATATGAGCATCTAAATGAGGTTTAATATTCTTAGAGAAAATAACCTTACATTTCATAGCACTCACTTTTTCTCCCGACATTTCACAAAATAAATCAATTGTAGATTTAATAGCAGTAGCTGATTTGTCGCTTGCTTTAGCAAAGAAGGTAAGATCATCAGCAAAAAATACATGAGATAATTCAGGTCCTAAGGGTGAAAGTTTAATAGGTTCCCAAAGATTAGCCTCCGCTCTATTATCAATATAAATGGATAGAGCTCTAGACATAAAATAAAGATGTAAGGTGTAAGGTGACATAGGGTCACCTTGCCTAATACCTCTCGATGGTGAAAAATAAGGTGTCTTAGCACCATTAATCAAAGCCGAAATTGTGGGAGAAGTAATGCATGACAATATAAGTTTTGATATTTTTTTAGGAAATTTTAAAAAGGCTAGCATAGTACGAATAAAACTCCATTCAATTCTATCAAAAGCCTTCTCCAGGTCAGTTTTAATAATCATGTATGCCTTAGCACCCTTCATAAGGTTGAATTTATTCATAACTTCCTGAATAATGATGACATTATTAGATGCCCTTCTATTCTTGATGAAACTGCCTTGATAAGGATGAATATGGGTGTCTAAATGAGGCTTAATGCGATTAGCTATGATTTTAGTAATGATCTTATAAATTGTATTACAAAGGCCTATAGGCCTAAAATTCTTTAAATTGATGGCATTTTTAACCTTAGGAATGCGACAGAAATAAGTGGAGTTAATACTGTCACGCATAACACCGGTTAAAAAACGTTGTGACAAAAAATTTTCACTGAATTTCCTATGATATCCCAATTTTTTTGGTAAAAAATTGGGTGTAGTCCATTAGAACCAGGAGCCTTATATGGTTTGAAGGAAAAGATAACATTTGTAATCTCAATGTCTAGTAATGGTCTATCTAGGGTTGATAAATCAGTCCCATTGTACCAGGTTGCATTATGTTGTAAGAGCAATAAATTGCTAGACACATGATTTGAAGAATAGAGATTTTCACAAAAGGATTTCACATGCAACATGATTTTGTTTGGTTCAAAAATTAGGTTACCCAATTCATCCTGAAAATGAGTGACTATTATGTCTCTTACGATTGAGAGTTGTAATATCAAAAGGTTTTGTATAGGCGTCCCCAAAATTTAACCAATTTATTCTAGATTTAAGGCACCAAAACTCTTCTTCCTGTTTTAGGATATTATTGTAATCTAGAACTAAGTCCTTTTCAAGATGTTGTAGAAATCTACTAGTAGCATAGTTTCTAGAATTTTGGATACCATTTAAACGTGCAAGAGTTTCATCTTTTCTTTTAAAAATATTGCCAAACACATTTCTATTCCACAACTTAACATCCTTCTCAAAACATTCAGTAGCATTACATAAAGATCTATTAGACCAAGCATTAGTCACTATGTTAATAAAGTTTGGATGAGTTAATCACATCGTCTCCATTCTAAAGGGCTTTGCGTCAGTAGAGTATAATTTTTTATCTAAGCTAACAAGCATTGGGTTGTGGTCTGAGTAGGTTTTGGATAGATGGACAATCGAAGCATTTTTAAATAAGGTGATCCATTCATCATTTTCCAAACACCTATCAAGTCTTTCAAGGATTAGGCCTCCTCTATTTCTCCTATGGTTGGACCATGTAAATTTAGGTCCTTTAAATTCGAGGTCAATCAATTTACAATAGTCTATACATTTTTTAAATTTTGTGGCATTAGAACAATTAATAGGACGTCCACCCCATTTTTCATTTTGTGATAAAGCTTGGTTAAAATCGTCACCAACCAACCAGGGCCCCTAATAATTATCAAAGATATTATTTAAGTCATTCCATAATATTTCTCTACCATCACTAGAGGTACTAGCATAAATGCTAGAAAAAAGCTAAGAAAAATTAAGAGTAGGATGATTTACCTTGATCATGGCATACAATTCGTTACCCCTGATTTGGATATCAGTGACACTAACCAAGTCATTTTTCTAGAGCAAAATAATACCACCTGAACGACCCTCAGCAGGAATTTCAGCATAGTCAGTGAAATCAAACCTAACTCAAAGGTCATGGTGGTCATCCATTTTAGTTTCAAGCAAAGCTACCACCACTAGCCTATAAGTTTCTAAAATAGCTCCAAAGTGCCTATGAAAGCCAGGATTATTTGCACCCCTAGCATTCCATAACATCACATTAGTTTTTCATGTTAATATTAGGGTTAGGGTTTTAAACAGTGTCCATTCCATTTTCAGTTGTCAAAGTAGGGTTCAACACCATTGCATATTTCCCCACTGCCTTGTTGGCTGGGGCTCTCACATCCAGTGAGCACTGGTAAAGAGTTGGATGGCAACTTAAGATGCATTTCCTGTCTAGTCTTTCTTTGTAAATGAGGATTATTATTTCTTTTAGGTTTGCAAACTCCGTGTAACTCTCCCTCCCCCTTAACACGATTGGTTCTGGCTCCTCTCTCCTGTTTTCCTCTTGTTCTGGTGGATTGGGATGGTTTTTTGGAGATGGAGGTGGTGGTGGTGGCATGTTCATTTGCATGAAAGGTTGGGGTGCCATTTGAGCATTCATAGGGTTCACATTTTGGTAAATTCTATTCAAGTCCATTGGTGCATGAAATGGTCTGTTCAAAGTTAGGTCCCATGGAGTGAATATTGGGTTCTGAGGTGGTAGTACCCTTGGTGGGAAAAAAAGGAAGATCCATGAGTTGATGTTCGTGAGGAATCATGAATTGAGGCCACATGTTGTTGATGTAGCTCTGCATGGTTAAGTGCATTTCTTCACTCAATATTATTGCTAGATATTGTGGATCTTAGATGATTGCAAGGGCTTGTTGACAGGGACTTGTTGACAGTTGACTATCATTGGAACTGTTAGTGCATGCCCCCAAAGTGTTGATTCTATCCATGATTGAGGAACACAATTTGGTGTTGGGGGTAGAGCAAAGATTAGAGTATTGTTTGGTAGCATTTGTGGAGGAGCAGGAGGGCTGTTGTTTGGTACTTGGTTGTTTTGGTTCATTTTTGTGTTAATTTTAGAGATTAGAGTGTTCATTTTTGGTTCATTTTTAAACAACCCCTAAAATTCCTGTTCTGCTTTGCCCATTTGAAAACCCCATTAACATAGAACCTTCACTGTCCATTTGTTCGCACTCATTTGATTCACTGTTGGTTTCTCTCCTTTACAAAAATGTCTTCTCTGTCCAATTCTTGGAGCAATACTCATTCGAGATTATTGAATGTTGGATAAAGTGGTCGATATAATTCTTGAATCAATTGGACACACTTCTTCACTTCATCCTACAAAAAGAGAGAAGGAAAAAGTTTTATTGTGTTTAACAACGTTAAAATGTTAAGACTGTAAAGTCCAAAAATAATCAAATTGTACCATGTCTTTGCCTATGATTTTTGGACCACTATATTTACCTTTTGCTACTGCTGAAGTACAATCCCTAACGAAAACAAGAGCATAATGAACTAACTAGATTCAATCCTCCATTATATGGAAAGAAACCGCAAGCTACATCCAGTAACTAAAAATTTTACGTAGAAAATATAAAAAGGAAGAAGGAAATTAACCTGTAGAGCTAAACTACCAGAATAGTCAGAACCCAGAAAATATGAAAAGGAAAAAGGAAGTTTACCTGTAGAACTAAACTACCAGAATAGTCAGCAACTCTTCTCATTAATCTTCCTGGTGCTCTTGAAACAAAAATCTCTTCCTACAGGAGCAGATATTGTAATTTTTCAATTTTTCCAATCATGAAACAGCAAGATGAGCAAGACACTCTAGAAGATAGGCTCTTCATTCTAAACAACATGGTGATGCAGACCTCCATTAACAAACAAAAAGGAAATGATATCCTATTCAAAGTTCAGATCTATAAGCTAGCAAAATTTATAAACAAGCCTGAAATTTGGTAATTTGCAAGCCTTTCAAAGATTGTATGCACCTTTACACAAAGTACCGTCACAAGATAACATTTTCCTGCAATGATATCATGGTAATAGTGACTACCTCCCTAAGCACTTTAATACATCACAACTATTTCAAACACAATTCTCATCAAAGCAACCCAATCAACACTTCCACACACACCTTCTCAACAAGTAGCATTTTTCTTTTAAGCACACACTAGCAAGGAATGGATATTCTTTTCTTTTCTCTTTATTTCTTTTTCCACAATTTTTTTCTTTTCTTTTCAACTTTGCTCTTTTTTTTTTTCAATTTCATTATTTTTCAACCTTGCCAATGCTCATAAGCAACTACTACACAATTTGAACAAGTATTCCCCTTCATTAGTTCCACTCAAAAACCTCCCAAAATTCAACCACAACTCCGCAATAATATCACAATATCAACTAAAGTGCTTAAGGAGTAAAGGGCCAAAAGAGAACAAGTTAGAACAAGTGGGTAGGCTCGGGGTGTGGGTGCCAACAAAAAAGGGTCAAAGAAATCACAACAATTTTTTTTTCAAGGTGTATATGTAAGGGTAGGCAAATCAAAAGAAGGCCTGTATCATTTCCCGACTAGAGCAAACCTAGGATTTCGCTTTGCACACACGGGGCAAGTTCTAGACATTGATATGCAAACATGGAGCAAACAAGAATATGCCTCACACACACATTGCACATGATCCACACAAAAAGGTTCCATCAACAACTCTCAATCAAGCATCTAGAGTGCAACTTGTGGAAAATTAAGCACTAATGCACAAAGGTTCACAATAAAGTCAAGCAAGTGGACTCAAGCATCTCAAGGGGGTTATTCCATTTTTTTCCTAGGCATGCATCATAATTTAAAACCCAAGGACACCACAAATAGCACATGCAATTAATTCAAGTCCACCGGTATCAAACAAATCAAAGGCACCTAGCATTTTACCTATTTCCTTCGTCTAGGGTCACCTATACTAACTATTCTAATCCTAAAAATAAAAAAACTACCCGGTTCAAAGGTCTCCCCGTGGAAAAGAACCGAGGCCATAAGAAAAACCACGAGGCGGATGACATGTACCACTAATAAAACTAAAAGAAAAATCTTTTTTGGAATTTTTCATTGGTTTTCTAATTTTTTTTTCATATATTAAAGCAAGAAACAAATCAAAATAAAGTCAAGTGACAAAAGAAAATCCTACGGTACATGCATCCCTAACCTCAAAAATAGATAAAGGGCAGTACCCCACCCCATACTTAAACTAAGCAATGTCCTCAGTGCGACAAAGAAGTAAGTGCAAAAGTAAAGAAAACTGCCCTGAAATCCAGCTGACCAACACTGGGTGGTGCGCAGGAGTGCGGATCTAGTCCTCCTCCTCATTAAAGCCACCACCCTCAGCATCAGTCTCCACAGCCTCACTGTCCGGATCACGATCAACAATATCCGAATCAGTGTTCTCATCCTCCTCCGGAGGCAGCTCTACTGCCCGAGTCATGCCCAGCAGGCGTCTCGATGTATCCAGTAAAGGCACAGCGCGATCAATAGCTGTCATATCCACGCCCGACTGCCGGGCCATCTGCTCCATCATCAAATACTAACGTGCAGACAAGTTGGCGTCTGTGTCCCGCCACTCGTCAGCCGTCAGTCTCACAGGTGCAGTAGTGGTCACACCCTTTACCGAGGCAATATCAAACGGCTTCCCGATGTCATTAGACTTGCATTATAATAGTAGTGCAGTGGTAGAATTAGTCGTGCATTATAGTGTAAGTAGAGCTTCTCCCTTCAATGATGAAAATCTGCAGTACATGCCTTTTTTCCATGATAAATGATTCCAGACATTATTCTGGGGCTATTGCCTACATAATTATCACATGTAGTATTACATAATGTAACCCGTTTTCCCTTCAAGTATGTTTTTGGGATCTGTGTCTTTCACAGGTTTAATACTTATCGGCTATTTCTTCTTTTCCATTGACTTTGAACTTTCAGCTCATATGGCTTGGATGATGGGAAGTATGAGAATGAAAATCTTCAGAGGAACATTTCAGATCCTGGCCAGGTTTCTAGGAGAACATGAACTAAATTCTTATCACTAGTTTTGCAAAAATAAGCTGCCGATTTTATGTGTCTCTTACGTCTGTAAAATTTTGCTTGTGAAGATTGCCAAAGCTATATATGATGTTGAGGAGGCAACATCTACTGCCTTTGGCATCATTCTAGACCACAAGGTAAAAAAGCTAAATTCTCACTCTCTCTCCCCCTATCATGAATTATTTTGCTCTGCATAACTTAGTTTTCTATGGCTTTGGTCCTCAATTAATGCAGATGATTAAATCAGGGACTCGGGCATCACTTATAAAATTCCTCCAACTTTTGGTGGCTCATCACCCTTCTAAGAGGTTAACTCCTACATTTCAGTGTATTGTGAATTGTAAAAGCATATCCTGCCTTTCCTTGACTTGTAAAAATTTGGATATTTGTGCTAGGTGCCGGAAGGGAAGTGCAGATGTACTTGTTGACTTTGACAATCTGTGTCCTTCAGAGACGTTGTCAGTTAATAACGAGGAAGCTGACAGTTGTAGCAAAAAGGGTGCACTGGGAAAATACCAGATATGTGGGAAAGAGGTTCCTCGTGGATATTGGGTGGGTACACAAGTTTGTTCCTTTATTATAGCTGCTGCATACTGAGTTCTTTAGTCACTTCTCTAGTTAGTTGATGTTGGACATTCCCCTATTCTGGCTGGAGGGGTTGATTGTCTAGTCTACGGTACATTACTGTGCACACAATCAATCAATCATCTAGATCTCAAATATAAACGAAGTGTTCATATGAGGTACATATGAATCATATGACATGATCCACCTATTTTTTTGTCAGAGTTTTCTGTTTTAGTCCAATAGAGGGTTCTATTTGTAAATGACCTATAAGCATGTCATGATCTTGGTGTTTTTTTTTTTAAAAAAAAAATGTAACTAACATAGATATTAAAACAATAATAACTGTAAGCAATGAAAAATGGAAGCTTTTGAGATAAAAACTTTCTACATTTATCATTGTTATTATTCCCATTATTCTGACTATGTCTGGTTTTATGTGACGGTGTTTGAATGGAGACCGATTTTAAAATGTTAATTCGGCTTATGCAATTTCATTAGTGGTAGTGCAAGAAAATATAAACTGATGGTTGAAAATTAATTTGATTGATGAAGAATCATATTAGAAAAGGTCTAGAACTTGAATAGTTAAATGTATTTGAAGTCTTGCAATTATACAGTCTATTACTAGTGAAATGGAAAGAGTGCAATCAATTGAACAGAGGACATGTTACTTATTCATTTTTCTGCGTTGGACTATTATTATTTTTAGGCAGAATACATGTTTTACCCACTGAACTTTACACGAAATCCCGCTGATACACGTATTCTTTGCGGGCAAACTTTGACACACTAAAGTTTTAAAATGTGTAACCATTACACACTACTTTGACCCAGGTACCCGAGATTGTGCAACAACCAGGCCAAGCGCGTGAAGCCTCCTTTAAAACACACATCTGCTATATTTAACGTTCCAAACAGCCAAGAATAACGGCTCTATTCCAACATTATATTAAATTGGGTCTCCTTCTTCCCCAAATCAATCCAAACCTTCCATTACCAAAATTTGAGCTTTTTCAAAATTCTTGTCCAAATCTTGCTACATTTTCCCTTACATCTTTTCCTTTCTCTTTAGAACACTTATTTCTAATATTTGTGCTCTTGATTTCTACATTTAGGGTTTGGAAAAAATGGCTAATTTTGTGAATTTTTGTCGTTGCGGCGATGAAGTGGTTCTAACAACGTCATGGACTAACGACAACCCTGGTCGACGCTTCTATGCTTGTAAAAACTATAGGGTAATTGTTTAACTCATCTATTTATGGATCAAATAATATTGGTTTTTAAGATTTTTTTTTTGTTTGTTCTTGAAGAACAATAGCTTAGCAGGTTGTAACTACTTTGCATGGTGTGATCCTCCAACTCCAGAGAATCAAAAGAAGATTATTTTGGGACTGCTAAAAAAGAAGAGAGAGTTAGATGCATTGTTGAAGGAAAATGAAAAACAACAAAATTGGAAGAGATTGTGTCTACTTATTGCATGTTTGGTTATGATCAAAGTGTTGTTTTTTGGCAAATCAAAAACCTGTTGCTACTTAATTTAATGGTCTTTATGTATTAGTCTTTTTAATGCCTTCTAGTAAGCTTGTTTATCAATGAAGTTGTTTATCAATGAAGTCTTTTTAATGTCTTCTAGTAAGCTTGTTTATCAATGAAGTTGTTTATCAATGAAGTTGTTTATTAGATTGTCTCTTTGGTTCTATGATGTGCCTAACCATGTAGCGAGCAACTTAATGCATCACAACTAGGAATAGAATTGGAACAAAAAAATAAGACATAATACAGTAAATTCATAGATAATCAAAAGAGGTGTTCATACATAAATGACACCAATGAACCTAACAAAACAAGGGTGTTCATACACCCTAGATAACTTGACAAGAATGCTGCTGTAGGCAGCACCAAGTTTAACAAAAAATGGTGTTCATACAAAGACACCAAATATTACCAAATAAGTCTAAGTGGATGAAACCACTATTTGTTCATATAAACCAGTCACTAACAACCATAAGGGATAACCTAAAATACTTAAGTAGAACTTCCTTGACTTGGATTTGGTTGTGAAGAGCTAGCAGATCTTTGTAATGCTTCCCTAGTGATAGCTGGACTTCCATTCCACCTCAAGCCCCTCTTTTCTGGTTTGAATGCACACTCCTTGACTGAATTAGATGATGTCAAGCTGCTAGTATCAATCACTCTAGCATTACCAGAACCACTCTGCAAAATTTAACAGTGAGTCATACTCAAAAAACTTTAAACACATAAAGAACCATTAGTGTGTTGACACCCAATTTTGTCCCTCCTTTTTCTATAATTGGCCATAATTTAAATTAAAGGTGCAATTGAACGGTTTGAGCCAATGTGTATTAGATTGCATGCATTTACTTGCGTTATTCTCTATTTATATGTTATATACATAATTGTGGCTATATTACGTAATTTTATATCATTTAGGCTACTTGTGAAATGTGGTTGTTTGTGTAATTTTGTGCATTTATAGAATTTAATAAATATTCGCGACTATTTATACTTAATTAATTTAATTTGCATCCCTATTTTCTTTATGTGTGTATTTTGGTTTTATTTATCTTATTTTATTCAATATATATACATCTTTATATCTCTAACTATTTCGCATCTACTAATCTAATGTTGGTCTAGTTTTATTTATAAATACCAATTTCATTTCATATTTAATTCATTTTGAACCTATACTAAAAGTCTAACCAAATACATTCTTTAAGAAAATTCTCCCAATCACTTTGAAAATCAAATCCTCCATCTCTTATAATTCCTAATTCAAGCCAAAAATATCCCTCAATCAATTTCCCAATCACAGCTTAATCCTCTCCATCAGAATTCTAAAATCTCAACGTTCAAATCCCGTCTCTCTTCTTAAATAGAGACAATACACACACTCTGAAAGGGGGGAGGACATTCACAGACCACAGGACATTCACAGTACCCCTCCTTCGTGATTCTTCTTCTCCCTCACACCACCTTCTCCTGCTTTCTTCCTCACAACACACACCCTGCAACTACACCTATCCCCAAACGACATCTCCCCTGTCACTCCTTCTTTATCACACGCCACCAGTGACACTATTACACATCACCACCGGAAAAACCCCATAACACCCGTCTCAATTTCTCCGTACACACACAAACAAGATCAGAATACATACACCCATACAGATCGAAACAAAGAAGGGACATGGGGTGTATAGATCGAGATCGGGGAAGTAATACAAAAACAGGGGAAAGGAGGGTCGGAGCAGGGGTAGCAGTGACACCACCGGCGTTTTTGCCGGAGAATCTCAAAGGCACCGCTCCTCCTCTCCGCGCGATCGTTACTCTGTTCCATTCACTGGTGTTCGCCGGAAAATCCACCGGTGCAGTCCTTCCATTATTCTTGTTGATTTTAGTTAATAATAAATACCATATTTGTTTTCACTGGTGATGTGTTTTGTTGAGTTACTGATCTCGTTTTTGTTCAATTTTGTGCGAGGTCTTATGCTTCCAATTCTTTTGGAGTTGCTCACTGGGATTTGGACTATTTGACCCGTTTACCAGAGTTCCATTGTTTCTTTGGATTGTTGTTTTAGACCAGGTTATGGAAATGGGTCTGAGTCGCAGCGACACCGCTGCAATGGAGCTGGTGTCGCTCCTCTTCCCTATTTAACCGCAGTTCTATTTGTTCACCAGTGTTCCCATTGTTCTATCTCGTTTTTGCTACTTGTGTTTGACTGGTTATACTCGTGTCTTGTTATTTTGATACATTGCTTGTTACGTTGACTGGGTCCTGCTATTTGGCTTTAATTCGTACTGATCATTTCGTTTGAGAACTTTGCAGTACTGCTGACTCGGTGCCGGATTTTGGAATAGATCTGGATATAAATTGGCCAATGAAAAAATATATTTTACATATATTGAGGCCTACGCAAGGAATTGACGGAAAGGTAATGAATTGACGGACTAGTTATCGCCAAAGAAAATTACAGTCCCATTCCCGCGTCCCTAAAACAAAAGGCTATGATGACGTGTGTAAGCCGTTTATTACAAACGAACCGGTGTTGGAGTAACGAGACCGATACTTGGCATGGCAGCACGAGCGGCCGGCGTGTTCGCAGCCGTATCGACATCTCTAACCTCCACCCAATTCATACACACCTGAGCCGACACTTTCAAAAATACCCTTCCCCTTTATTTTAAAATTATTATTATTATTACTATTATTTTAAATTATTATTATTATTATTATTTTAAATTATTATTGTTATCATTAATTTCATTATTATTATTATCTGCAAATATTATTATTATTATCATTATTATTGTATTTCTACTATTATCAATATTATTATTTACTAACTCTTTTCTTATATTTTGCAAGGTAAATTCGGATAGAAGACGGCATAGCTTTGAAGAAAATACTTAGAAGAAAAGGACCTTTTACTATTATTATCATTATTCATTATTATTACTATTATTGTTTTATTATTATTCACTAACTTAACTTCATCTATTTTTTTTTTTTTTTGCGAGGCACACTTGGATAAATGTCTTCAAAAATGACTTTTCCAAAAAAAAAAAAAAATAATACTTCTACTTTTACTTGCTATTATTTTTACTTAATATTTATTTTTTATAAACTGATTAATTTGCTTTATTTTGCAAGATTTAATTTCCTAAAGAAGTAGCCTATTTGTATAATACACATAGTATTTAAATCGTCTTTTAATCAGTTTATTTGCTTAACTACTTGTTTTGAATCCCAACATGAAGTCCGGCCGGTAACCACATTTGGTGGGGCTCGAGAGGTGCCTAACCCCTTCCTCTCGAGTTAACCTGAACCTCTTACCTAGAAATTCTGGTTTGTAGACTAAGTTTCAAAGTTAATTGTAAAATTGGCTAGAAATAAAATAGGTGCCCTAATACGCCTAGTTAAAAAATATGTTAGGTGGCGACTCCAAGTCTTTACCCGCGAGTCCCAATAAGTCGAGCCAATTTCGAACCCTTACGGGGTTCGGGAAAAAATGGGCGTCGACATAGTGCAAAACAGTTAGCACTTACAGCAAAAGAAGTGAAACCATTGCTTGCTTGGAAAAGTCCAATGCCATTTCTTCCCCTGCCAGCACCCCTTCCAGCACCCCTTCCAGCACCCCTGCCTCCTTCACTTACATTTGTACCTCTACCAGAACCCCTTCCAGCACCCCTGCCTCTTCCAACACCCCTGCCTCTTCCATTAGGGCTGCTTGGTACACCAGTTGCACTATCAGTTCTAGGGACACTAGGACAACCTCTTTTGTTGTGCCCATATTCTTTACAGTTAGAGCATGACACTTCCTGCCCCTTCCTAGACAGTTTACCAGACTTAGGATGCTCAGTCTCCTCTCTTCTTCTTTTCTTTTGAGGCCTACCAGGCATCTTTCTTATTAGTGGAGGCTCAACAAGGGGATTGTTGGTGGATGGCCACATGGCCATGTTGGTCATAGGGTGGATAAAGGTTGAGTAAGCCTTCAAGTAGGTATCCCTTCTATACCACTTAGAAACATACACTTTTGGGTCTTCATTTCTGTGGTGCATTGCAGTAATTGCATGGGCACAGGGAATGCCCTTCAAGTTCCAGGCCCTACAACTGCAAGTCAAGTCAGTAAACTTGACAGTGTGGGTGAACTTGTCATCTACCACCTCATATCCTTTATCCCCATTCCACTTCAAGTCACACTTCATTGAATGTTCAGCATTATCCCCAAGCACTTTCATTGCAATAGGGGATATATCTTCTTTCCAACCCAGTCCAAACTCCCTCAATTTACTCACTCTTTCCATCATTTTCACCCTTATCTCTTCCAACATTGTGATCACAGTCTTGTGCCTGGCTTCAAGTATCCAGGCATTGAATGTTTCACACATGTTGTTGTCAATTACATCACACTCTACCCCAGCATTAAAGTAGGCCCTACACCAGCCTTCTTTTCTATAACACAATAGGCTTTCACATATTTTATACCCTAGTTAATCTAGTTCTGCCATGTTTTTGTTCATTACAGCAATACAAGAAGACCTAGCAATCTTCCAGAAACAGTTCCTTCTTTCCAACCCCCTCCAATTCTTTGACCAATTAGCTAAGACATGTCTAGCACACATCCTATGTTCAGCTTCAGGTAGCAGGTTTTTAACAGCTATAGTCAGCCCCTAAAGTGAGTACAAAAACAGTGATCAATAGACAACTAATATAGTGTAAAACTAACTTAACAGAAGACCAAAAGTGTACAACTAAGATAAACTGCAGTAATAAGACTTAAATTAACAGAAATAGTAATGTACAAAAACAGTGATAGCTGCAAGACTAAATTGAAATAGTAAACTGAATTGACTGCAAACTGCAGTAAACTTCATAAACAGTAAACAGCAAACTGCAGTAAACAGTAAACTAAACTAACTTAACTGCAAGACTAATAAGACTTAAATTAACAGAAACTGCAAGACTGAATTGAAATAGTAATTAACAGAAAACTAACCTTCTGCATGTCAGACATCATGGTCAGCTGTTGCCCATCTCCCAAATTCAAATCTTGGATGATACATCTTAGAAACCACTCCCAGTTATGTGTATTTTCAACCTCCACAATAGCCCAAGCTATTGGGAACATTTGATTGTTCCCATCCTTGGACACTGCCACAAGTAACTGCCCCTTGCACATACCCTTCAAAAAACACCCATCCAGACCTATTATTCTTCTACATCCTTCAAGCCACCCTTTCTTCATGGCATGGAAACACAAATAAAAACTCTGGAACACCAGTTTTCTTTCACCCCTATCTACTGCCTTCACAACACAACTACTTCCTGGGTTGGTCTGTAGTATCATGTCTCTATAGTCATAAATCCTCTTGAACTCAGCCTGAACATCACCTATTATCTCTTTCAAAATTTTGGCCCTAGCTCTATGGACCACAGATCTGCCAACATACAGATCAAGGTCATCTTTTATCTTCTTCTTCAGCTCCCATACTTTGATGTTAGGCTGTCCAACTATGGTCTTCCTGTAATGCTTTGCTAGCCACCTTGAGTTGCACAATACATTTTTGTTTGTCCTGTAACATGTGTGAACAGGATTGTACCTTGCAAAAAAAAAAAAAAAAACAGAAAACAACAGAAAATTAGCTTATCTACTGAGATCTAAAATTTTAATATAAGATAGAATGGGCTAGCAGAAAATTCAAGTACCTTTTAACCTTAAAGTTGTTGCTCCTGCCATCAGTACTTGCTACCAGCTGCCATGGACAAGTTTCCTTGCATCTCACCCACACTCTTTTTGGTTCATTAATCCATTTTTCAATTTGAACTCTTCTTTGAATTGCATAAGTTGTAACAGCATCTCTAAACTGCTTCACACTTTCAAATATCAAACCCAACTCCCATATTATCTTCTGGACTGTAGGGTCAAATATTAATGCCTTCTTCTTCATCTTTTCAGCCTGCCTCTTCTTGTATTCTTCACTAAATTCATCCTCTATTTCTGAGTCAAAGCTTTCAGCATCTGAAGAGCCATAGTAAGGATCATCTGCACCAACCAATCCAGCATACCTGTTTGTTTTACTGCCTGTCCTCAACTCATCAAAGCCTATATCAACACCAGCCTCACCTAGATTTATGTCTCCCTTGTCTTTTGGCCTTTCACACCTCCTCCTTCTCTTATACTTTCTCAATTCCTCTCTAACTTCTGCAAATTCCTCATGGACATCTGATATTCTTTATCATCAGGCCCCTCTACATCAACACCCTCACTCTCATCACTAGAACTAAAGTCATAATCTTTGTCAGACTCACCATCATCCTCACCCTCATCAGAATTGTCTCCACCTTCACCTATGTCAATGACCTCAGAAAAGTCTGCCTCTTTCCTAGTCTTAAATGCACTATCATCCACACATAAAGGGGCAGCATGAGTCACATATATATGTAGGGTATCCCCATCTATTAAGTCATTACAAATGTCTAATAAGTCCTTGTCAGTTACTATATTTACTATCTTATCAGACCTATCATTTGGATATACATATAACTCAGCCACATTACTAAAACCCATTTCCCTATTATAGTCCATAAGCTCAAAAAAGGACACTTTATCTACATCCACATCAGTTACAATAGTCTGTCTACCACCCACATATTGAGCAAATGGACCAGGAACATATTCACCATCATGATACCATTTCAAACATATCAAAGTAAAAGCCATATTATCTGTAAGGAAAATGACAACACAAATTAATTATTCTGCCTAATTTAAGGAAAATGACAACACATATTCTGCCTAATTTATAATTATTTTCGATAATTATGGGAGATTAATTAAGGCAGATTAATCAAAATTTGCTTTAACAAACAGAAAGATGTCATACTATTTTCTACTATTTTTCAGTCACTTATTGCCAAAAAAATATTAAACACTAAGGGGACCACCGTCACATGCAGTCGACAATAACAACACAACAACTATTTTCAATACATTTGTAGCCCTAGATGAAGACAACACAATATTTAATAAGGCCCAAGACATAAAAGTAAAAGATTCGTACTTTACATACAATAAAGTTATGTTGATTACGGAATTTACCACAAACATTCAAAAAATTCATTTGATTTACAAAAACCCTAAATCAGCCCCACCCACCCGATAACAAAGACAAACGGGTAACAAAATTGACTTACCTTAAAAGTTGCCTTTGAATTTCACTACGGGAACATAACAGTCTTGAATCTATGCGGTAGAATTAGAGAGTTTGAGGGTAGAAATTGTTCTTTGTTAGGTTGGTTAATTAGGGTAAAGGGAAGGAGGGGTAATTTAGATCGGCTGTGGGATATGAAATGAGGGGTCGGGTAGTTTTAGAGTCGGGTAGGAAATTAAACGTTAAAAGAGCTGATGGGTCGGGTTTTTAACGCGTGTGTAACACAGCTTCTTTATTTAATGAGGCTGGGTCAAAGTAGTGTGTAATGGTTACACATTTTAAAACTTTAGTGTGTCAAAGTTTGTCCGCAAAGAATAAGTGTGTCAGCGGGATTTCGTGTAAAGTTCAGTGGGTAAAACATGTATTCTGCCTTATTTTTATATTCTAACTTTTGACTAGAATGCATGAGAACCTAAAATTAAATTCTTTATTTGCTTCCTTGAGTGTGCTTATACCAATTGTTCATCAATGTAGCTGTAGTTCTCTGGGAAAATTCTCACATAAATTAAAAGGAACGGATATGAAGACACTTCTAAGAAAAAGAAGAAAAAGAAAATGTTATGAAGCTTTCTCATGTATTGTTACTGGTTAATAGAAATCATGGTAAAACATCAAAGAGATAGTAAAATGTAATCTTTATTGTCCAGAAGTGGAGTAGGTAACAGGTAACGAATAAGTAAATGAATTCGCATGAGTGTTAGGGGATACTTTTGTGGCTGGAAATACTAGCACAGTAAGAGTAGTATTTATTCTTTTCATAATGTTCTGTTGGCAACACTCGCCTTTTTCTTGTCTAACCGTATCCTTTTTTGGTGTATACAGTTAAGGCCTTGATTTTTGGTTGGTGTGGGAAGGGTGAGGTAGTAGGAGGGAGATGGGAGATGAGAGGTATTAGTGCTTATGTTTGATGAGATATGCATCATATCTTTATAGATCTCTTTTGGTTTGAATTAGCTCCTTCATCTTCTGAGGCTGGACTGATAAACTTTTGTTGGAATTTTCTCGGTACCTATCTATTGGCAATACGAATGCTAACCTTTTGCTTCTCCAACCTTCTTTAATTTTTTTTTTTAAATGTGAATCTTTTTAAACTCGTTTTTCATTTCTCTTTTATTTTTCTTTTGGGGTGTGTTGGTGGATAGAGATAAGGGAAGGGTTTGTGTTCTGTTGGATGATCCCCCTCTTCTTTCTCATCCTAGTCCTGATTTTGACTTACACGGGGTCTTTGCTTGAGCGTTCTAAACTACATAATCTGGAACAGTTGCGAAAGCTCGAAATGGGCCCTAACTTACTAATTTAGGTTTGTAAAATGGAATAGTCTTATTCATGAACCACCCCCTCCCCCCCCCCCCCCCCCCCCCTATATTTGATATTAATAGCTTGAAAGAGATTCTGCATTTTGCTTTGCCGTGTATTGCAACTAAAGATTTCTAATTTGTTTAATGCAGATGCATTGTCGTGGCAGCAAGAATGACACTAGAGGTTTCAGGTAATGGATCATTCATGTATTCTTTCTTTATTAATAAATCTCTTTATGATTGTAAAAAAATGTTTGAATACATAGAGTGACGCAGAAAAAATCGTAGCCAGATAATTCATTAGAGAGATGTTAAGCTGAAGGTTTGCATTCTATTGATGTCTCGAAGATGTTTCTTCGATGTCACTGTGTCAGAAGCAGTATGAGTGATGGCCTAAAAGGACCAGTGTGACAAACATTGCTAGGGTTACTTGCAGGAGGAAGGTTGTAATGGCAAAAGTTGAAAATTTGCAAATGGATCAGTAGTGTTAGAAAAAGGTTTTCTTTCAAAAAATGTAGAAGTTTATAAATATGCTTTTGTCATTCCGCTTAAAATGTTCTGTGTGGATTTCTTGAAACCCTGACCTGTTTACTACATGTTGACTTTTAAGTATGAAGGCTTCAACTATCTAAATAGCATACTGTTAAAGATGCGGATGACTTGAAAAGGTTAAGATAATTTACAGATGAAGCAGAAGAATGGGTTTGTTTTTCTAGTGGTGTAGAATCTGATAAATCAATAACCTTATAGAGGTGAAATGGACCCAAAACTCCAAAGTGCTTGTAACGGGAGATGGTGTGGTTCATTTACTTCTAACTGCCTAATTCTATGAATTCCGAGCACTTCCCTTCATTGATAGCCTTAATGTGTATGAAGTGAAGTTTTCCACCATCAAATGTTATTGTCCAGGTGTTTGATTGATATGCACAGAGATTATGAGGGCTTGTAAGGAGACAGATAACTAGGTCATAGGTGGGTGTGGTTACAGTCCCCCCCCCGGGGGGGGTTGGGTTTTATATAATGGCAAATAAGTACTGGTTAATGCCTCTGTGGCCACTTGCTTGTCAGTTGTTCAAGTATTTTTTTTATTAGATTGTTTATGCTCTCTGTCTGGCCTTTGCCCCTGTATTTTAAGCATCTTCTTTGGTAAGTAGCAGCACATAAATCAGCAACTCAAAGAAATTGTTCGAATTTTTTAGTTCAATGCTGCATGTTGTTGCTAAAAAGATACAGTAGCAAAGTTGATGGATATCAAAAGTTAAATCAGCTGATGTTATTATGTTAATTTGCTTTGGCAGTTTTCTTATGTACATGCTTATTATTTTTGCAGTTGCGGGTTGTGGGTGTTGTTACATTCACTCTCCGTCAGGGTGGAGGACGGAGAAAGTAACATGGCATTCAGAGCTACATGTGATTTTATACACAATTTTTTCATCTGTGAGGAATGCAGGCAACATTTTTATGACGTGTTCAAGGTAAAATGTCAATGAGGCTCTATTTGTGTCTCAACTTATTCTTTCTGAACATTACCTTTTTTGTTATCTAACCATCCAAGTGTGGTCATTTAATTGTTATGTTTTAAATGTTTGCAATTCCAGTGTATCTAGTCCATTCAAGAAAACACGTGATTTTGCCCTTTGGTTGTGGAGTGCTCACAACAAAGTTAATGAGAGACTAATGAAAGATGAAGCATCACTAGGAACAGGTGATCCTGAATTTCCAAAAGTTATCTGGCCCCCAAAGCAGCTTTGTCCATTGTGCTATCTCAACCCAGGCAAGAAGAGTGACGAAAGTAGTAAGATTGATTGGAATGAGGATGAGGTCTTCAATTTTTTGGTTAGTTACTACGGGAAAGAGCTAGTGAATCTCTACAAGGACAAGGAACTGCAATCAGGTGTTGGGACTGAAAAAGCAGTTGCTGAGGAGTTGGTAGCCTCAACAAATGCAGTTGTGGTTCCGCTGGGAGCTGCATTGGCGATCGCAGTTGCAAGCTGTGCATTTGGAGCGCTCGCTTGCTTCTGGCGTTCTCAGCAAAAGAATCGGAAGTATAAATATCTACACTCTTTGAAGAATATATGACTATTAGTAATGATAGAAAATCCAATTTAATTTAAAAGCAAAAATTGAAATGTAGAAGGAACTTAAAAAGCTTGCAAGAATTTTAAGAGGTGGGAGGATAGAGGAGAGTAGGATTCTTGGAGGTTGACATTCTTGCTGTCTTACTCCTATTTTTTTCTCCAGGCCAAGGAGAAGCTGGAACTGAGTGTGTTAAATGAGACAGATGCACACATGGCTGTATGTATAATTCAGAAACAAGTCAAACGAGGCTCGAAATAGGAAACAAATTGAGAGGATTCTAACATGGATCCCTACTGCTAGAGATTTTCATACATCTTTTTAGTTTACCAGTTCTCCCATTTTTCCCAAATGGAGTGTACAGATGTACCTTAAAATTGTAACTCAGTAAGATTTTATTTTGAGAACCTGCAAACCCAAGTTATTCTTTCCATCTGGTCTTGAATGCTTGATTTTACAAGTGGAGAGACCTTTTTGTGTCAGTGTCAAATATGCTAGTATTCTGCATACAGTGACTGATGTAGACTTGAATCATTGTGTAAGTTGAGAGAATGTTCTTAATTTAACCAACTCAATAGTACTTTGTTTATTTTATTTTATTTGGCACATATGTAGGTTTTAACGTCGAAGAGGTTTTGCCGAAGTGGTGAACCTATGTTGGATCTGTCATTGCGTGTAGATACAATCTTTTTTGTTTGAGTTGAAGCTATTTACAAGCACATTATTCACGCAATTTCACAAACACATCTCATCAATGAATCATTTCCCGTCTCTCGGTCACAAACTAGTCCCACAATTAACATGATTTAGAAGAGCTATAGTGTGTCTTTGACTGATTATATAATCTAAATTATTTTTAGGCTGTCTGGCATTTCATTCTTCCATTTTTAATAATGGCTTGTTGTCCCTTATTTTCAGAAGGTTTCGCATTCTAGCTGCAAATATTTATTCGATTTAAGGAATTCTGAAATTTTTGCTGATGACATTAAAGCATCTTGTAACTATCATAAAAGATTTCCAAATATTTTCAACTTTGTATCTTCGGATTTACTTAAGTTTGTAGATGTATGGCTACCATTAGCTGGATTTGAAGTTCTATTTATGAATAAGTTCACATATAAGCGATATTGTTGTCTAGTTGTATTATTGTATATTTCAATGTCTTAGTGAAGAATGGAATTCAAATGTCAGAGCAGTAGTTAACTCTGCAATGGGAATTCTTGCTTTTTTTTTTTGTTTGATAACAGTAGCGTCCGTGCCAGCTTCTATGAGATACCCTGCTAGCTCCCACCAGGTAGAATAACTTTGTCCTGCAAGGCTTAGACAGATGAGAATAAATCATCTAGGATTTATTGTCTCCACCGGTATTTGAACTGACCTCATGGTTCTTAATCCACTTCATTGACCACTAAGTCACTCTATATTGGGAATTCTACTCTTCACTACAGTCATAACTCACATGCTTAAAAGTATTGACTTACACAGAAGTATTTTAGGTGTATTTATCAAAGTTAGGCTGGCCATCTTTCTCCAACAACTCAATTCAGATCTCATAGCAGTAATACATTACTATGCTCGTACGCATCGGTTGTGCAGAAGTATCTGCTGATTCTTGGTGTATCATAAAGAATCCAACACTACGTATCCACTCTTATTGCACCAGTTGAACACAAGTATGTCAAGATAAATGAAAGTTTCACACAACATAGCCAAAAATAAAGAACTTTTGCTAGCTTTTATATTCCTCCAAAGTGTTTAAGTACATATGAACTAAACTGTACAAAATTTAATCTTCTTTGGACCTGTCTGGTTGTAAAATTGGATATCTTGGCTTCTTTTCATCTCTTTTGAGTCCTTTCTTTACCGTTATGCTTCTATTTTGACCATCTCTCACTTCTTGTCTAGTCATCATCCTTCATTAATTGAGGCAGGAAGAAACAATAAAGTAGATGAAAGATCGACAGTCCTATCAGACGTATATCCAGTATCTTGCAGAATAAACTCTTTTTTTTTTCAACAGCAAAAGCAACTCATTGGATATCAATTACGGGAGGCTCCTGCTGAAGAGTCACCACCCCAGCTTCTTCACGGGTTGAAGAGATGGGCAAAGTAGCCTGCAGTGAAGGTCAAACAAGGAGTCCTACTTAGGAGGCAAAGTATGTTAACATTAAACTTAAGAGGACAAAAGTTGCTCCTACACACCTGTTGGTGTTGCCGGTGGTGGCAAGAGCTGACAGCTTTCATTATAATGTAGACAGGCAAAACAATGCCTGTAATTCTTAACAGTAGCAACTGCATGCAACAGGTAACAAGTATGAAGACATTCTGTGTTGTAGCAATCAACATTCCTGTATTCCCTAGTCAGGAACCTTACCATAAACAAAGGGAGCGAGTAGTCTGCTGCTTGATTGATTATGATGGGAAGAGTATGACGTATAACTAGAAGCAGCATAACCTATTAAGGGGGAAAAAAAAGGATAAGACTGCCACACGACTCGGCATATAGATTAGGAAATAGCCAAAACCTGGTTTCCCCAAATTGCAGAGTATAAAGAAATTCTTCCAGATTCAAAGTGGGTGAGTGATGGTATTACTTGTTTCAAATGTACCAAAATAATGCTATTAGTAGTTTGATATGCAGTTCAGCCAAGCACAGCAATTAGTGAATTGTACAATTTTATGTTTTTTGGTTGTGATCACTTTGGTGTCGCATGTCAATTTAATTATATTCCTGTTCGGCTATTGGTTACCTCACATTATATGTTATGCACGCAGGTAGAGAAAGTGAGACAGGGAGGTAGGAGAGAGAGATTACTATTATGGCAACTGCACGGCAACAGATCATGCTTCTTGATGTAGTAACTGCATCTTCTTCATAGTCAGAGTTAATCAGATTGCGATCAGTTGAAACCACCGCTATCAGATGTCAATTGTTCATGTTCCTTCTGACAATTCGCCAATTCCCCCTAATAGAAAGACCATCCAGATATATACTCAAGTGATCAAATAGAAAAGCAACAGGAAATATGACATTTGAATATTCAAATTTCTAATATATGTTACTATATAAATGAAAAGCATGTAAGAAAGAAATACACCTTAAATTCATAGGAATTCCACCAAGATGAAAAATAGAGGGTGGTGCAGTGTAACCAGGCCTGAAAGGCTACTTCACACGAATGCAAAAATAAGGAAATAAGCAATCAGCACTAACTGAATCAATTAAAGACACGCAAAACAACTAATCTATGCAGTTGCAAAACACGTTTAAATAGAAAATAATGTTATAACATTAGAAATTGAAGGGGAACAGAGTAATGCATTTAGGAAAGTATGGTACAGCTTAAGTGAGACGATCAAGTTTAAATCTGGATGTAAGCACCATACAAAAATCAATCAAGTTTAAATCTGGATGTAAGCACCATAAAAAAATCAGACATCCTATTATGTTTAACAGAATAAGGCTAGGACATCTAACTTCCCTTTTCTTTACTGCCCAAAGTTTGCTCCATTGGATATCAAATACCACAATAGATAGGAACATTCATGAAGAGAGAAACTAATCAGTGGACAGCATGGCAACAGAGCACAGTGCAAAACTGATCATGTAATTCAGCAGTGTTATTTCCCACGATTACACCACTTTACTGTTTTAAAGACCAGTTCCTTAAAATGTGTTCCTTTACTCTACGATATGCGGAATTAAAACTGTAAGTAATTGAACACCAGATTTTAGCGTGGAAAAACCCCTTGACTCGGGATCAAAAAACCACGACCTACTTCTCAAGTAGGATTTCAACTTCACTATGTAAAAAGACCCACTTGGTTACAAGACTCACTCTTACTAACCTAGGACTAACTCTAATCCTTTAGTGATCTTTCTCACGATCAGTGAAGTTGTGTCAAGTCCACGACTTGAACCAGAAAGTACAACTCGATTTTTGCTTACTACAATTGAACTAAGACTTGAACTTTTACAAGATTCAATCTAAGGAACAGGTTCTAACTTAGTTCTACTGTAGCTAACTGATTATACAAATAAGCTAATAACTCTTTTAAGCTTTTGCTCGATGTTCTCTCTATTTGTGCTTGACTTCTACGGCTGAAATGCTCCACTTTTTATAGCTCCAGCAGCCAAGAAGTCTTCAACAATTAGAACTCCAATGCTCCCTTGAGTTTGAGTCCTAATTGGATTCTTCTCTTTAGAATCCGTATCTTTTATCCTTATCCTTGTGTTTATGCAATCTTTTCATATCCGTTTAGACCTGCATAATTATCAAGATAAACATTAGTTTTAGGATAACTAATAATATCTCAACTTAAACGATTTTGCATGAATTATCTATTTAGCTGCAGTGATTCAAAGGAACAGGTCCTTTGAATCCGTTCCTCAGTCATCAGTCAAAACTCCAAGCTTATCCAAGTTAACATTTTCCCCCTTTTTGATGATGACAAATTCATAAGCATAGCTGCATATCCTTAATGTCCTGAAGTACAACTTAAGCTCAAAAACAATCAATCAGTGGAGACTTTATTCATCATTAAGGAACAGATTTTCAATTAGGTATAACTTCATGCTAAAATCAGACTTACTCTTCCCCCTTTTGGCATCATTGAAAAGGTTGCATAAAAAATATAACTCAAGTGTTAGAATTAGTCAGCACATGGCCAATGGGGCAACTCAAAATGCAAACATAAATCAGATTAAAGCAACTGCAAAACAATGATATTAGCCATCAAAGACAATTCATTTAATCAAAAGATGAAACCAGGGGATACAAGCAAGTACTACAGAATTATTCAAAGACTAAAGAAGAAAAAGGCTAAGGCACTAGGCTAGGCTAAATCCCACTGGACAAAAGATGGCTAAAGGCTAAGGTGGTCAGGATGTGGAAGGACCAGGTCCCTGAGACTTGTTAAGCAACTCAAACATCTGTTTGAGCATTCCCTCATTGGTCTCCTTTGCTTTTGTGGCCTCTGCCTTCCAGTAATTCTTCTCCTCTTCCAACCTTGCTAACTCAGCAGCCTGAATAGCAACCTGTTGCCTAAGTGCCCTCACTTTATTGTTCAATGGCTGCCTCCCAACACCAGCCTGTGGAGGATCAGCCTGAACTGGCAAATCACAACTTATCAATGTGGCACAGCCAAACTTTTCCTTCTTTGTAGCCTTCACCACCCCTTCCAAGGGAATCTTCAATTTTGCAAACACATCAGTCAGGATGAAACCAAATGGCAAGGAGTGCTTTCTTTTCCCAGCAATCACCCTTTTTATCAGGTGGATCATAAAGCTGGGCCAGTTGATCTGCTTTTCAGTGTCCAACAGTTCCATAAGGACCAGGTCCATGAAACTGGCAACTCCTCTTTTCTCCTGCCTTGGCAGCACAATTTTGTTCACAAACTCAAATAATACTTGGTGTTGTGGGTGCATCTCACTCTTCTGCACAGCCCTGGGTTTCTCTTCCCCTTCATTCTCAGCAAACTTCCTAGTGATCTCCAGATCAGTAGGCAAGTTTGTCAAGTCAGGCCACACCTTCTTGACATAGCTGTCATACCCAGTAAAAGGAATCCCCAACAGCTCACCAAGTTCCCTGGTAACAAATATAATCACATTTTCATTAACAGAGGTAGTAATTTGGTCACCTCTGATGGAGCAGTTCTTGTAGAACTCCTGCACCATCTCTTTTGCACATCTACCAGAAATCTGAAGGACCATGTCCCTCCAGCCCTGAGCATGCAGTTTTTGCAGCAACCATAGCATCCCTTCTTCTTGCACATCAGACAATACTCTACCCTTCAATACCTTCCTGGTAAGCATGTCATCATGAACACAGTGTACAGTCTCATCTCCCTCAGCTTCACTGTCACTTTCATCTCCAGCAAACAACTCATCACTGTCACTATCAGAACTTTCAGACACAACAACTCTTTTAGAGGACCTGGTCCTCTTAGCAGACTTTTCTGCAGCTTTAACAGAACTTCTTGTTACCCTTCTCTCAGCAACTTTTCTTTTCTTGAACTGAGGCACAACCTCCTCAGCATCTGCCATCTCATCATCCTCAGAAAAATCATCATGATCAATATCCTCCACTTCTTCCTCTTCAACTACCTGTTTTCCTTTCCCTTTTCTGCTCCTTTTTAAGGCAGCAGCTAATTGTTCATCAGCAGCTTTTGAAACACTTCTTGTCCTCCTAACCCCAGAAGCAGGGGTTGAAGCAGAAGGAACAGGTCCTTTTGCCTTGGAGGAACCTTCAACTTTCTTCTTATTTCCGGGCTTATAACTATCACCTATTTTCTTCAACTTAGCAGTGATTTCAGCAGTCATTTGGTCATCCATGGGTCCCTTTCTAGCTAATTTTCTTTTCAGGCTCCTAATGTTGATCAAATCCACCAAGGGCCTATCACTATCACTAATAGCCTCATCAACATCTATAACATCCTCCATGGGTGCTCTAAAAACAGCCTCTGGAGACCCCGATGACCCATGCATGGGTGCTTCCAACCTCTTAACTATTTCTTCTTCCCCCTCAAGAACAGCCTCTGACCCCTCTCCCTTTTCTTCCTCATCTATCACAACATTCAAAGGATAGGTGAAATTTACCTGATACTGATAAAGAACCATAGCTCTTGACAAATCCTCAACCTGCTCAGCAATTGATTCAGCCGTGGGAACTGGTCCTTCCCCCTGAATTTCAGGTTCAGGTACTTCTGGAATTTGTTCAGGGACTTCAGGGTTTAGGTCGGTGATTTCCATGGGTGAAGGAGGATTAAGATTTTGTGGTTGTTCATCAATAGGTGCAGTTGAAGAATTATCAGACGCAAGAGACATTTTTGCAATTCGAATTAACAAATAATTTACCACTCTTTCTGAAATTGTGATAGCTTTAATTGATGAATCAATGTAAAAGAATAATGAAGAAGAAGAAGTGTATTTATAGAGTGAATTAGGTAGTGGAGTTAGAGTGAAAAACGATCAACTTACCTCAGCACAACATGCAACGGCTAAGGACTCTTGGGAGTCTCCCGAAGAAATAGAGCCGTTAGGCTGTTGCAGTCTCCTTTTCAGAATGGGAACTGTTCCTCCGATGGGACTCTTATTCAGTTTGGATATGGTTAGGAAACTTAGTGGGAGTTATCCTAATCACAAGTTACCTATAGCCTTTGCACTTCTAAATTAACTGAATAATAATGAGTACATACCTGATTTTAACACAAAAATTCAGTGTCCTTCCAATTTGCAACATTTTTGATCATCTGAAATTCTAAGAGCATAAGGGTAACATCATTCAATTTTAGCAACTCTAAATAAGAAATATGGCATAAGAGTATACATTTAAGTATTAAACTGGACTGAATCATTCATAATGGCTTGAATAAAATTCATTTTAAGTGCAATTTTCTAGCCAATTATGAAGTGAAGCATTGATGATTTTATGTGAATTTAATCATCCCTAATTCCAATCTATTTCTTTCAAAATCATCTCTACCTCTGCTTTTGTAAAAATGTCAGCAATTTGCTTTTCAGTGGGACAAAATGCTATGGTGATCAAACCTTTTTCATAGTTGTCTCTTAGGAAATGATGCCTTATATCAATGTGTTTAGTCCTTTTGTGATGCACTGGATTCTTTGTCATATTAATAGCACTAGTGTTATCACAATAGATAGGAACAGTTCCTACATCAACACCAAAATCCTGTAATTGTTGTTTGATCCATAACAACTGTGAACAACATGAAGCAGCTGCCACATATTCAGCTTCAGCAGTGGAAAGTGCCACTGAAATTTGTTTCTTGGTTCCCCAAGAAACCAAACACTCACCAAGAAAATGTGCCATACCTGAGGTACTTTTTCTATCAACAAGGAAACCTGCATAGTCAGCATCAGTATATCCAACAAGATTAAAACTACCACCTTTTGGATACCAAAGTCCCAAGGGACCTGTTCCTTTCAGATACCTCAATATTCTTTTAACAGCTTTCAAATGAGATTCCTTAGGATCTGATTGAAACCTAGCACACAAACCAACACTGAACACAATATCAGGTCTACTAGCAGTTAGATAAAGTAGAGAACCTATCATACCTCTATACAATTTTTGATCAACTGATATTCCATGTTCATCAAGATCCAATTTTGTAGCAGTGGCAATAGGTGTGTCAATTTTCTTAGCATTATCCATATCAAATCTTTTAAGTAATTCCTTAACATACTTTTGTTGATGGATCATAGTTCCATTTGAGGTTTGCTTAATTTGTAAACCCAAAAAGAAATTGAGTTCACCCATCATGCTCATCTCAAATTCACTCCCCATCAAGTTTGCAAATTCCTTACTTAAGTTTTCACAAGTAGCACCAAAGATTATATCATCTACATAAATTTGAACAATTAAGAGATGCTTACCTTTTTCTTTCAAAAACAATGTGCTATCAATTTTACCTCTTTTGTATCCATGCTGGAGGAGAAACTTTGATAGCCTTTCATACCATGCTCTTGGTGCCTGCTTGAGCCCATACAAGGCCTTGTCCAACTTGTACACATGTTCAGGGAACTGTTCACTTTCAAAACCTGGAGGTTGCTTAACATACACTTCTTCTTTCAAGTAACCATCCAGAAATGCACTCTTGACATCCATTTGATGTAGAGTAAATTCCATGTATGTAGCAAAGGCTATAAGGAGTCTTATTGCTTCCAGTCTTGCAACTGGAGCAAAAGTCTCATCATAGTCGATGCCCTCCTCTTGACTATATCCCTGAACGACTAGCCTGGCCTTGTTTCTTGTTACCATGCCATCCTCATCAAGTTTGTTTCTGAAAACCCATTTTGTTCCAATTATGGACCTGTTCCTTGGCTTGGGTTCCAGATGCCAAACTTGACTTCTTTGGAATTGATTCAATTCCTCCTGCATAGCATTTATCCAATCTGCATCCTTCAGTTCTTCTTTCACATTTTTGGGTTCAACAAGAGATAGGAAAGCACTAAAAGCACACAGATTGTGATTTTTGACTGCTGATCTAGTTTGAATCCCAGCATTCTTGTCAGAGATTATTTGATCCACAGGATGTGACCCTTGATATTTGTAAGGCTTGGGTGTCAATCCATTGTCAGAAGTCCTCTGCTGAGGAACAGTTCCTAATAGAGTAGCACTACTAGTTTGTGAGGTGGAACCAACATTTGTTCCCCCTGTATCTGTGCCACTCTTTTCAGTTCTGTCCTGAGGAACAGTTCCTTGCGGTTCACTTCTCATATCCAGACTCTGCATTTGTGGATCAAGTTCATAAGCTTTCAGCAGTCCAATTTCTTCATCCTCCTGTACCTGTTCTTGAGTGAGACTGTCAGTTTCATCAAATTTAACATGCATGCTTTCTTCAATTTTCAAAGTTTTCTTGTTAAACACCCTATATGACTTACTATTTAAAGAATAACCAACAAAGATTCCCTCATCACTTCTAGGATCAAATTTTCCTAAGGCATCTTTCCCATTGTTGTGTATGAAACACTTGCAACCAAAAGCCCTAAGATGAGAGATGTTTGGTTTTCTTCCCTTAAGCAACTCATATGGGGTCTTTTCTATTAATGGTCTAGTCATACATCTATTTATTATGTAGCATGCAGTATTAATAGCCTCATCCCAGAAGTTTTGTGGAAGATTTCCAGATATTAACATAGTTCTTGCCATTTCCTCTAGAGTCCTATTTTTCCTTTCCACTACACCATTTTGTTGTGGAGTTCTAGGTGAAGAAAAATTGTGATTGATGCCATTTTCATTGCAAAAATTAAAAAACATATGATTTTCAAATTCAGTTCCATGATCTGACCTAATGGCAACAATATGACTATCTAGAATTCTTTGAGCTTTCTTAGCAAAAATTGAAAATGCATTAAATGCTTCTTGTTTAGATGCAAGAAATATAGTCCATGTAAATCTAGAGTAATCATCCACCAATACCATAACATACTTCTTACCTCCACGACTCATTGTTCTCATTGGACCACATAAATCCATATGGACCAGTTCCAAAGGTTTAGTGGTACTTACCTGTTTCTTTGGTTTGAAGGAGGATTTTACCTGCTTCCCCTGGCACAAGCTTCACATACTTTTTCATCACTAAACTTGATGTTAGGAAGACCTATCACCAAATCCTTGGACACAAGTTTGTTCAATTGTGAAAGACTAGCATGTCCTAGTCTTTTGTGCCATAGGAGGGGATCATTTTTCACCACACTTAAGCAACTCAAGCTTCCATCAGAGAGTGTCAGCAAGTCTACTTTGTAGATGTTTCCATGCCTATTTCCCTGCAAAATAATCTCTCCAGAAGTTTTGTTAGTCTCAGTGCATCTAGTAGATGAGAAATTAACATTATTACCTTTGTCACATAATTGAGATATACTCAATAGGCAATGTTTCAGCCCATCTACTAGAAACACATTATCTATACAATGTGAATCAGACCTGCCTACCTTTCCAATTCCAATGATTTCCCCTTTCTTACCATTACCGAAGGAAACACTTCCTCCTTGGAAGGCTGAGAGTGAAAGGAACAGTTCCTTATGTCCTGTCATGTGCCTTGAGCAACCACTGTCCATATACCATTTGTGGTTTATCTCCTTCACTCTAGCCTGCAAAAGAAAACTACGGGTTAATTTTAAGAACCCAAACTAGTTTGGGTTCCTTTCCTTTGGAAAAAGGATGAATCAGATCTCTCCTAGCCCAGAATGGTAATGGTTTCTTTGTGTGAACAGTTTCCCTTTTTACAGAATGTTGAACAGGTTTATAGGACCTATTCTTCTGTTTCACAAGATTTTGAACAGGTTTATAGGACCTGTTCCTCTGGGCAGCCCTTTTTAAAGATTGACAATTTTCTTTCCGGTGCCCAATGTTCCCACAATGAGTGCATAGCCAGTTTTCAGGGAATGATAAGTACTTACTCTTTGGATCCCATTTGGATGAACTTTATGCTTTCATGAATCCAATACCTTTCCTGTTACTACTATGATTTTCCTGTAACCATTCTAGTGCTTCAGAAGACTTGTTCCATTCTACAGTTTTCTTAGTTCCATTTTTATTTTAACCAAGTCTTCTTCTAAAGATCTTATCTTCTCATCTTTTTTACACAGTTCATCAACTGTGACTTTCAGTTTCTCTTCAGCAATGATCTGATGAGAATTAGCAATACTTTTACCTTTTTCAACTGTTTTAACATTTTCTAATTCTTGAGCAGTTGATTTAAGTGTGGGGACCTGTTCCTCAAGCATGCTAATTTTCCTTTCTAGAAAATCATTTTTAATTACTTCTTCTTTGCATTCTGCTTCTAAACAATCAATTTCATCATGCAGTTTATGATTGCCATCCCTTAGAGATTTAAATTCATTTAGCACAATATGGAATACTTTAACCAATTTTTCTCTAGACATGCTTTTGACATCTTCTTTAAGTTTAGAAACAAATACCTCAGAGTCTTCTTCATTTTCTGAATCTCCAAGAGCCATTAGAGCAAGGTCCTCATCCAGATCATCATCAGTTATTTCGTCTTCACTGTCTTGCCATCCTGCAACCATTGCTTTGGGATTTCCACTTTTCTTATGGACCTGTTCCCTAGCCTTTTTCCTTTCCTCAATGAATCTCTTCCTCCATTCTCCTTCCATGATTGGACATTTGCTGATGTAGTGCTCCGAGCTTCCACATTTGTGGCATTCTCCAGCCTGTTTCATGTTAGTAGACCTACCCTGTCCACTAATTGCCTTTTTCTTAATCAAATATTTCTGAACACTTTTAGCGATAAGGACCAGTTCCTTATCATCAATGATCTTATCACCAGCAGTCAAGGCTAGGTTAGGTTCAGTTTTAACTGGTGCTCCTATGTTTTTAACCTTTTTCCTTAGTTCATAAGTCTTCAAATTGCCTATAAGTTCATCTAAGGATAGAGTGGTTAAATCTTTGCTTTCTATGATAGCACAAGCTTTGATCTCCCAGGAATCTGGAAGAACCCTAGTTAAAATCTTTTCTACTCTATCTTCCACAGTTAAAACCCTTCCCAAAGAGATAAGTTCAGAAGCAATGGCATTAAATCTAGTATACATTTCAGAGATTGACTCTTCTTCTTTCATTTTAAAGCTTTCATATTCAGCATAAAGAAGTGTACCTCTGGACCTTTTTACCTGACTTGTTCCTTCGTGTGCAACCTGTAGAGTATCCCAAATCTCCTTTGCAGTGGCATACCCTCTGATTCTAGTGCATTCGTCAGGACTAAGTCCACCAACCAGCCACTTCCTTGCCTTTGCATTCTTTTCCCATTGCTTTATATCTTCAGCATTGCATTCCTTCCTGGTTTTGGGAACATCATTTCCCTCAGCATCCTTCTTCATTGGGATCATGGGACCTTCAGTTACTATATCCCACAATTCATAATCCTCTGCTTGAAGGTGATCACGCATCCTCTCTTTCCACCATGAATAGTATTTCCCATTGAAATAAGGAGCTCTAACCATTGACTGACCCTCACTGTTCTCTCGTGATGTACTCATCTAATCCTAGGTGTTAGCCTTTTCAAGGATAACCTGCTCTGATACCAATTGTTATTTCCCACGATTACACCACTTTACTGTTTTAAGGACCAGTTCCTTAAAATGTGTTCCTTTACTCTACGATATGCGGAATTAAAACTGTAAGTAATTGAACACCAGATTTTAGCGTGGAAAAACCCCTTGACTCGGGATCAAAAAACCACGACCTACTTCTCAAGTAGGATTTCAACTTCACTATGTAAAAAGACCCACTTGGTTACAAGACTCACTCTTACTAACCTAGGACTAACTCTAATCCTTTAGTGATCTTTCTCACGATCAGTGAAGTTGTGTCAAGTCCACGACTTGAACCAGAAAGTACAACTCGATTTTTGCTTACTACAATTGAACTAAGACTTGAACTTTTACAAGATTCAATCTAAGGAACAGGTTCTAACTTAGTTCTACTATAGCTAACTGATTATACAAATAAGCTAATAACTCTTTTAAGCTTTTTCTTGATGCTCTCTCTATTTGTGCTTGACTTCTACGGCTGAAATGCTCCACTTTTTATAGCTCCAGCAGCCAAGAAGTCTTCAACAATTAGAACTCCAATGCTCCCTTGAGTTTGAGTCCTAATTGGATTCTTCTCTTTAGAATCCGGATCTTTTATCCTTATCCTTGTGTTTATGCAATCTTTTCATATCCGTTTAGACCTGCATAATTATCAAGATAAACATTAGTTTTAGGATAATTAATAATATCTCAACTTAAACGATTTTGCATGAATTATCTATTTAGCTGCAGTGATTCAAAGGAACAGGTCCTTTGAATCCGTTCCTCAGTCATCAGTCAAAACTCCAAGCTTATCCAAGCTAACAAGCAGCAAATCCAACTTAGCTCACTCGCATCAACTTTACATTCACAAAAAGACTGGCAAGATATTGATCAACTTTAATAGAAGTTACCTACGATTGAAGCTATTTGGAACTGGGAGAAACACAGGATAATTAGACAGGAACAAGAAGACAGGTGAATAAGCAATTAACGAAGATGTGTGATCCAACTAAAGCCAAAAATGCACCATCACAGACAACTGTCACCTCCATTAAACATCTAAACATGCAAACCTATAAGAGTTCAAATGCCTTCTTGGATAGGGCAAGTTTGACTCTCTGATTGTTCACCTTGACCACTAATCCCAACAATCAGAAGGTTCAAGTCTCTTAAATTTCTTCTTCTTTTCTACTTGCTCCACCTTGTCTACTAAATGAGCCAATAAACAGGTGGGTGAGAAATCAAGAGAAGGTAAAAGAAGATCAATTTCAAAGCATATTCAATACCATTTCACAATTGATCCTCAAAAATCCACTCCAGACCTTTAAAAAAAGGGTAAGAAGACAAAAAACAGGATTAGAATCTTTGACATTTTCTGAGTGGACAGTTAAATTTGCAATAATAAACTGGCAAAACAAGGAAGAAACGGAAGAAGAACCTAGACGAGCCAACTTTCAAGATTAGACATACAAACAGACAGAACATCTTTGGAAGGCAGTAAGCAAGTATAAACACAGCACACTCAAAACACGTTTGTACACAAATTCTTTCAGAAGCAAGAACTGATATGAAGTAGTATATCCTATATATCACCATATCTTATTTTTTTGGTTTACCACTCGCTGCCTGCACCTGAATTGAGGCCCGACTAATCAGGATTCATACTGGGAAGTCCAACTTTTGGGTTTTGGGGGGGTGGGGGTGGGGTATAGCACTCCTACCAAAAGCGACTCCATTCTAGGCCTCAAACTCAACACCTCTGGTTATGGACGGAGGGATACTTACCAGCTCACCACAACCTTTGGTGGTATATATTGCCATATCCACTCTAAGACAGAATATTCTTTGTACTCAAAAATCAAAATAGATAGCTCATCAAGAGTATTTGGACATAGATTTGGTCGAAATTTGAAAAAGAAAACTATTTAATAAACAAGGGTCCACAAACCTTCAAGCTACCACAGCAGGAGCAAGGAGTCTCCATGTTTGAATCAAAATCCTCATCTTGGCATATCCTGCATTCAACCATTTTCCTTGGAGTCAAAACATCGTTAGAATCTTGGGAGGAGCAATCTGCTGTTGGGTCATTGGTTATCCATGATGCTAACTGATTTTGATTCCTGCTCTCAATTGCAGCCTCCAAAGTTGATTCAGTCAGCAAACGATCAACCAGAAAAACAAAGTGATCTCCCATCCTTTGGTGCCCAATTCAATTAAGTAACTACTTTGCAGACTAGATACTATAGGACAAGAAACTTATGCTTTGGACAATCTGTTCTCCACCAGAATTTTCTGAAATTAGAAACATAACAGAAGTAGCATAAAAACACAAAAAGCTGTTTCTACAGGAATTATCAAAACAGCCAACATATTATGAAAAGAGCAGTAAAGGGCAGCCCGGTATACAAAGCACCTTGCGTTCACACAGAATCCAGGGAAGGGCCGCACCGCGGCTCGAACCCGTGACCTATAGGTTTCACGGAGACAACTTTACTGGTTGCTCCATGGCTTCCCTTCATTATAAAAAGAAGGGTACTATCAAATAAAGGTAAGAGTCATAAAAACACCAAATACTCATTTAAGAATCGAAACTGCTGATTAGTTTCATCCGTATAAATACACAACTACATTCAAACCTCTCTATAACAACACCTCACTATAACAACCTAGTTTTCTTTGGAACTGATTTCTCATGTTATTGTATATTAAAAGATTTCTATAACACCACCTTATTATAGAAACTAAATAATTTTCGAACAAATAACGCCATTACAGAGAGGTATGACCGTATAAGTTAACAAGCACTAGGAAATAAAGAAGGGAAAGGGGAAGAGTTGAACTTAGGACAATTAAGGAAACAACTTTAATCAACAACATAAGAGCTTAGCAGATTATTAAAACCTTAAAAGGGGACAAAACAACACTCAGCAATCCAACAAAATGACAAAAAAAAGAAAAAAGAAACTTGAGCCAACCCCAGATGGAAAAAGTAGCTTTTGAATCAATACAAAAACAAAGTAGAGAGAAAGATGAGAGGAAAACAGAGGAAATGAACTAAACCCAAATGCCAAAAAGTGATCTTTGGCATATATAATAGGTTATAACCAAAGAAACACCAAACTACTTTATTTTTCTTGAGCCGAGGGTCTAATGGAAACAACCTCTCTATCAAAAACACCCTCTCTATCTCACTCGATGCACAAATAAAGTGTGCATACACTTCACCCTCTCCAGATGCCACTTGTGAGATCACGCTGGGTATATCGTTGCTGTAACCAAAAAAACATCAAACTGTTTTTCTTGAGCCGAAGGACTATAAAAAACAGCCGCTCTATCTCACTCGAAGTACAAGTAAGGTGTGTCTACACCTCAACCTTCCCTGACCCCACTTATAAGATCATACTCGCTATGTCGTTAATTCAAGAAAATTTATGGAAAGAAGAAGAAAGGAAAAAGAAACTTACAAGAAAGGGACTGCATATCCTTGAGCTAAGTAGAAAATAGAGGAGCGTACATATTGAGGTTTATGGCTATTTTTCAAACTTGTCACTTGCTATAATCACCATTTTTATACAATGATCAGCTGAGCTTATGTAGTATCAAAATTTGAAACCTCCCCCCACCCCCCTACCCCACACCACGTCCCCCACTTTCTCCCCCAGGAACCGTACCACTTAAATTGGGGCACCACACACACATATCAAATTAACTTAAATTAAATTAATGAAAAATGTTCAAATTTACTTCTCATATATTCAAAAAATGTTTCATAGAGCCCGTTTGCATTAGCTAATTTAAAGTGACCGAAAAACATCAAATGCTAAAAATACTTTTAGTGAATTTGATTTTATAAATAAGCAGTTACATAAAAGTGCTGAAATTAGTAATAAGCAGTTGCTGTGTAAAATAGGGCTGATAAGTGCATTTTTTTTTTTACTAAAATAACAAAAATGTCCTTTAAGTTTTTTAGAAAAAATATAAATTTAAAAGTATTTTTACATTAAAAAATAAAAAATGACGAATAAAGAATGAGGATGAGGCTGAAAATTTTATTTTAGAAATGATATTTCATGGATTACAAAATGTTTCACGAATAATATAGTAAAATAATTAGTTAAACTAAAAGTCATTATAAGCTTAAAAGTAATAAGTTGGGAATGACCAACTTATGACTTACAGTTGATTTTGAATTATAAGCACTTTTGATACTTAACAAACACGTAAATAAGTCAAAAAGTGCTTATAAGCTTAGCCAAACACCCTCATATTTGAACTCTCTCCGTCCAATTTTTTTTATTGTAGTTTGACTTAATACAAAGTTTTGAAATTTGTGGTCTAAAATAAACTATCAATATTTGTGTGGCTATGAATTAGTCAAAAAGTGAATTTTGAGTTAAATTATTTTCAAATTTAGAAGTATGATAATTTTTTTGGAACGAACTGATAAAGAAAATATGAAAAACGAAGTGAGATGGATAGAGTATTATTCATTTACCTTTCAGCCTATAAGTGTCCATTACTATCTTTATTCTTAAATATGCTGCTCTTACTAAATTGATGAAAATGGTCCTCTATTTTAAGAGTATAAGTTTAAAATAATTTCTTATATTTACTTCTGAGCAGCTTTAGTTCTTTAAGTTTACAAACTTACATTTTTTATAGTGACTTTTGACTATTTTAAATGATAGTTTAGTACACATAAATTTTAACACTTTAAAGGAAAAAAAATAATTTTCCTTATTAATGTGGTTGCAATACAAATATTAATATCAAACTACAAGTAATTAAGTATAAAAGAAGAAAACATGAGCAATTCAAACTCTGCTAAGCGAAAGCTGAACAGTAGAATTAACTTATATTTATCGTTTTGTTGGTAAAGTTAATGTTGATAATTAACGAAGGCAAATTTTCTCATTTTGAATATTTCAATAATAAAATTGGTCTTTATTCCTTATTCTAAAGTAGTTAATTAGTGTGAAAGGACTTTTGAGCGTAGCTAGAGTCGGAGTCGCGGGCATTTTCGTATTCAAAATAAAACGCAGAGCAAAATTGTTCCATTTCGTATAGTTCAAGAGTATGTTTGGCCAATTTTGGTTATTATTACGATAATACCAACTTTATAGAGTGAAAGAGAGAATATGAAGTGGTGTAGGTTTGGGAAGAGGGACTCCTCGAGTTCCCAAGATGTTATGTAATCCAAATAATTTACTTCTTGTTAGATGTTTAATATAATTGAGCAAATATGATACTATGAAGTTTAATATGTACTTAATTATAATTAGTTCGATACAGCTCAACATATGATTTAACCAATCAATCAAGTTTAATAAGTGTCATTTCATTTACAACATCCATGATCACTGCAACTAGTCTTTTATACTTGGTTTCATTAATTTAATGATCATGTTATTTGTAGTGTACCCAAGATGCTGGTTAAATTGTACTTATGTATCGAGATGTTTGCCTTTATTACTTTATCTGTCAATAGATTTGCATTTTGCAGAAGCCTAATTGAATTAACAATATGAATCTCAAGAAAAAAAAAAGTCAAATTAATACATAGCTCCAATGGTACCCCTCGTCAGTTTAGGTTTACCAATATCACTAATCATAATCATTATGTAAGTAACACTTTTGACTGACGTTATGACTGTTTGAAATTTCTACTAGTACCATGCACGCTCGAGTCTTGGTGACCTCGGAATAATGAGAAGATGGCAAGATGCGTGCATTTATAAATCTCATCCACACGCGAGCCGGTTTCAGAAACTGCGAGAAGAATATGTACTTGTGTCTTCCGGACACACTTCGCTGCCACTTATGAGTGGAGCTCTCACCACAGAGTGTATCCCACAGAGCCTTATAGTCAGGCTTTCTAATGAATTCTCTCAGCTCGTCATACTCAGGGTCCTCGACCCCCAAGAAGGCATTCAATGCCGTGTGGTCTAACTTTACCTTCACCCCCCTCACCGTGACCATGTCATCCTCCTTCCACGCCTCCTCCGGCTCCCAATTCGCGTAGAGTTCTTGCACTAAGTCAAGGTTGGCATGCCCCGGACTCTCAAATACCGAGTCCCAATGTAAAGCAAGTATCGCATCGGCCACCCCTCGAAATTTTTGCATCACCTTCCGCTTGTCAATTGCTTGCTCGGGGATGTACCCCGCAAGCCTCACATTTTTATACCAAGTTTGGCACTCACCTTTCTTCACAAAAGTGAGGCCATATCGTGTCTTTCCCCCGGGTCGTGGTATCGGCACCGCATCCTTAGGGATTCTTGCCTTGGCCTTTGCCTTTAGTTTGGCCTTGGGTTTGGCCGGTGCCTTGCCCTTTTGCTTGGTAGAAGAAGGCCCGGCTTGGAGTGCTCTCCGTGGGGCCGAGGCGGATGAAGAACTTAGTTTATGAGGTGTAGTCACCGTGGTACCTACACAAACACAAAGATCAATGTGAGATGTCAAATTAAGCACCAAAAATTCAATTCAAGCTCAATTGGTAGGGTACCACCCCACACTTATCACACACTCTAGGTGTCAATCAACTCAACTCCATAGCACAAGCAACCCCACACTTAAACAAAACTAGCTTTGTACAAAAGATGCCACCTTTGTGGTTATCAAGATCAAGCTAGTGTGGGTGCATCATAGCCAATTTTTATGTGTGTGAGACACTTAATGTTCATAATAAGCCTAAGGATTGCATTGCTACTCAAGAATTCACAATGTTATACAATTTTCATGATTGAGGCTTTTTCACAAACACTTGGTGTGCACACTTTGAAACTATCAAGTCCCAAATTGTTGGGAGATCTCTTTTTACAAGTCACAAGCTAACTATCAAGCACAATGAACAGTATAAGCACTTCAAGAGTAATATTTATACAAAAACTTGCAACTAGTTAAGAAACCTACCATGAAAAAAATTAGTTCATCTTACATGTAATTGAGGGAGAAAAGTAGGAATTTACTTACTTAAAAGTGTTAGAATGGATTGCAACAATATTGGGAATGATTCCAAGAGTTAGAGATGATTTGGGGAGTGTTTAGGGAGTAATTAGAGAGAAAATAGTGAAGAAAATAGAGTAGGAATCGGGTATAAGGGGGAGGGGAAAACCGGGTCGCGGGTCAAAACCCGTTTGACCTGGATTTTAAAAAAAAAATTTTCCGGGCGCTACCTCCTCCGCGGCGAGCCTCAAACGCGCGCACCAAACTGGTGCTACTGCCTGCCCTGGCACGTTGGGAGGCGCGGGGCGCTCCCAAACGCGCCTAGGCTTTGCTTCAGCTTTCCATTTTTTCGCGTTGGGAGGCGCGGGGCACTCCCAAACGCGCCCGAACACGTTTTTTCGCACCAAATTTCGATTCCAAGTGCGAACCCAAGCGCGGGACATGTTTCGAGGCATTCCGTACCCCCTTAATACATTAATTTCACCTCGTTTAGCTCTCCCGATACCTACAAAAACGACACACAAAAATAAAAACTACGTGACACTATAAAACAAAAAATAACTAAACTATTACAAGTACAAACTCGGGTTGCCTCCCAAGAAGCGCCTTATTTAACGTCGTGGCACGACGGGTATTAATCAAGGATCCCTCAAAGTAATGGAAGTACGGTGATTCACCGAACCTCCCCAATAATGCTTCACCCTTTGACCATTAACCAAGAATGTTTTCTCAGAATCCGGGGCTTTTAATTCAACCGCTCCATGTGCGGTAACACGAACTACTTCAAAAGGCCCCGACCATCTAGACTTCAACTTGCCCGGAAATAATTTCAACCTCGAGTTAAACAACAACACCAGCTGCCCGGGCTCAAACTGACGATGCTCAATATGCTTGTCATGCCACTTCTTTGTCCGTTCCTTATACAATTTCGCATTTTCATACGCATGGAACCGGAACTCTTCAAGCTCATGCAATTGAAGCATCCTCTTTTCACCCGCTAAGGACATATCAAGGTTGAGCTTTTGAATTGCCCAATACGCCTTATGCTCTAGTTCAACAGGCAAGTGACAGGCCTTACCATAAACAAGCCTATATGGAGAAGTTCCAATAGGCGTTTTGAATGCGGTTCGATAGGCCCAGAGAGCATCATCTAACTTCATGGCCCAATCCTTCCTCGAGGCATTCACAGTCTTCTCGAGGATTTGCTTGATCTCTCTATTAGATACTTCCACTTGGCCACTAGTTTGGGGATGATAAGAAGTGGCCACCTTGTAGCGAACCCCATACTTGGCCAATAATTTATTGAACAACCGGTTACAAAAATGCGTACCTTCATCATTGATTATAGCCCGCGGTGTCCCAAAACGAGTGAAAATATTTTTCTTCACGAACTTCACCACTACACTCGCATCATTTGTTGGAAGTGCAACAGCCTCCACCCATTTAGACACATAATCAACTGCTACGAGGATGTATTTATGGCCCATAGAAGGTGGGAATGGACCCATAAAATCAATCCCCCAACAATCAAACAGCTCAATCTCCAGGATATTGTTCAAAGGCATCTCGTGACGCCTAGAAATAGTACCCGTTCTTTGGCAACGATCACATTGCTTCACTAACGCATGAGCATCTTTAAATAAAGTAGGCCAAAAGAAACCAGACTGAAGTACCTTTGCAGCTGTTCGATCTCCACCAAGGTGGCCACCATAAGGAGAGGAATGGCAGCTCTGTAGAATCGGCTCTACTTCTTCCCTTGGAATGTATCTCCTAGCTAGTTGATCAGGGCCTATCTTGTACAAATAAGGCTCATCCCATACATAAATTTTGCTCTCATGAAGGAGTCTACGCTTTTGCTCAGCAGTAGCCCCAGGAGGATACACATTACTCACAATTAAGTTCACCATGTCAGCATACCATGGCACCTCAGCTGCATCTAAAGCAAAAAGTTGCTCATCAGGGAATACCTCTTTAATCTCAGGCCCCTCATCTACATGATCTCTATTCTCCAGCCGTGACAAATGATCAGCTACTTGATTCTCAGTCCCCTTGCGATCTCGAATTTCAACATCAAACTCTTGCAATAGGAGAACCCATCTAATGAGTCTAGGCTTGGAGTCCTTCTTTTCAAACAAATACCGGATTGCGGCATGATCAGTGTAGACAACAACCCGAGTGCCAAGCAAATAAGATCTGAATTTATCAAAAGCATAAACTACGGCTAGCAACTCCTTCTCAGTGGTGGTATAATTGGACTGGGCTGCATCAAGAGTCTTGCTTGCATAATAGATGGAGTGAAAGATTCTTCCAATTCTTTGGCCTAAAACAGCCCCAATAGCATTATCACTCGCATCACACATCAATTCAAATGGCAAAGACCAGTCAGGAGCAATGATGATTGGTGCGGTCACCAACCTTTTCTTCAGCTCTTCAAATGCCTTGAGACAAGCATCGTTGAACACAAATTTCACATCCTTCTCTAACAATTTGCACATGGGAGTGGAAATTTTTGAGAAGTCCTTTATGAAACGTCTATAGAACCCTGCATGTCCCAAGAAACTACGCACCCCCTTAACAGAGATAGGTGGTGGTAATTTCTCAATAGCCTCAATCTTTGCTTTATCAACCTCGATCCCTTGCTTTGACACCTTGTGCCCAAGTACTATGCCTTCTTGAACCATAAAATGACATTTTTTCCAATTCAGCACCAGATTTGTTTCTTCACAATGGCTCAGCACAGCATCAAGATTTTTCAAACACTCATCAAAAGAATCACCAACCACTGAGAAATCATTCATAAATACCTCCACAAATTTTTCCACCATGTCGGTGAAAATAGCCATCATGCACCGCTGAAAAGTCCCCGGGGCATTACATAACCCAAATGGCATCCTCCTAAATGCATAGGTGCCATATGGACAAGTAAAAGTAGTCTTCTCTTGATCTTCAGGAGCTATCACGATTTGATTATAGCCCGAATACCCATCCAAGAAACAGTAATACTCGTGCCCTGCAAGTCTATCCAGCATCTGATCAATAAAAGGGAGTGGGAAGTGATCTTTCCTGGTGGCCTTGTTCAGCTTCCTATAATCAATGCAAATTCTCCACCCTGTAACTGTTCTTGTAGGAATCAGCTCATTATGCTCATTCTTCACCACTGTCATGCCCCCCTTCTTTGGAACACATTGCACTGGACTACACCCACTTGCTGTCAGAGATAGGAAAAATAATACCAGCATCCAGCCACTTGATAATTTCTTTCTTCACTACCTCCTTCATAATTGGATTTAGCCTCCTCTGCTGCTTTATAGATGGCTTATGGTCTTCTTCCAAGAGAATTTTGTGCATGCAGAAAGAAGGACTAATCCCTCTAATATCAGCAATAGTCCAGCCAATAGCTCTCTTGCGCTCTCGCAATACCCTCAACACCTTTTCAACCTGCACATTAGACAACAAAGAAGAAAGGATCACGGGCAAGGTATTACCTTCACCCAAATAAGCATAACGTAAATGCGCGGGTAAAGGTTTGAGCTCAAGAGTAGGAGCCTTCTCAATAGACGGTTTAGCAGGAGTTAAGGTCAACGGTCTATCAAGCTCTTCAAATTTCTTCCACCCTGGGATGAATCTACTCTGCATATTAAGAACCTCCAAATATTCTTCAATGTCATCATCCTTCAGGATATCATCATCATCACATAAGAGTGCCCTTTCCAAAGAATCAACATTAGAAGCCAAGAATGACCTCTCATCAGCAGTCAACTCATCATCTATCACTTTTACCATGGACAACTATTCATAATGAGAAGGAAGCTGGGTAGCTCTGAACACATTAAACACAGCTTCTTCCCCATTTACCTTCATAATCATCTTTTCAGCTCTAACTCTAATAACAGCATCAGCAGTAGCCAAAAATCCTCTCCCCAAAATGAGAGGAACCTCAGGGTCAGCTTCATAATCAAGAATAATAAAATCAACAGGTAATATAAACTGACCCACTTGTACAAGCACATCCTCAATAATCCCCTCGGGACATGTCAATGATCTATCAGCCAGCTGCAGAGTCACAGTAGTTGGTCGTGGTTCACCCATGCCTACCTTCTTGAAAACTGATGAAGGTATCAAATTCACACTAGCACCCAAATCACATAAAGCTCGACCAACCTCATGTTCCCCAATTTTCAAGGGAATAGTAAAACTGCCAGGATCCTTCAATTTCTGAGGAAGCTTGCTTCTAACTCTGGAACTACACTCCTCAGAGAGTGCAACTGTGTCAAACTCAGTCATTCTTATCTTGTTAGCAACAATATCCTTGATGTATTTAGCATATTTGGGCACATCCCGCAAAAGCTCCACCAAGGGAATATTTACCTGAATCTGACTCAAGATCTCCAAGAATTTCTTGCATGCTGCATCAACTTTCTGCTTCTGAAGTCTCTGAGGGAAAGGTGGTGGTGGTCTCATAATAGCAGACTCGGGCTGCTTTTCTATCACTTTCTCAGCTTCTTTCTCCACTTCCCTATCAGCATTGGGCTCTAACTCACCAACAGGCTTCTTTGGCTTTGGGGGAACTTCTTCTAGCGCTCTTCCATTCCTCAAAGTAACTGCTTGCACAAATTCTTTAGGATTTTTCTCTGTATCACTTGGCAAAGCACCCCGAGGTCTATTATTTTGTGCTCCAGCAAGCTGCCCCAATTGTCTCTCAAGATCTTTCTGCGCATTGCTCAAATCTTTAATTGTTTGTGCCTGAGATGCTGAATCATCTATGAGCTTTTGCTGCCCGGCAAGAATTTTCCTAAGCATATCCTCAACTGAATTAGACTGTTGTGGCTGAGTCTGCGACTGTGATCCCTGCTGTGGTGCATTTTGGGATCTCTCATTGCCTTGAAGCTGCTCACGATTATCCCTCCAAGAAAAATTTGGGTGATTACGCCAACCGGTATAATAGCTATTACCATATTGGTTGCGATTCTGACCCTGTGACCTGTTCTAATTACCCACATAGTACACTGACTCTGGATTAGATGGACAGACGTCAGTAGCATGATCCTCTCCACAAACCTCACAAAAGACTTGAAGTTGTTGCACTGGAGCTGCTGGTTGTTGAGTCTGCGGCAGAGTTAGCTTACTGATTTGATTGGAAATAGCATCCATTTTCGCCCTTAGCTCTGAAACTGCATCCAATTAAAGTATCCCAGCAGATTTCTGCGCAGTAGCTCTACCAACACCCTGCCAATCAGGATTGCTCTGCGAAAACTTGTCAAGTAAATCATAAATCTGATCAAAATTTAAGGCCAGTACTTGACCTCCAGCAGCAGCATCTACCACGATCTTAGTGTGTGCATTCAACCCCTCAACAAAAGTGTGTGCAATAACCTCATTGGATTGGTTGTGGTGTGGACAATCTCTCAATAGAGCCTTAAATCTCTCCCAGGCTGAATACAACGATTCTCCTTCTATCTGTCTGAAGGACATGATTTCACTCCTCAGCCGGGCTGTCTTGGCAGACGGATAAAATTTAGCCAAGAATTTCTTAGCCAAATCCTCCCAAGTAGTGATAGACCCGGGCTTTTCAGCCTTTAACCACTTCCTTGCTGTCCCTATCAGTGAAAACGGGAACAAAGTCAAACGAACATAATCAGTAGGAACACCCGCTGGTGTATAAGTATCACTGATCTCCAGGAAATTCTGAATGTGTTGCTGCAGATCCTCATGAAGTAATCCAGCATATTGCCCCGTCACATGCAGCAACTGAATCATGCCGGGCTTGATCTCAAAGTGCCCGGTAATAGCGGGCTTCACAATACTTGACGCTACTCCTCCCAGGCTAGGAAGAGCAACATCTCGCACTGCTACTGCTCGTTCTTCTGCCATTTCAATAGGTAAAGAAGCAAGTACGATCGCTAGTGCTTTTCGATCTCTCGCCTCTCTTCTTACCCCTCTCGCCTCTCTTCTTACTCTTCTCAAGGTTCTTTCAGGCTCGGGATCAAAAGGTGCGAGTGGTTCGTCCTTTCTATTCCTTTGCATGCAAAACCTGTAGCCTGAAATAGCACAAGAAACTCAACAAAAAATTAAACCTGAATAGAAATTAAGTAATCATTCAAAAGAAATTAGTCAGTAATTAGTCCCCGGCAACGGCGCCAAAAACTTTTTGCTCCCAACGCACACGCAAGTATACGTGGTCGACAAGTAATAAAGTGATAAATCGAGTATCGTTCCCACGAGGACTATGCAGACTAATACTTAACAAACAATTTCTAAGCAAACTATATATTCAGGGATCTTTTTCTTTGATGGTGAGAGTTTTAGTAACTAAAAAGCAGTAATTAAAGTGCTAGGAGTGTAGTCAAGCAATGGTGCAAACTTTGGTTGTTAACAATATTAAGATGACGGTCCAGGTTCAGAGTTACGAACAATCCAGATGAGTTTTCCAATTGATTCCACTTCTTAAATCCCGGGTTACTAACTGACAGAGTAAATGTACCCGTGAAAACCTTTCAGTTCTTCACAGTCTATGCAGGCTACTTCAATCCCTATATGTCTATGGGTTAAATCACGTGCACGCATTAACGAATTCTGTAATGAGTTGAACTAGGCGAGCAAGTATATGTCTATCCTACTCATAAATTGGTTCCCCGATGCCCAGGTTGTCAAACTAGTTCTATTCTTTCTTATTACGTAATTAAATTCCCTCTTTCGAATTCAATCTAAAAACCATAGATAATGCATAATTATCGAGCTCTAACAATTACACAAGTGAAATCAAGAAAGAATAAGCAACCCGTTATGGGATTCAATTAATGGGAATCAATCTTCAAACAATCAACTTTCATGTAATACTCTAACCCTAGAACGTAATATCAAGCCATGCATATTCATAATCACCAGGCAAAGATTTGATGAAATAATGATGTAAATGATGTAATAGATGAAAGATTAGGAATAAACCCTTGTTCAATGAAGTATGGTGCTCTCAAATTGCTCCAAAGTAAGAACTCCTATCAAAAACTAAGTAAAATAGTATTTATAAGGTTTACAAAGGCCTGGTAATAAGTTAGACCTAAGTCTAGACGAAATAGGAAGTAAAAATCCGCTCCAGGTGCGCTATAACGGGCGCCCCGCCCCCACGATCGCGCTGAAACAACCAGAAGACGTCGAAACTTGCACGCCTTTGGGGCGCGCCGCGTGGGAAACCGCGCCAGGCACTGGGCGCTATAAATGGCGCGCCACGTGCCCCACAGCGCCAGGCAAAATCCAGCTCTTCCTTGCTCCGCAACTCGCCTCGTGTCGTGCCCTCGTGTGCTCAATCCAATCCTCAATCAATTTCCAATCATTCCTTGCTCAATCACGCTCCTAAAAGCTCCAAATGCACTGCGTAACAACCTACACATGCACGACATCAAATTAGTGCAAAACCACATTCATAAACTATAAAACGAGCGAATAACAAGCTCAAACATGCGGAAATATTAAGGAAACGTTGGCATAAAATGCCAAACATCACTAGTACTAGTATGAAAGAAGTTGGAGACCGAAATAGTGTACTCACACTTTGTGTTTATGGGAGACATCATATATAAAAAGTCTTTGATTGTATCAATATTACACGGGTTTGAACCAGCATAATTACGAAGGTGAGAACCAGGTTCTACATTCAGGAGAACAAGGTTCTTGAAACAAAAATCGGTAGACACAATTCAACCCCCCCTTCTAGTGTCTTTAGGAGGTGCATAGAGTATAACAAAATGGGATATTTGTTTGTGAATGTGGGGAAGCATTAATTGTACAAGAGTATGATGGTGATGTGGACTTCCCTGTCAATGAGCAGAACCCCTTTTTGTTCTTTGGTTCCAAAGTGATTAAGGGTGATGCTAAGATGTTAGTGACATCTCTTGGGGAGGAGGCAGATTGGACAGAGAGAATGAGAAGAGCAACCGAAGCTTCACATACAGGTTTCGGTTTTGACAAGCTGCGGAGTCAGATTCATGTTGTTGGGCTTATCATCTGCATTCTAACTATTGTGGTTTTGTTCGTACGTGCCTATATACTCCATCAAAAAGATGATGAACAAGGATATTGTTGCTCCCAACGCACACGCAAGTATACGTGGTCGACAAGTAATAAAGTGATAAGTAGAGTATCGTTCCCACGAGGACTATTTAGACTGACACTTAACAAACAATTTCTAACTAACTATCCAGGGATCTTTTCCAATAGTGGGGGTTTTAGTAACTAAAGAACAATAATTAAAACGGTAAAAGTGAATTCAAACAATGGAGCAAAAATAGGTTGTTATCAGTAATAAGGAGACGGTCCAGGGTCAGAGTTACGAACAATCCAGTTGAGTTTTTCAATTGATTCCATTTCTTAAGTCCCGGATTACTAACTAACAAATTAAATGTACCCGTAAAAACCTTTCGATTCTTCACGGTCTATGCAGGCTACTCCAATCCCTATATGTCTATGAGTTGAATCATGTGCACGCATTGACGATTTCTGTAATTAGTTAAGCTAGGCGAGCAAGTATATGTCTATCCTACTCACAAATTGGTTCCCCGATGCCCAGGTTCACAATCTAGCCCTACTCTTTCTTATTGCGTTAATAAATTCCCTCTTTCGAGTTCAATCTAAAAACCATAGATAATGCGTAATAATCGGGTCCTGACAATTACACAAGTGAAATCAAGAAAGAATAAGCAATCCGTTATGGGATTCAATTAATGGATATCAATCTTTAATGGAAAGAAATAAATAAATTAATGGAAGGAAGAAAAACCCTTGTTCAAGATGTTATGAGCTCTCCAATTTGCTCTAAAGTCTGAACTCCTATCAAAAACTAAGTAAAATAGTATTTATAAGGTTTACAAAGGCCTGGTAATAAGTTAGACCAAAACCTAGACGAAATAGGAAGTAAAAATCCGCTCCAGGGGCGCTATAACGGGCGCCCCGCGCCCACGATCGCGCTGAAACAACCAGAAGACATCGAAACTTGCACGCCTTTGGGGCGCGCCGCGTGGGAAACCGCGCCAGGCACTGGGCGCTATAAGTGGCGCGCCACGTGCCCCACAGCGCCAGGCAAAATCCAGCTCTTCCTTGCTCCGCAACTTGCCTCGTGTCGTGCCCTCGTGTGCTCAATCCAATCCTCAATCAACTTCCAATCATTCCTTGCTCAATCACGCTCCTAAAAACTCCAAATGCACTGCGTAACAACCTACACACGCACGACATCAAATTAGTGCAAAACCACATTCATAAACTATAAAACAAGCGAATAACAAGCTCAAACATGCGGAAATATTAAGGAAACGTTGGCATAAAATGTCAAACATCACCACCTCACACTTGAACCCTTGCTCGCCATCGAGCAAGTCACAACTAACTCCCCAACCTAGGTAAAACAGGTCTGCCTATGACTATGGTTGATACCGATCATTGAACCAATGCACACATGACTACTATGGATCCACAAACATGCCAACAATTTACCAAACTCAAAAATATGAGAACAACCACCCCAAAATAGCTCAAATGCACAAACTCAACCTATTGCAACCATGCTCCCACAAAATCACACTTATCTACTCAACCAAGAAACCATCAACTTCACCTATTTCATGCAAACCATGTGCCCTCACCAATATGAAGCAAAAGATTGCCCCCCAAAGATCACACACAACAATAAATATCGTGAATAGAACGGGGCAATAACAAATGAATTCACTCACACTCATGAAAGTTTCACATGTCACACACAATGTACCATAGGCTTGCCCGTAGTGTAGGACTCCACTAATGTAAGCTCACTCCAATCGGGATTAACTAGGACTTTAAAAAGGTTGTAATGTAGGTTAAGGGGCGGGTAGGATACATATGGGTAATAGTGACTACCTCCTAAGCACTTTAATACATCACAACTATTTCAAACACAATTCTCATCAAAGCCACACAATCAACACTTCCACACACACCTTCTCTACAAGTAGCATATTTCTTTTAAGCACACACTAGCAAGGAATGGATATTCTTTTCTTTTCTCTTTATTTCTTTTTCCACACTTTTTTTCTTTTCAATTCAACTTTGCTCTTTTTTTTTCAATTTCATTATTTTCCAACCTTGCCAATGCTCATAGGCAACTACTACACAATTTGAACAAGTATTCCCCTTCATTAGTTCCACTCAAAAACCTCCCAAAATTCAACAACTCCGCAATAATATCACAATATCAACTAAAGTGCTTAAGGAGTAAAGGGCCAAAAGGGAACAAGTTAGAACAAGTGGGTAGGCTCGGGGTGTGGGTGCCAACAAAAAAGGGTCAAAGAAATCACAACAATTTTTTTTTCAAGGTGTATATGTAAGGGTAGGCAAATCAAAAGAAGGCCTGTATCATTTCCCGACTAGAGCAAACTTAGGATTTCGCTTTGCACACACACAAGGCAAGTTCTAGACATTGATATGCAAACATGGAGCAAACAAGAATATGCCTCACACACACATTGCACATGATCCACACAAAAAGGTTCCATCAACAACTCTCAATCAAGCATCTAAAGTGCAACTTGTGGAAAATTAAGCATTAATGCACACAGGTTCACAATAAAGTCAAGCAAGTGGACTCAAGCATCTCAATGGGGTTATTCCATTTTTTTCCTAGGCATGCATCATAATTTAAAACCCAAGGACACCACAAATAGCACATGCAATCAATTCAAGTCCACCGGTATCAAACAAATCAAAGGCACCTAGCATTTTACCTATTTCCTTCGTCTAGGGTCACCTATACTAACTATTCTAATCCTAAAAATAAAAAACTACCCGGTTCAAAGGTCTCCCCGTGAAAAAGAACCGAGGCCATAAGAAAAACCACGGGGCAGATGACATGTACCACTAATAAAACTAAAAGGAAAATCTTTTTGGAATTTTTCATTGGTTTTCTAATTTTTTTTTCATATATTAAAGCAAGAAACAAATCAAAATAAAGTCAAGTGACAAAATAAAATCCTACGGTACATGCATCCCTAACCTCAAAAATAGATAAAGGGCAGTACCCCACCCCACACTTAAACTAAGCAATGTCCTCAGTGCGACAAAGAAGTAAGTGCAAAAGTAAAGAAAACTGCCCTGAAATCCAGCTGACCAACACTGGGTGGTGCGCAGGAGTGCGGATCTAGTCCTCCTCATCAGAGCCACCGCCCTCAGCATCAGTCTCCACAGCCTCACTGTCCGGATCACGATCAACAATATCCGAATCAGTGTTCTCATCCTCCTCCGGAGGCAGCTCTACTGCCCGAGTCATGCCCAGCAGGCGTCTCGATGTATCCAGTAAAGGCACAGCGCGATCAATAGCTGTCATATCCACGCCCGACTGCCGGGCCATCTGCTCCATCATCAAATACTGACGTGCAGACAAGTTGGCGTCTGTGTCCCGCCACTCGTCAGTCTCACAGGTGCAGTAGTGGTCACACCCTTTACCGAGGCAATATCAAACGGCTTCCCGATGTCAGGGACAATGCGATCCCCGATCTCATCCACTGGGACTCCAGCCTGCTCCAAATACCTGGTAAGGATGTTCCCAAAGTACAAGCGACTACATGAATCTAGCCCCCGTTGCTCCTTCATCACTCGCAACATGTAGTAGCCGATGTTGACCGGCCTCCCGGTCATAAAGAAATATACCATGCACGCCTGAGTCTTGGTGACCTCGGAATAATTAGAAGATGGCAAGATGCGTGCATTTATAAATCTCATCCACACGCGAGCCGGTTTCAGAAACTGCGAGAAGAACATGTACTTGTGTCTTCCGGACACACTTCGCTGCCACTTATGAGTGTATCCCACCACTTGTGTCTCACCACAGAGCCTTATAGTCAGGCTTTCTAATGAATTCTCTCAGCTCGTCATACTCAGGGTCCTCGACCTCCAAGAAGGCATTCCATGCCGTGTGGTCTAACTTTACCTTCACCCCCCTCACCGTGACCATGTCATCCTCCTTCCACGCCTCCTCCGGCTCCCAATTCGCGTAGAGTTCTTGCACTAAGTCAAGGTTGGCATGCCCCGGACTCTCAAATACCGAGTCCCAATGTAAAGCAAGTATCGCATCGGCCATCCCTCGAAATTTTTGCATCACCTTCCGCTTGTCAATTGCTTGCTCGGGGATGTACCCCGCAAGCCTCACATTTTTATACCAAGTTTGGCACTCACCTTTCTTCACAAAAGTGAGGCCATATCGTGTCTTTCCCCGGGTCGTGGTATCGGCACTGCGTCCTTAGGGATTCTTGCCTTGGCCTTTGCCTTTGGTTTGGCCTTGGGCTTGGCCGGTGCCTTGCCCTTTTGCTTGGTAGAAGAAGGCTCGGCTTGGAGTGCTCTCCGTGGGGCCGAGGCGGATAAAGAACTTGGTATATGAGGTGTAGTCACCATGGTACCTACACAAACACAAAGATCAATGTGAGATGTCAAATTAAGCACCAAAAATTCAATTCAAGCTCAATTGGTAGGGTACCACCCCACACTTATCACACACTCTAGGTGTCAATCAACTCAACTCCATAGCACAAGCAACCCCACACTTAAACAAAACTAGCTTTGTACAAAAGATGCCACCTTTGTGGTTATCAAGATCAAGCTAGTGTGGGTGCATCATAGCCAATTTTTATGTGTGTGAGACACTTAATGTTCATAATAAGCCTAAGGATTGCATTGCTACTCAAGAATTCACAAGGCAAAGGCCAAGGCAAGAATCCCTAAGGACGCGGTGCCGATACCACGACCCGAGGGAAAGACACGATATGGCCTCACTTTTGTGAAGAAAGGTGAGTGCCAAACTTGGTATAAAAATGTGAGGCTTGCGGGGTACATCCCCGAGCAAGCAATTGACAAGCGGAAGGTGATGCAAAAATTTCGAGGGGTGGCTGATGCGATACTTGCTTTACATTGGGACTCGGTATTTGAGAGTCCGGGGCATGCCAACCTTGACTTAGTGCAAGAACTCTACGGGAATTGGGAGCCGGAGGAGGCGTGGAAGGAGGATGACATGGTCACGGTGAGGGGGGTGAAGGTGAAGTTAGACCACACGGCATTGAATGCCTTCTTGGAGGTCGAGGACCCTGAGTATGAAGAGCTGAGAGAATTCATTAGAAAGCCTGACTATAAGGCTCTGCGGGATACACTCTGTGGTGAGAGCTCCACTCATAAGTGGCAGCGAAGTGTGTCCGGAAGACACAAGTACATGTGCTTCTCGCAGTTTCTGAAACCGGCTCGCGTGTGGATGAGATTTATAAATGCACGCATCTTGCCATCTTCTAATTATTCCGAGGTCACCAAGACTCGGGCGTGCATGGTATATTTCTTTATGACCGGGAGGCCGGTCAACATCGGCTACTACATGTTGCGAGTGATGAAGGAGCAACGGGGGCTAGATTCATGTAGTCGCTTGTACTTTGGGAACATCCTTACCAGGTATTTGGAGCAGGCTGGAGTCCCAGTGGATGAGATCGGGGATCGCATTGTCCCTGACATCGGGAAGCCGTTTGATTTTGCCTCGGTAAAGGGTGTGACCACTACTGCACCTGTGAGACTGACGAGTGGCGGGACACAGACGCCAACTTGTCTGCACGTCAGTATTTGATGATGGAGCAGATGGCCCGGCAGTCGGGCGTGGATATGACAGCTATTGATCGCGCTGTGCCTTTACTGGATACATCGAGACGCCTGCTGGGCATGACTCGGGCAGTAGAGCTGCCTCCGGAGGAGGATGAGAACACTGATTCGGATATTGTTGATCGTGATCCGGACAGTGAGGCTGTGGAGACTGATGCTGAGGGCGGTGGCTCTGATGAGGAGAAGGACTAGATCCGCACTCCTGCGCACCACCCAGTGTTGGTTAGCTGGATTTCAGGGCAGTTTTCTTTACTTTTGCACTTACTTCTTTGTCGCACTGAGGACATTGCTTAGTTTAAGTGTGGGGTGGGGTACTGCCCTTTATCTATTTTTGAGGTTAGGGATGCATGTACCGTTGGATTTTCTTTTGTCACTTGACTTTATTTTGATTTGTTTCTTGCTTTAATATATGAAAAAAAAATTAGAAAACCAATGAAAAATTCCAAAAAGATTTTCCTTTTAGTTTTATTAGTGGTACATGTCATCCGCCTCGTGGTTTTTCTTATGGCCTCGGTTCTTTTCCACGGGGAGACCTTTGAACCGGGTAGTTTTTTTATTTTTAGGATTAGAATAGTTAGTATAGGTGACCCTAGACGAAGGAAATAGGTAAAATACTAGGTGCCTTTGATTTGTTTTATACTGGTGGACTTGAATTGATTGCATGTGCTATTTGTGGTGTCCTTGGGTTTTAAATTATGATGCATGCCTAGGAAAAAAATGGAATAACCCCCTTGAGATGCTTGAGTCCACTTGCTTGACTTTATTGTGAACCTTTGTGCATTAGTGCTTAATTTTCCACAAGTTGCACTCTAGATGCTTGATTGAGAGTTGTTGATGGAACCTTTTTGTGTGGATCATGTGCAATGTGTGTGTGAGGCATATTCTTGTTTGCTCCATGTTTGCATATCAATGTCTAGAACTTGCCCTGTGTGTGTGCAAAGCGAAATCCTAGGTTTGCTCTAGTCGGGAAATGATACAGGCCTTCTTTTGATTTGCCTACCCTTACATATACACCTTGAAAAAAATTGTTGTGATTTCTTTGACCCTTTTTATTGGCACCCACACCCCGAACCTACCCACTTGTTCTAAATTGTTCTCTTTTGGCCCTTTACTCCTTAAGCACTTTAGTTGATATTGTGATATTATTGCGGAGTTGTGGTTGAATTTTGGGAGGTTTGTTAGTGGAACTAATGAAGGGGAATACTTGTTCAAATTGTGTAGTAGTTGCTTATGAGCATTGGCAAGGTTGGAAAATAATGAAATTGAAAAAAAAAAGAGCAAAGTTGAAAAGAAAAGAAAAAAATTGTGGAAAAAGAAATAAAGAGAAAAGAAAAGAATATCCATTCCTTGCTAGTGTGTGCTTAAAAGAAAAATGCTACTTGTTGAGAAGGTGTGTGTGGAAGTGTTGATTGGGTTGCTTTGATGAGAATTGTGTTTGAAATAGTTGTGATGTATTAAAGTGCTTAGGGAGGTAGTCACTATTACCATATGTATCCTACCCGCCCCTTAGCCTATATTACGACCTTTTTAAAGTCCTAGTTAATCCCGATTGGAGTGAGCTTACATTAGTGGAGTCCTACACTACGAGCAAGCCTATGGTACATTGTGTGTGACATGTGAGACTTTCATAAGAGTGAGTGAATTCGTTTGTTATTGTCCCCATTCTATTCATGATATTTATTGTTGTGTGTGATCTTTGGGGGACACTCTTTTGCTTCATAGTGGTGAGGGCACATGATTTGCATGAAATAGGTGAAGTTGATGGCTTCGTGGTTGAGTAGATAGGTGTGATTTTGTGGGAGCATGGTTGCAATAAGTCGAGTTTGTGCATTTGAGCTATTTTGGGGTGGTTGTTCTCATATTTTTGAGTTTGGTAAATTGTTGACATGTTTGTGGATCCATAGTAGTCATGTGTGCATTGGTTCAATGATCGGTATCAACCATAGTCATAGGCAGACCTGTTTTACCTAGGTTTGGGAGTTAGTTGTGACTTGCTCGAGGGCGAGCAAGGGTTCAAGTGTGGGGTGGTGATGTTTGGCATTTTATGCCAACGTTTCCTTAATATTTCCGCATGTTTGAGCTTGTTATTCGCTCGTTTTATAGTTTATGAATGTGGTTTTGCACTAATTTGATGTCGTGCTTGTGTAGGTTGTTACGCAGTGCATTTGGAGCTTTTAGGAGCGTGATTGAGCAAGGAATGATTGGAAATTGATTGAGGATTGGATTGAGCACACGAGATCACGACACGAGGCGAGTTGCGGAGCAAGGAAGAGCTGGATTTTGCCTGGCGCTTTGGGGCACGTGGCGCGCCACTTATAGCGCCAAGTGCCTGACGCGGTTTCCCACGCGGCGCGCCCCAAAGGCGTGCAAGTTTCGACGTCTTCTGGTTGTTTCAACGCGATCGTGGGCGCAGGGCGCCCGTTATAGCGCCCCTGGAGCGGATTTTTACTTCCTATTTCGTCTAGGCTTAGGTCTAACTTATTACCAGGCCTTTATAAACCTTATAAATACTATATTACTTAGTTTTTTATGGGAGTTCAGACTTTGGAGCAAATTTGAGAGCATCATACTTCATTGAACAAGGGTTTATTCCTAATCTTTCATCTATTACATCATTTACATCATTATTTCATTAAATCTTTGCTTTGTGATTATGAATATGCGTGGCAAAATATTACGTTCTAGGGTTAGAGTATTACATGAAAGTTGATTGTTTGAAGATTGATTCCCATTAATTGAATCCCTTAACGGGTTGCTTATTCTTTCTTGATTTCACTTGTGTAATTATTAGAGCTCGATAATTATGCATTATCTATGGTTTTTAGATTGAACTCGAAAGAGGGAATTTAATTACGTAATAAAAAAGAATAGAACTAGTTTGTGAACTCGGGCATCGGGGAACCAATTTGTGAGTAGGATAGACATATATTTGCTCGCCTAGTTTAACTCATTACAGCATTCGTTAATGCGTGCATGTGATTTATCCCATAGACATATAGGGATTGAAGTAGCCTGCATAGACTGGGAAGAACTGAAAGGTTTTCACAGTTACATTTACTCTGTCAGTTAGTAACCCGGGATTTAAGAAGTGGAATCAATTGGAAAACTCATCTGGATTGTTCGTAACTCTGACCCTGGACCGTCCTCTTAATATTGTTAACAAAAGTTTGCACCATTGCTTGACTACACCTCTAGCACTTTAATTACTGCTTTTTAGTTACTAAAACTCTCACCATCAAAGAAAAAGATCCCTGAATAGTTTGTTTAGAAATTGTTTGTAAGTATTAGTCTGCATAGTCCTCGTGGAGACGATACTCGATTTATCACTTTATTACTTGTCGACCACGTATACTTGCGTGTGCGTTGGGAGAAACACCTACCAATCATATGGATGAGCTAAAAAGTTTTCCTTCAGCAGTTTTTCCTTTTCTTGTCGAGCTATCTCACAATGTTAATCATGTGAGGATTGCCTTCTTATGATTTTTATATTATATCTAACATATAAACTAGATATCTGAGAAAAACGTTTGAATTAGTGCAAGAAAATTTCTACAGTGACAGACATACCTTGCTGTTGCAGCCAGATGTTCGCGTGTTTGGAGCTTGTTATTATTTTGAGGACCGCATGAGGACTATAATTCAGCCAAGCTCTTCAAGAAACCAATTGTATCCGGGGTCTTGATAATCTCCATGAATAGTTGCAAACTAATCATTTCTACAAAGTAATTTAGGTGAATATTTGATAAGAAACATGCAGGTGGCTGTAGGAGACATAATAAGACCATTAACCTGACATAAAGACAAGCAAGTAGGAGTTAAATAATTTACACTTTTGCAAGATTGCTAATATCAACAACTTCTTTCTTTGGCAATTGAGTTCGTGAACTAAGTCCAGTTTGCGCGAGCGAATACCATTAAGGTATAGCTATATCTTTCCCGAAAATCCTTTAAAGCTGATAGACAAGGACGATAGCATCTCCAAGCCTCCGCGCTCCACTAAGCTAATAGGAAAGCTATAGACAAGTTATCATTAAAGCAAATAAAAATGTAATATGTTTCGTGGAATAATCTGTTTCTATCCAATAAGTGGACCTAACATCATATGTACTCCAAGTTTTCTTATTATCATATGATAGAGTTTCTCTTACATAGTAACACTAATGTAATTCTTTTAAGCTCAAATAAATTATTATGAAGTGCAGAAGTTCATATATTCCAGACACCTAACTTTGTTTTTTGATATGGTAAAACCCCATAGCCAAATACCCCCGCCAGGAGTGAGGAGACCAATAGTAGAATTCTTCCATCTTTGCTCTGTTGGTAATTCGAACCCCAACCTAATGGTTGGAAGTGCAGGGTCATTATCACTAGGCTATTCCATCTTTGTCAACAGATGGCTAACATCTATTTTGCTAAAACTTAAGAACGAGCAATCTTGAATTTTAGAAGCAAATCCTTAAGTTAAAACATGGTCTTTGAATTATTTGTTTGGATAGTTAAATGATTTTCTTTATAGTGAAGGGGCCAGCGATATGCCTTTTGGGTTATGTAGGTTATTATAGGTTGGAGATCAAAACCTCAGTCCCTAATATGGTTCGAACAAAGATTGATAGCACGGTGACGTCTAAACACTAAGCACATCTTAAGATAAAGATAGAAGAAGATGAATTTCGATTAACCTTACCCCATGTGAAGCAAGATGTTGTCCCAAAGCTGTATCTTGTAGTTTCCTAGCAGCCACCTAAAGGTCCATGAATAGTTGAAGAGTGAAATAACAAAATATTATTTTTAAAGACCACAAAGATTTGTACGAACTTAATTATGATCAAGGAAACATTAGTGGATAAGAATAAACACTCTAAACTTGAAAAAATATTTTTAAGAAGCAAGCATTTTTAAAGAAAAAGTATGCAGTTTTACTTTTTCAATAAAATTCAGTGCGTACGCAACTCAACCCACTACAACTTCTACAATACAGTGCAAAAAGACTATACTATAACTCAGCCTACTGCAACTTCTACAAGACAGAGTAAAACGACTATACTATCAAACGGTCCGATCTTTATGAGCTTTCGAGAGACTTCAAATGGAGATTCGCTGGCATTTTCCTGGGGACATAGAAATCTTACATATGAAAATAGTGCAACAAACTAAGAGTCCATAGTTGGTGACCCTTCAACAACTATTAGGGTTAAGACATGATATAAAAGAAGCTAAAGTTTCACAGGCAATACATCTACAGGGGTTGTAATGTGAAAGTTACTGTTAATGAAGTTACTCATCGATACACATCAATTAGCCAGTAACAACCACCAATTGGAACCTGCAGAACAAATCCAATTTGAATAAAAACTAAGAGAGATGACTTAGCCACATTCAAGTATTATCTTAAAGCTGAATTGGAGTGAGAAAAGAGAAGGAAACTCCACGCTGAACAGTTCTCCTTCAGATATCAATGAGGTACGATCAACGACCATGTAGTCAGCAATTTCGTTGTTTCTTTTAAATACTGACTAATTGTTACATATTCACTATATCAAATTCTATTTATGTTATGGGTAGGAAATATATGAATTAAATTAAATTTGAACAAATTCACAACATATGACAAGACAATGAATTAATATAAATCCAACCCAATCCACTGGATTAAGTGGATATGATAATCCATTAAGTCTCAACAGCATTCCTTGCCAGCAGAAACTGAGCACCATGTAAGCTAGTTTCCTAAAACATCACAAGTATCTACTCTAGCAATGCCTCCAACAACTGCAACAAACATTTGGTCAGTTCCCTTTCTTTTTATTTGTAAAATAAATGTTACAACAAGCGTACATCAACATCTTAATTATGTAAAATTAAAATGAACCTTACTCCACTATTTCTAGAAAATATTCAGAACACAAAATTCCCAAAAAAAAGTATCAAAATTTTGCCCAGTGTGCAGCAGATACAAAGAAGCCAAATGCCCTCTAAATTAGTCAATAAACACCTAAAAATCACATCACAAGCTAAAAAGTAAATTTGAGGAAAGAACATTTAATTTCAAACTAAGCACACAATTATCCACCTTTAAACACCGGTATGGAAGAGCCACAAATGCTCCTAGAGATCCAAGCTCTAATTCACTCACACAGTAAAGAAAAATAAAATTAACCAAAAACCTGGCCAAAAGATATACCTATATCACCATTTTGGCAGTGCTTTGCGACTGGAGAAGGCAAATTGAAACCCCTAAGACATGTCTCTATCTGTCTATCATACATAAGAATCCCATTAAAACCATGTTCGCTTCCTTCAATTTTGCAGGAGTTCGTAGCGGAGAGATCATAAGACAGATGAAAAACGGAAAGAGAGGGTGAGAGATGAGAGAGATTTTGAATAGTGCTCACAGTTAGGGTTGGGGAGCAAAATTTGACACGTCGAAAGTCTACCCTCAAATGAGAGTGACACGGTGATGCAAATATATCGGATAACAAGTTCGAGTCGAATCCACAGAGAGCTAGCTAGATTGATTTGAGATATGATTTTGCTAATTTGGTTAACTTAGTTTAACACTTCCTTGAATCAAGTTTGTTTTGAAATAACACTACAAGTTATACCTAGGAATGTAAACTATGGTAGACTAATGAAAGTAATTAAAGATTGTTATCAAATGGGTAAAGAGAATTAGAGTTGTATTCCTCACCTAAGCATGTACTCAATGGGATTGTCAACTAGAATTCGCCTTGTTGTATAGGTTGTTTTTGTGATCACACTTTAAATACTTACTAATATCTCTCGATTACTAGCAAGCCTAATCCTAAAGAATCTCTCGATTTCTCTTGGATTGCATAATAAACAAGTGTAAAGACCCAAGTAAGAAGATTCCTATCTCTAGTTCACTTCTTTTAGATCGGGTTTGTAAATCTCTAAGACCCAAAATCCTTGCTAACTAATTGTTACCCAACCTTATTACTACCTTATCAAGTGAGTAAAAGGGAAATGGGAATGAGATTTGTGTTTGCAACCACAACCCTAGAATTTTATCATGAAATTAGTTAGAAAATCACAACCTACACTTAGACAGTATTGTTGCTAATAATCCATCAAGCACACACTTAGGATTGGTTTACAACCCTAGTAAATAAACTTAGCTACTCATATTATGCAAGAACACAACACAAAGATATGAAACATTCAACATAATTTTATAGATCTAAGAGAGAAATGATTACCCAAATGTTGTTGTTGATCTTACAAAAGGGTGGAATAACCCACCAATCACTTGGAATTGTAGTTTTGCTCGATGAAATGTAAGATCCCCCAAAAAACTCTAATATTCTTCTATTTATAGTGCTAGGAAAAATTACACAAAATTAATTTCCGTCATGATTGTGCTGACCCGCACAAAATTCACAATTTGAATATTTAGGATATGCTACTGTCTGGGTGTGCTTTGGCGCACAAGATTGTGCGTCACGCATTTTTTCTCTCTTTCACAGATTGTGCTAGGCAATTGTGCGGAGGAGCACAAATTTGTGCTACCGCACAATGCCTTCTTTTTGCTGGGCACTTTTTCTTCTATTTTCAAATTGTGCTCAGGTCCTTGAATCTTGAATGTGCGCTCCGCACAATAAAGTGCGTCCCAACACTTTCACCTAGCACTTTGCTCTTTTTGCAATGATGCCAACCTTGAGTCCGATCGGCTTTCTTTTGCGCTTTTCTTGACCTTTTTCTAGCCTCCAGCAACTTAATCAATGAGAACCTGGAATCATACAACATCATATAAGATTTGGCCTTGAAATTAGCTTAAAGCCATATAAAGTTGCTATAAAATAGCACTTTAAGTTGGTAAAATACCAACTTATCAGAGGGGCAGAAGCGTTTTTAGGAAAAAAGAGTGCGGGAAACTAAAAAAGACTGGCGCTCCTTTTTTTAATATTAAGTGGTGATGCTAATGACCGGATGTTTTGGCTTTTATGGACCAGATATTGTCCTTTCGCTATTGCTAACCAAAATTTTGCCTTTAAGTCGGGAAAAAGTTATGGTCGCTGTAAATATAGTTACTACGACCGGATTCATATCCCCTCGTTAAAATGTGGACGTTAAAAGTCAAGTTTCTTGTAGTGTCCTTTAGGCATTATATAAAGACTTGGCATCCCTGGCATATCAAAAGTCCATTAGCAACCTTTTTCTAAAAGTGTCCAGAGGGTTCTCAATCCACAACGACACTTCTTTTCATATTCCATACTGCATTGTTTTCAAAAAACCCGTGCCACACGTTAATCGTTTGCTAACAAGCTTAATTTAGGCTTCTTCCTTCCCCTTTTTTCTCCTTCCTTCATATTTTCCAAAGATCATGGCCATTAGAACATTCGACATGGTTACTGGAGTCCCTCAGTTACTAAAAGATTGGTGGGGAAACCTAAGCATTGATCAACAAGATCGAGTTAAAATAGTGTTGGGGAATCTGATTTCACTAATGTAACACACTGTAGTGAAAGGGATAATAGAAGCAGTGGTACACTATTGGGATGCAGACCGAGCAGTTCTCCACTTTGGAAGTGTACAGTTGACACCATTACTAGAGCAGATAGGCGGATTGACTCAACTTTCTTTTAAAAGTGATGAGATATTGATGCCTAAGAATATTACACCCGAGGAATTCTTCAAAATAGTGGGATTCAGGACTGAATTGTGCATAAATAACAGAAGACAATCGGGAATTTCTTTGACTTTTCTCTACATTAAGTTCAGGTACGGAGAGGCATTTCATGAATTCCAAGATAATTTCAGCATTAACCAAGCAGATTGGCAAGAGTGGAGGATACTTGCTTTTGTCACCGGCTTTTTAGGGACTGTCGTGTTTCCAGAACACAAGGGACGAGTTGATGTTTGCATGGTATCAATTGTTGATGCCCTACTGAAAGACTTTGACAAGAGAAACACTTTGATACCTATGATTGTTGCAGAAGCGTACCGACCTTTAGAAAACTGCAAGAAGGGTGCTGACTTTTTTGAAGGTTGTAATTTTCTTCTACAAATTTGGTTGATGGAACATTTTCAAATTATAAGCAGCACAAACCAAATCTTCCATGGCATACCAAGAGAAAACTACATCCTGACTCATACCGCCCGCATGGATAACGCTCTCGAAAAATGGGACCGACCAACAACTGCCAAAGGCTAGCACCACATTCTTTCTTCGGTTACATCCAAAAATATACAATGGATGTTTGGCTACTTTCCCAGTACTACAGTAATCACATGATCCGAGGAGCTTCTTTTCTTGTCTTGGTTGGGTTTAGAGGAGTTTACCCATACACTCCTTTAAGGGCACTTATGAAACGACCTTAGGTAGTTGTTTCAGGAGTTAGGACTCGGATTGGTGTGCCGATAGTTTTAAAATCTTTGTAAGGTCCATTAGGACCTGTCTGTAAAATTTGAACTAAATCGAGCTTCATCTGGTAGGTATCGGAAGAAGATTTCAGTTTTCGTTGTCGATAAATCTTAAAAATGAGTTTCCGAGCTCGATTTTGGCGAATGAGCTCCGATTCGAAATCCGAAAGCGTCGTTAAATTTGTAAGGTCATTTGTGACCTGGGTAAACTTTCGGAAGTGAATTCCAAGGTCGTTCAGATAGTTTCCGCTAAAATTCCGATAATTAATAATTTGATCTTTTTCCGTTTAATTCGCATCTTGAGTTTTGAGAATCCGATTTGAGATCCGCCTTAGCGAGTACGTTACATAAATTTTGTATAACTTACTTGAGAAATTTGAGATTATTCTGAATTTCGTAGGGTTGCGTTTTAATTTTCGTCACGACAACAAGTTTTCAAAAGAAAAGAAGAAAAAGAAAGAAAAGAAAAAAAGAGAAAAGATAATTAAGTTAGGCGGCTAAGGGGATAAAATCCCTTTAGCTTACTATTAACGAAACAGAAACAGAAATGAGAAGCGAAAGTGAGGAACGCAGAGAACGTACGAAAAATAAGCCAGGAAATCGAGAAATGAAAGGAACAGGAGAAGGAAAAAAATAGAATTTTCACCCCCGAAACATCCAGGTAATGGTGTTAATTCATTATTTCAGTTTATTACGTGTGTTTAAGCATATTTTAATGGTAAAAATTGGAATATTAGACATCGTTCCAATAAATTAATAGTTTAAAAGATTAATCGGACCCCGATAATGGAATTGATTATATATTCGTACTCAGGAAGTTATGGGCAATTCATAAAATATAATTTATCTAAGGTTTGGTTATGTGATTCTAAACCATGTACATAGGCCTGGACTGCGTATTACGTGTGTGAATAGAGTGTCGGGTTCCTAACCAAATTGCTCTAAGATGCAAGGAATGAAGCCTTTAGCCTTATTTGACATATTTTTCTGCTTATTGAATAGAGCGGGATCGTTTGGCAGTGAATCCAAAAGATAAAGTGGTTTTTGAGTAGCAGTGCTAGCTTTGGAACAAGGTAAGTGATTATATCCATTTCTTTGGTGGCCTTTGGCCTTGTGGATATTCTACCACGTGTTCCTTACATGTGTAGCTACCGATAGACGTACTTATTACACCTTAGTTTTAGATATACACTGTATATAATATGTTATGCCTTATTGTTGATATTCTATTGAGCATAGAAATATTGTACCCTAGTTGTGAGTTTGACTTATACTTCCCGGTAGTCGATGAGAGTCCCGCGCCGGTGAAGGGGTATTATTGCATATACTTCCCGGTAGTCGATAGAGACCCGCGCCGGTGAAGGGTTATTATTGCATCATACCGCATTCATATGTAATATGTTTTCTGATTATGAGCTGCTATGTCATATACTGAGTGCAGGAGTATTCTGCCTCAGCTTTATATTATATCGGGTGCAGGAGTATTCCGCCCCAGGAGAGTGCAGGAGTATTCCACCTCAGCTTTATATTATATCGGGTGCATGAGTATTCAGCCCCAGGAGAGTGCAGGAGTATTCTGCCTCAACTTTATATTATATCAGGTGCAGGAGTATTTCGCCCCAGGAGAGTGCAAGAGTATTCCCCCTCATCTTTATATTATATCGGGTGCAGGAGTATTCCGCAAGGAGAGTACAGGAGTATTCCGCCTAAGCTTTATATTATATCAGGTGCAGGAGTATTTCGCCTCAGCTTTATATTATATCGGGTGCAGGAGTATTCCGCCCCAGGAGAGTGCATGAGTATTCTGCCTCAACTTTATATTTTATCCAGTGCAGGAATATTCCGCCTCAGCTTTATATTATATTGGGTGCAGGAGTATTCCGCCCCAGCTTTATATTATATGGGGTGCATGAGCAGGAGTATTCCGCTCCAGTTGGTTATTAGATTGTATTCCCCTCCAATGTAGGAGTATTCTGCTTCGGGACGGGATTACGTGCACATGTGACCCCATTGCATCATAATGCATTCATTCCATTTTACTGCACCTGTTGCTATGTATTATGTGATTATAGTGCGATGTTTGTGTATGTGTCTTGTATTTCTGGTTATTGATATGTTCGGGATACCTATATGTTCTGTCTATCTTATGTCCCTGGTTGTTTATGAGCTTATTGTTCCATGCGTGTTTCCAGTTATTATATGGCTCTGCCTTTTTATAGTTGAAATAAGGTGAATTTGGTTTGATCAGCTTTTCTTCTCCCTGGCTAGCATATCTGCTTCTTTGAGGTGGCGATCCAGCCCCCACTTACAGAGTCCTTTTGACTCACCCTATGTTTGTTTCTTGTCTATTTATTTTGTTTCGGCAGGTTCGCTCCAGGATTGAGTTCGCCTCGTTGTTGAGGAGCGAAGATGACTTCAGGTATCAGGGTGAGCAAACTTTTGTTCAGGATGGCCACTAGTTTTGTGTTTATTATCTCAGTTGTATTTTGCTCCCTTCAGGAGATGTTTATACTTCATTTGTTTCTTAGATGTCTGTCTGGATAGCCCTAAACCTAGTACATTGGGTAGTCAGTTGTAACTTCTTCTGTACAGCTTATGTATAGCTATGTTCGTGTCTCTTTAGGTCTTATTTCTTATCTAAAAATTTATTTTATGTTTATTTTTGTGAATTCAATTCAAAAAGGTTCGCTCGACGGATCTAAGGGAGGATGTTGGGTGCCCGCACAGCCTAGCCGAAAATTTGGGTCATTTTAACTTAGACAAGAAGGGAGAAAGCAGATTGTACCCCAAATTACAGACATCAGAAGTTTCAAAGCAGATATTTTCGGAGGAGTGATACCGTTCGAAGACAAGATATTAGAACTTTAGAAAGAAAAGCAACGAATGGGGTTCGAGACTATTGAATGAGACAGGTTTGATGCAGGCTATGACGAAGATTACCCGGACTGGCTCAGGAAAGACATAGCAAGGGCAGTTCAACCAAGGGCAACAACAAAAAGGAAAAGAAACGTTGTTGAGTTAGAATTCGAGTACAAAAGTTACGTAAACAACTGGCAAGGGCATAAGAGAAAATAGCAAAAAAGCAAAGTTTGGTCAAAGCAAAGGACAAAGAAAAAGACAAATGGCGCAATAAGGCAAAACTATTGACAAAACGAATAGAGTCTATAGGCGTATGGGCTAGCGAAGGAATGAACTCTGTGGCTGACAAAGGAATGGAGGAGAAAGGAAGTAAGGCTTGGGAAATATTGAAAAACTTCATGTTCGACATATCCCAACTCCTAACTGATAAAGACAATACCATTTTCCAAGGAGACTCATCAGAAGCAAGCTTGTCTGAGGGAGACTCGTCTGAAGAAGAAGAATCTTCTGGGGATGGATCGGCATGAAAGATGTTTGCTTTGCTATGATCTAATTTCTTATCAAATGTTTAGTCTTTTCCTTCTCTTACACTGCTTCAATATCAGGCAATGTAATAAAGATCAATGTTCAGTAAATGCCATATTTCACTTAGGCTTCACATTTTGTTAGCAAACAAAATGATACCGGTGGTACAAAGAGCTTTTCAAATCTTCGTGCGCAAAGCAGTCCTTCATATCATAGGATGCATTTCTTATTTGATATGTGTGCATTGCATGAATATGTTTGTTGCTCTAGGTCTCTTTCTACCTAAGTGAATCCTTTTCCAAAATACAATCCCCTACCAAGGCACCTCACCTCCCTACTCTATGCCCAAATCTCGATATCGAAAACCTTTCGCATATCCTGATAATTTGTTACCCCTTACCAACTCAAACACTTGTTATCCAAAAGTTTGGCTTAAGTCGAATACCAAGGCAGAAGATATGGTTAAGCAAAGTGCATTTGTCAGTAATTGGTCAACAAGAAAAGTCTTTTACAACAAGCACTATATACATGGAGTGGAAAACTGACAAGGCGAGAGACATATTAGTCAAACTCAAAGGCACACCTGACTTACCACAATTCCTTTTGACATCAATGTCCGAGGATCACTTTGTTGCACCGGTCTACACTATTGCACCGCCCGCAATATAGGAATATGATCCAAGGCATTTTCCAGGCTCACACCTGTTCATGGTCGAAAGAGTGGTCGAAAGAGTAGTCAGAAAGCAATAAGGAGGTTGAGAAATAAGTAGAACCAGCTTGATGTTACCAAGGTTCATGAACAACAACCAAAATTAGCAGGCTGATTCAACTTGGAAAGGAATGCAAAGATACAGTGACAAAAGCTCCCATTACATGACAGACCTGGAAACTCCCTAAGCATTTAGGAAGCATATCTCTACCCACTAGAAAGCATGAGGCAAGGCGATGGGTGAAATTATATGTTAAGACACTGATTTGGTACATAAGAGCAAGACACAAACGACTAGACTTCTTGGCCAAAGATTTTATCAAGAAATTTGGGATCTCATGACGATAACCATATATGCAGTAGCCTACTGAAAAGGAAAGATGCAATATGACCAACCTCTAAAATGGTATTGACTGAAGCAACGATCTATGAATATACATGATACACCGGGATCGGTCTCTTGGCAGCAAAATCTTCCTGACTACGAAAGTTGAGGCAAAGATTGGATTGCAGCAGTTGGTTGGAAAATATGAAAATCATTGAATATCTCTTTCAAAATGCACAGACATCGCAACCGGCCTAATTCGCAAGGAAAGATGACAAAGGGACTTAAAACCTTGGTGTTCAACAAAAGCCGACCTCCCTTTTTGCCACAAAACTGAACTTATTCCTTACACAACATCTTTATCACTTTTCATCGACATTCAACCAAAATCCTTGTCATGGCTGCTATATAAAGCACTCAAGCAGTCTTTCAGAATCTCTACACAATTTGTCGTAATCTCCAAATTCAAGTGCTACTCTATCATCCGCGGTCTAGGCATCCTCTTAAAATTATGTGCCATTCTTGCTTTAAACTTGCTAATGTGCTAACTCTGTTTTGTGCATATTGTCACTTTATTATGGTTGCTTTGCGCTTGAACACTGAAATTAGTCAATACTCTGTATTCAGAAAAAGCCGAAATGGCTAGCCGAGCTAAAAATATTTTCTCCTAGAACAAAGTCTTTAAACAACCAGCATGTGACACCAAGAGCATTCAGACAATCCAAATTCCACTGCCATACAACTTGTGATGTGGATAACCAAAATCAGCCAGCATTTTACACACACAAAAGTCGAAAGAAAGAAATCCAGTCACCATACAACTGAAACTGGCAAAACTCACAATCTCACACCGCACCCAACTTACACAATACACAACCTCCCCTCTGACAAGACTTTCAACAACAACCTTATCAGGTTCAACACAATCATGGAAAGACAAAAAAAAAAAACCTCACCCCTTTACCCCTTTAGCTCAATCAAAAGATATTGCACCCAACAAACGAACTATTCTCTAGATACCTATTTCAAAATTTGATCCAACAAAGATCTACACTCATTACCCAAACATTCAATACCATGACACCGCAAAATACCCAGCACTAAATCGCAAAATTCCGGGTCTGATTGACCAAGAAAAAACGATGACACAACAGAACCGACAAATAGAAACCGCAACTCCTTAACCACAAATATATTTTCTATACACACCAATCCATCAAAGTTAGCTCCATGACTTTCGAAAAGAAAAGCGCAAAACATGATGACACTCCGGCACAACCCAAGACAAATACAGTTTTGGACAACCTCCATATCCGGCAAAATCCAAACACCAAATCTCAGTATGCAAGTATGCACATAATCAGAGTCACTAAAATGCCCAATCATCACACTGAAGGACAAATGCAGATTCAAGTCAATACATTGGTGTTTAATGCAATTCAACCACTTTGTTTCGACTAACAAATCTTTCTTTGAGAGCAAATCTTTCAACACAAGCACAAGTTTCGCAGACACTACCATATTAAGCAATAAACTGGGGCAGAATTTTTGAGGACCTCCTCAAAAATGCCAAAAGAATCAAGCCGACACTGGACAGAATTTTGAGGTTGAACCTCAAAATTCACCAAAGACCCAAAGACACAATAAAATGACAATTAGCGTGACAGTGCCCCAGGCAATACTATATGCACGGTAACATCATTCTATATTTTTAGTACTTCACTTTACTTTTTGTTCGCAGGGTACACAGCTCGACGCGACAGGCAAACATCTCACGACGAGAGGCAGTAGCAGTTGGTTCTCATTACGAGGAGGCAGTAGCAGTGCTGACGAGCACATAAGTTCTCATTACGAGGAGGCTGTACATCTCACAACGAGAGACAGTAGCAGTAGGTTCTTATTACGAGGAGGCAGTAGCAGTGCCAACGAGCACATAGATTCTCATTACGAGGAGGCAGTACATCTCACAACGAGAGGCATTTGCAGTAGGTTCTCATTACGAGGAAGCAGTAGCAGTGCTGACGAGCACATAAATCTCTTTATGAGAGGCACTGGTAAGACGATCCAACGACAGGAAAGTCTACTTTACATTATAAATATTATTTGTAAAAGCTCACCCTTATTGCAGGAAACAGCGCGACAGTGTTCCAGGGTATACAGCCCGGCACAATAAGCAATTATCTCCTGACAAGAGGCATTTAACACCTCCAGACGAGCAAATGAATATCTCCAGAGGAGAGACACACATTTCCTAGCACTGAGCGCACTCGAAAATAGACAAAATAACTACTCAGAACAACATGGAAGTTTATTTTATCTTTCTCTTTATCTCTTTTTGCATTTATCTTGATTTTACTACAGGGCAATCTCTGATCTCTCGACAAACCCCTGCGCCATACTCTCACACTTGCTCTCAAAATCACTACTGCACGTGAATTTGTGCTACCGCAATACCTCAAATACATATTATGCACCATTCTGGAACATCATTCAAGAAGCCTAACCCTATAGACAATGCCTTTGTTATACCCACAAATCGCCCGTTCTGTCGAATTTCGACATGCCCAAAGCCGATCGTCTCATACTCCCATAAGTAATCTGCCTAATCTTTCATTCCAGATTAGGATGTTATCTTGCATTTCCTTCCCATTAATTCCTACTTTGTCTAATTGTGCCTATCTGTTTGACGATCGTGCGTGTTCTCGTGTTTAATCGTGCTCATCTACTCGAGTCGTGCGCATTTATCATGCTTTGCTTCTCAATATTCGCTCGGTTGAGACAATATTGATGGCGGGAGGACTCATTTATCGAGTCATAGTGGAAACCCTATCCATGTAAACTCCTCTTTATGGGTGTGTCGTGCACCACATCTTCATAATTAGAATGATTACAAGCCTTTTTTTCACGCTCGATCTATCGATGTTATCTCATCTTCGACAACGCCTCTGCCATATTCAGCAATCCTTTATCTCGCCAAATGGCAAAACACATTCAAATGTAAACTTTGCATACTTTGACAAGTTTACTCTTGACGTCCAAAATTGTGTGTCATAAACATCTCACACAGGAAACATGTCATTCTAGAACTGCACACAGCCTGATTCTCGTGAGACCCGAGATATGTAGGCAACTCAGAGATCGAAGTTCGGCCGATATACCCCAAAACTCTCATTTTTTCTTTCAACATTTTTCCTGCCTGTCGTGACAAAATTGGCTACTCTGTCAACTATCTTTGCCCGAAGATTCTTTCATTATCCCCAGGCAAAGAAGGGCAGCTGTTGACACCCAATTTTGTCCCTCCTTTAACATAAAGGTGCAATATTGATTGTTTGAACAAAACTTGTATTAGAAGGTATGCATTTACCTATATTATCTCCTATTTATACATTATATACTTAATTGTGGTTATATCATTAATTAGGCTATGTGCTAACTACATGATAAGCTTTGACTATTTGTGCAATTTACTATGTTTGTAATATTTAAATATTTACTTGTGACTATTTATACTTATTCGATTTAATTTGACTCCGATTGTTTTTTACGTGTGCATTTTATTTTCTTTCTTACATAATATACATGTATTTATATTTTCCATTCATTTAGCACCTTTAATTAAATATGATTCAATTGAACGTATCTAGTCCATTTTTCAGTTTCATGCTTATTGAATTTGATTCCTTTCAAATTTGAAATCTTTCTTACTCATATTTTGAACCTTGACAAACTGAAGTCCAAATACATTTTAATACCCTCAATATCTCTCCCCCCAATCTCTCCATCATCTCTTTTGATTCCTCTCCACTTTTGGAATAGAATCCCTGAATTGGGATAAGTACAATACCGCTCTCTCTCAATTTTTGTGTATAAATTGCTCTTTTGTTTTACACCATCTCCACTGGTGGCAGCAGGCATATACCCACACAGTGCACCCACGCCCTCTCATCTCCTTACGATATCTCCATCCACCCTCCTTCTTCTTCTACAATACACAAGCACACCATCACCACCAGTAACCACAGATACATACCACATACACATAATTCCCACCACCACACACACACAATACCCAGCTGAAACACACAAGTCCACCCACGATACACATAAATAGACCCTCATCCTCTTCCAATTCCATACATTATTACCACCAACCCCAACCTATACATACACACACCCACAAAAAATAGACCCTCGATGACATACATCCACAAACCACCACAATGGTGGTATCACACACTGTCGACGTACACCACCAGAGGATGGGGTAATGCAGATTAGTAGAGAAACAGATTGGGTAACAGGCAGTACACAAAAAACAGAGGGCGTAGTACAGATCGGAAGAGGAACTCCCCAGAGAGGAGAACCTACTACCGTTCGCTCTCTCTTCCTACTTTACTCCATCATTTTATTTTGGTTTGTTTTGTCAGCAAAAGGAAAAGAAATGGGAAGAAAAGACGTCAGAAATGGAGAGTAGCAGCGATGCCGCGAGGTTCGCCGGAGTTTCTCCGGAAAACCTTGCCGGCGATCATTCCTCTGCCTTCGTGTGACTGTTGCTACATTTTGGTTACTGGAACATCGACTGAGGATCTGATTCCGTTTGATCTTTATCTCGCTGTATCACTGAAAATCACCTTGTTGTCGGCGACTCCAAGTCGTTGGACTGTGGGATTTATTATTGATTTGGAGGGTTGACTATGGAACTACTGCTCGTTTGGCTCTATATGATATGCTGATATATTAAGCATTTTTCCTGTTGCTATTTTGGCAATTGCTCCAGATGAAATAAACGGGTTACCTCCACGGTGACATTGTGTTTATGCTGATCACTATGCTAATGTGGCTAGCCTATGAAGATAATTTATTTGAGGCTTTGGCACTGATTTGAACGGATGTTACACCGTTCGGCCAATGACAATTTGGAGGCCAACTGTCCTGTCCCGATACGTATACAATGTCCCGTCCCCTTATGTATACAATGTCCCTTACGTGTCCCTCCGAAAAATAATAATAGGCGATGATGGCATGTATGAGCTTTATTGCAAAACAAGCTGGCAATGGAGTGGTGGGATCGGTGCTTGGCATGGAAACCGGCTGGCCACCGTGCTCGCAGCCGTACCGACGTTTCTAACCTCTAACTGATACACCATACAAACCTGAGCCTACACTTTTACAAAAATTTATTTTTTCTTTATTTGATTATTATTATTATTATTTTGTTTTATTAATTACGATACTAACTCATTTTTCATATATTTTTTGCGATGTAAATTTAGATGTGAGACGACGTTCTGAAAACATTTCGAGCTCAACTTATTATCACATTATTTTTGACTTGTTATTTATTAATTTATTTGGTATACTAACTAATTTGATTTATTTTTGCAAGGTCTATTCCGATGAAGTACTCTAAGGAAGAGAACAGTTAGTAGAAAAAGAGCCTTTTTTAATTAATTTTAATTATTATGTCTAACTTGTATATTATAGTAGAAATTGCCTAGTTCTATTTTGAATTCCAATTATTTAGTCCGGCCGGTAACCACATTTGGTAGAGCATGAGAGGTGCCTAACTCCTTCCTCTCAGGTTAACTTGAACCCTTACCTAGAATGTTTAGTTTGCATGACCATCTTTTTCGGAGTTAACATTAAAATTGACTAGAAACAAAGTAGGTGCCCTAATACGCCTAGTTAAAAAATATGTTAGGTGGCGACTCCAAGTCTTACCCGTGAGTTCCAATAAGTCAAGCCATTTTACGAATTTAACCGGGTTCGAGGAAAAATAGGTGTTGACAACTAGTTGTTCAGGGATATAGCCAAGAGGAGGGCATTGACTATGATGAGACTTTTGCTCCAGTTGCAAGATTGGAAGCAATAAGACTTCTTATAGCCATTGCTACTTATATGTATTTCACTCTATATCAAATGGATGTTAAGAGTGCCTTTCTGAATGGCTATTTGAAGGAAGAAGTGCATGTCAAACGACCACCAGGTTTTGAGGATGAACAGTTCCCTGAATATGTCTACAAGTTAGACAAGGCTTTGTATGGACTCAAGCAGGCACCAAGGGCTTGGTATGAAAGGTTATCAAAGTTCCTACTTCAGCATGGATGCAAAAGAGGTAAAATTGATAGCACAATGTTCTTAAAAGAAAAAGGTAAAAATCTCTTAATTGTGCAAATTTATGTAGATGATATAATCTTTAGTGATACTTGTGAAAACTTAAGTAAGGAATTTGCAAGCTTGATGGGGAGTGAGTTTGAGATGAGCATGATAAGTGAACTCAATTTCTTTTTGGGTTTACAAATCAAGCAAACTTCAAATGGAACTATGATCCACCAACAAAAATATGTTAATGAATTACTTAAAAGATTTGACATGGACAATGCTAAGGAAATTGATACACCAATTGCCACTGCCAGTAAGTTAGAACTTGATGAACATGGTAATTCAGTTGACCAAAAATTGTATAGAGGCATGATTGGTTCTTTGCTCTATCTAAATGCTAGTAGACCTGATATTGTGTTTAGTGTTGGCTTGTGTGCTAGATTTCAATCAGATCCTAAAGAATCACACTTGAAAGCTGTTAAAAGAATTTTAAGGTATCTAAAAGGAATAGGTTCCTTAGGGCTTTGGTATCTTAAAGGTTGAAATTTTAATCTTGTTGGATATATTGATGCTGACTATGCAGGATTTCTTGTGGATAGGAAAAGTACCTCAGGAATGGCACACTTTCTTGGTGAATGTTTGCTTTCATGGGGAACCAAGAAACAAAATTCAGTGGCACTCTCCACTGCAGAAGCTGAGTATGTGGCAGTTGCCTCATGTTGCTCTCAATTATTGTGGATAAAGCAATAATTACAAGATTTTGGTGTTGATGTAGGAATTGTTCCTATCTATTATGATAACACTAGTGCAATAAACATGACTAAGAATCCAGTGCATCGCAAAAGAACTAAACACATTGACATAAGGCATCATTTCTTGAGGGACAATTATGAGAAGGGGTTGATCAGTATTGTTTTTTGTCCTATTCATAAACAAATTACTGATATCTTCACAAAAGCATTAAGTAGAGATCATTTTAAAAGGAACATGTTAGAATTAGGAATGATTAAATTCACCTAAGTCTACTTAGCTTTACTTCATAAATTAGCTAGAAAAAATTGGTCTAAAAATGGGAAGTATGTAAGTCAATTTGAAGTTTCAGCTCAGTTTCATACTTAAATTATATACTCTATGCCATGATTTCTACTTAAAGCTTGCTAATTTTAATGATGTTACCCTTATGTTCTTAGAATTTCAGATTGTGCAATTTGATTGGAATTGGGTATGGGAACTGTTCTTTGTCACATTCTCAGGTATGTACTACTTTATTATTCAGAAATTATTAGAAGGTTATAGGTAATTAGACAAATTTAAATCTCACTCAAACTCTATCTCTCTGAAATCAGTCCCATAAGGGAACTGTTCCACACTCCATCTCCCACTTGAACTCTTACTCATAACGGCTCTATTTTGAAACGTTCAAGAAACCTAATCAGTCTGGAACTCTATTTAATCAAGAAAGCTCAAAGGTAAATTGTTTTACACTTAATCTCTATCACTATCTTTTACTTCTATATAAACTTTTAAACTCTAATCTCATATTCTCATTTAAGCTTCCAAAATTTTAGAAAGAGTAGTTATTTATCTTCTAAAACGTATAATTGCAATGTCTCTCTCACCTGAAAATACTTCATCCACTCCTACCACTGATCAACCACCAGTCACAAACCCTACTTCACATATGCAAACAAATTCACCATACCCAGAAAACCAAAACCCTCAAAATCTTGAACCTGAAATCCAGGGGGAAGGATCGAGTCCATCTGTTGCTGAGACACTGGAACAAATGGAGGACTTGTCTAGGGCTATGATCTTGTATCAATTTAAGGTAAATTATGCTGAACCTCTTAATGTTGTTGATCATCAAGGAGAAGAAGTAGAAGGGTTAGGTTTGTCTATAACAGAGAGTGAGGGTGATGTTTGGCATTTTATGCCAATGTTTCCTTAATATTTCCGCATGTTTGAGCTTGTTATTCGCTCGTTTTATAGTTTGTGAATGTGGTTTTACACTAATTTGATGTCGTGCGTGTGCAGGTTGTTACGCAGTGCATTTGGAGCTTTTAGGAGCTTGATTGAGCAAGGAATGATTGGAAGTTGAGTTGGGATTGGATTGAGCACACGAGGGCACGACACGAGGCGAGATTTCGGACCAAGGAGCAAGGATTTTGGCCTGGCGCGGTGGCTTCCGCGGCGCGCTGCCCAATGCGTGCAGTGTCTGGCGCGGTTCTTCACGTGGCGCGCCCCAAAGGCGTGCAAGTTTCGACGTCTTCTGGTTGTTGTTGCGCGATCGTGGGCGCGGGGCGCCCGTTATAGCGCCCCTTGTGCGGATTTTTACTTCCTATTCCGTCTAGCATTGGGTCTAACTTATTACTAGGTGTTTGTAAACATTATAAATAGCACTTTACTTAGTTTTTGAAGGGAGTTCTTACTTTTGAGCAATATTGAGAGCACCATACTCATTGAACAAGGGTTTATTCCTAATCTTTCATCTATTACATCATTTACTTCATTATTACACCAAATCTTTGCCTTGTGATTATGAATATGTGTGGCTAAACTTTACGTTCTAGGGTTAGAGTATTACATGAAGTTGATTGTTTGAAGATTGATTCCCATTGATTGAATCCCATAACGGGTTACTTATTCTTTCTTGATTTCACTTGTATAATTGTTAGAGCTCGATAATTATACATTATCTATGGTTTTTAGATTGAAGTCGAAAGAGGGAATTTAATTACGTAATAAGAAAGAGTAGAGCTAGATTGTGAACCTGGGCATCGGGGAACCAATTTGTGAGTAGGATAGACATATACTTGCTCGCCTAGCTTAACTAATCACAGAATTCGTTAATGCGTGCACGTGATTCAACCCATATACATATAGGGATTGAAGTAGCCTGCATAGACCGTGAAGAATCGAAAGGTTTTCATGGGTACATTTAACCTGTAGTTAGCAATCTAGGAAATCTAGAAGTAGAATCAACTGGAGAACTCAACTGGATTGTTCGTAACTCTGACCCTGGACCGTTTCTTCTTTATTGATAACAACTATAGTCTGCTCTCGAATACTTGATTTCAGTTACTTGTTTTAATTATTGCATTTAGTTAGTAAAAATCTCAACCATTGGAAAAAGATCCCTGAATAGTTCTTAGGAAATTGTTTGCTAGAATTCAGTCATAACAATAGTCCTCGTGGGAACGATACTCTACTTATCACTTTATTACTTGTCGACCACGTATACTTGCGTGTGCGTTGGGAGCAACAGAGGGTGAAAAGGATGTTGTGAGGGGTATAAGGGCTCCCATGTATGAGTCTCCTGGGTCTCCAGAGGTTGCTATTAGAGCACCTATGGATGATGAAGAAATGGTGGATGTTGATGAGGCCATTACTGACAGTGATAGGCCCATAATTGATTTGATCAATGTGAGAAGAATGAAAAGAAAATTGACAAAACAGGGCCTGTTGATCCCACAATACTTGCTGAAATCAATGCTAAGCTTAAAAAGATGAGTGAGACTTATAAACCTGGTCTTAAGAAGAAAAGCCAAGGGAAGAGTTCTGCTAAGAGTAAAGAAACTGTTCCTTCTACTCAAACTCCTGCTGGTGGGGCTAGGAGAACCAAAAGTTCTGTGAAAGCATCCGATGAAAGAATGTCAGAGGCTCTTGAAAGAAGCAGGAAAGGTAAACAGAAACAGGTTCCTGAGCCTGTTGTGCCAGTTGAGGACTCTGGGGAGGAAGTAGAAAAAACTGTTCCTTTAAGGAAAAGAAGAACATCTCAAAGAAAGTCTGCAAAGACTTGTTGAACCCCCAAAAATACAACCCCGAAGGGCTAAATTCAGAAATATCAACTGAATGGGCTGACTCTTTTAGAGTTTTTGGAGTCGCCACCCAATTTAAGGAAAAACAGAGAACCGAATAAGAAAATGCGTGCAAAATTCCGTTTTAGAAAAAGCGAAGTCTTTCAGAGATGCTAAAGTAAGAGGTTTTATTAATTTCGAAAGAAGGTTTTTAAGGCACTTCCGAAATTCCGTTGAATACGGTTAATCCGACAGGTTTCCAAATTAATTTGCAAGTGCTATTTATGCGCTTTTCTAAATTATCTAAAAATAATTAATTGAACCATTAATTAATTCAACTAATTAAGTTTAGGACGTTTTCAAAAGATTTTATAATTTTATTTAAAAGCCTTAATTATTTTTTAAAGATAACAAAAATTAAATAAAATAAAAAGTGCATTTCTTTTGAAAATGAACGATTTGATCGTCCTAATTTCTTTGCCAACTCGTATGTGGCAGCGCATAAATGGAACTTGCTTAATTTCATCTTTAAAACACGAGTATCTCACCATAAGGTGGAGCTTATGTTTCCAGTCGCTTTTTGCAAAGTCGTTTCGGGACATTTAGAAGTTAATTGAAACTTCTTTATAAATTTTGACTTTTTTAAAGAAACTACTTCATATCAATTAGGTAGAAGTCTTTTCTTATAGTCATTTATTAAGCGTAGTTTTGAAAATTTATTACATTAAATGGCACTGATTTGCAATAAATTATATAACGACTTCAAAATAAAAGTATTGAACATAAAGTAGACAAATAATTCAATCAATGAAATATTCATTCATAAATAAATTTATAATAAATTATTCTATTAATTTACATAAATATCCTAAAGGGGAAATGGAGGATAAGACTTAAAAAATAAAATCCGGGTATTGGACAAACTCTCGGGAGCCTTGAATTTTCTAAAGTTTCTAAAGGTTTTGAGAACTTGAGCCCGAATCTTGACTCCAATGCAACTCCAAGCCAATAAGCCAATCTCAATTGGTGAGTTTAGCCAACTCGATCCCAAGGTTTCCATGCCAAGAAACAACAAAGAAAAGGAATTAGAAAATGCAAATAGTAACAATAATAACAGAGAATAAGTGAACACATACAGGAAGTAGCTAGGTAACAGAGAATGACTTTCAATTAGGAACTACCAGGATACTAAACTTTCAAGAAAGCATGCAGACTTATTAAAGTTCAGATTCCAGAGAATTAAAGGGGATATGCAGACCCAAGGCATCAAGTTACCAGAAGCAAGCAAACTAGAGTCAAACCTTCAGTCTTAAGCTTAACCAGACCAGATTCAGAACAAATTTTATATTGCAAACCAGGGTACATAGGCCTCTATTATTTCAGCCTCAAACTTCTTTATACGACATAGAGTCAACGTCATAACAGACCATCAGGACAAATTAACATTGACAGGGAGAAATAGGACTCACACTGATGAGTTTTTAAGAATATTTAACATTACCAAACTTTGAAGCAACTAATTAATGCTAAACACATTCAGGATCAGGCTAGAATTGAAGCTAAGAAGTTTCAGAAAGTCAGCAAGACTCAGGGAAGACAAAGACTAGACAAATAAAGAGGCAGGGGATAAAACAGGTTCTAGGAAGATAACCTGAAAGCAGATTATACCAAGCATTGAAAGCAGCTAGATAAATCAAAGAGATACCATAGCATGGACTACAAACCCACACCCTTATGCTGGTTCTAATGACTTGGAACTTTCTGCTTGAACTTCCTAACAACATGCATAATTAACATTACTTCAGCTTGCACATTGCACCTACAAGACCAACTTACCTGCTGCTACTTAAACCAAACAAGTGCAGCATCAGAAGAACAACCCTGCAACAAACACTTACATTTTAAATGCCACTGCACACACCTACAGGCCTCCAAGGCAACCTAAATGACTACATATTCCCTGCATACTAACTCTACTCCTAAGACCATCCAAACAAGACCAGGAATAGATTCTAGCTGACTGCGACACTCTAGAGAACTCACTATTTACCAAACTAGACAAAGGATACCAAAATCAACCTGTTACCCCTTTAGCCAAAATAGAACCAAAAACAAACCCCTGCACACATACCAGAAACAAGACAAGCTCACCCCTGAATGATGCAGCCCGAACACGTGCTGATCAAGTGTTCGATCCACCGAGGAGACTGATGACACAAAGTCAAGCCAAGCTGCTGCACGATGTGCACATTCACTTAGCCTGGCCGAAGGAAAATCATTGCCCCGAAGCTGAGTGGCCGGGGCCGGGCTCAAGAACCGAAGGTATTATCTTCAGATTTGAGCCCGAAGACAAAGTGACCGAGGACATTGAGCTCGAAGACAAGTGAGCGTCCGAGGACAATGAGTTCGAGCAAGCAACCACGCACCGAAGTCAAGGCTGCCGAACACAAACTTAGCTCAGCCCTGCGTGGCTTGTTTTTATTGGTCACTTGTGACTATTTACTACTTTAGCCTTAACATAGTCTATAAATAGTCCATTTCCATTTCATTGTAATAATCAAGTTTTTAGTTATATGAAAACATAGCATGTGCTATTGTGAGTCTCCAATGGAGCCAAATCCCGACGTGGGCTTTTAAGAACTTGTGTCAATCGGTGTTATTCGTTTGAACAAATTCTTCTTGATCATTCAATTTGCAAGAAGCGGGTCTTTCTTGAGGATTGTTGCATAGTATAGGTGCGTCTTGATTTCCCTTCGATCGAGCTTTGAGACAGGTTCCTCACTGTTCTTTCGAATCGAAGCAAGATTTGTCTTGCTTCTATCTTTACTTTTCTGTTGTTTTCTTCCGCGTTTTGTGTTCAGCATTTCCTTCGGGTTTGCTTGCACCATCTTGGTATCAGAGCAAGGTTTGAGTTTGTTCTTACAACCTCAAATCCTGTTCACTTAAATCGTGCTTTTGTCTTCAGTTTCAGCTTTCTTCCGTGTGTTTGATTGTTGTTGCTGAGCGTTTATAAAAAAAAAAGTAGAAAAAAAAACAAAATTCAAAAAATGTGTTTGGTTGTTGGTTGTTTGGATTAAACAACCATTGATTCTTGTTCACCGTCGATTCCTGATTCCAACCAGTACCCGACGTACCCTTTTCGTGACTAGGGTTTCTTGGTGAAATTTGGACTGTTTTGGAAGTTTGTTGGTGACTGGAACTCGAACCCTGTCGTGTTTGGTTGAAACCGATGAAGATTGGTGGTTCTTGAGTGATTTTGGGTTTGTTCTGTGCTTAAAACTTCGAAGTTCTGTGTTTGAATTGTTGTCCGTACGCCGGAAAATTGTTACAAGTGTAACAGTGTACGACACAAGAGCTGGATCTTAGCTCAAGGACTTTGAACTGGTTACCTCCGTTGTTGTGGAACCGGAGTTGAAGAAGCAACCCATATTCTGTTAAGATTCGTGGTTAGTGAACCGAAGCTAATTTGTCCGTACGCCGAGGCAAATCTTCACTGTTCCAATGAAGAAGAAAGGGGTAAAGTGTAAAGATCAAAACCCCAGGTGAAAAGTTGTCGGCTGAGAAAGGGAAATTGGATAAGGTAAAACCCTATCCGTACCAAGGAGGGACCACTCTTGTACGGACAAGAGTTGGTGTGTTCGAAAAAGATTCCAAAGGGAATCGAAGGGTAGATTCTCCTATGTTTTCACTTTCTTCTGTTCGAAAATTCTAGTTAGTGGATCTTTTTGAGTAATCTTCCTACTCGAGGTCGTACTAACATCATTTGAGCTAATAGGAACTCGTGCGTGGGTGACCGAAGTCCAACTTCGTAGAAATTTCTTTGACTTCCCAAAGCACAAGAGTAAATAGCTGTCCGTTCCGATCGAGTCAAATCAACTCACTCTTCCCGAAGTATGACATCGTAACTTGTTAAATTCGAAGGAATTGAGAGAAGTTGATCAACCGAGGAAGCCATTGGCTACAAGTTCTTGAGCGACCAAAAACCGAACCCATAAATTGAGTGGACCCGAGTGCCACCCATCAAAGGTGAGGGAGTGTGTGAGGTGATTTCTAACCCTAACATTTGTTTGGTCTTTGATTTGTACAGGTACCATGGCTGGGAATGGAGGCGATGGCAAAGGCATTGAGAAGCCCGAAGTATCGTTAGCCGATCTCATGGCTGCGATACAAGGCGTCAGTGCCGAAGTAAGAGGAGTGAGTGTTCGAGTAGCTCAACTCGAACAAGGGAGTGTGTCCGTGGCCATGCATGGGTCCGGCGCTGGAACGAGTAGCTCCACTCCAATGAAACCTGAGCTGTATGCTGAGCTTGTTCGACAACATCAGTTGACAAGTGAAGCAATTCGAAGAGAACTCAACTTGGGCAATCCCCAAGCTGGATATCAAAACTTGGGCATTCCCCGAGGAGAAAGGATACCACTTCCAAAGGCCCGAAGAGATCTTGGAGCCGTTGTCGAAGAGGTTGATGAAGAGGAATTTCCCGAGGATGAATATGAACGTGAGCCGCCATTCGTTCAACGAAGGAAAGCTCACCGAGGTCGAGGCAGAGGCGCAAATGTTGAAAGAAATATTGAGCGTGAGGCTGATGATCGTTATGATGAGTATTCCGAACAGGTTCGTGGTGTTCGAGACTCCAACTTGAGCAGTGTCAAGATCACTATTCCACCCTTTAAAGGAACTATTGATCCAGATGAGTATCTTGAATGGAAGCTTAAAATGGAGCGCATCTTTGAAACCAATGAGATGACCGATGAGAGAAAAGCTGCCCATGCCATTGCTTCGTTCGAAGCGTATGCATCTACTTGGTGGGAAGCTGACAAAAGGCATAGACAAAGGAATGCCTATCCCGAAGTCACTACTTGGCCACAGTTGAAGAGAGCAATGGATGCTAATTATTTGAGTGCCAAGTACAGGCAAACTCAGATGCAAAAGCTCTATGAGCTAAAGCAAGGGCCCAAGTCAGTCCAAGAGTATCATGATGAGTTCGAAAAGGTTCGATTGAATCTTGATCTGGTTGAAGACGAAGAGAAAGCCATCATCCGATTCAAAAATGGCTTGACTAGGGATGTGTCATCTCAATTGAGGCTACACGTGTATCACACGTTGGAAGACCTGTTCGATGCTGCTACCGAAGCTGAGAAATTGGTAAAGGACGATAAGGCAAACCGGTATCGAGGAGTCACTATTTCTACTCCTTTGAACCGAGGTAAAGAATGGAAGAGTCCTAACCAAACAAGTGCCAACGCTGTTCGAGACTCGAAGAGACCCTTCGAGAGAAGTGTGACCGTTAACCAATCAAGAGAAGTGGGAGGTAAAGTTCAACTCAACTCTCCTAGTGCTTCAAATATTCAGTGTCATAAATGCAAGGGATATGGTCACATGGTAAAAGAGTGTCCAACTCGCAAGGTTATGCTTCTGCTCGAAGATGGAACCGTCCATGAGCAAGCGAGTGATACCGAGGAGGAATTTATTGAGGAGGCCGACCGAGCTGAAGGTGATGATGATCATGAGGCTGCCGAAGCTGATCATCCGGAAATGTTTCTTGTGGTTCGAATGAATTTGAGCTACATGACTCTTGAAGAAGAGGACAACCAAAGAGAAAATCTCTTCCATGCCCGATGTCGAGCGAGGGGAAAGGTGTGTTCGATGATCATTGACTCTGGTAGTTGTGCAAATGTGGTAAGCCAAACCTTGGTTTCACAAATGGGACTATTGACGATGAAGCATCCCCACTCTTACAAATTACAATGGCTGAATGAGTGTGGAGAATTGAGGGTTGTCAAACAAGTGTGGATCAAGTTTAGAATTGGCGAATATCAAGATGAAATGATATTCGATGTGGTGCCAATGCAAGCTTGTCATTTGCTATTGGGAAGACCGTGGCAGTATGACCGGTCAGTTGTTCACAATGGAAGATCCAACACTTACACTGTCAGGCTCGAAGGGAAGAGTTTCATACTCAAACCCTTGTCTCCAAAGCAAGTCACCGAGGACTATAAACGGATGAAAGAATTGAAAGAAGCGGCCAAAGCTAAGCTTCCGATGGGAGCAAAATTGGGGGCCGAAGACACAAACTCACTACCCGAAGTAAAAGGAATCTGTGCAATCATGCAACCGGGTGAGATTCTACGAGGCAACGACAACGGTCAGATGATGATTTGCCTCGTGCACAAGGGTATCTTTCTAAACTCTAATGATGATTTTTCTAACGATAACCCTTTGCCTAGTGCTGTACAAAGTGTTTTGCAGGACTTCGGAGATATGTTTCCCGAGGAAATGCCAGGTGGATTACCTTCGTTGAGAGGAATCGAGCACTAAATTGACTTCGTACCGGGTCTCAAATCCCCAACAAACCTGCATACCGGTGTAATCCCGAAGACACCAAAGAGCTCCAACGGCAGGTTGATGAGTTGCTGAACAAGGGCCTCGTTCGAGAGAGCTTGAGTCCTTGCGCCGTTCCTGTTATCCTTGTCCCGAAGAAGGATGGGACATGGCGAATGTGCGTTGACTGTCGAGCAGTCAACAAAATAACGGTAAAGTATCGCCATCCTATTCCTCGACTAGATGACATGCTAGGTGAATTAAGTGGTTCTTCATGCTTTACAAAGATTGACCTCAGGTCCGGTTACCATCAGATCCGAATGAAATCCGGAGACGAGTGGAAAACCGCATTCAAGACCAAATTCGGTCTCTATGAATGGTTGGTAATGCCATTTTTCTTATCCAATGCCCCGAGCACATTCATACGATTGATGAACCATGTGCTCAAACCGTTCATAAACAAGTTTGTTGTCGTTTATTTCGATGACATACTTGTTTATAGCCGAACCATGGATGAACATGTCGAACACCTAAGGCTTGTGCTTGAAAAGCTTCGAGAAGAGAAGTTATATGCTAACTTCAAGAAGTGTACCTTTGGTGTCGATCGAGTAGTCTTTCTAAGATTTGTTGTCAGTGCTAATGGTGTCGAAGTCGACGAGTCAAAGGTCGAAGCCATCAAAGATTGGCCAACTCCGACCTCGGTATCACAAGTTCGTAGCTTCCATGGCTTAGCTAGCTTTTACCGAAGGTTTGTTCGTGACTTTAGCACCGTGGCAGCTCCTTTAACCGAGTTGGTTAAGAAAGATCATCTATTTGTGTGGGGGGAGTCCCAAGAAAGGGCTTTCCAAGAGTTGAAACGGAGGCTTTGCTCTGCCCTGTTGTTGCAACTCCCTGACTTCGGCAAAGCATTCGAAGTCGAGTGCGATGCATCTGGAGTTGGGATCGGAAGAGTGCTGATGCAAGAATCGAAGCCAATCGCTTACTTTAGCGAAAAGCTTAAGGGTGCAACCTTGAACTACTCTACGTATGACAAGGAGTTGTATGCCCTCGTTCGAGCACTCGCCCATTGGCAGCATTATTTGTGGCCTCGAGAGTTTGTGATCAAAAGTGATCATGAGTCCTTGAAGCATCTCCGAGGACAGGAGAAATTGAACCGAAGACATGCCAAGTGGGTTGAATTCATTGAAATCTTTCCCTATGTAATTCATTACAAAAAGGGTAAAGACAATGTTGTGGCCGATGCGCTATCAAGGAAATTTGCCTTAGCGACCACTCTCGCCTCTAGACTCATGGGATTTGAAAGCATCAAGTCGATGTACAAAGATGATCCCAAGCTGAAATACGTTCGTGACGCAATCTTGAGTGGTCGAAGGGTTGAGAAATATCAGTGGCACGATGGCTACCTCTTCAAGAATGGGAGGGTTTATGTACCAGTGTCATCGTGGAGAGAGCTCTTAGTTCGAGAAGCTCACTCCGGTGGACTGATGAGGCACTTCGGTGTCGACAAAACTCTTGGTATCTTGACCGAGCAATTCCATTGGCCCAAAATGCGACGAGATGTGGAAAGGCTTTGCAATGCTTGTCTCGTTTGCAAGAAAGCTAAATCGAAGTCCAACCCTCATGGTTTGTATACCCCGTTGCCTGTGCCTGATCGACCTTGGGTTGATATATCCATGGACTTTGTCTTGGGGTTACCGAGGTCAAGGGGAGGACACGATAGCATCTTTGTTGTGGTTGATCGTTTTTCAAAAATGGCTCACTTTATTCCTTGCAAAAAGTGTGATGATGCACAGTATGTAGCTACATTGTTTGTTTCTAACGTGTTGAAATTACATGGTGTACCTCGTACTATTGTGAGTGATCGAGACTCAAAATTTTTGAGTCATTTTTGGAAGTGTTTTTGGGGTGCCCTCGGCACCAAATTACTATTCTCGACGTCTCACCATCCTCAGACTGATGGACAGACCGAGGTAGTTAACCGAACCTTGGGATCGATGCTTCGAGCAATGACCAAAGGCAAGGTTGGAAGCTGGGCTTATTGTTTGCCCATGATGGAGTTTGCATACAATCGAACGGTGCATAGAATGATCAATATGACCCCGTTTGAATGTGTGTATGGTTTTAATCCTTTGATTCCACTTGATTTAACCCCATTGCCTCGAGATTCTGTTCTTGATTTTGAAGGTACTCGCCGAGCAGCTGCTTTGATCGAATTGCATGCAAAGGTGAAGAAGAACCTCGAGGAAGCCTATGCAAAGGTCGCCTTAAAGAAAAACAAGGGGCGTAAAAAGCTGGAATTAAAGAAGGGAGATTGGGTTTGGGTTCACTTCCGAAAGGAGCGATTCCCGAACCTAAGGAAAGGGAAGTTGGCTCCTCGAGGGGATGGTCCATTTCAAGTGTTGACCAAGATCAACAACAATGCTTACGTGATCGACCTCCCTGGTGAGTATAACGTGTCCAACACCTTTAATGTTGCTGATTTAGCTCCTTGTGTTGTAGGTCAAACTTCGGAGGATGAAGAAGGCTCGATTTCGAGGACGAAATCTTCTAGAGAAGGGGAGGATGATGCAGCCCGAACACGTGCTGATCAAGTGTTCGATCCACCTAGGAGACCGATGACACGAAGTCAAGCCAAGCTGCTGCACGATGTGCACATTCACTTAGCCTGGCCGAAGGAAAACCATTGCCCCGAAGCTGAGTGGCCGGGGCCGGGCTCAAGAACCGAAGGCATTATCTTCAGATTTGAGCCCGAAGACAAAGTGACCGAGGACATTGAGCTCGAAGACAAGTGAGCGTCCGAGGACAATGAGTTCGAGCAAGCAACCACGCACCGAAGTCAAGGCTGCTGAACACAAACTTAGCTCAGCCCTGCGTGGCTTGTTTTTATTGGTCACTTGTGACTATTTACTACTTTAGCCTTAGCATAGTCTATAAATAGTCCATTTCCATTTCATTGTAATAATCAAGTTTTTAGTTATATGAAAACATAGCATGTGCTATTGTGAGTCTCCGATGGAGCCAAACCCCGACGTGGGATTTTAAGAACTTGTGTCAATCGGTGTTATTCATTTGAACAAATTCTTCTTGATCATTCAATTTGCAAGAAGCGGGTCTTTCTTGAGGATTGTTGCATAGTATAGGTGCGTCTTGATTTCCCTTCGATCGAGCTTTGAGACAGGTTCCTCACTGTTCTTTCGAATCGAAGCAAGATTTGTCTTGCTTCTATCTTTACTTTTCTGTTGTTTTCTTCCGCGTTTTGTGTTCAGCATTTCCTTCGGGTTTGCTTGCACCACTGAACCTCCAGACTACCTGAACTTCTTCAGAACCAGAATAAACATCCCGAACTACTGCAACATCTACCTCACATACATCTGCAAACAAACAACTTAAACCTACACACTGAAATACCACAACAGACCTTGAAAACAAAGTCCTAAGACTCCCTGCTCCTACTCTATTACAAAATCCAGAACAACCTCCTACACTTCTCACCTGCACACACACCTCACCTTCTCATTCAACTGCCTACTTGAACTCTTTCTACAATCTGCCTCCTCTTTCAACTCTCAAAGGACCAGCAACAACCCCATACCAGAGATCAACCAGCTCTAAAACCTTCACGACATCCCTTAATTTTCAGTTAATAAGCCATAAAGATCAAATCTTTAAACCATATTTAAACCTACTATTAAGAATACACGCAGAACTTTGATAAAATTTGACTTCATTTTTAAAACTCGATACCTAACTGGACAAATAGAACTTATTATGTTTGATCTAAAAGCCACCAAGCCAAACATACTGAATATGATTCTAATTTAATCAAGACATGATGAAACAATAAAGATTAAGACAGTAAGACATTTAAATACTAAAAGAAAGACAACACAAATGCATTTCATATGCAAAGCGACCATAACATTTTAGATTTAACGACGATACATAAACAAATCAATATATCACTCAGATAATTAAGAACTAAAATAAGTCGAGGTGTTTACCTTTTTGTGAGCAGTGACTAGGGCGAGGATCCGAAGGAAGCACGACTCGTACTAAAGCGACGACTTGAATGAGGTCGACGACTCGAAAGACGAAGCGACGACACAACCAAAAATGAATCCAAAGGACACTGTATTTTCTTATAAACTTCCCAGCTAAGAAAAATTATCTGTGTATATATATCCTGCTCCTGTTACTTATTCATGGCTATTTTCAATGGCTCCTTTTCCCTCTATCTCCCGCTCTTAAACAAATTTCACCTTTCTGGAAGCAGTGAACGAAGAGCAAGGGAAACGACTCGAACATGACTCGAGCGAGGTCGGCGACATGACCGACAACGCGTCGACACTAAAACTTTTCAGAAATCGTCCAAAAGAACCCTTCATATTAAAAACTGAGATTTCTTTAAAAAAAAAAACTCGACTGAAAAAATGTTGAATCTTTTAGCTGCTGATGCTTATGAATCCCCCTTTTCCCTTCGCCCCCATCTTCCCCTTCTATTTTCGGCCACTTGAGACTCCTCCAACACAGATATTTTTAGGAAACCATTAGGGTTCACTAAGGCTATATGAAATACCCAAAACGACCTCCCAACGGATCTTAACGGATAATGCTGTTGTACGAACCGGATGAGCTGGAGATGGGGACCAGCTTTTTTTCAAATTTTGTTTTGGGGGTGGGGGGGGGGGGAAATTGGGTTATCGGGTTAGGAATTTGGACTGGGGAAGGGAAAAACGAGTTGGGGAAGCTGATAAGGGTATGAAGTGTAATGTGATGTATTTGTAGACTTTGCATGTATAGGCTAGAATTTAGGTCCAAGCGTGAAATTATCCCCTTTTAGGTTAAGTTAATTGAAATATAGGTAATTGCACGGGTAGGTTGAAGTTAGGGTATGTTCTGCAAAATTTGGCCATTTCCTCAGAAATTAATCAATTATATTTAATTTTCAAAATTTCCCTTTAATTAAATAATTAGACATTAATTCAAAATTTCTGGACAAAATTGGGTGTCAACAGCTGCCCCTCTTTACCCAGAAAGGATGAAAGAGTTTTCAGGGTAAAGAAGTTGACATAAAGTCAATTTTGTCACGATAAAGCCAAGGCTTTCTGATTCCATGGACCAAAAGGCGAGGCTTATGGACATGGCCGAACTCCGGTTTTCGAGTTGCCTACATATCTCGGGCTGAAAGAGAATCAGGCCATATGTAGTTCGACGATACTTAGAAACGAAGACTCGCATGATTAACAGAAACTGACGCATAAACAGGAAAGAATCTGACTGACCCCTAATCTGGAATGAAAGATTAGGTAAGACTTGCTTGTTCGAGTGCGATTCTTTAGATCCTCGTTGACGAGTCTAGCTCATATCAACGATTTTCCCAGTTCACTGCTAAGATAGAGTTCCATGTTATGCTCCAAATGTTGCTGCGGATAAACTTGACAAACGGTAAGCGAGCAGCTGCTAATAAACTTTGATAATTGGAATAAGAAATAAATAAAATAAAGCGATAACATAGCACTATATATGCGAGTTGTGATATCATCAGTAAGTTCCTCCTTTGACCAACTGACGAGGTGCTCCACCCGGGGAACCTCTAAGCTGATTATTATTCTGAAGCAGCAAAGTAAAACAATAAGTAAAGCGAGTACGAATTGTAGAATGCAAGGCTTTTATAAGATGAGTCGACTAACGAGACATTCCGAAAGTGGTGCCTCAAGTTGACTTGTCTATCTCTATCATCTACTTCAAATATATCATGCCAATATTGCAAGACAACCAACTCACGAGACACTCCGAAAGTGGTGCCTCAAGTCGACTTGTCTATCTCTATCATCTACTTCATATATATATCATGCCAATATTGCAAGACAACCAACATCACGAGACACTTCGAAAGTGGTGCCTCAAGTCGACTTGTCCATCGCTATCATCTACTTCAAATATATTATGCCAATATTGCAAGACAACCAACATCGCGAGACACTCCAAAAGTGGTGCCTCAAGTCGACTTGTCTATCGCTATCATCTACTTCAAATATATTATGCCAATATTGCAAGACACCCAACATCGCGAGACACTCTGAAAGTGGTGCCTCAAGTCGACTTGTCTATCGGTATCATCTACTTCAAATATATTATGCCAATATTGCAAGACAACCAACATCGCGAGACACTCCAAAAGTGGTGCCTCAAGTCGACTTGTCTATCGCTATCATCTACTTAAAATATATTATGCCAATATTGCAAGACAACCAACATCGCGAGACACTCCAAAAGTGGTGCCTCAACTCGACTTGTCTATCGCTATCATTTACTTCAAATATATTATGCCAATATTGCAAGACAACCAACATCGCGAGACAATCCGAAAGTGGTGCCTCAAGTCGACTTGTCTATCGCTATCATCTACTTCAAATATATTATGCCAATATTGCAAGGCAACCAACATCGCTATCATCTATGCATGCTTCAACATAACTTTATTTTGAAATAAGAATCATAAAGATAGAAATACCGCCTATTCGGCAATAAACCATGATAAGCATAATGCTTTTAATCATGAAGAGGTAGTTTGCAACGCAATCTTGGACTGTGCTCCATTTTATTGATAAAACCATTGAGGCGTCTGGTTACGAAGCCTCCAGTGTCCCAGTGCAACTTGAAATAAACCTGCATATAACATTTACGGGTGGATGAACCCGAATTGTTCATTTATAAGGTGAACAGTGACAACGCTCAACACACACCTCGGCTTGAGATATGAACGATCATCGCAATACAATTTACCCAACTAGGAGTTGGGGTCGAATCTATAAGGAACAAAGTGATGCGATCAAAGTAGTGGAGGAACTAAACCTATTTGACAAATCCAAACTAGGATACCGAGGTGATGGAATGATATTAACAACTACAAACTACACTAGGAAAGCAAGTAAAGGTGATCAATGGCCTTCTCACAACCAAGGAAGACAAGTTTTTAACCTAGGATGCAATTATAGCACAGGATTTATATATTATGGCCGAGTCGTTCTAATATAATCCCTAGAATCCTTTCGGCCTAGAAGGGATTTACCTCAACGGCGCTCATCAAAGCCATGATTGAGCTTATAAAGCACTACCCATTACTCGAGGAAAGAAGACCTCTTCCGAGCGTAACTTCTTTTAGATGAGTTAGTCTATGAAATAGCCTATCAACCCAAATCCTCGCTCGCTTCACTATTCTACGCTAATTAATCTCTCCCGAGTTTTTAATTAGCAAAGTAGACGAGCAACTTAAGTGTCACGAGCACAAAAGTCAAGCAATCAAAGCAATGGAAGCTAGATAATCAAAACTCAACAATATAAAATTCTAGTCATGAATCATTTATATATTCATGTCCAAAAGCATACCAATTAACGATATGAGTAGTCACCAAATATATTCACAAAATCAAGTCTTCAATAACATCAACAACACCAAATATATTCAATACAAAGCATGAAAGTAAAGGAAGGAATACAAAGGGTTGAGAAATTCTCAATGTGTTGCTCCAAATCTTCACTCTCTAGGTGTTTGGTTGATGGATCTTGGCTCCCAAGATTGGAAAATTGGCCAAACGATGTGCCCTAGGTCGTGCAAAGGGCTATATATATGTTCCCAATTCGGTTGATGTGAAATTCCAAAACTGTCCAGTGCAGTCCAGACGCGCTCTTGCGCGATCAGGCAACATTGGGCGCTATCGCGCTACTTCCTTTTTTTGATCTGTGCGATCGCGTGACTGATAGCGCTATCGCGCTGAAAAAACTTGCGATGATTCGCGATCGCGTGTCACTGGCGCTTGCTTGTGTGCGCGCATGTGTTTAAGCGCGATCACGTTGAACAGATTTCTAGTCGAGAAATAGAAACTTCTCAGATTGCTTTGTTTTGACTTGTTTCCATCTATTCATCACCACATCGTCAATATCCTGTAATATGCAACTAAAACATGATAAGTGCGCGTATTTAATCAATAATACACAACAAAAGCTCAAGTAACTAGAAGGTAATGTGTGGCATTTTGCCCACACATCACACCCCAAACTTAAACTATTGCTTGTCCTCAAGCAAAGCACACTCCAATGGAATCCAAGTTGCAATTCATCTATTCATGCATTATACAACATGGTATTTACAATGAAAATAGTTGTTCGGACCCAAATGAGGCTTTCGCACCCAAGTGGGATGCCTACGTATCACACAAAGGTGAATCAGATAAAAAAAAGCAACATCCCAAGCGTAGTTCATGGGAGTACTTTTTATTTTTTTTATTTTTTATGTATATATAGTTCTAACTACTACTAAATATGAATAAACTATTAACACAATATTATAGTAACTACTTATACTATTAACAAAGAAAATGATCATCCACAAAATTTCACAATTTGTTCAAAAACAAGGAAAAGAGAGGGCAGACATGTCATAAAAATCAAGCAACCTGAGCGACATCACTACTACACCCAAAACACAAATGCACCCCCAAACTTAAACTATGCACTGTCCTCAGTGCAACTAACAATGTAATACAAAGGGTGTAAGGAACTCCCTGACTAGAAGATCAATCCTCACTGTTAGTGTTGGGGTAGCGGAGCTCATCATCGGACTCCTCATCTGAGTTAGTAGAGCGGCAAAGGGAGTTCAGCTTACTCATCATCTTTTTCAGGAAGTTGCTTGTTATTTTGCCAAACTTTTTCTGCTTCCTCTCTATTTTTTCCAGCCTGATCTTGATCTGCTCCTGCTCAGCTGCTACTACCTCCAATGATAAAGTGCTCGAAGACCTAGAGGAAGAACCCTCTCCATGTGGGCCTGAAGGGAGGCCTGCTACCAGCTGTCTAATGTGAGCGTCCACAAAAGAAATCTGAGATGAAATGTACCTCATGTTGGACGCTCCTGATGAAAGTGGTGGAACTGGAGTGTATGAACTCCCTGGTGCAGTAGTAGTAGCGGGGGCTGAGAAATCTCCAAACGCTGGGTCATCAACATTAATCAAGGAGGTCGCCTCGACTCTTCTTTTCTTGCTTTGTGTTACCCCTCCTTGTCCTTTCTTCAAAAGTGGATAGATAGGCTTTGTTATACCCACACCATGATCACCTGGACGGTCCTCTACTCCGGCATTCTTGCAAAGCCTTGAAATCAAGCATGGGAAATACAGACTCCTTGTTCTCTCTCTCACAGCCTCCTCGATCTCATTCACAATGATCTCCCCAACATTGAATCTGAAACCGTCAATCAGTACTGCAATCAGTCGCACTTTTTCTAGTGTCAGATCAGTCTCATTACCCGAAGGCATTACCCTAGCACAGATAATGGACAACCAAATGCGAGCCTCAGCAGTGAAGTGAGTGGACACAATCTTTACTCTGTATGTGGACCAATCTAAGGGAGTACCCCCTTGAAGTTTATCAACCAACCACTGCACACCCCCTTCATTGGCACGAGTCCTATACTCGGCATTGTCAACATCTTCTAGCTCATACACTTCGTTGATTGTGGTTGCATAAAACCACACTTTTTTACCTCTGACGGTGGTCACCAACTCACCCATAAAGTCAGTTTGAGATGCGTTGGCATAAAATTCCCTTGCCATGGTGGCGTTTGCTCTTTCAGGTTCTTGGGCAAAACACATCCAACCACTGGTTTCAAGTCTTTGGAAGAAGTTAGGGAGCTTTTCTTCCACTTTGGCCATATGGATTCCTCTTTCCTTAATGAAGCTCTTTTCACGATCTCTTTGGAATTTTTCCTGGCATGATGCGGATAAGAACCTTGTTGTGTCATATTCTTCCTCTTCTCCTCCTGTTAAGTGGGGTTGGTTGTTTCTTTCGGCCATTGTAAGGGAAAAAGTACCTACAAAGATCAACATTGTCAAAACACAATTTGGGTACTTAATACATGCATTAATAAAGCTCATGGGCCAAAGGTTGAAGCCAAAAAATTTCAGAGTGGGCTGTGCAAGCTTACTGTTTCTGCCAGAAATTGGGTCTCTGCGCGATCGCGCAGTGACAGGTGCGATCGCGCTGAGTTGTCTAGGACCTCCTGTGCGATCGCGGCACGCCTGACGGGATCACGAAGGGCAGACCTTGACAACTCAACACGATCGCACAGTTCATCACGCGATCGCGAGGTTGTCTTCTCCAACAGGATGAGACAGACCTCGACTACAGCACCCAGAATTTCACATGTTCTAAGCATCAATCACAATGCACACCCACCTTTAAACAAGAAAAACATGAGTTTTGGCTTCAATTTTTCACAATCAATGCTAGGGTTTAGTTGAATTGGGTATAAACAAGTTTGTAACCTAACCCATTTTCTTCATGGACAAATTAACAATAAGGGTACATCAGACTTCTCCCTAATTTCTATTTAAAGCCTCTTGTTTTTCCATTCATACAACCACCAGTGGAACCAAGAGATGAGTACTTACACATGCCTTTACCAAATAAATTGAAATGAAAATTTAGAAACATACCTTGATGATGGAGATGGATTGCTTGAGAGTGGAATAGAGTGTGGAATGGAGCAATTGGGATGCAAAAATGGGGGAAGGGAGTTTGAGAGAATGGGTGTTTTTAAAAAATGGGTCGTTTGGTCTCTTGAAACTACCTTTAAATGCCTGAAATGTTACTCAGCGCGTTCGCGTTTTCCACGTCGCGATCGCGTTATTCTGATGGGTAGACTTACGCGATCGCGTACGTCACCATGCGATCGCGCAGGTTTATCTCGCAGAATATCGCGATCGCGTAGTGTCTGATGCAATAGCGCTGAATATTTTCTAGGCCAGCTTCCAGTGAGCAGAATGTCAGTGAGGCGGTCCGCCCCAAACATTAGGTGCTCCGCCTACTGGGATGCAGATGGTAAAATTTCAGTGGGCGGTCCGCCTCATCTCATTGGGCCGTCCGCCCTACACCCCTGTGCAATTCATTTTTTTCATGTTTATGTCTTAGACCATGCATCCCAACAACTAACAAATGTGGGATTCATGTGAGATGATCGAAAACAACAACAAAAACTAATCTAACCTAATATGCATCAATAACAACTAAAATTTTAAAGAGATTCGCGTTGCCTCCCGACAAGCGCTTTATTTAACGTCTTGGCTAGACGGTACCCATGATGCTTTTCTCTCCACTTGGTGAAGGTGAATTTTCTCCCCAACATGGCTTCATGTTCTTTGTCATGCTCTTTAGGCGGATGTACACATTTCCGAGCTTGCAAAGTCGGATTCTTCATCTTGCACTTTTTCGCCTTCAAGTGAGGGATGTCGTTTTGTCTCCTTGGTGTGGCAAATTCACCAATGTACCCATTTTGCTCATCAATGCCAAAATCATCCAAAGGTGCTTGTTCTTCCACTTCCATTGGCTCATCCAAACATAGAGTTGAAAAATGAAGTGAATGAGGTCCCAATTTTTTTAACACCAATGGAGCACCAAGCATGACATACTCCCCTTCAAATATGCTAGAGTCTTCATCACAAAAGTTTTTCATTTCCGCTCTAGACTCCAACACAAATTTCTTGCTCACGGTATCATTACCAAATATCTTGAAGGTGTGATCACTTCCATGAGTTCCCATGATTTGACTTGTGCTCTCTTCCACAAATTCGCTCATTTCTAGCATATCATTCACTATTTCTTAATGTTGAGCCTTGGAAGCTTCAACCATTTCATGAACTAGAATTTTCAAGACACGAGCTTCAAGATCAAATTGGTTTACTCTTTGTCCTAGTTCTTCTCTTTCTTGTTTGAGATCCCAACCATCTATATTTAAGTCTTGAAGGCATGCTTCATGGACTTTCATTTTTTGAGCTTGATCTCGGAGCCAAGCTCGGCTCACAATTTCTTCTTCGTCCCAATTGTGCTTTTCTTCAACAATTCTTTCTTGATATTCAAGCTCGTCTTCCATATAAAACCTTTGTTGGGATTTGGCAACATCCTTAGCTTGTTGATCATTGAAAGTGTCAACCAATTGGCTTAGTTGAGCCTCCAAGTTGTGAATTGCTAAGCCATTTTGATGGACCGTATCTTTTATCTCATTGAAGGCTTCGGCATTCTCACAATGGTGTTCAAGTATCCGCTCCATCAAATATTCCAATCTTTCATTTGGATTGCATTCATCTTGTGAAGTAGATAGGTCCATCTCTTCTTGAAACTTCTCTTGGATGCCTTGCCATTCAGGTTCAAGTTTCATATTCATGTTTGCATTAGACCTATCAAACTCATAAGAATCATTAGCATCATTATAAAAATCATTGGGAGAAGAACAAAGAATATTAGGATAACCGTCCCAATGGCCATTTTGACCCCCACACTCATGACATATGTCCCACTCAAAGGGTTGAGAAGGTGCACACAACTCACCCCCGAAAATAATTTGACAATCTTGCCAATAGTAAGGTCCACCGCAATAAGAACAAGGATCACTCATGTATGGATTTTCAACATTTGACCAATTTTGGTTCCATGATGCCATTTCAAGATAATTACCACTAAGCTAAACTAACTAACTAATGCAAGTAAACACTACACACAAACAAATATTTACAATTTACAAAGAACATTACTACTATTCATAATTTACACGACAACGGTTCACAAAGTTTGGAACTAAGCAAACTAGCTCAATTCCTCACACCACTCTAATACGCCAATTGTTCCCCGGCAACGGCGCCAATTTTGACAACGCTCAACACACATCTCGGCTTGAGGTATGAACGGTCATCGCAATACAATTTACCCAACTAGGAGTTGGAGTCGAATCCACAAGGAACAAAGTGATGCGATCAAAGTAGTGGAGGAACTAAACCTATTTGACAAACCCAAACTAGGATAATGAGGTGATGGAATGATATTAACAACTACAAACTACCTAGGATGCAATTATAGCACGGGGTTTATATATTATGGCCGAGTCGTTCTAATGTAATCCCTAGAATCCTTCCGAACTAGAAGGGATTTACCTCAACGGTGCTCATCAAAGCTGTCACGGGGGCGGATTTTGACACTTAAAAACCACCGAGGCTTACCCCGTGCGGCGGCAACGCACCCTTGCGAAGCCCAGCCTTCCCAACGCTTTGTTAATGTTATAGGGTCGTTTGAAATAGTTTTAAGACTTGGAACAATTATAGGCAGCAAGTATAAGTAAAAATGAACACAACGATATACGGGAAATAAATTCCCAACCTTTATATTAACCCGAAAATACAAAGGAACGGCCAGCCTTGGCCAAACGTCTCCTTCCCTAAGGAAGACGTCTATTTTATGTGTTGTCTACATTATTTTCTGTCTAAGTTGTTTACAATGAATAAAATAATCTTATATACAAAGGGGATCAGCCACAAAGGCATTACAATAGGATAGGGACGAAATAAGACACTTGGCAGCCCACTCTCCCATGATTTCAGCCATGTCAGCCACGTTTTTAGCCATGCTTCAGCGCCCAACCGCCCGCTCATGTGCCCAGCACATGCCTTCAGCATTCAGCCTTCGTCCAGCCGACTCAGCTCATCGTTCAGCCGACTTTGCCTTGTCGTTCAGCACATTACATCCCAGCTTTGGCCAAGTGCCATGCACCACACTTAGCCAAGCCAATGCTTGCCTTGGCATCACAACACCATGTCATGACACCCCGTTGCCCACAACGTCGTTTGCCCGCTGCCCCTATTCGTTTGCCACCCGACAACCGAAGTCGTTCCAATATTGCCCACACTTAGACAATCACATGACACAAGGCTGCCTAGCCGTTGTGCCAACAAATGTTAGACAATCAGCCCACACATGTTCTTGATCCCGCCAAGCACATCTAGTCCGCACTTGTCCAACCGTTCGTCAATCATGTTGAATTCCACCCGTTTTTGCCCATGGCCGAGCCAACATGCCCAAACTCGTGCCATGGCCGAATCCCACAAAACCAAGGGTCTAACAAACCACCCGCACCACCTGAATTCGATGCCCTCGTCGAACAGATTCAACAACACCCCACAAATGAAATGAAATGCCATCAAAGTCACAAAAACCGTTTGCTACATTTTTCCCCCATGTGCAGCGTTTTTCCCATGCCTTTGCCCGTTTCCCTTGCATGTTTCATGTTGTTGCAGCGCCATTGTCAAGCCCTCCAAGCCGTTCATCACAAACAGCCCACATACGTCCACCACTTGCAAAGAAATCACGAGCTAACAACCTTGAGCCTTGTGTTAAATTTGTTCCCAATGCAGCCCCGAATTGTGCATAACAAATTCAACAAGTTTCTCCCATTTGTTCATCTTGTCTCCTTCATTTTTGCAAGTCCAACACGTTGCCATGCTCAAAAATTTGAGCAACCATGCTGACTATTCCCGAAATCAGCCCACTTGAGACAGAACAATCACGTTTACTTACTTGTCTTGCCATTCCCAAGTACTAGACGGCCTCCCCTTGAATCAAAGCCATCCCGAGCCCTCTCTTGATGCCTTGATCAGCTCGTCACAGCCACCAAACCAACCTGGCTCTGATACCAGTTGTCACGGGGGCGGATTTTGACACTTAAAAACCACCGAGGCTTACCCCGTGCGGCGGCAACGCACCCTTGCGAAGCCCAGCCTTCCCAACGCTTTGTTAATGTTATAGGGTCGTTTGAAATAGTTTTAAGACTTGGAACAATTATAGGCAGCAAGTATAAGTAAAAATGAACACAACGATATACGGGAAACAAATTCCCAACCTTTATATTAACCCGAAAATATAAAGGAACGGCCAGCCTTGGCCAAACGTCTCCTTCCCTAAGGAAGACGTCTATTTTATGTGTTGTCTATATTATTTTCTGTCTAAGTTGTTTACAATGAATAAAATAATCTTATATACAAAGGGGATCAGCCACAAAGGTATTACAATAGGATAGGGACGAAATAAGACACTTGGCAGCCCACTCTCCCATGATTTCAGCCATGTCAGCCACGTTTTTAGCCATGCTTCAGCGCCCAACCGCCCGCTCATGTGCCCTGCACATGCCTTCAGCATTCAGCCTTCGTCCAGCCGACTCAGCTCATCGTTCAGCCGACTTTGCCTTGTCGTTCAGCACATTACGTCCCAACTTTGGCCAAGTGCCATGCACCATACTTAGCCAAGCCAATGCTTGCCTTGGCATCACAACACCATGTCATGACACCCCGTTGCCCACAACGTCATTTGCCCGCTGCCCCTATTCGTTTGCCACCCGACAACCGAAGTCGTTCCAACATTGCCCACACGTAGACAATCACAAGACACAAGGCTGCCTAGCCATTGTGCCAACAAATGTTAGACAATCAGCCCACACATGTTCTTGATCCCACCAAGCACATCTAGTCCGCACTTGTCCAACCGTTCGTCAATCATGTTGAATTCCACCCGTTTTTGCCCATGGCCGAGCCAACATGCCCAAACTCGTGCCATGGCCGAATCCCACAAAACCAAGGGTCTAACAAAAGCCATGGTTGAGCTTATAAAGCACTACCCATTACCCGAGGAAAGAAGACCTCTTTCGAGCGTAACTTCTTTTAGATGAGTTGGTCTATGAAATAGCCTATCAACCCAAATCCTCCCTAGCTTCACTATTCTACGTTAACTAATCTCTCCTGAGTCTTTACTTAGCAAAGTAGACGAGCAACTTAAGTGTCGCGAGCACAAAAGTCAAGCAATCAAAGCAATGGAAGCTAGATAATCAAAACCCAACAATATAAAATCCTAGTCATGAATCATTCATATATTCATGTCCAAAAGCATACCAATTAACGATATGAGTAGTCACCAAATATATTCACAAAATCAAGTCTTCAATAACATCAATAACACCAAATATATTCAATACAAAGCATGAAAGTAAAGGAAGGAATACAAAGGGTTGAGAAATTCTCAATGTGTTGTTCCAAATCTTCACTCTCTAGGTGTTTGGTTGATTGATCTTGGCTCCCAAGATTGGAAAATTGGGCAAAAGATGTGCCCTAGGTCGTGCAAAGGGCTATATATGTGTTCCCAATTCGGCTGATGTGAAATTCCAAAACTGTCCAGCGCAGTCCAGACACGCTCTTGCGCTATCGCGCTACTTTCTTTTCCTGATCTGCGCGATCGCGTGACTGATAGCGCTATCGCGCTGAATAAACTTACGATGATTCGCGATCGCGTGTCACTGGCGCTTTCGCGCTGTCTTGACTATTCCTTGTGTGCGCTCGCGTGTGTTTAAGCGCGATCGCGTTGAACAGATTTCCAGTCCAGAAAAAGAAACTTCTCAGATTGCCTTGTTTTGACTTGTTTCCATCTATTCATCACCACAGCGTCAATATCCTATAATATGCAACTAAAACATGATAATTGCGCGTATTTAATATATAATACATAACAAAAGCTCAAGTAACTAGAAGGTAATGTGTGGCATTTTTCCCACACATCAAACAGGCCCAAAATGTTCATTTATAAGGCGAGCGAGTAACGTTCGATTACAAGGTGAACGAGCCTAAATCATAAGATAAAGCAAAAGACACAAAATTCATTAATGCGCGCTTCTTCAAACTTAGCAATATCTGCAAATCACAACAATGGAAATTTAGTAAGTTATCTCGTAGCGGAATAGAAATGAAACTGATATTTTAACAATTTGCAAGAAATATAGGATGTAGAAACGCCGTCGTTCGGCAATAAACCATGATAAAGCATAATGATCTAAATCATGAAAATGTTGCTTTCAATGCAATCTTGGATTGTGCTCTAAACAGAAGGTTGGAACCCATCCAAAATAGTCCCATTATCAAATAAGCTTATATCTCCGAATTCTTTTATGGAGGAATGGTCTTGACTACAATGCAAAGGAAACCTCCCAAATTTGGAAATATCTGTGTCATAAAACAGAACTTTAGTAAGCGCTCTCATAAAGCGAATGAGAAATGAAACGGATATGTTTAATAATTTGAAATAATTATAGGGAATAGAAATGCCGCCTTTCGGCAATGACTCATGATCGAGTCTCCAGTTTTCTACGGTAGGTTTCTTAACAATAGTGCCTTCGATTGTTTACGATAGGCTTCATAATAAGGCCTCCAATTGTATATGGTAGGCTTCATGATAGCGACGTCTTCTTCTGTCCACGATAGACTTCATAATAAGGCCTCCAATTGTTTATGGTAGGCTTCAATAATAATGACGTCTTTGCTTGTTCACGATAGACTTCATAATCAGGCTTCCAATTGTCTATGGTAGGCTTCAATGATAACGACGTCATCGTCTGTTCACGATAGATTCATAATAGGGCCTCCAATTGTCTATAGTAGGCTTCAATGATAAGGCCTTCGATTGTCTACGATAGGCTTCAATAATAATGTCTTCGATTGTATACGATAGAATTGATAAAGAACCACGCCTCTGATTGTCTACGGTAGACTTGGTAAATGTGATGTCTCCGATTGTTTACGGTAGGCTTCATAGAAAAAACGTCTTCGATTGTATACGATAGACTTCATAAAGGATGCCTTCGATTGTCTACGATAGGCTTCAATAATAAGGCCTTTGATTGTCTATGATAGGCTTCAACAATAATGTCTTTGATTGTATACGATAGACTTCATAAAATGATGTCTATGATTGTCTACGGTAGACTTCATAAATAAACATCTCTGATTGTATACGATAGGCTTAATAAAAATGTCTTCGATTGTATACGATAGACTTGATAAAGAACTACGCATCCGATTGTCTGCAGTAGACTTGGTAAATGTGATGTCTTCGATTATTTACGGTAGACTTCATATAAAAAACATCTTCGATTGTATACGATAGACTTGATAAAGGATGCCTTCGATTGTCTACGATAGGCTTCAATAATAAGGCCTTCGATTGTGTACAATAGGCTCCAATAATAATGACTTCGATTGTATACGATAGACTTCATAAAATAATGTCTCCGATTGTATATGGTAGACTTCATAAATAAGCGTCTCCGATTGTACACGGTAGACTAAATGAAGTAGCGTCTTCGATTGTATACAATATACTAGATAATAAAAAAATCATAGTAAAACTGTTGAGATAATGCAACCGATTGTATACGATAAATCCGATATAAAAGGCCATTAGAATAAAACTACCAATTGTATATGATTGATCCAATATAAGAAAGCCATTGGAATAATACCATCGATTTGTGTATGATGATTCCAATATAGAAAGCCATTGGTATAATTCTACCCATCCAGAAGGTAGGAACCCATCCAAAGTAGTCCTATTGTCAAATAAGTTTATATCTCCGAATCCTTCTACGGAGGAATGGTCTTGGCCACAATGCAAAGGGAACCTCTCAGACTTGGCAATATCTGTCAGTTGTAAAGCAGAACTCATAGTGAGTGTTCTCATACGAAGAAAGAGAAATGAAACAGATATGCTTAACAATTTGCAAAAGTTATGGGAAATAGAAATGCCGCCTTTTCGGCAAAGTGAGAAAGCATCGAGCTTTATCCAAATATCATTTCAATCCAAGCGATGAGAATCTTCAAGATTGTCTTGCTAAGACGTTTATCTTCTGATGCGGGCGTTAATGTCACTGCACTCAAAGAAAAATTGTTAGTTTTGGGAGGGAGGGGGGAGCGTTTGATTTGTGCTGACTTGATCTCGATCTTCTTGATGTCGCTTCTGCTCCCATGTTTTCCTCGGACTTGGATTTGTGAATCATACTCGGAGACTTGGCTCATGAACTCAATAGCATGAATGTTTTGATAATAGAGGCAAAGTAAAAGTAGTTTTGGTAATAAAGTAAATAAAGTAACCATGCAAATATTTCATGAATGTAAGATGCATTTTATGAAATTTCTGCCTGGACATAAGCTTGTGACATATCTTAAAACAAACTGAACATCCTTTTCTTAGAGTTGGCATTATTCATCTAGCCAATTCCCAAGATCTTCCCAGCTCGTCTTTTGATAGTCAACGTTGATTCTTGCAAAATTTTGCCCCAGTTATGACCATCTAAATCTTCAACTTGCCTTGCAAAATTTGCCCCAATTATGGTCTTCTGAATCTTCAAATTATCTTGCAAAATTTGCCCCAGTTTCTATCTTCTATATCTTCAATTTGTCTTGCAAAATTTGCCCCAGTTTCTTACTTTAGGGGAAACTGGAAATTTTAATATTATAGAATAGAGCCCGTTAAGAGCGCCTACGTATCCCTCCACGGGAATCAGACTGTGCGTAGTTCTGCTTACATAAAGATATTGGGGAAGTATGGCAATCTAAGTACGAAACCACATCCGAGTTGGAAAACCTACACATCTGCTCAGATGCATAGTTCGAAATTACATCATAAAAGATAAAGCCTAATGTGTTACAATATTTTGACCGAATCCGATGGGGATTGCCTACTTATCCTGTTGCCATTCCAGGAATCAGGTCAGAAGTAGTTCAAAATACATAAAAGAGGATGTTGGGGAAATTCTATGCTAGTGCAATCGAACTCTACGTGAGCTGCCTACGTATCCCGCCTTGGGAATCAGGTCACGCGTAGTTCGCGTTACATCAAAGGTTACATTCAAAACAATACTAACTTGCGACTGCTTCAAATATAGTGTCTTGTGACGACATCTGTGTTCAATTTTCGGCAAAACTTGAACATCCACTTAGCGAACACTAGTGTTTTTTCAAATAGGACACGATGAACCACGTAAAGACTTTGTCAACTTCACGAATTCTGCATCTTCAACTCACCATTTTAAGCAATCCTCAAAGAAAGAATGTAGATAAAACTACTTCCACGTCGTATGCCGACAAATAAAATCTGCCCCAGTTGAAGTTCTAACGATAGTGTGACACCTCAAAGGTACAAAATATTGTTTTTCAGCGCATTATTCTCAAATTGTTCAGTTGTTTCGTTGTTAGTCACAAGCAATGTTTTGGTAGGTTTGATAATTATAAAATTAAAATAGAAATGAATACTTAATCAAAAGCATACCATAAAGTAAATAAAGTATAGTTAACATAATAAGAGTGCAAGTATAATTTATTCACATCCTAACTTAAGGAGGCATAACATGACAGACATGCAAAGACAGAAGTTAAAAAGTTATTTTCAAAAGACATAATTTAAAGGCAAAACACAATTCAGGGCCTCAATTTGAATTGTGATGCAAAAGAAACTATTGAGCTCAGTTGCCAAGTTCCTTTCAGAAAGGCATGAACCTAAAGATCATCATCTTCATTTCTGAGTTGCATCATTGTAAGCAAGCTGGAGTACTCCACCATCAATCAAATCTTGAATTTTGTGCCTCAAAGTAATGCAGCTCTTGGTATCATGATTACAATACTCTGCATGATAAGCACAATATTTGACTCCTTCGGTCATGGTAGACGATGGGTTATAGGCTTCCTCTCCCACGAGTGGCTTCAAAAGTCCTTTCTTTTTTGAATGTTCATATAAACCCTCTTGGACTTCAATTGAAAATGTGAACTTTCGAGTTTGCTTCTCTTGACTTTTGGAGTTAAATCCAATCCCTTTGACAGATTGGGAATAGGGAGGAATCATTGGGATTTGAATCACCCCTGCTTCGATCAATGCTTCAATTTTTTCCTTCAATGAATGGCAATTTGCAGTGTCGTGCCCTGGAGCCCCAGAATGATACGCACAATTCTTTGTTATGTCAAACCAAGCAGGACGAGGATAAGGTATCCTATCTGCAATAGGATGGATCAACCCAGCTAATTTCAGTTTTTCAAATAATTGGCCAATAGGCTCAGGCAAAGGCGTGAAAGTTTTGACCACTTTTTTGTGGGGTCTTGCCATGATTGGGCGATCTTGGCGAGCAGAAGTCTCAGGCTGATGACTTGGAGATGGGTAGTACTTTGAGGGTGGTAAATAGCTTGGGGGTGCCTGATAAACATGCGGTGGTGGGTAAGGCTGAAAACCATGCGTGTTGTAGGAAGGGTTAAGATCAGGCTTTGGTGCAATAGGAGCTTGGTAGTGACTATTATGATTGGAAGTTGATGTGCTTTGGCTAGGAAGCTTATGAAGTTGGTTTGGATGACTCAGAGCATGCACTTCTTTTCCTTTCTTTTCATCATTGGTAAACTGGGCCTTTACATTAGCGGCTTTTGGAGCAGTTGATTCAAGCATCATTTTAATTTCAATGGTTTCCCCATCTTGACAATGTTGGCAAATGTTGTTTCCGATGTGTCCATTATCTGGTGATAGATTTGGTAATAGAGCTCACTGTCCAGAGATGATACGAAACATGCAATTGCTTCATTTTCTGTGTAAGGTGGTTGGACCTTAGCAGCTTCATCTGTCCAACGTACCGCATATTCCCTAAAGGTCTCAGTTGGCATATTTTCCAAATTCGACACCTGATATCTGTTAGACTTCTCCTGTTTTTGCCAATGGTACCACTTATTCAGATTAGATGTTTGCTTTGTTTCTGATTGTTCATCTTCCATGGTAAGATCAATGAGAGTCCTTTCATCATTCTTTGTGCTTTCTTCTAAAGTTGGACCAGACACTGTCTTTTCCTTTTTGATGATCGCAACTGGAAGAGAATCTCCTTTTCTTGCTTTAGATTTTGCGAAGTCAGCCATTTCAAAGTCAACACAAATCAAACCTCTGCGGGGAAGGGAGTAAACACAACAAAACAAAAAGTTCAAAGGTAACTAGGTTAGTTTACATGTTATTTACGAGGTTGCATACAAGCACATAGCGCGCGTCAAGTAGCGCTTTGGCAGTTTGAACATGGAAGATATAACAATAAATTGGCATGTGGCAATCACACGTAGTCGAGCGTAAATAAATATGCAAGCGCGTCCTACCCTGTAAGGTGCCTCTTTTATGCCAGAGGTAAGCCTAATCGTCAAGTTGCATACCAATGCGGTGGTAATAGATTGATCCAAACCATTGCCAATGTAAATTTGGGAGATAACGGTACAATAAATAATAAAAATTTAAAAGCCCGCTTTTATTAAAACTGCCTCCAATAATACAATGTCTTGAACAGAAATCCGGCAACAAACCACTACAACGTGGTAATACACTGTTTTTGAAAATAAAATAAATAATAAAATACAATAACTCAGTCCCAAAATACTAAAACAACAACTGTTTGCTCCTTGCCGAATCCAGATCTGTCAACTGCTAATTTTCAACTATATTGAACGCATTGGCAAACAGCTGTGAACATTACCGCATTGAACAAACGGCTATCTCCCTGCAAACAAAAGGAACCGTGAGACAAACTCCCAAATTTGGCAAAGGCAAACCGGCATGGATCCGTCTATGGCCACCACATACCAAATAAAATGAAACGTCGTTGGGTTACAAGTACCCGTCGACAAAAGGCGGTTTCTTAATTACTGAAAACGGTACCAAGGACCGGGTCCAAACTAAGGTGTATATGCATGCATGTCCTAAAATCTCCTTCTAAGAGTGGGCTAACAGTTGAGGCTGACTCGACCTATGCGGGATAGACCTGGCCTCACAACGCAGTAGAACTGGCCATGACAAAACCAGGCAATCTCAATATCCCGAACTAACTTTTGGTGACACGAAAGAAGTTTCAAATAGTGAGGTAAGGGCAATGCCCTTCCTACATAACTACCCGTCAAGCGGGTGCCCCGTGATGAAATCGAGGAGGTGAAAGTGAATTGACAGGCTCCATGAGGGAGGAAATATGAACGGAATGCGGACTATGCACAAATAAAATATAATACATGCTTTCTTGACACACAGCAATCAATTAAATTAACAAAGCATGCTCGCAAATAAACAATAGATATAATCATGCTAGTTTCAACATACAAACGCAATAATTAAATAAGCTACGCATACTAGTATCAACATACAATTTCTAACAATACAAACAAACAAATTCGTGAAAGCCTTATGGTTAGAACCATTTGCTGTCCCCAGCAGAGTCGCCACGCTGTTGAACCCTCCCAAAAAATGCACATATGTATGCATCGGGATTTGATTTCAACAAAATGGAGACTCCAAAGGACTTCTTTGGAGTCGCCACCTAATTAAGGATTATTAGGAACCTAAGTTAACTAAAGAGTGCAATTTTATTCCTTATTTAAAGGAAAATAATTCAGAGATTCTTAGGTAAGTGGTTCTATTAAATTCGAAAGAAGGTCCCTAACGGGAGCACTTTCAAAAATCCGCTAAAAGCGGTTAATCCGGCGATTTTCACGAATTTTACTTAAAGATAATTAATTTAGGATAAATTTTAAATAAAGATAAATAGATAATGAATAATATAATATAAATAAGATAAGGTTTGATTATGTCAATACTTAGATAAACAACAAAACTTAAGATTAATTTGAATGAATAATGAGATAATGGTTGATTGCTTAATTAATTAAATAAATAAAGGCTAAATAAAATTAAGTAAATAAAATAAATGATTAGATAAATAATGATAATCGATTAATTGATTGGTTGGATAGATAAATAATGAATAGATAATAACTTAATTTAATAGATAAATATTTATATGAATTCAATTAAATGAGGAGAGGAAAAAAAGAATAATAATTGATTAAATAAATAATAAATGAATAAACAAATAATTGTAATTGATTAAACAAATAAGTAATTAACTAAAGTTAAATAATTAAATAAATGAATAAATTAACTAAAATAAATACCACTTAAGTAATTTAATTAATGAGTAAATAAATAATAGATGGATAAATAATTAATTTAAATGAATACAATTTTAATTTTGATTCTTTTGCACTCGATAGTTAATCAAAGATTCCTATTATCTTAAACTAATTGGCGAGTCCCAAAGAAACGGGATAAGCAATTGTATAATCACTCCTAAACATGCAATAAGATAACAATTTTGATAAAGCGGCTATTCTATCAAGCTTCTAATCATGCAAGGTCCTAATCCGATTTATAGGGATCCTAAGACATGCTTTTCTAAAAGGGACGGGAAAGAAGGAGTTTAGAAGGTAGAACCCGGATAGCAAATTCAACACAAGCCTTGTATTTTCACAAGGTTTACATTTTTCGGGGATATCAAGTCCCGAAAATGCGGAGCGGATCTAATAACTTCCAAATGCACGCCATCCCCTTTGTGAGTTTTTTATTCAACTCGCCCCCAAGTGTTCATGCAAAGAAATAGAGAAATAAGGATTAGCATACATGCGAGGATGCTTAAAACAATTACAGAAGCGGGATACGTAAATAAAGCTAGAGAAAAGATGGAACACACAGTACACTTATTATTTATGAAATCCCAAAGGAACATTTAAGACATTGCTTTCGCGGCTTGAGAAATGAAACAAGATTCTGCAACTTTGGAATAGAACTTCATTGATTTGAACATGGCAAAGAAATTTGTATCTCACTTAACAAGGATCATTAACTCTGATTTATCCATTCCCCTTTTAAAAGTAAGTATCATTTTTCTAAAAGACATAGAAACAGACTTAGGAAGTTCACATACAGCCAAAAGGATGATCAAAACTGATCACATAGCTACTAGATAAACTTCTTATATGTAAAACTAGAAGGAAAATACAGTAGGCTACTTAAAATGAAAGCGAGCTACAACAATTGAATAGAACATTAACCGGATTATATAATACAGGCAAACATGGATTAGAAAGGCCCAACCCTGGCTACACATGATAACAAGATAAAAGCTATCAAACCAAAGGATCAAACTTTATCAGTTCATACATTTTATAGCATTAATGGGTATGACTAAAAAGTTCAATGCTTGTTAAAGATCTTATTCAGTATCATACTTTGAAAAGAGGAAATAAGAAGCAGCTAGAAACAAACTTCACATCTCATTGAGGTAGAACAAGTAAAATTATGCAAAGTAAATTTACAAATGGCATAATTCTCAAACTGATACACTAATGAATCAATTCAAACAAATTTTATCTAAGAATACTTGAAATTATTCACCTTTCTAATTTAAATCAAGAAGGAGCTAAAGCCAAGACCCATCTAAATTTATGACTAATATTGGCAAACTTCCAATCACTGATTCTATGACATCTAAAAGAGGTCATACACACAGTAACTTTCATTCCATAAATTAAGACAAGCGAATGCACAGCATATTGATACAATAACCAACAACTTAAATAATCTTCCCTTTTCTTATTAGACAGAACCAGACACTACTCTTATACTCCCTGAAATTCTAGACAAATAAGACCTGCTCACACACAAAGAATCAAGAACAATCCAGACTACTCCATCCTGAATCAACTCACCTGAAACCTCTAATCATCAATCCTACAAACAATTAAAACAGACCCTGCACACAACCTGACAAACTGAAACAAAATCCCAGGAATTACCCCTGCTGCCCCTAAACTATCCACTTCACTTACCTGGAAAAACATCATCCCAACCTGAACCAACTAACCAGAGAGCAGCCCCATTTTATCTCACAAACTCCACAGCTCACCTTCTTCAAAACTACATAGACAACAGGGCAAACAAGGACACACCAGACCCTCATACAGTAGCTTACCAAACTCCTGAACCCTCAAACACCCTCACTACCACCTGATAAGCTACCTGCACCATCACTTCATTCCAGAACCTACCTTAAACCCTTCTACCTCTCCTTGCATCACCCTGATACATCCAATAACCAAGCAAGCCCCTGCTAACTGCCTGAACCTATAACTGCAAAAGAACAGCCCTCACACTACCCCTACACCTGAAAACACCAGAACTCCCTCATACTATCTATAATCCACCAGGACCAATTCTCCTAAACCTGCTCACAGCTGCAACACCCTCGCAAACCTGGAACAAACATAACAGACCCTAGATTTCAATCTATACCCCTGCGACAAGATTAAGCCAAAACAGCCCTTAACAACTTCTGCACATGACCAGGGCAGACCTTACTACCACTTCTCTTGAACCTCTACATCTCACACAACACGACCCCACCAGAACTCATCCTCACAGACCACCTCACCTACCTGCATATTTGCACCCTAAACCAAACTTCTAACTCCTGGACACCTTTACTTCCTCAGAATCACATCTGAACTGCTGCTATACTCCACCTCTTTACCTGAGACACTTGGCCCCTGCAGCTCCTCCAGAACAGACCCTTGCGCTCCCTCAGCTCCTCTACACTAGCTACAAACATCCTGCACCCCCTTTGAAAAACACACAAACATTCACATGCCTGCACACCTCCATACTCACATACCTGCAAACAACTACTATACCTGCAGCCTCCAAAATTCACTTCACATACACCTAAACAACACCTGCACACACCTTCAGACCAGAACCAACCACTACCATAACTGAAATTATAACAGAATCCAGCTTTACACCTTTAATATTCATAAAGAACTCAACTTTATGCCTATCAATTGGATTAGAAAAAAAATTGAACTTATAGAAACCTTAACCTTGTATAAAAGCATCACTTTAGCTCATAGTAACAATCTTTCTAAAAAAAAAAGGCTATTTCAACAGGTGATACTTCAGACAAATAAGATTCAGAACAACAACCATTTTCATACAACCTTAAATACTCAAGCAATATAAGCAGCGTTCAAAGTTCAGAATCTTCAGGTATAGGACCTGATTCCAGCATTTAACAGTTTAAGAATCATAACTAACAGTCCTATTTACAGTTCATGTTCCAAGCAAAACCACAAGAATTCGACAGAGACAAGTAAGCATAAGAAAGTGCGAGAGGTCAAAGGTTTTACCTCTTTTGGAGCAGCGACTAGGGCGAGGGATCCGAAGAATGCGACTCAACAAGGTCGACAACTCGAATGATAAAGAAGCGACTCAAAAACGATGAAGCGATAACACACAAAAATGCACTGGAACATTAAAAACTCGAACTCAAAAAAAAACTCTTATGTGAGAAATGCTGCCGTTTTATGGTCTCTCCCCCAAAACTCAAAACTCTCCCTAAAAAATGAGAGAACATACCTTTATATAGTCACAGCTAGGGTTTGGATTTTTTGGCTCCAACTTTTTGAAAAATCCAGCCTTTTTTGCAATTTCTTTGTAGGACAAGGGTGAATTTGGTCAAATCCTCTCAAGATCGTACCGAATTCATCCTTGTCAACAAAGATTCTGCCCGTTGGAATCAAATCGAGAGCTTGGATCAAAAGAGCACGAGAATGGATGGTGGAGATCGAAACAGCTGGGGTTTGTACTAAAAAGGAGATGTAGAACGTGGGGGGGGGGGGACCAAGGTACTCTTTTTGGACTGATTCGATCAAGTTTTGGGGGGAAATCAGAATGGAAACCGGGTTCTAGGGTAGGGGAAAAGGGTAAACGGGTTTTCTGTTTTGTATGTAATGTATATGTTTGCACGCATAGGCTAGAATTTTAGGCTTCGAGCGATTTTAGCCTCTTTTAGAAAATTAAGAATTCGAGTGGTTGCACAAGTAGGCTGGATTTTAGGTTGCGTAGTGCGATTTTAACCTTTTTCTCTCTAAAATTATGAATTACTTTAAAATTTTAAAATTGCCCCTTTGATTAAATTAATTAGATATTAAGTTAAAATTTCGGGATAAAATTGGGTGTCAACAGCATATATTTGTGACTCTTTTAGACTAGCTTTCACGTACTAAAAGCTTTATTATTTGAGTAAATCTTATGTTTATCTCCATGTTTCAAGGTTACAAAGAATATCAATGCACAAAGCCAAAAGGAATGAAGAAAAGAACAAAAAACAAGTGAACTTTGGCTACATTTTGAAGAACAAGGAGAACAGACAGCAGCTTGATCGGCTACCCACCGAATTGCCTGCCAAAGGAGGATCGAGTTCAAGAGCTCATCAAGGCCCTGCGAAGCTAAGAGGCGATTTGCCGAAACATATGCTGAAAATGCTCTGCGACCCAGCAGAAGCATATGCGATTCCGCTGACCACATCAGTAAGCTCAGAAAACATCTGCGAGTGTTGGAGCTGTCCACCGCTGATTCTGCGCCCCGCCGACTTGCACCGCAGAACAAGAAGATAGAGGAGTTAGACAAGCCTTCGGCGGCTGTGCAACTCATTATGCATTCCGCCGAATGACCGGCAGTCTAGCATAAAACAGGGCAAAATAGTAATTTTGTAAATATTAGCCTAGTTTTCAAACTCGTGACTATAAATAGGTTGTTATGCCTCCGAGAAACTAGACCCTTTTTCAGCTTAGAATATACATTATTACACTTTTGAATATTCTTGGAGGCAAAAGGAAGGGCTATAACTTGAATCTTTTGTAAGAATTTCTTTCATTAATCTTATTCTCCTATGATTCTTGCCATATCATCTCTTACTATGTGTGTGTTAGACCCTAGTATGAGTAGCTAAACTCATAATAGGGGTTTATTCATGATGATTTGATGATTTTTACTTAAAACTTGTTTTTAATCTTGTGGAATTTACGGGTAAAGATGAATCTAGTTCTATTTCATACTTTCATTGACTAGTGTTTGAGGCACGACCGTACTTGAACCTAATTCTACTTTGCTTTCATCACCCTAAAGGGGTTGAAGATGTAGGTTAATGGAAACTAGCAAGAATTTGGGTTACATTGGCTACGGGCTACCCCATCTAAAGGGAAAGACCTCAAAGAGGTCATTCTCGCTCGGATCCTTGGACTAGGGTTTCTCGCACCCCCATTATTGACCCTAACGGCTTGATGTGGTAAATCCTCCTTATCCCTAATGGGTTTTGAGGAATACATTCGAGGTCTGACTATTTATATTACCCATAAGATTTGCAAAGTTAAGGCAAGGGTTTGAGTGAAAAGAATCTCGTCGGAATGAGTAAACCCCTAGCTCATTCTCCATATTTACATCCATTTTAAGATGTTGAGTTTATTATATGCTTCTAGTATTAATCATTAGTATTAGTTTTAGTTATTTCAATTCTTATCAATCTATACTTAGGAATCAACAATAATTCATAGAACCCGTCACTATTCAATCTAAGATTAATAGATTGCAAGCTAGCTCCCTAAGGAAATCGATCCCGACTCTAGTTGGGTACTACTATTTTTTACGATCGCCCCACACCTTTATAGGAGAGTGGATTGAGTGTGGATCAGATGGCTTCATATAATTGATCGAGAGTCACAATTTCCATCAACGAATTAAGCCAATCCAAAAGCGATAAACCAAATTGCCGCCAGCCTAAAGATTTCTTGTTTCACTGCATTGCACTTGACTAGACAATGGAATATTGCTTCTGTTCCTTGGAGGAATGCCGGACATATTTCAGATTGAAGAATCTTCTTACTTATTAAGTTATCGCCGGTTGGAAGGACACCATTTGAAGCTTTCCAAATAGAATTCAACACCTTAGGAGGCATCTTCAGTTTCCAGAATTTTTTCTAAAACTTGCCATCCGGGTTTGGTGTAGTTAGTATTATGCAGCGGTAAATAGCCACTCTTGACAGTATAACGTCCTTGCCTATCAAGTTTCCACATTCTTTGATCATCCCGTAGAGTAAATCCCAGCAGAATTCTCTTAATGCAATCTATCTCGTCAGCAAAGAAGAGTGTCTCCAACATATGAGCATTCCAAGTTCTTCTATCCGAGTCAATAATATCTGCTACACACAAGTCCAACAGCTCCTCACTGGGAATACTCTGACTAAACATCGATTGTCCAGTCGGTAACCATGGATAATTAAAATTCTAGTATCAAGCCCATTACCAATGCATTTTACGCACTCCTTTTGAAGAAGATATTTTGAAGCACAAAGTGACCGCCAGATGAAACTAGGATTTGTACCCTCTCCCCTCGTAAGAAAATCAGATTGGCGATAATATTTAGCCTTAAAGACATGGCTAACAAGAGCAGCATGACGAGTCATAATCGGCCAACTTGTTTTAGCTAGGACTGTCGTATTTACATGCTGGATTTTTCAAAAGCCCATGCCACATTCCTCCTTATACTTGCTCATTCTTTCCCACAACATCCTCTTGATTCCTGACCCTTCATTGCCTCCATTTTGGCAACCAAAAATCATTCATGGATCGTTCAATGATATGGCATATGTCAACCGGCAATGCAAAAAGGGACATGAGGTAGTTTGGGATTTCCTGGACCACTGTTCAACAAGATTTCCTATCCCACCCGTGAGAGTATTGAGCGTTTCCAACTCTGAAGTTTTGTACGCACCTTATCCAGGACAAAACTGAAGACCTCTTTTTTGTTGCGCCCCACACTAGCTGGAAATCCAAGATATTGAGCCGGTTTATCAACTTTTTTCACCTGTAGAATAGATGCAACCATATCCTTCACTTCATCTGTGGTATTATTTCTAAAATATATCTTTGATTTATGACAGTTAACCTGTTGGCTAGATTCCTTTTGATAGAGCAATAGACAATGCTTAATGGTATTCGCCTCGGGTTCCACGGCCTTAAAAAAATATAAGGCATCATCTGCAAAAAAGAGGTGAGTAACAGGTGGAGCATATGGAGTAATTTTCACCCCATGAAGTGTACCTTGGGGGGCACAAGTGCTTAACATGGCCGAGAGACCCTCCGCTACGATGATAAAAAGATATGGTGACAAAGGGTCTCCCTGTCTAAGCCCTCGTGATGGAATGATACTACAAAAAGTATTGCCAGCATGAGATATTTGATAAATTACAGTACAAACCATTCTCATGATCTTCGTAATCCACTCCAGAGAAAATCCCATTTTTAACATCATATTTTTCAGAAAAGTCCACTCCACTCTGTCAAAAGCTTTACTCATGTCCGTCTTCAAAGCAGCAAATCCTATCTTTCCTTGTGTTTTCCATTTCAAGTAGTGATTGGCCTCAAAAGATATCGTGACATTATCAAGAATATATCTGCCGAGAATAAATGCACTTTGAGCTTCAGCAATACAATCCTTTAAACATAATTTCATGTGATTTGCCAACATCTTGCAAGCTATCCGATCGATAACATTACACAAAAAAATTGACCTAAGATCATAAACTGATTCGGGCTGCTTCATTTTTGGAATTATAATAATCTTAGTAGAATTATTACCCAGAATGTCACCATTATTATTCACACAATTAAGTATCGCATTAGACACATCCTTACCAACCACATCCCAAAAGCTTTGATAAAAGGCCGGATTAAACCCATCAGGACCTGGCACCTTATCCGGGTGCATTGAGAAATCTGCTTCCTTAACCTCGTCAATAGCGAAAAGCCGAGTCAAAGATGCATTATGTGCTGCTGTAATTTTCTCTTCAACCATACCCAGAGGTGTGTCCATGTCTCCTTGCTCGGATGTGAATAGTGAATCAAAATATCCAGTTATTACGTCCTCCAAGCCACAAAAATAGCTTACCAAATAAAGACGAGGCACTAAAGTGCTCATTCCACATAAAAAAATAAAAAATATTATTATGTTTGGTAAAGTGGTAGAATATAATATTACTATGTTTTTACAAAAAGATCCCTACACTGACATTACGTTTTAACCTCACTTTACAAAAGAAGGAAAGTTAGAAAAAACATTTAGTATTTGATAATTATGAAAAATAATAGAACATTTTAACAACTATATATAAGCATGACATTTACATTAATCTAAACTTTTAATCCATACAACTCATAGTATAAATAGGACTCCTTATTTAGACCACAATATACAACTACAATAACTACAATTTGCTAGGGTCAATTACATTGTAAAAACTTATAGTTCAAACAAGAATATTTAGAATACCTGATCCAAAGTTCTATAAATCTTGTAGCATATTCGAGAAATATATATACAAAGAGATTAGTATACTAACATGAGTCATTCTCTAATTCATTCGTTTACCCGTTTACTTACAAACCTCAAACTTCTTCTAATAATAGTTTTGAGGTCGATGATTCCTCACCCACTCTTCTATGTTCACTTAAGGAAAGATTTTAAGCGACTCTGTTGATAATATATATATATATATATATATATATATATATATATATATATATATATATATATATATATATATATATATATATATGTAGGCAGATATCATTATTCCACTTGATACTATTGACGTAGGAGGGCCCCTATTGCACCCACCACCACCTGCGACATGTTGACTCTATCGACTAAGATAGGGTTAGCTAGCACTAGTTTATCAGGCAATGCAGGGTTGACCATCAAAAAATGGGTTGATGGTAGGTACAAATTTGTTAAATGTAAACATGGGTAAAATAGGGTTCTTTTAGACTCAATTGAACACTTATTTAGTAAAAGGACAATCTGGAAAGTAATACTTTGTTATAAAATAGAAGAATCTTGATGAGTTTTTGCCATTGCGCATTCTCCTTACATATGTTTTATATACCAAATTAGTGTATGAGGTCATTTGACATTAACTAGGGCCACTTCCAGTAAGAAATCCACTTCTAGTAATAATCTGGAAGCTTTGCTGGTGCATGGCACTTTTTCTTCAAAAAATTTCACCATATGTATTCCCTTATCACTGGTTATGTTTTTTTGCTCCTACTAAGAAATATTTTAGCAAAATGGCCTCCTACCCATTTTTAAACGTATGAAAAAACTATTTTACCTCTGGCCAATATTAGCCGTAATTCTAATTTTGAGTTTCCTCTTCTCTTACCCCCCCCCCCCTTTTTCCTTTTTCGTGTGAATTAGGGTTCTTCATCTAGGTTAGTTTCTCTCTTCTTCTTTTTTTAGTTTTATTTTTTTCCTTTATTGATTTCTATTAATAATCCAATTTTTGCTTCCCTAAATTATTAATATTTATTGTTAATCGGTACCGTACGTTTAATATTATCGAATATCTTATATAAAATTATATTAATTACGTAGTTAATGTAAATTTTTAGCAAAGTATTGGTGTTGCATTTTGTTTTCTTTTTTCAATTTTTGCTTCCTTGAATCGTTAAATTTTGTTATTAATTGGTAATGTTTGTGTAATAATATTGAATATGTTTTATAAAATTATATTAATTACGTGGTTGATGTAAATTTTTAGCAAAGTATTGGTATTGCATTTTATTTTCTTTTTGCTGTAGAAACCGTTGCCCACAAGGCAACAATGGAGATTGCATTCAATCATAAGTTCGGTTGGCTAATTCATTTTTTATTTTCCTATTATTGTAGAAACGGTTACCCACAGGGCAACAGTTGACATAGCATTCAAACATAAGTGTTGTTTTTACGGAAAGTGCTGCCTGCCAGGTTGTGCTTTGCTTACTATTTAGTAGTAGGTATTTACTTTTTATTTTTCTTTCTTTTTGTGATGTTGACATTGCATTTGTTGATTGTACAAGGAAATTTGTTGCCTATTAAGTTTGAGTTAATTATGGTGTGACATTGCATTTATTGATTCTATTTTTTTTTTTTTTTTGCATTCAACCTTCCATTAAATTTTATGCAGGTATGATTGTGGTGTGGTGCTTAAGTTTGTTGACTCAATAATGCATGCCAAAGATATTTCCAAGATGAAGTGACATAGTTAAAAGATTATCGTTTTGATTGGGCTGCTGATCTGTGAAGTCAAACAAGGTCCAAGTCAAATGGTGGATATGATACTCCTCCTGAGAAGATAGGCAATGGTTACTATGAGCGTAAATCTCTTCTTTATAAAGGAGTACTTGGAAAGCCTTTCTCTGTTGTATAAAACTAATGAGGATTACTGAGTTTTTAATGTGAATGCTTTTCTTTTAGTTGATGTGACTAAATCATTGTGTAACATATGCTTATAGTTTTAGTAATGTGAATGCTCTGGGATTTGTAGAGTTTGATTGCATTTAGCGTTGAATGTACATTTTGCTGTAAGCGTTTTATGTGCATGGCTTATTTTTTAATGCTTGTTTGTATTTTGTAAGCTTATGATGTTGTGAGGGCGGTAACTCAATGCAAGTGGCTTGTGGAATTTGGTGAAGGATCGGGGTGAGGTGCTGTCTAGCCAATACTATTTCAAGTGTATTAGCTTTAGGAATTTGTGTAGGGGGTGGAGGCCAAGTGCTTCATGTTAAGGGATCCGGTTTGTGAGAGTGTAGGCCAAGTGCTGCCTGTCAGACATCCACCTAAAGCAATTGGCTGTGAGGTTTTGGTAAGGCTATGCAGGAAACTGTTGCCTACTTGTGAACACTAAAAACTAAACACAATGGTAGATGTGGGTTAATTGAGAAATGAAGCAAAGATATATTGAATACTTAGCTTGTGTTTTTAGTGTTTGTTTGTATATTTTAAGCTTATTATATGAGGGCAGCAACTCAAGGTAATTAGCTTGGCAAATTTGGTAACTGGTGGAGGTCAAGTGCGGCTGATACGACCCGGATTTCTAGATAAGCCGTGCGGGCACCCGACATCCTCCTCTAGACCCGTCGGGCGAACCCTTACCAAATAAATTAGGAAAATAAATATAAGTTCAACTCCTTAAATAAAAATAAGACTTAGAAAAAGCGCAGGCATACTGATACTTCTAAGTTGTACAAAAGAAATTACAGCTGACTACCCTACATATTAGGTTTAGGGCTATCCAGACTAGATATGTAAGAGTACAAAAGAATACATACGCCTCCTGAAGGGAGCAAAATACAACTGAAATAATAAACATAAAACTGGTGGTCATCCTGAATAAAAGTTGGCTCACCCTGACAGCTGAAGTCGTCTTCCCTCCTTAACAACATGGCGAACTCAATCCTGGAGCGAACCTGCCGAAAAGAAATAAATAGACAAGAAACAAACAACAAACAAGGGTAGGTCAAAAGGACTTAATAAGTGGGGGCAGACTAGCCACCTCAAAGAATAGGATAGATAGCCAGGGATAAGAGCTAAGCGAATACAGATCAGAAACGCATACAACTAAAGCATATAAACCAATTAGGGATATAAGATAGCCATAAACATATAGGCAAACTGAAATATGTCCACAACATGGCCTACATACCGCATCCACAATACACACAATAGTTAGCATGCGGCACAATAAAATGGGATGGATGTGGTATGATGCAATGCAGTCACATATGCTTGATATCTATCTCCGGCGCGGGACTCTCATATATATCCCCTACAGGCATGTAGGCTGAGCCAACCATATAGAACCTACATAGACACGCATGTCGAGCTAACCTCATGTGATGTAAACCCCCTGCGGTGTGCAGGTCGAGCAAACCATATAGGCATGCATCCTCCTACAAGCGTGTAGGACGAGCCAACCATATAGAACCCGTATAGGCACGCATGTCGAGCCAACCTCATATGACGTATACCCCCTGCAGCATGCAGGTCGAGCCAACCATATAGGCATACATCCTCCTACAAGCGTGTAGGACGAGCCAACTATATAGAACCCGCATAGGCACGCATGTCAAGCCAACCTCATGTGATGTATAATACGCAGGTCGAGCCAACCATATAGGCATACATCCTCCTATAAGTGTGTAGGATGAGCCAACCATGTAGAACCCGCATAGGCACGCATGTCGAGCCAACCTCATGTGATGTATACCCCCTGCGGCGTGCAGGTCGAGCCAACCATATAAGCATACATCCCCCTACAAGCATGTAGGACGAGTCATCTGCGTAAACAGTATCAAACTAGATCATAGATCCCCTGCAGACATGCAGACTAAACCAACCAGCATAAAATACAACAAATGTTAACCCATGCATTGTAAATCATGTTTTTCAAAAATATCCGCATAGTAAGTATGCATTTATCGGCAGTTATGCATGAATAGAGACATACATAGACAAATCCACAGGCATAAGGCTACAAAGAAATGGATAGAAACCACTCACCGTCTACCAGGAGATATATGCAATAATAACCCTTCACCGGCTCGGGACCCTCATCGATTACCGGGAAGTATATACAATAATAACCCTTTACCGGCTCAAGACTCTCATCGATTACAGAGAAGTATATGCCCTTAATTAAGGGGCACCGCCCTTCTTTTTTTCTTTCTCTTTATCCTTTCTTTTACTTTTTCCCTTTTTCATTCTTTTCTTTTTGAAAATTTTTTATTGTAAAAAAAATTAAAATGGAACCCTACGAAATTCAAAATAATTCCAATTTTTGCCTCCAAGTTATACAAAATTTATACGACGTACTCGTCAAGGCGGATCTCAAATTGGATTCCCGAAACTCAAGATGCAAATTAAACGGAAAAGACCAAATTATTAATTTTTGGAATTTTAGCGGAAACTATCCGAACGACCTAGAAATTCACTTTCCAAAATTCACACAAGTCGCAAATAATCATACGAACCTAACGACGCTTTCGAATTTTGAATCGGAGCTCATTCGGCAAATCGAGCTCGAAAATCTTTTTTTAAAATTTACCGACAACGGAAACTGATACCTTCTTCCGGTACCTACCAAATGAAGTCTGATTTAGCTCAAATTTTACAGACAGGTCCTATTGGACCTTACGAAGGTTTTAAAACTATCAGCACGCTAATCGGAGTCCTAACTCTCAAAACGACTACTTTAGATTGTTTCATTCTCCTCCACTTAGACTCTCGTTCGTCCTCGAACGAGCTTGAGTCTAATGCAAAATTCACACAGATATCAAGAGAATTTGCACAACCTTCATAAACTATTCCACGAACATTGTCTCATGATTATAGAGTCACACCAAACTCTAAGAAAAAAACATGTCTGGATAATATGATAATACCATTGCCCGTCTTATTCGGGCTAAGCTGACACTTCCTCGATCACGAGAAGAGAGTTCGACATTTTCAGAACAAAGACACACGGAACTCTGGATGGATTAACATGATTCCGCCAATGAATCACCTCGTCAATATACTTTGCAATATAGACATGTCGATGAAACTAAGAACTAGCTCCAGCTTCAGCAACGCCTTAGAAATTTAGTATTAGCATTTAGTATTGGAGGAAGACTCCTCCACTTAGAGCATAAACTCATACAACTAATTTGAATAGGAATAGCCATCCTCGCACAGTCTGCTGGACAAGGAAGACTTAGCTAAAAGCAGAACGTAGGCAGACCTAAGCTACCAAACTACCCTTTCGAGTTGTCAAACAGCTGCAACTGTCGAGTTCACTACTCTAAAACCTTTTTACTACAAGCACCACCGCTCGATAGTTCAATTCACGTGTCGGACGACACTCTCCATTACATTTAGTATCCTTGAAACACAACAATTTGCTTACCCGGCTACCTTGATATACATTTCGGCTCAACGCATGGAACATCACAAGCGGCTACTAACCGCCCAAGCTCACTAGTACCGGATGAAGAAGAGATGGTAATGGACTGAGGATAGAAATAATTATAGCTTCAGGAATCTCATCTTTTTATTTGCTTGGCTACTAGAGCTAGACTACTTCCGGATCAAGCTGACCAAAGAATCATAGTTGAAGAAATAGACATTAAATGAGCTTTATGGAACGTCTATGCCAGTTTAACCTTCTTATAAGAAGGAAACTCCGACAATTTACCATAATACTCTTTTATAACCGAGACAAGCTCATAAAATGACATGACTCTAGTAGCGTCTCAAACCAAGAGGAGACACGTAGATCGAGTATTACTTACTAATCACTTTACACCGGAAGAAACAATCACACTTTCTGATGGTGACCAGTAAGAATCCCATCATCCTACCAACACAGAATTCCAAAGAGAAAGGTAGACTGACTTGACATAATAACAGAAGGTGGCACATCAAGATGCCAAGCAGACAATACCGACTCTCACTCCCAAATCTCTCACATCTAAACCAGATAAGCTAGTAAGGTCTCACAAATGCCAGAAATAAATCATACCAGAAGCCTACCCCTCTACCGCAACTGATTCTTAATAGAAACGACATCCCAGGAAAACATGGAAACATGATAAGATAAACAAATTCCAGATCAAGCGGAAGAATCAAATCTTGCTCACATATAAGGGAAGAGGAAATACTTGGGTCTACTACATCGGATACCTCAGCATCCCGCCAAACTAATAGTTCATAGAACTGCCTCTGCAGCTGAGCTGAGCCGGTCCCCTGATAATTACTTCCAGAAGAACCACAACCACCACGCTCTCGCCCTCTACTGGATGGTGGCATTTCTCTGGCTTATTAAGATCTAAATGAAATCCCCTGCTACTGTGCAGGTTCCAGATGGCGAGAGAAAGTATGACTTCCTAGTAAGGGAAAACTCCTCAAAGGATAACCAGATTCATGACAATGATAACACCTTTTCGCTGAAAATGGAAGCTGGAAAGATTGTTGATAGCTAGAAAGAAAAAAGTGAGTCTAATCTTGATAAACTACTCGCGCACTCTGAGAATCACGCTCTACAAGCTGAGATAACCGGCAGGTGACCTCCCAAAATAATCAGAACTCTTACCTTCAAATGAGGTACCATGGTGCCTACCATGGCCGTGGGATCTCTTGTTCTCCTGCTCTAACTCTTCCTGCTCTAACTGATGGTATGCCTAATACCTCTGAGCAATATCAACAACAACATCAAATGAAGTCCCGGCCTCAATCTCTCGAGCCATCTGGGACCTCATGGGAAAGGGAAAGGTCATCAATAAATATTGGAACCTTCTCGGAAGGGTCATGGACTAGTTCTAGTGCATATCCAGCCATCCTAGAAAATTTAATCTCATATTCCGAAACCGACAGGTTACTCTGTCCAATCTACTCAAACTGGCGATAATTTTTTATCTCGCTCGCTGCACGAAAAGAACTTTTCTGTGAATCTTATAAGAATATTCATACTAAGTCAGCTTAGGCAAGCCCTGCCTAGTTGATAAAAGAGCGGTCCACCAATCCAAAGCTCGACCCTGAAACTAGAAAGCAGTATAATCAACATTGTACTGCTATAGATAACTAAGAGCCTGTAGGATAAGCTGACATCATTTTTAAAAAAATTATGAGGATTATCTGATGCATGGCTTGAGAATATCGAAAGGTTTAATCGGGTAAAATACTACAGCCACCTCGGGCACTTGGACCGAACTGTTACCTGGGCTAGCTAACCAACAAGAATAACTAGAGGCACAATACATGCTACCTCTGGAATATAGTTTACTGGGCCAATATTAGGAACTGGAATAAAAGTTCCCTAAGACCGAACGTCTGCATCTGCGGCAACCTGAAGAGCTGCATAGGGCAAGGAGGTTTTTGCGGTATCTGTGCCCCCAAGATTCACATAAAAGCATCATAGAGAACCAAGGCAATAACAAGCCCTGCTCCCACTGCCCACCGTGAGCTGGCACAGCTGGGAGCTCTGCAATTGGATCGTCAACACGATCCACAACTCTCGGAGTTTAGGCAGCGCTAGCCCCAGGCTAGACTGCTCCGTCTCGAACTCCTACCCTTTGTTGATTTGTCATATGAGGGTTCATAATTACAATGAAGGAATTAATGAAAATATTTTTTCGTCCCAAACCGACGCATGATTAGAAAAGAAGGAAGAGAAACTTCCTAAATGCCATCATAGCCTTTCATAGATAAGTAAGGACGTGTACGTACCCATCAGCAAGCCTCTACTAGACACTGTCTCAGTCTAGATAGACTCTAAATTGGGCTCTGATACCAACTGATACGACCCGGATTTCTAGATAGGCCGTGCGGGCACCCGACATCCTCCCCAATACCCGTCGGGCGAACCCTTACCAACTGAATAAGGAAAATAAATATAAATTCAACTCCTTAAATAAAAATAAGACTTAGAAAATATGCAAGCATACTGATAATTCTAAGGGGTACAAAAGAAATTACATCTGACTACCCAATATATTAGGTTTAGAGCTATCCAGACTAGACATCTAAGAGTACAAAAGGATACATACGCCTCTTGAAGGGAGCAAAATACAACTGAAATAATAAACATAAAACTGGTGGCCATCCTGAATAAACTGTCTCCTTCGGGAAGAGTGAATTGATGTTGACTCGATGGAACGGACGCTATTTAACTGCGCTCGGGAAGTCAAAGAATTTTCTACGAAATTTGAAATTCGGTAACCCCACGCACGAGTTCCTAAAAGCTCAAACAAATTAGTACGACCTCGAGTAGAATGATTTACTCCAGAGATCCACAAAAAATATTTATCGAACACAAGGAAAGTGAAAATCTAGGAGAATCTGCCCTTTGTTTCCTCTTTTGGAAACCTCGGACACAACACCCTTTGTTCAGACAAAGTGGTCCCACCTTGGTACGGATTAGGGTTTAACCTTATCCACTTTCCCTTTTCTAGCCGACAAAATTTCACCTAGGGTTTTGATTTTAACACTTTAGCCCTTTCTTCTTCAATGGAACAATGAACTCAGCTCCGATGTACGGACAACTTTTCAATTTTGTTCACGGTCTACAAACACAACATAGATTCTGGGTCGTTTTTCACTCCGGTAACTTTTAACGTCGGAGAGGATTTTTAAGTTTCCAGTCGAGCTAAGAACACAGCTTCACTGGTCCGTACACTGTTACAAATGTAACAATTTTCCGGTGTACGGACGGTGGCTATTCGACAGAACGTTGAAATTTTAACACCAAACTTCGATCCAAATCAACAACAACCACCAGTCTTCAACAAAGAACAACCAAAGTTCAAACTGGGGTTCTCAACAACACCACAACGATAAAACAGTCCAAAAGTCATTAAGAAACCCTAGTCGTCAAATGTGTACGACAGTAGCTCGCTTGAATTCTCGGACGATGGTGAGCACAAATATGTGGTTGTTTAATCCAAACAACCAACAATCAAACCAAAATTTTTGAATTTTTCTTTTCTACTTTTTTTTTTGTAATAAAACACAATAGTAAGTAACAACAATCAACAATAGGGATGAAGCTGAAACTGAAAGACACAAACGTGCGAGATAAAACGAATAGGATTGGGGTTGTAAGAACAAGCCCAAACTGTGCTCTGATACCAAGATGGTGCAAGCTATAATCGATGAAGATTAAGCTTAGCAACCAACGTTAAAACAGCGGAAAATCAAAGAGAAAAGCAAGACAAATCTCTTGCTTCATTGGAATGAGTCCGAGGAACTAGTCTTGGTTCAAACAACAGAGAAGACAAGGAGACGAACATACGCTATGCAACAATTCTTAAGAAGAACTCATGCTTCTTGCAAATTGAATGACCAAGAAGAAATTGTTCAAACGATGACACCGATATGACACAAGTTCTTTAAATTTCTACGACGGGGTTCGGCTCCAATGGAGACACACGCATTCAGTTAAATTCAACATTCATACGAAACTAGATACTTACAAATGAAATGAAATGAGGTTTATATAGACTATATTATGGGAAGAATAATAAATCGGTCACAAATGACCAATAGGAGTAAGTCATGCAGGGCTGAATAAGTTAAGTGTTCGGACACTCCTTCAGTCAAACACTTCGAATTTGAACACTTGAGCTCGAGCTCTTGACTTCGGTGCTTGGTTGTTCAGCTCGGCACATTTGACATCGGACGCTCTCCTTTCGGTTGGTTGTTAGCTTTACTCTTCAGCGTCGATGTTGAGTGTTCGGTTGGGTGTTCGGTCGCTCCCTTCTTCAAGCTCAAGCTTATAGATAAAGCCTTCGAGTCTTGAGCTCAGCCAATCAACTTTGGAACGTTTGCTTTCTCCCGGCCACGCTAATTAAATGTGAATATCATGCAACAACTTGGCTTGGCTTCGTGTCATCGGCCTCGATGGATTGAACACTTGATCTGCACGTGTTCGGGCTGCATCATCCTCCCCTTATTGAGAAGATTTTATCCTCAAAATCAAGCCCGCTTCAATCTTCGATGCTTGGCCTACAACACAAGGAGTTAAGTCAGCAACATTAAAGGTGTTGGACACATTATACTCTCCTGGGAGGTCGATCACATAAGCATTGCTGTTGATTTTGCTCAGCACTTGAAACGGACTATCCCCTCGAGGAGCCAACTTCCCCTTTCTTTGGTTCTGAAAACGTTCCTTTCGGAAGTGAACCCACACCCAATCTCCCTTCTTTAACTCCAACTTATTGCGCCCCTTGTTTTTCTTCGATGCCACTTTCGCATAAGCTTCCTCGAGGTTCTTCTTCACCTTTGCATGCAACTCGATCAAGGAAGTGGCTCATCGAGTACCTTCAAAATCAATAACAGAATCTCGAGGCAATGGGGTTAAATCAAGTGGAATCAAAGGGTTAAAACCATACACACATTCGAATGGAGTCATTCCAATCATTCGATGCAGTGTTCGATTGTATGCAAATTCCATCACGGGCAAACGATCAGTCCAGTTTTCAACCTTACCTTTGGTCATAGCTCGAAGCAGAGCTTCCAAGGTCCGGTTGACTATCTCGGTCTGTCCATCAGTCTGAGGATGGTGAGACGTCGAGAATAGTAATATGGTACCAAAGGCACCCCATGGGCATTTCCAAAAAATGACTCAAGAATTTTGAGTCTCGATCACTCACAATAGTACGAGGCACACCATGCAATTTCAACATATTAGAAATAAACAAGGTAGCTACATGTTGTGCATCATCACATTTCTTGCAAGGAATAAAGCGGGCCATTTTGGAAAAACGGTCGACTACGACAAAGATGCTATCATGTCCACCCCCCGACCTCGGTAACCCCATAACAAAACCTATGTATATATCAACCCACGGTCGATTAGGAACAGGTAACGGAGTGTACAAACCATGAGGGTTGGACCTCGATTTAGCTTCCTTGCAATCTATACAAGCATTGTAAAGTTTTTCCACATCCCTTCGCATTTTTGACCAATGGAACTGCTCGGTCAAGATACCAAGAGCATTGTCGACACCGAAGTGTCCCATTAAGCCTCCGAAGTGAGCTTCTCTAACCAAAAGCTCTCTCCACGATGACACAGGCACACAAACCCTTTCATTTTTTAAGCGGTAGCCATCGTGCCACTGATATTTCTCAACCTTTAGGCCACTCAAGATTGTGTCACGGACGCTTTTCAGCTTGGAATCATCTTCGTACATCAACTTGATGCTTTCGAATCCCATGAGCCTCGAGGCGAGAGTGGTCGCTAAGGAAAATTTCCTTGATAGCGCATCTGCCACAACATTGTCTTTGCCGTTTTTGTAATAAATTACATAGGGAAAGCTCTCAATGAATTCCACCAACTTGGCATGTCTTTGATTTAATTTCTCCTGGCCTCGTAGATGTTTCAAAGACTCATGATCACTTTTAATCACAAACTCTCTCGGCCACAAATAATGTGCTAATAGGCGAGTGCTCGAACGAGGGCATACAACTCCTTGTCATACGTAGAGTAATTCAAGGTTGCACCATTAAGCTTTTCGCTGAAGTAAGCGATCGGCTTCGATTCTTGCATGAGCACTCTACCGATCCCAACTCCAGATGCATCACATTCAACCTCGAATGCTTTGCCGAAGTCAGGGAGTTGCAAAAATGGGGCAGAGCAAAGCTTCCATTTCAACACTTAGAAAGCCCTCTCTTGGGACTCTTCCCACACAAACGGATGGTCTTTCTTTACCAGCTCGGTTAAAGGAGCTGCCACGGTGCTAAAGTCTCGAACAAACCTTCGGTAAAAACTAGCTAAGACATGGAAGCTACGAACTTGAAAAACTGAGGTTGGAGTCGGCCAATCCTTTATAGCCTCGATTTTTGACTCATCGACTTCAACACCATTAGCACTCACAACAAATCCTAGAAATACTACACGCTCAACACAAAAGACACATTTCTTGAAATTAGCTTATAACTTCTCTTCTCTAAGTTTATCAAGCATTAGCCTCAGGTGTTCGACATGTTCATCCAAAGATTTACTATAAACAAGTATGTCATCGAATTAAACAACAACAAACTTATTTATGAACGGCTTGAGTGCCTGGTTCATCAGTCGCATGAATGTGGTCGGTGCGTTAAAGAGGCCAAAAGGCATCATTAACCGTTCATAGAGACTGAATTTGGTCTTGAATGCAGTTTTCCACTCCTCTTCGGGTTTCATTCAGATTTGGTGGTAACCGGACCTGAGGTCTATCTTCGAAAAGCATGAAGAACCACTTAACTCATCTAGCATGTCATCAAATCGAGGGATAGGATGACGATACTTTACCGTAATTTTGTTGACTGCTCGGAAATCAACACACATTTGCCGCGTTCCATCTTTCTTTGGTACAAGGATAACAGGAACGGCGCAAGCACTCAAGCTCTCTCGAACAAGGCCCATGTTCAGCAATTCATCCACCTGCTTTTGGAGCTCTTTAGTGTCTTCAGGATTACACCGGTATGCAGGCTTGGTGGGGATTTGAGACCCCGGTACGAAGTCAATTTGGTGCTTGATTCCTCTCAACGGAGGCAATCCACCTGGCATTTCTTCGGGAAACATGTCTCCGAAGTCCTGCAAAACTTTTTGAACAGCACTAGGCAAAGGGTTATCGTTAGAAAAATCATCATTAGAGTTTACAAAGATACCCTTGTGCACGAGGCAGATCATTAGTTGACCGTTGTCGTTGCCTCGTAGATACTCACCCGGTTACATGATTGCACAAATATTTCTTACCTCGGGTGGTGAGTTGTTGTCTTTAGCCACAAATTTTATCCCAACCGGAGACTTAGCTTTGGCCACTTCTTTCAATTCCTTCATTCATTTATAGTCCTCGCAGACTTGTTTCGGAGACAATGGTTTGAGTATGAAACTCTCACCTCTGAGTTTAGCAGTGTAAGTGTTGGATCGTCCGTTATGAATAACCGACCGATCATACTGCCATGGTCGACCCAATAGAAAATGACAAGCTTGCATCGGTATCACATCGAACATCATCTCATCTTGATATTCTCCTACTTTGAACTTGATCCATACTTGCTTGACAACCTTCAATTCTCCACACTCATTTAACCACTGCAATTGGTAAGGATGAGGATGTTTTAAGGTAGGTAATCCCAATTGTGAAACCAAGGTTTGGCTCACCACATTTGCACAACTACCCGAATCAATTATCATCAAACAAACTTTCCCCGTTACTCGACATCTTGCCTGGAAAAGATTTTCTCTTTAGTTGTCCTCTTTCTCAAGAGTCATGCAGCTCAAATTCCTTCAAACCACAAGAAATATTTCCAGATGATCAGCTTCAGCAGCTTCAAACCATTATCATTTTCAGCTCGGTCAGTCTTCTCGAAATTTTCTGACACGACCCAGAATTCGGTTAGGCCGTGCGGGCACCCGACATCCTTCCCTAGACCCATCGGGCGAACCCTTATCAATTAAGTTAGGAAAATAAATATAACAATTCATAAATAAGAACAACACTTTAAAAAAATACAGACATACTGATACCTCTAAGCTGTACAAAAGAAATTACAGCTGACTACCCAACATACTAGGTTTATGGCTATCCAGACTAGACATCTAAGACTACAAAAGAAGACAGATACCTCCTGAAGGGAGCAAAATGCAACTGAAATAATAACCAATAAACTGGTGGCCATCCGGAATAAAAGCTGGCTCACCCTGACAGCTGAAGTCGTCTTCGCTCCTTCACAATGTGGCGAACTCAATCCTGGAGCGAACCTACCGAAACGAAATAGATAGACAAGAAACAAACAACAAACAAGGGTGAGTCAAAAGGACTCAATAAGTGGGGCAGACTAGCCACCTCAAAGAATAGGATAGCTAGCCAGGGAGAAAAGAAACAGATAGACCAAATTCCTCTTATTTAAATTATAAAAAGGCAGAGCCAGGTAATAATCGAAAACACATATGAAACTATAAACTCACCCAGGAATACGAGCCAGAAGCATATCAACAAATAAGCGATGCACGTATAAGCAGAACAGTAGTTATGTACCACAAGTTTACACAATGGTATGAAATGAAATGAAATATGATGCAAAGGGTCACATGTGCCCGTAATCCCATCCCAAAGCGGAACACTCCTGCATTCGAGGGTAATCCAATCTGATGACCAACTGGAGCGGAATACTCCTGCTCCTGGGGCGGAATACTCCTGCACCTGATATAATATAAATCAGAGGCGGAATACTCCTACACTCTCCTGGGGCGGAATACTCCTGCACCCGATATAATATAAAGCTGAGGCGGAATACTCCTGCACTCAATATCTGACATAAGAGCGGAATACTCTTACTCTTGGGGCGGAATCCTCCTACCCTCAATATGATACAATGGAGCGGAATCCTCCTGCTCCTGGGGTGGAATACTCCTGTACCCAATATGATATGCAATGTAATGCATATGAATGACATATAATGCATATGAATGCAATCTGATGCAATAATAACCCTTCACCGGTGCGGGACTCTCATCGACAGCCGGGAAGTAGATGCCAACTCACAGCCAGAGTACAATGCTTAGATCCTCAATACAATACCAACAACAGGACATAACATATAATATAGAACGTAAATCCAAAGCTAAGGCGTAATGAGTACGCCTATCGGCAGCTACACACGTAAGGAGCACGTGGTAGAAAATCCACGAGGCCAGGTGCCTCCAAAGAAATAGATATAAACACTTACCTCTTCCAAAAGTTGGCATTGTTAATAGACAACCGCTTTATCCTTTGGTTTTATTGCCAAACGATCCCACTCTATTCAATAAGCAGAAAATTATATCAAATTAGGCTAAAGGCTTCATTCCTCACATCTTAGGGCAATCCGGTTAGGAACCTCATACCCTATTCGCATACGCAATACGCAGGTCAGGCCTATGTACAGGATTTAAGGTCACATAACCAAACCCTAAATAAATTATATTTATAAGTTGCCCATAACTCACTGAGTACGAATATATAATCTATTTCATTATCGGGGTCCATTTGACCCTTTAAACTATTAATTGAACTTATTAAAACGATGTCTAATATTCCATGTTTTACTGTTAAAACATATTCAAACACACGTAATAAACTCAAATAATATATTAGGATCATTACCTGAATGTTTCGGGGTGAAAATTCCACTATTTTCCCGGCTCTTTTTTTCATTTTCTAGCATTTTTTCTGATAATTTTCTCTGTTTCTCGTTTTCTCTGATTCTGTTTCGTTTTTGGTTTCTGTTGTTTCATAATTAGCATATATGCTACTTAGCATATATGCCCACCACCAGACATTTCTTTCTCTTTCTTACGTTTTGTCTTTTTCCCCTTTTTTTTATTTTCTTTTATTTTATTTTCTTTTCTTAACGAAAATTAAAACGGTGCCCTACGATATTCAAAATAATTCAAACTTTTGCATACGTGTTATAAAAAATATATGTAACATACTTGCGAAGGCGGATCTCAAATCGGGTTCCCAAAACTCAAGATGCGAATTTAAATGAAAAAGGTCAAATTATTTAACTTTCGGCATTTTAGCGGAAACTAGCCGAACAACATCGAAATTCACTTTTGAAAAATCATAAAAGTCACAAATAATCATACGAACCTAACGGCGCTTTCGGATTTCGAATCGGAGCTCATTCGCCAAAACCGAGCTCGAAAATCTCTTTTTAATATTTATCGACAATAAAAACTGAAACCTTCTTCCGATGCCTACCAAACGAGGTCTGATTTAGCTCAAATTTTACAGACAGGTCCTAATGGACATTACGAATATTTTAAAATTATCGGCATGCCAATCGGAGGCCTAACTTCCGAAACGACTGACCGAGATCGTTTCATTCTCCTCCACTTAAACTCTCATTCGTAAGTCTAAAAAAAATTCGCACGGATAACAAAAGAAACTTGCACGACCTTCATAAGCTACTCCACGGACATTATCTCATGATTGCAGAATCAGAATTATAACACGAACACCGAACTCTTGGAATAAAACATATCTGGATAATATGATAACACCAATGCCCGGATTATTCTAACTAAGATGATCCTTCCTTGATCACGAGAGGAGAGTTCTACTTTTTCAAAATAAAGATACATGGAACTTTGGATGGATTGACATGATTCAGCCGATAATCACCTCTTCGATATACCTTTCCATATAGAATAGGTCGATGGAACTAAGAATTAGCTCACGCTTGATGCAATAGGGGAAGCTTTTGAAGTACCTTGTCACTACTCACTATAGAAGATTTGATGCAAGCTATATTATTTTTACGAACGCACTATGCAACATCTCAGGTGATGTTACTGTTGTTCCGCAAACTCCTTGTGGGAATGTAGTTACTCATTTCCTAATATATGTCAAAGGTTAATCTGAACATGGTCTATCATATAAGGATAAGGATCATGCAAATCAAATACTACTAGATAGTATGATGCAGACCAGGAATGATCTCCAGACTGAACATCTACTTCAGGGTATTGTCTCTGAATTGGAAATATTATGACTTGAAAAAGTGAAAATAAAAGAGACATGTAGTTAAACCATGAGCTGAGGCAGAATACCAGCAACAAAGCTGATTACATGTGGACTTATAACACTAAAGTAACTTCTCAAAGAGTTAAGGTGTGAAGGAGATATGCTAATGATGGATGGACGACAAGCTGCACTAGACCTTTATCTCTAAATTTTCATGAAGTAAAACAGCGTTAGTATGAGGATCCAGTTCTAGTTGAATACAGACAGATAGCCAGAAGAAACCGGAGTCACCATACAGGGTTACTACTGACGGTGTTCTCATGTATAAAGAAAGACTTTGCGTCCTGGTGTTGCAGATTTACGTGGACAGATTATGATAGAGGCATATTATTCCAACTACACTGTTCATCCAGGTTCGACTAAGATGTACCATGATCTTAAGCAGATTTATTGGTGGGACGGAATGAAGTGTGACATAGCAGAATTTGTGGCACAGTGTTCTAATTGCCGGCAAGTTAAAGTCGTGTCATCTTTCCAGACTTTATACTTTCAGCCGATAGGTACATATATATGATCAGGTTGCCAGCTTATCTCTAGCATTAATAGATTATTAGTGGGTTTAGCAATGATCGACACTCATTGTAGGTTTCTGTCGTGGCCCTAAGTTGGGTCGTGACAAAAGTGGTATCAACGCCTTAGAGATTTTGTATTACCCTTCAGTATTTGGAGGAAGACTCCTCCACTTAAAGCACAAACTCATGCAGCTATTTGAATAGGAATACCCATCACTACACAGTCCGCTGGACTAAAGAAGATTTAGCTAAAAGCTGAACGTAGGAAGACCTAAGCTACCAACTACCCTTTCAAGTTGCCAAACAGCTGCAACTCTCGAGTTCACAACTCCACACCTTTTCCATAAGCATCACCGCTCGATAGCTCAATTCAGGGGGTCAAATGACACCTCTCATTACCCTTTGTAGCTTTAAAACACAACAACGTGCTTACCCGACTCCCTTGACACGCACTCTGGCTCAATACAGGGAATATCATAAGCGGCTACTAACCGCACAAGCTCACTAGTATCGGAAGAAGAAGAGATGGCAATAAACTGAGGATGGAAACAATTAGATCTTTAGGAAGCTCATCTTCTTATTTGCTTGGCTACCAGAGCTAGACTACTTCCGAGTCAGGCTAACCCAAAAATTGCCATTGAAGAAATAGACATTAATTGAGTTTTATGGAACAAAATCTATGCCAATTTAACCTCCCAATAAGAAGGAAACTCTGACAATTTTCCAGGAAACCCTTTTATAACCGAGACAAGCTCATGGAATAACATGACTTTACTAGCGTTTCGAACCAAGAGGAGACACGTAGATTGAATATTACTTACTAACCACTTTACACCAGAAGAAACAATGACACTCTCTGATGGTGATGAACTAGATCCCATCATCAAACCAACACGGAATTTCGAGAAGAAAGGTAAATTAATTTGGCATAATAATAGAAGGTGGCACGACAAGATGTCAAGCAGACAATAGCGACACTTACTTGCAAATCTCTAAAATTTAAACCAGATAAATTAGTAGGGTCTCACCAATGCCAGGAATAAATCATACCAGAAGCTCGCCCCTCTACCGTAGCCGATTCTTAATTAAGACGATATCCAAAGAGGCCATAGAAACATGGTAAAATAAACGAAGCCCAGACCGATCAGAAGAATGAAATCTTACTCACATATAATGGAAGAAGAAATACATGGATGTACTACATCAGATACCTCAACATCCTGCCAGACTATAGTTCTTAGAACTGCCTCTGCGGCTGAGCCGAGCCACTACCTTGATAATTACTTCTAGAAGAACCACTACCATCACGCTCTCGACCTCTATCAAATGAGGGCATATCCCTGGTTGATTAAGATCTATATGAAATTTCGTACAACTGTGCAGGTGCCTGATGACGAGAGAAAAGACGACTGCCTACTTTCCGGAGCATGGGAAAACTCCTCAAAGGATAACCAGACTCACGACAAAGATAACAGGAAAACTCCTCAAAGGATAATCAGACTCACGACAATGATAACACCTTTTCGCTGAATATGGGAGCTGGACAAATTGTTGAAAGCTACAAAGAGAGAGCTGAGTCTAATCTTGATGAACTACCCGCGCATTCTGAGAATTACACTCTACAAGCTGAGATAACCTAGCAAGTAACCTCCTAAAACAATCCGAACTCTTACCTCCAAAAGAGGTATGGTGCATACCAGGGCCGGGGGATTTCTTGCTCTCCCGCTCTAACTTATGGTATGCCTCGTACCTTCGGGCAATATCAACAACAACATCAAATGAAATCTCGACCTCAATCTCTCGAGCCATTTGGGATCTCAAGGAAAAAGAAAGGTCATCAATAAATCTTTGAATCTCTGGAAAGGCTCATGGACTAGTTCTAATGCATATTCAGCCATTCTATAGAATTCAATCTCATATTCTGAAACATCAACAGGCTAACCGACAGGCTACCCTGTCCAATTCACTCAAACTGGAGACACTTTTCATCTCGCTTGCTACTCGAAAGGAACTTTTCCACGAATCTAGAAGAAAAAATCGAACCAAGTTAGCTAATAAGAGAGCGGTCCACCAATCTAGGGCTGGACCTTGAAACTGAAAAGAAGAATAATCAACACCATACCGCTCGATATAATCAAGAGCCTGAAGGATACGCTGACATCATTTTATTTTAAAAATTTACGCAAGGATTATCTGATGCATGGCTTAAGAATATCGGAAGGTTCAATTGGGTAAAATAATGCAGCCTTTTCAGATACTCGGACCGAGCCATTACTCGGGCTAGCTAACCAGCCAAAATAACTAGAGGCACAACACATGCTGCCTCCGGAACATACTTTACTGCGGCAATATTAAGAACTGGAATAGAAGCTCCCTGAGACTGAACATCCGCATCTGCAACAACTTGATAAGCTTCCTAGCAAATAATAGGTTCTTACAGTATCTGCATCGCCAAGATTCTCGTAAAAGCATCGTAGAGAGCCAAGGGAACCAAAAGGCCCTGCTCCCTTACCCATCGCGAGCTTATACAGCTGGGGCCTCCGCAATTGGATCGTCAGCATGATCCACAACTCTCGGGGCTTGATCAGCGCTAGCCTCTGACTAGACTGCTTCGTCGTGAATTCTAACCTTTTGCTGATTTATCGCGCGAGGGTTCATAATTACCACGAAGGAATTAACAAAAATAATTTTGCATCCTAGACCGGCGCACGATTAGAAATGAAGGAAGTGAAACTTCCTAAATGCCATCATAGCCTCTCGTATATAAATACGGACGTCTACGTACCCATCAGCGAGACTCTACTAGACACTGTCTCAGTCTGGATAGACTCTAAACCGGCCTCTGATACCAACTGACACGACCCGGAATCCGGTTAGGCCGTGCGGGCACCCGACATCCTTCCCTAGACCCATCGGGCGAACCCTTACCAATTAAATTAGGAAAATAAATATAATAATCCATAAATAAGGACAAGACTTAAAACAAAAACACAGAGATACTGATACCTTTAAGTTGTACAAAAGAAATTACAGCTGACTACCCAATATACTAGGTTTAAGGTTATCCAGACTAGACATCTAAGAGTACAAAAAAAGACAGATACCTCCTGAAGGGAGCAAAATGCAGCTGAAATGATAACCAATAAACTAGTGGCCATCCGGAATAAAAGTTGGCTCACCCTGACAGCTGAAGTCATCTTCGCTCCTGAACAACGTGGCGAACTCAATCCTGGAGTGAACCTGCCGAAACGAAATAGATAGACAAGAAACAAATAACAAACAAGGGTTAGTCAAAAGGACTCAATAAGTGGGGCAGACTAGCCACCTCAAAGAATAGGATTGCTAGCCAGGGAGAAAAGAAACAGATAGACCAAATTTCTCTTATTTAAATTATAAAAAGGCAGAGCCAGATAATAACCGAAAACACGTATGAAACCATAAACTCACCCAGGAATACGAGCCAGAAGCATATCAACAAATAAGCAATGCACGTATAAGCAGAACAGTAGTTATGTACCACAAGTTTACACAATGGTATGAAATGAAATGAAATGAAATGAGATGGAATGAAATGAAATGAAATATGATGCAAAGGGTCACATGTGCCCGTAATCCCATCCCAAAGCGGAATACTCCTGCATTCGAGGGGAATCCAATCTGATAACCAACTGGAGCGGAATACTCCTGCTCCTGGGGCGGAATACTCCTGCACCCGATATAATATAAACCAGAGGCGAAATACTCCTGCACTCTCCTGGAGCGGAATACTCCTGCACCCGATATAATATAAAGCTGAGGCGGAATACTCCTACACTCAATATCTGACATAAGAGCGGAATACTCTTGCTCTTGAGGCGGAATCCTCCTACCCTCTATATGATACAATGGAGCGGAATCCTCCTGCTCCTGGGGTGGAATACTCCTGCACCCAATATGATATGCAATGTAATGCATATGAATGACATATAATGCATATGAATGCAATCTGATGCAATAATAACCCTTCACCGGCGCGGGACTCTCATCGACAGCCGGGAAGTAGATGCCAACTCACAGCCAGAGTACAATGCTCAGATCCTCAATACAATACCAACAACAGGACATAACATATAATATACAACGTAAATCCAAAGCTAAGGCGTAATGAGTACGCCTATCGGCAGCTACACACGTAAGGAGCACGTGGTAGAAAATCCACGAGGCCAGGTGCCTCCAAAGAAATGGATATACACACTTACCTCTTCCAAAAGTTGGCATTGTTAATCAACAACCGCTTTATCCTTTGGTTTCATTGCCAAACGATCCCACTCTATTCAATAAGCAGAAAATTATATCAAATTATTCTAAAGGCTTCATTCCTCACATCTTAGGGCAATCCGGTTAGGAACCTGATACCCTATTCGCATACGCAATACGCAGGCCAGGCCTATGTACAGGGTTTAAGGTCACATAACCAAACCCTAAATAAATTATATTTATAAGTTGCCCAAAACTCACTGAGTACGAATATATAATCAATTTCATTATCGGGGTCCATTTGACCCTTTAAACTATTAATTGAACTTATTAAAACGATGTCTAATATTCCAAGTTTTACCGTTAAAATATATTCAAACACACGTAATAAACTCAAATAATATATTAGGATCATTACCTGAATATTTCGGGGTGAAAATTCCACTATTTTCCCGGCTCTTTTTTTCATTTTCTGGCATTTTTTCTGATAATTTTCTCTGTTTCTCGTTTTCTCTAATTCTGTTTCGTTTTTGGTTTCTGTTGTTTCGTAATTAGTTAGCATATATGCCTACCGCCATACATTTCTTTCTCATTCTTACGTTTTGTCTTTTTCCCCTTTTTTTTTGTTTTCTTTTTTTTATTTTCTTTTCTTAACAAAAATTAAAACGGTACCCTACGATATTCGAAATAATTCCAACTTTTGCATACTATTTATACAAAATATATGTAACATACTCGTGAAGGCGGATCTCAAATCGGGTTCCCGAAACTCAAGATGCAAATTTAAATGGAAAAAGGTCAAATTATTTAACTTTCGGCATTTTAGCGGAAACTAGCCGAACAACATCGAAATTCACTTTCAAAAAATCACAAAAGTCACAAATAATCATACGAACCTAACGGCGCTTTCGGATTTCGAATCGGAGCTCATTCGCCAAAACCGAGCTCGAAAATCTCTTTTTAATATTTATCGACAATAAAAAACTGAAACCTTCTTCCGATGCCTACCAAACGAGGTCTGATTTAGCTCAAATTTTACAGACAGGTCCTAATGGACATTACGAATATTTTAAAATTATCGGCACGCCAATCAGAGTCCTAACTTCCGAAACGACTAACCGAGGTCGTTTCATTTTCTTCCTCGGTGTCACTCGCTTGCTCATTCGAGCAAAAGCATAACTTTGCGAGTTGGACACTCTTTTGCCATGTGACCATAACCTCTGCATTTATGACACTGTATGCTTGAAGCACTAGGAGTATTGAGTTGAACTTTACCTCCCACTTCTCTTAGTTGGTTAACGGTCACTCCCCTCTCGAAGGGTTTCTTCGGATCTCGGCTAGTATTGGTACTTGCTGGATTCGGACTCTTCCATTCTTTACCTCGGTTCAGTGGGGTCGAAGTAGTGACTCCTCGATACCGGTTTGCTTTGTCGTCCTTCACCTATTTTTCAGCTTCGATGGCTGCATGAAACACATCTTCCAAAGTTTAATACACATGCAGCTTCAATTAGGATGACACATCTCGAGCCAAACCATTTTTGAATCGAATGATGGCTTGCTCATCATCTTCTTCCATATCAAGAGCCAATCAAATTCTTTCGAACTCATCATAGTATTCTTCAACCGATTTGGACCCTTGTTTCAATTCGAAGAGCTTTCGAAGTTGTTCCAGCCGATATTTGGCATTCACATACTTAGCATCCATTGCTCTCTTCAACTGCAACCATGTGGTGACCTCAAGATAAGCATTCCTTCGTCTCAACCTTTTGTCAAATTCCCACCATGTTGATGCATATGCCTCGAATGAAGCAATATCATGTGCAGTTTTTCTCTCTTCGGTCATCTCATTCGTTTTAAAGATTCGCTCCAATTGAATCTTCCAATCAAGATATTGGTCTGGATCACTAGTTCCTCTGAAGGGTGGAATAGTGATCTTGACATTGTTCAATTTTGAATCTCGAGCACCTCAGATCGGTTCTGGATACTCATCATAATAGTCATCAGCCTCACGCTCAAGATATCGATCAACATTTGCGCCTCGGCTTCGACCTCGGAAATTTCCACGACCTCGTTGGACCTGCCTTTGTTGAACGAATGGTGGCTTATACTCAGCTTCGACCTCAGGAAATTCCCATCATCGACCCCTTCATCAACGACCACGACTTGTCTTCGGGCCCTTGGAAGTGGTATTCTTCCACCTCGGGGAATGCCCAAGTTTTGATGATCAGCTTGAGGATTGCCCAAGTTTTGTTGTTCCGCTTGGGGATTGCCCAAGTGTTGTGCAACTTGGGGATTGCCCAAGTGTTGTTCAGCTCGGGGATTGCCCATAGCTTCATTTCGAACAGCCTCGCTCTTCAACCGTTGTTGTCGAACAAGCTCAGCAAATTGCTCCAGTTTCATAGGAGTGGAGTTGCTAGTACCAGCATCGAACCCAGGCAACGCAACGGACACACTCCCTTGCTCGAGGTTAGCTACTCGAGCACTCACTCTTCTTACCTCGGCACTGATGCCTTGTATCGCAGTCATGAGATCGGCTAACGACACATCGGGCGCCTCAATGCCCTTTCCTTCGCCTCCATTCCCAGCCATGGTACCTGCACAATTCAAATACCAAGAAAATGTTAAGGTTAGAAATCACCTCACACACTCCCTCACTTTTCTTGGGTAGCGCTCGGGTCCACTCAATTTATGGGTTCGGTTTTGGTCACTCAAAAACTTATAGCCAATGGTTTCCTCGGTTGATCAACTTCTCTCAGTTCCTTCGAATTTGACAAGTTACACTGTCTCTTTCGGGAAGAGTGAATTGATGTTGACTCGATGGAACGGACGCTATTTAACTGCGCTCGGGAAGTCAAAGAATTTTCTACGAAATTTGAAATTCGGTCACCCCACGCACGAGTTCCTATAAGCTCAAACAAATTAGTACGACCTCGAGTAGAATGATTTACTCCAGAGATCCACTAACGATATTTATCGAACACAAGGAAAGTGAAAACCTAGGAGAATCTGCTCTTCGTTTCCTCTTTTGGAAACCTCGGACATAACACCCTTTGTTCGGATAAAGTGGTCCCTCCTTGGTACGGATTAGGGTTTAACCTTATCCACTTTTCCTTTTCTAGCCGACAAAATTTCACCTAGGGTTTTGATTTTAACACTTTAGCCCTTTCTTCTTCAATGGAACAGTAAACTCAGCTCCGATGTACGGACAAATTTTCAATTTTGTTCACGGTCCACGAACACAACACAGATTCTGGGCCGTCTTTCACTCCGATAACTTTCAACGTCGGAGAGGATTTTTAAGTTTCCAGTCGAGCTAAGAATGCAGCTTCACTGGTCCGTACACTGTTACAAATGTAACAATTTTTCGGTGTACGGACGGTGGCTATTCGACGGAACTTTGAAATTTTAACACCCAACTTCGATCCAAATCAACAACAACCACCAGTCTTCAACAAAGAACAACAAAAATTCAAATTGGGGTTTTCAACAACACCACCACGATAAAACAGTCTAGAAGTCATCAAGAAACCCTAATCGTCAAATGTGTACGACAGTAGCTCGTTTGAATCCTCGGACGATGGTGAGCACAAATCTGTGGTTGTTTAATCCAAACAACCAACAATCAAACCAAAATTTTTGAATTTTTCTTTTCTAATTTTTTTTTGGTAATAAAACACAATAGTAACAACAATCAACAACGGGGATGAAGCTGAAACTGAAAGACACAAACGTACAAGATAAAACGAATAGGATTGGGATTGTAAGAACAAGCTCAAACCGTGCTCTGATACCAAGATGGTGCAAGCTATAATCGATGAAGATTAAGCTTAGCAACCAAAGTTAAAACAGCGGAAAATCAAAGATAAAAGCAAGACAAATCTCTTGCTTCGTTAGAATGAGTTCGAGGAACTAGTCTCGGTTCAAACAACGGAGAAGACAAGGAGACGCACCTACGCTATGCAACAATCCTCAAGAAGAACTCATGCTTCTTGCAAATTGAATGACCGAGAAGAAATTGTTCAAACGATGACCCCGAATGACACAAGTTCTTTAAATTCCTAAACCGGGGTTCGGCTCCAATGGAGACACAATTAGCATTCAGCTAAATTCAACATTCATACAAAACTAGATACTTACAAATGAAATCAAATGAGGTTTATATAGACTATACTAACGGCAGAATAGTAAATCGGTCACAGATGACCAATAGGAGTAAGCCACGCAGGGCTGAATAAGTTAAGTGTTCGGACACTCCTTCAGTCGAACACTTTGAATTCGAACACTTGAGCTCGAGCTCTTGACTTCGGTGCTTGGTTGTTCAGCTCGGCACATTTGACATCGGACGCTCTCCTTTCGGTTGGTTGTTAGCTTTACTCTTCAACGTCGATGTTGAGTGTTCGGTTGGGTATTCGGTCGCTCCCTTCTTCGAGCTCAAGCTTATATATAAAGCCTTCGAGTCTTGAGCTCAGCCAATCAACTTCAGAACAGTTGCTTTCTCCCGGCCACGCCAATTGAATGTGAACATCATGCAATAACTTGGCTTGGCTTTGTGTTATCGGCCTCGATGGATTGAACACTTGATCAACACGTGTTCGGGCTGCATCAGGACCTTACGAAGATTTTAATACTATCAGCACACCAATTGGAGTCATAACTCCCGAAACGACTACCTAAGGTCGTTTCAGCTGCCTAGGCAGCATTTCAAGGGAATTGGCGACTGGGGGAATTTGGTGAATGGCGGGGGTCAAATGTTACCTAGGCAGCATCTTATTGGAATTGGCTAGGGAATTTGGTGAGGAGGGGAGGCCAAGTGCTACATGGGTAGCAACTCAAGGAAATTGCCTGTGAGAAATTGATAAGGGTTGGCGAGCAATTATTGCCTATTTATCAATACTGGCAGACAAACACAATGATAGAGGGGTTAAGAGAGAAATGAAGCCAAGACATATTGAATCAAAATACAATAAGACAAAAGCAAACAGATTGTTCTTTAAAATGTGCTTTAAAATATTAAAAAAAGTATAATGACATGACAAAATAACACTAACTTGGTGAAGCCTATGAAGTAGATTCGTCGATGATATTTGGTCCGTCATCATTGTTTATACGTCTCGTAAGCATCATCTCTCTTATTTATTTAAGTACTTTATGGATATTGTGATTCGAACTCCAAACTCTGCATCTAAATTTTTCATTTCGTCATCCAGACTTGCCACGTCACTCTTAAAAATAGCGCTCTATATTCCGTTGTAAGCAATGTAGATACAATTTGTTGCCACTAAAATGTTGCACGCAATGAAATGGAAAAACGAGTTTAGAGTTTGGTTAATAGATTAACAAGATAAAGCAAACATCAATTTTCCTTTGTCAAGTGTTATGCATAAGCGGTGAAGGTCGATTGGCAACAAGTTGCAGAAATTTGTCTACACTTTTTTAATTAAAGTGTTGGCCTTCAGCCACAACTAGTAGAAAAATTCACATACACAAGTTATATCAGGTGCATGTAAAGATTTTGCAACACAACTATTGTGCGGCCTATTGGGCATCACATGTAGAGATTTCACTACATGTTGTTTTGCACCAAACCTCCAAGTGCTACCCACAAGGAAACACTTACAAAGCACCAGTTCATGCGATCAAAATTGATGTCTATTAGGCAGCATATGTAGAGTTACTCTACATGCTGTTTTGAAATAGACCTCCAAGTGCTGCCCACAAGGCAACACTTGCAAGGCACCGATTCATGCGATTAAAAGTGATGCCTACTAGGCAGCACATGTAGAGTTAATCTACAAGCAATTGTTTGCACCACAGCTGTAAGTGCCGCCCACAAGGCAGCGAGTACAGAGCAAATATTTGCCCATGGATCTTAGCTTAAAACGTGTTGCCTGTTAGTGACGATTTACATAGCTTATCTACAAGTTATTTCAAGGTAATTTATGCTAAAGCAATGTCGTTGCAACTAGATAAGAGTAATCACAATTCTATCCGTAAATTCTACACCAAATACAGATTGAAACTAATATAAACTTTTCAGTAATTGATAATCATTTTAACATTAATGTTGGGTATCTGGCAGTAGTTTTCGATTGGTATCAGCAAAATTCATAACTCGTTTTAGCTAATATGTAATTATACGAAATTCAAACAAATTATACGAATCTAAAATGTAATTATGAAAATTTAATTCAAAATCTGCATATAATCAATAAGATATTGAAGATATTTACCTTTGAATCTTCTGTTTCTGTAAATTTAGAGTTGTGTTAGGGTTTGAATCTGTTAAACTCTGTTGTGGAATGGTAAATGGAAGGAAAGGATAAATCGTGTCATTTTTATTATGTTCATGGAGTATTTTCGTTCGGAAAAGTTTCACTTAAGTTAGGCAAGATCATTCTTGCAAACTATGGTTAATGAGGTCAATTAGGCAAACCATTGCCTAAGATGTCATAGTCCCATAATTCTCCCCTTTTTCTTACTACAATTTTACAGCACTTTTTTTGTTTTTTTTTCTGAAAAAAACCTATGACTATCGTGTTTTGACTAGGGTAAATTCGGTGTTACATATTTGTAGATTGTCATTCTTTTTAATAAATGTAAATTGACAATGTCACTTCTTTTAAGCTTCATTTGCAAGAAAATTTATACCCACTACGTTGTTTAAAAAGTGTTTAGACATCGATTTAACTAAAAATGACAGATTTACAAGTTAATTGTTGATGAAGTACTACTTTTAGAGTAAAAAATTAACCTTAGTGAATTTCTCCTGGGTTAATTTACTCGACCAACGAGACAATCAAAAGAGGAGATGAATTATAAAGATAACTTTTTATGATCCAAACATGATTAGACAATTAAAGTGTATCAGGTAAAGTCCGAAGGTTGTTCCTGACCCTGTTGGTGGAGACGCCAACCATCTATCCTCTCCACTAACATGAAAACTGGTCACAATGTATTATCTCATTCAATAAGGGAGATACAAAGAGCGATAGCCATCCCTGATATCAGTGCGATAAGTTGGACTACTGTATTTATCAACGTCGTCCTACCACCATTGTTCATTTCAGCCAACACCCCAGCAACCGAAATGTAGATGAAGCCACCAGCTGTAAATCCCTGCAAGATTAGATCAGAAATAAGAAAATATACTCTTTTTATGAACTCAACATACGTATCTGATGGAAAGCTTGAATGAAAATCTTACTTCAATCAGTGACGAGTGACCAGAATCTTGTCCCAATGTCAATGCCTACATAGCAAAACAAAATTTTGGTTCAACCAAGTGCGACAAGGAAGAGCAGAACCATGGCTCATGCTGACAGATTAATACTAACCAGTGCAGTTCCGGCTAGTGCCACTAGTGCAGATAAGAAGTTAAAGAAGAGAGCTTTGGAGACGCTGAACCCAGACCTCACCAAGATTCCAAAATCACCTATCTGATAGTAGTAAACACATAATAAGGTTTAGGGATCATTATATTCAAATCAGAATGAACATAAAGTCACGGATTCAAAAGGGAAAAAATGCCACATTACAGGATGCAATAGATGAGAGATATGAGATGATGATAATTTATCTGAGTGGCTACTAAGCCAAAAGGATCAAGACCCTTCTTTAGGGATTCATATAAAGATTTATTTGGTATCTAATTTATGTTGGAAACTTGAAATACTGGAGAATGCTTTCTGTAGTAAACTAAAATGGCCAGAAGAATGTTACATTAAAAAATAAAAGGTTAGAAGCTTGACTATTGTTTTTTGTACAGATCCTACCGAATTTTAATTGCACCTAGTATGCCCCAACGCGGTTTATACAATTAGATTGATACAAACCAAATAAATAATGCTGGCTTCTATAAATAACATTACTTTTCACGAACTGAATGATTTACAGATCCACAAGATATAGAAAAGGGTTCAGCTAGTTCACTAAAATAACCAATTGAGCTGTAGACCATAGTTTTTATACAAGCTCAAAACTGCATAAAGAAGTTCAGTTGAACAATTAAGAAAAACACAGGTAAGAGACAAGGAATGGAGAGTGACAATCAGAGTGACTACTGCAATCACATTTTATTTGATTGAACTTGCTAATTCAGAGAAAGAGAGTAACTTCTGGGCTTATATATTGGCAATTAAAAAAATCATGCTACAGTATTGACATGATAATGTGGAAATACTAGAAAGAAATATATATAAGACCTCTTGAGGGAGCTCATGAGCGAGAAGAAACAAAGTTCTTGACCACCCACCAACCGATCCATAAAGAAGGAATGCACTTCCCAATGCCATCCCATCAGTAAAATTGTGCTGTAGCATACCATAAAATTTCTCAGTCTACCAATACCGGCCAAATATGTCTAGTTGCTTGTGAGAAATAATAAACAAAAGATGAAGGCTTATGTAGCACTTACAACACCATCAGAAAAGAGGTTGAGATAACCAAAGACGAGGCTTGACCTGGACGTAGCTTGTTCCTTTCCAACTGACTCAGAAATGGTAGAGCCATTTGCAGCATCTAAAGCAGTATTGTCTTCAGCAGCACTGGAACCAGAATTCCTCTGCCATAGCTAGCATATGAGACAAATAGCAGTAACAAAAAACTGCAAACAAATAAAAATTTCAATGACTGCATATCTTTATTTTCTTTTAAAAGTCTATCAACGGCTGCAAAGACAAACTGTTAAAAAGAGATTTTCAATCTGGGAATATGCACTCAGAAATGTTGAAATGGATGAAGGACGCATTAGACAGTCAACGTGAAACCATATCAGAAGAAACAGCAAAAGTCAACCTGTATCTTATGTTAAGTAGTTATTTAATTACAAAAGTAGGAATAGGTAGTTAGAAAACATTCAGATGCAAAGAAATAATTTGACAAAATTTCAATGATGTCATGCATGAATGCAAGCCACCAATTTCAGCTGCAAAATATTTTTAACATTCAAGGTAAGAAACTAGAAAAATAGCTTATTAAGTAATGTGCAATACTGTATCACAAGATTAAACTCAGACCAAGTACGAGTGAGAAAAGAAACAATATGACAACAATTACATTGAGGAACTTTGTCAGTAGTTGTTTGTGCTTTGGTCAGCTCACAGCATCTTATGTTGATGAAAGGGTCAGAGGATCCTCAACAATAACATACAAATTCTGAATGATTTTCTTAGTTTCCAGTATTTTGTTTTAGCATTCGTGGAAGTTCATAACTGCAAAGTAATCCTGACAAGAAATACACTTTACTGGATCTCAGCGAAGCAAAACATAGAACAGCAATATGGCGAACGTCCTGATTCTACCTTCCGGAGAATAGCTCCTCCAATTGGTTTTCCTCCACTGGGAGAGTCAGCAGAAACTTCGTCCACTCTAGCCCCTCCATCTGCCTTTTCTGATAGGCTTCCACTCTTCTTCTGAGACAGTTCCTGGAGATTGTCATTAGCATCATTATCATCCTTCAACTTTGTGATGTGCATATGATGATGATGATGGTGACCATGACTCCGTGTATCGACCCTTCCAGACGAATCTTCAACATACCTCACAAGCTTCTCAACAATTAGAAAGAGCACAATTCCAGCTGCCAAAACAAAAGTATCATGAAGCATTCAGCAAGGTGGCAACAGCAGCAGTACAGTCAACCACATTGCCAGAAGTGAATCAAATTTCAGGCACTTGGAAGATGGATTTAAGTTTTAGCAAATGCATAATAAGAGTTATCTTACAAAATCAAAATACAGAAGGGAATTGATCTTCTGAAGATAAGAATTCACGCCCTCCCCTCAAAAAAAGCTAAAAGACAAACCATGCCTCCCAAAGGATGATAACTGACGAGGAGACAAACCATGCCTCCAAGATGACGACATTTGCACCACCATACCTATTACTGTATGGTGGTTTATCAGGAAGGAAATGTGTGTCAATGATTCTTTAAGACATAATGGATAATGTTAATCATCTTAAACACATTGGTGCAACATAACGCCAGCCAATAGTTTAGAACCAGAATCCATTGTTGACTCTCTCTGCTTTAAACTCTTTGCACAATTTCCTCTTCTAGAGACTGGATGTAATTTCTCCCACTTCTAGCTGACATCCATCAATAAAACTTTTACATGACTATCAAAATAATGATAAAAAAATGTTGATACATGTTGTTTCACATAGATTATGCAGGGGCTTTCAAAGAGATTTATAATAGTCTTGAGCTACTCCACACATTGTATTAAGTTTTAGGTTGGATGGGTAGATCCTTTTGTATGGTATGTGCCAACCTTTAGTAAGCCTATTCCCCACCCTTAATTCTACATTAATGTCCGCATGTGACCCCGAAAATTGGTTCACATTTTGGAGGGTGCTAGCATTATGTTCTTGTCCCACATAGGTGGTGTAAAGGCTTCGAGGATTAGGGCAGAAGGTTAGGTGGAAGGTGATTGGTTGTCGACCTTTTAGCTCATTTATTCCTATGCATAGTAGTTTTATCTTGTCCCGCGTCCTTTCCGCTATTGGTGTCTTCTGTTTGTTCGTTGTTGTAGTTTTTTTCGTGAGTACTTGAGCTATCAAAGTGTTTCTTACCTTGTTTATTTTTTTATCATGTTTCAAAGTATTTTGTTTGTTTGCAAAATATTTCTAAGATATTTTTCCTAGCCGACGGTCTATCGGAAACAGCCTCTCTAACTTGGTGGGGGTAAGGTCTGCGTACATTTCACCCTCTCCATACCCCACTTGTGGGATTACACTGGGTATGTTGTTGTTGCTGTTGTTGGGCATCTCAACACGTTGCATAAGGTTGGATTGTCATCTTTAGCCAGCAGAATCAAGCTCACTCCAGAGAACATCTCATAATTAAAAGGTGAAATTGTGATATTTACAAGAATAGATAAGCATTTACTTCTGTCCGATTATATAGACGCAAACAAATTCTGGTATTTCGGTATTTCCAATTCTGCAAGCACGGGAAGGAAAACCTCCCCAATATATTTCATGCAAAAACAAATAAATAAACTTCACAAACGAACTAAGAATTAAAAACAGAATCATGTCCAAGAACTTACCCAAAATGGACAATCCAACAGAAAGATCCTCCAACGAATGTGCATGTGAATGACCGGAGTGATCATGAAGATTATCAGATTCCACATGATGATCATGTGAGTGGGAGTGTCCACCACCTAAAAGAAGTATCTGTTTAGTAAAATTATTTGATGCCACAAAAAGTTAAAGGCACCAATTTTTGGGGGTGGGATATAGGGAACATATATTTTCCTGCGGACGAAGAGCTATATTCAAACATCTTTAAGGACACTCACACCTACTTATTGCTTTATTACTTGCCTCCATGTCAATTTGTTTACCATAGTTTGACTGGACATTGAGCTGAAGAAACAAACTTTTTGCACATCGAAAATATTGAGACTGGCATAGTTTGATAGGACATGAGTTTAAGCAAGAAAGAGAACTTTTCGATGCATCAGATAAGTAGTCATAAGATGCCAAAGGCACCCTCTTTCACCAAAAAATTGTTTCTGTATTCGGTGGGGTATATAACAAGTCATGTCAATGGAAAAATAGGATTGTAAGAATAAATGGTGTCTTAATATAGAAAAGTGCCAATCTTATTAGGCCGTTCAAGAACGGAAATAGTGCCAAGAAAATTGGGATGGAAAGAGGTTTCTTTTTTCTCATAGAGGAATACACATACCAAATACGGAATTACAGTCTAATGACATCCATGCTAATACATGTATGAGGACAACATAGAGATGTAGAAAAGACTCAGACAAGAGCACAACAACATGAACTAGAGCAGAACAACATTATCCAGTCTCTCCAATATGAACTAGAGAAGGAAATTAAGAGTACTGAAATGTGGAAAGGGGAGTTAACCTACCGCTGATAATGTAAGCTAGTGAGTTTTAGTTAGGCTGGTGGCTTCAAGGTTAAACATCTAAGAAGCATGCCTGACGTAAAGTAATCTGTGCCTACTGCAGAACTACTCATGCTCGTTTTTTATACAATCTTCTAAACTTAGAACATAATGTAACCTGCTTTGCAATTAAACAAACTAGTTTGAATTTTCAGTAGTTAGTCATTCCAGTAACAATTAAAATGTGGAAATGTCAATGAATGTGCGCACAGAAGACTACCCATAAGGTTATAAAATTTGTGTGTTACTTGTAAAATATGGTATGGTAGGATGTAAATGTATCTGTGTGTCGTTTGTATAACATTTACATAAATATATTAATTCTGCAGTTCACTTTTTCTCCTCTTGCAGGTAACAACAATATCATTATCTTTTTTTTAATAAGAACACTATCATGATCTTTATATATCATCCGTTTTCATATTGAAGTGAATGGGAATCTCTCAAATTTGTGATTTCACAATATCTAGGAAAATGGACCAAAGAGCCCAGCAGAAACTGAACTCAGGCTTCATTAGCATCTTTTGATCAAGTCTCAAAGTCCGTTTTGGCTAAATTATTTTTAAGCTACACAACCATTCAGTCGATTCGTGAGCTGGATCAAAGTAGTATTTATTGATCTATCTATGACTTCAAATAGTTCTATCACATCGACAAAAGAATTTAGTATGACGAACACACGAGCAGGCTTAGCTTGAGGCCCAATCTTACGAAGAAAATAGTCTTCTGTAGAGGAATCTAGGTCTAGACATGACTATAACTCGCTTAAATCATTTCAACAGTTACCAAGCTAAATATAACTAAATTATGATGGAGTAGAGTTAAAAGTTTATGTTATTTAAAGGTAGGTGAACCTAAATGTAATATGCAATTTTACTACAGTAATTTAAGATTAAGAAATCATACCAAAAGCATGTGGCAATTGGTGGAGGAAAGCATCCCCCAGCATGGCTCCTGCCTGGGTAAGACATAAAGTTTGAAAAGTGTGAGTCAACTACAATAACGAGCATTTTTCATTATTGTATTGAGCATATACACATAAATTAGTTGCAGCATTCATTTTTATATTTTTATTTTTTTGGATGAAGAATTAGTTTGCAGCATTCATATGTACGGTAAGAAAGATATCCAGATAATTTTATGGATCAGTTTCAGATATATGGAAAATTTGCAATTCAAACACAATTAAAAAATGCCTAATAAATAAGATAACTCACAAGCATAAGGGCATTTCATCTATTCATGATCAACAAACAGAATAATCCTTTCAGTTTCAGATAATGTATGTTACATCACATATATTATTATTAACTTGTAGGGATGACGGGATGCGCGCGCGCGCGCGCGTGTGTGTGTGTGTGTGTGTGATCATCTTCTTAAAGCTCCACAGAACCTTTAGAGATGAGAAGATATAGTTTCAAATGACTAAAAGTACAAGCTACTGAGAAACATTTATAGCTAATAAAACACTCCCCTTTGCATATCAATTTATCCTACTTTTCTTTTCAATTTGTCCCGGAAATCAATTTCCAGGAAGAAAAATATTTTTCCGACCTTCAATATTTTGCCAACATTAGCCACTGACGGATAAAAACACCACCTACATTATGTTTTCAAATTATTAACAAGGTACTTTTATCTCCAGTTAAGCACCCACTTTGTTAGAAGGAACAAAACCTTGTTTTTTACCTCTGATAATTGTGCCTAGTTAATCTAGAACTATTAATATTGGAAGGAGAAAATATGAGCAACAGGAGGACCTTTTTTATTAGCATGGTTAAAACTGATTCTGATTATTTAAGTGGTTTTCAAATAATTGATCAAAAGAATTATTTTACATAAGTTCTCTTTGGTTGTAACTTATGATAACCATTCAAGGAGACATATATAAGTGATAAATATGTTTAAGCTGTTGAAATAATGTGAAGATATAAGTTGCATATGGAAAAAGTAAAGCAACTTCTAGTATAATACGAAATAAACTTATCTACCCACAAAAACATCACTTGTTCTAATTGTTAACTAAACCACCAGATTTTTTGATAACCAAGAAATCCTCGGCGCCAGTGATGCGCGGTTTGAAACTCGGTGGATGCTGAGCCTGTCCCTCTTCTAAGTTTAAACACTGGACTAAAAATCAAAAATCAATTTGGAGAAAAGTGTAACTATGGCATAAATATTACTTCGATATTTGCAAATACTGAAATTCAGTATTTTTAAATACTTGTTTGGCAAGTATTTGCAAAATATTGAACTTCACTATTTAAAAAATTGAAATACTGGTTTGGAGATGTATTTCAAGTATAATAATGGTTTCCACCCACAAATATTCAACCTCCACAGACGTTTTTCTAGTGAAGTTCATTTCGAACACAATTTTGACTTGCAAAAAACATATTTTAAACAACTTCAAATACTCTGCTCTTTCAACTTCAACCGAAATATTGTCCAAAAGCCTACTAAATCAAACAAAAGAATTTGAACCAACCACAGGAGATATTCAAGAAATATTAACCCTTAAAGTCATAGTCCAACAGGCATGAATTAAAACAAGTACTATATCAGAAGCTTATGGGGAGAGTAGTCATGAGGACATCAGGTATTATAAAGAAAAGAAGGTTATGAAGAGAGATCATTCTGACCCCAAATAATGCCAAGGAATCTACAACTGCTTTTGACGGCTTCCCTTTTACTGCAGGAGACACAAAATTATGATTTCATTAGCAGAAAGAAAATCCAAAATGAAGATAAGCAATAAATCTTTTAGAAAAAGGGCAGGAGCATAATTATAAGAATTTAAGCTACTTACGAAATATTACAGGCAAAATAATCAGGCAAATAAGGGAAGCCAAGCTCACCAATAGCGAGCAACCCATTGCATTGACCCATAGACCTGCCAATGAATCCAGATAAAAGGTCAGAGTACAACCAAAGACACTCATTATGCCATTACAGAAATCAAACAAGAAGGGTATCATACATCGTGCGCCATAAAAGAGTAATTTTACATATATGAGAGCAACTGTGATTTGCAGATTAGGTGTAACATGGCCATTTTCACAATTTTGTATAGGTTAGACAAGTTAAATCCTTCTTGTAGATAATTTACTTAAAGAACAATAACATGTCTTTCAGATGAGACCAAGAGTCATATCAACAACAATACATTCAAGTAAAGAGATACTTACCAAAAAGGGTTCAAGCAAAGAGATGTGACATCAGAAAATGCCTATCATCTAATTGAAAGCAATTAAATCAAAAAGAAGCAAGTTTAACTTTCTATGAATCTAAGTCCAACGGTACGCACAAAACAAAAGAATGCCAAATGATAAACTAATGAAATTTGCACTGCGAGTTGGCTTCTACACGACGTGACACTGATAACCTCCTTTCGGTTATAACTGTATATGGTGGATAGCTTGGAAGGAGAGAAATGCAAGATGTTTTGAAGACAAAAGTAGCTCTATACAGAAGATCAAAATGGATTCTCTTTACCTATTTTATTTTTGGTGTAAAGAAGAATACCTAGAAGATGTAGGAGATTTGCTAGATGTGACAGGAACCTTGTTAGTAGTTCAAGAGCAATAGTTTCCCTTTTTGGCTCTTTTTTATACATATGGAGTACTGTGTTGGTGCTGTTAATTCTACTATAATGCATGTTACCATTCTCTCCAAAAAAAAAAAAAAGTTTCGGTTACAACTGTTTGGATGACTTCTTCTTTTTTTATAAGGTAAAGTAACTAAACTGTTTGGAAGAGATAAATCATGTGATGATCAATTTATCACAAGCAATATTTTTAAGCTACGGAATTGATCAGCCTTACGAGAAAACCATGACTCACCTTCACAGTATGCATTATATTCTAGAGATGATTCATTCCATCATCGCGTATTTTGACACTGAAATGATAGCTAAGGAAAACATACTAGCACCCACTTGTCCTACCATACCAAGAAAAAAACCTTATCAGGCACATCCAATATTTCTCCCGCTTCAAATTGTGGCTGATACTAGACTTATAGGACAATATGAGGTGGTGCAGGTAACCTCTTCGGGCATTGGGAAAACAACATCCATTTGCTACATACTTATAAAGATACTTTCTTCAATACTTCCTTTCAATACTAAATATGACAAAAAAGTGGTTTTTTTATGATATGGTAATTTGCTCCCTGGTGACTCAAACCCACAACCTTACGGTTGGAGCTGGAGGTGCTTTCACTTGAGATATCCTCTCTTATCCGAGAAACTGGTGCTATTTAACCTCTCAAAAAAGAGATTAGGCAATACCACAGAAAACTACATCAATAAGTTGGTTTATCCTAACCTCCAATGATGACAACCACCTCAATTCCAAGCTTTTCGGGTTCCACTGTGTGAACCCACACTATCCATTTCAATCTATTTGTAGCCGCTACATTCCAACATTTAATAGTTTTAGGTATGCTCAAAAAGAGTCGGGGCCAGGATTGCAAGCTTATGGGTTCAGGTTTCTACATCAATAACTTGTACATACTAAATAAATTTCTTAAGACAAATACAGGATTTGGACCAAAGCTACTCGATTCGGCCTAAACCCTCCAACACTCTAGTTGGACTTTAGCAGCTAAAGCCCAAGTACAAATGTATGATATAGATAATTCTAGCAGAGGCAAAAACACTAGGTGATTGGGCAGATTTATATGTGAGCAGGTATCTGCTGGAATAGTCGAGGTGCGCGTAAGCTAGGCCAGACACCACCTTCATAAAAATGAGCTAACAGTTTAAAAGGGCAAAACTGGGAATCAAGAATGTATACCAAGACCAGTAAGCTCCATAGCAGCATGTCCATGATTATGCTGATGCTCATCATGTGATCCAAATCCATACATTTGTAAATCCTCCTCTTCTGCCAATTCTTCTGGAAGCTTCCTCTCCTTAACATCACTCATCCCATGATCATGGTCATGGCCATGACGACCATGACCATGACCATGACCATGACCATGACCATGATGACCATGGTTACACTGATGGGAATGTTCAAGAACTTTAGCATCAACAGATGAACCAAGAATCATAAAAGTAAAAATTACAAAGCATAGCCAGATGTGTTTAGACATTTTTGACATTTTGTCAATGTTGGAATTAATAAAATTAGTGAAAGATCCTAAATTTATGGAGGGGTTAGGGGATAATAAGGGTGTGTTTGGGAAAAGGATTTTAGGAATTAAGAACTGCGGTTCATGCAAGTGCCTTCTATGGTAATAACACAAATAGCGCAGAAGAAGAGTATTATTATTCCTATTATTATACCAAATGTTATTACATCCATAGTATAAGTTCCAATTGGGGTTTGACTTTGTAAGAAGGGTTTGAAATGTGCAAGAGTAATGGAGTTTGGTTCTCCGAGAATTGCAAAAAGGTACTAAATTTAAGGATAACATAGTAAGTGAGGGTAGTTACTAGTTACGCGTTCTAATTTATATGTCATAGTTTCATTTACATATTTTGAAACACAATTTTCTGATGGCGATAGGTATATTGTGCTGGGTGAGTTGGCGCACTCAGAGGGGCAACGAGATTTCGGGTATTGTAGGCGTATAAGAGTCGATGAGGTTAAGGGGGCAGTTCGGAAGATGCGAGGGGGTAGAGCGACCGGGCCAGATGAGATTCCAGTAGAGTTCTGGAAGAGCGCGGGGAAAGCAGGTTTGGAGTGGCTTACCAAGTTGTTTAATGTCATCCTTAGATCGGCAAAAATGCCTGAGGAATGGAGATGGAGTTGTATGGTACCATTATACAAGAACAAAGGGATGTTCAGAACTGCAACAATTATAGGGGCATCAAACTATTCAGCCACACTATGAAAGTCTGGGAGAGGGTGGTGGAGATGAGGATGAGGAGGGATGTGAACATTTTCGAGAACCAATTTGGATTCATGCCTGGGAGATCGACTACAGAAGCCATCCATCTGTTGAGGAGGCTGATCGGGCAGTATAGGGATAAGAAAGGAGACCTGCATATGGATCGAAAAATCATATGATAAGGTCCCTAGGGAGGTTATATGGAGATGCCTGGAATCTAAAGGGGTTCCAATGGCATACATCAGGGTGATTAAGGATATGTATGAAGGAGCTAAGACCCGAGTGAGGACAGTAGGAGGAGACTCAGATCACTTCCCGATTGAGATGGGGCTCCATCAGGGATCAGCGCTTAGCCCATTTCTATTTGCATTGGTGATGGATGTACTGACTCGGAGTATTCAAGGAGACGTGCTGTGGTGTATGTTATTTGCAGATGATATAGTGTTAGTGGATGAGACACACAGGGGTGTCAATGAGAAGTTAGAGGTGTGGAGGCAGACTTTAGAGTCTAAAGGCTTTAGACTAAGCAGGACTAAAACAGAGTATATAGAATGCAAGTTTAGTGGCTCTCCTGATGAGCCAGATGTGGAAGTGAGACTTGATTCCTAGGTCATTCCTAAGAAAGGAAGCTTTAAATACCTTGGTTCAATCCTCCAAGGTAATGGAGAGATTGACGATGATGTCACACACCTATAGGAGTAGGCTGGATGAAGTGGAGGCTCGCTTCCGGTGTACTATGTAAGAAAGTGCCTTTAAGGCTCAAGGGCAAATTCTATAGAGTGGTCGTTAGACCAGCTATGTTATATGGTGCAGAGTGTTATCCAGTCAAGAATTCTCACACCCAGAAGATGAACGTAGCAGAAATGGGGATGCTTCGATGGATGTGTGGACATACTGGGAGGGACAAGATTAGGAATGAAGCCATTCGCGACAAGATTGGCGTAGCCCCAGTGACTGAAAAGATGCGTGAAGCGAGGTTGTGTTGGTTTGGGCATGTGAGAAGAAGGAGTGTAGATGCTCCGGTTAGGAGGTGTGAGAGGCTTGTAGTGTTGGGTCTACGGAAAGGTAGAGGTAGACCTAAGAAGAACTGGGCCGAGGTGATTAGACAAGACATGATCCAGATCCAGATCACCGAGGACATGACCTTAGATAGGGGAGCGTGGAGGTCGAGAATTAGGGTAGAAGGTTGAGTAGTAGTCGAGTATCTTTTCCCGTATTAGATGTAGTGGTATGCCGATGTAGATTATTGTCATTCTAGTCTTTGCCTGAATATCTATTGTTTTTACTTGTTTGTTTTGGATATGCTTTAGTTTTACTATCCTCTTTAGCATGATATTACTGTCTTGATTTTTAAAAAGTGTTTTCTCATGTTTTTTCTCCCAAGCCGAGGGTCTATCGGAAACAGCCTTTCCACATTAGTGGGGCTAAGGTCTGCATACATCTCACCCTCCCCAAACTCCACTTGTGGGATATACTGGGTATGTTGTTATTGTTGTAGTTGTATTACGGAAATACATATGCACCTCGAGTGTGGCATAGTAGCTACTGAAGTGAGCTGCGGATCATCATATGTCAAGATCAAATTTTCGTGAATATAGCTAAGTGATTACTTCTCATTTGTTTTTACCATAATGAGTATAATAAATTATTCAATACATATACTAATGAGAGATAATAAATATTGTGTAAAATTAGTTAAGGTGTAGTAAACACAGGAATAACATGGTTATCAAAAAAACCAAAGACGGATAGATGATATTTTTGGCATTATATGAGCAAAATTGGGTACTGGAGTCAAATCACTAATCATTAGAATTCGGTGGATACTAGATAGTGGAAAGTTTCCCCCAACTATGTGGTGGTTTAGACTTTAGAATATACTCCCTACATTCCATAACAGTTGTCCTAATTTAATTTGGATCGGTGTTTAAGAAATGAAAGGAGATTTTTGAAATTTGTGGTGTAGAATAAGTCATAGCTAAATGTGTGGCTATAAACTATTACATTAAGAGCAAAGTAGTAAGTTTAAAAGTAAATTGTTTCCAAATATGAAATTGTGTCATTCTTTTTGGAACGGGCTAATAAGGAAACTATGACATCTATTGTGGAATGGAGGGAATAAATGACTGAAAGAAGAAAGTGTAGTACTCAATCCATTTTTATCTATTATTTTGTTTTTTTTATTAAATAAAAATAAGTATTCTTATTATCACGTTTAATAAGTTTAAGAGAGATTGATAATATTCTATTAATTTTACTCTTATTATTAAATAACTAATTCTTAAATATAGTCAAATCTAAATATTTAATTAGTAAGATAGTCGATTTATCTATAATTTCTTATGATTTGTACAAAATCAAATGTGACAAGTAATAGTGGATTGAGGGATTATTGCATTGTACTTTTCTCTCAAGAAAGTACGAATATTTTATTAAGAAACTGTGGAATTTAACTCTTCGAATTTGGACAACCAAAAAAAAAAAAGAATAATTGGTGGATGCTACCTTCTAAAAATGTATACCATAACTTTTTCCCCCTATATTTTATAAGAACTGTATCAATTTTTCTAAGTATTTATGAAATCCTTTTCAAAACTATCAAATTCATAACTACGGAGTAGGAGGGAAAAAAATGAAGTGATGTAACAATTCGAAACGATTCGGGGAGCTTTCTCCAAAAATCATTCAGAGGCCTAAGTTAGTGAAGGTATGATAAAAGATTAAAAGTAGAAGACTAAACGATAATGTGTTGAAAGTATATCGTCATTCTAAAAAGTATCCTGACTCATTGTTCATTGAAAGATTAATTTTTGCCAAAATAATACAACTGTTAAGATTAACTTGAAATAACACAAATTTGCTACTACTACATTATAACTAAAGATTAGATAGTCGCACTAAGCTAAGAGAGTTTGTAAGAGAATTGAAAAAGAGTATAACGAGACCTTGCTCATGAGTTCGAGATGCAGAAAAGAAAATCGTAGATGTTTCGGTCCATTCACCTTAAACAAATCATATTACTACAAATTTAATTTGAGTTCTCATCTAATAGATTGTAGTATCCACCAATTCATTCAATTCAATCTCTTGATACCACCACTTACATTTACCACCCAATTGGGGAAAAAAAGATTTTAATGGCTTATTTTACCACAAAAATGACAAAATATATTTTTTAAATGACAATACACTAATTTGTATTGCAAAGGGAGAGGTTACCTCTCCAATAAGGCTCAAAGTGTGTCCTTCTTCACTTTCTTATTCTAAAAATACAATAGATGTAATTGAAAGTCACATGTAACAAGTGGGATTTTTACGATGGTAAGCATCATCCACCTACAATAAAGAGATTGTGCATTCGAGTCACAGCAGGAACAAAAAGTGGGAGCACCACATAGGGAAGTGGGTGGGGATTAAAAAATAACAAGAAGCCGTATGTGTAGAAGTTGAATGGATAAATGCATGTGTATTGATAAAATACAACTAGATGAAATTGAAACGATAGTTCCAAAAAATGATTTGACAATTTCAGGATAAACCCCCTATAAATCACGTCAAGATCTAACCCAAAACCAAATGTATCTTTGACAGTACTTCTGTAAGAGACAAACTTGGAAAGAATTTCTTCTGCAAACACATATAACATAACATGTCCTTTGATCTCTAAGAAAAATCTATCTATATATGTTATGCATTAGAGGTAAATAAAGTCTCTTTTCTCTGTTTGATTGTACCATATAAGCTTTTATCCACCATTGCATTTGATGAAGCCATGAAAAGTAAGAGTGCAGTTGTTGCTACTAGAAGCTTATTAAATCCGGTAATTCTTGAGGTTTAACAGGTAATACATTATTGGTGGAATTACTAGTAGGTACCATAGAGGCTGCAAAAGGATTTGTTCTTGGTGTAAATTTTACTATAGCAGTAGAGCCACAATGATCTTCATCAAAAGTCTCCCAACGATCAGTGATAATTGTCCTTAATTTGCTTTCAGATTCCCTCTTTTCTCCAAGATTTTCACAAGTCTCGTGTCCCACAATATCTTTAGTCATTTCATCTCTTTTTTGGGCATTATCAGATACCCTATCGATAATTTCTTCAAGTTCTTTGATATCTTCATCTGGGATTTGCTCCACGATTGGACAAACTTCTGCATTCTTCACCCCCATATCTCTACAAAACTCAAAATATAGAGACAATTCTTCAGCTTGGATATTTGCCTTTTTCATGATCTTAAGAGCCATAGTAGCTTCAATTTTCCCAGCTAAATTAATCCTTAATAAAACTCGAGCTATCCCATTGCGAATTCTACTATAAACGTCGAAAATCTCTGTCATTACACAATCCAAGGCTTCAAGGACAAGAGGGACAATAGCAGAATCAGATAATGGCTTGATTTCAAGCAACATATCAAGCAGTGATTGCAATTTTTGAACCAAAACAAGATCTTGAACCATGGAATAATTTTCCTTTTCTTCAACATTAATATTGTGCATGATCATCATGTTGTTATTATTCAAATTCTGCATGCTTCTTTTTTCTTGCAATTCAATGAAAAGTAAGGATGATTTCTGATCAAGAAACGCAAAATAAGCGCGAATGAACGCGTTAATCCCATACATTTCTGATTTTTTTGAATGTCCATCTTGGAAATTTGAAAGATCAAAAGGTAACCTTCCAATTCTTTGAACACAGGGGAGTCTTGTGCTATAAAGGCCATGCATTAAGATTAAAACTTTAATAGCAACAATCCAACTTCGAGTTTTCTCCATTCGAATCGATATAGCCCAAATAAGGGGTTTTAAATTGCTAGATGATAAACGTAACCATCGAAAAACACGATCAACATTCTTCATGTTCATAGAGAATTCATCATGGCTTGTTGCTTTAATAACAGCAGCCTCAATGTCAGGATTCCGAAGAGCTGTTCTTCTTGATAGACTAGCAATCCATATGCTATTTTGATCTTTTAGCAATCCAGAAACCTTTCTCCATAGCCTCATTATTTGAAAATTTTCCCCTGTTCTTTTTTTTTCTTTTGTTTTGATGTTTTTTTTTCTTGTTAGAAGAGCTTTGCGGTGGTATTCAATTGTTCTATATGTTTTTTTTTAATTTTATTTTTTGGTTTTACTATTACTCCCTCTGTTTTAACATATATAATTAACATATTTATATTTCGGGCGATCTAAAATGGTTGATGTCATTTGATAATATGACTTCTACAACTTAAAGAAAAGCTAAATACATTTTATTTCAAGTCAAATTATCATTTCAAACTTTTGTATCAGTTAAGACTGAGAGAATAAATATATTGTTATTTTTGCTACACCAGTCAAACATTGGGAATTAAGTCGAAAATATACAAAGTGAATGTTTGGATGATAAATTGAAAATTGGAACCCGAGTATAAAATGCCGGACAAATTAAATTACTGGAAGCTCTTTTTTTTTTTTTTGTCATTACAGGAAGCTAGTCTGAGGTGTATATTAAAGTCTCATATTATTTGATTGGAAGGTTTGACATATTCAGTGGTCGTGATTCATCAAAAAGAAAATACAAAAGGAGTATATTTTACTTTAAACAAATTCTTATATTAACTTTTACCACCAGGTTTTTACGTGCTTAATTGAAACCCTCAGCTGGAGGGAAAAGAAATGAGGAAAAAAAAAAATTCTTGAATGACACTTGCCCACACCCAACAATGAATGCATGTCATTTATTTACAAATACATTATTATCTCTCAATCATGGTTAAATAATATATATTTTGTCTTCATTAAATCGCCTTACAATGATTAATTGATATAATTAGATGTAAACATTAGATATAGGTAAATTTTGCCCTGACGGGTATTGTCCATTTGTTTGAGCTTTAATTAATTTTTTTTTATTATTCTAGAAAAGTGCCTTAAAGTGTAATGCAGAGGCAAGTGATTCACTTGAAATTAGTAAAGACAATTACGCTCCCTAATTCACTAGACTATCCCAAATAGGTAATAACTAGGTAACTTGCCCGCGCATTGCGCGGTCTTGAAAATCTTTTTGTTGATCTTATAAAATGACGGTTTCCTCATATCGAATATTAAAAAATAACAAAACAGATTCATTGTTCATGTAAAGACTAAAAATATATGAATATGTCATTGTTAATTAAATGAAAGGGTCGATTAATTTTATCATTTCTATATTCAACAACAATAAAAAATTATATCGTTGATTGATTTTTTTAATAATAACTAAGCTTATTTTCTTCTACTTTTTCTATAGTTAAAGTACCAACAAAGAAGTAAAAAAGCACAACATGTTAACCAACATGTCCTCCATCCACTTCAAGTATCCTCGGTTGGTCTTTTACTAATTTAAAATATACTTTTTGTCTTTCACTTTGAGTTATAAATTTGATTTAAATATTCCATCAAATTTTGAGAATAAAAGAAAAATATAATATAAACGATAGATATATTCTTCATTTGAGCTATATTTGTTCATACTTTTATGTGCCAATATGTATCTATAATGTCAAAGTATTTTTTTTCAAGTCCAGCAAAATGACTTTACCAAATAAAAAAACTTAAATGATGATAGAATTATTTATCTCTAGAAGAAGTGAGAGCTCATAAATTTTAGCTTATCAGGTCTCTAGAATGAGTCACATATTCCTCATAATTTTCATCTTGATATATATTTTCAAAACCTCTTATTAGGAAATAGATTCATGCATTATAAAGTAAATCCAATGATTAATTTCTTTATATTTCATAATCGAACTTTTCTCAAAATCGTATAATAGTTTGTGTTTATCTATATTTTGTAATGGAACTTCATGAGATGTCTCCTTTATCTAAACTAACATTTTACTAAATATTTTAGTTACAAATTTTCAACTATAATTATCTCCGCAGTCCGCTACTTCAGAATATATCTTCTTCAATATCAAAACTTCTTCCTTTGCTATAAACTTACAACAACGTCATGTTTCTATTCTTTCTCAAATTCCTCCTTTTCATAATCTGCTACTTTTATATATTCCTACATCACCAATGAAAAAGGTTAATTCCTTGTGTACTATACTTACTCATCATCTCATGTGATTTGCAAAATAAAAGCAAAAGAGGAAAAATAGAGCAATTATTCAGATTAACAATACACTCGAAACTAAAGTGGCATCACCGAAATTGCGAACATTGTAGTTGCATATGATGTCTTCTTTAACTTAAAGAAAATAATGGCTCAACTCCACAAAAGGAAAAAAATGTAATAAATTCGTTTGTCAATTGCGTAGGACTTATATCACACAATTACAAATAATAATATTTCGATGCATATCAAATGTTCAACGTGCTTCAATATTGATCCTTTAGTATTCCTGCCAAATAGACAACAAATTTTTTTCGATAAATATGAACCATTAACCTGAAAACAACGGTCTCTTTGCTTACTTTCTCCAATCTACAAAAATGGCCACAACAAATTCTTACACATGAACATTATTTATGGAGGAACAATATAATATATCACTCCATGAATAAACACATGAATTTCTTTACTTCAAGTTCATCTTGCATCTTAGAACTGCATTCCTCAAAGGTAATACAAAGATGAACATCTCAAGTTGGAGAAGTAAAATCCTTCTACAATTCATTTGCCAAAAAGAAATGAAAAACAATAAAAGGTTACATTTTTCATCTGGTATCTTGGAGAACTACAATCCTGACATCTTCACCGTACTTCATTGGTCATGAATAGAACCAAAGACAAAAATCCAGTCATTTCCCCTTTGATATAAGAGCTCTCACCAGAATACAAACCAATGTAACATGCAAGACTACACACCATGGTAATACAGTACAGGGAAACAAAAAGATGATCTTGTCGTTTTTTTTCCTGTGATATAGCTTGTTTCTCTAGAAAATAGAAAATAGAAGAAGAGGAAGGCAAATGATTTTGGTTGTTGTTCCTACCATAAGCAACAGATAGGCCAAGCCTAAATAGTAAGTAATGGCTCGCGGACTTCTGAGGAAAACGGGGGCAATTAATTGGGTACTTAGTGGGCACTTTAATATGGGACGTTTCAAAGGCATTTCTTGAACGTTTTAATCTACTTAATATCCATCATCAAATCATAAAAGTAGAAATTCACTTAAAAAATGGGAAATGAAGGAAAATTCCCAAAAAAGGAGAAAAAAGATAAGTGCATCTTTGGCTATAGAGCTATGCCACATCACTTGTCTATGTTTTTCAATTATAAGATATATAGATAGATATAGATATAGATTCTACCGTTGAGGTAATGGAAATAATATTTGTCCTCATATTGGGGGATTTTAGCGCCACAATAATTGACTCCAAAAAAAAAATGCCCTTTATGTGGATAAGTAATTATGATTCCCTTTATTAGCTAAGTAATTAAAATTAATAAAAAATGTTTAGATTTTATTATCAGTGAAAAATAAGAATGTGACCAAGTAACTAAAATCTAGTGATATCGACGAGAGTCTCCCTCACACTAAATTTGAGCTAAATTTTTACTATCTGGAATCCAAAAAAATCTTCAGTTTTTCCTTTTAATTAACAAACTTTTCATTATGTTACTGAATATAAGGCATCAGAAATTACCTCTACATACGACAAATAAATATTTAGGAATTCATCCAATTCAGCCTTTGGTTGCACAATAGTTTTATGTCTTTAGAATAAGCAGAAACTATTGTTTTCTAATGTGAATGATAATTCTTATCACTTTGGCTGGATAGTGATATTTCTGAAAGCACGATTTATAATAAAATATTTACTATGAGTGCCATTTTATATCAATTTCATACTTTTTTCCTTTAAGCAATAAATTGACTCGACTAATCAAAAAAACAGTTTTTCTAGATTTAGATCCACCTCTATCCAATTTTTTATTCATAGATTCGTATCAATTAAGGCTGTCTTTTTAACTTGATATCTTTATAGAGATATATTTTATTCTTGATATCAGCTCTATACAGAAAAAGACCGTAGCATTAAAACGGTTTGTTAATTATGGTTAATAAGTCACTCTTCCTGTAGGGAAATCTATAGTTGGCTAAAAGTTATTCATAAAGTCTAGCTTATAGAGCATTCGAGAATTTGAAATCGATAGCCAAAGGATAAAGACGGGTATACCGAGTCAAATTTTGTAAAGATTTGTAAGAGTAACAGATTCTACCAGTCTTTCAAACTTGATAACCAATACTCAATAGTCAATTCTTTAGCGGCCGCATATAAAATTTACTCTATTCAGCAAGTAAAGAGAGTAATGGGGAAAAAAAAGAATGGTAAGAGAGTAACAAATAAATATTATAAGTTGCTTATATATTTTATCTACATATTTTTACAACTTGTTTTAATATTAGTCCTGGTTACATTGAAAGGTCTTAGATATACTATAGAAGGTCAATAATTGAAGTCGTAAAATTTTGATTCAACTGCTCTATCAAAAAAGCTGACCTTTTATGGGTAAAATTTACCACTTAAACTATTACGCGACAGGCTGTGAAGGATTAAGACAGAATGATGAGGAAAAGAACATTGCAATTGTCACACAGAGTCATAAGAGAAGGCAAAGGACTAACATCACAAATTGTCACCAACAGCCTATCATTTATGCATCTCAGACTACCAAAATGCTAAACCTGCAATGGGATTTTGAGCAGACTTTTAATACTCAAGGGCATGACCTACCAGATAATGATAATGATAATGAAATGGGTACATATTTTTGGAAGACTAGAGTTAGAATCCCAACAGAGACAAAAACGTTAAGTTGTTTTTTCCCTGACGAACATAGTTACTAATACATGTGGTAAGATAGCAGGTACCAAGTGGGAATAGTCTAAATGCACACAAGCTAATACATGTGGGAAAATAGCAGGTACCAAGTGGAAATAGTCGAAATGCGCACAAATTGGTTCGTGAATCCCCATTATAAAACTGACAAGAAAAAAGGAACTTATAACAGATAACACAAAAGATTAAATAACATCAGGTTACTGGGCCATTAACTACAGATATATAGAGTAATATATATGAGTTTATACAACTCTATTCATGAATTGCTAGTCCACATTTTGTAGTACTCGATGCTCGTTGTAGTTTTAGCGGATGATAGCCATTTCTTTTTATGTATTTCCTTGCAGTGTCTCTTCCAGAATCCATCCAAATCAGTATACTGAATGATAAAAGGAAATCTTGAATATAAGCCACGATTCCATCTAGGAACCATTCCATAATGAAGAATGAACATGGAAAAAAAAAAAAAAAAAAACATGAAACTTAAGTTGCAAAAGGAAATGATTAACTTCCAAAAAAGGTGAACCATACTTGCACGTTTGTTGTAATTGAAGCTAGGCAGCCTCTAAGCTTGAAGTCATGTTTGGAAAGTCGGTAGTTTGCAAAATTCAGTCTCCCCTAATTAAGAAACGTCTTATCATCCATGATTTAAAAGTAATGACTAATAAATTTTAAGCTGTAAAATGTCAAGTTCATCTGTTTAACCAAAACTGCAATGTTCATGGGCAAAACTGACCATTCACTTCAGGGTGAGATATAGGCATATGAAGGATTAAAACAGAGCAATAAGGAAAGAACATAACTGCCACACACAACTGAGAGAAGGCACAGGATAGCACTACAAATTGTCACCCAACAGCCTGTGATCCACACGTCTTAGACTATCAAAATGCTAAACCAAGAACATATGCAGAAAGAATTCAGAGCAGATACAGCACTTAACTGATATACATGCACAGAAATAGAAATATTAGGCCAGTGGTAGAGTTCTAATTTGACATGATAGCTACACATCTTGAATCTTATCTCATACAATCCCCACCCACCCATCTCCCAACCCTGAACAAGAAGCCAGAGGGGAAATACAGTCTATTACATTTCAAGAGGCATCAAGAAGTTGCATTTTCTTTTGAATAATGAACAATTTTCAGACATGTCCAGAATACTAAGCCTACAGATTGCTAATTAATTTGCTTTAACTGTTTGATACTCAAAGATATACTAATCATGCATTGACCTGTAAACACTACAATGTGTTACTCAAAGATATACTAATCATGCATTGACCTGTAAACACTGAAATGCAGTAGAAGTGTCTAGGGGCACATGATAGTTTTATCCAAGACATGAACATAATTCAGACTAACATGCATAACAAGGCACTGTTGAATCCGTTTTCTCCAAAGCAATATCCTTCTTTTTTATTTCAATTCACAGAACTTCTCACCTCATGTAACACCGTCCATCCACACCCCCTCCCTCACAAGGTACGACAATACCAGATTGAGATAAGAATATATGATAGCTCCAAGACCAACCAAGCAATATTTTACTATGAAATGAAAATGACGCAAATCAGTCATCGACTCATCGTCACTGTTTGAATATTGAGAAGATAAAATAGTTTCGAATACTACATCCAAGAAGTTGGCAACAGTAGCATAAGAGGTTAATTCGGAACATCAAAATGATATGCAAAATTCATATATGTGCACTCGAAGCTATTTCACGTGTTGCATCACTTCACCCCTGACATAGTTTTACTTAACCATAAAATTATGCATAATCTTTTTTGCCATAAATTGTCAGCATGCATCCAACACATTTTAAGAATTGTGCACTGATATGGGATATTGGAACACAAAAACCATGACAGTTGCTAGGCTAATGAAGACTGAACATGAAAGCAAGAAAACTGATGCACTGTACATAAAGTTCAAGTGAAAAGAGTAATAAAGCCTACTTACAGGCAAAGACAAGTATATCAATTAACTTCCAAAATAGAGTGAATCATACTTGGATGTTAAAGATAAGTGAGAAGTCCTCCGCGTCACTTGATTTTTTCCCAAGAAGCCATTGGGCCTTAACTTGTATCCATGTTTGTTAAGTTCATGAATCGAAATTTCAGTCTCACCCATATTGAGAAACTTCACATTACCAACGACTTAAATAAACATTTAATATGGAGTGATCAGGAGCAACCCATATTTACAAAGTCAATGCACATGTCAGTCACTGATATATGCACCCGGGAGCGATCTCCAGCAATGTTGCTCGGATCCTCCAAAATGCCACCGCACCCGAGTCGGATCCTCCAAAATACATTACTTTTGGAGGAACCAACATGAACCCGGCAACAGTTTCGGAGGATCCTAGCAACATAGATCTCCAGTATGAATTTCTGTTCCAGTACGGAAGCAAAATGATCCCGTACACTACGGAGATAGTTACTACCAAATCAACAATGTTGCAAAAGCAATAGAAGAAATCCGTCTGAACAAAAGCATAACTCGTGATAACAAAACGATGCATAAGATCAAAGGAAAGAAGGACTAAGTATCAAACGGAGTGGAGGGAGGTCTTCAGAAGAGAATTTTCACTTTTAGGATAAGTATGTTGTTGAAAGAGATAGACATCAGGAGTAAAAATAAATGGATGAACATGCTCATCTTAAAAACATCCAATCAAGGAAAGAAATTTTCAGCATCCTACTGTTGGCAGCCAGAACAAAGTGCCAGCCATCAAAACAACAGAATGAAAGATTAAACAACTGTTGCTGGGAATTAAAATATCAAAGTCTAAAACATGTATTGTCATGGACTACAAAAGGTACCAACTAAACCTCTGCAAAGGCCTCATGGATATACAAGTAACAAACAAGACGCATCGATGGTCTGCGGTGGTACCTCTATGCAAGTCTACCTGATTGTCACAAACTTGTTGGTACCATGTTTAGCCCAGTGAGTCCTCAGATCAATTGGATTAGCAAAATTGTATCCTTCCGCAGCAAGTTTCTCCAAAACCTTCTTGAATGCACCTTGGCTCATCTTTCTTCCAGCAATCCTTGCTCCACGTCTTTTGGTACTCATTGGCAGCGGATACATTGATATACTAGTGGTGCAGCAAGCAGACTGCCAACCACCACATCCCCATCGATAACATTGCTGAGGAGTACCGGTGCAGGAGCAAACTGGTATAGGAATGCCAGAAATGTCCATGTCAATTCCATTTATTACAATGTCCATGCTCTTCTTTGCTGGTTTTGATCGTTGAACAGACCGGTTCCCATTTTCCTTGGGCCCGGATGAGACTTTCTTTGACTTTTTTGCTTTAGGAGCTTTAGGAGTAGCGCCCCCTGTCTTCCTCTTTGAAGGGCCACTTTCTTTCTTAACACTTGGTTCCTCTACATTGACCCTCACATCATTAGTTACATCAGGTTGCTGTACCATTTGCATGGAATGACTCCCAGAAGCTTCAGGGAGAACTGAAGTATAAGGGTTCCCTGGAAACATATGCAGAAATTTGTCTCTGTGATTTATCCAACTGTCCCTTACATAATCTATGTGAGATAAAGGTGCATCCGGAACGATGGAATCCCGAGAATGAAACATCCCATTAGCACCAAGCATAATGGGGTTATCACGCCTAGTAAGGTAAGGTTTCGCATCTCGATCAACCACAGATGACATCAGCTGAAGACCTAGATGCCCTTTAAGGGAAGGTTCATAATAACCCCAGTTCCTCATGTTCAAACCATCGTCATCCATGAATAAACTACAGATGAAAAAGCAAACAACACACTTAACATTAACTTTTCGCCACAATTGGAAATACCCAACAAAAAAGTTCATCATAACTTTCCTTATCTCCACATACTTCAAAAACCAACGATAGTAACAGAACCATAAAGATTTGAAATGCATAGGAAATAACGAAAGCAATCAGCAGATCCACAAACCAAAACCAAAAAGAAAATCAGTAAATGTCAAATGGATCTTGCAAATCTAACCATATCCATGGCCATTTTCCCAATTCAGATACAATTCCATCAAATTTTCAACAGCAAATGCATGCAAACTCAAACAATTAAATCCACAACAAATTGGGCACTCAAAACTCATCAAATTCAACATTGCAACAACTACAAATGGAAACCCACAAATAAAGTTTGAACCTTTAGTATTTTCCAAAATCAGCTACTCCAATGAAACAACATTACACAAGATTCAATAAATCTATAAATCCCCACTTCCCTATACTGGGCGTGAACGCGGAATGCTTTGTGCATCGGGCTTCCCTATAAATCCCCAACTCAATTGTTTACATCAAATTCAACATTGCAACAATTAAAAATGAAAACCAACAAATAAAGTTAGAATCTTTAGTATTTTCCAAGATCAGCTATGAGAACAACATTACACAATATTTAATAAATCTACAAAATCCCCAAAATGGGTATTGAATAAAATTCAAAAATAATGAAAACCAACAAATAAAAATACAATCTTTATTGATTAGAACACAGATCTGATAAAAATACTGCTAAAAATGACATGCAAAGATAGTATATTTATAAATAAAATTCAAATGAGGAAAGAGAGAGAGAGAAAAGTGCAGATTTTTAAAGAAAGAGATGGAGAGAGATATGAGAAAAGAGAGGGAGAGAGAGAGAGGAAAAAACTTACTTGTTGGTAAACAGATCTTGGTTTTTTTTTTCTTCAGGAGAGAGAGAGACAGAGAGAGAGGAGAGAGAAAGGGAGAGAGAGAGAAGAGGGGAGAGGAGAGAGATGATAGAAACCCTTTTAAGAAAGAGAGAGGAGAGAGACAACCTTTTATTAGAAATTAGAATTATTTTTATCAACTTCAATAAAAACATTTATATTTATATTTATATTTATATTTATACCATCAAAGATCGTGGGCGGATGTACAAAGCAACTCGCTCATGCAGGATTCGGAAAAGGGCCGCATCCAAAAAGTGTGATATACGCAACATACCCTGATGGAAGTATCAGTGACTTCTTCCACGGCTTAAACTCATGACTTTTAGGTTACAGGAAAACAACTTTCCAACTGCTCATTTACGTTAAAGATTGTGATGTAGTAGAATTCCTCAATCCTTAATCAAATGTTTTGAGTTCGAGCTTTAAGAAGTAGAAGTCTTTAGTAGGGAGCATATTATGTATTACTAACTTTTTATGCAAAGTCGAATTGGTTGATTCCAAAATGATAGCATCGAGAGAGAATGAGATAAATATTTATCTTTATTTATATTTATATTTATATTTATAAGAATAAGAAACACAAAACAGCCGAATAATATCTTTACGGTCACTACTACTTTGATAGCTTTTAAGCATAATAAACTCGGTACCCCAATTCTTATCCTCTTTCTATTCAACTTGCGGTACCCACTTTTTTTTGTTTCATGTACTATGGGTACCCACTTTACAATATTAAAATAACATTAACTTTTCCTTCTAACTAGATTTTATTGTTTCCTATCTTTTGAGTTTAGATATATGAGTAATTTATCAATTCAAAACGTCTACTATCATTTTACAAGATTGTGGTAAAATGGCTAAGTATCCTTCGCTATTAGATTTGAGTTTTAAAAATGAATCCACTTTTGACAATTAACCATTTTGCATTCTGGGCGAGACTTCTAATACAAACTCGGCCTAAACGGCCCTGAAAGCGAATAGACATCACCCAGTGAAAAATCAAAATAATATTTCATATTTTTTTGAATAAATTTCCCTGAAAACCCTTGTAATATGAATAGCTCGTAAATAGATCCTTATATTTTAAAATGATATATTAATGAAAATTATACACAAATATAATTTGAATTATATTTTACTTTACAAGAGTGTTAAGTGATGTTTGAAAATACGGGATATGTGTATACTAATTACTAATTATATTAAATAGAATAACGAAGACCAATAAAAATTACAAAAAGAAAATTTTTATGCATTTAATTTTATGAAAGTTAAGAAGTAGAATAAACGTTTATTTGCTTGAAGAAATTTCTCACTCCTTTGAAAACGCAAATAAATCATTTTTGAAACATGTATATTTCAAGATTCTAACAGGAAACGACCATAATACTAATAATGTTTATGCATTGCGAACATGTAAGCTATCTGTATTACTCCTAAAAATTTAGAATATTCAAGAATATGAAATTTTGATTTTGATAGTTTGATCTTTTTAAGGTCTCACTTTAAATATAATTAAATTTATTTTGTTAGATGAAAGTCCATTTGCAAATTTAGGATTTCAAGAAAATCGTTGTACTACCACCTTTAAGATAAATATTTCATATTTTATTACATTATAGAATTTCAACGGAAGAATTTCAAATTCTAATGTAGATGTGGTCAAGTGATTTTTTTTTTTTTTTAAGATTAGGTATTAGGACTTCTTTTCAGAAATATTATCATACAAATTTAGATAAACTTAAGCAAACTTAGTAAACTTGTCAATAAAAAGAAGAAAAAGATAAAGGTGATGGTACTAAAAGAATATCTTTTCGAGAAATTGAATCCCACGTTATCAACAACAACTCGAAATAGTTCAAACATACTTCACAAGTCAAAAGATAAAAGTTTGAGAGAAGGAAAAAAAAAGATTGATAAAGAACCTAGGAAAATATGTGACCCTTAATTGTCCAATTGCAACAAGCTAAGATAATTTGGTATAAAATTGGAAAGTAAACTCACATATCAATGAAGATACAATCTCGTAAACCTAAAGATTCAAGAAGATAATGGATCCTGAACAGATTACAAGCAAGATCACAAGAAACAGAGGATCAAAACTATACAATTGCACAGTGAATTCTCCTTCCCCTTTTCTCCCTCCTTTTAACTGCTACTACTCTTTCCCTTAACTAACTTGACTTAACCGACTAACTACCCTATCTTGTAATGACTGGTATGCCCCTCACTTATTCTTCTATTTACAGATATGCCCTCTTATACTAATACTACTTAATCATGTAACAAATCCTCCCCCCTTAAGAGTCCTTGTCCTCAAGGACAAAGTCTGCAATCTGCTGGCTGAAGTTGAACAAGTCCATCCAAGTACTATCTTTAGGCACTACCAGAATTTCGCTATTTACCCACAGAATTTTACCCACGGAAATAAATAGTCGGTAAGTACCCACCGATACCGTGAGTATATTGTAAATATTTTTTTCCCGCTATTATTATCAATGTTCCCACGACTATTCCCACTATTCCGTGGGAATATTTTCCCGGAAAAATCCGCGCTTCAGTGTATCGACAGAATCTGTGGGAACATTTGTAGGAATAACGTTAAAGTATAGTTTGACTAGCTTATCAACCGATTCAGTGAGAAGATAAAAAAATAAAAAAAAAATAAATGAATATTGTACCCACGGAAACTGTAGGTACATTTAGAAAATTTTTTCCAAAAGAAATTAATTAAATGTAGCCAGCGAAACCGTGGGTACTTTTTACAAAAAGTAACGAGGCCCACTACTTTCTTTTACCCACCGTATCAGTGAGTACAAACCTAAATCAGAAATAAACCTCTCTTTTCCCCTCATTGTTTATTCCCTCTTTCTTAAACAAAATAACCCCAAACAAAAGCAAAGGAAAAAAAAGCTCCGATTCAACAGATACATCGACTTTTTCACAGATCCAATCACCACTGATCTGGTAAGTTCTTTAATTTCCTTTTCTTCACTTCGTTTGTTTTCGTTTTCCACAGTTCAATTTTGTCCAAATTTCGTTCTTTGTGATAGAGTAAAATTATTAGGGATTCAAGCGTTGCATGTTATCAAGATAACTATATAGGCAGTATATGACGAACTAGCTATTTGGACACCACAGGGGGCAAGAGTTATGTGGTTCTGCAGCACATTACACCACTCACACAATTATTAATCGTTATAACAACACTAGGGGCATAATTTAAAGTGCTAAATTAAAAACTCAATTTATGTCTAACAATGAATTATAAAATTTTTATCTACTCTGGTATGAAGTAGTACAGCTCTGCAATTTAGAAAAAGCTTTAAAAAAAAACAAACAAAAAAACAGTTGAACATCAAGTAGCACTACTTTATGAAGTTATATAGTATAGAAAATGTATTAAAGACTTGTCAAAGAGGAAACTAGCATATAGCTTATTCCGAGGTGAATCCAAGAATTGAACTTTATGGATTCTGGATTCTAGTACAGTGTCCTCAAGTTCTAGTAATTAGGTTATGAATTTAAGTTTTGTACATATTCCGTGATTTTCTTTACAGAAGTACAAGGTTTAGGCGAAAGCTTATTGGGCAGAACGCACATTGGTACAATAAATCAAGTTGTTGAACTAAATTAGAAGAAATCCTATAGTGTTGATTTCATTTTATTTGGTGTTGAGTATAAAAGTTGTATTACAACTATGTGTGGCTGGAGATTGAGAATATATAGTAATTTGCAAGAAGAAACTGTGCAAGAAGATACTGTGAAATGTGAATTACTTCTGCAGTTCTATAAAGGGACAGAGGAAAAAATTAATTTGGTCATCAGTTGTAGGAGACCACTCCATTTGGACATGACTTTAAATTGTAAAGTTGAAAAACTTGTTTGAAAAGTATTCAAGTGAATAGTACTAATAGATTTCTAGCAACTTATAATTGTATGATTTGTAAAATAATAAATCTTAAACTGACAATAATCATACAAAATTTACCAGATTTGCATCTTTGTTTGCAACATTTTTATAACAGTCAATAATCTTTATATAGCAGTGTTGTACTAAGTACTACTCTTGCTCTCTCTTTATACTTGCTTTTAATTAGTAGTGTCTTTAGTCATAATTCTTCTATGGCCCGAGCCTGCCAATCTTGATACATGCTCAACAACACTAGAGTCCATAGAAGCAAGGCTGACGTAGTTTCTTGGCCAACAAAATAGAATAACTTGCATTCTTTAATGACTACCCCACTGCTCATTCCAAAATCCTTGTTTCCATGTTGTTCGATTTCTTTTAAGTTCGATTCCAGCAATTATCCAAGTAGGTCCTCATTATCTGTGTCCCCTACTTTCATTGCCTTCATTCTTTTATCAATAATACCTCTAATAGAGGCCCGAACATCATTTTTTATTTCCTTTATTCTTCTCTTTGTGTAGATGGAACGTGAAAATCGAAAATGGATGTACAATAAGAATAATCCGGGACGTCGGGGTTTGAGGGACGAATTTGTACAAGGGGTTGGTACATTTATTGCACAAGCGAAAACACTTCCTGAATTTTTAAGAGAAGGGACGATTAGATGCCCTTGTGTAAAATGCAAGTGTGTGTCTTTTTTAACACCTGCCGTGGTTAAAACTCACCTTTATAAAAAGGGATTTATGGCTAATTATTATGTGTGGATTGTCCATGGTGAGACTAATGTTAGTGATGCTGATGTAAATTTTCAAGAATTTTTTGGTAGTGAGAGCAGTCAGTATGTGGAGAATGATGTTCAAAATTCTCGAATCAATAAAATGGTTAGGGATGCTTTTGGAATACACTCAGATAAACCATCCCAGCCAAATGTTGAGCAATCTCCCAACGATGAGGCAAAGGAGTTCTATGAGCAGTTAGAGGAAGCTAGTCGTCCATTTTATGAAGGATCAATGCATTCTAAGTTGTCTGTTGCAGTTAGATTGCTATGTATTAAATCTGATTATAATATTTCTCAAGCAGGGATGAACTCCATCATTGGGCTTATGAATGAACTTAACCCGAATAACTTGGAGTTGCCTAGTGACTATTACGACACAAAGAAATTGACTTCCAAGTTAGGGCTTTCATCAGAGAGAATTGACTGTTGTGAAAAAGGTTGCATGTTATTCTATAAGGATGACGCAAAGCGACAAAATTGTAAATTTTGTGGACAAGCTCGTTTTAAGGAAACAAAAAATGGTGGTAAAAATAAGAAGGTCCCCATTAAGGCGATGCACTACTTACCCCTTATACCTAGGTTAAAGAGGTTGTATGCGTCAATGAGCTCTGCTCCTCATATGAGATGGCACGCTGAACATACAAAGAAACCTGGTATTCTACGTCATCCATCAGATGGAGAAGCATGGAAACATTTTGATAGAGTGTATCCGGAATTTGCTAAAGAACCAAGAAATATCAGGTTGGGTTTGTGTGCAGATGGGTTCACACCATTTGCTGTCTCTGCTACACCATATTCATGTTGGCCTGTCTTTGTCACGCCGTATAATCTTCCGCCTGAGATGTGTATGACAAGTCCATATTTGTTTCTAACATGCATTATCCCAGGCCCACATAATCCGAAAAGTTTGATTGATGTATATTTGCAGCCTTTGATTGATGAATTAAAGCTACTGTGGGATGAAGGTGTCGAAACATATGACATATCAACTAAACAAAATTTTAGCTTGCATGCTGCTTTGATGTGGACCATAAATGATTTTCCTGCTTATGGAATGTTGTCTGGTTGGTCCACCGGTGGAAAGTTAGGTTGCCCTTGTTGCATGGAAGATACAAAAGCATTCACTCTGAAACATGGAGGCAAAAACACATGGTTTGACTGTCACCGACGCTTCTTACCCATGGATCATGAGTTTAGGAGAAACACTAGTGCATTCATGAAGAACCGTACTGATTTTGATGAGCCTCCACGGATCAAGACGGGTGAAGAAATTTGGGCTAGGGTTAGCAAATTGCCAAAGGTAACTGAGACTTTGCCAACTAAACAGCCTAGTTATGGTGTTACGCATAATTGGACTAAACAGAGCATATTCTGGGAATTGCCTTATTGGAAGAATAATCTTCTTCGGCATAATCTGGATCCCATGCACATTGAAAAGAATTATTTTGATGCCGTATTTAATACTGTGATGGATGTCAAGAACAAAACAAAAGATAACTTGAAAGCCAGAATGGACTTGGAGGAACATTGTAGGCGAAAGGAGTTACACCTTCAGTTTGTCGACAACAAGGTCCGAATGCCCAAGGCTAGTTACACATTTGAACTAGATGAGAGAAGAGAGATTTGTGAGTGGGTTAAGAACTTAAGGATGCCCGATGGTTATGCGTCAAACATATCCAGATGTGTTGACATGAAAGAAGGAAAATTGACGGCATTGAAGAGTCACGATTGCCACATTTTCATGGAAAATTTGCTTCCAATTGCATTCAGTAATCTGCCTGATAGAATTTGGAAACCCATCACAGAGATGAGCTTATTCTTCAAAGACTTGTGTTCGAACACACTGAAGGAGGAAAACTTAGCCTTGATGGATAGTAATGTTAGGGTAACCACTAACAAGATGGGGAAAATCTTCCCACCAGGTTTTTTCAATGTTATGGAACATCTTCCGATTCATCTTGCAGAAGAGGCACGACTTGGAGGACCGGTTCAATGTAGATGGATGTATCCATTCGAGAGGTAATCACATTGGTCATTTGCTTTTTATGTATTTAGATTAGATGATCTTTCTATGTGTAAGAAATTGTGTTATGCAGGGAAATTGGCAAATGCAAGCGGAGTGTGAAAAATAGGTCTAGGATTGAGGGATCGATATGTGAGGCATACTTGGCCAAGGAAACTTCACATTTCTGCTCATACTACTTTGAGCATCATGTGCCAAGTTTGAGAAATAGGCCGAATCGGCATGACGACGGAGGCAACAGTGATCCTTCACTTCCACCTGTTTCCATATTCAATCAACCAGGTAGAGGACCAAAAAATGGTAAAATGGTCAATTTGAACGAGATTGATAGAAAAGTAGCTACAACACATGTATTGTTGAATTGCCCAGAAGTTCAACCTTTTTATAGGTAAATTTCAATTTTTATTAATTATTTACGTGCAAGATTCATCAATATTTTAACTAATGAGATTTCTAATTGTGTCGAGCAGTTATTTTGTGGGTTTATTTGGGTTTGATGCTGTGTATGAAAAGTTTTCAGAATGGTTAAGAGAATTTGTAAGTATATCTTAATATGTAATGTGAATCTCATTTTTTTTACAAACTATAAAATGAATCTACAAAATTTTTAACTTTCTTGTACTATATAGGTACATAACCCAAGTAATGGCATAAAAGACTTATTTTTGCGTGATATATCTTGGGGGTGTCTACATAAAGTCAAAAGGATGGATAAGTACTATGTTAATGGCTACAAGTTTCATACAGAAGAATTGTCTAAAGGTAAGAAAACTGTTAACTCCGGAGTGTGGGTGAAAGGTGTCGCCGGTGATAAAGATGGAGATGTTGACTACTATGGTGTAATCCAGGAGATTTTAGAAGTAGAATTTGTTGGTTGGCCCAAGAAAAAGGTGGTACTCTTTCGGTGTAAGTGGTTTGATCCAACACCTAATAGAGGTACAAGGGTGCACCCGCAATACAAAATAGTTGAAATTAATCACAAAAGGGTATATGGACATTATGATCCATTTATCATTGCACAAAATGTGAAGCAAGTGTATTACACTCCTTATCCATCGCGAAAGGATAAATCTGACTGGTGGGTAGCTATAAAAAGTAAACCTGTAGGTAGAGTGGAAGTTGATGCATTGGATGTAGCATACCAGAATGACATTTCAAGTGTTGAACATGTGGTAGATGCTGAATTAGCAGGTGAGTTGCAACATAGTGAAGGCATCTATGAAGAATTTGATCCTTCGGTCATTACTCGCAGGGAAATTCAAAATAATTATGGGGAAGGAACATCTATGATAAATGAGGATGAGGAATTTGTTGATGATAATGAAATAAGTGAAGAGGAAGAGTTTGTCGATGAAAATGAAGCAAGCGAAGATGAAGAAATAATTGATGAAAATGAATTCAGTGAAGATGATTGACATGTTGGTTGTTTTATGTTCTTTCCTTAATCTCTTAATATGTTCTAATAGATAGTTTTTTCATTACTCTTCTTAATTAAATTATTTTAGTTATCTTATTTTGTTTTCCTTAATCTCTTAACATGTTCTAATAGACAGGTGTTTCATTTTTTTAATTTAATTATTTTAGTTGTCTTATGTTGTTTTCATGTTACAGAGATGTCATCTAAAGGTAAGAGTAAAACTAATAAGGTGAAGAATAAAGTTTCTGCTACTAAGGGTGGCCCTACCACCCCATCGGCAGGTCATACTTTTTCTCCATCTTTGTCACGATCCCTTCCTACTCCCCTGCATCCTTCACACCCACCTGGCTTTTTTTCGGTGCCCACTGCCCCCGTGTATTATTCTACTATGTCTTCTCATGGCACGCATTCGATGCCTACATCTACGCCAGCCCATCAGTGTATGCCTACACATAGCGTGCCATCTTCGTCCCCGAATTATCATATCAATCAGCATGGTGGCCGATCATCCGTACCTCCATCATCCACTCCATCTACATCCATGCCAGTAAATAAATTTATGCCTACACCGAGCTTGCCATCTTCTTCCCCTAGTTATCATATCAGTCAGCATGATGGCCGCTCAATCGTACCTCCATCATCCACTCCATCTGCATCCACATCCCCATCATCTAATCCCAACTTATCTGGGATGCATATTGGAGACACTCCATCCCCATCTACAGATCCATCTACACCATTATCTGCACCAGTTCGTGGACCGACGCAGTATCTTGGAGATATTGGTGAACTGGATGAGTCTCATAGGTTGATTATCGCTCCCGATGGGAATTCTGGGTAAGGAATTATTTTTTGGACTTAGGTTTGAATTTTTGAATTTACTTTTAAACGTTTTAAATTACATGCAGGTTTATACCTTCGCATAAGGCTACTAATGCAGTTACAGACTCTATTAAACCATTTTATGTTGATGCTTGGAAGAGTTGGAGAGAAATTCCGTGGGATGTCAGAGACAACATGTGGAGGCATTTTCAGGTACAAATAAAAGAATCATTTATATTTTTATCTAATTATTGTTTTCTTATTTAGTCTTACTAATTATTTACAGACAAAGTGTGCATGGCATCCCTCTTATGATAATCAAATGAGTGGTAATTTCGAAAGGAAAGCGCAAGAGAGGCTCAAAGGTACCTTGTCTGCAATGCATAGAAGTGGTAACAAGCCAGATTGGGTAATCCCAGATGTATGGACCAAACTTAATGTGTGGTGGGACTCTCCAGAATTTAAAGCAAAGAGCGAGCAAGGAAAAGCAGCTCGGGCCTCCGAAAAGGGTGGGTCCTTGCACACTGGTGGTTCTCGTAGTGTGGGGGACCATCGTTATAGAATGGTAAGTTGTTTATTAACTTGAACTTTATTTTAGAATGCAGATTCTAATTGTGACATCTTTAACCAATCTGGCACAATTATATATTTTAACTGTTACTTTAATTTTCTACCTACTGAAATCTAAGCGTAAGAATACATTCAAACATTTTTCTGATTTTGAAATTTAACTGGAGGAAAGAATGCCCTGCATACTTCTAGCTTTCCTATCATTAATGATCAATGTATTTTGTGCTTGTCTCAACATTACCGTAAAGCTGTAACATTTTCTGACTTCACCGGGACTCATTAAGATGACAAAAACAGGATTTACCCTTGAAACCACAAAATTTCTCTTTTTACTCTAACTGACGGGGATATAAAACCTTGTCCAGGTGAGTACTCATTTGATTCCCTCTTTTTTGTATCCTACTAATATCTGGAAGGCAATTATGATATGTCAAATTCCTAAACCTGGAAGGAGTAACTAGCATCTTATAACTGCTTAAGCAACTGTTGTAGTTAAAAGGGTAATAATCAATCATCTACAGTCATTTATTACTATTTAGTAGTAAGTTTTATCAATAAGCTCTAACCTAGCAAAACTCTTAATAGGTGGCATATTCTAAGATAGAATATTCTTCCCAAAAGCAATGTAGGAACCTGACCAATTATTGCTTTCATCTTCACTCTAGACAAGAAAAGAGGCAGAGAGCATACATATTAAAGTAGTAAGTAACAATTATTTTTTAAGTGTAAGCTAGTTTGCCTAGATTTATGGAACCAAGTTTTTTCAAGTCTGTGTCTTGGCTAGGCTAAGGAATCCAAGAGTTGTGGTAATCTTTTGCTGAATGTCACCCAATATGCTGAGTCAATGCCGTTGTATTTATTGAACAATAATTTCCTATACTAGCTTGCATCACCAGTTGGAATAGCAAATGTGGTAGTAAAATATATACTGTGGCTAACTATCTGGAATTCTCAATTCTGCACACCTAATATACCAATTACTGTAGTGTGTCTTGAACAATGTGAACTTTCATGTATGAATTTATACAAAACAGGCAAAAACAACAGCTCGCTGCCATCAACATTGGAACACAAAATGAATAGAGAGTGTACTGAAAGGATATGTTATAACAGAAGAGTCCTACATCTTATCTCTTGAGATCGTTTATTACTTCAACAGTGTACTTGACTTTAGATTTGTTCACAGTTGTCTTTGTATGATAATTTGATTTTGGCTTTGAATACCTGGGCTATTTCCTATTCTGTTGGTGTATAGTAGATATTTCCAGGAGAACTTTTGCTTGGAATCATCGACTTGAACTCATGTTTCTGCAATGCTTTTACTTGTCTTCCTTCAGTAATGAGAACTTGATGACAAGCAATTACTGCATTAATGAAACCAAATACACATATGTGTTGTATACATGCCATAATTAGATGGGACAAGAAAAAATTATAGAGGATTGAAAGGGATGAAATGGCTCAGTTAAATAGAACTAAAACACTATAGAGATGACTACTGTTATCTATATTTTGCTACTTCCTCTCTTTATATAGGCACCAAGAACTTATTACGAATGTAAGGGCGTCAATATTTTATTACTACTAGCCTTTTTAAATTTAAAATTCTCCTTTTCTAGTAACAATTTGGATGGTTCATGGTTCTTTAAATTTTTGAAAGGCTTATTTACTTTTTTCATAATAGGGTTGTCAAATATCTTAAGTTTTGTACTGCAATTCTGGTATCTCTGTCGTTCCTAGTTGTATTTTTTGTCCTGCAATATTTCACTTTCATTTCCCTTTCCTCCTCATAACTCGAGTTTGCTACTATACATATAATGGCTAATTTTGTATGTAAAATTCAATGTACACAGTAAAATAATTGAAGCAATTAAGTCTACTATGAATTTTTTAAAGATACTAGTCTAAATTAGAAAGAGGACTTGTGAAGCGATTTTACTAGCTTCTGCTTCCTGATGATCTTCTATTCCAAGTTGTTGATGAAATTTCAGCTTCTATCATTGCATGTTACCAAAAAGAATAATCTTGGAATGTTCTGACAAGCTTATGAGAAGAGATGGAAACACTCTCTTATTTTTTTCTAATTCATTCTCTTTTAGGAACAAAAAAAGGGCAGAGCAGTGTCCTTTGATGAAGTCTTTGAGGAGCTACATAGGTTTAAGAGAGATGGCAAGTTGGGAGCATGGGTCGAGCCGCGTGCTGAGGCTACGCATGTAAGATCCTTACTTCAGGCCTCTAATTCGTATTTTTTAACATCTATATAATTCTTATTTATCAACATATGTCTTTTCAGGTTGGGTTTAAACGCCGTGTGGAAGAATGGTATCAAAGTCAGCCGGCTTCCGAGGTTGGTAGCTCTACCCAACCTACAGTTGAAGAAGTGAATTCGTTATTCCTTGAAGAGGTTGGTGGCCCAAAGAAAGGTAGAACTTATGGGCTTGGATCGCAGTATTCCTCGGGTCCAGTTAAATCAGGTTTGCGTCCTACTCCCTGTAGCTCTTCTCAGGATCCAGAAGTGGTGGATGCACTGCAGCGTAAAGTAGCAATGTTGGAGGAACAACGTGCTTCAGATCGAGAGCAAATGAGACTTTTGCAGGAAGAACGGGCTTCAGATCGAGCACAACTTAGTCAATTGATGAATCTAGTGAAGGATCTTGCATCCAAGCGTCGATCTAATCGAGAGTCTGATTCTGATGAAACAGACTAGTTTGTTGTTGCAATGTTGCTTATGGTTATGGCTGCATGGGGTTGCTAATTAGACTTCCTTTTGGTTATTAGACTTGCAATGTTGCTTATGGTTATGGCTGCATGGGGTTGCTAATTAGACTTCCTTTTGGTTATTAGACTTGCTACTACTGGTTATATTATGGTTATTTAGACTTGCGTAGGGATGTTTAGACTAGTTAATGCTTATGCTTTAGACTTGTTAATACTTGTGGTTTAGACTTACAAATGTTATGGTTAAGACTTCTGTTTGGATGTTTATGGTTGCATTTGTAGATATTGTTTGGATTTAGATGTTGCAATTGTGGTATTGATATAAGTTAGAAGTGGTGGATTAAATGTTAGGTTGAATATACAAATTTGGTTGCTGATTTCAAATTTGGCAGGTGGTGTGGCTTGCTAATTGCAAATTTTCTTTTGCAGGTGTACACACATTACCCACGGCAACAGTGGGTACAAACAAAAAAAAAATTAAATCTTTATATTTACCCACGGAAACGGTGAGTAGATTAGATTAAATTTCCCAGATCTTCATAGTATACCGACTGTTTCCGTGGGTACATTTTAAAATTTTGAATTCATTCCCCAGATATTCATAACTTATCGACAATAACAATGAGAGTATTTTAAATTAAAAATATTTATTTTTACTCTACCCACCGAAGCCGTGTGAAGTTTGAATAAAATTTAACCATACACGTGGAATAGTAGCGACTTTATCGGTGGGTATGCTACCCACGGAAATAGTGGGAACCTTCGAATTAAATTGGTCCTCTCTAACATCAATGTTTCCACTGTTTCAGTCCCTACGTTCCCACCGGCACGGTCTGTAAATTTTACCCACCACTCCTCTACCGACCGCTTCTGTACCGACTGTTTTCCGTGGGAAAACTTGATTTACCCACGGAGTTCCCACCGTTTTGTCCGTGGGTAAATAGCGAAATTCTGGTAGTGAGGTGGGCAATTGAACCATTTGATCAACAGTTGAGTGACCTGCCGATTGTTCTTTGTGATAATCCTTCTATCCAGGACAACTTCAGGGTCCAAAATGATATGACCATGTGGTGACAAGGAGACTGGTAGTGTCTATTGAACAGCAGTGATGCCCTGACTTTTCTTGAGCTGAGAAACATAGAAGGTTGAGTGAATTTTGGCTTTAGGGGGGAACTCAAGTTGATATGCAACTGAACCTATCTTCTTGAGAATTCTGAATGGGCCAAAGTATTTAGGAGAAAACTTGTGATAAGCAGTGCTTCTCATAGATATTTGCCTGTAAGGTTGCAGCCTCACAAGGACTAGGTCACCTGCTGCAAATTCTCTGTATGTCCTATTTTTGTCAGCTTGTACTTTCATTCTTGACTGAGCTAGCTGTAAGTGGTACTTCAACAGTCGAATGGTGCTCTCCCTGGCTTGTAGGCTTCTATCCACTGTTTCCACCATGGAATTGTTATAGACATATGGTAGGTGAAGAGGTGGTTTCTGGCAATACAGGACTTCAAATGGTGTCATTTTGATTGTTGAGTGTTATGTGGTGTTATATCACCACTCAGCCAAAGGTAACAAGTGTACCTAATCTTTGGGTCTGTCTGTGCACATGCATCTTAAGTAGGCTTCCACACACTTGTTGACCACATCTGTCTGGCCATCAGACTGAGGGTGATCTGGCCATCAGACTGAGGGTGATATGCAGTTGAATGGTGCAGGGTCACCCCTTGAACATTAAACAAAGCTTGCCAGAATTTGCTGAGAAATATGACATCCCTGTCACTAACAATGGTCTGTGGCAACCCATGGAGTTCGTAAATGTTGTCCATAAAAGCTTGAGTTACATTAACAGCTGTGTAGGGGTGTGTCAAGTTGATGAAATGTGCATACTTGCTTAGTCTATCAACCACCACCAGTATGACAGTCTTAGTTTGAGATTTAGGTAAGCCCTCAATAAAGTCAAGACTGATATCTTGCCAAATTTTGTCAAGTATTGGAAGTGGCTGCAAGAGGCCTGGTGAGTGTACATTTTCCCCTATGCACCTTTGGCACACTTCACAGTTTCTGATGTGATTGTATATGTCTACCTTCATCTTTTTCTAGTAGTACAATTGTGTAATTCGGTGAAGTTTTCCAACCATTCCTGAATGACCCCCAACTGCACTATCATGCAGAAAATGTAGAATTTGCTCCTGTAACTGCTTATCAGGTCCCACTACTATCTTGCCACCTTTGTAGATGATGCCATGTCTGAGCATATAAGTGTTGTTGCTAAATGGATCTTGGGTTAACTGCTGAATCAGGGATTGCCACTTGGGATCAGAAGCATAGGAGGCTTTAATTTGCTCCATAAATTCAGAGGACACAACAGATAGCAGGAACAAGGTAGCAGTTGTATGTGTACATCTGGACAATGCATCAGCTGCTATATTTTCCTTACCCTTCTTGTATGTGATGGTGTAGTCATAACCCATTAATTTTGCTAGCCACTTCCCTGGCTAGGTGTAGAGATTCTCTGTTCCAACAAGTACTTCAAACTCTGATGGTCAGTCTTGATGGTGAAATGTTTACCAATCAGGTAAGGCCTCCACTTCTGCACTGCACTGACTATGGCCATCATTTCTTTTTCATATACTGAAAGATGCAAGTGTTTGCTGCTCAATGCTTTGCTCATATAAGCTAATGGATGACCAGCTTGCATTAGTACAGCCCCAATGCCACTGCCTGAAGCATCAGTCTCAATAACAAATTCTAAGTTGAAATTTGGGAATACCAAGACTGGAGCTGTTGTCATTGCCTGCTTGAGTTCTTGGAAAGCTGTAGTAGCCTGATCAGTCGACTCAAAGCTGCCCTTCTTTAATAAGTCAGTAAAGGGCTTAGCTATCAACCCATATCCCTTTACAAACCTCCTATAGTAGCCAGTGAATCCTAAGAAGCCTCTTAACTCCTTAACTGTCTTAGGAGTAGGCCAATCAGTCATTGCTTGAATCTTGGACTTATCAGCTGTCACCCCCCTCTTGAGTGATTACATGCCCTAGGTATTCTACCTCAGTTTGTCCAAATTGATATTTACTGAGCTTAACATATAAGGAGTTGGCTTTCAGTACCTCAAAAGAATATTTCAAGTGATCTAAGTGATCCTCCCATGATTGGCTGTATATTAGAATGTCATCAAAAAATACAAGAATGAACTTTCTGAGGTATGGTTGGAATACCTTGTTCATCAGGCTCTGGAATGTGGAGGGTGCATTTGTCAAGCCAAAAGGCATGACAACAAACTCAAAGTGCCCATGATGTGACCTGAAAGCAGTCTTCTCAATGTCATGTTCATTCATTCTTATCTGATGGTAGCCAGACCTGAGGTCCAGTTTAGAAAAATATTTGGATCCTCCTAACTCATCCAGAAGCTCTTCTGTGACTGGTATAGAAGATTTGTCTTTAATAGTGCATGTGTTCAGTTGTCTGTAGTCTATACAAAGCCTCCAAGTGTCATCTTTCTTCTTGACCATGACAATAGGTGAAGAATAAGGGCTTACACTGGGTCTAATAACTCCTGTATCAAGCATATCCTGGATCATCTTTTCTATTTCATTCTTCTGAGTTGCTGGGTATCTATATGGTATGACATTTATTGGTGAGATTCCTTCATTCAAGAGGATTCTATGATCATGGTCTCTGTGAGGAGGTAGGGCAGTAGGAACTTCAAATAGGGATGCATACTCATCTAACAGTTGCTGCAAATCAGTTGGGCATTCTACTTGCTGTGTATTTAACTCTGCATCCTCAGGTGCTGCAGTGCTCACTTGTGTTACAAACATCATGGTGAGTTGTCCATCTTTCTGCAGTACTTTTCCCATCTTCACATTGTCCATCATCTTTGCCACCCCTGGTTGACTACCCCTTAATGACACCTTCTTACCACTATTGTGGAACTCCATCTCCAGCTCCTTGAAATTCTACCTGATATCCCCTAGAGTAATGAGCCACTGAATGCCCAACACCACATCAGCCCCTCCTAAAGGCATGACTAACATATCAACCTTGAATTCAACCCCCTGCATCTTCCATTGCACCCCATTGCTCATATAAGAACTATGCACTCTATTCCCATTGGCTATAGAAACAGAAAAAGGTGAAATAGTGTCAAGTCTGCATCCAGACTTCTTGGCAACCTCAAGGTCCATGAAGTTATGTGTTGACCCTGAATCAATGAGAATATGCACCATCTTGCCCTTAACTGACCCCTTTACCCTCATGGTCCTATAGTCCATTGTGCCATCAATTGCATGTATAGACATCTAGGGTTGCAATGTGCAATCTTCTTGAGTTTCTTCTTCTTCTTGTTCTAAACCTACTTCAGTTCCCCATGCTTCAGATTCCACCTCTAGTTCTAAAATGAACAGTTGTTTTCTCTTACTGCAGTTATGCTCAGGTGTATACTTTTTATCACACCAATAACACAGTCCCTTTGCTCTTTTTTCATCTATTTCAGCTGGTGCCAGTTTCCTCGCCCCTCTCATTCCGCCTCTACTAGTAGTGTTATAGCTTCTGTTTGTTGAAGGCATTCTACTATAGTCATTTGTGTGGCTATAATGCTGAGGTTTGGAATTTTGTGTCCAAGATTGGTTAGGGGTGGGGAGTATGGGTCTTGAGTATCTTGGAGGGCGTTGATACTGTTCATTTTGTAGCTGAAATGAGTGTTCTACCAGTTTAGCTAGGCTATTTTCTTTTATGAGGGTTCTTGGTTCCAACATCCTGACTTGTACTTCAATAGCTGGTTTTAGATTCCTTAAGAAGGTGCTAATGGCTTGTTCTTCAGATAAATCAACTCCAGTCAATAGCTCATCAAACTTGTTCAAGAATTCTTCTACACTACCAGTTTGTTTCAGCCCTACTATTTCTGACATAGGATCAGTGTGTAAGGCTTCACCAAATCTTTGATACATAATTCTTACATAGTCATCCCAATTAGGAAGGCCTCTCCCTAATTTTGATTTCAAATAGGCTTGGTGCCACTGCAAAGCCTTACCTTCTAAGTGAATTGAGGCCAATTTTACTTTCATATCACCAGGGGTTTTATCGATGTCAAAAAATTGTTCACATTTATATATCCAGCGTTTAATCTCATCGCCATTAAATTTAGGGAAATCAACTCGAGAATACCTGGTGTTCATATGGTGGTTTTGAGAGCCACTGCTATGGGTTCCTCTATTCACCGGTACAACACTATGATTGGGGTACCCATTTTCTTGTACGCCGCCATTCGCCGGAGCCACTACTGCCGGTGGATTAGTTAAAAGTGTTAGAATCTGCCGGATTTCCCCCATTATCTCCAGCTGCTGTTGTCTTACTTCCCCCAAGGAACTCTCATGCTTTTCCCTCATTATTCGTAGTTGTTCCTTTAAGGTGTCGACATCCCGTCGAAGTTCAGTAGTTCTTGTGTTGTCCGCCATTAACATCATCCGAGGAGCTACTGGCTCTGATACCAATGCAACGAGCTAAGATAATTTGGTATAAAATTGGAAAGTATACTCACATATCAATGAAGATACAATCTCGTAAACCTAAGGATCCAAGAAGAGAATGGATCCTGAACAGATTACAAGCAAGACCACAAAAAACAAAGGATAAGAACTATACATTTGCACAATGAATTCTCCTTCTCCTTTTCTCCCCCCCCCCCCTTTTAACTGCTACTACTCTTTCCCTTAACTGACTTGACTTAACCGACTAACTACCCTCTCTTTTAATGACTAGTATGCACCTCACTTATTCTTCTATTTACAAATATGCTCTTGTATACTAATACTACTTAATCATGTAACACCAATCAAGGAAATCAAATCCTTGAGCCGATATGTGAAGTTGCACAAAACTATCAATATACCAAAATACTCTTTTATGCGTGGATCGCCCACTTAAATAATCTAATGTGAAACTAGTACTGGCGTATACAAAATTTAGAGATAGGAGCATAACTTCATGCAAACCATAGCTCTCACATAGATACACATATGAGGAGCTCAAATTGATCAGAAGACTTGGAAGCTAAGTTGAAAAAACACGTTAGAAACCACACAGGATTTTTCATATTAGAAGTTCATATTTTAGTTAGTTGAGTGAGAATTCATTTTCGGCATTTCTATTATTTTGTTTTTCATGAAATTCGAATGGGTTAGTATAAATATCAAGCTGTAAAGCTAAGATTACACTTTTGATATGTTGTGGAATTCAAATAATATCTCTCATTTCTCTCTTTCTTTCTCTATTTTCTCTTCTTCTTCTCCTTAACATCCCTAATTCTTTCTTAATCTATAACTGGCACAAATTTGGTATCAACTGGTATTCTCCTTAACATCCCAGTTTCTTCTTAATCTATAACTGGCACAAATTTGGTATCAACTGGTATCAGAGCATCGAGCTTGGTATATCATAATGTCACCCCGTAAGGATTTTTAAAACTAAACAGTTGTTGTTACATGAGTAGTACAAAGACTTGATTGCTTAGTAGGTTGATCTTTGTACACTGATGGAGCAGGAACGCCAGGAATTGTGTGATACTTTGGATCTGAAGCAAGTAGAAGTGTTACAAGTGGTTAATGACCTTAAAAATGCTTTCGATGGAATGCAATTGCATCAACAATCGCGAGACTATCCTTTCACTTCTAATGTCAAGGGAACTATATCACAACCACCTGCACAAGGTATACTAGGTCTTAATCCATTTCTTACTGTTAATTAACAATTACATAACTTAGCTTTTTCTAGATTCAGTAGTGAAAATTTGAAAACATGGCTATATCAAATAGAACAATATTTTTTCTATTGATGAAACTCCGATGAAACAAAGGATTAAGCTAGTAACAACACACTTGTATGATGAAGCTTTAACTTAGCATCAATCATACTTGAAATGTAGAACTATACCTACTTGCCTAGTTGGAATGAATATTTATCAGTTTTAACTGAACCCTTTAGTATTGGCATGGCCAAACCTATGACTGAGTTGTAATAATTAAAACAAACTACTACGGTGAAAGAAGTCTTGTTTGCTTTTGATCTCTTGTTAGCTCAGTATAACTTGTCAACTGATCAAGCCATTAATTGTTTTATGGGAGGACTGAAGGAAGAATTAGTTAATCTTGTCATGATACATGAACCAAAAACCTTGTCTCACACTTATATATTTGTAGCTAATGCTAGAGTGCAGAAATCGCCTGATGTGGTGATAGCTAATTACCATCCTAAAATACCTTCACCTAAAGCTTTCAATTTCAAAAATCTTGGCTACTCTTACTCTCATGCCCCTAAATAGGCTTTAACCAGCATAAATTTCACTACCCTTCCTTAGAACATGAGGATTATCTCATATGCTGAAATGCAAGCCAAGAGAGCTCAAGGCTTGTGTTACTTTTGTGATTCCAAGTATACCATTGTCCATAAATACAATATTCTCAGGCAATTATTTATTGTGGATCAAAAGGAGAGTGAAGAGATAGAATGTGTGGAATCATGGTTGCAATAAGAAGATGCTTATTCTATGGAAGAAATGGTTACCTCAGATGGTGATACTCTTATGATCTTCTTGTATGCCTTGTCTGGATTGAAAAGAGCTCGGACCATTCATGGTATTGTTTATAGCAATAAGAGGCATTTGCAAATTCTATTGGATGAGGGCATCTCCCATAACTTCATTGATGAGGAGGCTGCTAAGAGGTTGAAGTGTATTGTCACTCCTACCAAGGTCAGCTATGTCAAATTGGTAATAACACTGCCAATTCCACTTATGGGGTTATTAAAGACTTCCAATGGACGCTCTAATAGACTACATATATCTTTGATTTGCTCTTATCTTATTTAGCAAAACATGATCTAGTCTTGGGAGCTATTTGGATGAAGTCATTGGGACTCCTGACATTTTACTATTCGGAGTTAATTATGACCTTCACTCATCAGGGAAAGCAACACATACTGAAATGAGTACCTAAGAAATGTAAGCTAGCTAGCTCATAAGTAATAATAAGCTAAGTGGGGATGATGTTCAGTTATTCATGCTAGAAGTTAATGATTCTGAGTTATCGCTTGGACTAGATTGTCAGTTATTCATGCTAGAAGTTAATGATTCTGAGTTATCGCTTGCACTTGATTTTCAGCTTGATGCTCTTCAATTCACTGAGGACAATATTGTACCTCCTGTTGTATATCAGTTTCTCACTCACTATCAACTAGTTTTTTCTAAGCCTGTTGCATTACCACCTTATAAAGGAGCTTTTGATCATAGATTTCTTTTGTGCCCCGATACCAAGCATATCAATACCATACCCTATTAGAACTATTCTATAAAGAAGGATATCATTAAAAAGCTAGTAAAAAAATATGTTGCAACAAGGTAATTCAGTACAGTGATAGCCTATTTGCTTTCTCTATGGTTTTAGTGGGCAAAAATGATGGAACATGGAGGTTACGTGTTGACTATAGGAAGTAGAATTAATGTACCATCAAGGATAAGCTTCCTATCCCTATCATAGATGATATTTTGGATGAATTAGCTGGAGCATCAATTTTTTCCAAGGTTGATCTTAAATCTGGTTATCACCAAATTAGAATGTTTCCTGAAGACATTCATAAAACTGCTTTTAGAATTCACACGTAGCATTATGAACATAAGGTGATGCCATGTGGCTTCACCAATTCACCTTCTATATTTCAAGGTAACCACATGTTTTAACCGTTCTCAAGGAAATTTGTACTTATTTTCTTTAATGACATTCTCATCTATAGTCTGACTTACAATATTAGGTTGTTCATTTGCAACAAGTCAGGTGATGATTCAAAATGACTTTATTGGCAAATAGTTCTAACTGTGTGTTTGGAGTTCCAAGAGTTAAATATTTGGGTCACTTTATCAGTGCAAAAGGTGTTGCAACTGATAAAAAGAAGAGAGTGGTAGTGTAACATGCCCCAATCATATCTATCGTAATCAGTGGAGGGGGTTCCTAAGATTAGCTCGTTATTACAGAAACTTTATAAGAGGTTACAGTCTCATCAGTAGACCATTAACTGATTTACTCAAGAAGGATAACTACCATGAATATAGTTTTGACTTCTGCGCCAGTTCTAGCTCTCCTTGATTACTCTCTTCCATTTGTGGTAAAGACTTATGCCAGTAGAACTGGTATAGGTGTTGTTCTCATGCAAATAGATCATCCTATAGCCTTATCAGTAAAGCTCTAGCCCCTAGACATGCCGTCCGTTCTATGTATGAGAGGGAATTATTAGCACCGGTGTTTGTTGTTATTAAGTGGTCTCACTATTTACTTGGTTAGTATTTCATTGTAAAGACTGATCAGAAGGCCTTACAATTCATACTGGAGAAAAAGCTACACACTGAATTTCAGGTAAGATGGATCATTAAGTTGCTGCCATTTGACTTTGTGATTTAGTATAAAATAGGTAAAAATAATATGGCTGCAGACTCTCTCTCAAGAATGCAAGGAGCTAAACCCATGTCTAAGTTAGTTTCGTTAGTTCAGAGTGGTCTTTGGTAAGAAATAAAGGCAAGTTAGAAATAAAGGCAAGTTAGGATAATGATCCTGAATTACAGCTCCTCATATCTTCCTTATCTTCCTTACACTCTGCACCTCACAAACTCTGAGGTGAATGCCCAACTTAGAAGAAAAGAAAAGTTAGTAGTGGGCATTGATACTGCTCTAAGAACCGAAATTCTTACATCAGGACACTCCACACCTTCTTGATTTTTTTCTATTGAAAATATATTAGAAAGGATAGTGTTGACTTTATCCATAAATGTGACTCATTCCAAAGAAATAAGTATGATAATTCTACTTATCTTGGTCACATACAACCTCTGCTCATTCATGCACTTCCTTGGATTGGTATTAACATGGATTTCATAGAGGGGCTTCCTAAGTCCAAGAATAAAACTGTTCTTTGGGTCATTGTAGACAAATTTACAAAGCATGGACACTTCATTACCTTGGCTCACCCCTAAACCGCCTAATCTTTGGTTATTGTGTAATGTTTTTAAACTTCATGGTTTCCCTGATACCATTACTAGTGACAAAAATCCCATCTTCACTAGCTCATTCGGAAGGAGGTTCTTACTGCTCAAGGGTCTCATCAACATCTTTACTGATTGCCATCCTCAAATCGATTGTCAAACCGGATTTCTCAATAAATATATAGAAACATATCTAAAGTGATTTTGTATTGATTCATCATTTGATTGGTCCAGCTTCTTACTGAATTATAACTCTAACCATTACTTTGCTATCTAGAGCTCACCCTTTGAAATTTTATATTGTCATGTTCCTCCTATTCATTTGCCTGGTGATTTTTCTACTAATTAAGTTGAAGATATATTTTTACTGAGGGAGTTCAAGCTATAATTAGCTAAGTTTCACTTAACTCTTGCTCAAGCTAGTTCTCACATATCAGACAGACAATTCTTTGTCGGTGATTAGCTCCAACCTTACAGACAGTCTAAACTTTCTATCTATCCATATCACAAGCTTACTTATAGATAATTTGGACCTTAACCTATTGTGGAAACAATAGGTTTTGTGGCCAACGAACTCCTCTTTCCCCCTGAAGTGCAAATCCATTCTAATTTTCATATGTCTCAACTTAAATACTGCTACTCTATTCCTTCTGAGATTATTCACCCACCTATTTTGGACTTACCTAACCCTCTTTTTCCTGCTCTTGAAGTTGTGCTGGATCGATGTCTTATTGAAAAGGGAAACAACATTGGCTCAGTGTTTGATCAAATGGCCAGGCCTAGATGTTTCTTCTGCTACTTGAGAACTAGCAAAAGCACTGAGATAAGGTTTCCTTCCTGCACCCTTGAGAATAAGGGTGTTTTTCTTCAAGAAGGTGCTGATACACATATGAGGAGCTCAAATTGATCGATGGACTTGGAAGCTGAGTTGGGAAAATACGTCAAATGCCACATAAGATTTTTCAAATCGGAAGTTCATATTTTAGTTACTTAGTTTTGGCAGAAAAATTAGTTGAAAAGGAATTCATTTTCAACATTTCCTTTATTTCCTTGTTCACGTAATTCATACGGGGAAGTGTAATATCATGTTGTAAAGCTAATATCACACTTTTGATGTGTTGTGGAATTCAAATCATATCTCTCCTTCCTAATTTTCTCTCTCTTTCTCTCTGTGTTCTTCTTCTCTCTTACTTATTCTCCTTGTTATCCCTAATTCTCTCTTAGAGCCTGTTTGGCCAAACTTCTGAGAAGCCTAAAGTGCTTATTTTTCTCCAAAAGTACTTATTTTGAAAGATTGAGATGTTTGGCCAAGCTTCTAGGAGAAAAATAAGTAATTTTGAGTGGCAGCAGAAGCTGTTTTTTTTGTTGTAGGGAAGAAACTGGAAAAGTAGTTTTTTCCTAAAAGCAGAAGTTGTTCTTAATTTCTATCATTCCAAAACTATCCTTACCAAAAAAACTTATATACCTAAATACCGCCATTTATTTAACCTAATGATTATAATATATAAATCGTACATTATTTTTTCCTATTACGCACATCTACATCATTATTGTTGGAAGCTTTGAAACAAATTGCATCTTTTTTTAAGTATGAATTTAGAATATTCAATTATACATGCACTACCTCTAAAAAAATTAATTAAATATACTTTTGATAATAAATATATAAAATTATTGATTTATTTAAAAGACTGTAAAGTAAATCTTTATATGTCCTTACTCGTAATTTAATACTAAAAAACAAAGGAAACCTCAGCAAAAGTGCTTCTCAAATGAGTTGGTCAGACACAAACTGCTACTCTCTAAAAGTACTTTTACGAAAAGCAATTTTGAAAAAAGTACTTCTGATACTAAGCAGTTTTCAGAAACTTGGCCAAACAGGCTCTTAATCTATAACTGGTACCACCTTGGTATCAATCTACCACTCATATAAGCTATTTAAATATTTGATTTTGAAGAAATAAATACAATATTGGTACAGTTGTATACTTGTATAAGATATTAAATCTAGCATACCTAGTTTTCACAATTTGGACTTGTCTTATTTGGACAACCCTCTTGTAACTCATGAAGTCTACAAAGCTGTTTTCTCTTTCAAACCCCTTAGAGCACCTGGGCCTGATGGCTTACATCCCCTTTTTTACCAAAAAAATTGGAATTTAGTAGGGAAATCAGTATTAGACTTTTGTGAGTTTTGTCATCAATGCTTCAAAGATTGGTCCATTCCTTAAAAAATAAATGAGACCTATCTTTGTCTTATCCTGAAATTCCCTAATGTAAATAAATTGGACAATTTCCGATCTATTGGACTTTGTAATACAATTTATAAAATTATTACTACTAAGATTATAGTCAACCGAATTAAGCCTCATCTTACTTATCTGATAGGTCCTTATCAGGGGGCCTTCCTTAAAGGTCGTCGCACTTGTGACAATGTTATCATCATACAAGAGCTTATTACCTATTTGAACAAGACTAAAGGTAAGAAAAGGAAAATAATTTTTAAAATTGATCTAGAGAAGACATTCAATAGACTTGAATGGTCTTTTGTTTATCGTACCCTTTTATTCTTCAAATTTCCTCCAAATATTACTAACCTCATTATGAAATGCATCTCATCCAGTACTATTTCTATCCATATAAATGGAACTAAAACTAGTTTATTCTCCCCATCCAGAGGCATTCATCAAGGAGATCCCCTCTGCCCTTATCTTTTTATTCTTTGCATGGAACTATTATCCAACTATATAAATTACCAAGTTGACTTGATGCTTTGAGAGCCTATTAGAATCTGTCCAAAGGGGCCATTATTCTCGCATTTATTCTTCGCTGATGATCTCACCCTTATGGCATCCACTAATAAAAAATCCATTGATGCTATTAATCAGTGTTTATCCTTATTTTGTAGCTTATATGTTCACAAAATTAATTCCACCAAATCTAAGATTTTATTCTCTAAAAACTGTAGCTTGTCAATTCAACAGTCCATAAGTTCTCTAAATCTTCCACTTGCTACAAACTTTGGTGTATACTTAGGGTTTCCTATTCTTAACTACAAACCCACGCATTCTGATTTCCAATTTGTTTTGGACAAAATGGATAATCGTATTGCATCATGGAAAATAAAATTTCTTAATATAGCAGGACGTACAACTCTTGCTCGTGCAACTTTAAGTGCATTACCCAGTCAATTAATGTAATACAATTATTTTCCTAAAAGGACCTTAAACAACATCAACAGAATTATCCATAATTTTGTTTGGGGTACCACAGATCAACAAAGAAAAATCCATTACTTAAGTTGGGATGTCATTACGCTTCCCATATGTTGTGGAGGCCTAGGTCTTGGCCAAGCTGATCACAGAAATCTTGCTTCTCTTACTAGTTTTGCTTGGAGACTTTTTACACAACCTAACTCATTATGGGATTCTACCTTACTAAATATCGAAATAAGACCAATCCTCAAACCACCTCTTTCATTTGGAAAAATTATTTGAAAGGATGGTCCTTCTGCCAAAAGGGATTACAATGGGCTATTGGCAATGGTAAAAGTATAAATGTTTGGGAACATCATTGGATCTCTGATCTTTCTCCTCTATGAATAATAATTCAAGGTCCTCTATCTAAATCAGATCTCCCCATAACCATCCATGATCTTTATAAAGATTATCATTGGGATCTCTCTGGAACATCTTTCTCCGTTCCCCTCCCCTTTTACAAAAGACCTTCAATCCGTTCAACTTTCTCTCCAGGAGGACTCTTAACGACATCCCACTATGGTCCTTTAACACCAATGGGCTCTTTACCAATAAATCAGCTTACAACTTAATTGAAACACGTAAGCCTACTTGTCCTTTTTCTTTTTCATAGTTATGGACAATCTCAACTCTCAATAAACTTAAATTCTTTCTATGGCAATGTCTCCACGATCGCATATCCTGTCGAGCCTACCTTCATAAAATAGGAATTTTTATTGACCCTATTCGCACAATATGCAATTTAGGAATAGAAGATTCAACTCATATTTTCTTCCATTGCCCCATTGCAACTGTTTTTTGGGATAACTTGGGTATTACTTTTAATTTGCCCCCAGATAATCACTGGCTTATTACTTTAAGAGACTACTCTATCAATTCCCCCATTAATAATTTAACATGGGATAACCTATGGCCTTTTTGTATTTGGCATCTCTGGCTCAATAGAAACAACAATGTGTTCCGTCAAAAAAAGGATACCCTTAATCCAGAGATGGTTTACATGCGATGCCAGGAATATATTTACTCTATTGGTAGACACATTAGTCCTTCCAAAAAACTGGATATTCCTATTAAATGGTACCCTCCCCCCACTTCTTTACACTACAAATTTAATATTGATTGAGCCTACAATGCTTCAATAAAATTTGGTGGTCTTGGAGGAGTCATACGTGACTGTCATAGCAAATGGCAGATAGATTTTTATCAATACTTTAAAGGTTTTTCTCATACACAGAGTGAACTAATGGCTTTGAAAGTAGGAATGGAACTAGCATTGGAATGTCATTACACTCCTCTTGAAATAGAAACAGACTCCACTGAAGTAATACAACTCTTGAACAATACTACTCCTGCCTACTCACATATTATTTCTTCTTGTAGGTACTTGAGGAAGGAATTGGGGAATCCAGTAGTACGACATAGTTTCCGTGAAGGAAACATTGTCGTGCATATGCTAGCACAACAAGGAGCCAAGAGTGTTCGTTCTCATAATAGAGTTTTATTATCTACAGTCCCCTTTGTTATTTTTGATGCTGCCAAGGATGATCAAGAAAGAAGGATATTAACTATTAAGAAAGTGTCTTTTGCCTAATGTGCTTCACTGTTGGATCTTGGCAATTTATGTATTATGGAGTCTATGTTAAGCCCAGTGTCTGCTAGATACCATGACAGTCCCCATGGTTCCAGTTCTTTATCTATTACTTCTGTAATGTTAAACTCTAGTAGTACTTCTCCTATGTGTAATGTTTTAATATAAATAAAGCTCCTTGTTATTACAAAAAAAAAGTATACTTGTATAAGATTTCTACTATATAGGAGGTGTAATATTCGATCCCAAAATAAAGTAAACGTATTCATTCACATGATTATATCTTAAGTTATGATAAAAGACCGTTAATAACATGATTTACTCTTCATTCTTCACAAAATATGTAATATATATGTCATATCTTCTCATCTCGTCTTGACTGCATCAACTTACCTATTACAAAAATATCACAAAAAGAATGCACAAGAAGTACCAACTATAGATAGAAACAAAATCATTATATAAAGACGATAGGACTACATACCACCTATAGGTCGAATGAATTCAAAAGGAAGTCTAGTTAGAAAAAACATAAAAGTGAATAAATTTTTCTTTACAACAATCATTTTCTATAATATATGTCACTATAATAATTAATTTATTTTTGAAATCGATATTTCATATCGTGTTATACATAATTATAACATCAAAAAAAATTTGAACAAACAATGTCATAATAAATAGGTTTGAGTACTGTATATAAATTAGTTATAGTTGAATATATTTTTTAGATACATAAAGCAATGCACACATGACACAATGTGTAAAATACTACTCCAACATATGCGTTTGATTTTCATTGAAAATTCACCTCTCACATCATACAATAATATTTATATCAAGTTAAAATGAGAATAGAGCTGATGAAGTTTATTGTTATCCCCAATAGAGCTGATGAAGTTTATTGTTATCCCTGATTCCCGTATAAAGGAAGCAATTGTTCTTACTGTTACTTTTTTGGAGACTAAAGGAGTAAAATCATTCTCTTTCTTTTTCTTATTCTTTTAAAGTTCTTTTGTTGATTTATCCACTTCAACTCTCTCTCCTGCTCAGCTGTCATCATTCAAATTTAACAATGTCTAGCAAGAAAAATAACATTTTAGTCATGTAATATTTTCTGCTATAGCTTCATTGGTGATACAAACCGGATAAGCACTAGCGACGTTGGAGGGTTCATGTTCGACATCAAAAGCTTGGAATGCTTTAAGAGGGCATGAAAAGCAAGGCTCAAGTCAAAAGAATCGCCAAAAGAGCAAAATGAGAGCTTGTAGGATTTTAGAAATTCAATTGCACATCGCGATCGCGAAGAAATCAGGCGCGGTCGAGAGGAAGCCTCACTTACATTTCGCGGTCGCACTCACAGAAGACGCGGTCGCGTAGAAGCCACGCTCTGAAATGTCGCGAAGGCGTGTTTAGTGGTGCGATTGCGGAGAAGGACTCAAGGATAGGGCGTGATTGCGAGGCCTCAGGTGCGGTCGTGATGAAGGACATTTTCGGCAGCTTAATAAGATTAGAATTAGAGGCTATTTAGTCCATTCCTTCATTGTATTTAGTAGCTACTATAAATAACTTAATCCTAAGGTTTCATTATTTAAGTTGTTGATTGATGAATACTGAGAATACTCATGTGAGAGTATGTGTTGGTGGAATTTTTTTACCTCTTCTTGGATCTCTCTTGGATTCTCTTATGTGAGAGATCCATTATATGAGTTCAAGTCTCTTCCCCCTTGGATTGTTAAACTTGTTTTGATAGTTAATTAGAAGGTCTAAGCATTGATAACTTAGGTTGTCTAGTTACATTTTTACTTGTTTCTCTATCCTTTCTTTCTTCTATCTATCCTCTATCCCGTTTATCCTTACTTTCACTATCAGAAAATTGGTCTTTTCCAACTGCCGCATTCCGACCGAATCGGTTGGTTAGTAGTTTGAATAATTTTTTTTTATAGTCCGACCGACTCGGTCGATTATAATTAATTTTTTTTAATTTGTCAGACCGATTCAATCGGATGCCTCGATTTAATTACACATACCTGTTTTTTCCCATAACATTCACTCCCTCTTCCAGCTCTTTTTTTCTCTCCCCATTCCCAATTTTTCTTATGTAGGCAATAACACATCCATCCCCCATCTAAATTGGTAAGTTTCCTTCTATCTTTTTTTATTATTTTTTTTAAATTGTGAACCCTAACACCTAATTTTTTTTCCTTTTATCTCCACAGATCCAGCAGCTACTCACCTCACCGGCGGTAGCCAGCTCCGGCAGCAGCGTGGACTAGACTATATAGATAAGTCTTTTATTTTTTTCATTTTTTGGTATGGTTTTATGTGTAGTTAATTTTTTATATAGTTTATGTGCTCCAATAGTTAATTTCTTGTATGATTATGTGCTCCAATAGTTTTGTCTTTGTTGCTTGGCTTAGACATGACTTAAATAAAAAGTTTCGCATATCATTAGTTTTTGTTAAATGATGTGGATCTACTACATAGTTTTTGTAGAAAAGAACAAGTTTTATTTGAATTTTACTTATTTCATTTAGAAAAAGAAATTTATTGCGAATAATTATGACTAAAATTGTTATTAGTATGTGTGTTATGTAGATATTCGAAGATTATAAATGAAAAATTTAGCTATTGAATTACACCAAACACAAGAATGTGAAGTGAATGAAACAGTTGTGATTTGTATAGTGAACTTGGTGCTTGACTGCTTAATTGGTACCCTCAACTCTTTTGGTTTGCCGTTGATTGTTATATTTTAATGTTGAAAAAAGAATGTAGTAACTATTATAGAGAACGAAATGTATTAAGTTAACAAATTAATGCAATAATTTAACAAATTAAATAGAACAATAGCTACACAATTTAAAATATCTTATTTTATAAATTGACTTGAATGAAATAAATTATTCTAAATATCTAATTATAATCTTTGTGTAGATATGGAATATAGAAATCTTAGTTGTATGTATGACAGAAATAATCCTGGACGGCAGGGGATGAGGCTTGAATTTGCAAAAGTGTTGAAGAATTTATTAAAAAGGCGAAAATACTTAATGAATTTATAAGAAATGTGCAGATTAAGTGTTATTGTGAGAAATGCAAGTGCATAAAAGTACATAATTTGGTAGATGTTGAAATGCATCTTTATAGGAAGGGGTTTATACCAAATTATTTTGGGTGGATTCATCATGGAGAGTGTGATGATAGGGGCGGTGATAACAATTTTCAAATGCTTATGGCGGTGGGAGTGATAAGTTTGTGGAGAATGATTTTGATAATTATCGAATGAATGATATGATTAATGATGCTTTTGGGATGTGCTCTGGAGTCATCCCAACCGGGTACATCCCAACCAGCTGTTGAGCATGTTCCCAATGATGAGGCAAAGCTATTCTATAAATGGTTGGAGGAAGCTAGTCGTCCACTGTATGAAGGCTTAGGGTATTCTAAGTTGTCTGTTGCTGTTAGATTGTTAAGTATTAAATCTGATTTTAATATATCTCAAGCAGCCATGGATTCCACCATCGAGCTTATGAATGAACTTAATCTGACTAGCATGGAATTACCAACTGATTATTACTACACTAAGAAGTTGGTTTCCATGTTAGGGCTTTCTTATGAGAGAATTCACTGTTGTGTCAACGGTTGTATGTTATTCTATAAGGGTGATACAGAACTTTAAAATTGTAAATTTTGTGGAGAGGCTCGTTACAAGCCAGTCCTAAATGCTAAAAAGAAGCCAGTACATGTTAAGGCGATGCATTACTTACCCCTTATACCTAGGTTAAAGAGGTTGTATGCATTGATGAGTTCTGCTCCTCATATGAGATGACACCATGAGCGTACAAAACAACCCGGCATTCTAAGTCATCTGTCAGATGGTGAGGCATGGAAACATTTCGATAGGATGTATCCTATATTCGCTAGTAAACCAAAAAACATTAGGGTTGGCTTATGTTCAGATGGGTTCACTCTATTTGATGTCTCCTCTGCACACCCTATTCTTGTTGGCCCGCATTTGTCATGCCGTACAATCTTCCCCCAAAAATGTGCATGACAAGCCAATATATGTTCCTGAATTGCATTATCCCGGGTCCACATAACCCGAAAACCTTGATTGATGAATTTTTGCAGCCTTTGATTGATGAGTTAAAGTTATTGTGGCATGAAGGTGTAGAAACATCTGATATATCAACAAAATAGAACTTTCAACTGCATGCTTCTTTGATGTGGACTATAAATGACTTTCCAGCTTATAGAATGTTGTTTGGGTGGTCCACTGTTCGAAAGTTCTCTTGCCTAGCTGTATGAAAGACACAAAGGCATTCACTTTGACAAAGGGCGGTAATAACACGTGGTTCGACTGTCACTATCGATTCTTGCCAATGGATCATCCGTTTAGGAATAACACTAGTGCATTTATGAAGAATCAGGTTGATTTTGATGATCCTCTGCGAAGGCTGTCCAGACGAGAAATTTGGGATAGAGTTAAGGTGTATCCTAAGGTTACTGAACAACGGTCATCTAAGCAATCTGGTTATGGTGTTGACCATAATTGGACTAAACAAAGCATCTTCTAGAAGTTGCCTTACTGGAAGGATAATTTTCTTCGACGTAACCTGGATCCAATGCATATGGAAAAAAATATTTTTGAAGCTGTCTTTAATACTGTGATGGATGTCAAAAACAAGGCAAAGGATAATGTGAAGGCCAGGTTGGACCTTCAGGAACTTTGTAGGCGACCTGAGTTACACTTATCTCAAGTCGGTAACAAGGTTCGGATGCACAAGGCAAGTTACACGTTAGAATTAGATAAGAGAAGAATGATTTGTGATTGGGTAAAGAATTTGAGGATGCCTGATGGGTATGCGTCAAACTTAGAAATGTACGTTGATATGACAGAAGGAAGGTTGACTCACATGAAAATCCACGATTGTCACATTTTCATAGAAAACTTGCTCCCAATTGCATTCTATGGCTTGCTTGATAAAGTATGGAACCCCTCACAGAGACAAGCTTATTTTTAAGGAGTTGTGTTCTAAGACATTGAAGGAAGAAAATCTTAAGTCGATCGAAAGTAACTTTCATGTAGGCTCAACTAAGCTGACAAAAATCTCTTCGTCTGGTTTCTTCAATGTAATGGAACATCTTCCAATTCATCTTGCGGAAGAGGTACTACTGGGAGGCTCGGGCCTCCAAAAAGGGTGGACCGTTGCACACCGGAGGGTTCAGTTAGTGCAACAACTTAGCGGATGAGATTGGTAACTTATTTATTAAATGTATTCTTTAATACAACTCTCATTAATATTTTATCTAACTTATTTTATTTTAATTTTGTAGGAAAAGGAAGAAGGGCCCCCACTGACTATGTCCAACTTCTTTAGGAAGAGGCATATATTTAAGGATAAAGAAGGCAAATAAGTGTGGGCCTAGGAGTGCGCTAGAAAAGCATATGTAAGTTATTAACTTCAAACTTGTTTGTATAATCATTCAATATTTATATATCTAATTCTTATTATTAAATTTATTCGGGAGGAATATATAGCAGCCTTTGAAGTGAAAATTGCATGGCAGGCATCCGAATGTGGTAGCACTGCCCCAACTCAACCGTCACTTGAGAAAAAAACATCACTATGGTTGGAGGTGACTGGCGGGGTAAAGAAGGGAAGTGCATATGGTTTTGGATCACAATATTCCTCAGGTCGTCCGAATTCAGGTTTGATTGGTACTTACTCTTCTAGTTTTTCACTTAATCCATCAGTGGAAGCCTCATTGTGCAATGATATAGAAGCGCTAAGGAAAGAGCGCGAAGAAGATCGTAAACGTACAGAGGCAAGTATGAAAGCAATGCAGGATATGATGATGAACTATTTAAATGAGAAGTAGGAAAAGGAAAAAGGAAAGAGAAAGGGCAAGATCAAGAACAAGAGCAAGGGCAAGGGCAAGAGCAAACGTCGATACAGTTCGTTGTTCGAGTCTGACTCCGAGGGAACGGAGTAGTAATGAATTGTTGATGTTTTTAGACATATATTTTAGACTTGTGGTTGGTTATGTTTAACTTGTTTAATCGTTAGACTTGTGGTTGGGTTTGTTCAACTTGCTTTTTTGGTTATGAATTGTTGATATTATTTAACTTGTTAGACTTTTCGTTTAAAGGTATTAAGGCTGGTTTAATTTGTTGTTTAGACTTGTGTTAGATGTGTTAAAGAAATTAATGCTTGTAGAAGCCTGTTGTTTATTAGTTGCTGCATTGTATTGAATTGACAGGTGGTGGCGCTCTAATTGCAGGTTTTACCCAGATTTTCGATCGAATCGGTCGGACGGAAGTCAGAAAGAATCATTTGAAAGCGACATTACGTATTACACATAAATGCATTCGGCATTACATTTTATATTCCGCCACAAGACATGATATGCTGAAGAAATAAAGCCCCTCTCTTTTATGACGTTTCTAAAGAAATTTACCCAACCTGGAAAAACTACCGCCAAAACAACTTCCTTTCACACTCCATGCCTTCCAAAGGTGCCTAGAGGATGGGCCAGACGCAGCAGAGCAACGACCAGGGAGCGAGATCCTTTAGATTCAACGTCAACCATGCTTCAACCTCGGATTGTTGGTAAGGAACATTATGAAACTGCCCAGTCTGGGTAAAGAATTTTTTAGAAATTCGTATTTCCGATCGAATCAGTAAAAAATTCCAGACACGAACATTTCCGACCGAATCGGTCAAAATTCTAGAAAAAAAATAATAATATGAAGAACTTTATCGACCGATTCGGTCAGAACTTTTTTTAAAAATTATTGTACTCAAGAACGTTTCAGACCGGTATCTGACCGCGATTCGGTCAAAGCAATTTTCCGATTGCACATTTTCGGTCGAAAATCTGTGGGAATCGAAGGTTTTCCGACCGATTTTTGACCATTTTAGTGGTTGGAAAACACACAATTTTTGGTAGTATTTGTATCGTTTGGTTGCTTATTTTTCAAGTTTGGTCGTGTTCTTAAAGGTTGATGAACTTACTCTTCAATTTGCTTTAATATCCATTTCTCGGATCATATCAATTGTTATCTAGCAAAACATCTTCAAGAAACATATATATTTCGTTAGTTTCTATTTGTGTCTTGAAAAACTCACTTCCAATAGTCCATGTTGCACTGACAATTTTTCATCATATTTATTACTGTTCATGTCTTTAAAACCAAGTTATTCTGTTTTGATATTGTTTAATTGATGTTCTAAAAGATCAAACTAAGCATAAATTTGCGTCTAAGGTCATCTTCTTTAACTGCCATGTAACTTGACCGACCTTGTCTTAACAGTTATGAGTAAACAAGATGCTAAATTTTTCTTGAGAAAATATGGTACTCTCTTATGACTTTTGCTCATTGCATACTTTTGATCGACTGCCAAACAAATATTATTTGCTCTTGCTTTCTCATTAGACTATTTTAAAAAAATAAAGTTTCTATAACCGAGCCTACGACATGTTATCATATTCCTTATTTCATTTGTAGAACCTAAACAACTTTTTATAATTACTCTTACCGCTTCACTTTATATTACCTTCTTTAAATGGAAATGAAATTTAACATGCTTTGAATTAAATATTATATTGTGATGAGAGAAGAGAATATTAGAGGTTGAATAGTTTTCTTGGCATATACTCAAAAAACATCTTTTCCTCTTCATCCACAGAACATCCCAGGAGTCTAACAAGTTTTCTGTGTTTGATTCTAGATATGAAGCACAACAAGAATAACATGAACATAATATTGCACAAATCTGCTGCTATTGATCATGATTTAAGTTATTATTAACATATACTTTACCACACTGTAAGACTTCTTTTGGCTCAACTATCTCTGCCAAAGCAATATAGATAGTTAAAGTATACTATCACAAACTACCAAATTGGATTTTAAATTTGTCAACAACTATATATAGTCATGTTATTCGCCACAGATTGATCAAAAATGTGTTAAGAGGGAGAGACCTGTCATTCTCAGCCAGAGACTTTCAGGCCAATGGAAAAATCACTTTTAATATGAACATTAATGCAAAAATGTGTCCTCTCCAATGCGACCACAACTAGGCAATGTCAAAGAAATGGGAGTTGTTTGTTTCTCCTTAAGATCATACCAATAAGAATTGGAAATTTCAGTCTTCGAAATGGGGATAGCAAAGAGTTAATGAACGAATTTCCTTCTGCCTCCAGCACTATGGGTAACTACTAAATATATTGAAGGAAGCCCTCGTGATTCAGTAGGCAGCTCTTTCTTCCATTGTTTGCAATGAACTCTCATATTGCTTCAAGGAATGGTAAAGAAGCGACTATACACCATCATTGCCTGAAGAAGTTAAAGCTGCATCAATAGAAAGATAAACAAAGGTGGACAATAGATTACGGGAATGACAACTATCAGCAGGAAGTTTACATGCTAAAAGTACAAGCTTTTAAATTTTCAAAAATTTCAGTCCTTCAATGAGAAATCATCAGATTTTGTAGAAAGTTTACTTGTTAAAAGTATAAGCCTCAAAGCTTTCAAATCTTACTCCACACATTGTGATAATATTTATATTCAATCAAATTTACCAGAGCCAGTACACTGTAGCTCAAATCAGAAGATGTGTTGGATTTGAGTGGAGTTTAGCATGTCAACCTTATCAGATCATGACCCGATTTGATTTTGTCTGATGTCAAATATTAGAGAATCATAAGAACGCTTTTCAATCCAAAAAGGAATGAACAGAGTATGCTGACAACGGAGCAAATGTCTCTCTTATACTATTTTCTTGGCCAATGATGTCAACAACATACCCAGTTATATCTCACAAGTGGGGTATGGGGAGGGTGAGATGTACGCAGCCTTACCCCCACCAAGGTGGAGAGGCTGTTCCCAATAGACCCTCAGTTGAAGAAAAAAGAAAAAATAATTTTGAAAACATGTTTGAAACAAAAGAATGCCATAGCATCTCATATTCAAAATCTGAGCTACACGTTATTTTATCAAATTTCTGTTGCCACGTAAACAGCCAATTTTAAGCTTAAAATCAGAAAATACTCCTTTGGCATTTGATATTTACTCTCAAGTGTAAGAGGAATCATCTTATCCACGAGACACAACAAAATGCAAAGACGGAAAACAAGAAATACTGAACTCAAGAATATAATGCCTGAATTATCATAAAATTGACATTTGTTGCCACTTCACTGAAAGAATGGCATAGCAAGTAGCAACTGACCGAATTAGGGAAAAGAAATACCCCCCACCAAGTCAAAACAAACTAAAGTTCGAGTCAAAATCCATTAGCTATTAAAAAATGTCAACTACTATGGAATATCATTTTAATATCGATAGTTGTTTTCGTTCACGTAAGGAAGATATAATGTTCCATGTCAAGCTTTTCACGAGAACAGATAGAACAAAGCACAAATGACACAAGACTTCATATTAAAGATGATATGAACTTGAAAGCACAACCTTAAACAAAAAGATATCCAACTAAATGAGTTCTAATCATGTAATCAACATATCATTTATGCTCCACCATGTCATAAAAAGATGTTCGCCGGAATAGAGGTCTCTCTAGTTCTCCAGTATACTTTCAGATGGAAATGCATGTTAACATCTACATTTGAAGGGCTTGGATTTTCTTGTTAAACTAACGCTCTTACTTAGGCAAACTAATGCTTTTAAATTAGATAAAAGAGACTAAAATTATGAACGGATGATATCTTATACCCATAAGTGGCTCCAGAAATTGGAAAAAGCTAACATAAAGTTTGTCGAATGGCAAGTTCCGATTAAATCATTGGAGAACGGAAATCAGGAGGCAAGAGAAATTAGAAAGCTGTTATGCATATCACTACAGACAAATAGAGCTCCCAACAGTATTGAGGTTCAAGAAAATTCCTTTTTACTGTACCTCTCAGTATTGGTGCTTGCAAATCATCTGTTATGGATACTTCAGGTCAGCAGTTTGGCATATATGTCGATGGTTCCATAAAGGAGTCACGATAAGTAGCAGGACTTGCGTGGTGCTATTTGAGTACACTGCTTTATCAGAAACTTAGCCCTTCTTTTGGATGTTGAAGAATGCAGGCATCTCATGCATAAGCCTTTCAATAAAATGCATCCACACAATTACATGGGTGAGTTTAAGCAATGGAGAGTGATCTTCAATATTAGCCATCATAAATATATTTTCCTTGAAAACACTCAAAGAGAGTGCAGGATGCATCTCACCGTTAAGACTTACGTAAGGAACTTATGATAATAACAAAGAGAACCACAAAGATATCTTGATTTGCTAGCATCAAGTGATGGGTCGGGAACATGTGGATCAACATGGACCTCCATTTTAACAACATTTCCTCGTGTCATCCCATTTAGAAATTATCAGAGCAATAAGTCCAATACTAAAGGGTCGTATCCTTGGTGCTACAGAGAAAGAGCATCTTCAGTTTAACCCAGCCCATCTCTTAAAGTTCAATGCTGCCTCTCGCTTTTTCATCTGAGTTTCTGACTGGAATTTTGGAGCCTTTCCCTTGTAGAGTGTTTTGTGGTACTTTAAGAAGAGGGTACGATACTTGTACTTGTCAATGAACATATTACATTTCTCCATCATCTCCACAACTTCATTTGCTCGAACAAAGAAACCACCTCTAACAAATGTATAAAGAACAGCATCTAACAGTTCCTGATCAAACTTCATTGCACTAGAAAAAGCAAGCGACTTCATCTCACCCCACAGTTCCGTGACCTCCACATATTTTCCACCAATGGCGGCATAACCTGTGACCAGAGAATGAAAAGTCTGTGCATTTGGAGCATGGCCCAAACTCTGCATCTTCTTAAAAGCCTTTTCGGCATCTTGCATCAACCTCTTTTTGCAGAAAAAGTGAATTACATTATTCCAATCATGAACACCATAATCTACTTCTTGTCCTTCCTTAATTTCATGCAAAAGTGTCACCATCAAACTAGCTTCACCTCTTTCTGCAGACCCTTTCACCAATTTCTCAAATTCTTGATGACCAGCTCTTGGTATCTTAGCCTCTTTCATCTCTTTGAACAGGTCAAGGGCCCCTTGAGGGTCCTTCTGAAGCACCCTGGACTGGATCAATACTTCATAACAGCTTGCATCTACCTGAATCCCAGCTTTACGAGCATCTCTAAGCAGTGATGTAACTTCCCCAGCTCGGTTTTCTTTACAGTAAGCTTTCAAAAGAGATGTATAAACAGAAGAACCGGTTCTAACACCAGCCAAGCGCATCTCATCCAGAAGGTCATGTGCCTGATCTAACCATCCAAGTGAAATACAAGAGTTTATCACATGAACCAAGGCAGAATCATCAACTGAAGCTGGAGAATCTTCTTTCTCTGCTTTAATAAGAAATTCTGCTAGATCTTTTGTTCTCCCAGCTTCTAAGAAAGCCTTTACCAATTTAACATATAATTTCTCAGTTGGCTGGAGAATACCACGTTCAGTTGTAATATATTCAATTTGCTTCTGCAACTTAATTACCAAGACATCAAGTAAGTCTTTAGCAATGCACTGTAGTTTTGAAAATTTTCTGTCTCTACAGAGATCTCCGTATGATACTATATTTCTTTGTCCATCTGGCTCTTGATGGTGTGAATCTTCAGGGAGAACATTTGAACGTGATGCATCACCACTCTTAGAAGCTTCTAGCAGCAAACTAGCTACACCAAGCGAATTTTTAGCTTTCTCTGCCTTGCGAAGCATTTCTAGTACCATGTGGGACGTTGATTCAAGATCTCCAAATTTCAAATAGCATGAAAGCAGACAATTATAGAACTGACGAAACTGCATATCTGTCACATTAGGGGCCTCTTCCATGTGTCTTTTAAGCTTCTTGAGCTCCTCCCTTCGTCCATTCTTCTCATAAATATGAGCCATTATGATTAGTAAGGTAGCATCAGCTTTCAAGTTGATTCGAGGCATCATGTCAAGGAGATGCTCTGCTTTTCTAGTAGTTCCAAACAGAAGACATCCGGCTAAAGCAATGTTAAAACAAGTCGTATCAGGTTTCATAGAAACCAGAGGTTCGTTGATCTTTTTGCGGGGATCAACTCTTCCATCCTGGAACAAGTAACCTATTTCAAGAACCAATTCAACAGAAAGGTATGATCCAGTAGAGTTTTGTGACATATAGGCCAGGATCGCCGACCAAGCACTGACAGGTGGATACTGTTCCGTTTCCACAAGCTTCCTTATAAGAGTAGATGCAGGGATAGGAAATCCACATTTGGCAAGGCCTAAAGAGAGGTAGATAAGAGTATTCCTCTCAAGCAAGTCATGTTTGTTCTCTTCAAATGCCTGTTCAACCAAGCCATAAGCCCTCTCCAGCCATCCAAGATCTGAGCTTTCGGCAAGAGCTGCTACAAGTTTATTAACAATTGATTTTCTAGGAAACCCTGCCATTTGTATGTGGCGCTCATACAAAGAACATGCATCATTAAATCTATCTTCATCAATCACATATTCTAACTCCTCAGATATTTTACCAAGATCTTGAGCCTGAACTAGGATTGTCCCAGCAATGGTCGAAAATGGAGAACTGCGAGCAAACGCATTGTGGCGGACTCCACTCTGATTCTCTATGTTGCCCAAAAAGCCACCTGATCGACTGACAAACTCACTACTCCAACCAGACTGAACTGCGTGTCTGAAGTCTATACAGCCACCATTGGAAGCAAAAAACCCAAGCAAAGAATAAGGGCAAGCTGCTATCCCATAGTTCAATTTCCTGAGAGCAATCATTTCCTTCAGATGGCATGCCTAGCTCTTCATCCCATGCTGATCGAGTAAAGAAATATAAATATAAGAGACTAACAAACCAAGTTACTTTTTTTTTTTTATTTACCACCCCGAGTTCTCTAACATGCTAACCTTAACACAAGAGTGAATGACTGATTTGGTTGAAGATGAATTTTTCAAAACCCAAAAACAAGCTCAGGCTAGTTTTTGGGAGAAAAGCTTCTTCCCCCTCACAAAACTTCAACTTTGTTTCAAGTAAAATGCATGTGCAAAACACAACTTTAACTTCCAAAACTATTTTTCAACTCGACTTCAAAAATTCATTTTTTCAAGTTTCAACCAAATCTATGTGCAAACGCTAGCTAAATCCCAATTCAAAATTCTGAAAACTGGTAATAAAATGATAAAGATTACAACTTCTTATCACATAATTCATATTAAGAAGATTTCAGAGTATTGACTAACATGGTAAAAAACTAAAAATGCACACTTAACATGTAAAATTCATATATTATCCAAATCAAAATTAATTATTTCTTCTAATGCAGTTTTAGTAAACACTAAACATGACAACCCCACTTCACAGTTTGTGTTATACTATCAAAAACATAAAAATTACACCTTTTTTGTTTATGTTTTTTCTGTTTATTGCTATTGAGAAGATTTCAGAATCTTGATAAACAATTTGTGTGTTACTACTGAAAAAGAAAAAGGGAATAAGCGAAAGGAAACTCACAACTTAATTATTGGACGGAGACGGAGTGTTGCTAAACTTGGCCGAAGAAGAAAGAGGACTTGACATAAGTAAAAATTTCGTGTGGAGCCAGTTTTAGGCGCTCCATTTACATTTCAGCCAAATTTTTAAAATTTATTTAATTTAGCCGTTATATTAAACTTCAAGACTGGAAGTTGTCAATGCCTAACTTCAAACATTTGAGGTAACAGTATAAAATTTTTGCGTAGGAGCCTGTTTGGCACGCGCTAATTGATTTGTAGCCGTCAAAAACAAATTCGCTGAGAAATAGCCATTTCCGGACAAGTCCCAGAATTTATACTGAGGGAAGCTTCAGTAAACTAGCCCCAGTATTTATACTGGGGCTTTGAACAGTCCCATAACAAAATGTTGGGGCTTTGTTCAGAAGCCCCAACATTTTGTTATGGGACTGAAGCTTTATATATAAAGTCCCATAACAAAATAGTGAGATTTATCCCTTTGATGAGACCTTTGTTATGGGAATAAATCCCATTATTTTGTTATGGGATAAAGTCCCACGACTAATCAAAATGGGTACGGAGTAGGGGCATTGCTGTTTGTTCAAAGGTCCCATTATTTTGTTATGAGATTATTTTGTTATGGGACTAGTCTGGGGTGTTTTTCCAACGCTAATGGAGCTTAAGTGCGCGCGCGAATTTTTGGCTATTCTTCAGTGAATTTTGAAACGGTGGATAGTCCCCAATGAGCGCGTCAAAAAATGGCTACAGATCAAAATTACACGGTAACAGTCCTTCAGGCTTTAAGTTGAACTTCTGACCTCTCAACGTCTTAAGTTCAAAACTTGCGGCTAATAAATAAATAATTTTTTAAAATTAACACCCACATGAAGCTAGGGCTGCCCATAGTATGGTAAATACCGAATTACCGTACCGAACCGAAATATTTTTACTTTGGTATCGATATTGATATAATCCTAACTAGGAGTAGAAAAATAACAAGAAAATAAAATGATAAAAGCAAGACCCAATTTGAATTGATTTGGAATTAAGGAAATGGATTAGGAGGTGAGGCCTACTCACCCCCTTAAAACAACAATAAAAAAGAACCTATACTAATTGATCCTCAATAGAATTGGAATTCAATTGCAAATCAAGGAAGGAAAGTGCTCAAGCAACATGCTTAGTCAATGTTTACTCTCAATAATTATCATCCAAAGTCTAACCCTAGCAAATGAGGCTAAGATGCCTTAAATAGTGGTTTCTAAAAATGGCATAATATTGTCTTAATTGCCCTGAAGTGGGCTGAAACAAAAGTCATTAACTTAAAGTGGGCTTCTGATCATCGTCTCAGCGTTATCCCGATTGAAGTGGTGCGATCACGATGACCAATCCAGCAGTGCTTCGCGAACGCGCCAAAGGCCACGCATTGGCGAAGGTTAACTTCCTCAGCCTATGCGCAATCGCGTTTGGGACCTCGCGATCGCACTGCACAGTTGTTTGTCCCTGCGTGATCGCGTGTATGGCCAGGCGATCGCGTTGAGTTGTTTTTGGAGCTGAGGCAGTAAGCATGTAAATAGGCCCTGCAGCCTCCAATATTTGCCCCAGCTGCTTCACTTGTTCACTTTGGCCATCTTTTGCCTTGATTCTTGGCTTCCAAGCTCTTTTGAAACACTCCAAGCTTTTGATGTTAAGTCTAAATCTGCCAATGTCATGAACGCCAATCCGGTTTGCATCATTCCCTCATTCTTTAAAGAAATTCGTCCTCGAATTTGGACCTAGCAAAATAATAACCGGAATAAGTACCAAGTCACAAGCTTTATAGACTTTGCATAAGAAAGATGATGGAGTTGAATATTCCCACTCAAACCTCACATTTTTGTGGTAGAGCCAAGAGTCAAATGACTCAAAGAAGATCAATTCTACAAGTAAAGTTCTAAGAAGTTGGCCAACGGATAAATATGCACAAGAGATATCAAGGAATCCAAAAGGTTTAATGAATACATAATGTAGATAGCAATTGGATCCTTTAAGCATAACACCACCAAGATCACTAATCATCCAACAATAACATTTATTTCCGGGGTCAAACATTACCCTCACATCCAAAACATCCTTCAAAATTCTACACATTACATCATTAAACCAATCAAATAATTTTAACAAGGAGTTAGCAAATAGTACCACACACCCACTATCCAAGACACTATGAGTTTCAAAAGATAAGTTCCGTACATCAATGGCTTTAGAAAGCCCAAAAATAAGAACTAGTCATTCGAACAAACCATTCTTGGCTTTAGGAGACAACAACACCTCAAACCTTTTTGTAGCCCAAGAAAATTCTTCCAAGTGTCTTACCTCTTTGTAGATCCTCTCTTATATTCTTTCACAAGTAAATAAAAAAGGTTAGGAAAGTCATCAAGAAAAGGATTAACATATCTATACCCATGGATATTTGGCAATGCCTCAAATGAGTTATTTTTGCATTTCTTTCTAGAAGCATTCACAAAATCCCTCCAAATTAAATCCTCAAAACTAGGAATAGAGTAAGTAAAAAACATGACACTAAAATTAGCATCAAGCAAGTTACTACTACTATCACTAGTGTCTCCCTCCTTCTTTAAAAGACCCTTTTTATTTTTGGAGGACTTACCAACATAAGACAAGCTTTCAACAAATATTTTGGGAGTTAGCTTGTTAACATCCACACAATTAGCACTTTCAAGCAAGTCACAAGAATCATTTTCACAAGTTATACTCTTTAAACATTGACTCATCATTTTCATCAAGTGCAAACAAGTTCAAAAGAAATTTATCATTCAAGGAAATATGATCAATGGTGTCCATATATTCAAGCTCACTTTCCAAATTAGAATCTCTATCAAGCACAAGGTCAAAACTAGGACAATCCAAAGAACATTTCACCTTTCAAGTGTACACTCACTTAACAACTCAAAACACGATTTATCAATTTCAAACAAAAAGGAAGATAATTAATTTTCATTCAAATACAATTCTTCACTTCCTTCAAGTAAGTGCACACCTTCCAATCCATCACTATTTTCAACTTGACACAAGCAACCACCAATACCAATATCAAGAATGCTACCACTCAAAGTATCACAAGGTCCAAGCAATTCTTTTTCTTTATTCACAAGAGAAAGATCATTGTCATCATAAGAATAATTAGCACAATTATCATCCAATCCTATATTCTTTATGGAACTCATGAAATAAAATAAGAAATGAATTTTAATCATGCTCTCTTGATTTTCAAGATCACCAATTTGACCACTTTCTCTATCATACGGCATGGCACTTACATTCTCCAACTTCACTTCATCGTTGCTCGTACAAATAGAATTCACGCCTTTACAAGTTAAGAAATCTACACAATTTAATTCACTTGCAAAAAGGCAATCATACTTTAACAAAGTAGCACCAAGAATAGTGTTCCTATTACCTAAAGACAAAGTAAATTCATCTTCATGGCAAGAATTTAAAGAAACACCTTCTTCTCATGTGCTCCAATAATGGGCATAACACTAGTTTGGAAAAATTCAAGCTCACAATCAATGACACACTTGGCTACATCATTAAGTTCAACTAGTGTATACTCATTACCAACTTGAAATTCAATGCAAGGTAAAGAATCATCAATTCCAACAAAAGTCAAGCTATCATCCATACTCAAATCTCTAGCTAGCTCACCCAAAGAAATACAAGAGTTAGGATTAGCTATCTTACCTTGAAGCACCAAAGAACTTTCTTTACCTTGAATTTCAAAGTTAAGGCTCACTTGACCAATTGGAGAAGTATTTTCGGCCTCATTATTTTCTTCCAAGCAAGAGTCTTTTTCCAATGATGATTCATTTTTGCCATCACTTCCACAAGAACCTACAAAAGAGACATTACTAATAAAAGAAATAGTGAGGGAGTTAGAGTTAAAGTAATGAGTAGCCTCTCTCATGCTCTCTTATTTTTCTTGGCTCTCATTTTCTTTTCCCTCACTCTCTTCATTCTTTTCTTCCTCACCCTTTCCATTTTCTTTTGGTGACAACTCACTCTCATTTTTCAACTCATCCTCTTCTTTTTCCTCTCTTGAGTTGTCACTTTACTCATCCTTACTCCTCTGAGTCTTTTCTCTCTCATAATTTCTTTTGATTGAAGTATCACGATTACAAGATAAATCATCATGGGGAAGCTTTTCTTGTATCCCAAAATGACTTCTCAAAGTTTCCTTAATATCTTGCCAAGTGGGTTTTGGTGTCCAAAGAGGTTCTCAAGGCCGCCCACGACTTAGATTATAACGGTTTCTCAAGTCTAGGGGAAGAGCCCATGCCAGCAAAGTCAATTTATCTAACTCCTTGCAAATGTCTTCTTGTACAAAGATCTCCTCTAATTGAGATTCCCAAAGCACATAGAGCTCTCTTTTATATATTGCTTTCAACTTAGGCAATTCTATGTACCTCTTATCCCTTTTACTTTGGCCCTTTCTCTTGGCAATTCTGAAGGTGCCATCTTTTTCTTCTGAGACTTCAACTACCACAACTTGCTTGATCTTTCCATTTCCACTATTAGGTAGTGGAACTTGCTTCGGAGGATCTTGAGTAGGATCCTTTGCTTGCGGAATGACATTTGGAGACTAGGTATCTTGGACCACCATGAGAGAGCAACGGTCATTAGCCCGAGAGAGCCTACTAGGTCCATCACCCTGCACCCCTACGGTCGGAGGTGTCTCAACCACTTGCTTTCCCATTTCCCAAAGCCTATCTTTTCGGGATAGGTCATCAACTGTCTCCTTCATCCCTTTGAATTCATCTTGCATTGAATTAACACTCGCCATCAAGGCTTGCAACATGGTTTTGACCTCCATGTCCACCTCGACTTCTTTTTGAGCCATCGTTCCTACAAACAATTATACAAACAAAGGTTAGTAGAAAGAGTCCTCACCAATTCACTCCCTAAGTTTTACACTCGATTTATTTGCGCTCAATCCACTCGTGGTTACACTCAATGATTGGATTTTACTTGCTCTAATGTTCTCACCACTCTTGCCTTTTACCTCTCGTTGGCAAAGTCAAGTTGCTTTTCGCACTCAATTCCGATTTGAAAATCAAGCTCAATCTAATTCGGGATGGAAAGGAATTGTTGTGACAAGAAACAGACAATTAAAGCTAACAGATCGAATTTAGAAAAAAAGGTAAAGAAAGGAAAGAAGAAAGGCACGAATCGAATTGGCACGAAACGGATTCGGATTTGGATGAAATTTTGTTTATGATCTAGAAACTCACTGTACTTGATGCTCCGAGAAAACTATTTTTTTGGAAATTGTTGTTCAATGCGATCGTGTGAGACACGACGCGATCGCGATGAGCAACCTGGCAGTTGGTGCGATCGCATAAGACAGTCGCGACCGCGGAGGCCTTTTAATTCTTGCCATGCGCTATCACGCTTGGTTGCGCGCGTTCGCGTAGGCTTCTGGGCCAGAAGCAGAACCTGAGTTTCAAACCCTATTTTCCACTTGAATCTTCACAAACCACCGTATTTTTGCTCCAAATTTGAGATTTATACTCCTTGTTGGTCTGTGAACAAACCCCAGTAGTTGAATCTTCAATAGCAACAACCAAATTCAAAAAGCTCCAATTCTTGTTGAAGAACCCTAAATTTTTGAATTTTCAATTCAACACCTCAAATGATGTTTGTTGTTTAATTCCTTCAAGGAATAGCTTCTAGGATCAAATATCTTCAGTTGGTAACAAAATTTCACCCAAAAGAAACCTAAACCTAAGACTCATTATTTTTTTGAATTTTTGGATTTTTAATTTTTTTTTGTGGCTTTTCAGATTTGATAAACAAAAATTGGTTAGTATTTGTGAGAACAAGCACTAATCCAGCTCTGATATCAAATGATATAATCCTAACTAGGAATAGAAAAATAAAAAGAAAATAAAATGATAAAAGCAAGACCCAATTTGAATTGATTTGGAATTAAGGAAATGGATTAGGAGGTGAGGCATAATCACCCCCTTAAAACAACAATAAAAAAGAACCTATACTAATTGATCCTCAATTGAATTGGAATTCAATTACAAATCAAGGAAGAAAAGTGCTCAAGCAACATGCTTAGCCAATGTTTACTCTCAATAATTATCATCCAAAGTCTAACCCTAGCAAATGAGGCTAAGAGGCCTTAAATAGTGATTTCTAAAAATGGCATAACATTGCCTTAATTGCCCCTAAAGTGGGCTGAAACAAAAGTCATTAACTTAAAGTGGGCTTCTGATCATCGTCTCAGCGCTATCGCGACTGAAGTGGCGTGATCGCGATGACCAATCCAGCAGTGCTTTGCGAACGCGCCAAAGGCCACACATTCACGTAGGTTAACTTCCTCAGCCTATGCGCGATCGCGTTTGGGACCTCGCGATCGCGTTGTACAGTTGTTTGTCCCTGCGCGATCGCGTATATGGCCACGCGATCGCGTTGAGTTGTTTTTGGAGCTGAGGCAGTAAGCATGTAAATAGGCCCCGCAGCCTCCAATATTTGCCCCAGCTGCTTCACTTGTTCACTTTGGCCATCTTTTGCCTTGATTCTTGGCTTCCAAGCTCTTTTGAAACACTCCAAGCTTTTGATGTTAAGTCTAAATCTGTTAATGTCATGAGCGCCAATGCGGTTTGCATCAGGTATTTTGGTATTTAGTACGATATTTGGTATGTAATTTTAAAAAAAAATTGGGTATTTAGTATGGTATTCGATATTATATAAAAAAATATCAAAATATTGAAATACTTAATTTTATATATATATATATATATATATATATATTATAATAATTTAATTAATCTAAATATAAGCTAAAAAAATTCTAAATTAAAAAGTATCTAAAACTTGTGATATGATTATATATTTAATTAAACCTAATAAATATTTACAGACTAAATTAATAAAATAGTATTTAATGCCTTAACAAAAAGTTGTTTCCAAGCACCGTTCAAAGTCAAAAATTTATTGTTTTGTGTAAAAAGTACACTAGATTATCATAGGTAGATTTTAAATTTCAATGAATGAAGTTTTGTGTGTAAGCTTGTGTAGTAAGATTGTGTTCAAGTTTAGAATTTAGCTAGTATTATTTGTACTTTGGTACATGTTCTGTGGTCTTTTTATATTTTGCGCTATTGCATTGTAAAGTTTCTTAGTTCTTTTAGCATTAATTTGCAACATATATACATATATATATATATATGTATATATATATATATATATATATATATATATATATATATATATATATATATATATATATATATATATAAGTCGAAGTCGAAAAAACTACAGTCACAGACTTACCGTACTGAAAGTTACCAAAAATGAAAATACTGAACCACACCGGATATGATAATTGTATGACATTTTTTAAAAATCGAAAATCAAAATTACCGAACTGAAATGTTAAATACTGTACCATACATGGTCAGTTAGGCTCTTCGTGCACTTTACTTGACTTTAGGCAAAAAGCAATAACACGTTAGGCCTATTCACCATTTCAATTAAGAGATTTATAGAAACATGACATTTTTGGCGCTCTGTCACACTTCGGGGATCGGTAAGAGAACTGTTTTAACTTATATATCCTGTCATTTGAAGTCGCTAGATACTACCAAGAACTTAAAACAAACATTTCTTGGCAGGACTGGTAATCTGCCTAGAGTTTTAGCAACTTCTGACGACTTAGTGCTAAAAGTCAAAAAGTTCTCTTATAAAGGAATGAAATGTAAGAGTGGTGCGGAAGAAGGCCACTGGCGTAAAAACTTGCATTCAATTGAACTTCAAATTGCTGTTCTCTCTTTTCAGACCGTTCATCAAAAAATTGACTCGGAGCCACTTTGTAGGGCGCTGAAAGAAAAAAGTTCATGAGAATTTTTTTTAAAATAATAGTTATCATTTAAAAAAATATGGATTTTTTTGAATTGTAGTCACCAAAAGTCAGGAAATTTTTCTGCGACTACAGACTAACCCAAAAATCTTCTAGGATTTAATTTAAAGTCCTAAAAAAATTTCTAGGACCACAAATTATGAAGCTTCATGAAAATTTCAAAGAACTTTGAATTGAACGCAAGGAAACATAAAGTAGTTCAAATTTTCAAAAAAATTTCCCATGGTTATTCTAAGAAGATCCGTGTTTTTTAAATATGGCTATTTTTTCTAAAATTTTGCAACCGTGGGTTGTTTCTCTTTTAAGTGATCTAATAAAAAAGGGACTTTTACACAAATATACAAATTTAACCCCGTAATTACAAAAAAATAGTAATATTTTTCTAATTACAAGGCATAGCAATATTTTTTTAGCACATTTTACAATAGGCAAATTTCATTTCTCCAAATTTCATCTTTCACTTTAATCTCTCTCCTCCCATAGCTTAGAAATGAGTTTACCCCCCCCCCCCCAAAACAAAAGCCCCATGACCCCCACCTCCAACCCCACCACCTCAGCGCCCATCACCCCACACCCCCAGATCTCATTCAACTTAGCTGAGATACAGCCCCCGGACGCAGTTCCTCTAGAGCGTTGCAGTTCCTCTGTAGACAAACAAGACGACCATGAAGTTTGAAATGCTTGCTTAATGGTGAGAACCATATATAACCGGACATTTCTACACACTTGTAACATGTAACTTGACAGCTCTGGATGTTCACACTTATGGTGAAAAACATCGATATTGTTATGTTATGTTTTGATAATGGTTTTATTCTCCTCTTCCAATCAAAGCAATGAGTAAACGAGGCACTATAAATTTAATGATGCCAAATTACTAGTCACTGATTTAATTGTCTATTCAAATTTTAACAGCAGTGTCCTTTTTGGTATGAAAAATACTGATAGCATCTTTGTTGTGTTTATTCCCTCGGGTGACATGGTTTTGTTATAGGTTCTTTAAGTCGAACCGTTTGAAGCTGTACCAATTTTTTATTACTATCAAATAAAAGTAATCACTAAGAACAAAAAAGATCTCATATTTCATCTCTTCAAGGCTGATAGCTTTTGGAATATGTGATTGTGTGCGCTTTAATGACTGAAATAGTAGTGAAACAGTCTGAAAATGGTGTAGAAACAGTTAGATACGATGCTGCAGAAACAGTTGAAACGGTGCAGAAACAGTTAGATACGGTGCTGCAGAAACAGTTGAAACGGTGCAGAAACAGTTGAAACGGTGTTGCAAAAACAGTTGAAACAGTGCAGAAACAGTTAGATACGGTGTTGTAGAAACAGTTGAAACAGTGCAGAAACAGTTAGAAACAGTTGAAACGGTGCAGAAACAGTTAGATACGGTGCTGCAGAAACAGTTGAAACAGTGCAGAAACAGTTAGAAACAGCTGAAACGGTGCAGAAACAGTTAGATACGGTGCTGCAGAAACAGTTAGAAACAGTTGAAACGATGCAGAAATAGTTAGATACGGTGCTGCAGAAACAGTTGAAACGGTGCAGAAACAGTTGAGATACGGTGCTGCAGAAAAAGTTGAAACGGTGCAGAAACAGTTAGATACGGTGCTGCAGAAACAGTTGAAACGGTGCAGAAATAGTTGAGATACGGTGAGATACAACGAGATACATCGACGATGGGATGAGGAAAAATAAAATTGGGGGAAATGATAGGAATAAAAGTGAAATTGGGAGAAATGGTGGGAGAAAAAGTGAAATAGGGAGAAATGTGAGGAGCAAAAGTGATAGTGGAGGAAATAGGAGGAAGAATACAAGGGTTTGGTATGTTATGAGAAAATATTGCTATGTTTTTGCTATATTTGTAATTAACTTGTGTTTTCCTCTATATAGGGTTATTTTGCTAAAATATTGCTATGTTTGGTAATTAAGTTCTAAAACTTGTACTTTTATGTAAAAAATCCAATAAAAAATTATATTTTTACATTAAAAGACATTCATCCAATGAAAATTATCAAAAAAGACCCCTATTTCACAACCTTACCCGAAATGTCACCCCCTCCATTTTTTTAATTTTTTCTTTCATTCATAGCCCCCACCCCTCTATTTAAAGAAAAAAAAAATCATAGCCTCCATTTTCCCTCTCTTCTCTTCCCCCTTCCACCATTGCCTCACCTTCATCACGTCTCCTCCAAGCCACCGCCACTGTTGTTTCTTCTTCTTCTCTTTTTTTTTTTTTTTGTGTGTGAATAACAATGGCGATTTCCGTTGTATATTCCGGTCAAAACTCCGGTGACGGATTTGTTTATCATGTTTCATCTTCTTTTTTCACTTTTTTCATAGACATCCGGTGAGATCTACTAGTTTTTTGTTAAAAAATATTCTAATGTTTAGATCTAGTATTTTTCTTGTATAAAACTGTATAAATCTTGGATATTTATTAAGCTTTTTGTGTAAAAGTTGCCCAAAATACTATATAAAATTATTTTTGCGAGTTTATGTAATTTTATACAAGTTTATACAATTCTGTAAACGTGTATAAAAATATATAAATCTATATGTGTGTGTATATACAATGAGTAAACATATTTCTTTACACTTTTATAAATTTGTATAAAGCTGTATAAATCTATATACGTGTGTATAAACAATGAATAAAGTTGTACAGATATCATATTTGTACACCATTTATGGATGTTTGTATAAAATTCATGTTTTTTGTGTATATTTTTGTAATTTTCTTCTTGCATACTTTTTTTTTTAATGTATTTACATGTATAATTTATTATTTTTTGATACATTTGTGTGTATAAAAGTTATCAAAAAATAATTATTTAAACAAAACTACCAATAATAAAGCTCCGGTGACATAAATAAGCAATCCCAATGAGATTCGGCGATTTTTCGGTTTTTCGGCTGTCGCCGGCAGTAGGGTGGTCGGCGGCAGGTCTGTGGCGGGGGAGGGTGGGAGAGTGGCACCTAGGATTTTTTATTTTGAGGGATAGTTCAAAGGGGGTGCTATGTTATGTAATTTTTAAAATAATGGGTGTGCTATGTCATGTAAGAAAAAATTATGGCCCCTCATTTGTAATTTTCTTGCTTTGAGGGGCTAGTTTTGAAAAAATCCCAAAATAAATTATCGAGGAAAGGACATAAATAGCTACTTTTTGGCTTGTCTTTACAATTGGAGTCACTTTTTAAAAAATATTTAATTTTTAGCCACCTTTTTGAACTTCAATCCTTGTGAGCTGAACTTTAGACGTTTTGGGCTGAACTTCATACCTTCATACATTCAGGTATGAAGTTCAACTTCAACCCACAAGGATTGAACTTTTAGACATAGAATGCGTACTTCAATCTTCAGGTATGAAGTTCAGCCCATAAGGATTGAAGTTTCAAAATACAGCTTCTTTTGCACAACCAAGGAAAAAGTAGCCCGAAACTAAATAGAAGTGGCAAAAGTGTTCTCTGGACGAAATTTTTACAAAATTGTCTGAAAATTATGCCCAGTGGCCTTGTGCGCGCCAAAGTTAGGTTTAGTCCTGACGAAGAGAAATATTTAATTTTTAGCCTCTTATGGTGATCCATCAGGAGTTTCTGGGATTGTAATTTCGAATGGGGTTTAGAACGTTCATAATGGTACTAAATGTTCTATTTCTGTAAATCATCACTCTTGTTCTTTCCAAAAGTCCCACGGAAATGCTCTATCACTTTTTATATATGTGAATGTATAACTAATTAATTTAACTAAATCAACTTTTTACACTGATTTTAAAATGTGATATTAGTTTCTTGAACTATATATTACCTATACTTATTTATAGCATTTCCTTTGTTTTTTTTTTGTTAACAAAAATATATAAGACTTTATGTTTATGAGGTGTGCTCCAAGCAAATTCACATAAAAGGAGACCACATAGGTCTCAGGTTTTAAAAATAAAATGTGACCAAAAGAATTTTACTACTATATGTATATCTTTTTAATTAGGAAAATTACATATAAAGAATAATGTAGTACATAGTACAACAACACAACAAACCCAAAATGTTCCTACAAGTGAGGTCTGGAAAGGTGTGGTATACGCAGACATTATTTCTACTTCGGAGAGGTAGAGAGGTTGTTTCCAATAAACCCTCGACTCAAGAAAACGAATCTGAAAAAAGGATTAGTAAAGGAATGTATAAAATACAAAAATAACACTGAAAGATAAAAATACCAAGTTAAAGAGAAACAATGACATCAATATATTAAAACTAACCACGATAAATGAAACAATAGTACTAATAAAAGCAAAGAATGAGATGGGACATAGAAATACCAATATCAGTTCTAAGGTTCTCTAAATCTCACTCTAATTAACTGATCAATTTCTAGTAGTGATCTACTAAAGAGACATAATCCCCTTAGTCTTTTTTATAACTGCGAACACCCCAAAAGGAACCTAGGCGGATCATCGAAATGCATATGCATTAATTAGTGAAATGCTTCAAGTTCAGGCATGGTATAGTGCTTATTAAATAACCAAGGGATTCAAATTGCTTTGCATCAACTATTAGCGCTTAATTTGTACTGATTGGTCTCAAACTGTAAAATCTTACTCCTTAAAATAAATTGGAGGACTTGGCCAGTAGTTGGCCAGTTATATTGTGTTACTTTTCATGCTAAATATAGTATAGAGTATAGACCCCTAATTAACGTAACTTTCAGCGTGCCTCAACTGACCATAGAATTTGCCGGGAGATAAAACAATTTAAATGGTTAAGAGTTGCCATGGCCAAAAGCATGGTTCCATTTTAAAAATACATGCATGTAACTCTTGCTTTCTGCGATAGATTTGCAGAATTCCAATTTGTTTAAACATATCATGCCTAATCGTTTATAGCCATCCATTTTGAGTGAGTGTTTGTTTTTATCCTCCTTTTATAAACCCCATATAAATTTTGGTCCTACTGGCAAAGTGCGTGTGATCCATTTTGTTTTTTATATTTTACCTAGCTAGGTTGGTAAGTGGTAACTAGCAACTCCCTTTAAATTTTCTGAAATACATCATATCTTGCTTCCTCTTTGTTTCTACATGGTGAAGGAGAATAGGATGTCAAATTTAGATCTCTGTGGATCCAAGAAAAGGAAGAGAAACGAGAGAGTTTTTAAGTTCAAAACTTTTGGTGAACAAGGGTTTCCTACAGATTTCAGTGGATGCAATTTTGAGCAAAATATTAAGCTTCTTTTGGAATCTGCACAACCGGAAAATGGTGATCATGCCATGGCTAGTTGGTCATTTCAGCTGGAAATTCATCGTCATCCACCAATGCATATATTTCTTTTTGTTGTTGAAGAACCAGTTGAATTGTCCATCAATCCTCATTGCAAACACTGTCAATATATAGGTACTTATAAGTTAACTTCCATATTAATAACAATTTGTTGAAATCTTGATGGTGGCTTGGTTCAAAAATTTATGCAACCTTTTAACGTGTTGTGTGTCTTAGTAATAGTAATGATAGACTTAGGTTTTTGCAGAATAGTTTAAGTTTTATGTAGGGATCCCTTTTCTGTGCTTGCGGTATAAAAAGTGTTTACAGAAAACTGCACTGGTCTTGTTACATGCAGTAGACAAGTTCGTAATCCAATAATTGAAATTCAGTATGGTGAAATAAGACAAATTAAGTTTCTAGAATAGACCTCATTGTTAGGTTTGTGTATGGTGAAAAATGGTCGTGATCAATTCCCATAGACAAGTACTCATTAAATAAAATGAGTGATAAAGTGAACCACTATATTTTTTTTATAAATTTTCGATAAGTTTAGGTAGACTTTATGTCAAGATAAATAAGATCGATACCCTTTTTAACATACCCATTTCACTACTTGCTTTTCCTAATAATATTTCTTCTCCATCTTGCAAATTCCAAGTTACACGGCATAATTCTTCTGTAAATCTGCTTTAATATCCAAGTCGCCGAATAATGATGCAATTACCATAGAGTAATGTTTATTTAAAAAAAATATATGTTTAAACTTATGTACCTAATGGCATATATTTTTACACAATCAATATAGTTAAACAGATACAGTATCTTTTCGGTTACTAATACCACACATAATGGAAGGTCTGTGTATAAATCAGGGGCACTAAGCTACAAGTAGTAGCTCCTGGGTCAGTACATAAATTAGGGACATACAAGCTACAGGTGCGGCCGAACTCAATAGCTCTTGGCTCAAACCCTATGTATATATGTACCAAGAAATCTACTAAATATTGTGTAAATACTAAATTCTGACCGCCAACAAATTCATAAAGTTCAAATCACGGTTCCTCCTACATAAATTATGTCGAAATAATATGTGATGAAAGAGTTGCAGGCCTCAAGTAATTAGGATGACCAGATTGGAAAGCTTTGTTTCCTTGTGGTCTTATTTTTGGTTGGTTTTAAAATTCTCATGGTTGTAGTAATTAAAATGTAGCTCAGGCTGGGGAAACCATCTGATATGTAACAAGAAATACCATTTCCTGTTGCCCTCAAAGGACACAATTGCAGCTTGTTTGAGGTATGATCGAGGAGACAACCAAAACATGACTACAAAAGGTGATCAAATTAGCAGTAAGTCGTCGTCAAATTTGATAGAATTAGAAGGTCATATCATGCATGGTGTGTTTCACTCTAATGGTTTTGGGCATTTGCTATGTATCAATGGATTGGAGACTGGTTCTGACTTGCCTGGTCACTCTATTATGGACTTCTGGGATCGCCTTTGCATTGGATTGCGTGCAAGGTTTGTCGTAGTCACCCTTCAACTTATTCTTGTTGCTCTCACTATGTTCTAATTTAAGTGACTTAAGTTGAATTTACACGAATTTAAGAAATAAATGAATAAACTTGTAAAACATGTGGTCTTAAACAAACTATATTACTTGTACAATTGGAAGGCTTTTGAAACTTGTCTATCTTAAATATGACATAACATTTGTGTGACTATTAAAGTCTCATTAAGTATTAAATAGAGATTGAAAGATTTCCTTTAAACTTTTGGCTCACTCTTTAACCTTAGTTATAAATGTTTTTGTGTAAATTATATATGTTTTATCTTTCCTTTCGTTTCAAATAATACAGTGAGGGCAAATATGAAAAAGTAATAAACGAATTCTCTTTTTATTTGGAGATAATGAATTTAAATTGCCAAAACTGACTAATATTTGAGATCGGGAGAGTACTAAGTTTTCTAATATCTCATATATTTTGAAGGGAGGTGAGCTTAAGAGACATCTCACAAAAGAAAGGCATGGATCTAAGGCTAATCAACACAGTAGCCTATGGTGAGCCATGGTTCGGACGGTGGGGTTACATATTTGGTCGTGGAAGCTTTGGGGTAACTCAAGAAACATACAAAAGTGCAATCAATTCCATACAAAACATGCCTTTAGCCTTATTGGCACATCATGTAGGGAACATAAATCATGAGATATTAACAGTGTTATCAAGGTATCAAATGTTATCAGGTCACTCCTTAGTCACACTTTGTGATGTCTTTCAATTCATGTTAGAGCTAAAATCAAGAATTCCAAAGGAAAGCAACCTTAGCTCATGTTATCCAGGGCTATTGGTTGACAACAACACTTGTAGATGGTCGCCTAAACGCGTTGAGATGGCTATTAGGGTTGTTGTGGAAGCCCTAAAAAGAGCTGAATCACGGTGGATTTCTAGGCAAGAGGTTCGTGATGCTGCTCGTGCTTACATTGGTGACACTGGATTACTGGATTTTGTGCTCAAGTCATTGGGAAATCATACTGTAGGGAAGTATTTGGTTCGTCGATGCTTAAATCCAGTAACCAAAGTTTTGGAGTATTGTTTAGAGGACATATCTAAAGCATTCCCTAAACATGATCAAGGTTTTAGGGTTAATGACTCAAAAGGGAAGCAACAATATAAAATCACATGGGTTCAACTTATGAAGGACATATACTTGTTGTACAAGCATATCCTAAAAGAGCACAAGGGGATGTCCAATAATTACACGGGCGTTTTTGCTACAATCTCAGCAGCTTCTCGAATAATCCTGGACTCGAAGTATTTTCTAAAAGATTATAAAGCGGAGTCAGATTCAAGAATTGAAGTAGATAAATCGAAGATCTATTGTGCAATTATGTTGGCAGCCAAGAATAGATTTGGGGTAGAAGAAAATGTAATGACCCCAATTGAGTGCTTCTTATTAAGCAAAGATGTCACATTTGATGAGCTAAAGATTGAAGTGGAAAGAACATTCGGGGATATCTATTGGGGACTAAGGAACTTTGCCACAAGATCAATAATTAACAATTTGAGCCCTATTACTGGATCTGAATTGGTTCTTAAGGTAATGAAACCAGGAAGCAAGATTGTTCTAGGAGGGGTAATGTCCAATATTGATCATAATAATGGAGGGATATTCGAAGGCATTAATAACAATATTGTTGTGGATTGTCCTTGTGGGACTAAAGATGAAGATGGTGAAAGGATGGTTTCTTGTGATATTTGTGAAGTTTGGCAGCACACTCGTTGTGTTGGTATCCCAAACCATGAAGCTGTCCCAGATATATTTCTTTGTAGCAAGTGTGAACAGGATATCTTACAATTTCCTTCATTACCTTAGCTAATTCTATCAGCAAAAGAACTCTATTCTGAAATAAAGCAACTCGATCATGTCAAAGACTATTTATGCATTACATGAGTAGGAAGAATTAATGTTACGGATACACGAAGGTAAAATTTTCCCCTCTCCTCCTTTTATGGTGCTAATATCTTCGGGCTATTAGAAGTTAGTCAATCAGAATATATAATCGTCATAGTACCTTCTACATCTATCTTTGTTTTATATTATACTGTCCAATTGTCATGCAAAAAGCTGGAATCTCTACAAATGACAAGTGAAAGATGATGTATACATAGGTTTGTATTATACTACTATATAATTAATTTTATACAAATACTGAGTCTTGACAGTATCCAAGGGTTAAAGAATGTAAACATCTCTTAGCTTGGTTATTATGGATGTCATTTGTAAAAAAAAAAAAAGAATTATTAGATCAATAACTAAAAGAAAATGCTATAGTAATAATTTTACCACTACAATAATGGAAAAAATGAAATTGCAATACCTACATATATATGCCATATAAAAATTGTCTACAATTTAAAACAATACGCATATAAAATTGTCTACAATTTAAAACAGACATATTCATTTGTTAACAGTTTGAGGCAAACAAGCATAGAAATATATGGATACACTATTCTAATTTTATTAAAACTAGAATTGCCAAAACAAATAGGGGAACCAATTTGTTTCCATCTTGATCAGTCACTCTTATGGAGACTCAAAGATGATAAAATTGAAGATATTCCAGAGGTCACAAGTCCAACCCAAAGAAATGCAGCTGGAACGTACATCAGGTCCAAGAAGTCATGATATTTTGAGTCATTGTCCTCATAAATAAGTTTCTGTAAATCCAAGGTTGCACCTAACGCTGCTCCTGCTGCTGTTGCTAGTATGCCAAACATAATCTGCATTAATTTCAAGAAATTATTCTCCATATAAAAAGTACTATCAGCATTTTTGGGAAATAATAGTTTACCCCAGAAATATTTCCCACAATAATAGACAAGATTAGAAAAGTACAACAACACCAAGTTTCTTAACATGGAAAAAACCTTTTTAACAAAAAAAGTAAAATAGCCACGTATTGAGAGGAACAAAATAACTTCACTATAGTGAGAAATATTACACACTGTAGTCGTAGACTACTACCCACTCAAAAGAAATAACTCTCTTTATTTTAAAGACATCTCACTATGATATTGCTCACACTCTCTATTTTTCTGCACAGACTATTTTTTTTCAATCTGTGGAATTAAGCAACTACTGCGTTGCTTCTGATTTTTGGTGTACTGAAACTGATGGCCAACTACCCTTTATATAGAAAGTGTCGCCGCACTAAAGGACCAATCAGAATTCAGTTGGCAAAATGATGTGTGGCTAAAATACCACACATTACCAGGGCCGGCTCAACTAGATTGGGGGCCTAAAGCCAAAGTTCAATGAGAGGCCCTAAAATTTAAAATAATCATATATTCGTATTTTTTCCCTAAGGCAATTATTAGAGAAACAGTTAATACTATTCTGCTATAGAGTATGTATTGTTTGCTAAAAATACATCAAAATCTTTTTTTTTATATTAAATTTTCAAGTTATTGTAATTTTTGAGTTTTGAATAACCAGATTGGTATTTTCTAGCTGACATTTAATTAAGTTCCAGTACACAATATATATTTATGAAAAAAAAAATCAAAAATTTAGGTAAAAAATAATAGAAATTTAGAATAATAAAACCTGGTTCAAGAAATTAAAATCTTGTTATCGAAAGAGCATTTTGATGCTTCAACATACTGCTACAATGCTTGAAACTCCAAGAGAACAACTAAAAACAAATGCAATTTAGTGTTCTACACTCTTTTACTTTTGTATTGACTCTCTGTAATTGTTAACAGAAATAATACTACTCGCTTTGGGTGAAGGTGAATATAAATTGAAATTCACATTTCACTGAATAAAGGTTAAAAAGGGAATGACAATATGGCCCCATTGATGGCAAGGATGTAGGCAAAACAATAGGTACACGTAATGAAGATGTTTAAATGACGTTTTAGTTCTCAACTTATGCTCAGTGGTCCTACAATAAAAGTCAAGTAGTACTTCTCTAGTTAAAAGTTAAAACTTCAGTATTTGTTTTCTTTTCTTAAAGATTAGTAAGGAGTAATATATATATCTTAGACTAACTAGTAAAAATTTAGTGTAGGGGCCTGTTTGGCGCGCGCTCATTGATTTGTAGCCGTCAAAAACAAATTCGCTGAGAAATAGCCACTTCCGGACAAATCCCAGTATAAATACTGGGGCTTTGAACAAGTTTGTTCAAAGCCCCAGTATTTATACTGGGGGAAGCTTCAGTAAATTAGCCCCAGTATAATACTGGGGCAGCATTTTGTTATGGGTCTTTGTATAAAGCTTCAGTCCCATAACAAAATGCTGGGGCTGTGAACAAAACTTGTTCAAAGCCACAGAATTTTGTTATGGGGACTGAAACTTTATATATAAAGTCCCATAATAAAATAATGGGATTTATCCCTTTGATGGGACCTTTGTTATGGGAATAAATCCCATTATTTTGTTATCCCATAATAAAATAATGGGGTCTTTGAACATGTTAGTTCAAGGTCCCATTATTTTGTTATGGGATTATTTTGTTATGGGACTTCTTCAGTCCCATAACAAAATACTTGGGCTTCCCAGTATTTTGTTATGGAACTAATCTGGGGTGTTTTCCAACGCTAATGGAGCTTAAGTGTGCGCGCGAATTTTTGGCTATTCTTCAAAGAATTTTGAAACGCTGGATAGTCCCCATTAAGCGCGTCCAAAAATGACTACTGATCAAAATTTCCCAAAGTGGGGCCCCCCAAGATGTTGGGGCCCAAAGCAGCTGCTTTATCTGCTTTGGGCTTCAGCCGGCCCTGCACATTACATACTTGTACTTGAGCTATTGTTGTGTTAAATTGATGAAATAAGTGCACTCATCATGGTTTTGTTGCATTTTGTAGGTTGAATATGTTGGAGAAGAGTTATGGAAGAAACAAGTCAAAAAGAAGTCAAGTTGAAGAAAAAGAAGAAAACTGGCTAGTCTGTGAAAAACGCAGCAGAAAAGTGGCTATGCGTGAAACAGTGACTAAGTTGAGCAGTGATAAAGTGGCTATCGGGTAAACTTTGGTACCAGGGTGGCTATGACGTGAAAAATCAGAATTTCTTCATTTTAACCTAGGGAGAATTTTGGAAAATCATGTTATTTCATTTTGGCAACACATAAATAGTTTGTAGCTTCCATTTGTACATATCTTTTGGCCATTTTTCCAATCTTGGAGCAAGGATCCATCAACAAGAACACCAAGAGGGTGAAGATTTGGAGCAACCCATTGAGAGATTCTCAACAATTAGTACTCCTTTCTTTACTTTCATGCTTTGTATTGAATATTTTGGGTGTTGTTGATGTTATTGAAGAATTGATTTTGTGAATATATTTCATGGCTATTTGTATTGTTGATTGATATGATTTTGGACATGAATATATGAATGAGTCATGACTAGGAATTTATATTGTTGGGTTTTGATTATCTAGCTACCATTGTTTTGATTGCTTGACTCTTGTGCTCGCGACACTTGAGTTGCCCATCTACTTTGCTAATTAAAGACTCGGGAGAGATTAGTTAGCGTAGAATAGTGAAGCTAGCGAGGATTTGAGTTGATAGGCTATTTCATAGACTAACTCATCTAAAAGAAGTTACGCTCGGAAGAGGTCTTCTTTCCTCGGGTAATGGGTAGTGCTTTACAAGCTCAACCATGGCTTTGACGAGCGCCGTTGAGGTAAATCCCTTCTAGGCCGGAAGGATTCTAGGGATTACATTTGAACGACTCGGCCATAATACATAAACCCCGTGTTATAATTGTATCCTAGGCTCAAAACTTGCTTTCCTTGGTTGCGAGAAGGCCATAGATCACCTTTACTTGCTTTCGTAGTGTAGTTTGTAGTTGTTAATATCGTTCCATCACCTCGTTATCCTAGTTTGGCTTAGTCAAATAGGTTTAATTCCTCCACTACTTTGATCGCATCACTTTGTTCCTTGTGGATTCGACCCCGACTCCTAGTTGGGTAAATTGTATTGCGATGACCGTTCATATCTCTATTTGAGGTGTGTGTTGCGCGTTGTCAAAATTGGCGCCGTTGCCGGGGAACAATTGGCGTATTAGAGTAGTTTGAGGAGTTGAGCTAGTTGGCTTAGTTCCAAACTTTGTGAACCGTTCTTGTTAAAATTGTGAATAGTAGTAATGTTCTTTGTAAATTGTAAATATTTGTTTATGTGTAGTGTTTACTTGCATTAATTAGTTAGGTTAGATTAGTGGTAACCATCTTGAAATGGCATCATGGAACCAAAATTGGTCCCATATTGAAAATCCATACATGAGTGACCCTTGTCCTTATTGTGGCGGACCTCACCATTGGCAAGATTGTCAAATTGTTTCCGGGGGCGAGTTGTGTGCACCTTCTCAACCCTTTGAGTGGGACATATGTCACGAGTGTGGGGGTCAAAATGGACATTGGGACGGTTGTCCTAATATTCTTTATTCTTCTTCCAATGAATTTTATAAAGATGCTAATGATTCTTATGAGTTTGATAGGTCTAATGCAAATATGAACATGGAACTTGAACCCGAATGGCAAGGCATCCAAGAGAAGTTTCAAGAAGAGATGGACCTATCTACTTCACAAGATGAATGCAATGAAAATGAAAGATTGGAATATTTGATGGAGCGGATACTTAAAAACAATTGTGAAAATGCCGAAGCCTTCAATGAGATAAAAGATACGATCCATCAAAATGGCTTAGCAATTCACAACTTGGAAACTCAATTGAGCCAATTGGTTGACACTTTCAATGATCAACAAGCTAAGGGTGTTGCCAAATCCCAACAAAGACTTTATATGGAAGATGAGCTCGAGTTCCAAGAAGAATCCTCCATAGAAGATGTGCTTGAATGCCAAGAACGAATTGTTGAAGAAGAGCACAATTGGGATGAAGAGGAGATTGTGAGCCGAGCTTGGCTCCGAGATCAAGCTCGAAAAATGAAAGTCCATGAAGCATGCCTTCAAGACTTAAATGTAGATGGTTGGGATCTCAAACAAGAAAGAGAAGAATTAGGACAAAGAGTGAACCAATTTGATCTTGAAGCTCGTGTCTTGAAAATTTTAGTGCATGAGATGGTTGAAGCTTCCAAGGCTCAACATGAAGAAATTGTGAATGATATGCTAGAAATGGGCAAATTCGTGGAAGAGAGCACAAGTCAAACCATGGGAACTCATGAAAGTGATCATATATTCAAGATACTTGGTGATGATGCCGTGAACAAGAAATGTGTGTTGGAGTCTAGAGCGGAAATGAAAAACTCTTGTGATGAAGACTCTAGCACATGTGAAGAGGAGTATGTCATGCGTGGTGCTCCATTGGTGTTAAAACAATTGGGACCTCATTCACTTCATTTTTCAACTCTATGTGTGGATGAGGCAATGGAAATAGAAGAACAAACACCTTTGGATGATTTTGGTGTTGATGGGCAAAATGGGTACATTGTTGAATTTGCCACGGCAAGAAGACAAAACGACATCCCTCACTTGAAGGCCAAGAAGTGCAAAATGAAGTATTCGGCCTTTGCAACTTTGAAATTCGTACCACCACCCCGAAAGCACAATGAAAAGCTTGATTCAAAGTTGGGGAGACAATTCACATTTACAAAATGGAGAGAAAAGTGTGATTTTGGTACTCGTCTTGCCATGACGTTAAATGTGGCGCTTCTTGGGAGGCAACCCAAGCGTTTTTAAATATTACTTAATTTTTATATTTAAATTCATAGATTAGTTTATTTTGTTGTTTTTGATCATTTTACCAAGTTTCAGGATTTTTGGACGCCACTTAGACTAAATTTGGGAAGTTGGACAATAACAACTCTGTAAAATAGGCTTCAGGATCTGCTCTCTGCAATTTGGTTCAAAAGTCCTGTTATTAATATCATGCCCAACTCACACACACTCTCACACAAACTCACCACTGTCCCGATTCCCCTCACCAGTGGCCACTCATCCTCTCCACCGTTCACGCACTGCTCAGCTCCGGCCATCTCTCCACTGCCGGCGACTAGGTAAGGTCACTCTCTCTCATATATGTCTTCTCTCTCCTCTGTTCTCAATTCTCTTTCATCCCAATTTCCACCAAATTCTCTTCCCCTGCTATCAATTACCCCACCACTGCACCTCCTTCCAACTGATCCACCGTCGTTGAATTACCACTGCTACGACACCTCAGTCGACACAGCAACTGTTCACCTCACAACTCAGGTATGGTATTTCTCCTCTCTTTCTCAATCCGTTCGTCCCCTGCCTAATTCCCATTAATTTACACTGTCGCACCACCACCTTTCACCATGGACGTCGATCACTCCCTATTAATCGCTACCAGTTGCGTCGTCGCTCAGGTAAGTCGCTTTCTCCTGTCTCTCCTTCTCGCTCGATTATTCTGCCCCTGTCATCAAATCCCATTCCCCGCTATCCCCATTACCCCTCTGTTAAATTCAATTATGCTGAAGTTCTGGTTGTTGATTGGTGTTGACGGGCATGGTGGCCCTTATGCTGGTTGTTGTTGCAAAATTTGGGGGAAGTCTGATGTACCCCATGGCCTGAAATCTTTAACAGAAAATCAGTGCACTTCAAGTGCTTGACAGAATGCCTGAATGAGAATTTCCATCCTGAATGCTGTTCTGGCCCTTTTAGTTAAGCTCGAACAATTGTGACTTGTTAAAAATTTGATCTTTCTGTGCTGGTGGCTGTTTACTCTTTGATCTTGAGGATTTCATAAGTTCTTTGATTAGCATGTGAGTGCATAAACGATACAACAGTCCATCTGATTCAGGTAGCTCTATTTCATACTATCTCTTGCGATTAATTGTTCAATCTAGTGAAGTCTGATTAACTAGATACATCAAGTTAGTTCTGCTCATTTGTTACATGTCTTGGCTGTTGTTTACACTTTTCTTTTGAGTAATTGACAAGTTCTTTGATTAATGAGTGTGTGCGCATAAATGTATGGATACAGAGCTTCTACTACAAATCTGATTCAAGAGGTGGTTGCATTCTTTACTTTAAAGCCAAGAATTTATGAGTTTTGAGGAGTGTGTTTGTGTATATTGATATGTCTTCTTGTGTTTAGGCATGCGCATGTGTTCAAGCTCCTTCTTTATCTGCTGTATTGATCTTAAAAGAAGCTTAATGTCTGATTCACTTCATTACGTTTGAATTCTGAAATGGAAAAAGCTGTGAGTTGGACTTGGTCTGGAATACATTATTTTTGATCTTTGTGAGTTTGTTAATGTGCAGCTTTGCCTCTTTTTGTGTCATTACAGAAGTGTTGGAGTTGTTGGTGAACATGAAATTTGCATAGTGCTAATCTTTATCAATTTTGAACATTTCTTTGGCATTAATTGACTGATGCACTTGCTTCCTCAGAGGGCAATGGTTTTGGCTCTACTTATATGTTCTCTATACAGTATATGGCTAATCTGTCACTCAAGTTGCATCTTTTGTTCTTATGGCCTAATTGTGGAACACAGTGATCATATCTTGGAAGATGTGTGCATTGTTTTGCTGGTGAAGGGTTTGTGTGCACTTACTGATAGTTGAATATTTCATTTTTAATTTCTTGCACCTTACTTAAATTTTTCAACTCATAGAAGTGGAATGCTATATGTTTTGAGTGTTAAGAGGGGAAGTCTGAATACCCTCACAATTCTTCCTATCTGTCTATAGTTGTGCATCTTTCCAGGAACCTTAAACCGAAGCAGCTTTTGTGCATTGTCAATTAATGTCGTGTACTACTGTTGTGAGAAGTAGTCAAGGGGAAGTCTGAGTACCCTTAATTCTTTAGTTCTGTTCACTGCTCGTTGTGTCTTATTGGTGAAGGTACATTAAAGATGGTCAACACTTCAAGATGAAATGGAAAAGAAAGAAGATAAGAGTTGACAAGCAAGAGAACCAATTGAAGACAAAGAGCTGGACTTTGAAGTTTTACAAGCAAAGGGGAATTGGCAGCTAACTGAAATGGTTCAAGGTGGAGCTAAAGCAAAAGACATACTCAGAGACATTTCCAGGGAGCACTCAAACTTTGTCTTTAATGTTTTAGTTCCCTTGAGGCAAGGCAACATTTTAAGTTGGGGGAGGAGCTTAATGGTTTTGGGGATGATATGATTTCTTGATTGTGATGTACTTTTAACTTGATGAAAATGGTAAAATTGATCTTTCTTAAGCCTTTTAAGTTTATATTAGTATGTTTCATGTAGTAACATATCATTCTAGTTTATTAGTTTATTTGTGTTCTTAGATAGTACTATTATTTAAAAAAAAAAGAAAAAAAAAAGAAAAAAAATGGAAAATGAGAAAAAACTTTCAAAAACAAAAAGTACTCCCATGAACTACGCTTGGGATGTTGCTTCTTTTTATCTGATTCACCTTTGTGTGATACGTAGGCATCCCACTTGGGTGCGAAAGCCTCATTTGGGTCCGAACATCCATTTTCATTGTGAATACCATTTTTGTATAAATTTTTTTTGAAATAACTCCTTGGTTTTTCTTTGCCATGGTTCTTTTCCAAGGAAGTAATTGTTTTGAACCGGGCATCTTTAGGACTAGTTTAGTAGTTAGTTGTAAATAATGATGTTTAGTTATGGATTTTTGCTCCTTAGCCAACTTTTGGCATGTTTGGTACCACCACTATTTGATCCTTGCCATGTGAATCTTATTTTGAAAAGTGAAAAAGCAAAGTAAATTGGTAGATAGTGTTATGATCTTTAAATTCAACTTTTGGCTTTTGTGTTCACAAATTAGTTCTCATTAGACTATGAGTGAGCCTTTGAGTTCAATTGCTTCTAATTGGGACTTGAATATAATTGTCTTCCTCTCTTTACTTGTGCCATGTGTGGTGAGGTGTTGGTGTGTTCATTTGTGCGCTTTAGATCTAGAACTTGCCCTAAGTGTGCTTCGAGACGAAATCCTAGGTGGTGCTTGACTTGAAAAATGATTTTAGGCTTTCTTTGGCCCGCTAGTAACCTAAAAAGCCTACCATTGCATTATAACCTTAGTCAACCCCTTTGAGCTTAATATCCTTTCTTTTGGAAACCACATTATTAACCCGGACCAATTCTAAGTGCTTAAAGCACTAACCCTCTTTTTGGCCCGACCTCCTTGAGTGCATTGAAAGACGTGCAACTTAGGCAAAAGCCTAAGTTTGGGGGTGGCATGAGTTATGGTGAAAGTGTGGAAGTTAATGAAAATCAAAAGAAAAGAAAAGAAAAGAAAAGAAAAGAAAGAGCAACAAAAGTAAGTTGAATAGAAAAAGAAAAAGAGAAAAAGAAAGGAAAGAGAAAAGAAACAAAAAGAAGTAAGTGAAAGAAAAGAAAAAAAAATGGAATTGATGAATAAAGAGGGGAAGACTAGTGTATAATCCCCAATTTAGCAAGGTGTAAGTGCAAGAAAAATGAAGCGTTCTTTCAATTTTTGTACGGTGTAGTGCTCAAGGAGGTGTGTAGTCACTATTTGCCTAAAATTTTACCCCACCTTTGACCAAAAGCCTACATTACAACCCTAACAAAGTCCTAATTGATTTCGGGTCAAGCATTCCTACATTAGTGGAGGTGTACATGAAGGGCAAGCTTATGGTATCTCTAGTGTGCAAGTTGAACTTCTTTTGAGAGAGTGAGTGAATTCTTCTATCATATATCCCATTTGTGTTTAATATTGTATTTTTGCGTGTTTGGGATACTCTCTTGTGTGGTGAGGGCACTTGTGAAGTTGAGTTGAGGACTTTGTTTCATTTTCCAATTGAGGTAAGAGAGCAAAGAAGTGAGCTCTTGTGACAAAGAGGCAAACTTTGAAAGTCTAGTGTCATGACTTGATTGCCTTTTGATTTGTATCATTGATGAGCACTTGGTTTGAAAATATAGTGGTTTGAAAAAGAAAGTGTAGTTCACATGGCTTGGCTTAATTGTTGGTACCAACCGATGTCATTTGTTGTTGAACTTAAAAGTATTTTTGACTTGTTGTGGCTTTAGTAAAAAAGTGCATGAATAGATTGAAATGTAATTGGGAATTTAGTTGTGTGTACTTTGCTTGAGGACAAGCAATAGTTTAAGTTTGGGGGTGTGATGTGTGGCTAAAATACCACACATTACATACTTGTACTTGAGCTATTGTTGTGTTAAATTGATGAAATAAGTGCACTCATCATGGTTTTGTTGCATTTTGTAGGTTGAATATGTTGGAGAAGAGTTATGGAAGAAACAAGTCAAAAAGAAGTCAAGTTGAAGAAAAAGAAGAAAACTGGCTAGTCTGTGAAAAACGCAGCAGAAAAGTGGCTATGCGTGAAACAGTGACTAAGTTGAGCAGTGATAAAGTGGCTATCGGGTAAACTTTGGTACCAGGGTGGCTATGACGTGAAAAATCAGAATTTCTTCATTTTAACCTAGGGAGAATTTTGGAAAATCATGTTATTTCATTTTGGCAACACATAAATAGTTTGTAGCTTCCATTTGTACATATCTTTTGGCCATTTTTCCAATCTTGGAGCAAGGATCCATCAACAAGAACACCAAGAGGGTGAAGATTTGGAGCAACCCATTGAGAGATTCTCAACAATTAGTACTCTTTTCTTTACTTTCATGCTTTGTATTGAATATTTTGGGTGTTGTTGATGTTATTGAAGAATTGATTTTGTGAATATATTTCATGGCTATTTGTATTGTTGATTGATATGATTTTGGACATGAATATATGAATGAGTCATGACTAGGAATTTATATTGTTGGGTTTTGATTATCTAGCTTCCATTGTTTTGATTGCTTGACTCTTGTGCTCGCGACACTTGAGTTGCCCGTCTACTTTGCTAATTAAAGACTCGGGAGAGATTAGTTAGCGTAGAATAGTGAAGCTAGCGAGGATTTGAGTTGATAGGCTATTTCATAGACTAACTCATCTAAAAGAAGTTACGCTCGGAAGAGGTCTTCTTTCCTCGGGTAATGGGTAGTGCTTTACAAGCTCAACCATGGCTTTGACGAGCGCCGTTGAGGTAAATCCCTTCTAGGCCGGAAGGATTCTAGGGATTACATTAGAACGACTCGGCCATAATACATAAACCCCGTGTTATAATTGTATCCTAGGCTCAAAACTTGCTTTCCTTGGTTGCGAGAAGGCCATAGATCACCTTTACTTGCTTTCGTAGTGTAGTTTGTAGTTGTTAATATCGTTCCATCACCTCGTTATCCTAGTTTGGCTTAGTCAAATAGGTTTAATTCCTCCACTACTTTGATCGCATCACTTTGTTCCTTGTGGATTCGACCCCGACTCCTAGTTGGGTAAATTGTATTGCGATGACCGTTCATATCTCTATTTGAGGTGTGTGTTGCGCGTTGTCACAAAACTGTTTTGCCAAAACAGTTTTCATATAACATGCTTGTTATGGTTTTCTCATAACAGTTACCAACTAATATTAATTTATTGAGTAGATCCCACAAATCTCCCCCTTAATTTTGATTTTTCTTCTTTATTCCAAGCATTGCTCTCATTCTCTGAAAGTCTTCAAATTTGAGTGGCTTTGTAAAGATATTTGCAACTTGATCGTGAGACTTCACATACTTGAGTTCTACCTCCTTCTTGACAATGCATTATCTGATGAAGTGATACCTTGTGTCTATGTGCTTACTCCGATCATGATACACTGGATTCTTTGCAAGTGCTTGTGCGGACTTGTTATCAATGCAAATTGTCGTGGCTTCAATTTGAGGCAAATTGAGCTCCTTCAACAATCTTATCAGCCAAATAGCATGACATGTACATGACGTTGCTGCTACATATTCAGATTCACATGTCGAGAGAGTAACAATGCATTGTTTCTTTGAGCCCCAGCTATACCTGTCAATTGGGCCAGGACCGGCCCGTTTAGAGTCGGCTCACCGGTTCCGGTACCGGTCCGGTCTGGTCCGAACCGGTCTTTTTTTCAAAAATTTTGAGCCCGGCTCGGCCCTAGCCCATTAAGCATCGGTCTGGTCCGGTCTCCTTTTTTTTTCTTTTTCTTTTTTTTTATATTAAACTAAGTGTATCACTTTTTACTTGTAATTGAAGTAACATTTAATACTAGAAAAATAGAAGGAAGGTGAATATAATGCATATTTTCTATATAATGCATGTTGGGTGAATAAGCAATGGCGCTAATGGCTTCAACAATTTCCTGTAAAAGACAACAAAAGAATCTATAAAATTTACACAAGCTTACTACCAATTCTTAAGTACCATAAAGTAGTCTTCTTTCATTATCTAAGAATATAAATGAACTTGTTAAATGCATAAACAAGCCATGCCATGCTATCTTACATTACTAACTTGCCTAGAATCACAATAAAATATGCTTGAACTCTTTTCTCCTCCCCAGTAAAAGCTTATTTTCTTTTCATTCTCTTTTTCTCATTATAGTAGTACTGTTGTTCATCTTGATACTATAGTAGTACTACCCAGAATCACATAAATGATACTACATCATGATCATGTGAATACTGATCTGTTGATGAATTAATTTAAAAAAAAATAGCATACTCTTTAACTATGAACCCTAACCGGTCCGGTTCACCGGTGGGCCAAAGATCGGTCTTTTACCGGTCCGGGCTAACCGGTCCATTTTTTAAACCCAGCTCGGCCCGCAACCCGCTTCCTCTTTGCCCCGGACCGTTCATAATGAACCGGTCCGGTCCGGTACCGGGCTAGCCCAACCCGATTGACAGGTATAACTCCAGGTAATAACACAATTACCCAAGAAAAAGACAAAGCCAGTTGTGCTTTTTCTATCATCAATATCTCCCGCAAAATCACTATCACAAAATCCCACAAGATTGAAATCATTAGTAGGAGAATAAAATAGCCCATAGTCAATTGTACCTTTGAGGTAACGGAAAATTCTTCTAGAAACTTTCAAATGAGTTGAGGTAGGAGCTTCCATGAAGCGACTCACAACGCCAACCGCAAAGAGTATATCCGGCCTCGTACAAGTCAGGTATCTTAAGCTTCCCACAAGACTTTTGAAAAAGGTAGGATTCACCTTTTCTCCATCATCAAACCTTGACAGCTTTGTCCCACTCTCCATTGGTGTATTTACAGGGTTGCAATCAAACATCTTGAACTTCTTCAGTATCTCTTTTGTATAGGTTTCTTGAGATATGAAAATGCCTTCCTCCATCTGCTTCACTTCCAGACCTAGGTAATATGACATGAGTCCTATGTCCGTCATATCAAACTCACAGGACATAGCTTTCTTGAAATCTTCAAACAAGTTGGGGTTATTACCCGTAAACATAAGATCATCAACATAAAGACATACAAGTAAAATATCTCCATTAGTATGAACTTTATGATAAAGAGCATATTCATGGAGACAACGAGTAAATCCATTGTCTTGAAATACTTGTCGATACGACTATTACACGCCCTTAGAGCCTGCTTCAATCCATATAGGGCTTTGTTCAATCTAAGCATTTTATCTTCATGGTTTTTGACCTCAAAGCCCAATGGTTGCTCAACATAGATTTCTTCTTCAAGATAGCCATTCAAGAAGGCTGACTTGACATCAAGTTGATGGATCTTCCACTTCATTTGTGCTGCCAAAGAGATAAGCAATCGAATCGTCTCCATGCGGGCAACAGGTGCATAGACTTCATCATAGTCAATGCCATGCCTTTGTTTGTAGCCTTTAGCCACAAGTCTTGCCTTGTATCGCTCTATATCTCCATCAGCATTCTTCTTTGCCTTGTATACCCATTTCATTCCAATTGCTCGATGACCCTTGGGAAGAGTTGTTAACTCCCAAGTGTTGTTCTTCTATATTGACTTGATCTCCTCCTCCATGGCTTGTCTCCACCTTTTGTCTGTAACTGCTTCATTAAAGTTCATTGGTTCACCATAATCAAAGAGACAATACAAAAAATCAAAATTAGTAATTTGATCTATACTATCATAGAGTTCTGCAACTGTCCTCGTTTTTTCAGGTGCTTCATTTGAACTTCCGGGATAGGAAGAAGATGCAACATTGGCTGGGGATAGAGGTGGAGTTGTGTCTTGCAAGGGTTCCTCACCCTCTTGTGCTTCTTCTTCATCATCTTCAAAGTACGGAAGAAAATTATATGTATTTTCTTCCTGAGATTCCAAATTCCGTGTCGCTTCTTCATCAAATTCAACATCACGACTCACCACCACTTTGTCATTGCCAGGATTGTATAACTTGTAACCTTTTGAACTCGTGTCATAGCCAACAAACACATGCTTGACACTCCGATCATCAAGTTTAGCTCTTCCTTGATGTGGCACATGAGCATAGGCTATGCTCCCAAAGATTCTCAAGTGTTTGACACTTGGCTTCCTTCCGCTCCATGCTTCTTGAGGAGTTTGATCTCTAACATTTCTTGTTGGAGATCTGTTGCTCAAATAAACTGCATAAGAAACAGCTTCGGCCCAAAATTTCTTGGGTATGCTTTTAGCTTTCAACATACATTTAGCCATATTAAGAATTGTTCTATTCTTTCTTTCTGCAACTCCATTTTGTTGTGGTGAGTAAGGTACCGTTAGAGGGCGACGAATTCCATGAGATTGACAAAAGTCATTAAATTTTTTTGAAGTAAATTCGCCTCCTCTATCGGACCTTAAAGCTTTTATTTCATGACCACTTTCCTTTTCAACAAGTGCTATAAAGTTCTTAAAAGCAACAAATGTTTCAGATTTTTGCTTCAAGAAATAAACCCAAGTCTTTCTACTAAAATCATCAATGAATAGTAGAAAGTATTTATTTTTACCGAAAGAAGGTGGATTGATTGGTCCACACACATCGATATGAACAAGCTGTAGTGACTTGGTAGCTCTTGATGTGGCCTCCTTCGGAAAACTCTTCCTTGCATTTTTGCCAAGAAGACAAACGTCACACAATTGATTGAGATGGTTGATTGAAGGCATTCCATTCACCATCATTTTTTCTCCCATTGATTTGAGCGCTTCAAAATTCAAATGCCCAAATCGCATGTGCCAGCACCATGACTCATCTTGCACATTAGCCTTCAAACACTTTGCATCCATTGTCTTAAGATTCAAAGTAAACAATCTGTTCTTTGCCATTTCAACTTTAGAAATTAAATTTCCATTTTAATCTCTACGCCAAAGATGCATATCTTTCATATGAATATCATATCCTCTTTCAAGAAATTGGCCCAAACTCAAAATATTACTTTTTAGTTTTGGAACATAATAAACATCTTTAATCATCTTATGGCCACCATCTTTAGAGGAGATTAGAATCGTACCTATCCCTTCAATTTGAATCTTTCAGGAATCTCCAAAGGACACATTTCCTTTCACCCTTTTAGTGAGTTCCACAAACTTATCTTTGCATCCACACATATGGTTGCTTGCTCCATTGTCCAAATACCACGAGCTGCAATCATCCTTGTCACCTTCCTTGAGTGCTAGCAATAATGTTGACTCATCTTCTTCTTTGTTGTCAACAAGGTTATCTTTCTCTTCAACATTACTACGACATTCCCAAGAGAAATGGCCAAATTTATGACAGTTGTAACACTCAGTTTTAGATTTGTCATACCTTTTGCCATTCGTCTCTTGATAGTAACGACGTCCTCGTCCTCCTCTTTGTCCTCGACCACGACCTCTGAATGCTTGAAAGCTTTTTTCTTCATTGTTGAAGTTGTTACCATTACTTCTTCCTCTTCCTTGGCCACCACGGCCTCTTCCTCGTCCATTTCCTTTATAGCTCTTTTCACCTCCATCCTTGAATGATGCATTGGTTTTAAGAAGTTGCTCCAATGGCTCTTCTTGTCTCCTCCTGATCTTTTCTTCATGGGCTTGTAAAGAACCCTCCAATTGCTCCGTTAACATAAAGTCTAAATCTTTAGACTCCTCAATAGCACACACCACATAATCAAATTTAGGTGTTAAAGAACGAAGGATCTTTTCTACCACACGAATTTCTTCCATTTCTTCCCCATAACTTTTTAATTGATTCACAACAGCTTTCACTCTTGAACAATAATCCAAAATGGATTCGGATTCCTTCATTTTTAAAACTTCAAAATCAGCCCTTAGAGTTTGAAGTTTTATCTTCCTCACTTTATCAACTAGTTGGAGAGAATTTTGTAAAATCTCCCAAACTTCTTTTGAGGTGGTAGCATCGGCTACCTTCTCAAACATGGCATCATCCAGACATTGGTGGATGAGAGTGAGAGCTTGTTGATCCTTCTTCTTTATTTTTACCAAGACATCTTTTTCATTTTGAGGCAGAGCTTCCTTATTATTGGGTATTGTATACCCATTACGTACAACCTCCCACACGTCTTGAGAGCCAAGAATGGCTTTTAATCGTAGGCACCATTTTTCATAATTTTCTTTTGTGAGACGAGGGTATTGAAAAGCGAGTGTACTATTATTTTCCATGGCTCTGATACCACATTGTTGGGAAATAATAGTTTACCCCAGGAATATTTTCCACAATAATAGACAAGATTAGAAGAGTACAACAACACCAAGTTTCTTAACGTGGAAAAAACCTTTTTAGCAAAAAAAGTAAAATAGCCACGTATTGAGAGGAGCAAAATAACTTCACTATAGTGAGAAATATTACACACTGTAGTCGTAGACTACTACCCACTCAAAAGAAATAACTCTATTTATTTTAAAGACACCTCACTATGATATTGCTCGCACTCTCTATTTTTTTGCACAAACTATTTTCTTTCAATCTGTGGAATTAAGCAACTATTGCGTTGCTTCTGATTTTTGGCGTACTGAAACTGACGGCCAACGACCCTTTATATAGAAAGTGTCGCCGCCCTAAAGGACCAATCAGAATTCAGTTGGCAAAACTGTTTTGCCAAAACCGTTTTCATATAACATGCTTGTTATGGTTTTCTCATAACAGTTACCAACTAATATTAATTTATTGAGTAGGTCCCACAAGCATGTCAAGAGAAAAATGATTTAACTTGCAGAATTCTATCTTTCTTTTTTTTCCTGAATAATGTATAAACCACATACATGTTACTTGAGAGAAAAGAGGGGAAAAGACCACATAAGTTTCAATAGAAGGATAGGGGACAAGACCAAGTCAAAGGTGGATTAGTTTAAGTGGGGGTTGAAGTGTATTGTTTAAGAACTTGTGGGCAAAATAAATATTTTCGGATTTAAAAAAATACCCCAATTTTTAAATTTTCAATCTCCCTCCTTCCGCCTATTTTTACACTCTCTCTCATATTTCAAATTATTTCAAACTTAATTCTCTCTCTTCTCTTCTTTCTCTCTCTTTTTTTCTTCTTCCTTCTTCTTCTTTCTTCTAGATTTCTTTTCAAATTTTATTTAATCACCATCCACGTTATTTTTTCTTTTTTTTTCTTCATATTAATTTTATTTTTTCTTTGTTCTTCTCCGTTTTCTTCCTCTTCATCCCCGTTTCATTCTTTTTTAAGTTTTTTTTTTAATTCTAGTCATTTTACACATCTTTTCGGATGTGTAAACATATTTTATGTATGTTTATATAATTTTGGAGATGTTTTCACGACTGGAAAAGATGTGTACACATCTCGTCTGATGTGTACACATATAATAATATGTGTACACAGATGTGTATGCATATTATTATATATGTACACACACATCAGACGAGATGTGTACACATCTTAATTATATGTGTAAACATCTCTGAATGATGTGTACACATCCTTTTATTGGAGTGGTGGGAGGTGGTGGGGTGGTGGTGGAGGGTGGTAGTTGCTGGTGGAAGGTAATAGAAGGTGGTGGTGGGCAGTGGAGGGTGGTAGGAGGTGGTAGAAGGTGGCGGTGAGTGGTGGAATAGTGGATGGGCGGGAGAGGGGGAGGGGTGATGGGGGTGGGGTTCGGATGAGGGGTAAGGGTCGATGGGGGTGGGTGATGAAAGGTAGGGGCTTTGTGTAAAAAAAAACTTGAGGGGCTTTTAAAATGTTAGTAATTAATATTAATCTTAAAAGTATCCCTTTTAGCTATTTTTTGAGACTTGAGTCTCAAAAAATTATTTAAAGACTTAGGAGTCTCTCTCACCCAAAAATCCCATGTTACTTGTATGTAATATAGGAAGGAGACAAAACTATGAAGTACTTGTCTGGCTAGCTGATTTAAGTAGTGAAAAACATTTCCAAGTGTTGGATATATAAAAGAGCTTAAATTCATGAAAAAATTGGTAAAAAAATTAATAAGCACTTTTTTTTTTCTTATTAAGATGTCTTATATAACCCTTAACTTCATTTACAAGGAAACTAAATAAAAAAGTACTTCTACATGTAAATGACATATGATAGAAGTCGGATTGAGATCATGGAGTTCGGGTTTCGGTCAGGGCAAGACAATTTGGGGATTGCAGAAACATTAGTGATAAAATAGAAATTTTTTTCGTAAAACCAAAAGTGCATATAGGCTGAAAAGTCATAAGTTGACTTGAGCCCTTTTGACTGATTTTGAGCATTTTTTGTATTTAATAATGCGCAAATATGCTACACAGTAAGTATAGTTAATTGGTTTGATCAACTAATTATAAGTATACCGACACATCTGTCTAAATTAACAACAGGCCAATTGCACTCACTTATTTATTGAGAGCTAATATATAAAAATGAATTCAACGAGTGGAATTAATCTTTTACCTTGTCACCATAGAGTTCAATCTGGCGAAAAACCTTGTGATTTATCATAGGCTTCTTTCTTATGACGAAATATATTGCGAAAGGAAGTTGCAATAGATTGTATATAGATCCTGCTATCACAGCAAAAAGCGTATAGCTGAAAAAAGAAAAAGAAAAATAATAAGGAAGAATAATTACTCCTATCTAATTGCTATCACAAATGTATGATAGGAATTTATAATACGTCATGAAACAGTTCTAAACGTCCCAACTTTTAAAGTGAAGTATTTGTCGTTTCTAAAACTTTATATTAGAAAAAAAGTTCAATTTTCATCTCTTATTTCACTCCACGAATTGAACTTCTACACTGAATATAGTTGGGATGAAAGGGTGTACTTTATATCTAACCTACCATTGTGGTTGTACACAACACACCAGTAACAAATGATTTAATAGATGTAGACAACAATCATGTAGTGTGGCGGAGCTACATGCAATGCAATGACGGGAACTCCAATGTATTCTTCTTGTTAGTTATGCTGCATAAGTAGGATTAAAAATAAAAACGTTTTGCACATATACAAATTTCTAAATTCCATTGCTACGAGGGAAGTACAATTCAAATTTCAGAGTATGATATTTTTATATTTGTTTAATTCCCTTATTAGAATTCTTGGTTCAGTTAGGAACTTACCTAAATGAGCGAAAGTAATCATAGGTAAGTCTGGCTCCATTGTCAAAAGTAACTTCACTAGTCTGCAACACACCCCATGACACCACAAGAGTAGCTAATGTGACCACTCTCGCACCTAATGTAATCAATGGTAGTTTTGATGAAGATGAAGGCTTTTCATCAAAGTTATACTGAGGATAATTAGACATTTTCCTAAACTCAAAGCCTTAATGTCAATATATGATGGTATCCTTAATTTGATGGTCCTTTTATACTCTCAAAAAGAAGTAGCTTTCACTATTTAGTATTTTACATGTTAACTTTTTCCAATAGAGTATGTTTTGAACCACAACATCGATTAAAACTAAAACTCATGTCTTCTTTTAACTTTTTTTTTTTTTTTTGGGCTTTCTTACTCCTTTTGTTGTTGGATTCTTGGATAATACAAAAGGACAGCTTTCAAGTACTAGGTTTGTTTAATTAGTTACATTGCCGGCTACGCGTAGAGCAGTCATTAATTAATTATTATGTTCATCTCTACTTCATTTCTTTATTAATTTATTCCTATTCATAGATTCCTAGAGCATTGTTCTTATGCATATGTCATGGTCTTAAATTTGGTCTTTTCTCTGCCATTACGAACAAGCGCTAAAGATGAACATCCAGATAAGAATATGATATTGGAAAGCATGTACGAGTAATGTATGCTGCGCCACCATGAGACAATGTTACGTTACCGTTGGTTTAAGTTTTTGCATTTTTTTTTATCCTTCTTTGACAATCAAGAAGAACAAAAAAAATTGATGTTGGTTTTGTCCGTGTGTTGGTTTTCTTTGAATTGGATTGGATCCGATTTACAATCCAACCGTGGAAAGCTCATGGTTTGATTCAAAATTGGAGAAAAATGTAAATTTGTGTTGCGCTAGCCGTGCATGGCAGTAGAAGGAAGTCGGAGAATTGCACTTGCGGTATCAAATGCTACCTGAGCGCTAGCAGAAGGACTTCAGAGAGTTGCTTTATCTAGGCACTATTGAATCCGTCCATATTTTTTTTTTTTTTTTTTTTTTTTTGGGTTAGAACTAACTAGGGGCTTTTTGCTGCATGACCTCCCCCAAGTCTTCAATTAAAAAAATAACCTCCAAATTTTAAGAATTGGCTAGATGACCTCCTCTTTTTTAATCAGGATTAGGACTTAATTACACCAAAAAAATGCCTACACGTCCCAAACCCCCAAGTTCCAAATATTACACTTTGGCCCATTACCAAAAAAGGGAAATTTTCTCCCCCCTCCAAAATTTGCTGCGTTATTCTACCCCCCTTCTCTCGTTCCAACCGCCTCCATTGCCCTCTTCTTTAGCTGAACCTCGTTTTAGGGCCCAAATCCAGCCATTTTGTTCCATAGCTATTAGAAATCCAATTCTCATCTTCAGTTTGCTCTCATTTCTTGATTTATGGTTGTGGGAAGCTTTTAAAATTTTAATTTCAAAAGGTTCTAATCCGTCTATCGTGGTGGGTGCAATTACTTCGAATTGAGTTGATATCAACTTCATCGTGCTATACGAAGTGTTTTATTGAGCTGGTAAGCTGATTTATCATATCCGACATTGATTTTGTTCCATTAGAACAACTATGCTTCAGTTCCATTAGAACTCTGTTTTTGTTCATCGACCTGTTTCAGTATATTATTGACCTGTTCATATATCAGTAAATAGAGCTGTTATGGGGTGCTATGCAGTAGTGGGTGCTGATTACAATGGGCAATGGGTAGAGACGCCTAAGTGCTGGTCTGAGCGTTCCAATACTAGTTCAACAGTACCTATTGCATTGAAATTGGAGGGTACATTTGACGAGTTGATTGACAGCGTCATTGAACGCGGACAATTAACTTGTGATCGCGGCGACGTATCCATTAGTTATATGCTTAGTGCTGCGCCTGGTAGGGGGAAAACATCTCCTTCGTTCATTAGGAATGACAGTGATCTGCGCATATACCTCCTAGATGTAGATGGTAATGGTAGTAGGCCTATTCTTTATATTTCGCGGGTCGAGAGGTCCGCCGCAGCTTCAAATGCTGTTGCGGCATCTCCCATAGCAGCTGATGATCAAATGGTTGAGTCCAGCAATATTATTGGAGATAGTACTAGCAAATCACTCTTGTACAAGAATGATGAGAAGGCTACGAGCCACTTTCGTAGTGCCTTCGTGGGAGATAAAAGAACCTGTACATGTAAGACATTTATCAAAAGTGGCAGAAAAAGAGTTCAGCACATTCTATCCATCGGTGTATCATTTACGTCCAAGAAGAAAAGGAATAAATGTTCAAATTGTAAGCGACACGGCCATAAAAAAACAACTTGCTCTCTGGCTCAAAATAGACAGTGATTTATTATTTATTGCTTTTTCCCTTATGAGTGTAATAATTTATTTTTATGAACATTTGTAATAACTTTGTGAACTGAATAATTTTTGTATCTTTGCAAAATTAGCTAGTGTTTAGTCTTGTTGTTTATTAGAATTAGATATGTTGATAATAGACTCTTTTTTGCTGCGGTTGAGGTTCTTAACTCTCGATTTTAACAAGTTGACAAAAAATCTTAACTAGCTTTATTGATATCTGTAGTAATTACTGTTGGTTGTAGACTTTTTGAACATAGACCAACTCAGCATAGACTGAAGACATCATTTTCAACAGTTAGCTTACTAGTGGATTTTGTGGTTGATAGTCGGCCAGTTTAAACGCGTGCCAGGTTATTTAAAGGGTGCACTGCCCAAAGTTATGAACTATCCTATCTGATACAATGGCTCCAATAACTCCTGTCTTTTGACCTTCCTCCCCTATAGAGTATAAATAAGGCCATCATTTCCTAATTTTTTTAACACCCATCAACAAGTTAGTTCATCTACCCCTATTTTTTATACCTCTTTGATCTCCTCCCAAGCCTCTTAAAACATGCCAGAAGATGAAGAGGATGCAAGTAATGACCATGTCTGGCCGCATGAAATGTACATCATTACAAGGAATCGTCAATGCTTCACTCTTACTGTGAATAGTTATTCATGTATAAATGATGATCTAGTAAGTTTCGTACCTCGTTCTTTATTATTTGGATTTGACTAAATAATGATCTAGTAGTTATTTGATTTTTAACACATTAAACGCTCTACTCTTTGATTATAGATTTTTCCATGGAACATAGCATATCTTTTACCCGACTATACGATGCAAGCTGTTATCTACAGCGGTGATGTTAGATACTTCATGGAATTCTGTGTGACACCAAGTTGCAAAACGCTTCAGCGAGGTTGGTTAAGGTTTATTAATGATCGTCATATCACTCAAGGCCAAGTTCTCTACTTTCAAATAATGCGCCGACATCCTGAATATGGTCTTTGTTTTCGTGTGCATATGTTGCAACGAATAAGAGGACCTCTTTAATCGTTTAGTAAAGAAAGCTCTTTTATTTTACTAATGTATTTATTAAAAATATTATCAATGGAAATGGGTGATATTTTGTCGGCGTATTAATTTTGGTGTTCCTACTGTTAAGTTTGTTATTTGTTATTATTTTTAGGCAAAGTAAACAGTATTTGACGATCTTCCAATTTACCTTTATTTACTGTCTTATTGTTCATATACTTAGCAAAGTTGATAATAAACTCTTGATGCATAAGAAATTGGTATTTGTTGGCCATGTATGCATAGTTGACAATCGATCTTCCGTTGGTGACACTGTACTTTAAATGGGTTTTATTCATCTGTAGTTGAATTTTTTTTTTTTGGAGTAGGAATAAAATACTGTGTAAACTACTATACATGATCTTCACTAAATAAATGTTGGATTTAAACTAAATTGAATGTTTGTTGTTCAAGTTGGCTATTCGATCATATATTAAAATCGCATAGACTAAAGACAAATACATATTCAAATAATAATAACTAGTTGTCGTATATTAATAGACAACAAACTTAATGAGTAAGCTAACTATATTGATAGGTAGATAATAGGTGACTGGGAAACGTGTCACATTTAAAGGAGTGCACTGCCCAAGCTTGTCATGTCCTGTCGGATTTAATGGTGTGGGAAAAGTCTCACTGGGAAATGGATTTAATCATGACTGTTAGATGAGACCCCTGTTACACCCCCCACCCCTATCCGTTTCACCTTCTTCTTCTTCTATAAATAGGACCATTGTTTACACTTTCTTTCACACAATTTCAACTGTAAAATCTCAACTTTTTGTAAGGCTTTTTCCTGCACAACAATGTCTGCTTTCCAAGATGCTCTGCTAATCCGTCAAGCTCTAGACATCCTCATACGAAGAATTAATGAGGACAGGCAGCGCCAAGAGATGAACGTTCGGCGCATTGCACGTATTCTTCGTGCAATGTGTCGCCGCGTCGGTATCAACCCCGACGACCTCATCACCCCCCCAAGTTTTCCTTAATTTGTATATTTTTTTAAGTATGTTAAATGTTTTAAGTTAGTTTAAGTATGTTCAATGTTTTAAGTTAGTTTAAATATATATGCATTTTTTTTTGTTATTTTGTAAAGAGGTTTCTAATTAAAGAAAGCTCTTTAATATGTAATTATTAAAAAAATGTGAATGGAATTAGGGAATTTTGCTGCCGGCGTACTAATTTTGGTGTTGCTATTGAATTAATACTCGTTTCTACTTTGTTTTCATCGAAGAAGATGACTGGATCTGTTCAACATAACAATAGACCAAATGAAGTTGATAAACGACTTAACATGGAGACCAAGAAAAATTTATAACATGGATCTGATGAACTTGATAATAAACGAATATAAGTTTATGAACAACTAACAAAAAATCATGGAAAAGGGTTGGTGGTTTTTAAAATGTCTGTACTGAGATAGAAATTTCCACGTATAAACAGATAACTCACGTCAAGTGTACAAACAACCAAAATAAATATTCAATGTGGCATATTGCATAACATATACTAGTACGGTACAATTTCTAAAATTAATATTTCTATAAAAGTTGATGATCAACTATTTAGAATTGACAATCATCACTGCTAAACTTGATTTAATATGACTGAGACAACACATTTTTTAATGAAATAATTATAGCATCATATTCATCTCCAGAATCATCCGGATTGTAGTTTGGGCTCTAGACCGAGGTAGACCATTTAGCCATTTATAGACTAGTTTAACTGGAAGATACGCATCAACCTTAGTTCGGTCTATAATACACTTATTGAAAAGCTGAGCGTTGAAGTTCTACCGTTCAGAATATTATCACGCGCGTGTTTGGCATTTAGGGATTGATGTTTTGGGTTTAGAGTCTAGGGTCCACGCTCTTGGGGTTGGGGGTTTGGGCTCTAGGGTATAAGTATATCATTTTGGCTTGTGAGTATATTATCAACGATCCGAAATTACACTGTGTTTGATTGTCAACGTTTGATATATGATCATAATCTCCTTCCCAAGCAATGTGATCTTCTTCCATGCTTAGAGAAAGATGTCTTGCTTTCTCAGAACCTTAACATTAGTATACATTCTGTTATGTTTGTTATCCGATGTAGTCCTTATCAATGCTATTGACCATCATTAAGGTACATTATGCAACAAAGTTGTCACGTGAGTGGTTTTCTAGTTCGTAGATTACAAGATTACCCCTTACTAGTGTTTAACATAGGAATTTTATATTATTTTAAGCAAAATCATAAGCGTATATTATCAACCACGCAACGTTGACAATCAAACACAGTGTAATTTCGGATCGTTGATAATATACTCACAAGCCAAAATGATATACTTATACCCTAGAGCCCAAACTCCAAACCCCAAGCGCATGGATCCTAGACCCTAAACCCCAAACATCAATCCCTAAATGCCAAACACGCGCGTGATAACATCCTGAACGGTAGAACTTCAACGCTCAGCTTTTCAATAAGTGTATAATAGACCGAACTTAGGTTGATGCGTATCTTCTTCCAGTTAATTTTGTTAATGTGATAGCAATTTTCTCTAGTAATTTACTAATTTAGTTATTTTATTGGTTTGATTACTGTTAACCATCATAACTTTCCATGTGTTTCCACAATTTATCTAATATACTATACTTGGTAGACAATCAAAATTACAACAGACTTTAACACGGATAATAACATATCAATAGACCGCACCGGTAGATAATCAAAACACAACTGAAACTAATATATATTACCAACTGAAGCAACATTACATAAGTAAAAGGACTGGACCATTAAAATATATAAACAATAAAACCCAGACCATTCAAACATAAACAACAACAACAACAAAAAACGACAACTAAAACATAAACAACAAGTGACAAACGACTAGTTCGGTTCATTCGGTGAACTTGGTGGGGATTCTTCAACCATATCTAGTGGTCCAACTGGTGAAGCCGGTGCATTTGGTGAACCTGGTGGGGATGGTGAATTTGGTGGGGATGCATCTGGTGAACCTGGTGGACTTGCCTCTGGCATTGGTGGTGCTCCAATTGCATCAAGTCTTGCGTTGATCGCTCTGACCTGATCCTCCCTTGCCTGCGACTCTGCCCATACTCTGTTTCCAAGCCTCTTCAAATACTCCCACAGTTCAGTAATTTCTGATTGCAGAATGGCTAACTCCCAGTAGATATCACGCTTCTTGGATGGTCCGACCATTTTGGAATGTTCTTTTGATAGTTTAAATTCAGAAAAATTTGTATTGAAAATGGAGTGGAAAAAGCACACAATGTTGAGGGGTTTATATAGAAATAATGTTGAAGAGTTGCAAAAGTTAGTGAAGAGACACAAATTAAATGCAATGCTCACTTCTTAATTAATGATTACAAAGCAAATGGGCACCTTTAATCAAGTCTTTTAGTTTCAAAAAAAAGAAAAACGGCTCTGACTTGACAAGAATTGCTTTGGGCAGTGCATTACCAACTGCTCTGCCACACTTCACGACACCTATTATCTACCGCACAATCTACTTTGCGTATTAGCTAAGATACACGTCTATTAATATACGTCATATATTTTTTGATTGGTTGAAATATTGTTTTGTCTTTAGTCTATGCACATTTGGTCTATGCTCGAAAAGCTTCCAACTTATACCAAAATATTTTCGATAGTACAAGTATAAATCCAGCAACTTTCGACCATGTAAAGTAGTTTACAGTTTTATTCTTTGTTGTCCAAAAAAATAGAATTGCCACTACACATATTTATTTCCGTATCGATAATCGACCTAATTCAGTATGCATTCAACAGCTATAGTTCACAAGTTAATAAATTATTTAGTTATAAGCGATCATTCCTGTGCAAGATTATTTTAAACAGTAGCAAAATGCATTGTCAACTCTTTTAACACCCGAAGAGATTTAAATAAAATTCATCATCTACAATTATTTAACACTCAAAGAAGATTTAAACAATAATCGTCAACAACAATTGTTTAACACTCAAACAAGATTTAAAATAATCGTCAACTACAATTGTTTAACACTCAAACAAGATTACAATAAATATATTACAACAAACTTTAAAAGATTGACAAATCAAACTTTGTTCTCATCTTTTTTAATACACTCTTTGTCATGACTCTCCAATACACCCGACATAATTTCTTCGGGATCTTGACCAACTTCTCCATTCAAGTTCAATTCCGATTCGACATGGGATGCATCCTCCGCTTTATAAAATTGTTCCTCATCGTCCTCCCCATTTTTCATCAGCAGTTTATTATCACTCACATTGGTTGCATCAACAGCATTGGCATTGGCATTAGTTGAATTGGCATTGACATTGGCAATGGCATCGACATCAACTACCTTGCCATCAACTGCATTGGCATCGGTGGCATTGGCATCAACTGCATTGGCACTGGCATCAACTGCATTGACGTTATTGGCATTGGCATCAACTGCATTGGCATTGGTGGCACTGACACTGGTGGCACTGACAGTAGCAACCACTTCATCAAATCTACGCTTCTTTCTCAAAATTGTAGTGGTCTTTACATCGATACCACTGTCCATTGCCTTCCTCTTCATGTGCCTCATCAACCATGCAGAAGGACGGTACAAGCATTTGCATACTGTCCTATTTGGTCGTTCCGCTAGCATCTTAGCAACATCAACCAATTTGTGCTCCATTGCTGTCAGTCTATCGAGCACAATATGCAAAAAAGGACTTGCAGCACTGACACCACCACTTGAAAGACCTGTACCTTCACCAAAAATTCCTTTACGATCTCCACCAACATCTTCATCGCCTCTTGCATCTTCTTCACCAACTTCATCCATATCACCTTCACCAGCAGGATAAAGAGCAGTCTTCTTGATTGCAGTGGCCCCCTCAAGTTCAGCCCTAAGGGCATTCACCGACCCATCCTTAACTTCATCTACATAGGGCACATATAAATCCTCCCACCTCGATCTCACTTCTTGATCAGTAGGGAATAGGTAAGGGCGTACGATTTGGATAGAAGCTGAGCAAAATAAAAATATTAAATGACATGAAAATAGCGCAACGTTACCTTAATTTTATTTTCTCCTTCCACAAATGGATCGAAGGATTTAGGCACCCTTTTACTATACCATTGAAGCATCCGAGGGCACGGCATAGGAGACTGATCTGTCAGTACAGCTCTCCTTCCAATGGCAGGAAATGCTTCATTGACCCAGGCCTAAGATAAAAGATTTAATAGGACTACGAAAAATGAAAACTTCACAATCAACTAACTATTAGTTTATTGTAGACTTACCGAAAATGCCCAGGGGAAGTCAAAAAGAGCATATCCAGGCGGTTTTCCTTTCTCACTAAAGGTTTTATAATGCTTGGCCATGTCAAGCTTGGGCTTCAAATATTCAATCGTAAGCTCGAAACACAACCTGCCCCATGGATACTTGGAGAAGAACTCCAGATCATCAACCATACAAACCCATTCCTTCTCAACAGAGTTTGAAGTATCATTTGCCATCAACAAGTGTGGAGAAACCACAAAAGGCAAATCTTCAACTGTTCCTCTTTGTCAAATCTTTTGCTAGTTTTCAACAACCTCCACAGCCTCGACGATGTCACTTTAACATTCGCCTCACTGGATGGTTTTCAAGTTACTTTTTCATAAAATTCCTCGCCTTTCTTTACAACCTTATTCTTTGCTTTATCGCTGGGTTTTTTCCCACATACCAAACCAGTCATTAGAGCAAACTCCTTAAGCCCAAAACAAGCTGGCTTCCGATCAACCAAGAACCAAACCTCCTGACGCTTTTTATCCTTTATTCTATGAAGAAGTAGGGAGTGGACCATCTGTCCATTGAATTGCCAAAATTTGGACATTTCAAGGAACTTCCCAAATACAGTCTCCTTAAATTTCTTTTCTAATTTTAAGGTTTTCAATAACTTTTTAAATAAATACAATTTTTTAATGCTAGATCGAACAGATATCTTTGCCAGGAATGATGGCATTTCATCAAGCCAAGTTTCAAATCGATACCTTTGAATGTTGATTTCCTTTATGCATCGAGGAACTGATAAACGGTCTAACTCACACTCAGGCTCCCTTGCTTCATCCCCTTCTTGATCAGTTTCTTTATCAATTTCTTCTTCAATTGCTTCTTCTTCTTCTTCTTCTTCTTCTTCTTCTTCTTCTTCTTCTTCTTCTTCTTCTTCTTCTTCTTCTTCTTCTTCTTCTTCACCACTTTTATCTTCTCCTGATTCCTTTCTATTTCCTTCATCACGAGCAGAAGAACTTTGTCCATCATCACCACCACTATTATCCATGCTTTCCTTACCTTTCCCTGCATCGGTGAGTTCATCCGCTTGAAAGCATCGATTTCAGCCAAAAGATCCTCAGTTTGGGGTTCCACTTGGGTCTCTTCCACCACAATATCTTTTACAGAGTGATCTTTTACGGTCTTTTGAATCTGGGGTTCTTTTACACCAACTTCAGCACCCATTAAACAAGTTTCAACGAGTGGAGATTCATTGTCATCCACTGCTGGATTATTAGCACTTACAGGAACTCCACCACTTGTGGGTTGATTGTCATCTGCTTTTGGATGTTTATCAAGTTCAGCAACTTCAGTTTCATCTCCTCCACCACTTGGAGGTTGATTGTCACCTTCTGCTGAATGTTTATCCAATTCAGCAACATCAGTTTCAGAAATTTGTTTAACACTGTCATCTTCTTCAGATTGCTTACTAGCCTCTTTCATTTTAGATTTACCACTTCGAGCAGTCGTACTAATATTATTCAGCCCTGCCATTACTTTATCTACGTACAGAAGCACAAGACACAAAGTAAACAACAATATAAAATAAAAAAGGAAAAAATTGGAAAGAACAATAAATAAAAAATCAAAATTTCTTCAAAAAATACCATTGACGTTTCTTCATAAGTTCTAAGACTTGTATGAGAACCAGAACAAAAATGCAACGATATTAAGGTTGCTCACCTGCAGAAATCGGGATTTCTGGAAATTCTTCAACAACTACTTCAAATCTTCGAAATAATTGTTAAATAGCTGCATGAGAGACAAAAATCGTTTAGGAGAACTTATGAAGGGACAGAAATCGGTTCAAAAATTGGAAGAGGTGCGAGCAAGAAGAACCCTTTTCTGATTACATGTTTTTATGTTTTTGACCCGCTAAAATAACCCGATTTGGTTAAGTTTATATACTTTTCTGTAATATGCACTTTTACCCACAAGTTTTTCTATTTCTAATCTAGCCTCCGACACCACTTAAGCACACTTAATATTTTTCCCACATAAAAATAAGTCAAAAAGAAAAAGAGGAGGTCATTTAGTTAGACAAGTTTTTTTGGAGGTCTTTTAGTTAAATCTTCTCAACTAACTATGCAACATACCAAATGATATCCCACAAGTAGGGCTTGGAGGCCAATTAAAACTATAGGTTTGGTCCGTTTGGAAAATACTTGGGGTACTAAAGGGGTAGTAATTAGGGATCTCTCTAGTATACTCTCTTTTCTCTAACAGTGAAAATCTCTCTCTATTTTCACCTCCAAGACATGAGCTCGTGAAATCTTGTGTTTTCTTTTTCTTTATTTACTTTCTGTGGTTGTGTGAAGTCCGTTTCCTACATTTAATTATCAAACAGAAGATAAAATTCTTCACATACCTTTTCTATCAGTTCATTAATTCTTGGATAAATTACATAAGTATACAAAGTAATGTTCTGTTTTACACAAAAATAGCAATATTATTTGAGTTTTCAAAAACAGCAATACTTTTTTATCAAAAAATAATAAATAAACATAAAAGGAAAACAAAACATTATTCTTCCTCCCACTGCTCCCCCTCCCCCCACCAACCCCCTTCGCGCTCTTCAGCCCGGTCTCCACCGGTCGCCAGATTCCGATCACCGATTTTTTTTAAAAAAAAAAAATGGCAAACTTGTATGCCATGTGTTTTTTCATTGTATATACACTATACATACAATGGAAAAACAATGCACATACAGTCCTCCCACCTTCAAAAACTACAATAACCACTATTATAATCACCATAAACCAAAAAAAAAAGGAACGGGAAGAAAAAGAAGAATAAAAATTGAACATACATATATACAAAAAGTGAAATAAAAGAGATGCAATCAGATCTCTTATCCATACAACTTCGATACAAATGCCATACAATACCGATACAAATGTCATACAACTTCTATACAATTGTCATACAACTCCCATACCATTTCCATACACAATCTTAAAATTTCTAGATCTAGCAAACACTGCAATACAACTGTCATAATGAAACATCAGCAACCTGCAGAACCATGACGAAGCAGCAACATCTTGGAGAAATCATAACGAAGCAGCGGAAGCAACCTGGAGAAACAATAACAAAGGAGCAACAACAACCTTCACTGAAGAAATGAACCAACAACACCACATCAACAGCCGCAGCGAAGGAAGCAGTCTTCGCTGGAGAAATGAACCAGCAAAAACATCACATCGACAGAGACAACAACCTTTGTTGGAGAAACGAACCACCAGCAGCAGCACTTGACGGAGAAATGCAGCGACATCAGTGCACCGTTAGCGGAGATGGCAACAACAACAGTGGTAACATTGGCGATGGAGAAGAGAAAGGAAGGTGGGTATTGACGGCTCTGTGTGTGCGTGTGTGTTGCTCCCAACGCACACGCAAGTATACGTGGTCGACAAGTAATAAAGTGATAAGTAGAGTATCGTTCCCACGAGGACTATTCAAACTGAATTCTAGCAAACAATTTCCTAAGAACTATTCAGGGATCTTTTTCCAATGGTTGAGATTTTTACTAACTAAATGCAATAATTAAAACAAGTAACTGAAATCAAGTATTCGAGAGCAGACTATAGTTGTTATCAATAAAGAAGAAACGGTCCAGGGTCAGAGTTACAAACAATCCAGTTGAGTTTTCCAGTTGATTCTACTTCTTGATTTCCTAGATTGCTAACTCCAGGTTAAATGTACCCGTGAAAACTCTTCGATTCTTCACGGTCTATGCAGGCTACTCCAATCCCTATATGTCTATGGGTTGAATCACGTGCACGCATTAACGAATTCTGTAATTAGTTAAACTAGGCGAGCAAGTATATGTCTATCCTACTCACGAATTGGTTCCCTGATGCCCGGGTTCACAAACTAGTCCTATTCTTTCTTATTGCGTAATTAAATTCCCTCTTTCGAGTTCAATCTAAAAACCATAGATAGTGTTCAATTATCAGGCCTCAATAATCAAACAATTATGATCAAGAAAGAATAAACAATCCGTAATGGTAAATCAATATATAGAAATCAACTTTCAAACATCAACCTTCATGTATTTACTCTAACCCTAGAACGAACAAACTATAGAATTAAAGAGAAGAATAAGAGAAAAAGAGAAAGAACTTGGTTAGAAGACATCTAGGGCTCCTCCCCTCTTCTCCAAAACTTGCTCCAAAGTCTGAACTCCCATGAAAAACGAAGTAAAAGAGTATTTATAGAGTTTACAAACACCTAGTAATAAGTTAGACCCAAGCCTAGACGAAATAGGAAGTAAAAACGCGCACAAGGGGCGCTATAACGGGCGCCCCGCGCCTCGGAACGCGCTGGGACAACCAGTGGACGCCAACTTTTGGGCGCTTTTGGCCCGCGGCGCATGGGAAACCGCGCCTAGCCACTGCGCGCTATAAGGGGCGCGGCGCATGGGCTAGGGCGCCAGGCCATTTTTCTGTTCCGTTCGCTCCTTTGCTCGCTCGTGTCGTGCCTTTGTGTGCTCGATCCAGTCCTCAATCAAAATCCAATCTTTTCTTGCTCAATCACGCTCTTAAAAGCTCCAATTACACTGCATAACAACCTACACACGCACGACATCAAATTAGTGTAAAACCACATTCACAAGCTATAAAACGAGCACAAAACAAGCTCAAACATGCGGAAATATTAAGGAAATATAGGCATAAAATGCCAAACATCACCACCCCACACTTGAACCCTTGCTCGCCCTCGAGCAATCACAAATGACTTCCCAACCTAGGTAAAATAGGTCTGCCTATGACTATGGTTGATACCGACCATTGAACCAATGCACACATGACTACTATGGATCCACAACATGCCCACAATTTACCAAAACCAAAAATATGAGAACAACCACCCCAAAATAGCTCAAATGCACAAACTCAACTTAATGCAACCTTGCTCCCACAAAATCACACCTATCTACTCAACCAAGAACCATCAACTTCACCTATTTCATGCAAACCATGTGCCCTCACCAATATGAAGCAAAAGAGTGCCCCCCCAAAGATCACACACAACAATAAATATCATGAATAGAACGGGGCAATAACAAATGAATTCACTCACTCTCATGAAAGTCTCACATGTCACACACAATGTACCATAGGCTTGCCCGTAGTGTAGGACTCCACTAATGTAAGCTCACTCCAATCGGGATTAACTAGGACTTTAAAAAAGTCGTAATGTAGGCTAAGGGGCGGGTAGGATACATATGGGAATAGTGACTACCTCCCTAAGCACTTTAATACATCACATTCAAATTAAGCACCAATCTCATCAAGCCACCCAATCAACACTTCTACACATACACCTTCTCATAAGTAGCATTTTTTCTTTTAAGCACACACTAGCAAGGAATGGATATTCTTTTCTCTTTATTTCTTTTTCCACAATTTTTTTTCTTTTTTTTCAACTTTGCTCTTTTTTTCTTTTCTTTTTCATTATCTTCCAACCTTGCCAATGTTTTTCACTACTTCACAAATTTAACAATTATTCCCCTTCATAGGTTCCACTCAAAAACCTCCAAAAAATCCAACCACAACTCCAACATAACAACACAATATCACTAAAGTGCTTAAGGAGTAAAGGGCCAAAAGAGATAATTTAGAACAAATGGGTAGGCTCGAGGTGTAGGTGCCAACAAAAAGGGTCAAAGAAATCACAACAATAATTTTTTTCAAGGTATATATGAAAGGGTAGGCAAATCAAAAGAAGGCCTTGTATCATTTCCCGACTAGAGCAAACCTAGGATTTCGCTTTGCACACACACGGGGCAAGTTCTAGACATTAATATGCAAACATGGAGCAAACAAGTATATGCCTCACACACACATTGCACACAATCTACACAAAAAGGCTCCATCAACAACTCTCAATCAAGCAAATAGAGTGCAACTTGTGGAAATTAAGCACTAATGCACAAAGGTTCACAATAAAGTCAAGCAAGTGGACTCAAGCATCTCAAGGGGGTTATTCCATTTTTTCTAGGCATGCATCTCAATTAAAATCCAAGGACACCACAAATAGCACATGCAATCAAGTCCAAGTCCACCGGTATCAAACAAATCAAAGGCACCTAGCATTCCACCTATTCCTTTCGTCTAGGGCCACCTATACTAACTACTCTAATCCTAAAAAGAATAAAAACTACCCGGTTCAAAGGTCTCCCCGTGGAAAAGAACCGAGGCCATAAGAAAAACCACGGGGTGGATGACATGTACCACTAATAAAGACTAAAAAGAAAATCATTTTGAAATTTTTTCATTGGTTTTCTAATTTTTTTTCAATTTTTTTTTCATATATTAAAGCAAGAAACAAATCAAAATAAAGTCAAGTGACAAAAGAAAATCCTACGGTACATGCATCCCTATCCTCAAAAATAAATAAAAGGGTAGTTCCCCACCCCACACTTAAACTAAGCAATGTCCTCAGTGCTAAAAATAAAAATGCAAGGGTAAAGAAACTTCCCTAAGGGGTGCGATGGAGTGCGGTCCTAATCCTCCATTACGAACCCACCAAGCGTCCGTACGGCATGAGGTACTCAGACTTCCCCCAACAGGTCATCAATATTAGGCAGGGGTGGGGACACCCCACACTTAAGCTCGACATTACATGAACCTGCAATCCAAAGAATCACCCAAAGTAATATACAACTATAAAAATAATAATAATAATAAATAAAAGTAAAGCAAGCAAGTTGGGTTGCCTCCCAAGAAGCGCTTGATTTAATGTCGCGGCACGACGAAGACAACTTCATCACTTTTGTCTCCACCTTGAACTTATGAATTGAATCCCCAACTTTGCCTCAAGTTTACAACTATGGTATTGGGGTTGTGGCAAAAATACAAAAGGACCAAGTAACCATTGTCGCATTTTGCACTTCTTGGCCTTTAAATGAGGGATATCGTTTTGTCTCCTCAACATCACAAACTTTAAAATATAGGCACCTTATTTCTTCTCCTTTGGTTTCTTCATAGGCTCGGGTGGCTCAATTTTCATGTCACCATCCAAACACAATGTTGAAAAATGATTGGAATGAGGTCCAATGCGCTTCAATTCTAAAGTTACATTACTTTTGACACCCTCACTTGCACAAACACTAGAGTCCTCAAATATGACGTTCTCTATTTCCTCACTTGACTCTAATGTGATTTTTTCAACCTTGGCATCATCAACTAATATTGGGTCGAATGATAGGAATTCCACTTTTTGCTCCTCAAATTTGCTTCTAAGCTCTTCTATCTCAAATCTACTATTCACGACAACTGATAATTGGGCTTCAGACACCTCAACCATATCACTCAAATTCTCCTCCAAGTCGTGAATAGTCAAGCCAAATTCGTCGATCTCTTGCCTGAGCACAACCCTTTCTTCCATAAATTGCCTCGTCATATTTGTAAGTTCACTCCTGAAATCCCCATAAGCTTCTAAGAGTTTGGCTTGCTCCATTAGCCAAGTTTCGCTAACAACCTGCACTTTATCGCTCCTGTCAAACTCACAAACATCATTAGAATCATCACAAAAATTATTGGGGGAAGGAGCATGACACTTAGGACAATCATTCCACCGACCACCACACAATTTAAAAAAATTCCAATCAAAGGTGGTAGAAAATTCACATAACCAGTCTCGCAGGGTTGAAAGAGTTTGACAATTTTCCCAAAAGTGATGTCCTCCACAAAGTAGACAAGAATCAATAAAATTTGAGCAGCCATCATTCGACCCACTTTCATTAAAAGATGCCATGTAAACTAGTAATACAATAATAAACTAAAAATAAAATAAAAACTTAAACCTGAATAGAAAATAATAAATTGTTCAAAAAGAAAACAGTCAATTATTTAGTCCCCGGCAACGGCGCCAAAAACTTGTTGCTCCCAACGCACACGCAAGTATACGTGGTCGACAAGTAATAAAGTGATAAGTAGAGTATCGTTCCCACGAGGACTATTCAGACTGAATTCTAGCAAACAATTTCCTAAGAACTATTCAGGGATCTTTTTCCAATGGTTGAGATTTTTACTAACTAAATGCAATAATTAAAACAAGTAACTGAAATCAAGTATTCGAGAGCAGACTATAGTTGTTATCAATAAAGAAGAAACGGTCCAGGGTCAGAGTTACAAACAATCCAGTTGAGTTTTCCAGTTGATTCTACTTCTTGATTTCCTAGATTGCTAACTCCAGGTTAAATGTACCCGTGAAAACCCTTCGATTCTTCACGGTCTATGCAGGCTACTCCAATCCCTATATGTCTATGGGTTGAATCACGTGCACGCATTAACGAATTCTGTAATTAGTTAAACTAGGCGAGCAAGTATATGTCTATCCTACTCACGAATTGGTTCCCCGATTCCCGGGTTCACAAACTAGTCCTATTCTTTCTTATTGCGTAATTAAATTCCCTCTTTCGAGTTCAATCTAAAAACCATAGATAGTGTTCAATTATCAGGCCTCAATAATCAAACAATTATGATCAAGAAAGAATAAACAATCCGTAATGGTAAATCAATATATAGAAATCAACTTTCAAACATCAACCTTCATGTATTTACTCTAACCCTAGAACGAACAAACTATAGAATTAAAGAGAAGAATAAGAGAAAAAGAGAAAGAACTTGGTTAGAAGACATCTAGGGCTCCTCCCCTCTTCTCCAAAACTTGCTCCAAAGTCTGAACTCCCATGAAAAACGAAGTAAAAGAGTATTTATAGAGTTTACAAACACCAAGTAATAAGTTAGACCCAAGCCTAGACGAAATAGGAAGTAAAAACGCGCACAAGGGGCGCTATAACGGGCGCCCCGCGCCTCGGAACGCGCTGGGACAACCAGTGGACGCCAACTTTTGGGCGCTTTTGGCCCGCGGCGCATGGGAAACCGCGCCTAGCCACTGCGTGCTATAAGGGGCGCGGCGCATGGGCTAGGGCGCCAGGCCATTTTTCTGTTCCGTTCGCTCCTTTGCTCGCTCGTGTCGTGCTTTCGTGTGCTCGATCCAGTCCTCAATCAAAATCCAATCTTTTCTTGCTCAATCACGCTCTTAAAAGCTCCAATTACACTGCATAACAACCTACACACGCACGACATCAAATTAGTGTAAAACCATATTCACAAGCTATAAAACGAGCACAAAACAAGCTCAAACATGCGGAAATATTAAGGAAATATAGGCATAAAATGCCAAACATCAGTGTGAGAGAGAGAGAGAAAGAGAAGTTAAGGAGGTATCAGGGTTGAAGATTTTATTTACCAATACTTTTTAATGTTTTGTTATATTTTGTAACAAATGTTAAAAATATTGCTATTTTCTTAAAGAAATTAAAATATCTCTATATTTGGTAAATAAAATTTATAAAGTTATATGTGGTGTAATTTATCCTTAATTCTTTACTGTTTGGAGGGGAAAGCGAGGAAGTACTTCTGTGTTGGAAATCCAAGGAGTTTCCTTTCGAATCTTATGATTAATCACAATACCTCCAGTAGTTAGAGGCAGATTCACGACACGTTTTGTCGGGTTTTAATGAATATGTTACTTTTCAGCTCGAATTACGTATAGTATATGCAAAAAACATGTAAAAAGCACAAATCATAAGTTCATGTTACTCATGCATTGTGTATTCACTTACTATCTTGGATTTGCCTCTAACGTGAGAATGTTTATTCGTTTTTGGTCGATTAGGTGCTTTATTGTTTGGAGCATAACTTGCAAACTTCTGGCACTTTTTTTAATCATAATTATGTCCTATGCTTGGAAGAGATGTTGCTCTTTTGGTTATGCCTCGGCAATGAACATCTCAACTAAATACATTAGTTTAGATCTAATACAATTTACAACAACAAACAAGTAAATTTGATAATAATCTGTGTTTACTAAAAACATAACTGTAAGAACAAATAGGGAAGCATTATTTGTTTACAACTTGATCATTCACTCTTATGGAGACTCATAGATGAAAGGACAGAAGATACTACATGGCTCAAAAATCCAGCCAGAAAGAATGCTGATGGGATGTACATCAGGTTCAAGTATTGATGAAACTTCGAGTTGTTATCGTTATATGTAATTCTCAGTAAATCCAAGGTTGCACCGAACACTGCACCAAGTCCTGTTGCTAGGAGACAAAGTGTTATCTGCATGAATTTAAAGAAATTAATTTAAATAGTAGTTACATTTAGGATGACAATAGAAAATGGGAGGGTATCAAATGGGTGACTTGAACGCAACTTGAATAGCTCAAAATATATCCGATTCAATAAACGGTACGACCAAACTCCAGTAGAGTACGCAGGATTTTTCTTGAGTGGTGTCAAAATTTAAGGAAATCTATAAAAAGGTAGTAAAATAAATTCACTTGAGATTCGAACTTGGTACCTCCAAATAAATGCTGAAGCCCTTTACCAACAAACCCTTTTGGTTTTAGTGGTGTCATTTTATATAATTATACCGATACTGGTCATTTTGCTAACTAATATATATACATATTTCGCAAATTTTTTTTATCCAGTGGAGTCGGATGACACCGTAAAGGGCCATGTAAGTCCGCCCCTGCCAAACTCGCCCCTAGGTCGGGATGGGTCAGGATAACCTAAATAGTGCGTCATAGCCAACAAGTTCGCAACTTCGCATAGGACGAAGTATTAATCTATTTATTTATATTATTATAATCTGTTCTGTTACCAAACACAATGCAATTTATAAAACTTTTTCCTTTATTATGAAAGTATGAAAAATATCAAGCACCAAAAAAAAAAAATCAAAGAAGATATTATATCTTGATGAAGTTGTTGCGAGATGGACACTTACAAACTGCTACTATAATTTCGAACCTCGTAAGGAAAATCTTACAAAAATATTCCTTTTGGCGATCACCACTTTGCTAATGGAAGAATCTGGCTATATCGCCAAAAAAGGCCATTTGTGTAAGGCTTTTCCCTTATCGGGTCAAATATCTAACGAGAGCTAGAAGGTGTGCTAAAGTTGACAAAGTAGCTAAAACCTATTGACTAATTCCTTTAAAAAAAAAAAACTTAACAACAAAAGAATACAAAAAAAAAAAGCCATAGTGGAAAAAGCTTTCTACAGTTATGTAATTTAGGAAACAAATAGGACATATTCATCAAAGCTAGTATTCCTATTCGACACAATTAGTTTTGGATTGAACATATTGGCGGCTCCAACTAAAGTAAATTGAAGTACATGGAACTGATTGTTGTCATTTCCCAATAGTTGTATTCAAATAAACGAATAAGTGGAAATTATAGTTAACCTTATCACCATAGAATTCAAACTGGCGAAAGACCTTGTGACTAATCAATCGCTTCTTTCTTATGAGGAAATATATTGCAAAAGGAATGTGCAATACATTGTAGGCAACTCCCGCTATCACAACAAAAATCGCATAGCTGCAAAAGAGAAAAGAAAGGGATCTTAGTAAGTACTCCAATTAACCTTCTATATCACAAAACATATTCTAGGAATTCTAGGAATCAGTATTTACATCAAGTTAATACATAATACATAACATGTCTTGACATACACTATTATTACCAAGCCATAGTTAACTGATAGACATTCTCACGGACTCACATCAATTTATCGTTTAACTATGATAATGAATATAATTTGATATAAATACCGGTTGTACAAATTAGGTTCTATATAAATCACGACGACTGTGGAGATTATATACCTGTGTGAACGATAATGATCATACTTAAGTTTGGCACCATTATCAAGAGTAACTGCACTAGTCTGCAACACAGCCCATGTCACCAGAAGAGAAGCTAGAGTTACCACCCTCGCACCTAATGTAAGCAATGGTATTTTTGATGCAGAGGAAGGTTTTTCATCAAAGTTATACTGAGGTAATTCAGACATTTCTCAAGCTCAAAAGTCTTTTTATCATAGCCTATGTCGTTAATCTGATGGTCCTTTATAGTTTATACTCTAGTAGATGTTCAAAAGAGGCTTCACTAATGTTCTATATGTTAACTTTTTTCCAATATAGTATGTTTTGAAGCAAAACATGATTCAAAACATGATTAATTCTAAAACTGTCTCTGTTATTCTTTACTTTTCTTCAGTCCTTTTATTGTTGGATTTTTGGATAATACAAAGATAGATTGTTTTCATATATATATTAGGTTTGTTTTAAACACTTTGCCGGCTACGCGTAGAGCACAACTTGATTTCCTATTCCTGGATTCATAGCTAGTGAATATTATTTTTTTGTCCTGTTCTTGGTTGTGGTCTTTTCAACTTCTGCCAATATGGAAAAGGGAAAGATGAAAATCCAGAAAAGAAAAAAGGAAAAATTATACTAAAGTTGGCCGGCTTCACAACGCAAGTCGAGCCTTTCATGTAAAGTCCACTTTTTGTGAAAAATTGATGAGTAACCATTTTTGACACTTTAAGTGAGTTATATTCACTATTTTACAATTTATTGAGAAATGGTCAAATTATACCCCCCCGCACATTTACTCCATCTTGGCGTTAACCAACACTCAGATTAATCACAGTATAAACATCTGAGACTTTGCATTAAACTCTAGTAAAAATATCTGGGCCTTTGTTCAAAGTTTCAGACAAAAATCAGAGTTTTATATGTGAAGTCCCAATATTTTATACTGGGACTTTGAACTAACACATTCAAAATTTCTGTAGTTCAAAATTTCAGTATTTTATACTGGCATTCATATTTAAGTGACCCCAATATAAAATACTAGGATTTTGAAATTTTGTTTACAAATTCCAGTATAAAATACTGCAATTTTTTCGAATGTAGCTAGTCTTCAAAGAATTTTGTATTGCTGACTAGTTATCATTTAGTGCGGTGCAAACAGGCTACGGGACTAAAGTTTTACTCCACCTTTCAATGTAAAAATTTCGCCCAGCGGCCACTTTTAATACCGGTATTTAGTTTGAGGCCACTATTTTCTTTGGTCTTACACTAGAGGCCACTTTTGGGCCTTTACTAAATAAGCATTGACTTAAGTTCTGATCATTGACTGAAGTTCTGTCCACCGGGTCCTGGACTGAAGTTCTATCTTTAAAGACTGAACTTCAATCCATATGGCCCTGGACTTAAGTTCTATCTTTAAGGACTGAACTTCAGTCAATATGGCCCTGGACTGAAGTTCTATCTTAAAGGACTGAACTTCAATCCATATGGCCCTAGACTTAAGTTCTATCTTTAAGGACTGAACTTCAGTCAATATGGCCCTAGACTGAAGTTCTATCTTTAAGGACTGAACTTCAATCCATATGGCCCTGGACTGAAGTTCTATCTTTAAGGACTGAAATTCAGTCAACATGGCCCTGGACTGAAGTTCTATCTTTAAGGAGTGAACTTCAATCCATATGGCCCTGGACTGAAGTTCTATCTTTAAGGACTGAACTTCAATCCAGGGCCCTGGACTGAAGTTCTATCTTTTAAGCGAAAGTGGCCACAAACTAAATATTTTGGTATTAGTGGCCTGTCCCCAAAAACCAGTGGCAAAAGTGGCCTTTCGTGCACTTACCCCCCTTTCAATTGAAATTTTTACACAAAAGTACACTTTTGAGAAGTTATTTACAAAATATAGAGACGTTTAAGCAAAAATTCCCAATATAGAGGAAATGAGAACTTAATTATAAAATATAGCAAAAAATAACCTAACATAGCAAAACTATATCTTCTTCCTTCCATTTCCCCCAATTTCACTTCTCCTTTCCCCTCCCTCAAAGTAGACATACATTTTGCTAGCTTTGCAAGCTTCTGCGACGATTGATGAATTCCAAAATCGATTTTCAGGCACGTCGACTAAATTCAGATAGCATAGCAACAGTAGACTTCTGCTCCTCCGATCTAGAACCACCACCACCACTACTAGTGCAGCTGCTGCTAATCGGCTCATTATGTACAGACGAATATGATTTTTTAAATCTCTCCGCAATACTTTGAAACTCCTGAGTCCGATCCCGAATTGATGCACTTGCTACTTTCACAAACATTTTCAATAATTATGCTATTTTTCAATATTGTAGAAATTCTTTGGGTATTTTTTGGTTTCCATTCACATTTGGTATTTTACGTTCAGCTTTATTTTTTTCTTTTCAACAAGGATTTGGAGTTATTCAAACTAATCTGATATTTTTCGGGCAGTTATGATGTTTTCCGGTCATATTTGGTGTTTTCTTCTACCAGATCTGTATTTTTCAGGCAAGATCTGTTGTTGTTTTCATCGTTTTTATTTTATTGTATCTCGCTGTATCTGCACTGTTTCTCGACTATTTCTGCACTTTTTCGGCGTTTCTGCATAATTCTACACAGTTTTCGCACTATTTTCTGCATTATTTCTTCATGTTTCTACATTGTATTTCCATTGTTTCAAATTGTTTTTGCACTATATCTGCATTATTCTAAATTGCATCTGCACTGTTTCAGTCTGTATCTACACTATTTCTGAACTGATTCAGGCTATACCGCATTGTTTTAAACTGTTTTTGCACTGTTTTCGTAGACATAGGCGGTGGCGGAGTTGGCCCGACGACGGCAGTGGGCAATAGGATATAATTATAAACCTCCCATTCCAATTAGGCAGATGATTTACAACAATATAGGAGTAACACATTAGGCACTGATCTTAACTTTTGGCCCCACCTAAGAAAAAATTAAAATGTAGCGTTGTCAGCGTTGTGGACGTAAGTTTTAATTAGTTTTAATGACATTTATTACCCATTAGACATAAAATTTTATTTAGTTGAAACCCCACGCAATAACTAATATATTATACTGTTTTCAAGTAACTTATAAAACGTCTAAAACTCATGCCACTAGGCAAAACTACATTTGCAAAAATATGCATTATTTTTAATTTAATATTTTTATTTAGTGGACCAAAAGTTCAAACCAACCTTTATGGTGTAACTTGTTTTTTTTTTTTTTTTTTTTTTTTGCTATTTTTACCGATTAGGCTCACCTGGGATGATAATTCTTTCATCTTCTTAAAATTTGAATTGCGAATTTTATTAATTTCAGAAAATAAGAAGAGGATATTGCCGGGGCTAGATGTTGTTTGTCTGGTGTGAGAGCTTGAAGATGTCCTTTTTTTTTTCTTTCTAAATTTTTTGTTTTATCAGTCCATTTGTGGAAATATTTTCCTAAAAACTATTTCTCAGTGTTTGATTGGAAATTGAAAGTATTTATTACAGATGTTTCTTAAATGTACAATAATGTTATAAAATCAAATAAAGTTTGAATTCTTTAGTATTATAAATTTATAATAATGTCTAAATATTGCTTAGAGTGATGAATGATGATAGTAAATTAAGACTTTCGAGGTAATTGTGAGTGAAATCGACTTCTACCCAAGAGTGAGGAAAGTCATTTTGCTAGTTTAAGTAGAAAAATTTCCTTCAAAAGTATATATTGACACCAAACACTAGAAAACAATATGTTTTAAAAAGTAAAAAATGTTTTCCCATCATGCTAAACACTCTAGAGGGATCTTTTAGCTGGGGTCTATCGAAAACAGCTTATCCACTTTGGTGAGAGTAAAATTTATCTATATCTCACCCTTTTCAGACCCCACTGATGGAATAATACTGGAGATGTTGTTGTTGTTGCTAAACACTCAAGAGGGTGATTTGTATGGACACATCAATAGTTATGAATAATCCCATCACTAAATTTTGACGGATCTTTAAAAATTAATTTGGTTGATAAGTTTTGAAGAGTATTGGATAAAATCTGACGTCACCTAAAAGAACACGTGTCTGCCACGTGGCACGGGCAGATGTTTCTCCGGACAGACATCTAACGAGCAGACAACTAGCCAGGCGGTTACCACGAGCAGACCCAAAGTAGCTATGTAACGCCTCCCAAGTCAGCACGATCTAAATGAGCAATTATGAACCTGATCATGTGCGATCACCTAATGAATGGTCATAAAGGCAGAAATTACGATCCGGCGGTTACGTATCCAACGGATACATGCCCAGCGGTTACAAAACTCAACGGACGCCTATTAGACCTATAAATAGGATTCGTCCTAAACCATTGTAATATAACTTTACTTCTTGTCTACAACTTTCAATAAGAATACTAACTCTTACTCTTGATCAAACACTGTTCTTTGCTTACATACGTTGAATACTTTGCTCTCTAATCTTTTAGCGCGATCAGTAACGAAGAAGTCTACCGAGGTCAAGAGATTCAATACGGTTACATCTATCTATTTTGTTTACTCTTTAACTTTATTCATTTCCGGTTATATTTCGTTTCCACATTATTAGTTATTACTATTGGAAATCACGAATATATCGATACTCTGACAACCAACACAGTTCATCATCTAAACTCTTAATCTAAACTATTGATCGTGACTCCGTAAATACAAATTTAATTGTTAATTGGCCTAAAATCGGATCTAGGTTAAATAATTTGGCGACCACAGTGGGAGCCGGTCAATAGCCTCTATAGGTTAATAGTTTACCTGTTGTATATAATTTACCCTTTCTTGTCAATCTTTTATTTTTGCAACTAACATGGCAGAAAGCGATTCGCAACGAACTATCGTGGGAGGAGAACAGGTACGTACTCCTTCATCAAGTCCCAATTATTCTCCCAACTATTCTCCCGATTACTCGTCCGATGAGCAGCAACAATCTTCCCAAGGAACGGACAGGCAGCGAAATAGGCGTAGGCACTCTCAGAGCGCCACTCCGCCTAGGGCAAGACGCCACAGGAGTCTCTCCCCTGACCAAGGGAACATCCAGGAAACCCTCTACGCATTTATGCAGGAACAAGCGGAGGTCAACAGAAGAATAAGGGAGGCGATCAATTCTCTCCGAAGGCAAGCTCCCCCAGTCGCAAGAGTTGATGCTGCAGCACCAGGTCGAGATGCCCCTTCCTCGCACACTTCGAGACAAGGTGGAGAGCGAAACAACGGAGGAACCATGGATCCAACGACTCAAGTCAACCAAAATTGGAACGGAGGATCTATGACATCCACAGAAATGAGCATCGTCGTGGAGGCTCTCACCAAACAATTCAAGGAGAGCCAGGAAGCGCTTCAGAAGTCTCTCCACGAGAGAATTGATCAGATACCTGGAGCTCCACCCACACTGAAGAAAGTTGATGTCCAACGCTACTCTCAGCGGCCTTGGAAGAAGGAGGCAGCCCCAAAAGCAATACCGAAGACGTTCAAGATGCCAAACATTCCGAGATACCGTGGGACATCTGACCCCAACGATCATCTCATGATGTTCAGCAATTTCATAAAAGCAAGCGAACTCACCGATGAGGAGATCGAATCAGTCTAGTTGAAGAAGTTCGTAGAGACCCTAGCGGATGGAGCTCTACGATGGTACTCAATGCTGCCACCAAACTCCATTGGGTCCTTCGCAGAGATGGCTGAGCTGTTCGTGAAGGCACACACCGGCGCTCAAAAGACCGAGACTCGCGTAGAAGATATCTTCGAGATCAAGCAAACGCCCGACGAGTCTCTCCGTAAATATATGGATCGCTTCCAACGGGAACGTATGATGTTACCCAAGGTACCGGACAGATATGCAGCGATCGCGTTCACCAACAGTTTGGATATCAGGAGTTCAGAGGCTACGCGCAGGCTATACGAATCCCTCTGCGAATTCCCAGTAGCCAACTGGTCGGACGTCTACAACCGCTACAACTCAAAGGTACGTATTGATGAAGATAAATTGATTGGAACAGGTACCCGAGGAAGGATTCAATCGCGCAGCGGCGGCCCTAGCGGAAAGGCAGAGACGGAGAGGTCAGACGGGCGTTATGAGCCGTACCCTGACCAGTCACGCAACAACTCCAAAGGACGCAGCCGCAACAACAGAGGGCTATCTCGAAGAGAGGATTCTGAGTCGAGCCTCCGTGGAGCCCCGAGCCTGCCAAACTTCAACGTCGAAATGACTGAAGTAGTATAGGTACTCAAAGATATGGGAGAGAAGGTTAAATGGCCGAAGGACATGAAGACCAACCCAAGCAAGCGAAACCAGAACCTATGGTGCGAATTTCATCGCGACCACGGTCACACCACCGAAGACTGCAAGGCCCTAAGGTATGAAATTGCACATTTATTGAAACAGGGATTCTTGAAGGAGTTCCTGACTGAGAAGGGAAAGCAAACCCATGCGAAGGCTCAGCAGAACAAATCTGGCCCTCCACGAGCATCCTCCCCAAAGAGGACAGTCAATGTTATTTCTGGTGGGATCGAAGTGGATTCCGTCACTTTCACGGAAAAGAAGTATGCAAAGGTCTCCATCACAAAGACCAAACGTCCACGATCAGAGGAGACCATAACATTTGAAGATTCAGACACAGATGGATTGCAGTTCCCACACGCTGACGCGTTAGTTATAACATTACGCGTGGCGGAATTCGACGTCAAGAGAGTACTCATCGATGCAGGCAGCTCTGCAAACATTATTCAATCACGAGTTGTAAGGGAGATGCAGCTGTCGGATAAGATCGTACCAATATCTCGAGTTCTCTCCGGTTTCAACAATTCGAGTGAGAAGACCCTCGGCGAGATTACTCTAACGACTCTTGCTGAAGGGGTAGGGAAGTAAACAACATTTCATGTTGTCGATGCGGACCTGGCTTACAACATCATCCTGGGAAGACCCTGGATCCATGATATGCAAGCCGTTCCTTCCACTTATCATCAGGTGTTGAAGTTCCCATCTGAATGGGGAGTACGTGAGGTTCGAGGAGAGCAAAGCTCTGCTCGAGACTGCTATTCGGTGGCCCTTAAGTTTTCCGAAGAAAACAAATAGCAATTACAGCAACCGGGATCAGACATGCCAAACGAAGGAGCAAAGTACGAGGTCCCGGAATTCATCACAAAGCTGGACGAGCGGGAAAGTCACATGCCGACCGTAGAAGCTTTGGAGCCCGAAGAATTGTTCGCAGACAAGCCGGAATGGAAGGTCTACTTAGGGACCGAGTTGAGCGAACGCTTACGAGGAGATATCCTCCAGTTCCTCAAAGAACGGCATACAACGTTCGCCTGGTCTCATGCAGATATGACAGGTATTTCTCCAGATGTTATTTCTCACAGGTTGAACGTCGACCCATACCACCGCCCAGTAAAACAGAAGACGCGACAGCAAGGAGTTTTTCGGAATCAGATCATTAACGATGAGGTCGATCGGCTATTGAAGATTGGGTCTGTACGTGAAGTCAAATACCCAGACTGGCTAGCAACGTTGTCGTTGTGCCCAAGAAGAATCGCAAATGGCGGGTCTGCATTGACTTCACAGATCTAAACAAAGCCTGTCCGAAGGACTCGTATCCCCTTCCCAGGATAGACCAACTGATTGACGCAACAGCCGGGCACGAAGTGCTTACCTTCCTCGACGCATACTCTGGGTACAACCAGATATTGATGGACCCCGATGACCAGGAGAAAACAGTGTTCATCACCTGCAGAGGTACGTACTGGTATAAAGTTATGCCATTCGAGTTAAAAAATGCAGGTACAACGTACCAGCGCCTAGTCAATCGGATGTTCCATGACCATATCGGTAAGACTATAGAAGTGTACATCGATGACATGCTGGTCAAATCCAAACGGGCAGAGGATCATCTAGCGCATTTAAAAGAAGCTTTCCGAATTCTCGATCAGTACAACATGAAGCTCAACCCGGAAAAGTGTGCATTTGGAGTAGGATCGGGAAAATTCCTGGGCTCCATTGTTTCTCAGCGTGGAATTGAAGTCAACCCTGCTCAGACCAAAGCCATCGAGTCAATTCCAGACGTACTTTACAACCGGAAAGACGTCATGAAATTGACAGGAAGAGTGGCAGCCTTGCGAAGATTTATATCCCGATCATCAGACCGATGCAAGAGTTTCTTCGATGTTTTGAAGCAAAACAAAGAATTCGATTGGACTCCTGAATGCCAACAAGCACTGAAGGATCTGAAAAAGTATCTGTCCAATCCACCACTGCTCTCTACACCTCAGCACGGGGAGCAGTTGCTGATTTATCTGGCGGTATCAAAGTCCTCGGTAAGTGCAGTTCTGGTTCGAGAAGCAAAAGGTAAACAACTTCCCATCTATTACATTAGCAAAGCTCTAATCGACGCAGAGACACGCTATCAACCTTTGGAGAAATTGGCTTTAGCACTAGTAACTGCTGCTCGTATGTTTCGCCCTAATTTTCAAAGTCATTCAATAGCTGTGGTAACAACCTTTCCTTTGCGAAATGTTTTGCACAAACCCGAATTTTCGGGAAGATTAGTAAAATGGGCTATAGAATTAAGTGAATTTGATATAACCTATCAACCTAGGGTAGCAATAAAATCGCAAGCCCTAGCAGATTTCGTGGCAGATTTTAGCGCTAATATTTATCCTGAGGCAGAAAAGGAGTTCTGTATGTTGAGCAGGTTCCTGGCGCATGGACTCTATACACTGATGGCTCCTCGAGCGTCAAAGGGTCCGGTCTCGGACTGGTTCTCGTTGCCCCATCTGGAGAGACCGTCAGGCAGGCGATCAAGTGCCCGTTTATTACTAACAATGAAGCCAAATATGAGGTTGTGATTGCAGGACTGGAGCTAGCCCGGAGCTATGGGGCAGGCGTCATCAAACTCAAGAGTGATTCTCAGCTAGTAGTCAACAAGATAACCGGAGGATTCATTGTACGGGAATCCAGAATGCAAGTGTACCTTGCCCGTGTGAAGGAACTCCTGGCACAGTTTGATGAATGGGAGGCATTTCAAATTCCGCGGGAAGAGAACTATGAAGCCGATGCTTTCGCGAATCTAGGATCAGTAGCGGAAATGGGGGCGGCCAGCTCTTCAGTTGTCGTTCAACTTCTCTACACGACCGTAGACCGAGAAAAACTCAAAGTCAATGCCATAAATGCAACTTGGGACTGGCGGAATGAAATTATAAATTATATTATTCATGGAACTCTGCCCGCTGACGCGAAAGCCGCCCGCAAGCTCAAGATAAAAGCTGCTCGGTATACAATCCTCAACGGTGAGCTTTATCGCAGGACGTTCGCTGGACCCCTTGCCAAATGCCTGGGGCCAAACCAAATCAATTACGTCATGCGAGAGGTCCACGAAGGCTGCTGTGGTAATCATTCCGGGGGAAAAACATTAGCCCGCAAGTTGATTCATGCAGGATACTATTGGGATAAGATGGAGAAAGAAACGAATGAGTTTGTCAAAAAATGCGACAAGTGTCAGAGGTTCGCACATTTCCTTCATCAACCGGCAGAACCGCTCCACTCAATAATCTCCCCGTGGCGATTCATGAAATGGGAAATGGACATAGTTGGGCCTCTCCCCGCGGCGCCAAAAGGAGTACGTTTCTTGTTGATCATTACCGATTACTTCACCAAATGGGTTGAAGCTGCAGCATATGCAAAGATACGGCAAACGAAGGTTGTCGACTTCCTTTGGCGTTTCGTCGTATGTCGCTTTGGAGCACCTAAGGAAATAGTCATGGACAATGGCCCGCAATTTATCGGCCAGAAAGTGACTAGGTTCTTCGACGACTTGCACATCAAAAGGATCACGTCTTCTCCCTATCATTCGGTTGCCAATAGACAGGCGGAGTCGACAAACAAAATCATCGTTGAGTCACTCAAAAAGCGCCTTGAACGGGCAAAAGGGTGCTGGGTGGAAGAACTGCCCGGTGTGCTATGGGCTTACCGGACAACAGTAAAAATGAGCACCGGTGAATCACCATATTCATTAGTATACGGCGCAGATGCTCTAATTCCAGTCGAAATCGGAGAACCCAGCCTACGGTATGCACATGCCATTGAAGAGTCAAACTCAATCAATCTCTCTGAAGAGCTGGATTTCCTCAAAGAACGAAGGGAACTAGCCCTCATACGGGTAGCCGCCCAAAAAGAACGAATTGAACAATATTACAATCGGGGACTGCGCGTACGAAGTTTCCAGGTTGGGGACCTTGTACTAAGGAAAGTATCCCAGAACACACAGGAAGCAAATTCAGGGAAGCTAGGCCCTAATTGGGAAGGGCCCTACAAGATAATTGCCTCAGTCGGTAAGGGATCTTATCGCCTAGCACGACCAGACGGTTCCATTGTCCCGGACAGTTGGAACGTGATTCACCTCAAAAGGTATCACTTCTGAGTGGTGAAACGGTCAGTTATTTTCTTCTTGCCTTTTACTTTTATGACAGATCTTACTTTTATTATACTTCTTCTAAATGGTACTAACGGCCTGAATAAGTTCAGATCCGTTTAGCTCAACTGGTAGAGCTCGAAGTTCTTCAACTTCGCGGCTGGATGTGTTCTTTTATATACAACTTGCCTTAACTCTTTTTATGTTATCACTTATCGTGTTCCAACATAAAAATAAGGAGGGTGGTGAGAGGCCCCAGTAGGTAGGCCAGACAAGACCTTCATAAAGGCAAAAGACCTTGTGAAAAGGCAAGTTTTCAAATTTCAAAAACTTTTATGTGACAAACTTCCACGAAAATAAGAGAAGTCGTTCACAGGGCCAGCGACTCGGCCAGAGCTAATCTACAAATTCCTGCGACGACTTTCGACTATCAAGGCGATAAGCAGAGTTGTTCGCAAAGGCCAACGATCCGGCCAGAAATCTATCGACCACGACTCGGTCAGAATAAAATATTTGCGTAGATTATTCACAACTTATGACCTCTTCTTTGGGAAAGGCTAAGTTAAAACATTTGGACAGACTTTTGGAGACCAGAACTTAATAAAGATCAAACTTCAAAAAAAAAAAGCTCCTAAACATAAGGCACGAAGGCCACAATACATATAAACGAAAGATCAAAAATTCAGACTAAATATAGTCATTGAATTAGAAAAGATCTAAAGTTATGTATACATAATCCTGTAAAATGATAAAATGCCGAAAACGGCTGACAGAAATTTTACAGAGTGATCAAAGGCCAAATAGAACCAGCCGTACAAGGATCAGAGAGTCCCTACGAGACCTCTGTCCACTACCAACTAATCCGGCTCTCGCCAGATGTACAAACTTGCAACTTTATCAAATTTTGGGGGCATCAGTTTTTGGGGCTACGACCAGAACTCGACGCACCAGCTCCGTCAATTCTGTCATCACCACTTGAATTTTCGCTATCATCCTCATCTTCATCTTCGTCTGCCTCAGACTCCTCGGGAGAAAGATTCAGCGCTTGTCTTACTCCGCGTACAGCACACTTCGTTTTCAATAGCGTCTCCTCAACATTGATTTGCTTAGTCTGGAATTGCTCAAGCAGCGTACGCTTAGCCTCAAGCACAGCAAGCTTCGCCTTGATTTCAGATTGATCACGCAGGTTTGCCAAGTCCTTAGATAATGAACTTCGAACATTTAGCAACTGGACAACCTGGTCCTTAGCAGCTTGAAGTTCAGCTCTGGCTTTAACAGACTCTTCATTAGCCCTTTGCAAGTCCGTCTCAAGAGATCCACGCTCACCGAGTGCTCTGTTCAACGAAGCTTTGCATTCTTCAAGAAGAATCTCCAGACCTTGGGCAGAACGTACGAACCCTTCCCTCTCTTCAGAAAAGAATGTCCTTCTCCTTGGTGAGCTCGTTAATCCGCTCAATCCGCTCGTTGTTAACCTCAGTCAATTGGTTAACTTCATCCCCAAGAAGACCACACTGCTCTGCCAGGATCTTATTCTCCTCTAGAGCATTCAGCAACTCTTTCTTCACCTCGACAACTTGATCGACATTGTTGATCCTGGAGCGGAACATCAGCTCAACAGACATCATACTTGACTGAAGAAACAAAAGAAATAAATTACTTCTAAACACAAGCAGCAAACACTTACCCGGGCAGAGTCGGCGGCGATTGTAAAAGCCACCTCCTCGTCACTCATCTCCCTCATTGTCCATTCCTCTCGGGGATCAATGAGTGAAGAGACAGCCTTGGCTAAACTACCCGGCCTGGATATAAAGTTGACGTCAGTGGCTAGCTTCATGGTATGCTTCCTCTCGCAGTACTTGGGTTCCCAAGCCTGTTCAGAGGGGGTAATTTGGACCAAACTTGTAGCGCACACCCCTGATGTCATTTAATCTAGTCTGACCGTTAATAATTGACCGCCAGACAAGCCTTGTTGTTGATAAATTGGAGTCACCCCCCACACCAGGATCTATCGTATCGCACTCGTGAAGACCAACCGGCGTCGCCCCCTCAGTGGCCACATTTTCCAGATCCTCGAAATGAAAAACACGAGGACCTCGGCCACCCTCTTGGGGAACCTCTTCCCTTATCTCTTCTTCTTCTTCTTTTTCCTCTTCTTCACCCACTTTTCTTTTCCCTTTGTCTACACGGGAAGGAGCCACCTTCACCCCGTCATCAACTCGGGGACTCCTCTTCGGAGTACGGGCAGCCTCTTCCTCAACCTTCCTTTTATCACTCCGAAGATAAGGTTTTCGCACAAGGGGTTCATTGCTTTCAGCCTCAGTGTCTGAAACAACAATTACCTCCTCGTCTAAACCCTTTCCCCGTCCAGACTCAGGGACTTCGGCAGTAGGCTTTGCACTCCCTCCTGCAGACTACGCTATGTTGGCTTTGGGCAGGGATCCGTCTCCAGCAGCTGGGGATTGCCCGGCAGCAACGGAAGTCTTACGAGCAGACTTCTTCTGTGCTCCGCCCTCATCTTGGCCTTTCTTTTTCCTCTTCAAAGAACCAAGGCTACTGGACAGAAGCTCCTCACCGCCTTCTCTTCCGCGCAGTGCCTCCGCTGAAGCTAGTATAGATCCTGCCTCGTCGTTGGGATCTACAGCGGGAACTGTTTGAGGAGGGGCGGGAAAAAAATCCCATTGAGTACCCAGACCTATAAAAGGCAGAACAGTCAGACACAGCGAAAACTACAAAGTAAAGAAATGGCTATAACAACGGAAAGCTCTCACCATGAGTCTTCACGGTCAGACTCTTTTTCGTAGCAAAATATGCCCATTCCCTTTACTCAGGGGAGAACTTTTTCAAAATTTTCTCAACCCACACCGTCAGCTCATCGACTGATATGAGCCCGTTGTACGGTCGCTTGGCGGCTACAAGGAAGAATCAAAGGAATAATCAGACAAGAAGAAAAGAGGGAGTACGAAAAAAAAAAAACTCGGGGACTTACGCTTCTTGTTCCAAACCTCAGGAAGTAAAGCCTTGGAGTTAAGGGACAAGGCCTGAGTACGCACGAATACATACCGGTGCAACCAGCCCCGGTCACCTGTATCCTCAGAGCTGCGCACCAAGCCTTTGCTCTCGCGCATCCTAGCATTGACAAAACCATCTTTGAAGATATGTATACTGTACAGAGAAATGAAATGTTCATACTCAAAAACTTAATCGGTTTCTTCCGCAAACCAATCCATAAATTTAACTACTCTATATACACTGGGGCACAGCTGTCCCGGACAGAGTAAATACTCCCTGCAGAGCCTCTCAAGCACAGGGTGCAGGGGTAGTGTACACCCAACTGTAAATGGGTAGGTGCACATGGCCGTCCACCCAGCCCTATGCGAAGTAATGTTCTCCGCTTCAGATACCGGCAAGAGGGGAATACTTGCGTCCCAGTTTCAGTCCATTCTAATTGGAGGGATCACCTCCGACGTAATCCCAGATTTGAATCTACACGCTGGCCACACACGTATATCTCCATAATTATTGGAGGCCTTGATATTGCAGTCTGCTTCTAAATCACCCCACTTCTTAGGGATGATCTCCGCAGCAGTGGCCTGAGTAGCCCTAGGCCTGGGAGTGGCTGCCGAAGAACTACCAGATGCGTCCATACTTTGGTTTCTCCTAGCTTTTGAAGACATGATTCAGAAAGAATTGAGAAATTTGGAAGGAAAGTTGAAAGGTATTCAAAGGATTCTCAAAATTCAGCAGATAGAAGATAAAAACAAGTAAAAGGGTTTTGATCCAGCAAACCCCTATTTATAGGAGTAAAAATCCGGCCCATCAAGTTCCCTCAAGACACGTGGAGACTATCGGAGAAACCACAATCAGATCCAACCATCAAAAGGAGAAGTAAACTTCACCAACTTTTGAAATATCATCATTACCCTGAAGTGCAGCGGTCACCTCGCGATCAGCAGTCGACGTGCGCATGTGATTGAGGCGGTTAAAATCATTATTTTTACCCTTGGGACGCGCAGTAGTCACCTCGAAGCAGGCTGCAGGCGCGCAGGAGTGTCAGCTGCAGTTACTTTTTTTTACTGCGCATTTAATGCGCACGTCATGGGGATTTGTCACGTAGCCGATAGGATATGTACGTCACCTAGCTTCGTCATACAAAGATTGGACTTTGCAAAATGAAAATTCCCGCCAAAATTCACATCCACTCCTCGAACAGATACTCTGCTCGAGAAGTGCGGGGACTATCTGTATTGGATAAAATCTGACGTCACCTAAAAGAACACGTGTCTGCCACGTGGCACGGGTAGACGTTTCTCCGGACAAACATCTAACGAGCAGACAACTAGCCAGGCAGTTACCACGAGCAGACCCAAAGTAGCTATGTAACGCCTCCCAAGTCAGCACGATCTAAATGAGCAATTATGAACCTGATCATGTGCGATCACCTAATGAATGGTCATAAAGGCAGAAATTATGACCCGGCGGTTACGTATCCAACGGATACGTGCCCAGAGGTTACAAAACTCAACGGACGTCTATTAGACCTATAAATAGGATTCGTCCTAAAGCATTGTAATATAACTTTACTTCTTGTCTACAACTTTCAATAAGAATACTCTCTCTTACTCTTGATCAAACACTGTTCTTTGCTTACATACGTTGAATACTTTGCTCTCTAATCTTTTAGCGCGATCAGTAATGAAGAAGTCTCACCGGGGTCAAGAGATTCAATACGGTTACATCTATCTATTTTGTTTACTCTTTAACTTTATTCATTTCCGGTTATATTTCGTTTCCACATTATTAGTTATTACTATTGGAAATCACGAATATATCGATATTCTGACAACCAACACAGTTCATCATCTAAACTCTTAATCTAAAGTATTGATTGTGACTCCGTAAATACAAATTTAATGGTTAATTGGCTTAAAATTGAATATAAGTTAAACATTAGTGAGATTAATTTTAGAATATGAATATCGAGTTTGAAACCAGTTGAAGTTTGTATTGAGAAAATATTTGTGCTGCTCAACAAGTCTCCAACTGACTTCAAATTGATATCCAATATTCTAATATCAATCTCACTCAAATCTTCAAAAGCTAAATGGTCAACTTTGTCTTTCAATTATCAAGCTCAATATAATCCAAATATGATGGTTTTCAAGGTTTTTCAACCAAAACAAATACAAAATAAAATCTTTTAAGCAAAGAGTTGTATTTATTGAAATGAGGAAGAAGCATGAGAATTGAAAAGGAGGAGGAGGAGTTTATGGCAACAAAGTTTCTGACGTAGCTAAAACTCTAAAAAAAGATTTAATACGCAGAATAGGTAACTTAACAATCGTATTTGCACGAAAATCTTTCTCGATCCCTCAACTTTATGTGTTTTTATCTAGACGATCCAACTTAGTGTTGCGTTTTCAAACGTACTGATGTGGATGGCACATCATTATATGTCATATTTTATTATAACACATAATCATTTTTATTTATCCACATCATCTAAATTTCTTAAAGTTCTCCTTTCGATATTACACAAACTTCCCAAACTATTCCCATTTTCCAATTTCATTCCCACCATAACTGCAACCCAAAAGGGAAAATTCACTTTTTTAGGACATGGGTTTTGTGGGTGAGAGAGGTGGCAAACAGGCGGGTCGGGTTGGATATGGGCGGTCAAAAATGGTTTAGAAAAAAATGGATAAAATATCCGACCCGCCCATATTTAATACGGATAAAAAATGGATTAGCCAACGGATAGTGTGGATATCCATATTATCCATTTCTTTTAATAAGATGTGAGCTTTTTTTCTTCAATCTGCTCTTTTTTTTTTTCTTCCTTTCATGAAATGAAGAGTTGTTTTTTCTTTAAATTTGATAAATCAGACTTGATTTCACCCTCTTCAAATTTCTTGGGTAACCATATCCAAAAGCAATAGTTTTCACCTTTTGTTTTTAGATGCTTTGAATTAAACTGAAAATTATATTAAGTATATACATATTCTAATAATTTGGTATTCAGTTATTCATTTTGAAATGAAATAAATTAAAACAGACAATGGCAAATACTTGATAAAGCTACCAATATCTTGAGTGGTATATATTGTTCTGTACAAAAATGATTGCATTATGAGATATTCTCTTTTAACTAGGCATGAATCTGCTTTACATTTTTTTTTTTTGTTTATAAGGAAAAGTTTGCTTTACTTTTAAAAAAAAACATTGTTTTGTTCTAAAGGAGAAAAATCCCAATCTATCCCACCCGGCACCCCTAACCCAACCAAATCCAGAATGAAGTCCACATTTGCATATTCCACTATTCCAGAGTAGTTCAACATCAGAATTTATGGGTTGTGAGTTTTATCCATTTGGCCCATGGTTTATCCATTTTTTACCATGGGTTACATGGATTAATCCAGATTTTATCCAGATGAAATAGATCGGTTATCCAATCTACTTTTGAATGGATAATTTGGGCGGAAACTTGGATATTTAATCCATTTTGCCACCTCTAGGTGAGAGGTAGGGGTGTCACAAAAATTTGAATTATTGAAACCATCCCAATCATCTCGGTTTCTCTTCGATTTCGGTACGGTTCGGTTAATTTTCGGTTCTTTTTTACTCTAAAGCTACCTACCCAAAAAACTGCATACAACAAGTCAATAACATTGAAAAAGATATATCATTTTCTTTATAAAACTCATGTTCAGATAAACATTAATTTCATCTTAACTAAGTGAATTATATTATAAATTCATAATGATATTATATTTCATGTTGAATATTTGATGAGGAATGCCTAAAAAGGATTCATGAGCAATATGGATGTGAAGTGTTTAAAAATACAAATCTCAAGACTACATTTTTAAAGATTGGGTATGAATGCATAAAACAAAAAATAAGATAAAATTAAACATTAAGATTATTTCAATTGTCTAATTCAAGCTCATTCGTTTCTTCAAATAGATATTTGACTATCATCTATTTTTTCTACACTAAAGAAAATTTAAAATTGAGATTATTTATTATAAATCTATAAAGAGATTAAACTTTTTTCAAAGTGAACAAGTTTTACAAGACCAACACAAATAATTACCTGTGAAAATCTTATAAACTAAATCTATCACTTCATGAGAAGTATATTTAAAGGAGATTAGATTCAAGAATATATTGCCGAATATATTGGAATCTGCTAGAGCACAGCAGATTCAACTTTGAATAGTAGTGTTTATAGTACTACAGTAGGTAGGACATTGGGTTACTACTTCCACCCTAAGGCTCAATCTCAAATGTGAAATATTTTATGCATTTTTATTTTAAAGTTCAACTAGAAACATATAGATATATTTATACATAAAGATCTAATATATAAAATACATTTTATACATATAACTCTATTCGGTTCAGTTTGGTATTTTTTCGGTTAATTTTTGTAAAATAAAAAACCTAACCTAATTATTCGGTTCAGTTACAACTTTAAATTGAAACCTACGGTTTTGCAAAAAAAAAAAAAAAACTCAAAATCGATTCAGTACGATTTGGTCGGTTATGATCTGTTTGCAAATAACCATTGACACCCCTAGTGAGAGGGACTTTCTAGTCTCTTAAATAAGAAAATGGTACAAAGTCTTTAAAAATTGGGTGAGGGAGACACTTTTAAAATTAATACTAATGACTAATATTTTAAAAGCATAAAAGTTTTTTTTATTTGTACAAAGCCCCCACCATCTCATCCCACCTCCCCTGCCCCCATCGCCCCCACCCCTCTACCCATCCACCACTCCACCACCACCTTCCACCACTCTCCACTGCCACCTTCTACCACCCATCGCCACATTCTACCACCCTGCACCACTCACCGCCACCTCCTACCACCCACCACCATCTTCTACCATCCTCCACCACCAACCACCACCTTCAACCACCCCACTGCCCTCCACCACTCTAATAAAAGGATGTGTACACATCTCACTGATGTGTACACATGTTATTATATGTGTACACATGTTATTATATGCGTACACATATACACATATAATAATATGTGTACACATATAATAACATGTGTATTCATCAGTCGAGATGTGTGCACATATAATAATATGTGTACACATCTGACGAGATGTGTACACATCTTTTCCATCCATGAAAACATCTCCAAAATTATATAAACATATAAAAAATATGTTTACACATCCGAAAAGAGTTGTAAAACGACTAGGATAAAAAAAACGAAAACGAATGAAATGGGGACGAAGAACGAAGAAAAAATAAGATCCATATGAAGAAGAAAAGAAAATGGAGACGGAGATGAAAAAAGAAAAATAACAAGGATGGTGATGAAATGAAATTTGAAAAGAAATCTAGGAGAAAGAAGGAGAAGGAAGAAGAAAAAAGAGGGAGAAAGAAGAAAGAGAGAGAAATAAAGTTTAAAATGATTTGAATATGTGAGAGAGTAAGAGTAGGTGGAGTTGAGGTAAGGTGTCTAGTCCAGGAGACAGCTAGCTGAGAATAAAGCTAAGTTGTGGTTATGTAATGATCATTGGTAGTTATAATAAAATATTTAATTACCAAAAAAAAAAAAGTAGGTGGAAGAAGGGAAAATGAAATATTTGAATTTTTTTGAATTGTGGGGCTTTTTTGTAAATTTCGAAAGTTTTTTTTCTACCCAAAAATTTTAAATATTACAATTCAGCCATCACTTAAGTAAATTAAGTATTTGTCCCATTCTCTTATTTAAAAACTTGGGAGGTCCCTTTACCTATTTTTTCACTTGTGATATATAACAAAGTAGAGTTGAAATTGGTTATTGTAGAGTTTGAAAGTCCTATCCACAACAAAGTAGAGTTGAAATTGGTTATTGTAGAGTTTGAAAGTCCTATCCACACGGACAAAGTCAGTTGAGACAAACTTCCTTTTGTAATTCTTGAGATTTTTGGGAGAAAATAGATTGAAGAAATAGGCATTTTTTTTGGAAAATACAATTTTTTTTCGATTCCATGAATATTAAAAGTAAAAGCGATGTATGTTGGAGAAGTAGTAGCCATAACTTGAAACTTTGATTTTTGGTTTTTTTTTTCATAAATCAGATCTAACATGAAGCGGGGAGGGCAGTGTTAGAAAATGGGGTAATAGGGGGAAAGAAAGGGCTTGCGATTCTGTTTGGCTTGCGGGACACTAGTAAAACGCCTTGAGGCTCATTTATGGGGCTTAGTTTTGTGAAGCTTACTCCCTAAGTGTCCGACTGTGCGAACTGAGCTTGCCTAACACCCAGCGCTTTGGACTCATCCAATAAATCCTATGTAGTTCATCTGTCAAATCCCTTAATAAATATTGTTCACCCACAAAGATCTTTAAAAATCAATAGAACAAATTTTATTCATCTATAGAAGGTTAAAATCAAGTGTACTTAAAATACTGAGACATAATGTCACATGTATTATAATTGAAAATATTATGAGGGTGAATATCATCTATAAGCTTGTACTGAAATTGCATAGCAAATGTTTATATCATCACTTGTTTCTACAGGCTTCTTTAGTCACTTTTAATTTTCTCAAATTTCTTATGTATTTTCTATATTTTTCTTAATAATAATTATCTATTTTTCATTTAAAAATTAGAAAAAAATTGGTTCCATGAGCCTCGCTTCCCGCTCTCACCTTTTAAACAAAATAATTATGAAAGTTAAGGTGGCTATGGTTATGGGAGTGGTTGTGCAAGAGAAGGAGCAGCCATTCGACGAGGTGGTGGAGGAAGACAAAAAATATGAGAAGATATATTGGGGTGGTTGGGGGGTTGGGCAGGGTGGGGGTTGAAGACAAAGATGGGGGATGGGGTATTTTTCCACTTATTTTTATGTTTTTATCTTTTTATTTTTCTAGTTTTAATCTTTTATTTTAAATCAAAATGCACCATTCACGCGGTTTATATGCGTGGTAATAATATACAGATTTAGCCTTGAGAATATTTTTTTTAACAAAAATGGCAACCCATAGGAAAGTAACTGGCGACCGCCAGATCTTTCTAGTTAGTAACATTTGGCGATTGCCAAGAATTTACTCTGGTGATGCGATCACATTTTACCTGTCAAGGATTATTTTTGTTTAAGAGTTTTTTTAGGGGATTCAGAATTGTGATGGCAGCTCTACAAGTGCTCATTTCGCACAAAAACTTGTCTTGATATCATAGCCAACTATTTTAGGGCTATTTACATAACTATACATACAAAAAAAAATGGGAAAATTACGCCACGTAACCATTGGAAAAAAATAATTACTGTTTTTGTCCACCTTTTGTTGTTTCTTTCTTTCCATAACCATAAATATATTTTAAATATTTCGAATATATATTTAATATTATGTACTTCGGATATATATATTCAATACATATTTAATATATATTTCGGATATATATTTAATATATTTTAAATATTTTGGATATATATTTATGCATTAAGTTTTTGGATAGAAAAAGTTATGGACAGCTAAAAATAAATATTTGTTGATGGGCGGATATTTATGTAAACTTCCCAAAAAAAATTAACACAAAAATGTGAATACTATCTCATTTTCAAAACGTAGCAATATTTTTTATAAAAATATAGCAAATACATATAAAGAGTGGATAAAATACTAGATCCTCTTGCTACACTAGCATGCAAACCCTAGCCGCCGATCAGCAAAAATTTTTTTGTACTGTTTTTTTTTTTTAAAAAAAATTCTTATGTATGTGTTGTGTATTTTCATTGTATGCATAATGATACACTGTGCGTACAATAAAAATACAGTAGGCATACACAAATATGATTATGGTGTGTTGTTTTGTATATTTTTTGTATGGCTAGTGTAAGCACAATGTATGCATGTTCATACATAGAACATACACAACATATACAATGAATAAACAATATTTATTGTACGTAAAGTATATACCTATGACATACACTTTCTTCGCCTCCGATCACCACCAACAACCACCGTAACCACCGGAGAATATGGGCGGCCCAATAAAATTCGTGGCCTAAAGCGAACTTCAAACGAGGCCCTAAGCATTTTATATAAATTTTCATATTTTTTTATTTGAGATTTTCTTTTCTTTTATATGATTATCAATTTTTTTCTCTAGTTGTTTTTTTTTTAAAAAAATAATCAATAATAAAGAAAATTCATTTGATCTTTCTTGAAACATTATTGAACTTAGATGATTTTTTAATATTAATTAACTTCCACTTTAAAAAGAGCACTCTTCCTTACTTTTATGAATTAATTATTTTACTGCTGTTTAAAAATAAGTAAAGAGTTTTTGAGATTGAACTCAATTCATCTCTTCTTTTTATTTTTTATTAAAATTTTGAGTTACATGAATTTTATTTTCTAGTTGACATATTTTAACAAATAATATAGTAATTTTCCTATGAAATAACTTTCTTGAGAAAAATTACTTTAAGAAATAAAACAAAAGGTAACTTGGTACCAGGAGTTAATAATTGGTAATTGACATAAAAATAAATCAATATTAATGGAATTTTTCTGCTTTAATTGTTTTAGTTCAATATTCGAACACCTAAGAAAAACATAGTGAAAACAAGTTAATCAATACACTTGTTTTGTTTGAAAGAATATGAAAATTCCTATGAAGAGGAAAAGAAAGAGTGTGCTTAATTATGAATAAGGAAGAATGATAAAAAGAAAAATCTGTATTACTAATAAACTAAAATTTTACATGTATTTCACACATGTAAGAGCTCATTATGTCCATTTGAGTTGTCATCCTTTTGTCACCATTTCAAGCAAGTGAAATGAGCAGTTTGTGTTTGGACAACTCATTAGAGAAGTATTTTTGATAAATAATTTGTGTTTAGTTAATCGTTACGAAAAGTACTTTTCAGTGTCAAATTACGAAAAGGACATCCAAGTTCATTTTACATTTGGATTAATAAAAACAAAAAAAATAATTTTGAATATTTATCATAAAAGACTTTAATTAGAAAATTTATTTAGTTAAATGTAAAATATAACTTAAAAGATATAAATTTAAGCTATTGAACAACATAAAAAATAGTTAAATCAAAGTGATAACGGAATTAGGAATTTCTAGTAATCACTTGCTTTTAAAAGATGATTTAAAGAGTAGGACATCCTATATACGCTTGATAGTAATACCTAAAAATAAAAATTAGTCCTAGAGGAAGAAGACTTGTAAAAGTAAGTCGCAGAAAAAATAGGAAAAAGAAAAATATAATTGTATTTTGAGAGAGATATGGTTAATTTATAAGGAATAATATGGTAAATATGAATTCTTGGTAAGGATATTTCAATCTTGAAAAAATTCATAAACTGCTTCTGCTTCTGCTTTTTGGAAGAAGCAGTTATTTGTAGCTTCTTCCCAACAGCAGAAAAACTGCTTCTGCTTCTACCTAAAAGTACTCTTTTTTAGTTGCCAAACACCTCAAAATTCCAAAAAAAAGTACTTTTGTTAAAAAAAAAAAGCACTTTTCTCGTTTCTATCAAAGAAAAGAAAAATTCAATATTCTATGGAAAATTCAAAGTATAAAAGGCATAAACTAAGTATTATTGGGGGCCTAATGCCAATACTTTAGTTGCTTTGGCCTAAGGTCGGCCCTGTCGAAGAACACCAAAAAAAAGAAAAAGAGAGAAGTCAGATCTGTTGGTGGCATAAAAGAAGCAAGACCGGTGATAGAAGGGGACATCAGATCTGGTATTATAACGTCAAGGGCCGACGACAAAGCCACCAAGTTCCGTTGCCGACCTTACAACAATAGTTGACAGGCAAAAACATCAGCAATGGCAACAACAATATCGTCGATGACGACTGGGGAATAGGGGAGAGGACGCTCGCGACGACGGGATAGTGGAGGAAACACCGGCGACGGGGAAGGGGGGAGGGGCAGTGGCCCAAAAATAGTGGGGGGGGGAGAGAAGATAGAGAAAAGGTATTAGGTTTTTTTCCTTTGCTATGTTTGGTAGCATAGTTTAAAAATATTGCTATGTTTGGTAAAATAGTAAAATTTTACTATATATTTATAAAAAAATTCCTACAATAATACATGGTGTAATTTTTCCAACTCTTAACAGGTCTAAAGACCTCGAATCTTAATGTTCAGGGTACAAATTGAGTAAAAATCTGATCAATTAGCCACTTTTAGGGATAATTATACTAAAAGACAAGCAAAAGACGGAAATTACCAAAAATGATCCATATTTTCGAATCTTAGCCGACCTATCATCGTTTTCCCAAGATAGCAGTCTGCTACAAGTTTATACAATTTTATACAAATTTATACACGTGTATATAATTGTATAAATTTGTATATGCGAGTGAATAAATCTGTATATTAAGGATGTTTATATGAATTTTTACTTTTTTGTGTATATGTTTTTGTATTTCTCTCATATCTACGCATGTATCTATGTATATTCATATATAACTTATTTTTTGGGGGGAGATTTGTGTGTATAAACTTATCCAAAACAATGATTTAGACGCAATAAACAACATAAATTCAGTAAAATACAAAAAAATAACGACACCACTGGCGGGGAGGGTGTCTGCCGACGACTTAGTGGCTGGGGAGGGGGAGATTTTATAGCTAGAGTATTTTTTATGAAAGAGTGCTAAAATTTGTAATTTTAAGAATGAGTGCTATGCATGAAAAAAAATATGGCATCCTGTTTGTAATTTTGGGTAGTGGGCTGCCTATTTTTGAAAATTTCCGCCACTTTTATCATCACTAAAGAAAGATATAGCCAACACTTACAAAGTAATTGAGAAATTGCCAATATTTTTGTAAGTATCAACGAAATGACAAACATGCCCTTCCCTCCATCACAATTATAGGGGTCTGAAGATTAAGAAAAATCTCACCATTCTCAATAACAACACCAACAATAAGAACAACAACAAATCCAGTAATTCCCACACGTGGAGTCTGGGGAGGATGAGATGTACGCAGACCTTATCTCCACCAAGGTGGAGAGGCTGTTTCCGGTAGACCCTCAGTTAACGAAACAAATCAAGATGCAAATAAAGCTAGACACAAACAATATGTTCGAAAAAAATCAGGAAGTGATGATATAAATAAAAGACTACCCAAGCAAACGAAAAACAATAACAGCGGTGAATACAAAGATTGAAATAACATATACGACAGAAATTACTCCATTGCAATCTAACCTTCTACCCTAATCTTTGACCTCCGCATACTCCTATCTAGGGTCATGACCTCGGTTATATGAAGGTTAGCCAATTTTTTTCTGATAACCTCATCCTAAGTCTTCTTCGGTCTACCCCTACCTCTCCATAGACTCAGAATCACCAACTTTTCATACCTCCTCACTAGGGCATCTGTGCCCCTCCTTTTTACATGCCCAAACCATCTTAGCCTCATTTTACGCATCTTATCCACCACAGAAGTTGCTCCCACCTTGTCCCGTATGGCTTCATTCCTGATCTTATCTTTCCTTGTATTCCCACACATCCATCTAAGCATCCGCATCTCGACTACTTGTATCTTCTGAACGTGCACACTCTTGACTGGCCATCGCTCAGCTCCATACAGCATAGTCGGTCTCACAACCACTCTATAGAACTTACCCTTAAGTCTAGGTGAAATTTTCTTATTGCATAACATACCAGATGCGGCCTTCCATTTCATCCAACCTGCTCTTATACGATGGATGACATCATCGTCAATCGCACCATTTCCTTGAAATATTGACCCAAGATACTTGAAACTTTCTTTCTTGGGGATAACCTGTCCATCTAGCATTACTTCCTCATGCGACTCAGGAACTGCATCACTAAACCTGCACTCCATGTACTTCCTTTTCGTTCTACTCAGCATGAAACCCTTGGATTCTAGAGTCAGCCTCCAAACTTCCACCTTATCATTAACAGTGTTGCATGTCTCGTCGACCAAGATAATGTCATCTGCAAATAGCATACACCACGGGATCTCTCATTGAATACTCGAAGTTAGATCATCCATCACCAGAGCAAATAGGAACGGGCTAAGCGCTGATCCGTGATGTAAATCCATCTCGACGGGGAAGTAATCTGAGTCACCTCCCACCGTCCTCATTCGGGTCTTGGCACCATCATACATGTCCTGAATCGCTCTAATGTATGCCACATGGACACCTTTAGACTCCAATAAACTTTCTCTCTCTACTAAAGCGAGCTTACCAAAATTCGCAGGGAGAAAATAAATTAAAATATCCGATGTCTCTCTCTTTAGGAGCTTTTCTCTCTCCATATTTATTTTTATATACAAAAATCGTGAAGGTGAGGCTTCATGAAATTCATATAAAGTTGAGGAGCCTTAAAAGATCTGCTTCTTCTTCTTTAATATCCATAACTCTAATTTGATTTTTTACTTGTTCAGTTTCAAAACTCCAGGACATTATTATAAAAATGTCACTTAATCAACTTCAAAGTTCAGTAAATTATTTTGGGATTTTAACTTGTTCACGTTCAAATTCCAGAAAAATATACTGAGATTTTTATTTGTTCATGTTCAAATTCTGGTAAAATATCCTGGGATATTTACTTGTTCATGTTCAAACTCTAGAAAAATATCCTGGAGTTTTCACTTGTTCAAGTTTAAATTTCAGAAAATTAACCTGGATTTCACTTTTAGTCTCTTGAAATTGAAGCTGAAACATTGTTGACAAAGCATATTGAATTGTAAATTTCAGTGCTTTTCTATTTTTAAAGTTAATATCTCTTTCACCTTTTGGTTAGTTCCTCTTTGTATTTATACGTAATTTGTTACTCAATTTCATGTCACTTGGATTGTGAAGATATTAACCAATTTTTATTGTTGTAATGGAGGAATTGGTAGTGTTCTGAGTTTTTCGCTACTAGAATGGAAGTTCGTGTTTTTTTAATTTGTTTGGGTGATTAATGAAGGTGCTGGCAGAGGCATAGGCTTAGGGAAGAAGAAAACAGGAAAAGGTTTATCTATGTCCCACTATTTATAAAGTGGCTAGAAATCTTTTAATTTTGAAACTGTGGCTGATGATCTTTTAACACTTGTAAAAATGGCTAGTAATCATTCGTCCAACAAATCGATGAAGGAAGTGCACAAATAGCTTATATTTGCAATTCATTCGAGGGGTAGCCGTTTCGAATAATGTTTTGTGCGGCCCAACTACTTTATCAAAATTTATCCCAAGGTAAACTTAACTTTAGGCTCTGAGACTTAAAAGTGAGGCCAACTTCAGTGCTAGGACTAAGTTTAAATTTGATTTAAGTTTTAATTCATTTTGTCTAAAATAATCTCAATATTAATACTTGCGACTAAAGTTGAGTGAACTTCAAACTAAAGAACTAAAGCTGAGTAGCTATGTTACAAAACTTTTACAAAAATGGCTGGCGCCTGAATAGTGGTAGAAAGAGTAAAAATTTAGTTTCAGCAGGCAATTTTGCCATCCTCATTTAGGTTTAGTGTTTTTTTTATTTTTTTTTTGCAGAAACAGTATGTTTCGGGTATTTGCCCTATTCTCATATTAAACAAACTCTTTCTAATTGTTGTGCCCCAACTTCAAACATGAAGTTAGAAGTTGCATATGTATAACTTCAAATCTTCATGTTTGAAGTTGTTATGCCTATGTTTGAAGGGTATGAAGTTAGAAGTAGCTATGCCAAACTTCAAACATGAAGGTTTGAAGTTGTTCTGCCCAAGTTTGATGTTCTATATTACCTATGCCCAACTTCAAATACTGGGAGTTACTATGCCCAACTTCAAACCTTTAAATTTGAAGTTGAACTTCAGACTTCAGTACTTAAATTCAACCCTGAAGGTCTGAAGTTAAGCATTATAAAATAGGCTATTTATGCATTCCCCCCCCCCCCCGTGTGAAGACAGGCTTTTGCCCTAACTTTGATATCTTTTGGAGTAGTACCTTTTGAATTTACAACTTTCTTGTCTTACATGTCCTCAACAAATATGCTTCCATCAATATTTCAAAAGGCGGGATATAATGTGAGGCATTTTACTTACTATGAGGCGGAACTTACGCCTCGAGACATGAGGCGTAACCCTTATGGATCTTATTTTTTAATTAATTTGAATTAATAAATAAAGAATGGCCCAAAAAAATATTGAAAATACATAAAAAAATTTAAGATAATAAAAATGAATAAAAAAGCTTAATTATAGAAATAAAAAATCTAACATTTTCAATAATGTTACATATACTTTGAGATACAAATAAAATATAAGGCCTTAACTTTCAAATAACTAAAAAAATCACTATTTTTTAAAATTAAAAGTGAATAAAAGGAAGATTGTGTCAGCAAGAGAAAATCTGCATCATGCAATGAACTTTAGGCCAACAGCAGGTAGTTTGATCAGGCATTGTTACTTGCAAATGATAGGGGATCAGCCAAGGGTTCACTGGAAGACTTTAATGTTCTCCAATCAAGCCAGAATGCAGTGTTTATCATGTGGTTGCAACTGCACAATAGACTACTCAGTACTCACTAAAGATAAGGATGCAGTCATGGAGAATGAATGTTGAAGATGATTGTGTGGTGTTTAGAAATGCGAGAGAATCCAGAGATCATTTATTTCAGGATTGTGGATATGCAAAACAGGTATGGCACAAGCTGATTCTGTGGCTCCAGAAACAACCACCAACCTTCACAAGCTGGTAAGATTTTCAACACTGGATAGTTAATGTGACAAAGGGGAGAACAAGTCAGGCTAACCTGCTCAAGATAGTGTACTCAGAATACATACATGCTATATGGATTGAAAGAAACACCAGAAGTTTTTGACAAAAAGGAGAAAGATTGGAGAACTGCGGCAAAACCCATTGCTTACACTAGTTGTGTACAAGCTCCAAAGAATATGCAACACCTACTAGCTACTTTGACATTCTAGCGATGTTTGATTGCATTGTAGGATAGATAGATCTAAGCTACTTGAGTTTGAAGTAGCTTGCATTGTAATTATCTTAATTTAGTGATTAATAAAAGTTGTTAGTTACCACAAAAAAAGTGAATAAAAATATTACTACTATAACTTAAAACAATTCTTCATCGATAGATATAAAATTGCTTCTACATTGCAAAATAAGTGAAGTCTAATAATTTTGAATAGGACATGAAGACCAATAACAAGTGATGATATAAACTTCGACAATGCATTTCCAGATTAAATATACAGATTCATCCTCATGATATTCTCAGTTATAACGTATGCAATATTATGTCTCGTTAATTGAGTTATGCTCAACTTTTCAATTTCTATAGATGAATATAACTAGTATCATTTATTTTTAAAGAAAATTGTGGGTGAATAATCTTAATTAGGGATTTGGACAGATGATTTACATAAGTTTTATTGAGCGAGCCCGAGCTTTGAGCGTTGGACGTGCTCTAGGCGCAGCTTGATGCGTACATGGATCTGAGCTCCGTCCGAGAGTCTGAGGGCGTTTTGCAAGTGCCCCGCCCCAGGAGCGAGTCTCAAAAAATCCTTTTAAAACAGCGGCTTCCATGTATTTCTTCATCCGACATTTAGATAAATGCTCACTTTTTTTTGAGTTATTCTTGACTGTTAATATAATCTGTATATACATTTAACTTAATTTCCCATTTTTCTCTTAGTTTCTCGATTAGAACCTCATGTAGTTGATTCTACCTAATTTAGGATTGAGATATAGTAGTTGATTTATTTTAGATTAATAATACAACATCCTACGTGATTGATATCTACAGAAGAACATGGGAGTAATATTGCAAAAGGTAAGAGAAGTTCCTCACTAAATACAAATGCATCTGAATACTTGCACAAAGACAAGAACAAAGAATAATCTTACATTCTTTAGTTTTCTTTCATTACTAGTCCTGAGAAAAATACTCCCTTTTTTCTTTTTGTTTTGTGATTTTTTGTTTAACCACTGTTGCTTGAATTACCACTTCCAGGCATAAGCTCTCTCAACATAGCCACAACTTGCAACATATTAGGCCTTTTTGATGGAAAATCATCTACACATTGTAGTGTTATTTCCAAGTACCTTACCATCTCTTTGACCTCTACTACTTCTGCTTCATCATTCCCTTTAGTCACTGATAACAAATCTTGATCAATCACTTCCATTGATTTCCCTTCTCTTACCTTCATTTTTGTCCATCCTACCAAGTTTGTGTCACCAAAATCTTCTTTATCTGTTGGCCTTTTACCTGTCAAGAGTTCAAGAAGTACAACTCCAAATGAGTAAACATCACCCTTAGCAGTACACCTGAAACTTTGATAGTACTCGGGTGGCACATATCCTGGTGTCCCTGCTAGTGTACTCACACTGAGGTGTGTGTCTAGCGCGCTTATGAGCCTAGCCATGCCAAAATCTGAGACCCTGGCATCCATTTCATTATCTAAAAGCACGTTACTTGACTTCATGTCTCGGTGAATGATGTGTGGGATGCAATTGTGATGAAGGAAACAGAGTCCTTTGGCGGCTCCTCTAGCTATCTTTTTCCTTTCCTCCCATGTTAGGATTCTTTTATCGCGCGTTCTTGTCTTCCCATGAAGCATTTCTTCAAGGCTTCCATATTCCATAAACTCATAGACCAAAAGTCTCTCTTCACCAACCTTGCAGTATCCCAAGAGGGGTACAAGGTTCTTGTGCTTGATCTTTCCTAAAGTCTCCATTTCAGCCATGAACTCCCGGTCACCTTGGCAGCTTAACCTGATGAGTTTCTTGATTGCAACACTTGATCCATCCTTTAATGTTGCCTTGAAGACTTCTCCAAAACCTCCAGAGCCAATGAGACTTGCAGCTGAGAATCCATTTGTGGCCTCGATCAACTGTGAGAATTTGAGCTTCCTGAGTTGTCTTTGGAAAGTGGCTACATTGATGCTCAGTGGCTCTCTCTCTTTATCAATCTTCCATGTTGTGGCTGCATAATTAGTATTCAGACTACTAAGCATTTTTACTCCATCAGCCTCTCGTCTCCTTGCGCGCATAGCAATTGCCCAAACAATCAAAATACAGATGGAAGCAATGGATATAAGAATCCCAAGAACAATACTATTAGCCCAAGATGCAGCTGAACTTCTCTTTCCGGTCCTTCCACCATCTCCGTTTGTATTCGTGGTTGGATTGTCAGTATATTTGCATTCAGGCAAAGGAACCCCACAGAGTCCTGGATTATTTGCATATTGGCTTGCAGGAAGTGTACTAAGCTGACCCCTAGATGGAATTTGCCCTGTCAATTCATTGTTGGACAGGTCAATTTGCACCAAGAAAGAAAGCTGCGAAAACGAATCAGGAATATGACCCTGCAATCTGTTATGTGATGCATCAAACACTCCCATATTCTTTAGCCCTCCAAGTGATGAAGGAATCTCCCCTGACAAATGGTTGTGTGATATAACAAGCACTTGTAAAGCTATCATGTCGCCAAATTCATCAGGAATTTTGCCAAGAAGCTCGTTGTAAGAAAGATCAAGGTACTCTATAGTCTGATACCGAGTAAAAGCACTAAGAACCGGGCCAGAATACATCCGAGTGAAATCACAACTCCTTAGTGATGGGACCTGTAAAAGCCTGTCAGGATGAATTCCATAGAACTCAAGCAATCCTCCAACTCCTCTGCACGAGCTGCCAACGTTTCGGACAAACACTAAAGTGTTACCCGAGAGAATTCCACTCAATGCTTTAGAGCCTTGCTGCCTACCAAGTCGAGGTGGGATCTCACCTGTTAACCTATTGCTGCTCAAGTCTAGCCAAACCAAGCTACTGCAGTTGGATAATTCACTTGGAATTTGACCACTCAAGCTGTTATTTGCTAGCTGCAAAACAGCCAGCCTGGTTAAATAGCCAAATTCTCGCGGAATCTCACCACTCAGTCCATTGCTTGTGAGGGAAATCCACTCAAGATTACCACACTTCAACAATTCAGCTGGAATTTTTCCACTTAAGTAGTTATTGTTAAGAATAAGATTCTTCAGTTTACTGCACTTCCCCAACTCTGCCGGTATATTCCCTTCCAAACTATTGTACCAGGCAATAAGCTGCTCAAGATTCTCAAGCTTTCCTAGTTCAGGTGGAATTGAACCATTCAGATAGTTTAAACTAAAGTCAATTGTCTTCAGCTGTGAACATTGGGACAGTTGAGATGGAATAGGACCATAAAGTGAATTGTCTGGTACTCTCAGCTCTTCCAGTGAAGAAGCTCCAGGGCATAAATCTGGTGGAATCATCCCACTAATCATGTTAGAGCTGAAGTCTACGACCCGGAGTTTCTTACAATATGAAAGGGAAACAGGAAATGGTCCAGAGATCTTATTGCTACTCATTTGTAAGGTATCTAAAGAACCTAAATTCTGAAGGATGGAATCAGGAAATGGACCGGTTAGATTATTGTTTGACAAATCAAGACTCTGCAGAGAAGAACATGATGAGAAGGAATTCGGGATTGCACCAGTAATGTTGTTGTTGGAAAGCTTGAGTTCCACAAGAGAATTGCATGAGCTTCCCAATTCGGATGGGATCCAACCAGATAGATGATTCTTGGAAAGATCCAAGCTTTGCAAGCTTTTAAGCTCACCAAAGGAACTTGGAATTGGACCAGAAAAATAATTCTCTGACAAAATCAGTTCCTCAAGGGTTGTGCAATTAGACAAAGCAGCAGGAATTGAATCCATAAATTGATTCCCTGACAAGTCTAGATGCAACAAGGAATTACAAGTCTCAATCTTGAGATTAGAAATTGAGCCTGTGAGGTTGTTATAAGACATGTCAAGATACTGCAACTTATCGGTATGCAACAAAAAGTTCTGAGCTAAAGAACCTGTTATATTAGTGAAAGACATACTAACATATTCAAGATTTGGACATTTTGCAAAGAAATTTTCAGGAACATATCCTACAAGTCCACAGAAGGAAAGCTCAAGTTGCTTCAAACTATAAGGGAGTTGACTCAAAGACGTCGAGGCATTTACATAGAACGAATTCGCAGAAATATTGAGGGAAGTTAACATATCTAGAGAAGAAAAAGCAGAGAAAGAAACTTCTCCAACAAGGCTAGATTTCTGAAGATCAAGACTTGTGACTCTTCCAAGACTATTGCAAGTAACACCATTCCATGAACATGGATTATTTTTAAGCTGCCATCCTGATAAAGCTCCAAGAGGGTCATTTTGTATCATATTCTTGAACAGCAAAAGGGATTCAGCATCAGTTTTAATGGAGGAACCATCGGCTTTTTCGACTGCAACAATTGAGGCAAAAGCTATAAAAATAAATGTTGTAGCAAAGTGTAGGAATTCAAAATGGTTTGAATTGGTATCCATGACAGGAGAACTAAGACTGCATAGAGAGCTTAGAGAGTAAGCTTTTGTGAGTATAGAAGATGATTGTGTTTTGAGGGAGAATAAATGTCAAAAGGAGCAGAAAGAGAGTGCTTACTATGATGAGAAATTCTCATGGTGCAAAGCAGAAGAGCTAACTTTTGAAAAAAGTTGTTGTCTTTCTTTTTCTTCAGTGTGTGTATTGTTTATTTTCTAATGAAGAATTTTGTAAATTGGAAAAGGAGGGAACATGTGGAATAAAAAAAGTAGTAATGAATTGCAGTAATAATGGATTAAAGTCTTGGTAGGTGATGTAAATGTAATAGTGAATCCAATTACTATCTATTAATCATTTATAGTAACATTATTTTTTTTCTTCTCTTGTCTTCATAATTTTCTTTCTTTTGTAGTTCCAAATAGTCAGATATTACTAAACTAGCGAGGGAACATTGCTGAGTTGGTTGATGGTCAACAAGCTGAGTTGGTTCATAGTCAAACTTCTCTTAAACCAATTTCCTTAAAAGAGATAATTCTTCTCTGCCATGTTTGATTGGCAACATATTTTACTTCCCATATTAGAATTTCTTTCTTAGTTCATTCATATATGAATATACTGGCGCCCAAAGCGTAATTTAGACTGTTCTCATAACAATTAGTCAACTCAAAAAGTGATACTGATTTGACTTAAGAATACTGTAAGATTCACAAATATTGTCCATATTCTTAAATGAACGGAAAATAATGTTCAATTTGCCTCATTTATACAAAACTATTACTCCATCCATTTCAAAACAATAAAGGCCTCTAAAGTAAGAGGGTCAAACTCTCTAATTTTCAATCTCTATCTGTCCAAATTTATGTAACAATACACACTTAGGGAGTCCAACTAAAATTTCTTTTGTTACCATTTCTCAAACATATCAAATCATTTTATTTATACATTTATAATTTGTAGTACTTTTTTGTGTAATTTTTCAATACGATCGACATTGCTTAAGAAGTACAAGAAAGTAACTATATTGGGAGAGGGATGAGAGAAATCATTTCCATAGACAAAAAGGTCTCTGAGAAGATTGAGAAAGGGACTTACTTCAAAGTATTATGTATAGCTAGACGGATTCATCGTCATATTTCTTACTTTTGATTGTAAAGGAACACAGAAGTTTGGAAAGTTGAGAGAGGGTCCCTGCTAGGGGTGCCCATGATCCGATACGGTATGATTTTTAGTACTTTGATTCGGTAATTTCGGTTTTCAATTTTTAAAAATATCATATCATTGTTATACCAAACTAATTCGGTATATATCGTTTGATATTTTTATGTTTGGTTTTGGTTGTTGGGATCGAAATAACATGGCGTCATGCGGAAGCTAATAAAACAAACATTAGATTGACAATAAATCATACATTAAAGTATTTAAAGAGAAATTTATTTGAAAGTGGTTTGGCCAGTTGGCCTACATAGGGAGAGATTAAAAATCTAATACTAGTATAAAATAAAATATTAAAATATAAAGTTTCTTCCTAAGCATTGCTTCTTTGAATGGCTACATTATTGGAGTAGTTGTGTGGAGCAGTATCTTCAATTTATAGATGTCCAAACTTTTCCACCAAGAAAAGGATAGGCTTGAAAGAGTTATAATTATTTTAAAACTCTTTTTCATCTCTTCAAGATAGAAGAGTCCTAATAGGTTACAAATTCAGGGCAAAAAATTCTAACATTGGTAATGTTAGGTACGGTAAATCGGTAACCGTAGTTTGTTCGACTTTGACTTATATAAAGTAAAAATATATGTTGCAAAGAAATGCTAATGGAACGAGCTAAATGTTAGAACATTTTTAGTAACATTATTTAACAATTCAATAGAACTCGGATATGCATTGGCGCAAAATACAAAAGACCACAAATGGAGTAGCCAAAGTTTCGAAGTACAAATATTACTATTCAAAACTGTAAACTAAACATAGTCCTACTATACAAGCTTACACCAAATTTATGATTTGTATATCATGAGTTTTTAATATTCTTTAATTAATCAACTAAACTTAAGATTTTATTAATTAGTTCACATTTAGATTAATTAAATTATTATCTCTATATTAAATGCTATATATGGATTGTATATGTAATCAAATATTTGGTACGATATTCGATATTTTGATATTTTATTTATAAACATCGAACCGTACCAAATACCAAAAATTTTAAAAAAAAGATACCACATACTATATCAAATACCAAAATATCGACATCAAAATAAAAATAATTTCGATTCGATACGGTAATGCAGTATTTACCAAACTATGGGTAGCCCTAATCCTTGCGGCCCTATAAAGCCAACTTAATATAGAGCTAACTAGATCCTTTGATAGGTTGCATATTCCTCTATATTTTAAAAGTATTTTTAAATTAAAATTTTGAAATAGGAACAAAAATTAACTGTTTTTACTATTGTCCAAAAATAAAATTGGGTAATAATTTTTACTTCACCAGATTAATTTATGTGACATTAGACTGGACATTAAGTTTCAAAAAGAAAATGAGATACGTGAGACTTTAAACGAGCTATTTGTGTGAACTTCTAAAACACATGGTCTTAAATAGGGGTAGACACTAAATCGAAAAAATCGAAATACCGAACCAAACCGAACTAATTCGATACTTCAGTTTTTCGGTTCGGATTCGGTCCAAAAAATTTTTAAACTTCGGTCTTCGATTTCGGGCAACCCGGGACTTCAAGACCCGAAGAATCGAAAAAACTGAATTTTTATTTATTTACACATATGCCATATATTTCCTAAATCCCTAAGTTTCCCCTTCCCTTAGTCCCTTATCCCAATATGAAATAACCCTATTTCACTCCTATTCCCTCTAGCAACAGTCCACCGCAACCAACGCTATGAATTTAAGCTACTTCTCTCATGTCCTTTTGGTTTATCTCTTTCACAGGTAGGGCTGTTCATTTTTCAGTTTAAACCGATAAACTGAACCGATAAAAAGTTATTGGGTTATTGGTATTGGGTTATCGGTTATTTACGTTTTACAATTTTTTTTATTGGGTTATCGGTTCGGTTATTAGTTTTGCACATTTTCTTATTGGTTAAACCGATAACCCCATAAGGTTTTTAAATTTACTATGTTGCGCTTATGTATATAAAAGTAGTATACTTATTTACTCTTAGTTGAAACTTGGAAACTTCAAATCCTAATCTTCTTTTACTTGTGTAGCTTTCAGCTCACCTCCATTTCAAACATCGATTTACTATTTCGATCCTCACTTCCTCCATTTTAAACATCGATTTATTGTTTCAATCCTCACTTCCTCCATTAGTTTATAGAACAATGAAGCATATTTGAATCTATTATTAGTAGCTTCTTTGAATATGATGAATTCTTTAAAAGACATCTGAATCCGCTATAAAAATAAAATCGATTTTGTATTGGATGCAATCGTTTAAGAGGTGATTATTTTATAATTGTTAGGCCGAAGTTTCTTAACAGATAAACCGAAAACCGAACCGATAAGAACCTAAAATCGATAACCCGAAAACCGATAACCGATACTTTATTGGTTCGGTTATTGGTTTAGCACTTTTAAAAACCGAAAATCGATAGTCTAAACCGATAAGGTCCAAAACCGAACCGAACCGACCGATAAACACCCCTATTCACAGGTTACTTTTAAGCTATACTTTATATTTTATAAAGATTATCATTCATTAATCTCATTTTTTGTTGATCTGGATTTTCTTTTAATTAATAAAAAGGTGTTAGTAGTATTCGATGAAACATACGATAGGATTTCTCATCCTGATCACACTTTGGAGCAACCCATTTCTGAGGTTATCTTTTAAATTCTCTTCATTTCTTGACTACTTTGCTAACTTTTTACTTGTAATTGAACTTCATCAATAAATTGAGTACTCTGCATTCTCTATAATAGCGTCGTTTGTCAAGAAAAATTCTTAATTGGTCATAGGCTATAAATTTTCTTGTTCGAGCTTTTCTTGTTTTGCCATAAACTTTGGTTTAAACCGAAACATCGATGTACCGAACCGAAGTACCGAACTAAAAAACCGAACCGAACCGAAGTATAAAAATTACGGATTTTTCTACACTTCAAACCGAACCAAAGACCGAAGTGCCGAACCAAAGTTTCAAAAAACCGAACCGAATGACCGAACACCCACCCCTAGTCTTAAACATGTTATAATGTCAGGAAATTTCACTGAATGCCCTTTTGGCGTATCGTTATTTATTGTTTTCTCCATTATATAATTTTATTCAAGAATAGTACTATTTTGCTTGTTCTGGCACGTCAAAGCTTTATCGATATTTTGATGTATCCGTTGAAAGTTCATTTATTTACAACTTTTGACGTGTTCGTCAAAACTTGCTTGTAGGTTTTAACATTAGTCTCAAGTTTCTTGTGAACAAATAATTTTTCGATGGATTTATCAAAATTTGTGATAAAATCTTTCACATTTTATTTTTAGTTCTATCGAAACTTAAAAATTGAGGCCAGCCTTACTTAAATTTAGAAATAGAGACAAAACTTAATCAACGCATTAAAAAGACCATATCAATACAAATCACTCAGAACTTCTGTGAGTATAAAAGAAATCTCATCAATTGAAACACACTAAAATGAAGTTAAATTATTTTTAAATTTAAAATAATTAATATTAAAAAAAAATAGTACTATCATATAAACATAGACGGATAGAGTAGTTTTATGTACAAATGGGTTGAGAAGTGACCATTTGAAAGAGTAGACAAAATAAATAGACATGAAAGACGGGAAGGATTTGAGTTTTGGTCAAAAGGGATATATATCTGGGACCACAGACAAAGAGTCTATCCAAGATCGGTGCTGCTTTAAGAGAAGGAGAAAAATAAGAATAAGAATAAAAATACAAAGAAAAAGTGAATAGCGTTTGATCCAACATGAAGTAGTCATTTCATGTCAGTGAGCGTGAGAATGGTTCCTGATTCACTCGATAGAATGTCTTTGGTTTCACAGACTATACAACGCACCACAAATATAATACAACTATCTCCTGTTGTTTTTATATAAATTTGTACATGAAATTTTTATGTACACTATCTTTTATCTCTCAATTATAAGTGTCACTTAGTTACAGTCATATAATTTGAGTGGTGAGGTTACATTTTTTATACACGAAAGTGATTATAAGTTGAAAAATATGTTAACTTGGAGTGGCCAACTTATGGTTTTTATGAACAACTTTTGTGTTTATCAAACCCATAAATAAATAAATAAAAACTGATAAACCGTTTTCGTCACCTCTTCCTTCTCTTCTCTTACTATTTAGGGGCATATACCCAACCCAAATTTTTTTCCATAAGAAAGAATAAAGTATGGATTTTTGTGAAAAGGGAATAGTATCATATAAGTAAACTTAAGGGAAAATTACATTAGTAAGCACTTCTAAGCGAGATATTTATCAAAATTCTCCTATAAATAAGTCACGAATTAAGTAATTAACAATTACTAACATATACATGCAAAAGTTTATCACATTGGGAGTTGTTTAGAGTTGCTAATAACACAACAGCTTAATTTTTGCAAACTGATTCTAATGTGTACATATAAAATTGAATAATTACTCAAAGAGAAAAAGTCTAAGAATGACAGAAATTGGATGTATTTAAATCTAATTTTACTCTGCTTTACTGAAGATATATATGGTGTCAAGTAGGGCCTCCCAACTTCTTATATTAGAGAGGGAATCATTGACATAGTGCAAAGGCTATATAGAACCAATAATAAAAAAGTTGTTTTCAAGTAAAAAGATTTTTTTTTCTTTTTTTATAAAAAGATGAGGGCCCACAAAGGAACAACATCAATGAGTTCTTATGGTTAATGGAATAGATGGAAATGATGCTCCCATTAAGGCCCCCTTTCCCCTACTGCTTTCTTGGCTAGTGTTTAAGTAAATGAATAGTTAAACATATATAAGATTAAATAAAACGAAGCATATAAAAAAGTTTTTACTAGCTGGTAGCAGGCCCTACATACTAAAATTTATTCATTCAGGAATCTTTCACTAATTAAATTAAATATATACTATTGCAAGATCAGCGTGCTTGGATCCTTAGACCATTGATATTGTGGCCTCTTTTCTGGTTTCTTTTCACAACACAGGAATTAATTATTACTACCATGTTAACATCCAATGAATCAGCGCACAGAATTTGATAACATTTAAAATGCTATATATGTTATGATTTGAGGACAGAAAGTTTTCATTGTTTTTTCTAATTCCCATCGAAAAGCCATGAAAAAATAATTCATTCTAAAACTATCTGCGTTGTTGCCTGTTGATATTCGAATTGATCAACAGATCTTGTGAATTATGATACATATTTTGCTCTACATACCTCTGTTTTAAAAAATTCGCCCGGGGACTCGTCCGGGACTCGCCCCGGGGCGGGGCACTAGCAAAACGCCCTGAGACTTTCGGACGGGGCTTAGATCCGTGAGACTTACGCCTCAAGCGCCCGACGATGCGCCCAGAGCACGCTCAACACCCAACGCTCGGAACTCGCCTTATTGAACCTATGCAAAGATCGTCCAATTCCCTAATTAAGATTGTTCATCCACAATTTTCTTTAAAAATGAAGTTATATTCATCTATAGAAATTAAAAAATTGAGTATAACTCAATTAACGAGACATAATATTACATGTATTATAATTAAGAATATCATAAGGATGAATATCATCTGTATACTTAATCTAAAAAAGCATAGCCGCTGTTATAGCATCACCACTTGTTGTTGGTCTTCATGTTTTATTTCAGTCACTCAAAATTGTTAGACTTCAATTATTTTGCAATTTAGTAGAAATTTTATATTTATCAATGAAGAATTAATGTTTTAAATTATAATAGTAATAAATTTTTATTATTTATTCACTTTCTATAGTAATAAATTTTTATTTTTAATTGTTTAAAAGTTAAGGCCTTATGGTTTATTTGTATCTCATAAAAACTGTAACATTATTCAATTTCTTACCATTCTTAAAAAGGTTAGATCTTTTATTTCTATAATTTTTTTTTCTTATTTTTAATTTTTTTTGTACTTTTGATATTTTTTTGGCTCATTATGCTATTTTATTAATTTAAAATTAATTAAAAAATAAGATCCATGGGACTTACGCCCCACGTCTCGAGACTTACGCCTCGCCTTGCGCCCCGCCTTTTAAAACATTGCTCCATACATTGCTTGACCTTCTCGCTAGTTCAATCTACTAACATAGTAATTCATTTTCATATATCACAACCCAAAATTCTGGTGGTTGTAATCAACACTTGAATAGCCTTTAACCTATGAAATAACGAATAAATATTTAGTATCATATCATTGTTTACATTCAACACTGTAACTGTAAACGGTAAAATAAGCGGAATATTATATCGGTGTTCGCATAAAAAAAAATTCTCCGCCCAAATTAACAAGTTAGATTTACTTTAGTTCGTGATAAGAGGGAGGTGGTATACTTGTATTCATATTTTAAAACGTCAAGGGGTTGAGTGACAGGAAAGAGTCAAGAAAATTTCTTTTTTTCCTCATATTTAAAACAAATTTTCAGCTCATTTATAAGGAAAGAAAAGGAAAAAAATTGGAATCAGGAGCAGATGAACTTTCATGTAATTAAGTCAATATATGGATAATTACGACGCAAAATTAAATGATTGTTAAATGGGCAAATGATATTATTGAGTTGATTTTATTTATCGAAGTTATTCGTGTTTCCACTAAAATTACTTGAATATTGTCATCAATTGTCTAACCCTAAAGTTTGGGTTATATATAAGATTATATCAACATTTTGACCGTTTGGAAGTGTTATTACATCCTATCCAAATACCATAATGAGATTTATTATTAGCGTTGCACTTAGTGGACCCCTTCAGTAAAATAACATTATTGAATTCATAAGTGGGGTTTTCAACACAAAATCTTAATCAATCTAGCCGAAAATTGCATTGTCTTCTCTTGACGTAGAAGGGGATGTTGACTTGCAAATACTCCCTCTGTTCCAAAATGATTGTCACAGTTCGGATTTCGAGAGTCAAACGAGTTCATTTTGACCATGAATTTAAACATATAATCTTTAAGTTTTTTGTAACGATGTTTATATATTTAGAAACTACATAAAAAGTACTATAAGTCACAATAATTAATAATTCAAAATATTTAAAAGACATATAAAAATATTACGGTCAAAGCTAAACTCGTTTGACTCTCGAAATCCGAACTTTGACAATCATTTTGGAACGGAGGGAGTAGTTTGACTTTCGTGTATAGATAACACACTACATAATTTTATAGTTCAATTCAACTTAACCTTCCTTGTCACCAAGCAGACTTATGTTTACCATTGTAGCTTATATTTGCTCTAATCGACTAATGAAAGACGAATTATAGATTAGTTAGTCTCTATACAAAGTTGTCTTGCTAAAGTTCATCTAATTCGCAAGTCGCAACATAACAATTTACTTGCGCCTCAAGTTTGTAACAAGTTGGTTATTATATTGTTTCGACAAGAAAATTCACTTGTCTCATGAGAATTTAAAAAATTTATACAAGCCTAATATCTTTATTTCTTGAATAAATTTCGCTTAACCCCCTAACATTTTAAAATCGGGAGACAGTAAGCCTTCCATCTTTCGAATGGGACTCAAAACCTCGTAATCTTAAGTCAACCAGCCAAAATTGAGTTCGGTCATTATAGATTTTCAATTGGAGATAAATGACCTCATTTGTTACCAAATATATTACAAAAAAAAAAAAGAAAAACGTTTAAACAAAAGGTGAATAATAAGTAATTTTCTAACCTCAAACTATTAGGTCGATTGACTTAAATTTTTAAACGATACTATCGAGAACGTTTGGATTTTTTTCCATTGTTTAGGGAAACTTACAGTAATTCATTATAATAGGTCATTCTGACATATTGAGTTGAAAATATATATAAATTGACTCAACTTATTTTTTATTGTTGATTTATGATGAAGATGTTAGCGTCCCATTTGGAAGGTGTGTTGGCCTAAATTGGGATAGGACAACAAATTGAATTTGTTTTGGGTTTAATTAGTAATTTGCTTGTACCAAAGTGATACTCAAGCTGGGATCGGATTCGAGCTAGATAAAAGCTTGAAAAAGTAACCGAGACAAGGAGTAAGCTAATTAATAAACGAGACAGAGCTTAAAAGTATAAGTTTAATACTGTATTTCTAGATGCCCTGCTTGATTACAAATGAGTCCTATTTATAATCAAAGAAAATGATAACGTTATGGCTATAATAATTATGACTTTATGACCATTATTCCGCATTTGGTCGTGGTCAGCTCATAATCCTTTCCTTTAATGTCAGAGCAATGTTCGACGGTTACAGAAGACCAGGCCTCTTTCGCCGAGGTGTTTCAACTCCTTGAGGGGTCACCATGCCGTTATTCCTAATCTCGATTGGATTCTTCTCGAGGCGGTGTTGGAGACTACTCCCCTCAGAAGGATGCCCTCATAAGTTTTGACTGTTCCGTGGCTCGAGCCCTTACACCGAGGCGGTGGAGTTTTTACCCAATATAGATAGTCCCCCCACCCTTTGGACAATTGTCAAAAATTTTCGAGAGGTGGAATTGAGTTTAGGCGGGAGAGTGACGTGGCGCATTTTTTGGCCAGAAAATTTGAAAAGGCGGGCGTCGCTTCAATGTCTCATCCTCTACACGTGGCTTAGTTCTGAACGGCTACAACTTTTCGTTTGGTCTTCCCCATGTAACTATCATCATGGCGTTTTGATCCACTTGTGCCTTACTATAAATTGGCCACTTTTTTTGTTGTTATCCTCATCATTCCATAATTCTTCTTGAAGCCATTTGTACTTCTTAACCTCTTTTAAACTTTTAAAGAATTTTACCATGTCTTCTCCATCCCCGACGTGAGAACATTGTTGATGCTGAGACTTTGGCGTCAACTGAGGATTTGCTAAATTCTTCCCCCTCAGCAACTTCTTCTCGTTCAGAAGATAGTCATAGTGCGACCGGCCAAGAACCATCCATCGGCGATGATGAGGTGGCGACTGAAGGAGCCGTTGACGGTGATAATGATAATGAGGTAGTTGAGACCTTGCCCCCAAAGAAGAAGATAAAAAAGCAAGTTTATCAAGGGGAGCTCAAACCTCAATGGGTTATTCCAAGGCGGTTTGATTCTAGCAAGGATTTTAAGATGAGGAGGCAAACGGCCTCGGACATTAGGAGGAGAAGGAATCTCCCTGCTCAGCTTTCCCCGAGCCTCGCCTCGGAGGAACATATAGCTTTGATTCGAGAGGAGTGTAATTGGGCCCCAAGGTCTCGATCTCGATTCCTACCCCCGAGCAGCGCACGTGCGATAATATCCTGGGGCAGTCTTTCGTTTATACTTACCCATTTTTTATAGGCTTTTCCATTCCTCTTCACCCCGTAGCAGACACCTTTTGTAGGTTGCACAACGACTGCCTGGCTCAGCTTGGCCCCGGCTTCTGGAGGGTCATTCAGTGTCTCGACCATATTAGTCGTAAAGCCGGGGTCACGTTTGAGTATGACTATTTGATATCTTTATTCTCTCCTTCTCTACATAAAGATGGGGTTGTGCAGTTGAACAAACGAGGTCAGTTTTCCCTTATTACCAAGAGCGACGACAGCGAGGATCGAAGTTGGTGTGATTGGTTCGTCCTCCTTTCTACTTCTTCTCTTTCCGCCGAGCCTGAGTTCCCCGAGGCGTGAAACAGGATACGTAAGTCTTCCTCTGGTTTTTATTCTTTACTTGGCTTCAATAAATGTGGGAAAATTAACTCTTTGTCTTATTTTTATCAAGGAAACCTCCAATCAATCCCCCCTCCCTCCCAAGAATTTGGAGGCTTAGGTGCAAGCCTTAATCAGTGCCGAGGGAAGGCTGGAGAGAGATTGGATGGTTTTGGCTGCTCGTGCGGAAAATAAGTGGTCGGGCAAGCGACTGGGTTAGTATGTTTCTAAATTTGTTTATTCCCTTTCCTTGATGCGCCTCTTCTTATTTTTACCTTTCTTATCCTTTTCAGATTTCAACGAATTGCCTGCCGAGGCAGAAAAGGAAGAAGATAAGAAGGAGAAGAAGAAAGTGAATAAGAAGAAGAAGCAGGGACATCGAGCGGAGGTTGTCGAGGTCCCTGACGCCAAAGCCAGTTTGCATCTTATTGAGGAGTCTGTCCAGACTCTTACCTAGGCCCCGAGAGGTATTCTTGTCTATTTTTCGTATTTCTCCCTTTCCTTTTCCTTTGAATAACATGTTTCCTTCTTCTCAGGTTCGACAAGAAAAGGTGATATGCCGAAGAAGCCAGCTAAGGCTAAAGTCCCTCGGGTCAATTTGCCTACAGTCCCTCGGTGAAGACTAATCGATGAACCAGATGATATATGTGTTCAAAGTGTAGTCGAGGCGACGAGCATGAAAGAACCGAGCCAAGTAGTTGACAAGGTTCGTGAGGGGTTGGAGTCTAGCGGGGCAAAGTCTTCCGAGGCGATTACCAGGTCTGTCGAGGTGACCTCGTCTGCGAGGCAGGTGAGTATAGATCCAACTCTGGCTAAGGCAAACCTTCCCCAAGGGATTAGGCGAATCCCAGTTCCAATAGATGTTTGTATGTTGGATGACAGCATGGGGGTCGCCATCAGATGCAAAGGGTTGCTTGGGCCTTTGGAGAATGATCATCTCAAGAACATTCCCTCGGATGATTTGATGGCCTACTCGGCTCAGCATGCGATCCATGTGAGGTTTCGATTTGCTTCTACTGTTTTTTTGATTTCTCACTTTTGATTCCTTCCCCTTTGGTTGCAGGGCTATGTCTATGCCATGAAGGTGGCTGAGATCGAGGCCCATCGAACAACACAACTTCAGTGGGTCGGGGATGAGTGGGATCGTGGGAGAAATGTGCTCGAGGCCCGTGTTTCTGAGCTCAAAAAAAAAACTCTCCGACTCAGAAGCTAATTTGGGCCGATCTAAAAAAGAAGTCGAGCAACCAGGTGCCGAACTCTCTTAGGCTCATGGAGAAGTTGCCAATCTTTTGGCCGAGAAGAGGTCCCAAGAGGAGAGTTATCAAGCCGAGCTCCAGAAGCAGGCTGATGCAGCCAATTCAGCACTCAGGAGATTGACTGAGCAATTCGAGGAGAAATCTTTGTTGCTTACCTCGAAGGTGGACGAGGTTGAAGCCAAGAACAAGATTCTTGAGCCCGAAGTGAAGACCTTCCGGGCTAGAAAGCCAGCATCCTCCTCCAAGCTTAAATCCAAGTTCAAAGGCTAAGATGGACTTAAGAGTTACCCCAGCAAAGGTTGACAGAAATTGGGCAATCATCCGGACCAAGTTGAGGACCCTTGAACAATGTAATAAAGGGATTAGTTTGGACGACGAGATTGCCAAGGCCAAGGTAGATGTTGCTACGGCTCAGAGGTTTTTAGATCAACTTCCTTCGAGCAGCGATAGCTCGTCTGAAGGAGAGGCTTCGGGTAGCGATAGTGGGTCTGAATGAGCGACTGCTCATCTGTTTTTTGTTTTTGGGCCTTCGATCCACTTCTTTGTAATTATTCTGGCCTTCGAGCCTTCTGAATGTATGAATGTTGAATATCAACTATTTCAATATCTTTTTCAAGTTTTGTTTGCTTGCAAGATTTTAAATGTATTAAAGAGCTAGCTTAGGACGACGTCTCGCCCTCGAGCCGAGACTAAAGATTTAATAGATAAAAAGATGATAAATCGATTTTTATTTCATTGATAGAAATCGAGGCAATTTACATAGGGCCTAGTTGTACTTAGGCATATTTCATTTACAAAAGCCGTTTGAGCAAAGAGTATAAGTAATTGAACACATTTTAGTTGAGTCTTCAGGCGGTTTCCTTATTTCTAAGTTTTTGAGCTGAGCCCTGATCTGGGTTATTTCCCCGAGCTTGGGTTATTTTTTTGAAAAACTGAGTTACAAGCCAGTGAGTCAATTGCAGACTAATCGCGTTCCCTTGCCACCCCCAGTGGTTGAAGGTGAAGGATGAGGACTCGAGCACTGTTGACTTCGGGGATTGTTTTCCAAATTTAAAAGGTAAAGGAGATTATAAGTGAAATCTACTCTTATTATTGTTTTCTATACCTGAAAAGCCTGACATCATTCAAAAAAATGAATTTAACCAAAACAGTAAATTAGAAGAGAACCTAATTACGATTTTGAGCTCAGTTTAATGATTGAAAGATTATTTTGACTGTTCAATGCGCATGACTTGTGAATAGTCAAAAGAGGGAAAATACTTTTACCCTCACATTGAAAAACACTTAACTTTTTATTGATTGTCAAGACAAAGGCAGTTTTAACTCATTGGCATATAATGGAAGCAGATAATATTGTTGCTAATATCTAAAAAGATAAGGGAAACCAAAAACTATAGGGGAAAAAAACAAAAGTTGAAAGTTTGTTTGACTTAAAAGAATGTATATCACGCTTGCAATTATTGATTATCTGATCCCACATAAATCCTATCATGGAAAACCTAAGTTACTTTACGAAGGTGTGCAGACTATGTCTATAGTTGTGTTTGGTAGATATAGAAATTGAAGGAGCTATTGCTTATTGCTTCTCCTATTTTTGCTACTCATAATTTCATTTGGTTTAATTCTTTGAGCTCAAGAATTCTGAATAATGGCAATCGAAGGGATTCCAACTATGTCACTCATATCCTAATGCTTCGTTTGTTGTTATTGAACTATGTTGGCGTGTTGAAACTTAGAGAAAATGCTTACAAAAGCCAACTAATAATTCTTATTACTTTATTTAAAAACTTTATCATCACTGCATATTAAGGTAGATTTTAGTGCTAATTGAGGTTCCATCCAAAAGTTAATGTTGTTAACAAGATGTGTCACTTCATTGCATTATTCTAAAATAAATTATACAATTAAAAATAATATTTGACGAAAAATGCAGACTCTTATAAATTAGGTACCGAAACAGTAATTTCCTATTGTTTTATAAGTGAATATTACTGTTCAATAATTCGGTTATAAATATCATGATTTTAACTATAATAAGTACTAGTAGCTGTTATACCTCAGAAGGTTAATTCCTTTGTAAAAGCTCTTATGTTACGATAGGAAGCTAGATTTATTGTATAAAATAAAAAAAGTTTAAATAATATAATTATATAATTCAAACTCTTTCATGCAGGGTGTTATTGGTTGAGTGCAACTTTCTAATAATTGAAATGATTTAATTCTTTACTTTGTTCTTTGTTCATTTAATATTTATCTCCAATTTCTCTTAATTTTGATTAGCATTATTATGGTGATAATGGGTGGCGCTTTTTATGCAAAGTAAAAGAAGATTAAGAAGTGAAGACCAAATATTGTCTTATAGCATGCCATTGTATAGTTGTTATGTCACCTTCCACTTTGACTTAATTTTTTGCTTTTCTCAACAGAAAAACAAATACAAATGATTGATGATGGCCCCCTAACTGCAAATTTTTTCTTTTGACGAATTTTTCTTCTTCCACGTACAGGACTTATTTGTATTCAATATTTACATCCAATTAAACAAACTATTCATAGAGCCATAAATTAAGTAATAATACATATTATTTACTGGAAATAAATTATTATATAATGAATACACGCCCTGTCTTGATTTGCTTGGTATAAGAATAACACATATTTCTCTTATGTTCAAAGACACGCACGTACTATTTTGAGAATAAACTACGTCTCAGAGGAGAAACACTTTCAAGAATAGTTCCAAAAAAAAAAATCATATTGAAGGATAGGAAAAATCACAAATAAGGAGTAATGAAATCCACCACTCAATTTAACAAGTTGATATATATGTATATATAATGTCTCATGTTCTTTATTTCGTGATATTGCAATTTGAACTGTGACTTCTTGACCACGGACTTTACCATATGTACGCCTTAATAGTAATTACTCCATGAATAGGTCGACAAAGAAAGGAAATTCTATGGTATAACAAAATAATCGCAATGTTAACAATTCTGATTCTTGATGTCATGCATCCCAGATCTTTATAAGCCACAAATAATGTCATTAATCGCTCCTGCCAACTTTAGCATAAAGTTTTATCCATTGAGTTCTAAGCGGTCGTTTGGTTGGTGGGATTAGGGATTATATTCCCGGAATAAAAATTGGGACTAGATTTATCCTATATTTGGTTATTGGGATAAGATAAATTGGGATAAACTTATCCCACATTTATGGAATTATCTTATCCCATATGAAGGTTGGGATAAACTTATCCCTACTTTTATCCCACTTTTAATCCCAAGCCAATACTTATCCCTAAATCATGAGATATCCCATTTTTGCTAATCCCTCCAACCAAACAACCCATAAGGAGTTTATTTGGGCTGTATCGGCTGATCTGCCTGTCATGATAAGATTATGGAAGAAGTGCACAAATAGCCCCTTGGAGGACCGCCAAAAATTACAAAAGGTCTAAAGTTGGTAACTCGTCAAGCCGAAGGTCTAAAGTTCAACCATATCAGTCACCATTTCATATCTTACAAAGTCCAAACATACTTTACCCAACTCACTCCAACAAGAACTGAGGAAAATGCCACCCAATTCATGTTGGGTGACAAACTGTGAAGCAATGGCTCAACAAGTATAAAAAAAAAAAAAAAAAAAACTCAAATAGGCCATAGGCAAAAATATACGCACACACAGTGGAAGGAATTATGGAACAATATCAAAGTGCAATTTGAAGGCCAATCGAAGAAAGAACAGATACACTCACACAAATTACACTCTTTAATCGACTGGGACAATACATACAGTGGGTTCTTTTTCTATATCTTCTTCTAATAATCATTCACCCATTAGACATAAAGAAGTGATTCTAAGATATCACACTAGTTCGGGTTCATAAAGTAATGATATTGTTCAAAAGATCATCGATACAATAAAGAAGAAGAGAAGAACCAGGAGTACCAAGCAAGAATCGTTGGTCTGAAGTTGTCATCTTCAAACACAACTTTAAACAGTTTTGAAAAACTGGCTACGCTTTAGATAGCACTCTAAACTTTAGTAGCAGATTCAAAACTTAATTAGACACCCGTAAATTCTAAGTTGACATAGAGCCTGTTTGGGTGAGCTTATAAGCAGCTTATTTTAAGTGGCTTATAAGTCAAAAAGTGACTTAAAAGCTATTTTTTGAACTTCTCAAAAATTGGTTTTTAAGCCACTTATGGCTTATAAGCCCAAAATTATTTAAGTTATCAAACATATATTAATGGGCTTATTAGCTTATAAGCCACTTTTAAGCTCACCCAAACGGGCTCATATTAGTGCCCCAGCAATATATATCTAACTCTAAAGCTCAAGATAAAGCAAACATATGCACCCAAGGGTGGGCCTAATAATCTATGAAGTTGAGGCAAAAACACACGGGAATCGAATCCAATACTTGCACCGATAAAAAATAACAAATTCTAATACGCACACCGGAAACACAAACACAAAAATGAAAATTTACATCTCTTTGTGCAATAAAGAATGGAGATACTGTTCGTTCAGAATTGATTCAAATGCTCTGCAAAGCAACTTGCCTGGTCGATATGATATGTCAATGTTAAATTGGCAACTATTTTTGTTGCCCTCTTTTAAGGGCTATCAGATATATGGTAATTTGCTGCATAAACTACATGCTTTTTTCGAGTTGAGATCACCTCCGGTAATTAGCTTTCACTATCTTTTGATATAGTCCTTGATTAAAACAACTTGTGCATCTACATATTTAACGGCTTTGGATTGCTTAATTCTTTCATCTTAACGGAGTACATATGTCTGTTTCTAGTTTCCCACTGATCAATATTTCAGCTCTGTGTCAATCTTCTCTTCCTCCTCCATAGCTTTCTCTATTCCATGCATGTACTGGAAATTTTGGTCATGTATGCTATACTACATCAGGATATCAACTACAACATGCCTACTCGCACATGAGGTCCTAGCACATGCGATCTCACTAATCTATGCCTATATCTTTTTTAACTTCTGAACAATGAAAAGATCTAAATATCGAACGTAAGTTAGATCAATGTGTTGAACGCATCAATATTGATCTTCCCTGTTATGAATGCGATTAGCCTTCTTCGAAATATTTCATGGCCTTTTTAGTTAAACCAGAACTTATAAGATAATCAAGCCTCATAAAGCATTCCAACCTCGATACGTTGAGGTAATGGCACACCCAAAGCAGGCAATGCAGATCTGCAATTGCTGTGCAAAACTTCATAGAAAGCAAGCATTGTTTTATCAAACCAGCCACAATGCTTACCAATATAAAACCTCGTCTTTCCACGAATATGGACCACCCCAGCAAGCTTTGCCTCTTCCAACGCTGAAATTTCATCTTCCTCCTCCGTTGAGTTATGGTTAGAGCAGTGAAGCACATAAGCCCGTAAACTCTCAATAACTTGATTAACCAAATCATCCCCTTCAAGGCTAAGGTTATCTGCATAGCCATAACGAATCACGCATCTATAAACCCCCTTGAGACCTAGTTTGCTAACAACAATCCTTTCACCTGGTGCTACTTTAGGAACCAGCAAGTACCGAAGAGTTGTAAATATAGTAATTTTGTGAAGAGATCTCATGTTCTTTATGTAATGACCTAGAATTGGGGTTAAACCATCTTGGATATTTGTATAGAAGAAGCAGAGTCCAGGAACTCTCTGAAGACCTGGATCCATAAGTAGCGTCCTTAATCTCTCCAAGTCTATCTTGTGCATCAATTCATATTCGATCTTTCTCTGCCTACCATAGAACCAGCCAAACATAATGAAAGCAAGGATCAAAGATATGGCGAAAGGAATCCAACCACCTTCTGGAATTTTTGTGAAGATTGCGCTAACATAGACACTTTCCATCACAAAAAACACTATGAAGTAGAGTGCGACCAGAGCTAGTGGAGTTCTCCAAATAATGATCATGACCAATGTCAGCAATATAGTGGTAATAAGCATAACCAAGCTAACAACAACACCTGTTAGAAATCCATTTTAAGAAGTTAATGCAACTATATTGTCTAAGAAAAGAGTTGACAGTTGCAAAAATAATAAATCAGGCAATCTCTATAAGCACAGCAATTCCATTTTGTGGTTTATTTTCATTCAGGAGAACACTTATTCCACTAATCACTGATGTTGCATGCAAACCATTTGCCAACCCAGATCAAGGCTATGCATATAACATGTAGTAGATGATCTAAGGGGAATGCATTCCAACACTGAGAAAAGCCAGTTTCCTAATGCCTTTGGTAGCACACTGTGAAGCAACACCTATAAGAGGAAAGGCATCTCCTCCTCAAACTATAAAAAGATGCAATTATTTTTAGAAGGATTTTCTTTCTGTTTAGAAGGTAAAAAATTCAATTTATTCCTTAATGTAAACATAAAAATCATATAAATAAGTAATTTATATTTGGAATGCTGAACAAGCCAAGACAGTTTAGTTGAACATGATTCGCACCACAAATATGTGTTTTATCACTTCTATTCATTCATGTAATATCTATGTGGGCAATGCTAAACAAGACAAGACAATTTCTGAAAAGTTGAACCAGTTAGTATGAGAAAATTCAGGTTCACAATTCATAATTTCGCTAGCCCCAAGTCACTACACCAGCTCTTTAAATAAATAAGTCATCACCAAGTAGCAGTAAATGTGGTGAAGAATAAGCTGGTAGGTGATGTCAGGTCACAGTAATGACCGCCCTCCTATGAAGAGGAGTTCAGTGAAGATAACTTCTATAAGGGTATCAATTCAGGTATGACAGCCATCAAGAATGAAAAGTTAAAAGCAGGGTTAGAGATTCTTACCGAAGGCATTTCCAATGTCTTGTCCATCCCCAAAAATGAGTATGACTGCAACACAGAGAATCATGAGGATGTAGTTAACTTCTGGTGAGTAAACCTCACCTTCTTTGCTGGAGGATGTGTGAACTACCTTCACCCGAGGAAAATAATCCAAAACAACCGATTGCTTAATAACAGAAAAGGTGGCTGATATCAGTGATTGACTTGCAACTATTGCAGCTAATGTGGCTATAACAAAAATTGGCCAGTACACAGCAGATGGTATGAACTTGTAAAATCCATCAACATGGTCATTTGGATTTCTGATCAGATACGCAGTCTGGCCCGCATATGTCAGCACTAATGATGGATATATCGTAAAGAGAAATGCTATCTGCCAAAAATTGAGGCTTTGTAAATCATATAAAGCTAGAAGAAAGAAGAGACTAAGAGAAATTCCAAGACATGGCAAGTATTTTACCCGAATTGAACTCCTGTTGAAATGACCAAGATCAGCAAACATTGCTTCAGAACCTGTAAAAGGAACTACTTCAGGGGAAAATTTAAGAATACTAAACCTAGAAGTGAACAATGAATAATGCAATTAATGAATTAAGCAAGACATTGTTTTAAGAAATGCAGATATTTGAAAACATAGAGTGAACTCTGGGTCAAAATGGAGCTACCGCATGATAAAACCAAGGCTCATCTCTGCATACGTCATATATATCATATTTAGCACATAATCCAGTCAAAAATAAAGCAAATAGATTTCCCCAAATAAGAGTTACTACCTATCATGAAAAACTAATATTTTAAGGCTCATGCAAGATGAAGCATGTGAATTTCCAAACAAGCAGATCAAACATGAGGAAATGGATTTACATCCTAATCAAAATGAAGAATTATTGCAAACCACACCAATAACGAGGCTTACCTGTAATGCAGAGGACAGTACCACCAAGATATATCCATCCTTGCTTTCCATTTCTTAAGAAGAAGCGGACTATGTAGTGTGGTGATATTGCCTTGAATATGCTAGGATAATGCTTTATGATACTGTATATCCCAACGAGAGGAGTGGCAAGAGTCCATGCACCCATTATAGGAGAAAACAGGAAACTCACTCGTGAAGTACCAAATTTCTGCAGGAGGAATAAAGCAATGAGAAGGATTGCTGAGAGAGCTTCGACCAATGCTGCAAGTAGCAAAAAAAGAGATCGTCAATATCAAGAAGAGAGAGAACAGCTTTTTAAACAAGACCTCCAACTTTCAGCAACTCCTCTGGATCTCCTTTTTGTTAATCTGACTTGTGGACCTTAAAGTGTTTCATATCACTTAATTTACTTCTTAATTTTTACAATGAGGATTCATGTTATTTTTTCATATACTTCATCAATATATAAATCTGTGATTGGTTGCCTTTTAACAACAAGCACAATACTTGAACCAAATAAAATCACAAAAACTAAATTGTTCCTTTATCATTTCTCAACTACACCAAAAAAACTTAAAGGTCTTCATTAGATGATTAATTTGTAACCATACTATATTCTGCGATACTTACATTTACTGACCGAGGGGAAACGTGCTCTTATGCCATCCATTGCAGACAACACTAACAGAAGAATAGACATTTAATCAGAAATTGAAAAGAGAAACTTAACTGATAAGCACTCAAAAGGATGCTGAAACAACATTCAAGCAAACACAAGCTAACAAACCTGAAATGGCAGGAGTAAGTATGCCATCACCAATTAGCATGCACATACCCAACATTGCAATGAAAAGCAGTATCCTTCTCGCAATCAAACTCCTCTCAAAAAATTTACCCAGTCTACTTGGCTTTTTCGATTGGTTAACATAAGAATGGTCTGAACTCAGACTACCACTCTTGGAAGAAAGAATCCCGATATTTATATTCCTACAGAGTAATGAATAAAGAGCAAATGTTCCACCTGCAAGATATTTCCAGAATAACACTGTATTGGCTTTTCAAAACGAACTTCAACTGAAAAATAGAGAAAATTAGGATGGGAGTCAATATTATAAACTGTTCAACTTTTATATTGTCTAATTCTAGAAAAGCTAACCAAAAAACCAAATGAGAGAAAAATTAGGGAGGGGATCATTTATCTTTTCCTTCAAATAGTACTACTCTTAAAAAGAAATACACACACATTTAAAAAATGTCCTTCATCAACACTTCTCCAAAATACCGACTTTAATCTGAATTCATAGGGTCAGTTTCTTAAAACTTGAGTTACCCCACTTAAGTAGAAACAATATAAATAGAGTTAGAGATCAGCAATACCTTCGCCCTGATCATCAGCTTTAAGAGCTATGCTAGCATATTTGACAACACCAATTAGACTGAGAGTCCAAAACATTATGCTGTAGATCCCCAAATAGTCATCCTCAGTTGGTGACATTAATGGCATTGATGGATACACATATAGCGGAGATGTCACAAGACCCCCAAAAACAACTCCTAGGGTCTTGTATGCAAGGACCAGGTTCCCCCATCGTCCAGTGTCCTAAACCAGTAAAGTTTCAAGAAAGAAAATGAGTTAAAACAACTGTAAAAGAAATGCTATTAGAGCCAACTTAACTTTGGATATAAAACAATGAAACTAAAATGAGTTCAAGGAAATTGGATTTTTCAAGACTCTGATTGAATTGATAGATTATTGGATTCAAGTATGATGAGAACTTCATCACACAAGTATTTGAAATCCACCCCTTCTTATTCATGTAACAATGATAGCAAATGTTACGAATAATAGCCTGGTGGAGAGAACTTGAGATGGATACTCCTAGGACACTACGATTGACTCAAAACACCATTGTTGAAAATATATACGTGGACTTGAAATCAATTCATCTAAATGGAGCAGAGTCAAACTTTCAATAAATAAGTAACAGGTAGATGAGGTAATAATACGCATCAGATAAGGAGAAATAACTCTCAGAAACTCTCACCAATAAACAGTTGTCTCCACTCTCTAACATCTACCATGGGGCGAGGCTCGCGACGTTAGCTCCATCGTCAGAGATATAACTCTTACTTTTAAATTTATGAAACATTTTGAAAAATAATGTGTGAACTTTTCAATTGCGAACTTTTTTTTATTGTTGATAACTTAGAAATCAATAAGGGCCTGTGATGCATGGTTCATATCATCACTACCTTTTTTTTTTCTAAACTTTCATCATTTGAAGATATTAGTTTTCAGACATTGCGTAGATCTCTGCATGAACTGTTTAAAGCAAAGCACCCTCCCCAGCTGCTCTGATACAGAGAAACAAGGTTTAGATTTCCATTATTGAAAACACAAGGTTTACCTTCAAAACAGTGTTGTTGCCTAGGATGCTCAAGTGCACCCTCACATAAAGAGTAAAGACAACAGGATGCAAATTTTCTCTACAACCAATAAACATCTTGAAAGGTCCATAACTACGCCCCATGCCCTTAGCAAGAATAAGCTTATATTCTAGGGACATACCCATTTTCAAGTGATGTCACATTTGATTATTGTATTTCTAATCATACAACCAATCAAGTTTAAATTCAACATTATTCATTTATGAATTGACTAGGGGTGACAAAATGCTTGCTTTAGATGCTGCAAGCCAGCTGAAGTTTAGAGTTTCTACCTATATTTAGTCGCTAAAAAAACAGGTTTACACTTCACCTTAGCTAAAAAGTCTGAGAAAGGTAAACATACAAAGGATTTTTTTTTTATAAGGAAATTCTTCACAAATAGCCTGTAATCTAATCTCTTGCATAACATTCTTAAAATATTAAGGAATTTGATTTATGGAATTATCATCATCATCCACAACCTCACCTCAATCTAAATTACTTGTGGTTGGCTATATGAATAACATTACAACGGTGGTGTCCAAACCAATTTGCAAGCATCTCAATTATTCTACTAAGTATTGCATCCTCCCACTAGCATATAGGTAGCGGGTCGCTCTAGGGTCCCATATTCAATATTTTGTCTTTTAAGAAAAATTATGAGTTCCCTAATAAATCTCAGATTATTCTTATACTTACGCTTAATCCCCATGCTAACATAGATATGGGAGGCATAACACCAGGGGCGGAGCCAGGAAAGTATATTAAGGGGTTTCAAAGAATGTATACCTGGGAGTTGAGCTAAAGTAATTTTTAAACCCCTTTTACCACTTCACTAGAGTTTAGCCTTCCCTTAAGGAATTTAAATGTGTAAATATTCCACGAAATGTTGTTTTTCCAGTATAATATTTTAATAAACGGATTCAACTGAACCCCTTTGTGTAATTTAGCTTCGCCCCTGCATAACACATAGATTATCACTTCCATATTGTTGAATTGCATAACAATTCCTTCTAAAAACATAATCGGCTAGAGATAACACACTTTTAATCACTTAATTAAGTTTCAACACGCCCGCTTGCCTCACGTGCGTGCCTAATTAGTTTTTATAATGGGTGGCCTTTGCCTTCTCTGGTCCAATGTTGAATTGAGTGATCATCCCATCAAAAAACTAAATCTATTAAACAAAGTCAAGAAACATACTTTTATTTACTTAATTATGTTCATTCACGAAAGCTTATAACGTAAACATACATTGGAAGTCAGACAGGTAGTACAACCAAAAAAGACAACATAGAGTAGAAAAGATACAAGTTTTACGTAACAAAAACAAACAAAAAAGTAGTGTACCAAAACAAAGCACAAGTTCCCATGAACAAAAAAAAGGGAAGAGATGAGATATTAAAATACTATTCCATCCGTTTTGACACATAAATTGGAACGGAGGGAGCACATAGCAAGCGGAAAAGTGGTGAACCTTTTGGTCATGGGTGCAATTGTTAATGGTGTCGCCGTCATGCACCGCCACCACAATATTTGTATCCGACTGAGTCGCCACCGAGTCATGCCTCCCTTGTTGCCGATCCATGGCCTTTTCAACTCAGCAAATTGTTGAGAGAATGGGGTCCGGGCCGGGGGGGGGGGACGTAGAGTTTGTCGCAGACTGAAAGAAGATTTTGGAATAGTCTTTATAATAATAGTATATACTTTTGTAGGACAACAGAGACTTTGCTTTTTGAGATGAGACAATTGATAAGGTACTCCTATTATATATAGGTAACCTTTTCACATATTTTAGGCTAAAACAAAAAGGTCATAGGTAACCTTTTTCTTTTTGGTGTATGCGTACGTAACCATTTTACATATGACTCTTTTCTGTGAAAAAACCAAAAGACATGGATAACATTTTCATTTTGGTACATATGTTATATGTACCTTCTATGTGTTATACTCTTTTCTCCGAAAAAAACACAAAAAACATAGAATTGGAAGAGATAAAGATAGACAGTTATGGTTATTGGGTTGATTTCACGTGATTGCATAATGGTAATTACAATAGATGAAACTGTATTGAAATAGTAACAAAAGTCTACGATCTACGTAGATAATATTTGGGATGTTTTTAAAAATTTAAGCAAATTTTCGTTTTACAATTTAGTCTATTATTTCAACTAAAACTTGTAGTGGATATTTTAAAGGTTTTTTACACAAATATATAAATTTGACTTCTTAATTACAAAAAAAATATAGCAACACTTTTCAAATTACATCACATATCAATATTTTTCATAGCACATTTCCTAATAATCAACCCATTTCATTTTTATTTCCCCAAATTACACATCTCACTTTACCCTCTCTTCCTCCCACCCCTATTGAGAATACACCCCCCGCCCCGACGCCTGACCATCACCCCCACCCCCAACCACCCCAGCCCCATCACCCCCTCCCCAGATCCAAATACCGAAAAATCTCCAGAAGCTTCCAGAACAACAGAGAAGTAAAAGCACATGAATCAGCGATAATAAAGCACATTCATCGCACGCCATCCGTGTCGAAGTACTCATCGCCGGAGACGAGGAAGTTTCTGGCGATGGAGTATATTCCAACTAGAAGCGATTTTCGATCCCAGACTAATAGTTGTTGCGGTTGAAACAAGAACAACAGATGGAAATTTTTCAGATCTCTTGTTGGCTCTCGCCATCCTTGTACCGGAGAAGGAAGCTGCGTCGTTGAAAGAGAAGGAACCCGTAGTTGTTCGGCCTTCTGGAACATGCCAGCAGTATAGAAATTTCACGAAGATGTCCTAGTGACGGCTGGTACAGATAAGATGTAGATTGAGAACTAGTGGGTTGCCAAGAATTATGTGAAGTGAAATTAGAATTTACATAGGGTGAGAAATGGAATTGGTTTTTGATTCAATCAAACAAAGTTTTGATTGAACAAGAGTATTAACGGGACAATTTTTCTTTGTTTCATTTTTTTCCTTATTTTTAACGTTTGGTTGCTAGCTTCGTCTCATTTTATTGGTCACAATTATAATTTGAAAGTGAAATTTTTAATTTTGATACAACATAGAAGTTTTACACACTATGATACATACTAAAATGAAGTTGAAACAGTTTGGGACGGTATTGAAACAATTTGAAACGGCATTGAAACACTATAATACAGTCTGAAACAGAGTTGAAACAGTCTGAAACGGTATTGAAACACTATGATACAGTCTGAAACAGCGTTGATACGGTTCTGAAACAGTCTTTACTTCCGGCTAGCCCTTACTTTTGTAGTCAGTATACAGATAGCTAATACACATGATATACAATTGATTTCACAGTGTATGCAATATGTTTCCTCACTTATACATAGCGTGTATACTCAATTTTATAGTGTATGTGATACGAGGCTAAATATTACTATATTTTCTGTACTTTCACCTCGTATTGATGCTTCTACTTGTGATATCTCATTTGATGTGTGTTTATGTTGTAGGAATTATATTGATACTATGATGTGTTCGTGGAGCAAAATTTATAGATATCAAGGGTTTTGAAGTCTGAGTAGAAGCTCGAGGGTCGTGCGAAAGAATGATGGACGAAGAAAGAATGAACCAGACGAAAACAGAAGGTTACACAACATGCTATACGTTTTGCTGCAAGACGTGAACCCCTGTGGATCCACGTCATAAGCCTCGTGGTGCACACTCCTGCAGCTTGTTTGGTGCAAAGTTGCTCAGACAACGGGCTGTACGCCTTGCTGCCGTGCAGCATCCCCGAATTTCATATTATTCCGACTTGTTGATAATTATTTCAAGGGTATGTTCGACCTATATCAAGTCCTACATTACATTTTGGAACCCAATTGACAGGACTTTTGGCTTATCTTAGAAGAAAAAAAAGCAAGGAAGAGAGAAGTTGAAGATTTAAGGTTCTACTTCATCCATTCATCCATATTCTTGTGGTTTTGTATGCTTATAGTTATTTCATTTATTTGAACATAACTATGAGTGGCAAAATCACTCATTCTAGGATTGATTGAACCACTCCAATACTTATGTATTATGAATTAATATTTTAACGAATGAAACTTGCTAATTCTTCTTATTTAAGTGTCTATGGTATGCTTGGTGTTGATTGGGAGGGCCCCTAATTGATTATCCTTTTTATTCTTGTATGTCTACGGATAGATTCGTGAGTTAGAGTTAAACACTTAGCAATATTTCAACCTAAAACAAAGACATTACTTAGGTTATTAAAAATGTGAATTGTAACCATTGATCCCTATCGTGAACTATACGTGTATACCTACACATTTTCATTAATTAATTGAGAAATTAGTTAGTGAACGTTACAATTACTAAGCGGAAGTGAATAGTTGTGGATTTGGAGCAATTGTTCAATAGGAAGAACCAAGTTGAATTAGTATTGTTTCAACTAATGAGTAGGAGTTGAGTAAATCAATCCTAGGTTTTGCATCCCTTGAATAAATCATTTTCTCTACTACTGTGCTATTTACTTAATTGTTAATTTCTTAATACTTAGTTATTACTACACAACCAAACTTGAGATAAAACCCCTTAGAAGTTAATCGATAGATATAGTAGTTGGAATAACAACAAGGTTTCTAGTATTTTCTATGGGATTCGGCCTCAGGACTTTAAGTACCGAGCTACAATTGTCGCGACCGTTTAGTCCTTTTTATAGAGCATATTTGAGCGTGATCAGTATACAATCATATTTTTCAATTATCACAGTGTACACTCAGTTTTCTCATTATATACAGTGTATACACACTCATTTTACCGTGTAAACACTCAATTTTCATTAGTATATATTTTCATATAGGTATAATATGTTGTGTATAAGTTTTAATATAATATGTTGTATATATATATGACACTATTAAAAAAGGAAGAGTAAAGAGAAACAAAATCAAGTAGTGAAAACTTAGATGCTCTATCAATTAAACCAATATCCGAAGGAAAAAATCAGATTAAGAGTAAGAGCTGAAGGACAACGATAATTGATGGCGAGTGTTTCCGATGAGTGATGTATGCACAACAGCGAGAGAGCAAAAAAGAGGCAGCAATGCAGAGCAAAAAGGATGAAGAGGAAGAAGGAGGAGGAGACAACATCGGTGGGGGGGGGGGGGGAGAGAAGAGAGAGGCAGCAGTCAGAGGGAAGAGAGATGAATAAGGAGGCGGCGATGGAGGAAAGAGGGAGTCGGCGGCCAGAGGGAAGAGAGATGAAGAAGACGGGAGAGGTTAGAAATTCTAGAGCATTTAAGGAAAGTGGTAAGAAAAAATTAGAAAAATCGTAAATAATTGTTAGGTATAAATAAAGTATGACATTTTTCAAAAGTTTAGGGCTTTTTATTCCTTTCATGCTATTTTCCTTTCTTAAAACTTTGAAAAAGTGATTTGAGAATATTTTAAATAAAGTGATGGTTTCACATATAAGACTTTGACTCTTTGTTCAAGTGAAATTTTTTAACGGCACAATTGAACTTCCAATTATTCTTTCCAACTTCAACTCCAAACATTTTTTCGAAGTACAATCAAATATTGTTCAGACCATAGAAAAAAAATGACAGAGTTAATTACAACAACAAAAACAATATACTCGTATGATTTCACAAGTGGGGTTTGGGTTGGATGAGGTATACGCATATCTTACCCCTATCTTGAGTGAGATAGAGGCTTTTTTCGAAAGATCTTTGGCTCAAGAAAAAATATTTTGAAAACAGGTTAAGGAAAAAAATTACAAGAGTAAAATACAAATATGGAAATACCATGGTAAAAAAAAGCACTGACCTTAAAATATTAAAGCTTACTAGAGTAAATGAAACAACAATAATAATAAAAAAATACCAATTATACTGATAAAGTTCTCTAAATCCCCACAGTATAACCATGTTCTCCCACAGACATGAGAAAACACTCAATGCTCCTTTATCTTATGTTAAGTCTTCGGTGATATGAAGTTGTGTTATGTCCTACCTAATTATCTCACCTGAATTCTTGTTCGGTCTATCTCTACCTCTCTATAGACCAGCACAGTCAACCTCTCACACCTCTTTACCGGTCGTCTGTGCTCCTCGTTCTCACAAGCTCGAACCACTTTAGCCTTGATTTCTGTTTCTTGTCCACTATTGAGGCCACTCTTGCCTTATCCCATATGGCCTCGTTCCTAATGTTATCTTTCTTAGTATGTCCACACATCTATCTAAGCATCCTCATTTCGTCTACTTGCCTCTTTTAAAAGTGGGTGTTCTTGATTGGCCAACACTCAGCCCCAAACAACATAGTCGGTCTAGTGACTACTCTATAGAACTTACCCTTGAGTCTAGGCGGCGCTTTCTTATCGCATAGGAAACCAGAAGCTATCATCTATTTCATCCAACCCGCTCCTATACGATGTGTGATATCATCGTAAATCTCTATTTTCTTGGAGTATTGATCCAATATACCTGAAGCTTCTTTTCTTACGGATGACTTATGTATCAAGCGTCACTAGAACATCAGAGTCATGTGATGCAGTACTAAACTTGTATTACACGTACTCCGTCTTTGTCTTGCTCATCCTAAAACTTTTAGACTGCAAGATATGTCTTCAAACCTACAGATATCATTAACTCCGCCACGGGTCTCTTCAACCAAGTCTATGTTATCTGCAAGTAACACACACCACGGTACCTCTTTCAAAATACTCCTTGTTAATTCATCCATCACCAGAGTAAATAAAAATAGGCTAACGTTGATCCCTGATGTAACCTCATCTCGGCTGGGAAGTGTCCTAAGTAACCTTCTACCTTTCTCACTCTGGTATTGGCTCCATCATACATATCTTTAATCGCTCTGATGTATGCCACTGGGACACCTCTTGACACCAAGAATTTCCACAAAACCCTTGAGACTTTGTCATAAGCTTTTTCTAGGTCGATAAACACCATATGTAGGTCCCTTTTGTTATCCCTATAATGTTTTTATCAATCTCATCAAAAAATGGATGGCTTCCGTAGTCGATCGTCCATGCATGTATGCGAATTAGTTCTCGGAAATGGTCACATCCCTCATTATCCTCTTTTCTACTACCCTTTCCCAAACTTTTATAGTATGGCTCAAAAGTAATACCCCTATAGTATTTTCATTTTGAATATTACATTGTTCTTATACAACGATATCATGGTACACCACCTCTATTATTCAGCAACTTTGTTGTCCTAAGGATGGTATTACAAAACACAATAAGCCACTCTATATCTACTCTGCCTGTACTCTTTAAAATTTCACTGAGATTTCGTCAGGCGCAACCCCTCTTCCCCCTCTCATCTTACGAATTACCTCCTTAACCTCATCAAATTTTATACACTTCCAATATCCAAAATCACGATGGCTTTCGGCGTGCTCTAAATGACACAACATAATATTCATGTCCCCCTTTACACTTAAAAGTTTATTGAAGTATGCTTGCCACTTTCGTTTCATGAGAGCGTCTTCCACCAATACCATATCATCCTAGTCTTTACTGCACCTCACTTGGTCAAGGTCGCGTGACTGCTTCCTCCTTGCCTTGGCGGGCCTATACAACTTGTTTTCCACACTTTTATCTGCTTTTTTTTTCCTTATACGGCCGTTCAAAAGCTGTTATTTTAGCGTCTGTAACCGCTACCTTCGATTTCTTCTTCGCAATCTTATATCTTTCCTTATTCGTCCTCTTCTTATCCTCGTATTTACTCTCCACTAACTTCATGTAAGCAACCTCTTTGCCCTTTACCTTCACTTCGACCTCTTCATTCCACCACCATTACCCTCTGCATCTATTGGGTTACCCTTCGAGACCCCTAACACCTCTTTAGCTGCTTCCCTAAAATAATTAGTTGTCGTAGTCCACATACTGTTTGCATCACCCTACTCTCCCAAGGCCCCGTAGCCACTAGCTTCTCCCCTTATTCCTGAATTTTACTATTGGTCAAGGCCCCCACTTAATTTTAGATCGGTCCTTCATTGCCTTTTTTTTCCTTTTTCATACGATGGCTAGATCCATTACTAAGAGCTTATGTTGGGTTATAAAATTCTCATTTGGGATAACCTTACAATCCTTTGATAAACCTCTATTACTCTTTCTAAGAAGTAGGAAATCAATTTATGTCTTTGCCACGATGCTACAATGTCTTATACATTTAATTCAGATGCTAAATTTGCAAGTTGAAGTAAGTATCAACAACATAAAAAGTAATATTATAAACGGCATACTCTTTTAAAAATAAAAATTACATGTAAAATAAGACAGTCAGTTTTACTTCATCTACTTTTTAAAAATTATTTGCAAGTGTAGCCATCCGCTTTCAAACTATTTGGACCATAATTGAATACCTATAGTGTGAGGTTCACGCAACTTAAATTTTAGCCTAAAAATGAATCAAATTTGGATCAAAAGTGTGAAGTTGAGCTCAACTTCAAACCAAATTTAGATATTTTGATTTGAAGTTGAGCAAAAAGGAAAAAAAAAAAAAAAGAAGCAAATTTTAACTTCAAACCAAAAAGGATAAAGTTAGCTTAGCTTAGCTTGGATAGAACTTTAACCCTAATATTTTGAAGATAGGTAAAGTGCCCGCCGCCACAAAAGTGAGTCCTTAAGTGGCTAAAATGTTAAGAGCACACACAAAAGTGGATATTTGTGCACTTCACCCAAACTACATACATAGAGTAATGGTGCTACATAACGTTGTTTAGTTAGATTATACTCCTTTTATCCCACCTTACAGGTACTTTTATACTTTCCCGTCCATAAAAGATGGTATAGTTTGACTTTGACCAAAGTTTAAAAAATAGGAAAAAACTTTTAAAACTCGTGGTTTACAATAATAAAACATTGATATTTGTGTGAATATAAATCATCTCATTAAGATAAAGTGGTAAGTTTCAAGTTAAAATATTTCTAATTCTAGAATTATTCATTCTTTTTTAACTAACTAATAAAGAAATTATGTCATTTTTTTTAAACTGAGGGAGTAGTGTTTGCGAAAGTAAACATATTTTTCTTTTTCCACAACTTATTACTTATACAGTCAAACCTCTCTATAGTGGCAGCGTTTGTTTGAAACTTTCATGGCCGCTATAGCGAGGTGCTGTTATACATGTATACTGGCATTTGACGTTTAGATCTCATTTCGCTGTTATAGTCAATTAGTTCACAAAAAATAAATGTTAAATTTAAAATCTCAATAGATTTTTGTATTTCATTAATCAAAAATTGAAAAGGTTAATATATTACTAATAATTTATAACTAGTTGTACCGTACCGTTAGGCTGCGTACATCACACTCCTTGGAGTGGGGCCCTTCTCCGGACCCTACATAAATACGAGATGCTTTATGCACCGGGCTGCCCTTTTAATAACAATATAACACTTGAATTGGTGAACATTTTTATCCAAAATTTCAACAAAAGATTTTTTTTAATGTACAAATGTAAAAAAATGCTATATTTATGTTATGAATGATTATCATAAATATATTGTATTTTATTTTATACATAATATATCTCTTACAAAATACTATTACATAATATTTGACTATGGTTGTTAAGAGGTAATTTTATAAAGAGTGTACCGCTATAATGAACGTCATTGCTGTTATAGGTAGAATGGTGTTATAGAAAGGTAAAATATAACATGAAAAATCGGTTCTGGAGAAAATTAGGCCGTTAGGGGCTGTTATAGAGATGTTCGACCGTAGTATCTTCTTTCTAAAAAAGAAAACTAATTATAAAATTTCAATTAAATTTTTGTCTAAAATATTAAAAAAAACATCCGAATTGAGATAGTAAATTAGGTCATTTAACCCGAGTTATTAGTTTCTTTATGATAAAGGGGTTGTAGTAAGTTAGAAAATAGTAGCAAACTTTTTGCTTCTCCGAGGCCATGAACTTTAACTTTCTACGTCCTTGACGCCTGAAAGAAGTTATCGCTGGGCTTAAGTTACCTACAAATTTAATTATTTATCTCGCAATAGCCCGACAAAATAAATAGGCATATGGTCGTTGTAAACGATTAGTGCATGAAACGATCGATATGGAGAAAATCTGTAAACTGTTTGTGAAGAGAAAGAGCGTGAGAAGTTTAAATGACTAGAAAGCAATTTATTAGTATATGGTAACATTGGACCAAGCAACTTTATTAATCGATGAATTAAAATCTGAACTGTTGAGTCCTTAACTATCAAACTCCCAACAATTTTAAATTGATTGATAACTGAGTACTTAACCAAGTAATTAATATAAGTAATGGGATCATTTTGGTAGTGCTATTCATTTTGGAAGTAACAAATTAACAAAATCTAAAATACTCCCCAAACATATATGGAGTAAAATTACCAAAATTAAACCCAATAAACAATAACAGTATGCTAAGTAAGTGGAAACAGTCTAATTATGTTTCACATTGAGAGGGCTACATTTCCTTTTTGTTTTATTATCATCAATTTAGTAAAGTAATTCCGGTCCAAAAATTTGTTGTTTTCTATTTTTCTTTAGATATTAGTCATATTTGACTACGACACTTTTCTAATATTTAAAGTGATGTCAGATTGACAGGGGGATTTTGAAATCAGACTATGCTACAACCACAAAAAATAATATTCCTATTTGAAAATCTAATGCAACAAATGGTGTTCACCACTTTTTTTTTGTGAATATGTTAGAGCAGTACTATTATTTTTAGCAAATCAAACTAGAGATAATAGTCAAAAACCCCCCTAAACTATCACTTTTTTGTTAGTTTCATACTTAAACTATGGGTTGGTCACGCTACCCCCCTGAACTATCAATTTTCATATTCAAAACCCCCATGCAGTGCCAAGTGGCATGGAGAGTGACTTCACTCTCGTTGTTGTGTGTGGAAAAATAAACTAGACCAATAAAAAGCATCCATGTGGCATTTCTTTTCAATTTCTAAAATTTAAATATCCTTTTACTTATTTATTACTTATTTTTGTCTTTTTCCTTTCTTCTTTTTTAATTAATTATTTTCTTCTTCATAACTCTTTTTTTTGCCAATAACAATAAACTAATTGAGACCCATTAACCTTAGAATAATAAGAATACTAAAAATGATTTAATCAAATGTGATATATTCTGTTGTAATTTACAACCAAATTTTGTCAATAATGGTTATTTTAATTAAAAAGACATAACCCTTAACATACATTGTATCATTTTAATATTTTAATATGCAAGTTCTCAATTGAGTTTATTATAGTAAATTCAGTTCTATATAATAATTAAATTTACTATTGTTGGTTAATATTTATTGTTTTAGAAATATGGGTTTTCAAGTAAGGTAAAGATTTTTTATTTTCACGGAAAATTAAAAGAAAAAATTAATAATTTTTTTTAAAAAAAGATCAAATAAGAAATAAGAACAACTACTTTAAAAAATTAATTGTATGGATGCTCTACAAAGAGAGTGAAGTTACCTTCCATGCCACTTGGCACTGCAGGGGGGTTTTGAATATGAAAATGGATAGTTCAGGGGGGGGTAGCGTGACCAACCCATAGTTTAAGTATGAAACTAACAAAAAAGTGATAGTTTAGGGGGGGTTTTTGACTATTATCTCAATCAAACTATCATCGCAGAGTTTCTTTTCTTGATTTATTTTCTATTATTTTCTGCCCCACCGCATGGAAATAAGTTAGGAGTGATTTGGACATATGTTATTTTCTAAATTTTAGTATCTTTTTTTTTCCATAATAGAAGAAATTGGTTCTTTAGAAATAATGGCCTTTTTTAGGCAAAACTCACAAAATAATGCCAAATTTTGAGGCCGAAGTATCACAGTAGTAGCATTTTAGCACCATATTTTTAATGAATGACATAATTAGACCTTTTTCAATAGTCTAGTGATAATTTTGACCCTCTGTCCTAAGTGGAGTTCTCAACTGCTAATTACAACCTCGAAACACAATACTCCTATTTGAAATTCAAAGCAACAACTGGGATTAAGTTACATACAACGGCAGGGTGAAGATATTCACACTAATGGTGTAATTTAATTTGTGATAGCATTAGTAATTTAATTTGTGATAGCATATTAGTAACTGATATTGTGTAAATATGTTTAATAACGTCAATGTATAGTACTTAATTATATATGATCGTTATATAATGGAGTACTATTCTGTGTCCCAACCCTGTTGCTTCCTATTTGAAATTCAAAGCAACAACTGGGAATAAGTTACATACAAAGGCGGCGTGAAGATTTTTACACTAATGGTGTAATTTAACTTATGATAGTAGATTAGTAGCTGATATTGTGTAAATAATTTTTATAATGTCAATGAATAGTACTTATACTCCTTAGGTTATAGAAGTACTATTCTTTCTCCCAACCCTACATAGTCTGAGCTAAACTACTACAACAACAACACATCTAGTATTATTCTATAAGTGGGGTCTGGGGGGAGAGTGAGTTGTATGAAGACCTTACCCATATAAAAGTGGAGATACTATTTCCAATAGACTCTCGGCTACAAAAAAAAAACATTTTGAAAATTACACGTTTGGAAAAAACACGACAAAAATATTATGATAAAGAAAATACTGATTGAAAGTAACACCCCAGAATAAACAGTTTGCCATTAGGACGAAGAGAAAGATATATGAACTAAGAGCCTGTCTGGCCAAGCTTCTGGTGGACCAAAAGTGCTTATTTTTCTCCAAAAGTGCTTATTTTAAAATTTTGAGGTGTTTGGCCAAGCTTTTAGGGAAAAATAAGTGTTTTTGAGTGACAGTAGAAGCTGTTTTTCTGCTGTGGAGAAGAAGCTGAAAAAAGTAGCTTCTTGAAAAAATAAGTGCTTTTGATTATTTGAGACAAGAATACCCATTTCAAACTTCCATATTTAATCAAAGTACTATTATTATATATCCATTTTCGTAATTTTGTAATTTTTTCAAATATTGGTCAAACACAAACTAATAGCAAAAGCACTTCTCTAAAATTTGGTCAAACACAAATTGCTTATCTCGTAGAGCACTTCTTTCAAAAACACATTTAATAAAAAAAACACTTATCAAAATAAGCTGATTTTGGCAGCTTGGCCAAACAGGCTCTAAGCCCTATAACATGAATCTGAGGTAAAACCCTATGCAAAGCCCAAGACACAAACCCCAAAACGAATCACTCCGTAATTAACATACGATAACCGAAAAGAGGAGATCAATAAAATCAAACATCGTATATAGTTGAGCCGCATATGTATAGGCTCTAAACGGAAAAACCCAACACTTCATCAACTGATTCACAGAAGTGGTTATGAATATGACCAATAACGTACTTATATATGTGATTGACAACTGATAAACCAAGCAAGCAACATAAGCAATGGGGTTTTGGTACTGCTACTCCATATTTTGGTAACTAGTAACATATGACAGAAATGTAAAATATTCTTTAAACATAGGGGAGTAAGGTTACCAAAAATAGCACCAACAAGCTGTAACACATGCTATAATTCTTATAGGTCAGTACTTAATAATCTATTAGATATGTATATTGGAGTTCAGTACTTAAGAATCTAAGAATCTATTGGAGTATATCTTATCTCCTTGTTTGACAAGCTGATATATTTTGTAATAAATTTGAAAGTGTTGGTATGTGTTTAAAAGTTTCGACATATTGTGTTAAGAATTTCTTGAAGTTACAAGAAAATTTCGTGGCAGTTGCCAAGTCTGGCTTCAAGTAACTCTTGGCCATCATAAGGAGTTTTTCTTGAAACTTCTAGTGATTGGAGCTAAAATTCAAAGAGATTTTTATGTAGCCAAAAATGTGAGAGCGGTGCCAGAATGTCCTATTTATGTAAATCTCCCTATACAAAAATATGATACATTCGGCGATGGTTTGAACTTTGAGTCCACTTAACAAAGTCTTTAAAACATAGCCTCGCAGGCATAAGTTTAATTAGTTTTTAGTGATATTTATTCTCAATTGAGGCATAAGTTTTAGTAAGTTGAAATCTTACCAAATAGGCAACACATTGTACTATCTTCATTGTAGGTAATTTATGAAACGTCCAGAACACCCACCATATAGGCACAACTACAACTTATGCCTAATAGGTAACAAAGGGCATTTTTTAAAGATTTTATTTAGCGGGGCCAAAAGTTTAAACCAACCCTTATGTTTTAATTTTTCTGCAATTTTTACATTTGTTTGGGGTATTTTCTTCTTTTCTTTTTTTGAATTTTTTAAACATATATACAAATCTACACCCCTATATTAAAAAAAAAATAGCAACATTTTCCAAATTACAAGACATAACATGTAAAACCGAACACACTAAGAAACCGAACACGTAAAACCGAACACACTCACACGAGAGGAATAAAATTTGGGTGAAAACTCTTACTTTCATTGATGAAGCGAGTCCCCTATTTATACAAGAGAAAACCTAGAGAATACCTAAACCTAACTTAGGAACTAAGTAAACTTAACGGGCTTGGCCCAATATACAATTTACATAACTAACTAACCTATTTACATATCTAACCTATTCACAATATAACCTTCATTACCCCCCCTTTTCAAGTTGGAGCGTGAGGGTTCCTTATGCCCAACTTGTTAAGGAAGTACTCGAACTGGGCACGTCCTAGCGCCTTCGTAAAAATATCAGCAAGTTGTGTGGTCGTAGGCACATAGCTGGGACGAATGATTCCTCCGATAATTTCATTCCGAACAAAATGACAGTCGACTTCGATGTGTTTAGTGCGTTCGTGAAAGACAGGATTCCGAGCAATGTGTAACGCTGCTTGACTGTCACACTTCAAATTCATGGGAGAATTGTGATCGATCCCAAAGTTCCATAATATCCCTTTCAACCACTTCAATTCACACACAGTCATCGCCATCGATCGATACTCTGCCTCGGCGGAGGACCTCGATAAGATCTGTTGCTTCTTCGTTCGCCAAGATATCGGTGAGTCCCCTAACGACACATACCAACCTGTTAACGATCGACGCGTCAACGGACAACCTGCCCAATCGGAGTCACACTGTTGCTCCCAACGCACACGCAAGTATACGCGGTCGACAAGTAATAAAATGATAAGTAGAGTATCGTTCCCACGAGGACTATTCAGACTGACACTTAACAAATAATTTCTATCTACTATCCAGGGGTCTTTTTCCAATAGTGAGAGTTTTTATTAACTAAAGGACAATAATTAAAATGGTTGAAGTTTAGTCAACAATGGAGCAAACGTTGGTTGTAAACAATATTAAGGAGACGGTCCAGGGTCAGAGTTACGAACAATCCAGTTGAGTTTTCCAATTGATTCCACTTCTTAAATCCCGGGTTACTAACTAACAGATTAAATGTACATGTGAAAACCTTTCGATTCTTCACAGTCTATGCAGGCTACTTCAATCCCTATATGTCTATGGGTTGAATCACATGCACGCATTAACGAATTCTGTAATTAGTTAAACTAGGCGAGCAAGTATATGTCTATCCTACTCACGAATTGGTTCCCCGATGCCCGGGTTCACAAACTAGTCCTATTCTTTCTTATTACGTAATTAAATTCCCCCTTTCGAGTTCAATCTAAAAACCATAGATAATGCGTAATAATCGGGCCCTGACAATTACACAGGTGAAATCAAGAAAGAATAAGTAACCTGTAATGGGATTCAATTAATGGGAATCAATCTTCAAACATCAACCTTCATGAAATACTCTAACCCTAGAACTAGAGATTAGCCACGCATACTCATAATAACAACACAAGGATTTGATGAAATAATGATGTAATAGATTAATGGAAGGAAGAAAAACCCTTGTTCTTGATGTTATGAGCTCTCCAATTGCTCCAAAGTCTGAACTCCCCTTCAAAAACTAAGTAAAAGAGTATTTATAAGGTTTACAACACCTAGTAATAAGTTAGACCCAAGCCTAGACGAAATAGGAAGTAAAAATCCGCTCCAGGGCGCTATAACGGGCGCCCCGCGCCTCGTAACGCGCGACCTTAGGCAGACTACGTCGAAATATGCACGCTTTTGCCACGCGCCGCGCAGCCAAACGCGCCAGAAGCTGGGCGCTTTGGCTGGCGCGGCGCGCCTCCTGTGGCCCCCAGCCAAACTGCTCCTCTCCTTGCTCCTTTGCTCGCTCGTGTCGTGCCTTCGTGTGCTCAATCCAATCCTCAATCAAAATTCAATCTTTTCTTGCTCGATCATGCTCTTTAAAGCTCCAAATGTACTTCATAACAACCTACATACACACGACATAAAATCAGTGCAAAACCACATTCATAAACTCTAAAACGAGCGAATAACAAGCTCAAACATGCGGAAATATCAAGGAAACGTTGGCATAAAATGCTAAACATCACCACCCCACACTTGAACCCTTGCTCGCCCTCGAGCAAGTCACAACTAACTTCCCAACCTAGGTAAAACAGGTCTGCCTATGACTATGGTTGATACCGATCATTGAACAAATGCACACATAACTACTATGGGTCCAACCAACATGCCACAATTTACCAAACTCAAAAATATGAGAACAACCACCCCAAAATAGCTCAAATGCACAAACTCAACTTATTGCAACCATGCTCCCACAAAATCACACCTATCTACTCAACCAAGAAGCCATCAACTTCACCTATTTCATGCAAACCATGTGCCCTCACCAATATGAAGCAAAAGAGTGCCCCCCCAAAGATCACACACAACAATAGATATCATGAATAGAACAGGGGCAATAACAAATGAATTCACTCACTCTCATGAAAGTCTCACACGTCACACACAATGTACCATAGGCTTGCCCGTAGTGTAGGACTCCACTAATGTAAGCTCACTCCAATCGGGATTAACTAGAACTTTAAAAAGGTCGTAATGTAGGCTAAGGGGCGGGTAGGATACATATGGTAATAGTGACTACCTCCCTAAGCACTTTAATACATCACAAATAATTTAAGCACAAGTCTCATCAAAGCCACCCAAACAACACTTTCACACACACCTTCTCAACAAGTAGCAAATTTTTTCTTTTAAGCACACACTAGCAAGGAATGGATATTATTTTCTTTTCTCTTTATTTCTTTTTCCACAATTTTTTTCTTTTCTTTTCAACATTGCTCTTTTTTTTTTCAATTTCATTATTTTCCAACCTTGCCAATGCTCATAAACAACGACTACACAATTTTAACAAGTATTCCCCTTCATTAGCTCCACTTAAAAACCTCCCAAAATCCAACCACAACTTCAACATAACAACACAATATCAACTAAAGTGCTTAAGCAGTAAAGGGCCAAAAGAGAAAATTTAGAACAAATGGGTAGGCTCGGGGTGTGGGTGCCAACAAAAAGGGTCAAAGAAATCACAACAACAAAATTTTTTTCCAAGGTATGTATGTAAGGGTAGGCAAATCAAAAGAAGGCCTTGTATCATTTCCCGACTAGAGCAAACCTAGAATTTCGCTTTGCACACACACGGGACAAGTTCTAGACATTAATATGCAAACATGGAGTATAATAAGAATATTCCTCACACACACATTGCACATGATCCACACAAAAAGGTTCCATCAACACTATCAATCAATCATCTAGAGTGCAACTTGTGGAAAATTAAGCATTAATGCACAAGGGTTCACAACAAAGTCAAGCAAGTGGACTCAAGCATCTCAAGGGGGTCGTTCCATTTTTTCTCTAGGCATGCATCACAATTAAAACCCAAGGACGCCACAAATAGCACATGCAACAAGTTCAAGTCCACCGGTATCAAACAAATCAAAGGCACCTAGCATTCCACCTATTCCTTTCGTCTAGGGCCACCTATACTAACTAATCTAATCCTAATAATAAAAAAACTACCCGGTTCAAAGGCCTCCCCGTGGAAAAGAACCGTGGCCATAAGAAAAACCACGGGGTGGATGACATGTACCACTAATAAAACTAAAAGAAAAATCTTTTTGGAATTTTTCATTGGTTTTCTAATTTTTTTTCCATATATTAAAGCAAGAAACAAATCAAAATAAAGTCAAGTGACAAAGGAAAAATCCTAACGGTACATGCATCCCTAACCTCAAAAATAAAGGGAAGTTCCCCCACCCCACACTTAAAACAAGCAATGTCCTCAAATGCTAAAAATAAGAAAGTGCAAGGTAAAGAAAACTTCCCTGAAGACTCTAGTCCTTGGTGCTAGCATCCTCCAAGCTTCCATATAGTATGAGGTACTCAGACTTCCCTCATCAGGTCATCAATATTAGGCAAGGGTGAGAACACCCCACACATAGCCTCGACATTACATGAACCTGCAATCCAAGGAAAAACAAAAACTACGTGACACTATAAATAAAATAATACAAGTACAAACTCGGGTTGCCTCCCGAGAAGCGCCTTAGTTAACTTCGTGGCACGACGTCCCTTTCAGCTCACTTCCAGCATTTATGTCTTCTCTTCTTACGACGAACTTTTGCTTTCTTCCTTTCTTTGAGAGAACCCCTCTTCAACTTCACATGTGGTGTACTTCCATGTTCTTGTCTGACACATTCGATCATAGAGCACTCTTCAACCTTAGCTATGTGCTCCTTCTCAGTATACACCTTGAAAGTAACATTTTCTCCATGCGCTCTAATGGTCATCTCACCCAGCTCCATGTTAATAATTGCCTTCGAGGTGACTAAGAATGGTCTCCCCAAAATGATTGGAGCTTCTCGGTCCTCTTCATAATCTAGGACTACAAAATCAGCAGAGAATGTAAACTTACCAACTTTAAGCAACACATCCTCCAATTTACCATCAGGGTGAGTGAGTGATCCATCCGCCATCTTAAGAGTAACTGAAGAGGGTTGGATTGCTCCTAATCTTAACCTTTTGCAAACAGACAGAGGCATGAGATTTATGCTCGCACCCAAATCACACAAGGCACCAGTGATATCATGCCCTCCAATGGTACAAGGAATAGGACTAGTTAAATCTGATGGATCCTTCCTGAGTCGCCATCGTACAGCTTCCGTTCGGTAAACCTACCGGACACTTTGGTATTGTTCGTAAATTCTCTAAAGCACTTATCTGACCGGTCATGTGATTTGACGCCCCCGTGTCAATAATCCATGAAAGATGAATTTTCTTATCGATCGATGGTTCAGTTGTGCTTGCCTTCTCCTTTTTCAGCAAATCGAACAACATCTGTAATTGATCACCTGTTATTCCGGACAAGTTAGTTTGTCCGGGCACACTCATGTGTCCATTTTCTCCATTCTCGAGCTCAGCTTGAGCATCATTTGCTCGATTATTGCCACGTCCTCGACCAGCATTCGAACCAAACTGTTGATGTCTACGACCTCTTCCACCTCTGTTACCTTCAGCTCTTCCTCTGCCACGTCCTCCATTCGAAGAACCTTGCTTCGGATAATGCACCCACCCCTCCGGATAACCAATAACTTCATAGCAGCGTTCCGAAGGATGTCCTCCTCGATCACACAAGTGATACTCCTTATAGCCTGTCTTCGGTGGCTGTGATCGTTGTGCAGCAAACGCTGTCACCTCCCCTCGTTCTTCCTGAGTTCGTGCCATCCCTTTGACCCGTTCATCTTGGATTACCTTTTGGTAGACTTGATTCATCGATGGCAACGGATCCTGAGCCAAGAGATTGGAACAGACGGTTCCATAAAGACTTTCATCCAGACCCATAAGAAATAAGTGAACCCTATCATCTTCCCTTTTCTTCTCCAGTGCAACCGTTAGATTGCAAGTGCAGTTTCCACACGAACAAGTTGGAAACTTATCACAATTTCCTAGTTCTTCCCACAACATAGCCAGTTTTCTATAGTAAGCACCAATAGTTAATCCCTTTTGCTTATAACCGGCCAAAGCCGCTTTCAATTCCTGAATCCGAGGTCCGTTTTCCACGGAGAAACGTTCTCGAATACTCTCCCACAGATCTTTCGCCACTTCCATGTGCGATATGATGGTCCGAAGAGTAGGCTCGATCGAATTCCTAATCCACGACACCAGAAGAGAATTGATAGTCTACCAGTCCTCATAATCGTTCGACTTTTCATCGGGCATCTTGATCGATCCGTCAACAAAACCAAACTTCTTCCTTGCATGCAGCGCCGTTCTAACCGACCGCGCCCATTCTTCATAGTTTTCACTGGTCAACTAGACCTGTGTGATAATCAAACCAGGATTATCATTCGAGGTGATATCGTATGGAGAGATTGTCTTCCGTACGACTACAACATCACCTTATTACTTTTCTACTTGAAGAGTTTCACGATGGCTCTGATACCATGTAAAACCGAACACACCAAGAAACCGAACACGTAAAACCGAACACACTCACACGAGAGGAATAAGATTTGGGTGAAAACTCTTACTATCATTGATGAAGGGAGTCCCCTATTTATACAAGAGAAAATCTAGAGAAAACCTAAACCTAACTTAGGAACCAAGTAAACTTAACTGGCTTGGCCCAATATACAATTTACATAACTAACTAACCTATTTACATATTTAACCTATTCACAATATAACCTTCATTATAACATTATCTTCTCTAACACATTTCCCAATAATCAACCCATTTCATTTTCATTTTTCCCAAATTACAACATCCCTCACTTACTCTTTCTTCCTCCGATCACCTCACCCCTACCCCCACCCCCACATAGGCTACTGAATTAGAGATGAGATCTGACAGACACGACGCAAAGTTCTCCATTTCATCTTCTCAAAATCTCGAAATCTCACAACAATTATCACAAAATATAAGAAAACAAAGTAATATGATAGTAAAATGGGAGAATTACCAGAGGTAAATCAACAAGAGTGGTCAAGCAACGAGTAACAGAAGTAGCATTCCTCGAAAATCAAAATTCACACCGCCGTCAACCACAGTAGCACCAAATGGCAAAGGCTTCCCTGATGAAACCTCAAAACGACTTCGTTTAATCGGCGGCTTGTCCACGACCACCGCCGTAGCCGCCTTCTTCTCCGCCTCACTTCCTCTACTAACAACAGCAGCAGCATTAACCACTGGTGACCTCAATTTTCTCACAAAATCTACAGTTTTAATGTGGTTAAAGGAAAGTTATGGAAATGTAGTTTAGGTTTGTAAGTTGAGATGGAAGGGCAATGAAGCAACTCCATTGGAACCAATGCAACTGCGATGTAGTGGAGAATAATTAAGAGATGAAACAGTTGACCAAATTAGTAAAATTGTATTACTATAATGCATATTTATACAAATTGTATGTTGTAATTTTTCTATAAAAAATGGTGAAATAGTTCAAAAACAGTAGAAACAACACACGAGTAGAATGAAACGATGCAGAAACAGTTAGATACAGTAATGAAACAACTTAAAACAGTATAGATACAGTTCGATACGGAGCAAAAATAATGCAGGCATAGCGCTGAAACAATTTGAAACAACGCATATACAGTGTTGAAATGATGCAGAAACAGTTTGAAATAACACAGATACGGTGCTGAAACGATGCAAAAACAGTGCTGATACAATGCTAAAACGATGCAGAAACAGTTTGAAACAACGCAGATACAGTGCTGAGACGATTCAGAAATAGTTTGAAACAACGCAGATACAATGTTGAAACGATGCAGAAACAACACAGATACAGTGCTGAAACGATGCAAAAACAACGCAGATACAATGCTGAAACGATGTAGAAACAATTTGAAACAGCGCAGATACAATGCTGAAATGATGCAGAAACAGTTTAAAACAGCGCTAATACAGTGCTGAAACAATACAAAAATAATTTCATACAGTGAAATTGGAGGAATTGGTGGGAGGAAAACTGATATTTGGGGAAATGGGAGGATTAAAAGTGATATTGGGGGAAAGGAGGAAGAATATAAGGGTTTGCTATATGATGAGAAAATATTGCTATGTTTTTGCTATGTCTTGTAATTAACTTTTTCTTTCTTCTATAATGGGTAATTTTGCTAAAATATTGCTATGTTATGTAAATAACTTCTAAAACTTTTATTTTTATGTAAAAATTTCTTTTATTTTTTGTTTTTGGATTTTTAATAAATAGCCTGTCGGATTTACTGTTTGCATCCTTTAACAGGTATAAATAGATTATGAACTGATTATACACTGATCATAAACACATATTATACATAAATTCTACATATATTATACATCCGCTCGACTATTTTTTTTAATCGATTGGGTGAGCAACTTTTTAGGTTCTTTATTTTTTAAGAGAATGTATCGATGCAAGTTCAAACCACGGCTTCTAACTCTTCAAAAGAACGGCTTCCGATCCAAGCCAAAACCGGAGCCGATCCTCTAATTCTAAATGAAATTTGAAATAAAGTTTTTCTAATTGAAGTGTTAGGCAAGCATCAGGATCCACAAGCTAATGATTCAAGCGCTAAGAAAGTAAGCATGGAAGTTAAGGCACGAATTGGTATTGCATTAGTTAATTAACTTATTTTCGTTTGTCCTTTCTCAATTCTCACTTAGTTATTTTGCGCGTGAAATGTCATAGAGAAAAGACTGAATACGTAAAATGCCCATCGTACTTTAGACGAATACCCCTAGCATACTTTATTACACACAAAAGTTTGTGAAATTATATCCATTACACACCTTTTCGATGAAATTTTATCGCCGAAGTAGGCGAGTGACGGATAAAAAGTGGGGAGTGTTATGTCTGATGCTTTATTTCACTGCCACGTGTCTAATATTTTTCAATTCTGAGACATTTTCTTCAGTTATTAAAAACTTCATCTCTCTCCCTTCTCTCCCTCACCTTGTCTCTCTCAACTGGCCACCATCACAAATGACATACAAACTTTCACACCAATTCTTTTGTTCAATAAGTTTGTGGGTGAAATTACCAAGGAAGGGAATCTAAATACTCCCTCAGTTTATTTTTACTTCTTCAATTTATTTAAAATCAAATTTTATTTTTACATATTTTTTTAGCAATTCAAGAGAGAATTAACTATATTCTTTCTAAATTACCTTTGATATTAAAGATCTTGTAATTTTCAAAGTGATATAATTAAGAGATAATAGTCAAAAATCCCCCTAAACTATCACTTTTTTGTTAGTTTCATACTTAAACTATGGGTTGGTCACGCTACCCCCTGAACTATCAATTTTCATATTCAAAACCCCCCTGCAGTGCCAAGTGGCATGGAGAGTGACTTCACTCTCTTTGTTGTGTGTGGAAAAATAAAGTAGACCAATAAAAAGCATCCATGTGGCATTTCTTTTCAATTTCTAAAATTTAAATATGCTTTTACTTATTTATTACTTATTTTTGTCTTTTTCCTTTCTTCTTTTCTAATTAATTATTTTCTTCTTCATAACTCTTTTTTTTTGGCCAATAACAATAAACTAATTGAGACCCATTAACCTTAGAATAATAAGAATACTAAAAATAATTTAATCAAATGTGATATATTCTGTTGTAATTTACAACCAAATTTTGTCAATAATGGTCATTTTAATTAAAAAGACATAACCCTTAAAATACATTGTATCATTTTAATATTTTAATACGCAAGTTCTCAATTGAGTTTATTATAGTAAATTCAGTTCTATATAATAATTAAATTTACTATTGTTGGTTAATATTTATTATTTTAGAAATATGGGTTTTCAAGTAAGGTAAAGATTTTTTATTTTCACGGAAAATTAATTTTTTTAAAAAAGGATCGAATAAGAAATAAGAACAACTACTTTAAAAAATTAATTGTATGGATGCTCTACAAAGAGAGTGAAGTCACCTTCCATGCCACTTGGCACTGCAGGGGGTTTTGAATATGAAAATGGATAGTTCAGGAGGGTAGCGTGACCAACCCATAGTTTAAGTATGAAACTAACAAAAAAGTGATAGTTTAGGGGGTTTTTTTGCTTATTATCTCTATAATTAATTGAATTAAGTAGCATTAATAAGGGTATATTAATAAAGTTGAATTTTTCTTTGGTAAGTGTGAAAAATTGAAGGGATAATTACAAAAATAGCCAGTCAACTCACCTCCCTTACTTTTGACTAGCTCTTACTTTTTATAGCTAGTATACACAAAAATTAATATCAGTGTATACAAACAATGACAAGGTGTATACAAATGATATTTTCACGTATATACTGTGTCTACACCAAAAAATATGGTGTATACAGTCAGATTTATAGGGTATATGCAATGTATACACACACACACACACTTTTTTTTAGTTATATTTTATATATACACACTTTTTTTTACTGTGGATATAGATTTTAGTGTAAATAAAATTGTATATACATTCATCAATTAAAAAAAAAAGAAGAAAAAAGGTTAGGAGCAGTGGCGTCGTCGTCTCCGGGGAGATTCACAAATATCACAGAAGCGGAGCAGCTCCGTCGTCGTTGCCGGTGACGGAACAGACCAAAATATCCACCATTGTCGCCGGCGAAGACGAAGGAGCAGAACTGCTGCAATGAGCTAGCAGATCTGATGCACCCCAGGAAGAAACCACTTGGAGCACGACGGCGCTGGGAATTTCGGGGAAAGGGAGAGTGGCCGGCGCCGGATAGTTGCAAATCTGGGACGGGGGAGTCAGGGGAGGCCGAAGGGGGGAGGAGAACGGGGTGGCGGCGGTGGAACCCTAAACAGAGGAGGAAGAGAAGGGAAAGGAGAATCTTAAGGGGGTGTGGCTACAAAAAGTAAGGGAGGTGGGCTAAAGGTTTATTTAGGGTTATTTTGAAAAAAAAGACTAAAAATATATATAAGGGGGTTAAATGTATACTTACTGTTATTTTTCTAAAATTGAAAGTGAACAAGTAAAAATGGACGGAGGAAGTACCATGCTAGTGTACATTGTCGTAAAGCGGGGCACCATGTGTATCTCAATTTAAAAACTAAAAAATAATATAACTATGAAGTATCACTTGATGATACTAAAAACTTTCTGAATTCAAGATTTACTGATGTGCATATTGAGCAACTTGACAAGAGGCAATAGTGGTCTAGGACACTTAAAAGGTCTAATTATCTTCCATGAACAACTGGGCTGAATAACATGAACAAGAGTACTGATTTTGCTAATGTTATTCAATCTTTGGTTAGGGCAACTCCATCAAGAAACTGAAATTGAAATTGCTTTTTCTAAAAGAAAAAAAAAACCCACGAAATTTGAATTTGCAGAGTTAAGACCCACGGAAGAGTTTGGAAAGATGGAGTATTCTTTTATATATATATCAAGGGTAAAAGTTTTGGTAATTGGGGGGAGGGGTCGGAGAGGAGGGCGGCAGGGAGGGGGGTATTGGGGAAGATGATCGAATGAGGGGGGCGAGGGTTTGTGTTCTTTTTTGTTTTTCTTTGTTTTTGCTTTAAGCTAGCGTTTGTTTATAGTTTTTGGGGGGTGTTTTTGGGGTGTTTTTTGGGGATTTTTTGGGATCCTTTTGGGATTTTTTGGAAAATTCCCTCACAAACTTCAAATTTTGTTCTAAATAAAATGCATGTCCAAACAAAATTTCAATTTCCCAAGTTCCAAATCCCAAATCCCAAATCATGTCCAAACGGAAGCTAATATTCTAAATTGAGAAATGTATTTAAAGGAAACGTGTCACTATATAAATGGTGCGTGAAAACACCTTGCTCCATAAAAGTAGTCAACATAAAAAATGGTGTAAATGATACACTTTTGCAAACATTTATGTATAAAAAATGGTGTAAATGATACACTTTTGCAAACATTTATGTATAATACCTTAGTCCCTGAAAATTAGGTGTGTCACGGAGGTTTTGCCAAAAGTTCAAGGGATATTTCATATATTAAGCCTAGAGAAAAAAATGTTATGGATGTTTAATCACACTACATTCTCCAATCTAACAACTGATAGTTTTTTATTACTCATCTATTTTAATTCATGTGAACTCATTTGATTTTGTACGAAGTCTAATAAAGAAGTGAATATTTTTGAGAGTTGTGGTATAGAATAAGTCAGAGTTGTTTGTGTGACTACAAATCATCTCATTAAAGGTAAAAGTGAAAGTTTGTTTCCAAATTTAGAAAGAGATCATTTTTTTTAAACAAACCAAAAAGAAAATAGGTTCACATAAAATGAAAGGAAGGAAATAAATGAATTCGACTATTGTTAGGTGTAGGAAGTACAAGGAAGAGGAAGGCCCTCTATTGTCTCATTGATTAGATAAGTGGGTGACTTATGCTATTTAAAGAAAAATCGATAGTAAGTGCGCACAGTCTATATTTACGGTGTCGTTTCTTCTTTTTTTTTTTCCCCTTCAACTACAGAATAACTTCACATATTTTAGTCTGAATTTGACTCATTTCAACCAAAAAATTTTAAATTGAGTGAACTTCAAATCATGGATTAAAGTTAAATACATAACTTCAACTGTAATGGTTTGAAAGTGAATGACTACACTTGCAAATAATTTTTTAAAAAGTGGCTAAACTAAATAGGGCGGGTAAAATATCCCAGCAGATTTTTTACGAAAATTGCATGTGGGATACGGTTGGGTGATTTACAAAATTAGGACACTTCTTTCGCCCAAATTTGGCATATATAAAGAAAATCTTACAAAAATGACCCTCATAAGATAAGAAATCAATAAACAACAACAAAAACATACTCAGTGATATCCCATAAATAGGGATCACAAGAGCGTGAGATATACGCATGTGTGGGCAAAAATACGTCACCTATTGTTACGAGGTATGAGTCCAACTGACGAGACTAGACTTATCTTACAAGTCACCAGGTACTGAGGATATATGCCCGCTCCTAGAGCCAACGACCGTTTAGGCGGTTCGGCCACAGGGCACAGGGCACACATCCCATCGCCTAGGGTTTACAGTCTCCTAGTTAGGATTTTATATACCACCGCCTTGAGTTTTAGGCCCATGACCCTATTAGCATTTGTATTTTACCTTATTTAAGACTGGGTATCACTGCTATAACTACCCCTCCTTATATTGTATTGTACATATAGCTGGATATCGCTGGATACGCCATCAACTTCAGCTACTCTCAAGGAATAAGATTTATATTGCTTTCTCTATTATTTCTTATTTATTTACTTGTCTTTATTTCCATCGTATTTACTTACTTTTCCATCGTAATTTACCGTATTGTTTGTGACCTCATTCATAATTAATTGTTTAACCTAGACGTACAAATTTAGGCATAAACAGTTTGGTGCCCACTGTGGGGCCCCTGCAATTATAGGTTTCCTACGAAGTAAGAGGCGCAACCATGTCAAAATACACTACTGCCATGCGGCGCATCGATAACGAGATCCAACAGATAATCCAAGACTCGGTCAGCACGACTGAAATTTATGAACTATTTAAGACCCAAATCCAGTTATCCGTTCAAGGTCGAAGGAGTATCAGCATATTGACTCTCATCAAGAAGCGCGACTGACAGGCAAAAGATCCATCAGCACGATATTCGGGGGGCCCGGAGTTAGGACCAATGAGACCAAAGCCTTTATGGTCTGTGAGGCTCACCAGCAAACAGGCAAAAAGCCACGTCTCAACACCATCGAGTTTGATAACGGAGATATGTAGTGGGCCCATCACCCTCATGATGATGCCTTGATAATCACTCTGCAGGTACATGATGCCCGAGTCAAGCGTGTATTGGTGGACCCAGGCAGTGCAGTCAAATCATTCGTTGGAAGGTTATCTGTCAGATGGAGATGTAGAGTCGGTTAATTCCTAGCCCGTACACTATAACCAACTTTAACAGTTCTAGCGAGAAGTCTGTCGGAGAAATCCTCCTCCAGGTACACCTACCAGGAGCAACACGGTTAACATCTTTCCAAGTAATGACATGCGACCTCTCGTATAATATTATCCTTGGGAGACCCTGGATTCACGAAGTACATGCTGTAAGGTCCTCAAATACCCGACTCTTTGGGGGAAGGGGGGTAAAAGAAGTTCTGGGAGAACAGAAGCTGTTACATGACCGCAGTGATCGACGCCACCAAGAAAGAGACGAAAAATCAAAAGAAGTAGCTGGACAAGCTGCTTGGTCATAGCCTGGCACTAGCGTATATAGGACACAGAGTCCATGAGGTGACTAGATATTGCGAACCAACTGCCACATCCTCTGACCTGGAGGAAGAAGATCAGCCAGCTAAAGCTACAGTTGATGACCTTGATCTAGTAATCTTCGACGAGAAGTCTCGGGCAAGAAATTCTACTTAGGGGCCTAGCTCTCAACCGAAGGGAAACAAGAATACGCTAACTTCCTACGTGCTCGATCAGACACCTTCGCCTGGACACACACTGACATGCAAGGAATATCGACTAGCGTTATCACACATAACCTAAACATCGATCCTAACTTTAAGCCGATCAAGCAGAAAAAGCGACCGATAAGCCACGAGAAGGGGCTGGCGGTCCATGAAGAAGTCGAGAAACTGCTCAATAATGGATCCATTCGCGAAATTCAATACCCGGACTGGCTTTCAAACGTTGTAGTGGTCCCCAAGAAGAATCACAAGTGGAGGATGTGCATTGACTTCACAGACCTAAACAAAGCATGCCTGAAGTATTTTTTTCCACTTCCAAATATTGATCAACTCATCGATTCAATGACAGGGCATGAGGTCTTGAGTTTTCTAGATGCGTACTCAGGATATAATCAGATCCTCATGAACCCAGGTGATCAAGAAAAGACCTATAGCATCACGGATAGGGGGACTTATTGTTATAGAGTGATGCCTTTCGGACTGAAGAACACAGGAGCGACTTATCAATGGTTAGTGAACCTGATGTTCAAGAAGCAGATTGGCAAAACCATGGATGTTTACATCGACGACATGCTGGTCAAGTCAGAATTTTCCAAATATCACATTAGTCACCTGGAGATAGCATTCGATATCCTGGGCAAGTTTGGAATGAAGCTCAACCTCGAGAAATGTGCCTTTGGCATATCCTCCGGGATGTTCCTTGGGGTTCATTGTTTCAAACAGGGGCATAGAACTGAATCTGGTAAAGATCGAGGCAATCGAGGCAATACTAGAGGTCTTGAAGAATGAAGTGGAAGTTATAGGCTCAATGGCCAGATCGCAGCACTTAGCCTTTTCATCTCACGGTCATCAGAGAAGTGTCATCAATTCTTTAATATCCTGAAGAAGAATAAAAGCTTTGAGTGGACGGAACAATGCCGCAAGGCATTAAAAGAGCTAAAACATAATCTGGCAAATCCCCCGTTGCTTACTAAGCCACGCGAGGGAGATCCATTATTACTGTACCTAGCGGTGTCCGAGAGCCGCTGTTAGTGTTGTCCTAGTATGAGAAGAGAAGAGGGTGTAGTCACCAGTGTACTACGTCAGCAAGTCTCTCCTAGACGCAGAAACAAGGTACCAACATCTAGAGAAGCTTGCGCTTGCCCTAGTCATGGCATAAGCTCGAGCTGTCAGGTAGGTTGGTGAAATGGGCTGTCAAGCTCGGCGAGTATGAAATCATTTATCAACCAAGGATGGCCATCAAATCGAAAGTTCTCGCGGACTTTGTCGCCGACTTCAACGCTGATTTAATGCTGAAGGCTGAGGAGGAACGCAAAATGATAGAAGGCATTACCCCTGGGGAATGGGTCATCCACACCGACAAAGCCTCGAATGTAAAAAGGGTCAAGCTTGGTTTAGTGATCGAATCCCCAATGAAGAAGGTGTTCAGAAAAGCTATCAGCTGCTCTCAGATGACGAACAACGATGCAGAATATGAAGCTGTAATTCAAGCCCTAAAATTAGCTTACATATTGGGGGTCAGAGAGGTCAGCATCAGTTGTGATTCTCAGCTTGCGGTGAACCAGGTGACCGGAGCATACACCTCCAAGGACGCCCGCATGCAAGAGTACTTGGCTAGAGTGGAGAAATGTCTTGAAGAATTTTTCAAAAATGGAGGAGGATTAACCAGATACCAAGAGAAGAAAATGCGGAGGCTGATGCCCTAGCCAGCCTAGCGGCCACTACAAAATTAAACACAGACAACCCAGTTTCTAATATTGAGTTAACTTACTCAAATGTCAAGCGCTGTGAAGTCAATGCAATAGGATGATCATGGGACTGGCGGCACCCGATTATTGAATATCTCAATAACGGAACGCTCCCAGCGGACCGAAATGAGAGTATAAGGTTAAGAGCTCAAGCGGCTCGCTACGTCTTAATCAATGGAGAGTTGTACATACAAATATTTAGTGGACCTTTGGCTAAATATTTGGGTCCTTCTCAGACAGATTATGCACTTTGAGAAATCCACGAAGGACAATGCAGAAATCACTCTGGTGGGAGGTCCCTAGCTTGCAAGTTAATCGGGGCGGTCACTGAAAACGACGCGAGAAGTTCGCCTGGGCATGTGATAGCTGCCAAAGGTTCTCCCATATATTTCATTAGCCGGCGGAGCTGTTACATTCAGTGAAAGCTCTGTGGCCTTTTATGAAATGGGGGATGGATATCGTAGGGCCCATGCCTAAAGAGCCCGACAGTGTCAAGTTCGTTCTTATCATGACAGATTACTTCACCAAATGGGTTAAGGCAGCCGCGTACGCCCGGATTAGAGGGCATGAAGTCATAGAGTTTATCTGGAAAAACATTATGTGCCGATTTGGGATTCCAAATAGAAATCACCTGCGATAACAGTCCCCAATTCACAGGCGATAAGATCACCGCTTTTCTAAAAGAATGGGAAGTCAAAAGGATAACCTCCACTTCAGCCAAGGCCAAGCCAAATCCTCAAACAAGACAATAGTAAAGAATTTGAAGAAGCGGCTCACGGAGGCCAAGGGAAAATGGCCCGAAGAACTGCCCGAAGTCCTGTGGGCCTACCGAACCACTTCCAAAGCCAGCACTAGAAAAACACCATTTTCACTGACGTACGGAACAGAAGCAATGATTCCTTTAGAAATTGGAGAATCCAGTTTACGACGGACGTTCACTAAAGAGGAGTCCAACAACGAAGCCCTAAAAGCTTCCCTTGATCTTTTGGATGAACGACGAAAGACAACAGCCATTCGCCTCGTAGCCCAGAAAGAGCGAGTAGAGCAATATTACAACGCTAGGGTGGATCCGTGGTCCTCCAACATCGGGGACCTGGTCCTTTACAAAGTTACTCAAAACACTAAGCAGGCCGGAGCAGGAAATCTCGCTCCAAATTGGGAAGGACCGTACAAAGTGCGGGGTATCGCTGGAAAAGGTGCGTATGTTCTCGAAGACATGAAAGGGGTAGTTGTTCGAAATAACTGGAATATCACATGGCTAAAGAAGTACTACTCTTGAAAGGCCAGCTAAGCCTAAATACTCGAGATATGTATTTTTCTTTTTCTTGGATTTCTCGAAATTATTCACAACGAGCATTCAGCCCCGTTCCTTATTATACAACGGGAATTTGGCCCCGTTCTTTATTTCACATGGCTCCGCACCATACTACTCCCTCCGTCCCAATTTATGTGGCACCATTTCCTTTTTTGTTTGTCCCAAAATAAGTGGCACCTTTCCTTATTTGACAACTATTTAATGCATCATCTCTATTTTACCCTTGCAGGGCCCTACATACTTTTAAACCTACCAACAACTTTTTTATTTACTCAAATCTTCTCTCTCTTACTTTTTCAAGGGTAAAATTGATACTTAACAAGGTCAACCTCTATTTTTTTAAACTCCGTGCCCGGTCAAATGGTGCCACATAAATTGGGACGGAGGGAGTAATAAAACTACTATTTTACTTAGTCATTTTTACTCATTTATTTAGATCCGTACGATCCAACTATTCATAGCCCCGGCCAGACCTAAGTTGAAGTAATACACTCACTTTCCGCTACAAGAAAGTAGAGTACACTACTCGCTTAGAGTCTAACTCGGACACCAGGCATTAATCGAGCGTTGATCTCGTTGAATTAATAATTACACCTACATGCCGATGGGGACGCTTGTCTGCGTAGTACTAGAAAATCTTAAATACTCGAGTACTAAGCGAAGATATTTTGTGTCAAAATGCAAAAGGACCATTTTCAACCGGGCTAAAGTGGTCTCATTGTGGGCGCAAACAACCATCTACTACGGATGCAACAGAAGTAATTGCTCAAGGCAGGCACACTGATACACGTTCTTAAACTAGAGCAGTCAGGACGACCGGAAGTCATCTAAATCTTAGGTGCAAACGCTCACAGAGGCATAACTTAGCATTACTTATTGTTTATGGCAAAAATTAAAAAACGCCACGAACAAAAATAAGTAATATAAGTCAATATGCCACGAAACGGGCCCAAAAAGTACATTTAGTGCTTCCTAAATACAACATTTGTTCATAATAATTGTAGAGAAAAGGAAAGGGAAGACTAAAACGGCAAGTTCCTTTGAATTTTTAACCCCGGAGATTCTTCATCTGGATTGTAGTTCTTGCATCGAAGTTTCTCCCGGAATTCGAAGGCAAAATTTCCAACCCAGTACCCTAAGCAGCACCAGCTTTGTAATACTGCATCACGGGAGGAGGAAAGTCAGCCCATCTGAGGCAACCCTCAGTAGAATGATGAAGGCAACAGAACAGGCACCGAATACTTCACTTGGATTCACTTGGAGAGACTCCAATGAGGAATCGCCATGAATCTCGGAAGCGCCTTATATTCTCTCTTCCCTCGAACAATTGGAAGCTTATGGAAACTCCAAGGTCAAGAAACAGGCCAGAGCTATACAACTACCCTGAACGCTTTTGGTATGGAGAATGATTTCAAGCGTCAACTGCTCGAAGAAGGAGTGGATATCCTAGAACGCGCTCCTTGTACAAAATGAGTTGCTTCCGGGATATGTTCCCTAGCAACCAAGAGATGAGCGAACTAGAAGAAGCCCGAAAGAGGTATGCATTCCTTTGCCGAACTGCGCGGCATGACAAGAAGAATATCACAACAAATATCCATACATGATGTTGGAACACACCAGAATTGATACAGTTGCCACAATGAAGACCATCCGAAGAGCACCTCCATTAAAGCTTCGGCAGCACATCGTGACCCGGGGGACTTCTATCCTTCTCTCACAAATGAAGAAAGTAAAGAAGAAAACTGCGGACGAGTCTCCCCTCGAGATCTCCTCACACCTCATACTCACGAAGCAAATAAGGTTCTCTGGGAATGTCAAACCAGGATCAAAGGCAAGCATCCTTAAAGGAAAGTTTCTCATTGTCATAGAAGTAATTGAAGGAGTTATTTTCTTAAGAGGAGTTGTGATTTTCCCACTGTCTTAAAGCCATTATTTATAGGCAAAAAGGGATAAGGACGAGGCGCGAAACGGTCGCGCATCATTATTGCTAGAGATATGAAACGATTTGGGGAAGTTAATGGCAGTTCCTGAAATGGTGCACAAAACCGATGTCAGCCAATCAGAAGGAAGCATGCGAAATTCTCAAAAAGTTCAATGTCATTCTTGGTGAAAGGGACTACGAGTTTCAAGGAGTCAGAGAGATGTATTTTCACATCACACCGCTTTCACTTCTTGACTGCTTGCGTCAACACTCAACAAGTAGAGGGACTGACTGTGTGGGAAAAAATACGCCACCTATTATTACGGGGTATGTGTCCAGCTGGCGAGACTAGACTTATCTTACAAGTCACTGGGTACTGAGGATATGCGCCCGCTCTTAAAGCCAACGACCGTTTAGGCGGTTTGGCCACAGGGCGCAGAGCACACATCCCATCGCCTAGGGTTTATAGTCTTCTAGTTGGAGTTTTATATACCACCGCCTTGAATTGTAGGCCCATGACCTTATTAGTATTTGTATTTTTCCTTATTTAGGACTGGGTATCACTATTATAAATACCCTCCTTATATTGTATTGTACATATTGCTGGATATCGATGGATACGCCACCAACTTCAGCTACTCTCAAGGAACAAGATTTATATTGCTTTCTCCATTATTTTTTGTTTATTTACTTGTCTTTATTTTCATCATATTTACTTACTTTTCTATCGTAATTTACCGTATTTCTTGTGACCTCATTCATAATTAATTGTTTAACCTAGACGTACAAATTTAGGCATAAACAACGCAGACCTTACTCCAGGAGCGGATTCAGGATTTTAAGGTAGGGGTGCCACTCTTGACACATGTCGTTAGCCAGAATGACCGAATAGGAAGGACATATCAGTTCGATATATATTTGTTAGTTTCGACTCGTTTTAATTAAGTCTTTAATATGTAATGACAAATAAGTTCGGTTAGTTCAATAATTATTTTGCACTCTTTTACATTTATATTATAGAGAAAATTTACAAAAAGAAAAAGAAAAAAAAAAGAAGAAAAATCCTAAAAAAGCACACCCAAGTATAACATTTGCTTAAAATAATAACTTATTTACTTAAATATAAATTTATTATTTGACAAGATTAATTTATATATTTTAATCTCCAATTAATAATTTTATTTTAATTGTCAAGTTTAATGGTGATTCTTTGCACAACAAAAGCTTCAAATTTTAACTTTTAAAAAAAGCTATAATGATAGTGAGGGAAATATTTAGCAAATTGGAGTAAAAAGAAATAAGAAGGATAAGGAAGAAAAAGAAAAGGAAAATATATAGACGTGCCTAGGGATTGGTGAGTGATACAAAAGAATTACTATAACAACTAAGAGAGGAAAATGACAAGAAGTAGGCAAAAGAGGAAAAGACAAATGTAGCAGGCGCAGCCGAAAGAAGATTGAAAAGACGAACAAAAGAGGCAAAAAAAAAGGAAAGGTTCCAACAGAATTCGAACTTCGTTTCTTGTGGATTGAAGACACTACAAGGAAAGCACTTGACCACGGCACCTGCAGCTCATCTGTATTGCAGGTGCCACTTTATTTGTGTATAGATTTTGTGCAGACATATACTTATACGTGCAGATTTTTTGCCGAAGCTAGCAGGTGTCGTGGCACCCGTTACTCATAGTGTAGATCCCTCCCTACTTTACCCCCACACCAAGGTGGAGAGGTTGTTTTCGGTAGACCCTCAGCTAAGAAAAAATATTTTTGAAAATATGTTTGAAACAAAATCAGATGCAAATATCATGGTAAAGGAGGTGCTGACATAAACTAAAGAATACCCAAGGTAGACCAAAAAATACCAACAATAACGATGAAGAATACGATAGAAATAACACATGTAATATGATACAAATCACTTAACTGCTATCTAACCTTCAACCTCCATATTTTTTTTTTATCTAGGGTCGTGTTCTTGATAACTTGGTGGTGAGCCATACTGTGTCCAATAACCTCGTCTCGATTCTTCTACGGTCTACCTCCACCTTTCCTTAGACCCTGCCAACCTCTCGCACCTTCTAACTGGGGCATCTGTGCTCCTCATTTTCACATGCCCAAACCATCGCAACTCGCTTTTAATTAGTCTTGTTCACCACTGATGTCACTCTCACCTTATTTCGTATGACTTTATTCTTAATCTTATCTTTCTTTGTATGCCCATACACCCATCTAAGCATTCTCATTTCAGCTATTTGCATCTTCTGAACGTGGGTGTTTTTGACTGGCCAACACTTAGACCTATACAACACAACTGGTCTTACAGCCACTCCATAGAACTTACCCTTAAGTTTAGGTGGAACTTTCTTATCGCATAGGACACCAGAAATGAGTCTCCTCCAACCTAGTCCTATACAATATGTGACATTATCGCTAATCTATCTATTTCCTTGAATAATTGACCTAAGATACTTGAAAGTTGAAACTTTCTTTCTTAGGTATAACTTGTTATCAAGCGTCACTTCCTCATCTCACTCATGAGTTGCATTACCAAACTTTCACTCCATGTACTCTATTTTCTTTCTGCTCAGCCTTAAACCTTTAGACTCCCGAGTCTGTCTCCAAACTTTCTGCTTGTCATTAACACCGCTACATGTCTTGTCAACCAAGAAAATGCCATCTGCAAATAACATACACTACGGTACCTCCTCTTGAATACTCCGACTTCATTCATCCATCACAAAAGCAAATAAGAACAGACTTAGTGTTGATCCCTGATGTCACACCATCTCGACTGATAAGTGATCTGAATTCCCTCTCACCGTCCTCACTTGAGTCTTGGCTCCATTATGCATGTCCTTAATGTCCTTAATTAATGATAACATCTATCTTTAAAATATTTTGTAGCAAAATTATTATCCAATTTCTACAACTCCTTCAATTGTCACCCGCAATTTTCAGCTTTAAATCAATACTTTTTTGCACACAAGGTTCTTAATATTATGACAATCATAATCAACAAAGGTTACTATATATGAGAATGGGAATTTCGGTGCAGCTGGGTTTGTGGTCCTATCATTTACCGTGTAGCTAAGCGCTTTTTATGATGACTACCACATCAAAACCTACTATTTCAATGCCTCATTTTATACTTTTATTTGGTAATCATCTCGTATATCTCTTCAATTGATATTAGTTTTTATACTAATCATACGTTCTACGGTGGATTTTCTACCAAATTTTTAGCTTTCTTTGTATAATTCTAATATAGTATCATGGAGTTTTAACTTGACCAAGATGTGAAGAACATAAATTTTTATATTCCACCTATATTTTAATGTAGAATTGACTCTTTTTTAATTATTTTGCTAGCGTTAACTATCTCAAATAGCGATTGTAAAAATGATTACTTTATCAGATTTTTAGGTCAAACGTGTTCCCGTTGTTAAGAAATACAAGACTTTTTTCTTTATACAATAATTTTTTTTTTTTGTAAAGTTAGTTATGATTACTCATTTATTGAGGTTCTTAGCCAAAATTATCCTTTGTATTTAGGGGCAAGTCTAATCTTTTCCATTATATATAATCTCTTATCACTTTTCATCATATAAGTTTAGAAAACTTGAGAATATTTTGTCTAACTAACCGATAAATCAAACGACTCGTTCAAATCGATACATGGGTAAAAAGAATCTATTGTAGCGATCCTGAAAAATTTATTTTAACTTTTAAGATAAAGAGCGCTTTCAATAATCTCGTCTTACATGCTAAAGCTGGGTACAGACAAATAATATCTCTTTCAATAAGTGTAAAAGTTATATCAAAGTGATTAGAGTTTAATGGACGCCTTAGGGGCAAGACAAGTTGGAAACTGATTAAAGGGCTAAAGATTCAATCAAGTGAATAAAAGGTCTAACTTTAAACAAGCTCAACTCCTAGTGCATAATGAGTCGTCATCATGGGATAATATGACAAAATTAAAGCCATTGAAAGCTAGTTTTCAATGCCCTTGAGAGCCCCGTATAAAAAGTAATGACCTTTTATCAAAATGAGTAAGATGCATACCATAGACACACGTAAGCATCGCGTGACAATGGTAAGAAAATGGAATTTTGCCTTCAAAATGAAATGGAAAAAATTAAGGGAGCCCCAAAGGCGGTGGTTGGGTGATGGGGCATTGCCCAAACCATTGCCTATCGCGACTCCATCACATGGCAATGGTGCGGTGAGGGTTTCTTAGCCTATTTATATAGCCAAGTCAGGCAGACAATGGTCCACTGAGGAGTCCTTAGTCAATTAGTCTTAAAATTCTTGTATTTCTATTGAAATATCAAGGACACTCAAAGAGGACAGAAAACTAAGTTTTTTTTAATTGAAATGAAATTCTCCACCCTAACTTCAAATAGATTGTTAATGGCATTAATGACTAGAAAATACCACAAAAATAATACTCGGCAATTGTTTTTAAAATTTTTTAAAATTAGGGTTCTTGAATTGTGTAAGAGATGAAACTTGGGGTCTTTTTATTATTAGTGGCTTTTGAGTCTTCTATTGTAGAACAAGTGACTCAAGTTTTAAGTATTGACTATAGGTGCCTTTTTTAAGATTAATGCTAATGACAAATATATTAAAACTCCAATAAATTCTTATTTACACATAACCCTTACCCCCCACCCTTCCCACTCATCCCCCTCCTCCTCCTCTACCACTCTCCCCCCTCCTCTTTCATTTCACTTCACCTCTTTATCTTCGCCTCCTTATGTACCTCTCTCCATCCTCCACTAACTCCACCTCCTCCTCATCCATCCCCACCTCTTTCTTCGCCCCCGTCACCTTTCTCCTCCTTTTTTACTACAAAAACTCCTCCTAAAAAATCCAACAAGAAACAACAACAGTTTCACTTTTTGCAACAACTTCGACAGTTGTTGTAATTTGTTGCAATAATTATAGAAGTTGTTGCAACAAATTCGGTAAATTGTTGCAGCAAATACGGTAAATTGTTGCAACAACTGCAACAAATTAATATTTGTGCAACAACTTTAGAATTTGTTGGATCGACGTTAGAATTTCCTCCAATAGTTCAAAAATATTATTTCTCAATTCTTCTCCACAAATCTTCACAGTCAAATAAAAACATACTCTTTACATTAAGAAGAAGAAGAAGAAGAAGAAGAAGAAGAAGAAGAAGAAGAAAAATGCAGAACAGAAAGAAAAAAGGAACAAAGAAAATGAAGAGGAGGCTGAAAGAGAAATGACAGGATTTGAAATTTGAAATTTGAAAATATGAAATTCGAGAAGGAAGGGATATTTAAATTTCAAATTTTCAGATTCTTAATATTATCCTAAAGTTTTAATAATTCTTATTAGACCACAAAATTACTTAATTAGTGTTAGTTATGTTTGATCTAGTTAAAGACGCCATTTTTTTATTCAAGACTTAAAAGATACCTTCCCCAAATTTTCTTAGAAACTTGGATAGTTAAAACTTAGGGTTCTTTATTGCGATGTGGCATATTTTAAGGAAAAGTGTGTGACATGTTTAAATATTGTGCCTATAACTGATGCTAACAATTTCTGACTATTGATATATATGCTATAAAAGAGTAGCCAATAATTGATATGCAAGGGAAAGTTTTGACATACTAGTTTGTACCATGCATGTTTATGTGCAAGACATGTTTTTCATCTATCATGACAATCTTGCATGATCTAGTTAGGAGAAATGTTCTCCCTCCGTTCACAAAGGATGTCTTAATTTAACTTGTTTTGAAGTTTAAGAAATAAGAGAAGATTTTTGAAACTTGTGGTCTAAAATAGGCATAGATAAATATGTGACCATAAAGTATCTCATTAAAGGTAAAGTGGTAATTTTTAAGTTAAAATGTTTCAAATTTAGAATTATGTCATTCTTTTTGGAGTGGACTAACAAGGAAATAGCGTAATCCTTTATGGAACGCAGGGAGTAGTACAATAAATATGTGAAGGAATGAAGCTAAAACTGCTAAACAAAACACAAGTAAAGAAAATCTATTTTTTTATTAGTATACTCTAGCAACACTAGTTTAATGGGAAAATTACTTTGAGTTGTTAAAATACTAATATTTTCTTAAAGAGCCTAATTCATTGTACTGCAAATTGTTATGTGAGAAGTTAAGAGTTGATAAGTGTCGGATATAACAGGGGCATAATGACATGGTGAAACTATTACGAGAAAAAGTTGATTTGTTCTTAATGGAATTAGCAAAGTGTACTTTGAAGTAACATTAGAAATATAGTGTCTAACTCATCAATGGAGGATCTTTGAATAATATCCAAGGGTTGGTGTTGCAAATATTCATAAAATTAGGATTGAGCGTGTTGGAGTATGGTTAAAACGGGCTTTTTAAATATTTTAATGATTAACAAACTCCTTAACCATTATGTTTTATTAATATGTCAAATGGAGCTTGTACATGGTTAAACTCACTTGCACTCATGTTAATTCACTATACTGGAGAATAATGCATGGACCATATTATGTTATATCCAGTGCTGAAACCAAGCGAATCCTGGAAAGAGAAGCAGGTTTTTAAATGGACTAGGAGAAGGACCTCATACAGAGCAAGGTTTTATGAACCAACAGAGTTGTAGGTTTAGGACTCACTTAAAGGCAACGATGTGATTTCACTTAGGGCAAGTAATAAAACATAAAGGTCCTTGGCGTAGCTGGGAGGAGCTTATTGGAAGACGCGTAAAAGATTTTAAGACCTTATAGGTTTAGGACTCATAAATGATGCTTACACCTTATATATTTTACATCTTGAAGATTTCAAGACTTTATGATGTTATGCACTTACAACCTATTCAGAAGGAAAAATCTAAAATATTCTTGGAGTGCATACATCACAAACAGATTGAAGAATCGACCTACAAAAAAATAATTATTCTTGTTCATTGTCTAGTTGATGTAATAGAAGATCTGGTTGTACCAATAAACGCTTATTATAAAAGCATAGGAGATTGGTCAGTTGTAAACGGAAATCTCTGTATTACAATTTATAGTGCTAGTTTGTAAGGGAAGTCATGGTCTGGACTGTCGTGCAAGTGCCTTTGGACTATTTAGGTGAGTCACAACAATTTACAGTGGTAGATTATAGTGATAGTGGCTTGGATTGGTTTTTATGTTGTAAGGTTGTGAACCTTGTTGCTCGTTTAGTGAAAAGTTGGAAAAATTCCACAGTGGTGGGTCATGGTGTTTACTCGTTTGAGTAACAAATTTACCACGTAAAAATCCCCATTTTACTTTCAATATTTTTACTTGGATCAACATTGAGAACGAGGTTCTTTATATTTGTAAAACTCTTAAAGTTCCTTTAACAGGTTTAATCAGAACATCATGCAAAGACACTACTCACCCCAATTTAGTGTCTTTAAGGTGCACAATAAGTATAACAAATGGTAGCGGATTTTCTCGTACGAGGTTAACACCTTAGGAAGAATTGACTTGATGAGTGCACCACCCGGTATCATGAAAAGCCAATCCATTACACAACCACCATTGTTCAATGGCCATTACTATAGTTGTTGAACAGTAAAGATGCATGATTTCTTGACTGTCGAAGATTATGAACTTTGGGAGATCACTAGAGATAGACCTATGGTTCCAATGAAGAAAGACGCATAAAAAATGATATTCTAAATTCGTGAAGTAAATATGTTGCCGCTGACTACGTGAATATTGAGTAAAACGAAAAGGCCAAGAAAATTATCATTTATGGACATGGTCCAGATGAGTACAGTCGAATCTCAGCGTGTGAAATTGCTAAAGAATCTGTGATGCTCTTTAAATTGTACATGAAAGAACACATCAAGTGAAGAAATCCATAATTGAATTGCTGTGAGGAACTATGAATTATTCTCTATGAAGGAAGGAGAAGTTAATTCAAGATATGGTTACAAGGTTTACCATCATCTCAATTGAGCTTAAGTCACTTAGCAAGATTTTCTTAGTAGAGGACCTGGTCTATAAGATTTTGAGAGTCTTGCTTCAATCATGGGAGAGTAAGGTGACTGTTATTAGGAGGTTAAAGACCTTGACAAGCTATAGAACGAGCTGATTGGAAATTCAAAAATATATGAACTAATGAATCAATCTCAGTCAAAAAGAAAAGGAACATGCTCTTTAAATCTACTAGTCTGAATGTTGCTCCCAAACGCACACGCAAGTATACACAGTCGACAAGTAATAAAATGATAAGTAGAGTATCGTTCCCACGAGGACTATTCAGACTGAATCCTAGCAAACAATTTCTTAACAACTATTCAGGAATCTTTTTCCAATAGTGAGGATTTTATTAACTAAAGAGCAGTAATTAAAATGGTAGAAGTGAATTCAAGCAATGGAGCAAAACTTGATTGTTATCAGTAATAAGGGGACGGTCCAGGGTCAGAGTTACGAACAATCCAGTTGAGTTTTCCAATTGATTCCACTTCTTAAATCCCGGATTACTAACTAACAGAGTAAATGTACCCGTGAAAACCTTTCGATTCTTCACAGTCTATGCAGGCTACTTCAATTCCTATATGTCTATGGGTTGAAATACGTTCACGCATTAACGAATTCTGTAATTAGTTAAACTAGGCGAGCAAGTATATGTCTATCCTCCTCACAAATTGGTTCCCCGATGCCCGGGTTCACAAACTAGTCCTACTCTTTCTTATTACGTAATTAAATTCCCTCTTTCGAGTTCAATCTAAAAACCATAGATAATGCGTAATAATCGGGCCCTGACAATTACACAAGTGAAATCAAGAAAGAATAAGCAATCCGTTATGGGATTCAATTTATGGAATTCAATCTTCAAACATCAACTTTCATGAAATACTCTAACCCTAGAACGATAGATTTAGCCACGCATACTCATAATAACAACACAAGGATTTGATGTAATAATGAAATAATGATGAAATAAATTAATGGAAGGAAGAAAAACCCTTGTTCAAGATGTTATGAGCTCTCCAATTTGCTCCTAAGTCTCCACTCCTATCAAAAACTAAGTAAAAGAGTATTTATAGGGTTTACAAAGGCCTGGTAATAAGTTAGACCTAAGCCTAGACGAAATAGGAAGTCAAAATTCGCTCCAGGGGCGCTATAACGGGCGCCCCGTGCCCACGACCGCGTTGGGACAACCAGTGGACGCCAAACTTTGGGCGCTTTTGCCCCGCGCCACGTGAGAAATCGCGCCACAGGCTGGGCGCTTTGCCTGGCGCGGCGCGCCACCTGTGGCGCCAGTGCAATTTCCTGTTTCCTTGCTCCTTTTCTCGCTTCGTGTTGTGCCTTCGTGTGCTCGATCCAATCCTCGATCAATTTCCAATCATTCCTTGCTCAATCACGATCCTAAAAGCTCCAAATGCACTGCACAACAACCTACATACACACGACATAAAATCAATGCAAAACCACATTCATAAACTATAAAACGAGCGAATAACAAGCTCAAACATGCGGAAATATTAAAGAAATATTGGCATAAAATGCCAAACATCACCACCCCACACTTGAACCCTTGCTCGCCCTCGAGCAAGTCACAACCAACTTCCCAACCTAGGTCGAACAGGTCTGCCTATGACTATAGTTGATACCGATCATTGAACCAATGCACACATGACTACTATGGATCCACAACATGCCAACATTTTACCAAAACCAAAAAAATATGAGAACAACCACCCCAAAATAGCTCAAGTGCACAAACTCAACTTATTGCAACCATGCTCCCACAAAATCACACCTATCTACTCAACCAAGAATCATCAACTTTACCTATTTCATGCAAACCATGTGCCCTCACCAATATGAAGCAAAAGAGTGCCCCCCCCCAAAGATCACACACAACAATAGATATCATGAATAGAACGGGGCAATAACAAACGAATTCACTCACTCTCATGAAAGTCTCACATGTCACACACAACGTACCATAGGCTTGCCCGTAGTGTAGGACTCCACTAATGTAAGCTCACTCCAATCAGGATTAACTAGGACTTTAGAAAGGTCGTAATGTAGGCTAAGGGGCGGGTAGGATACATATGGTAATAGTGACTACCTCCCTAGCACTTTAATACATCACAAATATTTCAAACACCATTCTCATCAAAGCCACCCAATCAAAACTTTCACACACACACCTTCTCAACAAGTAGCAATATTTTTCTTTTAAGCACACACTAGCAAGGATGGATATTCGTTTCTTTTTTTTTTCTTTTTCTTCAATTCAACTTTTCTTTTTCTTTTCCTTTTTCAATTCAATTCACTCCAAACCTTGCCAATGCTCCTTTAAATACTTCACAATTTATCAAGTATTCCCCTCATTGGTTCCACTCAAAAACCTCCCAAAATCCAACCACAATTCCAAAACAATATCATAATATCAACTAAAGTGCTTAAGGAGTAAAGGGCAAAAAGAGAACAATTTAGAACAAGTGAGTAGGCTTGGAGTGTGGGTGCCAACAAAAAGGTCAAAGAAGTCACAACAATCAATTTTTTTTCAAGGTGTATATGTAAGGGTAGGCAAATCAAAAGAAGGCCTGTATCATTTTCCGACTAGAGCAAACCTAGGATTTCGCTTTGCACACACACGGGGCAAGTTCTAGACATTGATATGCAAATATGGAGCAAACAAAAATATGCTCACACACACATTGCACATGATCCACACAAAAAGGTTCCATCAACAACTCTCAATCAAGCATTTAGAGTGCAACTTGTGGAAAATTAAACACTAATGCACAACGGTTCATAAGAAAGTCAAGCGAGTGGACTCGAGCATCTCAAGGGGGTCATTCCATTTTTTTCTTAGGCATGCATCACAATTAAAACCCAAGGACACCACAAATAGCACATGCAATCAATTCAAGTCCACCGGTATCAAACAAATCAAAGGCACCTAGCATTCCACCTATTCCCTTCGTCTAGGGCCACCTATAACTAACTACTCTAATCCTAATAAAAATAAAAAACTACCCGGTTCAAAGGTCTCCCCGTGGAAAAGAACCGAGGCCATAAGAAAAACCACGGGGTGGATGACATGTACCACTAATAAAAACTAAAAGTAAAATCTTTTTGGAATTTTTCATTGGTTTTCTAATTTTTTTTTTCATATATTAAAGCAAGAAACAAATCAAAATAAAGTCAAGTGACAAAGGAAAAATCCTAACGGTACATGCATCCCTAACCTCAAAAATAAATAAAAGGGTAGTTCCCCACCCCACACTTAAACTAAGCAATGTCTTCAGTGCTAAAAATAAGAAAGTGCAAGGTAAAGAAAATTTCCCTGAAGACTCTAGTCCTTGGTGCTAGCATCCTCCAAGCTTCCATATAGTATGAGGTACTCAGACTTCCCTCATCAGGTCATCAATATTAGGCAAGGGTGAGGACACCCCACACTTAGCCTCGACATTACATGAACCTGCACTCCAAGGAAAAACAAAAACTACGTGACACTATAAATAAAATAATACAAGTACAAACTCGGGTTGCCTCCCGAGAAGCGCTTTAGTTAACGTTGTGGCACGACGACACTTTTAGCTCACTTCCAGCATTTACGTCTTCTCTTCTTACGCCGAACCTTTACTTTCTTCCTTTCTTTGAGAGAACCCATCTTCACTTCAATTGGTTTACTTCCATGTTCTTGTCTGACACATTCGATCATAGAGCACTCTTCAACCTTAGCTATGTGTTCCTTCTCAGTATACACCTTGAAAGTAACCTTTTCTCCATGCGCTCTAACAGTCATCTCACCCAGCTCCATGTCAATAATTGCCTTCGAGGTGACTAAGAATGGTCTCCCCAAAATGATTGGAGCTCCTCGATCCTCTTCATAATCTAGGACTACAAAATCAGCAGAGAATGTAAACTTACCAACTTTAAGCAACACATCCTCCAACTTACCATCAGGGTGAGTGAGTGATCCATCCGCCATCTTAAGAGTAACTGAAGAGGGTTGGATTGCTCCTAGTCCTAACCTTTTGCAAACAGACAGAGGCATGAGATTTATGCTCGCACCCAAATCACACAAGGCACCAGTGATATGCCCTCCAATAGTACAAGGAATAGTGAACTTCCCAGGATCTTGAAGTTTTGGAGGTAGCTTGCTCAAGATTGTGCTACACTCCTCAACTAACTCAACTGTATCTATCTCTTGAGGCTTTTTTTTCTTGACTAAAATCTCTTTTAAGAACTTCACAAAGGATGGCATCAATTCAAACACATCAGTCAAAGGAATATTAACTTGAAGTTCTTTCAACATACTCACAAATTTTTGATATTGGGCCAGATCCTTCGATGGTATAAGCCTCTGCGGGAATGGTGGAGGCGGCAGAGGTGCCTCATTTTTCTCTTCTTTCTTCTTTACCTTCTCCACTTTTTCAACTTTTTCTATTTCAGCTCTCTCCTCAGACTTGGCCATCAGCTCTCCACCTTCAATTAAAGTCACTGCAAGACATTGTTCAGGCTCTTTTTTAACAGTGCTTATTTCTCCCACCAACTGCCCCAACTGGTGCTCCAGGTTCTTTTGAGCATTGGCAAGATCTTGTATGGCCTGTGCATGGGCTGCAGTGTCAGCTATCATTCTCTGCTGGCCCGCCATTATCTGCTTTAGCATATCTTCAACTGAATTGCTAACCTGCTGTGGTGGAGCTGGAAGTGGGTGGTAATTATTCGGGGCTCTCGTGTTGCCTTGATAATAAGCATTACCAAACTGATTTTGACCTTGCAGTCTGTTTTGATTACCCACGTAATAAACTGACTCTGGATTAGAGGAGCAAACCTCTGTAGCATGGTCTTGACCACAAACCTCACAAAAACTCTGGAGTTGTTGCACTGGAGCCACTGGTTGCTGAGTCTTTGGCAGAGCTAGCTTGCTAATTTGATTGGAAATAGCATCCATCCTCGCCCTTAGCTCTGAAACTGCATCTAACTGAAGTACCCCAGCAGATTTCTGCGTAATAGCTCTACCATCTCCCTGCCAATCAGGATTGCTCTGCGAAAACTTATCTAGCAAATCATAGATTTGGTCAAAATTTAGGGCTAATACTTGGCCTCCAGTAGCAGCATCTACCACGATCTTAGTATGCGCAGTCAACCCCTCAACAAAAGTATGTGCAAGAACTTCATTGGATTGGTTGTGGTGTGGACAATTTCTTAATAAAGCTTTAAACCGCTCCCAGGCTGAATACAAAGACTCTCCTTCTACCTGTCTGAAGGACATAATTTCGCTCCTCAGCCGGGCTGTCTTGGCAGATGGATAAAACTTAGCTAAGAACTTCCTAGCCAAATCATCCCAAGTAGTGATAGACCCAGACTTTTCAGCCTTTAACCACCTCTTTGCTGCCCCAATCAGTGAAAACGGGAACAATGTCAAACGAACATAATCAATAGGAACTCCCGTCGGTGTGTACGTATCACTGATCTCCAAGAAATTCTGGATATGTTGCTGCGGATCTTCATGAAGTAATCCAACATATTGCCCAGTCACATGTAACAGTTGTATCATGACGGACTTAATCTCAAAGTTTCCAGTAATTTCAGGCTTAACTATGCTCGAGGCTACTCCCTCCAGGCTGGGGAGAGCAACATCTCGCACAGCTAAAGCTCGTTCTGCTGCCATTCCTGTAGGTAAAGATCAAGCAGGACCTATTACCTGAAACAGCACAAAACTCCAAACAAAAATTAGACCTGAATAGAAAATAATAAATCGTCTGAAAAGAAACAGTCAATTGTTTAGTTCCCCGGCAACGGCGCCAAAAACTATCATTCCTTGCTCAATCACGCTCCTAAAAGCTCCAAATGCACTGCATAACAACCTACATACACACGACATAAAATCAATGCAAAACCACATTCATAAACTATAAAACGAGCGAATAACAAGCTCAAACATGCGGAAATATTAAGGAAATATTGGCATAAAATGCCAAACATCACTGAACTTAAATATGATGAAGATGAGATGGCCTTCATCACCAAGGTCTTTCAAAAGTTCATCAAAAATAACATCTGAAAAGATGAAAAGCAAAAATGAGTAGACAATACCTTTTTTAATGGATGCTACACGTGTAGAAAAATGGACCACTTTGCCAAGGAACGTCGTAAAAATAAGAAGAAAATTAAGAAAGATCAAAAGAGGACAAGAGGAGGTTTTCGCTTCAAAAACAGGAAGGGAGCATATTGGGAGGCAGCAAGACAAACATATTTGGCTACCTGGGGAGACACGAATAAAGAAAATAGATAAGAAGATGATGATGAAGAAGATGCCATTGCTCTTATGGTTACTAACGATGGAGAAGCTGATGATCATATCCTCGAGGTAAGTTTTTCTATAATTTTAGAAAAATGCAATGTCTTACTCCAAGAAAAAATTGACTGCTCTTTTTCTTACTTTAGTTGATGAGTTTGAATTTCTAAGTGCTAATATAGAACAAATATTTTCAGATTTCATGAGTTTAAAAAATGATAACAAAGTAGTGGAAGTAAAAAACATTGAGTTGTTCTCTGACTTGAAAAAATGTAAGAACAAATTCTTGATTCTGCAAAAAAAAATTTAGCACCTAAACATGAAAAGTTGAGATTAATTGAGGCAAGGGGCAAGCAAGTCATAAGTAAAGCACAGATGACCCTTGAAGCATATCTAAAGATTGTAAAACAAAAGGTAAATGTTGAAACCAAAATGAGTAGGCTGCTTCAAAAAGATCTAGAAAGAACAAAACTTGAACCTGCTAAGAACACTAAGTGAAACGGGTTCTCAGTGGCTTTCACTTGGTTGTCGACCATCACAACAGAAAAAGGGGCATGGGATATAAAAGAGCCTTCATCTTCATGGTACCCAAAGAGTAAGTATGTTAATATAGTTGAAAACAGACGATGTACACATTGTGGTAAAACATGACACTACAAAGATAGTTGCATGAGTCTGTTTAATGCTTATTAGAATAACAAGAAAATAGTTATACCAAAATGGACCAAAAATAACACTGTTTATCCTGCTTATAAACGATTAGGACCCAAGCTAGAGTGGGTTTATAAAGTTGATCTGTAATTGTATCGTGCAGGCTGGAATGAAAAAGGGCAGTCAAACTTGGATGCTTGATAGTGGCTGCTCAAGGAATATGACTGGAGACAAATCAAATTTTCTCTATATTTACCTACCCCATACTAACGAATGGAAGAAGCTCATCTGATACTTTTTGGTATTCATGATGCTATGAAATTAGAGAAATTTTGAGTTAATTAGTAATATTTGGAGGTATTAATTTGAATAGACATACATCGTAAAGAGAATAACATTTTTAAAGAGTCATCTCTAAGTTCTATAAATATAAAAATCTCTGAAAATAGTTATGTAAATTTACAGTTTACTAAGGAATTTGTTGGATCCTAAAAAATAAAGCCGGCTCAACAAGATTGGGGCCTAAAGTCAAACTTCACCGAGGGGCCTTAATTTTTCTTTTATAAAGAAATATAGTCTACTTTACTAGTTTTCTAAGATGTGCCGTCATTAATAATTGCTTTATAATCAATTTTCTCTAATAATTTTTTTTATCAATGGATAATAGCTAATCTATTTAATATCTCTTCAGACATTAGTTGATCTTAGATAATATTATATCAATTTTAGTTTTGAAAACTTGTTTAGGTTGGGGCAATAATTACAGAAATTGATAACATTATTCTGTAATAAATAAATGTATTTGGACAAGAATCAAGTCTTTTTATTTGATTGAGTATTTCGATTAGATTATTATTTTCTCCTTGTACTGTTTCTCTTAACAATTTTAATTCGAAAAACAAATCTACATCATCATTATCAGAACAACTATTATGTATTAAAGAAAGTTCAAGGTGATGCAACCCGATGCTCATCCAAACCTTTCACAAGGAGCCAAGTTCGGGAGTTGCAACAGCTACAGGCAATGTTCACACAACTGGAGCTGATTGGACAAGTATTGGAGGTTCTAGGGCAGTTCTGCATGCTCACTGCCTCTGGAATCGAAAATACTCATCGCGATCGCGAGTGCACAGACGCGATCGCGAAAAGCCAAAAGGAAGAGATACGCGATCGCGGGAAGCCAGACGCGATCGCGGAAGAGCAAATGGCAATGCAGCGCGATCGCGCGTCCACAGACGCGATCGCTCAAGAGGTGGGTTGAAGCCTTTGCCTGCGCGATCGCGAGACCATAGCCGCGATCGCGAGGCTATGAGTTAATGCTCAGCGCGATGGCGACCATCACTGCGCGATCACGCTGAGACGAGGATCAGAAGGCCCAACAGTAGCTAATGACTTGAAGGCCCATTGTTAAGGGTTAATTAAGGTATTTGTGCCATAGTATAAATACTCCTAAAGTCATTAGCATACCTAGTTTTTGATGACTATTGGTATTGTAAGGATTTGGATAAGTTTGTTTGCTTTAGCACATTAAACTTCCTTGATTTGCAATTAGCTTAAACTAATTGAGGATCAATTAGTAGTGGTTCTTTTGTTTAGGTGATTAAGGGGGTGATTAGGTTAATTTTCCCTAATCCATTTCCTTAACTCTTCTCTAATCAATTGGGTCTTACTTTATTTCTTGTATTTTCATTTTTGTGCCTTTAATTTTCATATCATTTGGTATCAGAGTTGGATTAGTGTTTGTTTTAACAATCACTAAACCAATTCTTATTCATCAAGTTAAAAAAAAGAGTGTCAAAAATCCAAAAATATGAGTCTTAGGATTAGGTATCTTTTGGGTAAAATTTTTGGAACCGATTGAAGATTTGGTTGTCTAGAAACTACTCCAAAAAGGAATTGATCAAACAACAACAATTTGGGGCTGAATTGAAGGCTTGAAAAATTAGGGTTCTTCAACAAGAATTTGGGGCTTTTGAATTTGGTTGTTGCTATTGAAGATTCAGCTACTGGAGTTTGTTCACGGACCAACAAGGAGTATACATTTCAAATTTGGAGAAAAAATACGGTGGTTTGTGAAGATTCAAGTTGAAAAGTGAGCTTCAAAATCGGGTTCTGCTTCAAACCCAGAAGCTTGCGCGATCGCGCAGGCCACTAATTAAAAGGCCTACAGGATCGCGACAGCCACACGCGATCGTGCCAGTACCACCAGCAAAGCTGCGCGAACGTGACCCAAGCTCGTGATCGCGCTGAACAACAATTTCCCAGAAAAACAGATTCTTAGACAGATTGTTCGCAACAACCCGTAACAATTTCCAATCAGCCGAAACTCAATTTCATCATCAGGAAAAGTGAGTTTCTAGATCACAAACCAAATATCATCCAATTCAGAATCCGATTCGTGCCAATTCGATTCGTGCCTTTCTTTCTTCCCTTTCTTTAAGCTTTCCTAAAGTGCTTTCGTCAGTTTCAATTGTCCGTGTCTTGTCACAACAACTCGTTCCGATCTTGAATTAGTTGAGTTTGATTGTCAAGTTGGAATTAGTATGCGAAGAACAAACTTGCAATAGCCAAGAGTGGAAAAAGGCAAGTGTGGTGAGAGCATTAGAGTGAGTAAAAACCGAACGTTGAGTGCAAACAAGAGTGAATTGAGTGACATCATTGGAGTGCAAACACTTAGGGAGCGACTCGGTGAGGACTCTTTCTACTAACCTTGTTTGTTTACTTGTTTGTAGGTACAATGGCTCAAAAAGGAGTTGAGGTGGACATGGAACTTAAAACCATGATGCAAGCCTTGATGACAAATATGAGCTTAATGCAAGATAAGTTTGATGGGATGAAGGAGACGGTTGATGAGCTATCTCGGAAAGATAAGCTTCGGAAAATGGGTAAGCAAGTGGTTGGCACACCTCCAACCGTGGGGGTGCGGGGTGATAGACCAAGCCAAATCTCTAGGGCCAATGACCGCTACTCCAACATGGTGGTCTAAGATACCTATTCGCCGAATGTCACTCCACAAGCAAGGGATCTGAAACGACCTCGGTCAGTCGTTTCGAAAGTTAGAACTCCGATTGGCGTGCCGATAATTTTAAAATATTTATAATATCTATTAGGACTTGTCTGTAAAATTTGAGCTAAATCAGACCTCGTTTGGTAGGCATCGGAAGAAGGTTTCAGTTTTTATTGTCAATAAATATTAAAAAGAGATTTTCGAGCTCGACTTTGGCGAATGAGCTCCGATTCGAAATCCGAAAGCGCCGTTAGGTTCGGATGATTATTTGTGACTTTTGTGAACTCTCTAAAGTGAATTTCGAGGTTGTTCAGCTAGTTTCCGCTAAAATGCCGAAAGTTAAATAATTTGACTTTTTTCTATTTTAATTCGCATCTTGACTTTCGGGAACCCGATTTGAGATCCTCCTTCGCGAGTATGCTATATATATTTTTTATAACTTGTATGCAAAAGTTGGAATTATTTCGAATATCATAAGGTACCGTTTTAATTTTTGTCACGAAAAGAAAAAAAAAGAAGGAAAAAGACAAAAAGACAAAATAGTAAAGGATAGAAAGAAAAATACATTGGCGGTGTCCTTAGCTTATTTAAACTAAGGACGATAAACAGAGAAACAATTTGAACGAGAGATAGAGAAGCAAAATAGAAAACACGCAGAACAGGAAAATGCCAGAAAATGAGAAAAGAGCCGGAAAAAGATAGAATTTTCACCCCGAAATATTCAGGTAATGATCCTTAATATATTATTTGAGTTTATTACGTGTGTTTGAATATGTTTTAACGGTAAAACTTGGAATATTAGACATAATTTTAATAAGTTCAATTAATAGTATAAAGGGTCAAATGGACCCCGATAATGGAATTGATTATATATTCGTACTCAGTGAGTTATGGGCAACATATAAATGTAATTTATTTAGGGTTTGGTTGTGTGACCATAAACCCTGTACATAGGTCTGGCTTGCGTATTGCGTATGCAAATAGGGTATCAGGTTCCTAACCGGATTGCCCTAAGATGTGAGGAATGAAGTCTTTAGCCTAATTTGATATATTTTTTCTGCTTATTGAATAAAGTGGGATCGTTTGGCAATGAAACCAAAGGACAAGCGGTTATTGAGTGGATGTACTAACTTTGTAACAAGGTAAGTGTTTATATCCATTTCTTTGGAGGCACCTGGCCTCGTGAATTTTCTACCACGTGTTCCTTACATGTGTAGCTGCCGATAGGCGTACTCCTTACGCCTTAGCTTTGGATTTACATTGTATATTAAATGTTATGTTCTGTTGTTGGTATTGCATTGAGGATCTGTCTAGTAGAGTCTCGGTGATGGGTACGTAGACGTTTGTACTTATCTACGAGAGGCTATGATGGCATTTAGGAAGTTTCACATCCTTCTTTTCTGATCGTGCGTCAGTGTAGGATGCAAAAATATTTTTCGTTAATTCCTTCGTGGTAATTGTGAACCCTCGTGCGACGAATCAGCAAACGGTATGAGTTCAAGACGAAGCAGTCTAGCCTGGGGTTAGTACTGACGAAGCCCGAGAGTTTTGATCGTGCTGACGATCTAGTTACGGATGTACGAGCTCGCGATGGGCAAGGGAGCAGGGCCTTGTGGTTCCCTTGGCTCTCTACAATGCTTTTACGAGGATCTTGGCGACGCAGATACCGCAAAAACTTATTATTCGCTAGGCAGCCTATCAGGTTGCCGCATGTGCAGACGTTCGATCTCGGGGAGCTCCTATTCCAGTTCTTAATATTGCCGCAGTAAAGTATGTTCCGGAGGCAGCATGTGTTGTGCCTCCAGTTGTTCTGGCTGGTTAGGTAATTGAGGTAATTATTGGGTCCGAGTGCCCAAAGAGGGTATATTATTTTACGTGGTTGAACCATCCGATATGCTTAAGCAATGCATCAGATAAACCTCACAATTTAAAAAAATAATAATAAAATGATGTCAGCGTATCCTTCAGGCTCTTGATTATATCGAGCGGTATGGTGTTGATTATTCTTCTTTCCAGTTTCGAGGTCCAGCTTTGAATTGGTGGACTGCTCTCTTATTAGCTAACTTGGTTCGATTTTTCTTCTATATTCGTGAAAAAGTTCCTTTCAAGTAGCGAGCGAGATGTAAAGTGTTGCCAGTTTGAGTGGACTGGACAGGGTAGCCCGTCGATTAGCCTGTTGGTGCTTCAAAATATGAGATTGAATTCTATAGAATTGCTGAATATGCGTTAGAATTAGTCCATGAGCCTTTCGAGAGATTTAAAGATTTATTGATGACCTTTCTTTTTCCTTGAGATCCCAGATGGCTCGAGAGATTAAGGTCGGGATTTCATTTGATGTTGTTGTTGATATTACCCGAAGGTACGAGGCATACCATAAGTTAGAGCGGGAGATCGAGAGATCCCACGGCCCTGGGGGGTAACCATGGTACCTCATTTGGAGGTAGGAGTTCTGATTATTTTGGAAGGTCACCTTCCAGTTATCTCAGCTTGTGTAACGTGATTCTCAGAGTGCGCTAGTAGTTCGTCAAGAACAGATCCATTTTTCTCTTTATCGCTATCAACATTCTGTCCAGCTTCCATTTTCACTGAAAAAGGTATTATCATTGTAACGAGCCTGTCATCTTTGAGGAGTTTTCCTTTACTTCGGCAAATAGGCAGTCTTCCTTTCTCTCGTCATCAGGCACCTGCTCAGTTGTAAGGGATTTCATTTAGATCTTAATCATTCAGAGAAATGCCACCGTCCGGTAGAGGTCGAGAGCATAGTGGCAGTAGTTCTTCAAAAAGTGATTATCAGAGTAGTTTCTTAGCTCAGCTGCAGAGGCAGTTCTATGAACTGCTTGTCTGGCAGGATGCTATCCGATATAGTAGACCCTGAGATTTCTTCTTCTCTTAAATGTGAGTAATATTTGATTCTTTTGATCGATCTGGAAATGGTTTGTCTTATCATGTTTCAATGGTTTTCTTGGATGTCGTTTCTATTAAGAATCGGTTGCGGTAGAGGGGTGAGCTTCTTGTATGATTTATTCCTGGCATTTCTGAGATCCTCCTAGTTGATCTGGTTTAAATGTGAGAGATTTGTAAGCGAGTATCGATATTGTTGCCTGGCATTTTTTTGTGCCTCATTCTATTATAATGTCAAGTCAGTCTACCTTTCCTTGGAACTCAGTGTCGGTAGAATGATGGGATTCTTATTCGTCACCATCAGAAAGTGTCATTGTTTCTTCCGGTGTAAAGTGGCTAGTAAGTAATACTCGATCTATGTGTCTTTTCTTGGTTCGAGACGCTAATAGAGTCATGTTATTCAACAAGTTTGTCTCGGTATAAAAGGGTTTCTGGTAAATTGTCAGAGTTTCCTTCTTATTGGGAGGTTAAATTGGCATGGATGTTGTTCCATAGAGCTCATTTAATATCTATTTCTTTAATTGCGATTCTTTGGCTAGCTTGACTCGTAAGTAGTCTAGCTCTGGTAGCCAAATAAATAAGACGATGAGCTTCATAAAGATCTAATTATTTCTATCCTCAGTTTATTTCCATCTCTTCTTCTTTCGACACTGGTGAGCTTACGCGGTCAGTAACCTATTGTGATATTCCCTGTGTTGAGCCAGAGTGCGTGCCAAGGTAGCCGGGTAAGCACATTGTTGTTTTTCAAGGCTACTAAGGGTAATGAGAGGCGTCATTTGACCTTTGATTTGATCCATCAGGCGGTGGTACTTATAGAAAATGTATGGAGTTGTGACTCGAGATTTGCAGCTGTTTGGCAACTCGAAAGGGTAGTTGGTAGCTTAGGTCTGCCTACGTTCAACCTTTAGCTAAATCTTCTTTAGTCCAGCAGACTGTGTGGGGATGGTTATTCCTATTCAAATAACAACATGAGTTTGTGCTTTAAGTGGAGGAGTCTTCCCCCAAATACTGAATGGTAATACTAAATCTCTCGGGCGTTGATACCACTTTTGTCACGACCCAACCTAGGCCACGATAGAAATCTACAATGAGTGTCGATCATTGCTAAACCCTGTATTGTGACTCCGATTTTCTTCTGGCTATCTGTCTGTATTCAACTAGAACTGGATCCTCATACTGCCGCTGTTTTACTTCATGAAAATTTAGAGTTAAAGGTCTAGTGCAGCTTATCGTCCATCCATCATTGGCGTATCTCCTTCATACCTCAACTCTTTAAGAAGTTACTTTAGCGTTATAAGTGCGCATGTAATCAAATTTGTTGCTGGTTTTCTGCCTCGGCTCATGGTCAAACTACATGTCTTTTTTATTTTTACTTTTTCAAGTCAATATATTTCCAACTCAAAGACAATACCCTGAAGTAGATGTTCAGTCTGAAGATCATTTCTGGTCTGCATCATACTATCCAGTGGTATTTGCATGATCCTTATCCTTATATGATAGACCATGTTCAGATGAACCTTTGACATACATTAGGATATGAGTCACTAAATTCCCACAAGGAGCTTGCAGAACAGCACTAACATCAACTGAGATGTTGCATAGTGTGTTTGTAAAAATAATATAGCTTGCATCAAATCTGTGTGTAGTGACAAGGTACTTCAAAAGCTCCCCCTATTGTATCAAGCGTGACCTAATTCTTAGTTCCATCGACCTGTTCTATATCGAAAGGTATATCGAAGAGGTGATTATCGGCTGAATCATGTTAATCCATCCAGAGTTCCGTGTATCTTTGTTTCGAAAAAGTAAAACTCTCCTCTCGTGATCGAGGAAGGGTCAGTCTAGTCAAAATCAGCTGGACAATGGTGTTATCATATTATCCAGATATGTTTTATTCTAAGAGTTCGGTGTTCGTGTTATAATTTTGATTCTGTAATCATGAGAAAAAATTCCGTGGGATAGTTTATGAAGGTCGTGCAAGTTCTTTTGTTATCAGCGTGAATCTTGTTTTAGATTTAGGCTCGTTCGAGGACAAACGAGAGTTTAAGTGGAGGAGAATGAAACGACCTCGGTCAGTCGTTTCGAAAGTTAGGACTCCGATTGGTGTGCCGATAATTTTAAAATATTTATAATATCCATTAGGACTTGTCTGTAAAATTTGAGCTAAATCAGACCTCGTTTGGTAGGCATCGGAAGAAGGTTTCAATTTTTATTGTCAATAAATATTAAAAAGAGATTTTCGAGCTCGGCTTTGGCGAATGAGCTCCGATTCGAAATCCGAAAGCGCCGTTAGATTCGGATGATTATTTGTGACTTTTGTGAACTCTCGAAAGTGAATTTCGAGGTTGTTCGGCTAGTTTCCGCTAAAATGCCGAAAGTTAAATAATTTGACTTTTTTCTATTTTAATTCGCATCTTGACTTTCGGGAACCCGATTTGAGATCCTCCTTCGCGAGTATGCTATATATATTTTTTATAACTTGTATGCAAAAGTTGAAATTATTTCGAATATCATAAGGTAATGTTTTAATTTTTGTCACGAAAAGAAAAAAAAGAAGGAAAAAGACAAAAAGACAAAATAGTAAAGGATAGAAAGAAAAATACATTGGCGGTGTCCTTAGCTTATTTAAACTAAGGACGATAAACAGAGAAACAATTTGAACGAGAGATAGAGAAGCAAAATAGAAAACACGCAGAACAGGAAAATGCCAGAAAATGAGAAAAGAGCCGGAAAAAGATAGAATTTTCACCCCGAAATATTCAGGTAATGATCTTAATATATTATTTGAGTTTATTACGTGTGTTTGAATATATTTTAACGGTAAAACTTGGAATATTAGACATCATTTTAATAAGTTCAATTAATAGTATAAAGGGTCAAATGGACCCCGATAATGGAATTGATTATATATTCGTACTCAGTGAGTTATGGGCAATATATAAATGTAATTTATTTAGGGTTTGGTTGTGTGACCATAAATCCTGTACATAGGCCTGGCCTGCGTATTGCGTATGCAAATAGGGTATCAGGTTCCTAACCGGATTGCCCTAAGATGTGAGGAATGAAGTCTTTAGCCTAATTTGATATATTTTTTCTGCTTATTAAATAGAGTGGGATCATTTGGCAATGAAACCAAAGGACAAGCGGTTATTGAGTGGATGTACTAACTTTGTAACAAGTAAGTGTTTATATCCGTTTCTTTGGAGGCACCTAGACTCGTGGATTTTCTACCATGTGTTCCTTACGTGTGTAGCTGCCGATAGGCGTACTCCTTACGCCTTAGCTTTGGATTTACATTGTATATTAAATGTTATGTTCTGTTGTTGGTATTGCATTGAGGATCTGAGCATTGTACTCTGGCTGTGAGTTGACATATACTTCCCGGCAGTCGATGAGAGTCCCGCGCCAGTGTTGCATCATATTGAGGGTAGGAGGATTCCGCTCCATTGCATCATATTGAGGGTAGGAGGATTCCGCCCTCGGAGCAGGAGGATTCCGCTCCATTGCATCATATTGAGGGTAGGAGGATTCCGCCCTCGGAGCAGGAAGATTCCGCTCCATTGCATCATATTGAGGGTAGGGGGATTCCGCCCTCGGAGCAGGAGGATTCCGCTCCATTGCATCATATTGAGGGTAGGAGGATTCCGCCCTCGGAGCAGGAGGATTCCGCTCCATTGCATCATATTGAGGGTAGGAGGATTCCGCCCTCGGAGCAGGAGGATTCCGCTCCATTCATTTGGTACATGTGACCCTTTGCATCATATTTCATTTCATTTCATCTCATTTCATTTCATTTCTTTTCACACCATTGTGTAGACTTATGGTACATAACTATTGTTCTGCTTATACGTGCATTGCTTATTTGTTAATATGTTTCTGGCTCGTATTCCTGGCTGAGTTTATGGTTTCATGCGTGTTTCCGGTTATTATCTGGCTCCGCCTTTTTATAATTTAAATAAGAGGAATTTGGTTTATCTGTTTCTTCTCCCTGGCTAGCTATCCTATTCTTTGAGGTGGCTAGTCTGCCCCACTTATTGAGTCCTTTTGACTCACCCTTGTTTGTTGTTTGTTTCTGTCTATCTTCTTCATTTTGGCAGGTTCGCTCCAGGATTGAGTTCGCCACGTTGTGAAGGAGTGAAGACGACCTCAGCTGTCGGGGTGAGCCAGCTTTTATTCAGGATGGCCACCAGTTTTGTGTTTATTATTTCAGTTGCATTTTGCTCCATTCAGGAGGTATCTGTCTTCTTTCCTACTCTTAGATGTCTAGTCTGGATAACCCTAAACCTAGTATGTTGGGTAGTCAGCTGTAATTTATTTTGTACAGCTTAGAAGTATCAGTATGTCTGTGTTTTTTTTTTTAAGTCTTGTCCTTATTTGTGAATTGTTATATTTACTTTCCTGATTTTATTTGTAAGGGTTCGCCCGACGGGTCTAGGGGAGGATGTTGGGTGCCCGCACGGCTTAACCAGATTTCGAGTCGTGTCAGGATCCTACTCATGATCTCCCAAGAAATGAACAACCAAGGAATGACACTCCAAGGCCACTTGATGTTGAGGCTTTCCATGAGGATGAGAACTATGATAATGAACCCTTTCGCTATTCGGGTGAAGGCCAACGAGGGGGAGCTAGGGGTCGAGGTGGTCAATTTGGGGGAGGTTACCAAGGGAGAGTGGATCGTGATGGAGACTACTATGACCACGGGGGTTATGGTGGACAACGGAGGTATCATGATGAAGATAGGGGGTTGAACACTATCAAGGTCAACCTACCTCCCTTCCAAGGTGAGTGTGATCCGGATAAGTATATGCAGTGGGTGGTTACGACGAAGAGAATCTTTCAAATCAACAACGTCCAAGATGCTACAAGGGTGAAGTATGCTATCGCCCAATTTGAAAGCTATGCTTCTACTTGGTGGGAGTCCAAGAGAATACAAAGGGACACACAAGGGCTCATTGCCAATGGGGGTTGGGCGGCTTTGAAAGCCATGATGGAGGCTCGGTTTCTACCTCCAAACTATGAGGATGAATTGATCAAAAGGTTCTACAATTTGAGGCAAGGAACCAAGAGCGTTGTGGAGTATTTTGACAAATTTGAGAGGACTAGGACAAGGGCTAACGTACTAGATGGTGACTGGTCTCTCATACCAAAGTTTATAGGAGGTTTGAATAGGGAGATCTCTTCTCCAATAGAATTGCACCGGTTTGAAAGCTTGAATGATACATTCCAAGCGGCTCTCGAGGTAGAGGACGGGATCAAGTTATACAAGTCTTACAAAGCCAAAAACATCCCTTCCACTTGGAACAAAGGAACGGATAATGTGAAGGCTTATACCCCATCTGATAAAGCTAAGGAGCCCAAGCATGACTTCAAAGGCAACTTTAGAAGAACCAAGCCCAAGGAGGTAACAAAGTTAAACTTGAAAACTTATCTAATATTCAATGCTACAAGTGTAATGGCTGTGGCCACATAATGAGAGATTGTCCCAATAGGAGGACTATTACTGCTTTGGGTGATGGGGGCTATGAAACGGGTGGGAGTGATGATGAAGAGATAGATAGGGGTATGCCATGTGACGATGATTTTGAGGAGCCGATGGATAGTGAGAAATTAGATGATGTATATGCTACTCTTGTGGTGAGAAGAATAATGGGGGTGCAAGTGAAGGAGGAGTCGAGCCAAAGGGAGAATTTGTTCCATGCATATTGTAAGGTTCTAGGGACTACTTGTTCTCTAATTATCGATAATGGTAGTTGTGTCAACGTGATGAGCACCACCTTGATTGAGCAACTCAAACTACCCACTAGAAAGCGTCCACTGTCATATCCGATTTTGGACTCAGCTCGAGGCGAGTCGAGTTTTGGATTTGACTGGGTGAACTCGAACTCCCTCTTATGACTATCATATGCCTTCAAATGCCCAAACCGAGTGTGAAAATAGAAAAAGGGAATCTTCTTTTGTTGTAAAAATCCCACGTCCACATTTGCTACCATTCCTAACTTCTTACGAAACTCGTCAGCCGTGGGGATGCTAGGTGCTAGTATGTGACCCCCTTGCCAATGATGTTCGTCTAACCCTGAGTGTGACACAACCCCCCTATTTCTTCTAACAAAGGTGTTAATTCAACATCCCCAAACCTAAACACGTTCAATTCTTCGTCCCAAAACGACACTGATGCTTCGATCATCTCCCTACATGGCTCCATTTCTAATAGTGAAACCAAATGACCCAAGTGTTGACGTACTTCGGTTTGCTCTCCTAGTGACAGGTTGTTCCACCAACCAGTTAACAAAAAAAGGTGCGCCCATAGTCATTCCAAAACGATGGAACTTTTGACTCATTATGACCGAAAAAAAATAAAGAAGAAATAAAATTTTATTAAAAACCCCATCCTCTTTTGAGCATAATTGAACGAATCAAAATGCGTCTTCATTCTTGTCTCACTTTTTCTTTCTCTCTTTTCTTTTCTTTTCTCTCAAATGCACATAATCATGTCCAAACTTCCCTTTGGGGTCGGAAAACCCGATTAGGTAGTTTGGACAAGTTGAAAACTAGTCGGCTCACGGGAAGCCCCTCCTACGGCATGATGCATGCTCATTACAATAGAAGAGTGGTGTAATTCTAGACACGGTTCTCCAAGGCGGACGACCAAGGAGTGGGATCATTCGAAATTGTTGGTTGTACCACGGACCAACTATATTTCAACATGTGTGTGTGAAGTGTCGTTTCCCAGGAGTGGGGGAGTATGAGTGAAGTATGCAAAAAGTCACATAAAGAGTTTAATACAATAAATAAAGCAAAAGGAAGAAAAACAAAAAAAAAGAAAACCAAGTTAGTACAACAATAATAATAATGAATATCAAGATATTAATTAAATAAATCCCAAAAATAAAGACTCGTTATGGTTAGGACTTTGAGTATCCCCAGCGAAGCCGCCATTCTGTCATACCCGATTTTAGACTCAGCTCGAGGCGAGTCGGGTTTCGAATTTGACGGGGTAAACTCGTTTGAGTTAAGGTTTTGGAGTCGCCACCTAATATAATTTCTAAGGCGTATTAGGTCATCTAATGTCTAAAGTTAAGTTCAAAAGGTCTACTAGTCTATTTCAGAGATTCTATGCGGGTAAGAAGTCCAATTGACTCAGGGAAGAAGGTGTTAGGCACTTCCCCGAGTCCCACCAAAAGGTGGTTACTGTCCGAGTCTTAGTTTGGGATGTAAACAGTGTATATTGAATACTAACTTGGATTTAACATTCGAACTAAGATATGACATGCTTATACATACAAACAACTTTCACATTCGGCCTAGGTTTCGAGCCTAGTCGTGTCTACGGCTTCTAATGTCAAAGCCTAATCGTAAACTAGATTATAAGTGCTCAACTTACATACGTAGTAAAAAGGTATTTGCATAAATAGACCAATTGGCAAATGAGTTTAGATTTAATAAGAAAACCGAAAGAGGTTTGTTTTGAAAGCAAAATGTTGGCTCATTTAGGGTCGGTGTGACTCGTCATTAATTGTCGAGCCCTAACCTTAATGGCTTTTTTATGTAGTGGTCAAATTTTGGAAGATATACATATAGGTAGGAGGGCTGTTTTTGAAAGCGGGTTCACGAAAAAGCACATAGATACAGATAAAGAGGGGGCTGTCGCATATAATAGTATATAAATAGGTATTAGGCATGCAAATATATGGTCTAAGTGATAGTTATACCTTTAGAAAAGATCTTTTAAAGCGTAGAAGTGACCCCAAAGCTTTATACACCCTTATACACTATTAGATTAGTGTATAAGAGTGTTTGAGTATCAAAAATATTTTTTACACATAAACAGGCCATTTTTAAAAGGGTTTACTGGGCCTGGATCATTTGCGCAAACAGAAACAATTTTGTTTAGCGTAATAGGTCCAGATTTCATACTTTTCACGAATAGTTCAGTTAAAAGATAAAGTTCCAGTTTGATCATCGTAAAACATATTTTCAAGCTATTAAGACCTGTGATACACATTATAACTAGTAACATTATCATTCAAAAAGCATGCAGTTGCACTGCGATTGGCAATATTACTCAAATTTTAAAGGTAAAACACCCTAAGCTTGGATGATGCATCACATAAAGTGTGGGAGTGAAGAATTGGCCCTTGAGTAGCCATATGCAGCATTCATGAGCTGCATATCCCTGTTTTAAAGAGTACAGACAGGAAATCCTAATAATGTTACCAAAAAGGGACAGTTTCTAGGTAGGAAGATCATAGAAATAGGTGAAGGGGTTGAAATAGTGTCCTATTTCAAAGTCAGGACTGGGATTAGCATAGCAGTCACCCTTTTAATCTCAGCATTCAATACCAGCCTAAGGGTGATTCTAATAGAGGACTTCCCCAGCCCTTCAGGCTACCCTGCAGTCAAGATAACAAAACTTGGTCCCTCTAGGACCTTGTAAACAGTCTGCAAGAGCAAAATTAGTAGGAAAAGGGGAAAAGGGAAAGAGTCCAGACTGAGGCCTGTGTTCAAAGGAAAGGACCTAGTAAAGTCAAAAGCTATGTCTTTGGCCTTTGACAGAATATGGATAGGATCCTATTGGATCCTCTGGAATGTTCAAAATTACCTAGCAAGAATAGGGCCTAGACATGCAGTATCTTATAACAATTCAGATCAAGCCAAACATACAGGTTTCAATCAAACATAGATAAACACAGAAACAATGTGCAGTGAGCCTTCAAAAGGAAAGAAGAATACCTTTTGTCAGTGAGGAATCAGAGAAGCAATGAGAGTTAACCAAAACTTGTAAAGCAGGACCAAACAACCAAGTAAAGGAAGCAGTTGCTTCTCCAGAAAAAGAACTAGAAGAAATCAGGCTTTTAAAAAGGGTTTCTGTAGCTTTTTCTTTTTATGCAAGATGCTGTGTAGGTGTGTGGTGTGTTCTCAGTGCTTAATGCATAAAACTTGTCTGTGAATGAGATAACAACTGATATATATATATATATATATATATATATATATATATATATATATATATATATATATAGGTGAAAGTAAGGGTTGTAGCTTCAAACGGGTAGAATGCACCATATAAGGCAAAAGAATATCTTCCCTTAGTTAAGGCGGACAAACTTATAAGTGTTTCCCATAAATAAATCAATCAGACCCTAAAGTTAAAGTAAAACTAATCCTAGACAAATTTAAACTCTCCCATATAACCTTACCTTAGTCTGGATTCACAAAACCAGCTAATTAAGCCCCATAATCAATCAATAAACCCTATTGAGTTTCGGATCAATCAAATAAAATATTACTCTATCAACATCAACCAGAATCTCCCCTAATCTAATCAAATTCCTTTAATTATGCATGACAAACTACTCATTCAATGCATCCAGAAAATCAACCCTCTAGGCATGAGAACAAGCTAGATTCATCACAACAAACATGAATCTGACCCATAGGCAGTCCACTTTCAGAGGATAACATAATCAGGCTCTAAAATTAGCACATAGAAGCATTAAATCAGGACTAGGAACCAACATATCGAATAAAATGGTGAGTAGAATGTAAGACATAGGTAATCACAGAAATTACACCATTTTAAATCAAGGTAGAGGCTCAAGGCAGTTGCAAAATATCAGGACAATGCTTCAGGCATTTACAGATTTTTAAGATAGGGTTTTGGGCAACAAGACACAAAGTACTGCTCACCTATCGACATTTAGGCATATAGAGACTCAAACGAACTTGAAATTTAGGTGAGAATTGATAATCATGCAGTTATTCTATTTCGACTTAATCAACAAACAATCAGTCAAGCACATTAATGTATGAACAAAAGTTTAGGCAAATTTTAGGAATAATATCGCGTATGACCAGAAAACATCGAAAAGGGAAAGAAAGAGTTATCGTTTACCCGTTTAGGTTTTGGAATCGGGTTCGAATTGATCCGATTCCGGTCATGCATAGGGTTTTGCCCTTTCCTTACACTGGTGTCAAACCATTTTAGTGAATCGAATCACCGGCGTACCTTCTCTGGCGACAGGCACTCACGTCGACGAGAGATCAAATTTGAAAATAATAGACAAGGTAGAAATGGACACCCAGGCATGTGTAAAATTCAAAAACGGTTGATTTCAAAAATAGGAGGGATAAAATTGGGTGTCAACATCCACAATATTACAAACTCTAATGGTTGAATAAGTGTGGTGAACTAAAGGTAACCAAGCAAGCCTTGATTAAATTCAAGATTGGGGGCTACCATGATGAGCTTCTATTTGATGTGGTTCCTATGCAAGCTTGTCATATCTTGCTTGGAAGGTCTTTGCAATATGACCGCTTGGCAAGGCATGATGGCAAGACTATTAAGTATGCCTTGGAAGTGGGGGGTCGGAAGTTTGTTCTAAACCCATTGACCCCGGCACAAGTGAGTGAGGGTTATAGGAACATGAGGGAGTTAAAGTTGAAAAGAGAGAAAGAAAAGAAAGAGGGAGTTGTGGAGGAAGGGAGAGTGGGAGTCGTTACTCAAAAGGATGAGGAACCAAAAGAGGGAGTGAACTTGTTCTTGTCTAGAAAGGAATATTTGAAAGACGTGGAGGAAGGAGCACCCATGATTCTCCTCCTACACAAGGAACATGTTTTGCTTACTAATGAACTAACCCCTTCTTTGCCTAGATCTATTTCTTCTCTTTTTCAAGATTATGAAGACATCTTCCCCGAGGAGTTGCCTAGTGGATTGCCACCACTAAGAGGCATTGAGCATCAAATTGACCTTATTCCGGGTTCCCAATTGCCCAACAAGACCGCTTATAGAAGCAACCCAGAAGCTACCAAAGAACTCCAAAAGCAAGTGGAGGAGTTACTTGGGAGAGGACTTGTGCAAGAAAGCTTGAGCCCATGTGCGGTCCCGGTCATCCTAGTGCCAAAGAAAGATGGGACTTGGCGCATGTGTGTGGATTGTAGAGCCATCAACAAGATCACGGTAAAGTATCGTCACCCTATTCCTAGGTTAGATGATATGCTTGATGAGTTATGTGGATCTTGTGTGTTCTCTAAAATTGATTTGAGGAGTGGATACCACGGAAACTGGGTGATGAGTGGAAGACGGCCTTTAAGACTAACTTTGGTCTTTATGAATGGCTTGTCATGCCTTTCTGCTTGTCCAATGCTCCTTCAACCTTCATGAGGTTGATGAATCATGTGCTCAAATCCTTCATTGAAAAATTTGTTGTAGTTTACTTTGAAGATATCCATATCTATAGCAAATCCATTGATGAGCATGCTAATCATTTGAAACAAGTGTTTGATGTCTTGAGAAAGGAACAACTATTTGCTAATTTGAAAAAGTGTTCTTTTTGTGTTGAAAAGGTTGTTTTCCTTGGTTTTGTGGTGAGTGCAAATGGTGTAGAAGTAGATGAGGCTAAGGTGGAGGCCATTAGAGATTGGCCCACTCCTAAAAGCTGGAGATATGAGAAGCTTTCATGGGTTGGCTAGCTTTTATAGGAAGTTTGTGAGGGGATTTAGCACTATAGCCGCACCATTGACCGAAGTTATAAGGAAGGATAAGGCGTTTGTGTGAGGGAAACAGCAAGAAGAGGCTTTTGCAAAATTGAAGGAAGTCCTTAGTTCCACACCTCTTCTTCAATTGCCAAACTTTGAAAAGACCTTTGAGATTGAATGTGATGCTAGTGGGGTAGGCATTGGAGCCGTGTTGATACAAGAACAAAAACCTATTTCATATTTTAGTGAGAAACTCAAGGGAGCAACCACTAAATATTCCACTTATGACAAAGAGTTGTATGCCTTGGTGAGGGCATTGGCTCATTGACAACATTACCTTTGGTCCAAAGAATTTGTTATTAGAACCGACCACCAATCCTTAAAGCACCTCAAATTCCAAGAGAAATTGAATGTGAGACATACCAAATGTGTGGAGTTTCTTGAGACCTTTCCTTATGTAATCCATTACAAAAAGGGGAAAGAGAATGTGGTGGCGGATGCCTTGTCAAGAAAGTTTGTGCTTCAATCAAGAAGGCACTTGTTGTTGAATACTTTGAGGTCCAAACTCATGGGCTTTGAGAGTATGAAGGAGATGTATGTTAATTATCTAGAGTTTGGAGAACTTTATGCTAATTGTGAAGTGGAGGAAAGGGATAGAAAAATCAATCGATTGTGTAGTGAGGAGGAACTTAGTGGTGATGTAGAGAAAAAGAGGTTTCACAAGTTTGATGGCTTCTTGTTTAGGAATGGGAAGTTATGTGTGCCTAGTTCATCTTAGAGGGAATTTCTAGTGAGAGAGGCCCATAGTGGGGGACTAATGGGGCATTTTGGTGTGGGCAAGACAATAGAGATTCTTAAGGAGCAATTATATTGGCCCAAAATGAGAGTGGATGTTGTGAGGGTGTGTGGCCAATGCTTGGAGTGTAGGAAAACCAAGTCAAAGCTACTTCCACATGGTTTGTACCCACCCCTTCCCATTCCCTTAGGTCCTTGGCTTGACATTTCTATGGATTTTGTCCTTGGGTTGCCTAGGACCAAAAGGGGAAAGGATAGCATTTTTGTGGTTGTTGATAGATTTTCTAAAATGGCTAATTTCATTCCATGCCACAAGGTTGATGATGCATCTCACATAGCTAATTTGTTTGTTGACAATGTGCTTAAATTGCATGGGGTCCCAAAAACTATTGTTAGTGATAGGGATCCTAAGTTCCTTAGTCATTTTTGGAAGGAGCTTTGGGGGAGGCTTGCCACTAAGTTGTTGTTCTCCACTTCTTGCCACCCCCAAACCAATGGTCAAACCGAGGTTGTTAATAGAACCTTGGGTGCCATGCTTAGAGCAATGGTTTAGGGGAAACTAGCTTCTTGGGAAGAACATCTAGCTTTGATTGAGTTTGTTTATAATAGGACCATGCACACATCTACTTGCATGACACCTTTTGAAGTTGTGTATGGCTTTAATCCCCTTACCCCCTTGGATCTTACGCCTTTGTCTAGTAATGTTGTCTTAAGCTTAGATGCCAAGGTGAGAGCTCAAGAGATGAAGCAACTTCATGAGCAAGTAAGGAAACAACTTGAGAAGAAAAACCAAGAAGTTGCCAAGAAGGCGAACAAAGGAAGGAAGAAGATCATTCTTGAGCCCGGTGATTGAGTTTGGGTTCATTTCCAGAAGGATAGGTTCCCAAACAAGAGGACGAGCAAATTGATGCCTAGAGGTGATGGCCCTTTCCAAGTCCTTGAATGCCTCAATGACAACGCGTACAAGGTGGACTTGCCAAGCAATTACCAAGTACACAACACGTTCAACGTGTGTGACTTGTCTCCCTTCGAAGTAAAAGATCAAGTGTCCGTGGACGGATTCTTCTCAAGACGGAGAGAATGATCCAACCCGACGCTCATCCAAACCTTTCACAAGGAGCCAAGCTCGGGAGTTGCAACGGCTACATGCAATGTTCACACAACTGGAGCTGATTGGACAAGTATTGGAGGTTCCAGGGCAGATCTGCATGCTCACTGCCTCTGGAATCGAAAATACTCATCGCGATCGCGAGTGCACAGAAGCGATCGCGAAAAGCCAAAAGGAAGAGATACGCGATTGCGGGAAGCCAGACGCGATCGCGGAAGAGCAAATGGCAATGCAGCTCGATCGCGCGTCCACAGACGCGATCGCGCAAGAGGCGGGTTGAAGCCTTTGCCTGCGCGATCGCGAGACCATAGCCGCGATCGCGAGGCTATGAGTTAATACTCAGCGCATTGGCGACCATCACTGCGCGATCGCGCTGAGATGAGGATCAGAAGGCCAAACAGTAGCTAATGACTTGAAGGCCCATTGTTAAGGGTTAATTAAGGCATTTGTGCCATAGTATAAATACTCCTAAAGTCATTAGCATACCTAGTTTTTGATGATTATTGATATTGTAAGGATTTGGCTAAGCTTGTCTGCTTTAGCACATTAAACTTCCTTGATTTGCAATTAGCTTAAATTAATTGAGGATCAATTAGTAGTGGTTCTTTTGTTTAGGTGATTAAGGGGGTGATTAGGTTAATTTTTCCTAATCCATTTTCTTAACTTTTCTCTAATCAATTGGGTCTTACTTTATTTCTTGTCTTTTTATTTTTGTATCTTTAATTTTCATATCACAAGGTACTTTTAAAATACTTGAAGATGAGATAAAAATAGTGGACTTGTTATTGATACTTTAAGAGGACGAGTATATGATAATGGATTCAATATAAATTTCAAGGATTGAAACAATAGTATATTCAAATTTTTCTTAAATAACGTATAAAAGTACATCAAAAAGTGGGGCCCCCAAGGAATTTCTTCACTGGCTTTATAGTTAAGCCGGCATTGCTAAAAAAAAGTTCTTGTACTATTCTTATAAATAAACGAATACTATATATATAAACAATGATTTTGTCAGCAGTCTATTTTTTCCTCTGATTTTATTTTTTTATTTCACACTTTCAATTTCTCCAAACAAAATTGCTAATGATGATTTGATATGATTATGGTGGTTTCCTAGTGGTATTTGGCTGTGGTGGTTAGTAATTGTGGTTGTTGTACAACAAGAGCGATGACAGTGATTATTGGAAGTAGTTGTATTGGTTCTGGTTGTGAAATAGTGGTGATTTTGATGGTAGAAGTAGGGTGTGGTAGTGGTTAGAAGTTTTAGTTGTAAATGGTGTTAGTGGTAGTCGGTAATGGTGGTGGTGGAAGTCGGCGCTGGAGCCGACTGTGTTTGCGATTGTGGTTTGTAGTAGCGCACGACTGAGTGGCGATGTTAGTGGTGATATTTTTTGCTAATGACGATGATAGTGGGGATGATTCATGATTAATGCGGTAGTGACTGGCAAGTAGTGGTGGTATTTGTTATGATAGTTGAGGTGGTTGATAATAGTGGTAGATGGTGGTGGTTTATAATTATCATTAGTGGTGGCTTACCATGGCAGTGGTTGGTAACAACTAATGGTGGTGGTAATGGTGGTTTACGGTGGTGATAGGGCGGTTGAAATGGTAGAAATGGCTAGAAGGAAAGTGATTATTGAAAGCCGGCGGTGGTGGTTTTTGTGAAGGCTGCTGCTGGTGGTTGACAGTGGTTGTAATATAGTAATAGCTAATTGTGGTTATAGATAGTGGTGATGACAATTCATCTTTCTAAGTATAACCCACTCACTAATATTAAGACTCTATTTAAAAATGGAATAATTTAGATCTATTAATTAAGAAGTTACGATCTTTATAAAATACTTAATGTTCTGATGGTCTGAACCATTAATCATAATTAAATATCCATCAAGTACAAATAAATAAGGGTTTTTTTACACAAATATACAAACCTACACCCTTTTATTATAAAAAAATAGTAATATTATACAAATTACAGCACGTAGCAATATATTTCATAGCACGTTTTATTTTTTATTGTCACTCCCTTCTATTGAAAGTTGAAACATCAGAATTCACATACATACACAGACACCGTCATCAGACAACCATCAAAATGGCACTGTCACCGTCATTACCATAGCAAGAAAGACAAAAATTTTAATTCGAAACCCGATAACTAAACGGACAAACACGATACTCTACCCACATCTCAGCTATAAATCTCTCTCATCTACTTGTTTCTGATCCGGAAAAGCTTCTGCCCTGTCGTCGTCGTTATCATCGATGGCGGAGCCGTTAGAGCAGGAATACCTCTTTGGCATCGCAGTAATCGAGCACATCACTAGTGCAAAAATAAAATCTCACAAAAACAAAACGTCGTCGTTGTCGTCGACGGCTGCGCCGTTAGAGCAGAAATGGCTCTCCGACTTCGCAGTAATTGATCACGTCTGCTTGAGGCTACTAATTCGAAATGGAAGATAAAAAGGAAAGGGGGATATAATTAGGTGAGCTGAGGTATATCTTAAGTTGGTAAGTTTCATGAGAAATGACAAAAATATATATACCAAAAAGTCGGTAGAAAATTAGAATAATTGACTTTTGAGGTGCCAACGTAATTGTTATGTAAATGTGTGTGTATAGTAGGAACAATTCTTTTATTTGTTCATATATAACATGAGCTACATTTTAGACGTGTAACACTTACTAGTTCCACACATAAAGGGAAATTTCTATACTAGTATTATTTTATGTGGTGTTCTAGAAACAGCTAGATACAATGCAAAAATATCTAGAAATAGTAAGATACAATACAAAAACAATGTAGAAATAGTCTAAAAATAGTTAGATATAATGCAAAACAGTATAGATACAGTGAGATACATCAAGATACGAAGTGGTTGGTAGTTGAGATACAACAAGATACAGCGAGATGCAAGGTGGTTGGTCGTTGAGATACATCGAGATACAACAAAATACGAGGTGGTTGGTAGTTGAGATACAACGAGATGCAGCAAGATACATGGAGATACGAGGTAGTTGGTAGTTGAGATACATCGAGATACGAGGTGGTTGGGGAGGGGAGGAGGAAATGAGAGGAATAATGTAAGGTTTTGCTATGTTATGCTGAGTGGAGTCCATTAAATCCCTCTAACCTTTTAGGTTTGGAAAATCATCCCCTTCACCTTTTTAAATGAACAATAAACTCCCTTAATCTTAAAATCAACGGTTAAAAATGAGTTTGTCCTTTGTATGCATTTTTAAAAGGTCAAAAACAACCTTCAATTATGATGAATCTTAAAATATATTTTCTACACGATTAAATATTATAGAAGTATTATAAAATTAATTAAAATTTTATATCTCGTTTTACTCCTTTAATTTTTTTTTTTAATTTAAGAAACCCATTTTATTTGATAAGGGCTTTTTTCCATAGAGCTTCAAATTTTAAAAAAAATTATTGTAACTACTGAAAATTAACATAACTAGAGTAATAATTTTGCATAAAATACTTTTCTATTTTACGTTCTCCTTTTATATTATGTGGTTTAATTATTTTTAAATTTTTCATTAGTAATCATTACATAAAACAAAAGGTGAAAATTTTGACTATCCATATAATTTAAAGGTGATAACATCATATTTCATACTAATTTAAAAATAACCTTAGAATATAATTCAAATATAATTTTTATTTCATGCAGAAGATAAATGAGGAATTATTATTCCTTACCTCAAATATTATGGTGGTTAGATAAATTTTAGTTAACGCATTTAGATACAATAATAAGAATTTTCAGGTGCTCAATATAAATTATTTTTAGGATAATAATTTTATTATTTGGAAGGTTAGTTTTGACCTTAAAAAAATACATGTAAAGATCAACTCATTTTTAGCCGTTGATTTAGGATCAAGGGGGTTTACCGTCCCATTCAAAAGGTGAAGTGGGTATCATTTCCCAAATCTATTAGGTTGAGGGGTATAACTGAAATTTACTTATATTTTGTAATTAATTTTTCATTTTCTCTATATTGGATTATTTTATTAGAATATTGCTATGTTTTATAAATAACTTCTAAAAAAATGTATTTTTCTGTAAAAATTCCAATAAATAATGTCTCAATGGTGCATACATGTGGAAGTTTTTACTCAATTAAAATACTGATTTGAACATATTTCATCCAAATCATGCATGCAGATCCAATCACACACCTTTACAAGCATTCAAAGAAAAAAGATAGGCATTTAAAGTGAATTTTCACACGCTCATCGTTTTCTTTCAAACCTTTTTTTCTTTCTTTTTCTTTTTGGTGGGGCAAAAGGAAGATTTTGCTTGAATGGAAAAATATATTCAATTCCCAAAGATTTAGAAAAGCTACTAGAGCAAAGATTTAGTGCATATCGTGCTGTCGTGATTCAACATAAGAGGTGTAGATGTTTTGCTTTTATAATTGCTTTTATTCTAGACTAGATCATTCAAAGTAAGTCACCCCACACAGTTCAATAATTCATTTCAGCCCACACCTAACATACACTACTATATATAGACCTTTCTATCAATGACCTCTTCACTCTTTCCAGTGATCTTGATATCTTTCTTCAGTCTCTCTTTATTAAGGAGATCATGGCTGGCTTCATGAAATTGTTTGCAACTGTTTTCCTTGTGCTAATGCTGGTTTTCGCCACCGGTATTTTCTTTTAATTTATTTCCTTTGTGCTCAGAAATATTTTAGATAGGTGGACATCATAATATGCTTGTGTATGGTAGAATTAATACTAATTATCATCTGATAATTTCAAAAAAAGGAAAACGGACCATGAATTTATTTAATACCTTCGAGTTCTATTCTTTGGTTAGAAGGGGGTGGTATATATATGTTAACTCAAGTTAGTCATATTTCTTGTTGATTTTACCAAAACTTTTTACTGAACTGTACTGCATTTATTCTAGGGCTAACATATTTACAATTGAGTTACCGAAACTGTAACCATTTCTTCCTAATATAGACTCTATTATAATTTTTGTGTATCTTTTCCACAAAATCAAGACTAAAAAGTGGATCATATTGTATTCATGTTTATATTCGACACAAAATCATGAAGCAGCTATGTACTTAAAAAGCAAAAGTGGTAAAATTAGGATTTAACTTATATGCATTGTGCAAGGGAAAATAAATTACTTTTACAATGTTAGTGTAATTTAACTATTTAGCACAGATTGTCTTGTCTTAATTTTCAAATAACCACGTTTACATATTACGCACAATTATCTATAAGTATGCATGTTTAGGTAATCTAATAGTGTAAAGATTCATCATTTATAGGAATGGTGGCCGAGGCGAGGACGTGTGAGTCGCAAAGCCACCGATTCAAGGGCCCGTGCGTAAGCAAGAGCAACTGTGCTTCTGTTTGTCAAACAGAAGGTTTCCATGGTGGCCACTGCCGGGGCTTCCGTCGTCGTTGCTTCTGCACCAAACACTGTTAATCAAATATTTCTTGGTTTTGCTTTTGAGGAATAATGAATGTCCCTTTTTTCGTTCTTCTAGTGTCATGAAAAATAAGAGAGATCTCCTCACTACACAGAAACTGATCTTTCGGTTTCTGAAATTTGATGGTTTGTTTGTGTGTGTTGTTATTAGCCAATTTTGTTGGAAATGTTTGTCCGTTATTTCGAAGCCTCATATGATAAATAACAACCTTCTCATAGTTTTACGTTTATCAATCCTTTACGCTTATTAGTGAGGCAATTTTTTTCACTTTCGATATCTGGTCATATTTTAATATATAAGTACTGCCAATAGATTTGATAATTCATCATCTTAATAGGACACTCCTGGCACCCCATCACTGATTTCGCCTCATGGAAAGGAAAGTTACAAAGTTGGCCTTGTATTGGTCGATTTTCTGCTCGTTTACGAATGAAGCAAACTCGATCGTGTGCAAGATGAAGTTTTACTTCGAAAGCTGTGAGATCGGAAAGAAGCTGCTTCGGTTTGGTTTCGTTCGGTTATACAATGTTGTGATCGGGTAAAATCGAAGACAATCTTATAATGGATAAGCTATAACTGATCCTCATCTCTAAAAAATCGGAACGGATTTGGCGAGTTTGGTGGAGTGGATGACGACGTGCAAATAGTGGGAAGAGAAACGTGGGGAAGTGGAAAACTGCTAGGGTTTGGAATTCTCCTCCATTTCAACCTATAAATAGGACCTCATATTCTCATTTGAGGACATTCATCTGAAACAATATCACTCTATTCTTAAAAGCAATTATTCTCCTGTCAAGAGATTAGTCACTTTGTTCTTATCATTTTGCCAACCTGTTACACTGTACTTAAAAGTTTCGATCGCGGCTTAGCTCAAACGTGGAAGGAGATCTGTTCTTTCCATTGAAGTAACACCCATCGATCCATCAAATACAATAAGCCTTTATTGCTTTGATTATTTATTCGTTATTTATTTCGTTTAGATTTACGCCTGTCTTGATCGTAACACACTCTGCTCATTGTTTGCATTTATCTTAAGCAACTTGTTATCGTCATTGTTTTACATCGGATATACTTGTTTCTGCATCGTATTATTCGATCGAATATATTCAATCGCCATCGTAGTGCAAGTCATTTATCATCATATTATACTTGTCCATCATCGTATTGCTGTTGTTTTCATCAAATCAAGTATCGCTATCGTAGTTAATTAACTGTGTACTTTAGTAAAACGAAGTCGTCTCATTGGCATATCATTAGCCTGTCACTTAGATTCGAACTTATTTGCTGACATCTGCATTTCAACTTGACATCGAATCAGTTTGACATCGATTTTGTAATTGCTTCCGAACCAAAACTCTTGAAATCGGTTAACTTACTCGCGTAAATCGCCTATCAAACGATCGAATTGAGATATAAGACGGTCGCCTTAGACTCAACTAAATATAAATTTAATTGTAAAACCTGATACATTTTTGGGGAATACAGTTTGGCGCCCACCGTGGGGTCTAGGCAATCGATTTATTCCGAAATTTGAATCGCTTGATACTACTTACGTTTGCTTTCTTGTCTTGAAATGGCAGATGAACGTAACATCGACGCTTTGAACGGTCAACAACAGCTCAATCCCAATGACGGGGTTCATGTTCCGGCCCATGCTGAAGCGGTCGATGAGTCTACCAACAACGAACAGGATCCAACTCACGACAACATTCCTACTGGGTCACAGTTGAACGCACGCCAAGCGCGGCGCTCAGGCAAGGAGCCCGCAGTCGAAACTGAATCAGGAAGCGCAAACGCAGCACTGTTTGCGTATTTGAAGCGGCATGATGCTCAGTTCGAAATGATACACGAACAGTTGAGGGCACTATCTAATTCTATCGGAAGTAAAGCACCTACCTCTCCGATCACACCCCCAGCAAGCATTCCGACTTCGGTTCCTCAGGGTGCCGTAACAGGGGGACTTGCAGCGGGGGTCGGATCTGGAGGATCGGGTACTGCCGCCGAAGCCATGGGAGTTCCGGCCTCGGTCACAACAGAAGTAAGAATGATGGCAACGATGCAAACTTTGCTGAATGATAATATCGATAAGAAGTTCAGTGAAATCAAGTCATTTATGGAGAAATTACCAGGCGTTCCGAAATTGGCTGACGAAGGCACTAAAAAATCGATCTCAAAACGTCCTTTTCCAGCAAGTGCAGCCCCACTACCTATACCAAAGACTTTCAAATTACCAGAAAGCTTGAGATACGATGGAACCACAGATCCAAGAGATCACATTGATATGTTTTCGGTTGCGGTTCAGGCAAATGACTTGACTTCGGAGGAGATCAATTCGGTCAGCCTTAAGAAGTTTTGTGAGACATTGAAGGGGGCAGCACTGAAATGGTATTAACAGCTGCCCGAAAACGAAATATTAAGTTTCGATGACATGTCAGCAAAATTCATTCGATCATATACTGGAGCAAAGAAGATAGCACCAAGGGTCGAAGACATCTTGAACGTAAGGCAGCGACCCGGGGAAACCATCAAGCAATTTCTAAAAAGATTTAACGATGAGAAGATTCATATACCAAATCTCGAAGAAAGGTGGGCATGTTTGACCTTTGCTAACAACTTGCGCACTGATTCAATTGAGGCATGGAAATTGAAGGATCGTCTCAGAGAGATCGATGCATGGACTTTCGATGTATTGTACCGTGAGTGCGAGCCAAGGATCAGAGCTGAGGAGGAAGAATTGCAGCTAGCCCGAAATAATTATCATTATGATCGGCCGGCAAGGAGAGTTGATAATGACAGGCGAGACTATAGGGACCAACGATGGGGGCCCTACAGTTTCCCACGAACGGGGAGCAACAACCACGAAGCTGGTAGCTCAAAGAATCAGCCGAAGAAAGCACAGCCGAATACATCTTCGGCTCCAAGAGATCGGCCACTGCCTCCAAAAATGACGGAATACAATTTTTGCATATCGACACCAAATCTAGTGAATCACTTGAAAGGGATGGGTGATAAAGTTGTGAAATTCCCAGGTCGCATAAAGTCAAATCCAAATACTAGGGATGAGACTCTATGGTGTGCATTTCACCATGACTTCGGCCATACGACGGAAGAATGCAAGGCATTGAGATACGAAGTGGCTAGCCTTTTAGAAAAAGGTCACTTGGTCGAATTCTTGACTTAAAGAGGACGAAACAATTTTAATAAGAAGAAAGATGATGAGCCGCCAAAGCCTCCTGCCCCCAGGAAGACGGTCAATGTCATTACCGGAGGAGATGGTGTTTGTGGGGTAACCTACACTACAAAGAAGTATGCAAAAGTCTCTTTCACACGAGATAAACGAACTCGAGATGACATGACCGATGAGATCGTTTTCGGGGATTCCGACTTCGATGGAAGGATTCATCCCCATCACGATGCATTGGTAGTAACGACAAGGATCGATGACGCCGATGTGAAAAGGGTATTAATCGATGCTGGCAGTTCGGTTAACATCATACATGCAAGAGTGGTTGAACAATTGCAGTTGAGCGATAAGATTGTGCCTCGCTCAACGGTCCTGTCAGGTTTCAACAATTCAAGTGAAGTGACCGTTGGGGAAATTATGATCAAGACCTATGCAGAAGGAGTGGAGAGTGAAACATCGTTTCAAGTGATGAAGGGCGAAATGGCATACAATGTAATTTTGGGTCGCCCATGGATCCACGCCATGGGAGCAGTCCCATCGACTTTACATCAAGTTGTGAAATTCCCTACCCCATGGGGAATTCGTGAGATCAGAGGCGAGCAACAGGCTTCACGAGACTGTTACTCAGTAGCTGTCAAGGAAGGCTTTCGATTGTAGCAATCACAGCTAGTGGAACCCGTGGTCGGAAGCTTCACTTCGGTTCCGTCGTGCGATCAAACGCAGCTACCGGAATCCGAAATCGAAGGCGACTTCGCACAGGTTTCACCATGTAAGCTAGTGGGACCCGTGAACGGAAGCTTCACTTCGGTTCTGTCGTGCGATCAAACGCAGCTACCGGAATCCGAAGTCGAAGGCGACTTCGCACAGGTTCCACCATGTGTGAGAGAACCGTATAAGCAAAAAGCTGGAGACTCTACGATAGAAGAACTTGAGGAAGTAATATTGTTCGATGAAAATCCTGATCGGAAAGTTTATTTTGGAGCTGAACTGGACATCGAAGTAAAAGCAAAAATCATATCCTTCCTCAAGGACAACTCTGATTGCTTTGCTTGGTCCCATGCAGATATGGTAGGGATCGATCCAAAGGTCGCCACACACAAGTTAAATGTCGACCCCAAACATCGGCCGGTGAAACAAAAGAAACGGCCGAATGGGGGATTCCGAAGAAAGGTAATCAACGATCAAGTGGAGAGACTTCTAACAAATGGGTTCATCAAAGAAGTAAAATATCCAGAATGGCTGGCGAATACAGTTGTAGTGCCAAAGAAAAATGGCAAGTGGAGAGTACGCGTTGATTATACCGATCTCAACAAAGCTTGCTCAAAAGATTCGTTCCCACTGCCTCACATCGATAGGCTGATCGATTCGACGGCAGGGCACGAAATGTTGAGTTTTTTGGATGCTTATTCGGGTTATAATCAGATTTTGATGGATCCACCAGATCAGGAGAAGACGTCATTCATCACAGACATGGGAACTTATTGCTATACAGTCATGCCCTTCGGCCTTAAGAATGCCGGCGCTACTTACCAGCGTTTGGTCACCACTATGTTCAAAGATTTGATCGGGAAAACCATGGAAGTTTATATCGATGACATGCTGGTCAAATCTCTTGATAGGGGAAATCATCTAAGTCATTTGGAGGAAACTTTTACAATACTAAGGCGTTTCAGCATGAGATTGAATCCAGAGAAATGTGCGTTCGGGGTTGGATCCGGTAAGTTCTTGGGATTCATCGTATCGCAAAGAGGAATCGAAGCAAATCCAGACAAGATCAAGGCGATCGAAAGCATTCCTGAGGACCTGACAACGGAGAAAGAAGTTCAACAGCTGACCGGTCGAGTAGCCTATCTCAGCAGGTTCATCTCGAGGTCGTCTGAACGATGTCACAAGTTCTTTTCAGTGCTGAGAAAGAGCAAAGGCTTCGAATGGACACCAGAATGCAAAAAGGCTCTTCGGGAACTGAAGCAGTACCTTTCCAATCCACCACTTCTGTCAAAACCAATTGAAGGGGAAATGCTGCTGATCTACTTGGCTGTTTCCGATGTCGCTGTAAGTGCTGTCCTCGTTCGCGAAGATGGAGGTAACCAATTTCCTATCTACTATGTTAGTAAAACATTGTTAGATGCAGAAACAAGGTACCCACATCTAGAAAAACTAGCACTTGCACTCGTCACTGCTGCACGAAAATTAAGGCCTTACTTTCAATGTCATTCAATTTCTGTCATTACTACATTCCCGTTACGAAATATTTTACATCGGCCAGATCTCTCTGGTCGATTAATGAAATGGGCGGTCGAGCTGAGTGAGTACGACATCACTTACCAGCCTCGTACCGCCATAAAATCTCAAGTTTTAGCTGATTTTGTAGCAGACTTTAGCGCTAACATTTTACCGGAGGCAAAGAAGGAAGAATTGATGATGAGAGATCCAGACCCCGGAGTATGGGTAATGTACACCGATGGAGCTTCCAACGTCAAAGGAACTGGCCTCGGAATCCTATTGATAGCACCTTCCGGTGAAAAACTCAGGTATGCGATCAAACTACATGCAAAAACTAACAACGAGGCCGAATATGAGGCCCTCGCTGCAGGTTTAAAGATCGCGAAGGACTTGAAAGTCGAACGAATAGACATCAAAAGCGACTCCCAACTGGTGGTAAATCAAATCCAAGGCGATTTCTGTGTTCGAGATCCGAGGATGCAACAATTGCTTGAAAAGGTACAAAACTTCCTAACTTCTTTTCAGGAGTGGAAAATAGCTCAGATACCGAGGGAAGAGAACATCGAAGCAGACGCTCTAGCAAACCTTGGATCTGCAGCGGCCATCGATGAGAAACTCGATGAGACAGTGGTCCACTTGTTCGAATCTCCACTATGTCGAAGCATCAAAGAGGTAAACAATGTTAATCATACTTGGGATTGGAGAAACAAGTATTTGTCTTATTTACAGGCAGGCACCCTTCCCGGTGACAAGAAGTCCGCCCGATCACTTAAAGCCAAGGCCGCGAGATATTGCCTCCTAGAAAATCAACTCTACAGGCGAATGTTTGGCGGCCCTTTGGCCAAGTGCGTAGGGCCAGACAGAACCAATTATGTGCTGAAGGAGGTTTACGAAGGCGAGTGCGGCAATCATTCCGGCAGCAAATCATTGATTCGAAAGATCATAAGAGCTGGATACTATTGGCCAACGATCGCAGATGATGCTAAGGAATTTGTCCGCAAATGTGACAAGTGCCAACGATTTGGAAATCTCATACATCAACAGGCAGAACCACTTCATTCGGTCACGTCGCCATGGCCATTCATGAAGTGGGGAATGGACTTGGTCGGGCCGCTTCCAACAGCGCCCGGTGGGGTAAAATTTATCTTAATTCTTACTGATTATTTCTCTAAATGGGTGGAAGCTATTGCCTTGGCTAAAATTCGTGAACAGGAAATTATCAAATTCATTCGTCAGAATATCATTTGTCGTTTTGGGATCCCGAAAGAGATCACATGCGACAATGGTAAGCAGTTCGTGGGGAGACGAATCACAGCCTTCTTCGAAAAGTGGGGGATCAAGCGAATTGCATCAACACCTTATCACCCCAGTGCAAATGGACAGGCTGAATCTTCCAACAAAATAATACTTGCCTGAAGAAAAGGATGGATGATTCAAAGGGCAACTGGCCGAACGAACTCCCCGGAGCACTGTGGGCTCATCGAACAACGGTGAAACACAGTACCGAGGAAACACCGTTCTCACTTGTTTACGGAGCAGAGGCGCTGATTCCGGTGGAAGTGGGAGAGCCCAGTCTTCGGTTCGCCCATTCCACCGAAGAAGCCAATCAAGAGGCCATGCTGACAGAACTGAACCTGGTCGAGGCAAAAAGGGATATGGCATTTGTTCGAATACAAGCACAAAAGCAAAGGGCAGAAAACTACATCAACAAAAAACTCAGGTACCGATCTTTTAATGTAGGTGATTATGTGTTGAAAATCAAAAGACCAAAGAAGGATGAGCCCAACGAAGGCAAGCTAGGAGCAAATTGGGAGGGACCTTTCCGTGTCAAGGCAGTGGTCGGAAAAGGTTCATACCAACTCGAAACAATGGATTCCAAACCGGTGGACTTCAATTGGAATGTCACACAACTGAAGAAATACTATTTTTGAGGTTCTACGGTATCAATCCTCACCCTTTACCTCCACTTCGCAATTTTTATTATTCCTCCATCGGAAGATACTTTAATCGATTATTTGGTACTAACACTTTTAGATGATAGGCATAGTTGGAGTCGAATGATGACAAACATCACCCACGAACACTTGAGCTCAAAACGCTCCGATCGGGGTCGATAAGTCTGACGAACACTCTAACGTGGTCTTCATCTATAACGAGTTTCTTGGCTTTGGTATCCCAATGATTCCGTTTCAGGTAACGAAGTCGAAGAACCAGTGTTCGCCTACTCATTCTTCGCACCCGAACACTGGGGGGGATGGAGGCAGCATGAGGTCCATCGGCAGATACTGGGGACTGCCCTGTAACCGGGAACTTTCGATCGGAAAACGAAACGGAATCGATGGAAGATAACACTGGGGACTCGTCCAAAATTCGACAGAAGTTCCAACGTTCACTCGAACTGGGGACTCGTCCAAAATTCGACAGAAGTTCCAACGTTCACTCGAACTGGGGACTCGTCCAAAATTCGACAGAAGTTCCAACGTTCACTCGAACTGGGGACTCGTCCAAAATTCGACAGAAGTTCCAACGTTCACTCGAACTGGGGACTCGCTCAAAATTCGACAGAAGTTCCAACGTTCACTCGAACTGGGGACTCGTTCAAAATTCGGCAAAAAGTCCCACGTTCACCCGTACGGAGGGCTCGTTCGAAATCGAGCATTATCAATTAGAACTCCTATGTAAACGATCCAATAGTGATCAATAAGTCTGCCTTACGGCCACATCTTGTAATCGATCGAATCATACGATCCAAAATGTATCAAAGACCCATTAGCGGTCTACTTCAATAATACACAATACTTTGGTTATATTCATTCTTTACATTTGTTCGATTTATGCGATCGTTCCAAATTTTAACCAGATTTTACATCTAAGTTTTTCACCAAGTGTTAAATTTTACATTCCGAACTCATAAAGGCGTTCGAAGAGTGCATTACGTAAAAATGAGACGTCATTCCTTACTACGCGCTGACATTGGGCCTCAATCATTTCATTCAACGAATATCGTTGAAACTTTAAGTTTTTCGAACGGTTAAAACATCTTCGAGAAGTCAAAAGCAATGCAGTAATGATGAAAACGATGTCATTCATAAACGATGTCATTCATAAAAAGTTATATGTACATGGATGAAACTTCCAACTTCAAAAACAATAGTACAAAGAAAAAGCAAATCATTCATCCCCATCAGAGCCTTCATCGGAGGAACTCGCTGGGAGACCAAGATCTTCACGAGCCAATCTCACAATGGCAATTGCCTCGCTCAACTCAGCGGGAACATCGACAACTCGGTCTAACATCTCCCTAAGAACGTCACGCCTTGATTCGGCAAGGATTAAATCTTTTTTCTTGTCAAACTCTTCTTCAAGGTCGCGCCTTAGGGTAGCAGATTCCTTCTGAAGCAGCAAGTTCCTCTCCGTTAGGCTGGCAGCTTCAGCCTTTAGTTCGCCATTGCTTCTTCGAAGAGCTATCAATTCCACGAGTTGATCGGCCAATTCTTTATCTTTACTCTCCAAAACAGAGTTGAGTTCGGCCATCTTCAGATCAGAGTTGGCTTCGTGATCACTCAGTTGTGCGTTCAGAGCCCGAATCTGGGATTCCAACTCCGTTTGACGAAGAGCATGTTCATTCGTGCTCTTGTCGAGGTTGGTTAAAAGCTCTGCGTTTTGGGTCTCTGCTGCCTTGAGTTTCCGATGCAACTCTTCTCCCGCCGAAGTAAGATGAACGATCTGCTCATTCAAAACCTTGGCCCCATCTTGAAGTTGGCGAATCCGATCAGCCGTCTCGATCGCCATTATACAATTCTGAAGGAAATCACAGTTTGAAAGTCATGAAATCTATCCAAAATAAAAAAAAAATTTCTAAGCAAAGAAGTCTAAAAATAGAGTTTACCCTAAAGGCACCATAGGAAATCTGAGAAGGCAAACTTAAGTCCTCGTGTGTGTTCAGCCGGGCTTGCTCCATCGGACCCATAACGTCGAAGAAATAGTTTGCCAACTTCCTTGGGCATCTAAGCAAGTCGACGTTGGCTGGCACTTCGATCGTGAGCGATCGGACGCCCCTCTTTTCAGATTCGCCCAGGGCAGCAAAGGCGGCAGCCTCTTCGCCCCTAGGAAGAGGCACAATCGGATCGGCATGATCCACGCTAAAAAATGATGACCCTGTCTCCTCATCGAATTTGGATTTTGCCGTCGCGATCGACCGATCCAAAACTGGCGCTTTCCCTTTTGCTGGGTCCCTTTCTTCAAGTTCACGATCGAAAGCCTCGATCATCCCCTCTCGATTCTCAGGGGCAGCGATTGAAGGAACAAGCACACCTTCCCTACTGGGCAAGCCTCCCGAACCCGAGTTGTCATCTTCGGCGACGGGGGAGAGATGGTAGTCGTCCACGGAAAGATCTCCTTGTTCGGCCACTTTAAGCTGAATGGCCGTTTCTTGGAGTCTTTCCTTAGCTGTCCTTTTGGGACGCTGCACCAAATGATCAGACGTTGACTCCTCCCCATGACCCTCTTCCTCGATGTCGATAACCGGAGTCACTCTTTCGGCAGCTTTCGCCGCCGCGATCGCTGAGCTCGTGCCGGCAATCACATCTTCTATGGTTGGGGGCGCAGCCGATGAACTACCCCCTTGCCCTTTTTCAACCACTACCTTGGGCAAATACTTGTTCCTCAATTCTTGGAACGATTTCTTCTTTTTCTTTGGGGGAGGAGCGTCATCGGGTTTTTCTCCGCCTTCGGGCTCAACCTCCTCGTCGCTTGGCTCGCCCCCAGCACCGGTAATACCTGAAGGAAAAATTTCTTAAGTATCGAAAAACACCAACGAAGACGGAAGTCATAAAAACAAAAGCAGTCTGAAGTTACCATGATTTTTGGCTTTGAGTGTTTTCAAAGCTGCGACCGGCTTCCAGGCTCGCTTGTCGTTGGTCGTCTTGTCAAGTACCCTTATCAGCCAGGGTATGATATCGTCAACTTGATCGAATTCAACCGCCTCAGCTGAAGATTTTTTCGGAAGAATTCATGAGATCATGTTGCTAAACTTATTCATAAAGAAAATAAATGGACAAAGTACTTACGAGTTCGATTCCAGACACTTGGCAGCAACTCCCTTCCGGGGGCAGTCAGCTGCTCCGTGGGAATAAAAACGAAGCGCTGATCCCATCCTCGGAGATCGTCATCGTTGTCAGAGATCAAGGCCCGCTGACCTCGTTTAGCTAAATTTATTACCCCTCCTTTATAAACTCGAGGGGAGTACACGTTAAGAATATGGCGAAGTGTCAACTCCACTTCTGCCACCTGTGCGATGTATCGCATGACTATGACTCCATATCATCGGGGAAATCTGCCCAAGACACACTTTGTACATCCTACAAAATTCTTCGATAATGTTATCGACCGGGAGAGAGAATCCGATCGTAAATGGATAAGTCAGCACCACGGAATGACCTTCGACGTGAGTCGCCAAGGTCGATTTCCTCGGAGGGCACATCACGTCGATGTCACCCGCTTTCCAACCACACTCCTCTCGGACCCGAGGAATCGCCTCCGGCGTGATCGTACAATAAACAGAGTCGATCGGAATGTTTTTCTTCTTCTTCTGTTCCGTTTCATTTTGGACGCTGATCTTACAATCATTTTCGTAAGTGAATTTCTTTGGAAGGATCTCCGACCACAGTTTCTTGGGACCGTAGTCCTTGACCTTCCTCTCTTTTCGTTTCTTCCCCTTCTTGTCTACTGAAGGGTCAACAATGGCGGAAGTTTGCTCCACCACCGCACCAGACTGCGGTGGAGCCGTGGCAGCAACTGCCGTAGTAGAAGTGGTATCAGCCTCTATTATGTTCTGTGATGAAGTAGACATTGCTAGAATTCGTTGTAAAGTGAAGCTTGTAAGAAGATTTGAAGTTTATAAGAAGATTTAAGGCAGAAACAGCAAGAATCAACGGATTAAAATGGAAGATTTCTGGGGTTTGAAGGAATTTTTGCAAAACGGTTTCTTTTGAAAAGTTTCAGAAGTTGTAAAGCTGGAGTTGAAACGAATATTTATAGAGAGAGATTCATCATTGCCTCGGGAACCGTCGAAAATTGCTGCCCGCACGATTTCTGACACGTGTAACGATGGGAAGTTGAGGCGACGTTTTGGCATTTCAAAATGAAGGGACACAAACGTGCCACGTATTTTCCCGCTAAAAATTCAAAACCACTTGCCAAAAGCTTTACGAACACACTTGGCAAGCGGGGGGACTATCTGTATTGGTCGATTTTCTGCTCGTTTACGAATGAAGCAAACTCGATCGTGTGCAAGATGAAGTTTGACTTCGAAAGCTGTGAGATCGGAAAGAAGCTGCTTCGGTTTGGTTTCGTTCGGTTATACAATGTTGTGATCGGGTAAAATCGAAGACAATCTTATAATGGATAAGCTATAACTGATCCTCATCTCTAAAAAATCGGAACGGATTTGGCGAGTTTGGTGGAGTGGATGACGACGTGCAAATAGTGGGAAGAGAAACGTGGGGAAGTGGAAGACTGCTAGGGTTTGGAATTCTCCTCCATTTCAACCTATAAATAGGACCTCATATTCTCATTTGAGGACATTCATCTGAAACAATATCACTCTATTCTTAAAAGCAATTATTCTCCTGTCAAGAGATTAGTCACTTTGTTCTTATCATTTTGCCAACCTGTTACACTGTACTTAAAAGTTTCGATCGCGGCTTAGCTCAAACGTGGAAGGAGATCTGTTCTTTCCATTGAAGCAACACCCATCGATCCATCAAATACAATAAGCCTTTATTGCTTTGATTATTTATTCGTTATTTATTTCGTTGAGATTTACGCCTATCTTGATCGTAACACACTCTGCTCATGTTTGCATTTATCTTAAGCAACTTGTTATCGTCATTGTTTTACATCGGATATACTTGTTTCTGCATCGTATTATTCGATCGAATATATTCAATCGCCATCGTAGTGCAAGTCATTTATCATCATATTATACTTGTCCATCATCGTATTGCTGTTGTTTTCATCAAATCAAGTATCGCTATCGTAGTTAATTAACTGTGTACTTTAGTAAAACGAAGTCGTCTCATTGGCATATCATTAGCCTGTCACTTAGATTCGAACTTATTTGCTGACATCTGCATTTCAACTTGACATCGAATCAGTTTGACATCGATTTTGTAATTGCTTCCGAACCAAAACTCTTGAAATCGGTTAACTTACTCGCGTAAATCGCCTATCAAACGATCGAATTGAGATATAAGACGGTCGCCTTAGACTCAACTAAATATAAATTTAATTGTAAAACCTGATACATTTTTGGGGAATACAGGCCTCACAAGAAAGTTCTTGGTGATCACCAAAAGTTTCTATTAACAAAGACCTAGTGAATGTAGAGCTACTTTGTTGTCAGCAACCATTCCTGATGGAGGCTATTCTAGTAAAATATTACTTAAGGGGGTCAAATCTATTGACAACGACGTCCGATCTCTCTATTTCGAGCAAAAACATGAGACTGTAAGGCAAAGTATACGAATAGCCATTTCTGCCAGTGGTTTTCGGTCTGAAATCACTTCTTTTATTGGTTTTGTATGATAGGCCACTTTTTGGAATTTCAGTTCTTGTGGGCTGAAGTTCAAACGTATGAAGTTCAACTTCAGCTTGCAAGGGCTAAATTTTTAAGCATAGAATAAGTAAACTTCTAACACTTGTAGGCTAAAGTTGAACTTCAACCTTTGTGGTGGGCTGAAGTTGAACTTCAACCCTCATAATGTGAAGTTTAGCCCACGAAGATTGAAGTTCCAAAAAATGGTCTGTCATGCAAAATCAATAAAAAAAAGTAGACTCAAACAAAAACCACTGACAAAAGTGGCCTGTGTACGAAAATTTTTAAGAAACTGTAATAACTAGTGGGCATTCTAGTAAAAGGCGCAATGTATTCAGACCATCATAGTTAAAGCTGGAGAAATTTACCTAAAAGACAACTTATAAAGATTTATCTTCAACAAATACTACATAATAATTATTAATTTCAGTTATACCATTTCTGTAAATATTATACAACTATAGATAATATATTTTCTAAAATACCGATTAGGTAAAATTTAAAGTTTACTCAACTTATACTTACTCCCTTTAAAAAAGGGATCTAGTTCCATTTTCTAAAACTTGGGCTGTAAATTTGATGCAGAAGTTTCTTTGTGCCTAATTTCTATTTTTTCTTGAATAATTCAGGACCTTTTTCATGCATTTTTGCATATTATCACTTTACAATAATTACTGATATATTTACATATATTATTATTATATTGATGGTATTTTCTAGTATATTTAATATAGATTTTTGGTATACTACTGGTATTGTTAAAATATGTGTTTCACCCCAATATACTCGATCTATTTTGTAGTATAATTTAGGTATTTTATGCCTATCATTTTAAGTTCACATAACTTAAATTTTTTGGTCACAAAATGAGTCACGTTCAAATCAAAAGTGTGAAATTTAGCTCAACTTCAAATCAGATTCAAACATTTTGTTTGAAATTGAGGAAAAATAAGAAAATATAGTAGATTTCAACTTCAAACCCAAAGAGGCTGAACTTAACTTACTTTGACTTGAACTTCATCCCCAATGGTCCGAACACATAAGTAAAGTGGTTGGCCTCTATAGAGATACGCCAAAAGTGGCTAATAATATGAAGAAACTGTAAATATAGGCTATTTGAGCATTTCCCCTTATACATAGCCTATGTACTAGTAAGAGTTCAGAGAATTTAAACATATAACCCTTTGACACAACCATTTAACGTTTTCATCCCAAAAATAGTCCATTTTTAAGTTTTGATGCACGCGTTGACTGTTTAGTTATTCACAACTTTCGACAAATTCATCAACACTTTCTTATAAATGTATACGGGAACAATTTTAATTTTGACAATCCATCAAAATTAATAATAAGATTGTTCAAAAAATTAGGCGTCCTTAAAGGTTTGAAAAATGGGCTATTTTCGCACAAATTGTAAAAAATGTCAAGCTTAAACAGAGTCTCACAATTAGGCCCGGGCATCGAGCGAGCGAGCCGAGCCCAACCGAGCCCGAACCGAACCGAGGTTTATACATACCGAACCGAGCTGAGCTCGAGCCGAGCTGAACCAAGCTTTGCTAGAGTTTGACCGAGTTCGAATCGACTTTTTTTCTTGTGTCCCCATACTTAATAATATAAAAAATAATTTTAAATTTTCCTTTTAATCGTAATTATTGATAAGAATAAAAGTACTAGTTATCAATTGTTAACTATTGCATTAAAATATAAAATAACACGTAGACTTCTAGTTTTTTTGTAATTAAGCCTAATGAATGAAAATTATATTTTAAAGAAAAAGTTACACGATTAATCAAGCTAATCGTGTCGAACCGAGCTTTCATTGAGCCGAGCTTGATTGAGCTTTAACCGAGCCGAGCCGAGCTGAGCCAAATTTTAGATGAAATCGAGCCAAGCCGAGACGAGCTAAAAGCAATCGAGCCGAGCCGAGCTCTGAGCCGGCTCAGCTCTATGCCCATGCCTACTCACAATACGAAAAAAGTTTGCACACATTTCACTCTCTAGACCCCACTTATAATTGCATTAGTATTTTGTTGTTGCCAAATTTAAATGTTTCTAACGGTTATGTGGCGTAATTTTCCCAATTTAAATAGAGCATAAATATAGCATATCCGTTCAAATCACCCGGTATGTAAGTTTTTACCGGAAAATTTTGATGCGTAGCCATTTTTTGACGCACTCTAAGAGTTTTATCCACCGTTTCAAAATTAATTGAGAAATAGCCAAAAATTCGCACGCACACTTAAGCTCCATTGGTGTTGAAAAACACCCCAAACTAGTCCCATAACAAAATACTGTGGCTTTGAACATATGAGACTGAAGCTTTATATATAAAGTATCATAACAAAATAATAGGACCTTCAACTAACATGTTCAAAGGTCCCATTATTTTGTTGTGAGACTTTATCCCATAACAAAATAATGGGATTTATCCCAATAATGGGATTTATCCCATAACAAGGTCCCATCAAAGGGATAAATCCCATTATTTTGTTATGGGACTGAAGCTTTATACAAAGTCCCATAACAAAATAATGGGGCTTTCAACAAAACTTGTTCAAAGCCCCAGTATTTTATACTGGGGTTAGTTTACTGAAACTTTATATAAAGTCCCTGTATAAATACTGGGGCTTTGAACAAGTTGTTCAAAGCCCCAGTATTTATATTGAGACTTGTCCGAAGGTGGCTATTTCTCAGCGAATTTGTTTTTGACGACTACAAATCAATTAGCGCGGCCAAACAGGCCCTACGCGAAATTTTTACGTTTTTACCTTTGGTTATTGGATTTAACTTGCCTGAGGCTTATGAGATAGCTTCAAGGATGAAAATCTCGTCCTTTTAACAACTCTCACATTGGCTAAACCCGAGTTATCTCTGACATCTAAAGTGATTATTATACCAATAAAGGAGTATTTATTTGATATTAGAAGAGGAAAACATATTTAATTAAGATGGAATTTATTTTTCTTCCAACCTATGAGAACTATGAGAAGTAGAGGGTGTTTGGTCAAGCTTATAGAGGCCAAAATGCTTATTCTTGAAAATATATATTTTAAAAATTAAAGTGTTTGACAAGCTTTAAAGAAAAAATTAATTAAGTGCTTTTGAGTAGCAACATAAGTTGTTTTTTGGTGTTAAGAAGAAACTAAAAAAAATATTTTTCTCCTAAAAGAAGAAACAGTTTTTAATTTCTTTCATTACAAAAATATCCTTATCAAAAATATTTATACACTAAATTTTCTTTATTTATTTAAACTAATAATTATCAGCTATATATTGTACCTGATTTTTTTTTCTTGTCCATAGTTGTAATTTTACACTCAAAAGTACTTTTTTGAAAAGTTACGCAAAGATATTGCTATTTAACTATTGACAAATGTTCTTATGAATGAATTAGCCAAAAGTACTTCTACAAAAAGTACTTTTGAAAAATAGCACTTTCACAATAAGCAGTTTTTAGAAATTTGATAAAACATGATCTTAGTACAAATATAGAAAGTAACTATCCAACCTCTCCTCTCCTTTTATTTTTCTTTTCACCCTTTTCTCGAATCCAAACTAATTATTACTGCTCATTCCATCTTATTTTGTATGACTCTATCATATTGGACACAAAAGTTAAAGAAAAAATTTGTTGTAGTAACATGCATAATAGTTGTCATTTAAGACTCTTAAATTTTGTAATCTTACATATATTATAACATTTTTATGGCTATAAAATTTGTCACTATAGATTAAAGAGAAAGTTTTAACCTATACTTGTTTCAAGTTTATAAAATGACATTCTTCGTTTTAACAAACTAAAAGGAATTGCATCGGAATTTAGGGGATTACACTTTGTGTTTTAGCCTGGAGTTGATCCAAAATTTAATTTTTTGGGAGAATTGAGCACCTTTGGACGTGGTCTTAAAATGTTGAGCACTTTTTCTATGGTATTGAATTTTTTTAGCACGTTTCTATGGTATTGATTTTGTTAGCACTTTCATTAGTAAAATAAAGAAATATTTTTTTAAATTGCCACTGCTCCAGCGACCGCCCTCCGCAACCTCTGCTCCGGCCAGCCATACACTGTTGCTCCGGCGACCATCCTCCACCACCACTCTTCGGCGACCAAATTTAACATCGATCAAAGTTCACTCTTTAAATCTTCGTCATCCAAATATCTTCTTTCTTCTTCAACGAACGCCAATCTATTCCCCGATCAAGATGGGTGTCGTTTTCCTTCTTGGCACTACAAAAAAATACCATTTTCTTGTAGCAATTTTTGCTTCAAAATTTCAGGTTGATGTTTTTCGACAACTTCGCAGGGATGGTGACTATTTGTACGAAAATTGGGGGAGAGATTTGTTTCTTATTTTCTATTTTAGGAATTTTTTATTTTTGAAATTGTCGTGGACTTATTTGTTTGGAAAATGTACTTATTATTTGGCTCACACAGTGTATAAATCATTACAAATTGGTTTAGTTGTATTTTCCATTGAATTTTTGTATATGATTGAAGTGATGACGATTTGGTGTAATTTATTTGTAAAATAGACAAACTAATTTGGCTCACTGATGAATAAATGAGGCTGGATTGTCTTTATTTTATGTTTTCATATGTTTTTTGGTGAATGAACGAAATCAGAACAATTTGGTCTCACTTATATACACATAATATTTTCACTCATTGTATGAATAAGTATCATGACTGGATTGTCGTTATTTCTAAATATAAGCACTTGAAGTTATTTTTTTTTTTAGATGTGTGAAGTGAAGCCTATTTGGCCTCATTCCTTACAAAATGGATACATATTTTGCTTTAATATATGCATAAACACAGACGAATTGACATTGTTTCTACTTTATAAGGATCAATGACTTTTTTTTTCTAATTACGGCTACATTAAGGTGTGTAACATTTTTGTAATTACAGCTTCATTAAAGTGTGGTTTCATTTTTGTAATTACGGAAATGCTCAATTTTTAAAGACCACCTCTAAAGTGTTCAACTTTTCATGAAGATTAGGGCTGGGCACCAAGCTAAAAAATCAAAAAATTAAACGGGACTAGTTCGACATTTCAATTTTGGTACTTCAGTTAAACGGTTCAGTATTCAGTAGTATAGTTCACATAATTCGATATTCAATTTAGTACTCGTTTTCGACATACCGGTCCGTTGAGTAACCGAAATGCCGAATAAACTGTACTTTTAAGGAATTTTTACACAAAACTACAAGTTTTAGAACTTAATTACAAAACATAGCAACATTTTAGCAAAATAACCCTAAATATAGAAAAATACGAGCTAATTACAAATATAGCAATTTACGTAAAAAAATATTGCTATGTTTGTTCATTTCTTTATTTTGCTACAGTTTGGGAGCCTTTTTGTAATTTTTACAACATTGGTGCCTAATATATAAGTTTTTTTCCTCAATTTCTCAATTTCACGCTTTTCTCTTTGTTTCAACGCTGTTTCTGCTCATTCCCGTTTGTATCATCACTGTTTCTCAACAGTTTCTCCCTACTTTTTCTCTCCCATTTTCTCACCCACGTTCTCCACTATCATATATGTTTCTGAACCATTTCGTAACTGATTTTCAGTGTTTAAATTTTGATTTTTCCCATTTTTTAGGGTTTCATTTCAATGTCTAATTCTAGTTCGTCTTCTAATTCTAGGAAACTTAGGAGTAAAACGAAACATGATATAAATATTTTTAAAATTGGGTCGAAATCTATTTTAAAAGTAAAAGTTTATGTTTTTAAGCCGAAAGAAACCCCGCAACAATTGAAGCGTGTAACGCGGTCGTCTGCGTCTCCTTCAACGGGTAAAGGTAAAGCTAAACTTGTGGTTGATGATGATGATGATTTTGAAGAAGATGCTCCACCGTTGAAGAAAAGTCGGATTGTTGTGTTGGCTGATGTAGCATTACCGGTACTAAATATGTTTACTGTAAGTTAGTGTCTCTTCAGTGTATTCATTATTTCTGTAGTGTTTTTACTGTTTCTGCTGTGTGTTTTAGTGTTTCTGTATGTTATTATTACTGTTTCTGTAGTGTTTTCCCTGTTTGTGTAGTGCATTTAGTATTTCTTTAGTATATTTATTGTTTCTTTAGCGTATTTACTGTATTTGTGTCTTACTGTTTCTCAATTGTATTTTACTGTTGTTGTAGTGTCTTTACTGTTTGCTGTAGTGTTTGTACTGGTTCGGTAGGCTTTTTCGTGTTTCTTTAGCATATTTACTGTATCTGTATCTTTTACTGTTTCTGAATTGTATTTTACTGTTGCTGTAGTTTATTTACTGTTGCTGTAGTGTTTGTACTGGTTCTGTAGGCTTTTTAGTGTTTCTGTAGTGTCTTTACCGTGTCTCTGTCTTTTCTTGTTTGTGGATTGTATTTTACTGTTGCTTTTGTTACTTACTGTTGTTGTAGTGTCTTTTATTGTGTCTCTGTATTTTCTTATTTCTGCATTGTTTTTTACTGTTTCTGTATTGTACTTACTATGTTTTAACTGAGTTACGTTTTTTCTTTTTAGGCTGTATCGTTTTATATACCCCATGATTTTTATTGGGAAGAGTTCCATCTACGGCTTACTACAGATGATGATATTGGAACGCATTTGAAGGATGTCTTAAGTCATGTGCAGTTGGAAATGTTCAAAAAGACCTGTTTTGGTTATTTGTTAAAGGTAGAACATTTTCCCGTTCAGAATTAGTTGCTTCGGTCTTTGCTGGTGCGTGAGATTGCGTCCTCCAAGCCTTGTACGTTTGAGGTTTGTATGAATGGTTCATGTTAGTAATTTGGGTTGTGTGAGTTTGCATTAGTGTCGGTTTTAAAGTGCTCTGGGGATACTCTAAGTTCTCTTGATACGAGTGGTCCAAATCGTTGATGAGTAGTTACTTCCCGAATGTGGAGAAGGTGTCTCATGTAGATATTAAGAATGTTTTTACTCAACGGAAGTGGATTGGTGATGATGATGCAGTTAAGATTATAGTTCTTTACGTGATTGTGAATTTTGTGATGTCCGTATCTGATGTGCAAACTGTATCTAAGAAATACTTTGATTTGGTTGAGTCCGGTCTTTACAAGGACTATCCATGGGGTATTGATTCGTTCAAAGAATTGTTTGATAGTATTCACAAGAAGGTGAAAACTACTAGTACATATTTTCGGGTGGTAGGTTTGCTTTCTGCGTTGCAAGTATGGTTTTATGAGTGTTGGACAAACATTCCGTCATCAGTAGCTATGCATGTTAGGAGTCGAACTCCTCGTATCTTGAACTGGAAAGTGACGAGTAATCTTTCAAAGTATAAGACAATTTGTAAGATTTTAGAGGACCGAGTCAACAAGGTATACTTTCATTCTTTTTGTATCTGTTTCATTTCTCTTGTATCTGTTTCATTCTTCATGTTTCTGTTTCGATCTTTATGTATCTGTTTCATTCTCTATGTACCTGTTTATTTCTGTATGCTTTTAAATTGATTTGTCTACTGTTATGTATGGTGCAGCCTGTTTTCCGGCCTATGCAGCCAACTGTTGCTGAGTTAGCCAGATTGGAGTTGGTGGATGATACGGGCGCACCTGTTGCGGATGCTACGCAAGATTCTACTGAGGATGATATTTTTGTCCGCCATGGAGGGCCTTGTCCCTCCTCTTCTGCCGCTTTTGTCCACATTCCTTCTGAAGATGATGTAAAGTAGGCACAATCAAATTTGTCCAAACCCGCGCATGTGTTTGAAAATGATGCTAAGATTGACATATTGACTCGTTCAGTTGAGAAGGTATGTTTAGTTTTTAAGATTGAAATATTTAGTCATTCAGTCGCCTGAATATTTGTGATACTGTTTTTTGGCACATTCTGATACAATTTTTATTTTTTGTTTCAGCTTACTAATGACTTGGAGTTATTAAAGGGTCATGTAAGCATTGTATTTTTTTTTTTTTTTTTTTTTGTATTTGTGTTTATGTGTTTTTACTTTGCTGAAACAGTTAGAATTATTATCATGCTGTTTTGCCTTTGTTTTTTTTGAAGGTTGATGATCAGTTTAACAATGTTAAGGAATTCTTTGGTGAGGAGCTTAGAAAAGTTGTTGATGCAATTAAGCTACTTGCGCAAGGACAGGTATTAATTGTTGAAGAAACTGTTTATTGTTTCGTGTCGATGTAATGTCCGTTTCAATTAACTTTTTTTTTTGTTTTATACAGGGTACTCAAAGTGGTGCAGTTAATCCTCAAGGTTCACGAAGGACCACCTGCTAGTGGTGATACAGAGAAGCTCAATTCTGATGATTTTGGTGCTACAGAAAAAGTTTAAATCAGATGTTGGTGATACAGACAGTTTAAATGTTGATACAGCTACTGTTACGGTATGTATCTTATTTCAGTTACGTTGAAACAACTAGATACATTCAGATACAAACAGATACAGATAGTTTCAAATAGAAACAATTTAACAAGCCAATGAAATTGTACATCTACTGTTTCTTATTTTTATGAATTATTTTTCGTTTTATTTTTTTAGCCATGTGCTATTGGTGGAGCGACTAATGTAGCAAGCGGCAGCAGAAAAGATGTTAATGTGTCGTCTGATGATGGTGGTGTCAGTAACGTTGAAACAGTTGTTAGTGGAAAACGTGTTCCAACGGCCGCAACAGTTTCAACCAAGGTTCCTTTGACCCCCTCATTGCAATTCCCAAACTTCGACCTTGGTTTGAATTTCAGCCAAGAGTTTCTAAAGACTCCTAAACCTGATGAGGTGCGCGTTTGACTTTTTTTTTCCTATTTTTTAAACTTATTGCATCTCCCCTATTTCTAAACTGTATCATATCTTGTACATTGTTTCTGAACTTTTTTTTTTGTATTAGTTTATTCAAGGTTATTCTGTTGATGATGCTTCATTTTGTAAGAAAGATACTCCTGGACCTTCTTTTCCGTCGAAGCCTTTTGATGATTTCTTTGATAATTGGACGGATGAGCAGTTTGGGAGATGGACCGTAACATTGCTGACACCATTAAGAATGTGAAGAAACAATTTGAAATTAACCCTGTTGCTGGAGAACCTGGTGCCACTGTTGCTGAAGAGGCTACTGATACTGTTGAAGCAGATCCTGCTGCCACTGTTGCTGAAGATGCTTCTGATACTGTTGCTGCAGAGCCTGGTGCTAGGGTAGCTGAAAAGCCTGCTGATACTGTTGCTGCAGAGCCTAGTGTGTTGATGAAGATCCTGTTCATCATGCCGCTGAAGAGCCCATTGAGCACGCTGCTGCTGTTGATGATCGTGCTGAGGATTCTGATATTATGTTGGTTAGTGACCATGAGAACGAGCAAGCGAGCCCACGTGCGGATACTAGTACACCTTCACAGGTGTTGGTAAGGGTGAAGCGTCCTGGTAAATATGATGTTTCACCTTTTCTGCGTGAGTTTGCTTCTGGTGCCGGTGCCAATTATGTTTCGCCCAAACCTTTGATGTTGCAAAGACATCCTTTTTGTATTGCCATCACAGAGGATGTTGATGAAGAATTATTAAATAAGTTTGTAGCATTTGTTGATGATCTAGCTAAGCGGAAAAAAAGAAGGTTTGTTCCCCTATAATGCTTGTTTATTGTATCATTTATCGTGTGGATATTGTTTTAATTCATGTTTCTTTTGGTTTATGTTTTTAGGATTTGTGCCTATTCCAAAACTGACAATATACTTCCATATGAGTTTCAATTCGGAATCGAAATTGTGTCAACTCGGATGTGGTTCTATATTCTGTTGCATGGCGGTCATACATTGCAGGATTCAGTAAGTTTATTTTGTTTTTCTTTTTAGTCTGTGTGTGTTTTGTATCTTTACTGTATCTTTTCTGTTTCTTCTACTGTGTGAGGGTGTGTTTCTGTTTCTTTTATATTGTGTGTGTGTGTATGCCCCTATATTATTTCTTTTTCTTTCTTAGTGTATCTGTTTTCTTTCATTCATTTTAGTAACTGTACTTTTGTTCGTTTCTTCATTGTTTCTGTAATGTTTCATCTATTTATATCATTAATATTTTTTTTGAATGTTACAACATGTTAATATTGTTTTCTACTACTTGCGTAAGCAATGAAAGTATCGACCGAAGACTGAGTTATGCTTCATTACTACTGATTGTTGGTTTAAAACCATGATCGAGACCGTCTATGACAAGTATGTGAATAGTGGGAAGGATGTTTCAGTGCTGTCTGATGTTGATTCTGTTGCTAGCTACATTAGAGGCTGCAAGATCCCTGCAAATGTGCCTTGGACAGAGGTTGACTATGTTCTGCTACCGATTAATATAAAGTCTCTTTGTCATTGGGTGTTGGGTATAGTATCATTCAAAGATAGGTCCATTGGGATATATGATTCAATGAGTGGTGGGGCTGCTCGTCATAATGCAGCTGTTGTTGAAGTTGTTAAAAAGATTGTTGAGTTGTTGCCACGGTATCTTGTACTGACTGAATTTTACCAGTCAAGGCCCGACATTGATATTCTTACGAGTGAAGCATATGTTGATGCAGATCTAGAGGATCCTTTTGGGTTTTTCTTTGTTCCAGACCTTCCGCAACAGAGTTGTGGTTCCTTGTATGTTTCTTTTCCCTTTATTAGTTCAGATTACGTGAATCACATCTGTGACAGAATTACTAACTGTATGTATTGTCATTTTTTTGTCACTGTTTCAGGGATTGTGGAATGTTTATCATGGCGTATGCGGAGTACTTTATTTCTCCGAGTGATATCACAAGTGTCCCTGACTTTTATATAGGTCTTTACCGTGGACGTCTTGCAACGCTGCTTTGGGATTATGGCAAAAGGAAGATTGATTTAGATGAAGTGAGCGCATGTGAAAATCCAGGGCGTCTTGCTATGAGAAAAGGCGCTATAAAGCGTCGTTTACGAGTTTCCAATGCCAACCATTAGTTCTGTTTCTTTTGTGATGTTTCTATGTTTATGTTTCTAGGAGTAACCGTTTCTACTTTAGTATATTGTTTGTTCTGGATGTTGTTTGTTCTGAATGTTGTTTGTTGTGATCACTGTTTATGTAATGACAGTTTCGGAAGGTTTATATTTACAACAATTGTATTTTATTTTTGTTCCTTTTTCAAGTGTGAAACAATTTCATACAATTATGAAACTGTCTGATACAGACAGGTAAATTGACACAAAAACAGCTGAAAATATCTTGACACCCTCAGGAACCATTTGTGAAACTGTATCAGTTCTAACCAGTCAGATTCAATGACAAAGAAACAGTAAAACACAACTATGAAATAGTTTGACACAATTATTAACTGTATCAAACAGCTAAATTGACACAAAAACAGGCGAAAATATCTTGAAACACGAAGGAACTACTTGTGAAACTGAAACACTTCTAACCATTCAAATCCAATGAGAAAGAAAAAGTAAAACATAAAGGTGAAAAAGTTTCATACAGTCATGAAACAGTCTGATACAGACAGCTAAATGTATTAACAATTGGGAATATCTTGAAACAATCACGAAATAATTCTCAAACTGTATCACTTCTAACAGTTCAGATTCAATGACAAAGAAAGAACTAAAAAAAGTTCTATTTGGGCTTCGGAGGATGTGTGCAAGTTTTTTTGTTGTGTCCTCCGCGACCACAATTTGCACATGTAATCTTTGTCCTTTTTGTATGTACTTCCCATTGTGGTTTGTATCTAGTTGTTTTTGGCCTTCCTGGTGGCCGTCTAGCAACTGGTGGGAATAGTTCAATTTCTGAAACAAATGTTGGAATCTCCCATCTGCTTTCATCTGGTATCGGATTAACATGGAACTCGTATGTCTTTACCAAGGACTTTGTTGAGTAGTAGTTACAGCTGTAATCTTCTTCTTCCAGGCCTTTATACTTTAGAATAGCCAAAGCATGCACACAGGGTAGTTCTTCCATTTTAAATTTTCCACAACAGCATGTCCGTTCGTTCAGATTAACAATGAATTTTTTTTCACCATCATAGATAGCTGCTTCATTTCCTGTTGAATGTATCTACGACACACAGGATGATACATTTTCGAAACAGAAAATACAAAGAAGATACTGGATGAAAGAACTTAGATACAGTGGAAATGAAACAGTTTCTATACTACCTTAAGCTGCATAGCTGTGCTTCTATATCCATCCAGTATTTTGTTGTACTTGAATCCAAGAGGTGTGAATGTCTCATGTGCTTTCTTCCTGTTATCATCAGTCCTAGTCCCAATCAGTGAGCGCATGTACTCTATAAATGCGACTACAGGCATATCACACGCATCCCTATTCACCGCATTCAAGGATTCAGCAATGTTTGATGTCATTGTAAACCCCCTATTTACTGTTGAATGCACCCTTGACCACAACGTTTAGCAAGTATGCTTTGATACGTTTATCCATTTTTTCCACACTATTCATGTATGTGTCAAATTCCTGTATGGTGTATGCCTTTGCCATACTGAAGAATGTCTCATGGAGCTTCTCTTCACATTTCTTGAACTTAGTCTTGAGGTTGTTCCACAAGTGCCATATGCATGCATAGTGTGGGACCTGAGGATATACGGTTGTAGTAGCCTTAATTATGCTCTCGTTACGGTCTGACACAACGCACATATTTTCTCTCTCACCGTAAGCATATTTGAACTTCTCAAAGAACCATTGCCATGAGGCATCGTTCTCTGAATCAACAATTGCATACGCAAGTGGCAGTATGCTCCCTATGGAAAGAAACAGTAAGATAAATATTTGAAACAGTGTCACACAAGTACAAATTGAAACAATCTGATTCAAATAGAAAGCTTAAACACTAAAGTATAGTCCTTAAAGAAACTGATAGCAAAAAGCTGTAAATATTTTGATACAAAGTGAAATAGTCTGATACAGATAAAACATGATGAAACAGAGAATATACATAGCTTTAAAAAGTCTGTACCAGAGTTCAAATAGTCTGATATAAAGCTGATACAAAAATTGAAGCAGTCTGATATAAATAAACCATGTGTCTGAAAAAGCCTCATACAAAAGCTGGAAATAGTTTGATACAAAAGTGAAACAGTCTGATACAGATAAAAGATGATGAAACAGATAAAATATATGGTCTTAAAAATCTTGATACCAAAGTTCAAATAGTCTGATAAAAAGTTGAAACAGTATGAAACAAATGAGAGATGCTGAAACAGTATGATACAAACAGTTGAAACGGTATGATACAACAGGTAGCGTTAGAAATCGCTTTACCTGCTACATCTAATGTACTGGCTGCTAGGAATGTTCCTTTGTGTGCTGCTTTTAGGAAGCTACCATCAACGACTACGATTGGTTTGCAATGTTGAAATCCCTTTATTGAAGCATTCAAAGCAACAAAAGCGTACTTGAACAAAATGGTCCTCACTTGCATGCAAAGCAACAACTGACCCTGGGTTTCTTTGCTCTAACATATAAAGGTAACTTGGCAGCTTCTTGTAAGATTCAGTTGTGTCTCCTCGTATCATTGCAATGGCCATTTCTTTTGCTCTCCAAGCCTTCATATAATCTATGTGTATACCGTAACACCTCTGCATTTCGTCCATTATCTCTTTAGGCTTGTAGGTCGACTTTGGGTCATCGACCCTGTCCTTGACAATCATACCAATCATTCGTGATGTAAGCTGCGCTTGCCCATACACTCTTTCTTTGTATGGACATGTGTGTTCATTTGTGAATTTCCTAACTTTGAACAAACTTGATGAATTCAAGCTGGATGCCCTAAATTTCCATTTGCAATTTTCGCCTTTGTATATCAGGCAGTAGCTACAGATACAGTATGATACAGAAAACAGTTACATGATACAGAAAGCTACAAAAATTAATTAACAGATACAAAATTATACAGCATGATACAAATACGATTTACTTAGTTTCTAACACCCATGTATGATATAATCAGAGGAGGTAGAGTTATAGATCAGATACAATGTGATAGATAATTCACACATTGTATCTGACATATAAACTGTTATTGCTTGAAATAAAATACACATTTCAGATACAATAGTGATACAAATGACACATTTGAGATACAAACTGTTTGTGCTTGAAACAAACTCACACAGTGTGGTACAAAATACAAAATAAAAAAATTCATATACACAAAAGAAACATAGCAGATACACTGATATCAAGAACATTTCTTAGACTACTTATGATACAGTGTCACAGAAACAGATACAATGATACAGTGTGAAATAAATTGATACAAAACACAAATACTGAGATTTAATACCTTGTTGCGCTTGATCTCTCAACCTTAAACAGAACCTTTTCTCTTATTGCAAATCGTTTCATGGCCATTACTACAGTCTTTTTGTTAAGGTAGACTTGGCCCTCTAGTATCTCGTTTTGCACGCTATTGGTAATTACTGCAACTTCATCTACCTCGTGCTCATCACAAGTTCCTTTAATCAGTAGTTCTACCGTTTCAGCACTACTTATAAGCAAATCATTAATGTTCCTGTCTATAGTGCAACTGTTTCTGTCAGTATCAACACAGTCTCCCACTGTATCACGACTCCTTATGCTTTGTCTATCACTCCAGAAATCTTGATCCTCAACAATATCCTCGAGTGTGATACAAAGTGGATACATTTCTATTCCTTTTTCTCTATTTTCAATCCTGTATACACTAAAACACCCATGTCATTGTGTATTTTTAAACCTGGACTTTTTTCCATTACCTTATACTTTATTTTAACAATTTTTCTAGTCAGATCAATGTTCAGTTGCTTCGCAACTGTATCACGAAGCATTTGAAAGATTGAATCTGAATTTATCGCGATCGCATCAACAACAAAATCGATATAATTGTCGAATTTATCCCATCTTCCACTATGTTTTAGTAGAATTTGTATATGTGCCATATCTATTGTAAAGTTTCGATTTTGATCTGTTTAAACTGTACAAAACGAGTAACAGCAAGCAGAAACAGACGCAAAACACAGGATATACGGACGCGAAACAGAGGAGAATCAGCCGCGACACAGAGGAGAAACAGACGCGACACAGTAGAGAAACAGACTCGAAACAGTGCAGAAACGGTAACAGCTTTGTAGAATTTTTGATCGAAAACAGAGGACGATGTGTAGAAACAAATAGAAACAGAAAAGATACGATTTTGAGTAGTTGCAGATTTGTTATTGGAGGCAGAGTGATTAGAGAATTAGAAGCAGGTAGAGAGAGAAAAAACAGAGAGAAAGGAATAAGGGTTTCACGCTTCTGTAATTATGAAACAGTGTTGGAATGAACTATTTATACATTGTCATTTTGCTAGGAAAAATATTGCTATGTATTGTATGAGAAATATTACTATTTTTATGTAATTAAGGGTGAAAATTTGTATATTTGTGTAAAAAACCCTACTTTTAATACACTCACTCACTACCCCACGTCAAAGCCCACAAATTTTTCTTTTACCCAACCCTATTACCCCAAGTATCCCAACCCTAAATCCCTTTGTGCTCATTCCTCACTCAACACTCTTTTCCCTAACCTAAGTATTTCTTCCGTGCAGTTTTAATATACATAGCATTGAAGAGGGCGTTTGAAATAACCATCGAAAATGGATAATGTTGTTAAAAATCAGTTGATTCTGCTAATGTGGTATCGTTTTAGATTATACATTAAAAATAGATATTGCTGCCAAAACCAGGCTTTTATATTTTTTTTCCACAAACTTGAATATTTGGAGCTTCTTATTGTCACATTTAAGAGGCACAAGAAGAGCAGAACATCTAATAGTTGGAGCTTCTTGTTGCTTCCAGCTATTGCATCACCCAATCTTCATGGTGAATTCTTGTTGTTTGGTCATGTAGTCCAAAGAAATTTCTGTATAAACCGAAAAATTGGGTAAACTGAACCGAACGAAATTGAAATTTATAAAGCACGGTATTTTCCCACACCTCTAAATAATCAAATACCGATGAATCAAATCGAACCGAAGTTTTAAAAATCGAAGTATTGAACCCATCCCTAAAAACCACCCTCCTTTTTTACCTATTTATTATACTAAGCAACCCAAAACTTCTGGATTTTGCCCCCTATGGATTGACCTAGTGAAAAGATAAGGTAAGTGTACTAACATCCGATTTTTGAGGTGCCCGTTAAGATAACCAATTTTGGGAACACCTCGCATGGGTGATCATTTGATAATTTTCAATTGCAGAGATCAAAATATTAGACTTGATTTAATCCTAGCTTTAGTCCCTTGGACTGAAGTGCACCTCAACTTAAGGTCCCGTAGAATAAAGTTTAGTGACTTCGCTTGTTGTGCCTTATATGATGCTGCTTTTCTAAGGTACTAACCGGAGTTTTTAATTATCAGACTCATATAATGGCTATTTGTGAAAAGATCCCAAATTGAAAAGTAACGAAAAATTTCACCTAGTGCCCTCCATAAGACATGGTCTTTACCTAATTGCCCCCACTTACAAATGTTTTAAGCAAATTCCCTCCACATCATACCCCCCTTATGAAAGGACTATTTTGCCCCAACTTGTTTAATTCACGCTGAACATGTTTCCTTCTCTCTTTCCCCATTCCTGGCCTCATTCTTTCTTCTTTGTGTGCTGAAAATTTGGAATTTTTTCTTGTGTTTGCTTGATTCCAGTGATTTGAAGGTTTTTATTGCCTATGGCTATTAGATATTCATGTTTTGCATAGAGCTTAAAATCTTGACCATGGCCAAGAGTTGCATAGACTTTCTCTGCAAGGTGCTTATTGCAGTAGAGTTTAAAGTCTTGGCAATTACCAATACTTGCAGAGATGTTCCGTGTAAGTTGTCGCTTCCACCAGAACTTAGAGTCTTTGCTATTGCCAAGAGTTGCAGAGACTTTGTCTCCAACTTGTTCACTGCATTAAAGGTAGAAGTCTTGGCAATTACCAATACTCTTAGAGATTTTAGTGTAAGGTCCCTCTTGCAGCAGAACTTAAAGTCTTGGCTATTGCCAAGAGTTGCAGAGACTTTCTCTGCAAGTTTTGCACTGCAATATAGGTAAAAGTCTTGGCAATTGCCAATACTTGCAGAGACTATTTGTACAAGTTGCTCCTTCCACTAGAGTTTAAAGTCCTGGCAATTGTCAATACTTGCAGAGACTATTTGTACAAGTTGCCCCTTCCGCTGGAGTTTAAAGTGTTGGCTATTGGCAATAGTTGTAGAGACTTTTTTTGTAGTTGTAGAGACTATGGCAACATGGCTTAAAGTCTTGGCAATAGGCAAGAAGTCTCTACAAGTCTCCCATTGCAGTAGAGTTTAAAGTCTTGGCTATTGCCAATACTTTAGAGATTTTCAGTGTAAGTTTCCCTTTGCAGCAGAACTTAAAGTCTTGGCTATTGTCAAGACTTGCAGAGATTTTTTTCCTGAAGTTGGTCCGTGCAAGAGGGCTTAAAATCTTGGCAATAGCCAAGAAGTCTCTCCCAGGTGCCCATTGCCCCAGAGCTTAAACTCTTAGCTATAAACCAAGGGTTGCAGACTTTCTCTGCAAGTTGGCACTTGCAACAGGCCATAGAGTCTTGGCAATAGGCAAGAAGTTTATGTAGGGTGCTGATTGCACCAAAGCTTAAACTCTTGGCAATAGTTGTAGAGAACTTTACCCTTGCAACTTGAAGAAATCTTACGTTGAATCTTCTCTTGAACAGAGCAATCTGTAAAAGGAATGAGATTTTATGGTTTTCTTGATAGCGTGAATGGAGAAAAGGAAGGGGAGGGACTGGGGCGCGTCTTTTTATTGGTTTATAGGGGTATTTTGGTCCGAAAAAAGCTTCATTAAACTAATGAGGGCATTTTTGCTAAACATCTGTTAGTAAGGACATTTTGGCAAACCAAAGCTTCCCGTGTCCTATTTTTGCAAATGAGCCGAAAAGTAAAGGTGGCAAGTGGCATAGTGATTTATCATGGAAATGGCTCCATTTAGCCAATCTTAGGGCTGAGTTTTACGTGTTTAGTCAATTTGTCTTGAAGTTTAGCTTTTTAATTTAAAACTTTAGGACGCTATGTTCTCAACTTAATTCTTTTTATTCAAAACATTAGGGCAAATTATTATTGCTTATAGCCGTATTAAGGAGTGGCTAATCCTGCACTTCACCCGATTTGATCTCCCTAGGAGATTTATTCTTTTATTTGGTCAAGATTAAGATGTTCAAATATATAATCATACTACTTAGCATTAAAAAAAAAAACTTCCATTATGTCGACTAATGGTCAATTTGACAAATGTTTTGTGTATATATAATTGAAGAACTATTTATTTCTTAAAAGTAAATCTAAACACGTATACTAGCAGGTGAAATTTCTCACACTTTCTAAAATGAAAACCTGAAATGAGAACCATACCTTTGGATGGCCTTTCGATATAACATTGCAATAAAAGTGCATGTATATACAACTCGCTTTTAAACCATGAAAGTTATATTTGTCAAAACTTTAGTAATCTATTAACATTTGAATGCTTGGACTTTTACTTACTTTTATTTGAATATTCTACAATCGTGGAAATACAAGATTTGAATTCCATAAATTTATCGAAAAAAGTTCAAGATGTGCTATTGAGCCTATTAATGTTGGCCCTATATGAAATTGACAAGACCATGTGAGATCAACTGTGTGTCAAAGACTTTGATTCTTCAAAAATCTAAATTCTGGTCGTTAGTCAATTTGGAGTGTTTAAAACTATTTGCAAGAAAAACTATGTAACACCAACGATGCAAAAGTTAATGGCAAATGTTATAGAATGAGTGGAGCGTGAAATCATTTCGTCGCAAACAAGCTTGAATAACAAATCACTAATATATGCAAAGACTACAGAGGGGAAAACATTTTACTTGTCAGTATATATGTTTAATTTTTATCGACATTCGAACGGTTCAAGAAAATGAGAAATTCTTAAATCAAAGTCAATGTGAACCTATTATGAAGTATTCATTGCATTGTGTGAATTACATGGACTGCTATACTGGAGTTGTGCTCATCAGTTGAAAACAATAGACCATTGGATTCCAAAGAACAAAACCGTAATTCCTTAACGTAAGACCTTCAGAAATAAATTGCAAATAATTAATGATCATGTGATGGTATTGCTGTGATCTTTGACTAATTGCAATTATTTTTTGGACAATCCTACCTAAAAGACATATATTAAAGCTTTTCCATTCTCTAGGTAACATTCTCTCCCACTTGATTTACATTCAAACATGGCCTAATATAGTACTGGTTTTGGTCAATCCTAATTGACTAACGAGAAAACAAATCCCTCTCTACTTTTGTCAAATCAGAAACAACACAACTGTATTGCACTCTACCAGCTGCAGGTTGTTCATCGACCCAAGCTTATGGAGGGTAATTTTCACAAATGGTCACACAACTATGGATATTTTGCGTTAAAGTCACACAACTTTGTTTTCTTACCGAAAAGTCACATTACTATTATCTTCATAGCCAAATGGTCACAATGGCTGAAAAATACAACTTCCGATAGACTTTTTGTATTTTTTTTATTTTTACCATTTTCCCTTTTTTTGCACAAATAACCATTAGCAAAAACAAACAAATAAATATTAACCAATAGGCTCTTAATTAATTCTTTTACTTTATCATGATAGATTTTAGAAAAAAAATGTTTTAACCCAATATATATAATATATATATTAAATTTAAATGCGAAGCACTATAACGATAACAACATCTAAATTCTTCCATTCCTAGAGAAGTAGTAAATCTAAATCTTAAAATTAATGAAATAAAATGTTAGTGTAATTTTTTTATTCAATCTGATTCATTTTCAGAAGTCACATGCACGATCTACTTTTAGGCCATTTTATATAAGTAAGCATGACAATTGACTTTAAAATATTTTGTACTGCTTGTACACTAAATTTATTTATTTTTTCAAAAAATTAAAAAAATAGAAGGATCGTGTACATATACATCGTGCTTATGAACATATCTTTAAGGAAATCAACCCCTAAAATAACAACGTGAAAAAGATATGGTTATAACATCGGGTTTGATTCATTTAAAAATTCAAATTTGCCTCTTCTCTTGAAAACACAGTATTTTTTGGAGTTTAAAATTTATCCTTATAAAGTATAAAGGAAGTGAAGGAAAAAAATTAATCTAGACAAGAATGTATTGTTGAATCTCCATTTGTTTATTTTTTTTTATAGTTATTTGCTTAAAAAATGTGAAAAAGGTAAAAATAAAATAAAAAATAAAAAAATCCCATCGGAACTAACAAGTTGTGACCATTTGGTTATGAAGGTAATAGTAATGTGACTTTTCGGTAAGAAAATAAAGTTGTGTGACTTTAACGCAAAACATCCATAGTTATGTGACCATTTGTGAAAATTACCCAGCTTATGCAGTAACAAATATTGTTCACATTTTTGGCTGTCCAAGCTTTGTGAATTTATTCTTTGGACAACACTTGAGGAGCTTAATAACACATTAACACGTATATCATGTGAACTTGTGTTCTATTGTCAATTAGGAGGAATCATATGAGCCTTAAGAGAGATGAGTAGAGAAAGAAAGTAGAGAGAATAAAATATCTTTGTATATCTTGTGTTAGCTTAAAAATGAATCGATACAAGTGGTCTTATACTCCACTGAGTAACTAACAAGCTCACTCAGCTTTCCTAAAATTATCTAACGACTTAACTACCTTCTTTCATTAGCCACCCTCTCACTTCTTACTAACTACACTTTAGTCCTTCACTCAACACTCCCCCTCAAGCTAGGTGTTGCCCTCAGGCCTTTTGTAAATAGGTCTGCCTATTGTTCAGTGGTAGTAACATATATAGTATTCATCAGACCTTTCAAGATTTTCTCTCTGATTAAATGAAGGTCTATCTCTATATGCTTGGTTCTTTCGTGAAACACAGGATTGACAGCTATTTGCATTGCTGCTTTGCTGTCATAGTGTATAGCAACTGGAAGTTCTATGTCAATATCTACTTCTTTAAGTAATCCCAGCAACCAGATGAGTTCAGCTACTGTTGGAGCAAGGCTGCGATATTTAGCTTCTGCAGAGCTTCTTGATATAGTATTCTGCTTCTTTGACTTCCAAGAAATCAGTGATTCACCCAGCTTGATGCAAAAACCTATTACAGACCTCCTTGAATTCACACATGCAGCCCAGTCTGCATCACAGTATGCAGTCATAGTCCTCTTATTTGTGCTTGACTGTAAGATCCCTTGTCCAGGACTATTCTTGATATATTTTACTACACTTATAGCAGCGTCCATATGAGACTTTTTTGGTTGCCCTAATTACTGACTTAGTGTTTGTACACTAAAGGCAATTTCAGGTCTAGTTAGAGTCGAGTACAATAGCTTTCCAATCAGCTTCTAGTAAACACTTGCATCTGCCAGTAGTTCATCCTTTTCACTTCTTGGTGGCTTGATGTGTTCATCATTCTCTCCTATGGTCAGCTTCATATTTACCTCCAATGGAGTGACAGCTGGCTTAGCTACTACTAAGCTAAGCTCGGATATGAGTTCTAGTGCATATTATCTTTGATGCATTAGAATTCCTTGCTTGGAACTAGCAAAATTCTATCCCAAGGAAGTATTTCAGTTCTCCTAAGTCTTTCATTTTAAAAGCTAGCTGAAGTGACTTCTTTGTTTCCTCAATTAGCTTCAGATCACTGCCAGTAATCAACATATCATCCACATATACCAGCACCACTACTATATTCTTTCCACTTTTCTTAACAAACAGGGAATGATCATGTTGACTTTGTTTGAACCCAAACTTGATCAGTGCCTATGATAGTTTTTCATTCCACTGTCTGGGGCTTGTTTGAGTCCATATAAGGACTTCAAGAGTCTACACACTGGCCTATTCTCCCCTGACTCTTGAAGCCTTGAGGTAACTCTGTGTAAATCTCATCAAATAAGTCTCCCTGAAGAAAGGCATTAAATACATTCATCTGGTGAATGACCCAATGCGTAGATGCAGCTAGAGAAAAGACTTATCCTAACAGTAACCATTTTGACCACAGAAGAAAAGGTCTCCTTATAATCATACCCTCCTGTTGATTGTACCCCTTAGCCACTAACTGAGCTTTAAACCTTTTTATTTCCCCTGTTGCCTTGTACTTTACTTTGTAAATTCACTTGCAGCCAATTAGTCTCTTGCCCTTGGGAAAAGTGACTATTTCCCAAGTATGGTTGCTCTCAAGAGCAGCTATTTCAGACTTCATGGCATCTACCTACCCACTTTGGATCTTTAATAGCTTCTGTATATGAAGTAGGCTTAGTGACAGAAGAGAAGGCTGATATGAAAGCTTCGTACTGAGGTGTGATATGATCTTAGGGAAAATACTGACTAAGGGCATATGGATCTGTCTGATGTATATTTAATTGAACAAAGTCCTTAAGCCAAAGAGGATGATGCTTTGGTCTGGTAGACTTCTTTAGTGTAACAGGAGGTGGAGGAGCAGGTTGGGAAGAAGTAGGAGCTGAAGTGGAGGAGTCTGCAGTAGGTTCAGGTAGAGGGTCTGAAATAGTGTTTTCGATAGTAGTGAGGACTGAAGTAGCAGGCTCAGGGGTAGTCACTGGTGGCATACTTGGCTCATCTAAGTCCATAGGTCTAGTATGAGGTAACCACTCTTATGAATTATCATATAAGGATGAAGTAAGTTGAGCAGACTTGCCTGGAGGTAGAACCTGTGTAAGTGTAGTGTTGGTGTCAAAAGGAAAAAATCTTCCCTGAAGACAGTGTCCCTGTTGACAAAGAATACCATGTTTGTTAAATCAAATAGCATATAGCCCTTTTGTGTATCTGAGTACCCCATAAGCAAGGGCTGATGTTCCCTTTGAAATATGGTTCACGTGAATCCATGGTGCCTCGACGAAACTAGATATTTTATATACAAATATTTTAAAATATGTCTAATATGATATCCGGGAACCCATGCTCTAAACGTGAAAATTGTTCACTTGGCTAAACGATAGTTCACTTATACTTAGAAGTAGGGATCGATCGACATTTAAATGCCCTTTAATATTATTTTACTTAATATATCATCAAATAATATGATATTTTACCTATATATAAAATAAAAAATTTCGACGGAGATTGTTCGCCTGCTATTATTGGGATGCGATAACTCCGCCCCTAATATTGGTGAACCCATCCTCTTGGAATTCTAGATCCGCCTCTGCCCATAAGCACAACTGGAATTGCTCTACTCTGAAACTTGTCTTTCTCATGTACATGCTTGGCATAGCACAAACACCCTAAGACCCTTAAATGAGTGATGTTTGGCTTTCTTCCATATAATTTCTCAAAAAGAGACATACCTTGTAAGACTGTTGTAGGCATCCTATTTATTTCATGGCCCTATCTACTTCAAGAAGATGTTTATGTTTCCTCTCAACAACTCCATTTTGATAAGGGGTATAAACACATGTTCTTTGATAGGTAACACCTGCATTCTTGAACATTTCATCACGTACTGTATTGACAAACTCAGAACCATTATCTATTTTGATGATCTTCACATTTCTATCAAACTAAGTTTTGATATAGAGTAAAAAGTATTTCAAAATCACACACACATCAGACTTTAGTCTTAACAAAAACAGCCAAGTCATTCTAGAGAAATCATCCACAAGAGTCAAAAAATATCTAAAGCCATCAAATATTGCCAATTTATATGGCCCCCAAACATCACGATGAATCAAATCAAAACAATGAGCACTCTTGATACTACTAGAAGAAAAGGGTAATTTAGTGTGTTTAGCTAGAGGGCACACTTGGCATTTATTGATAGTAGAGTCACATTTACCTTGTCCTAGTGGAAACAATCTTTTGAGTACAGGTGAAGACACATGCCCTTGTCTTCTATGCCAAACAGCAATATCAACTTTATTTATGTCACAATGAGTAGCTTTCTCTTCTAGAGCTCCTTGTGCAGCTAGTACTTGATTTCTGCCTTGGGAGTTCTTTGATGGAAGTAGGATATAGAGACCATTCCTTTCTTTACCAATATCTTTCACCTTCCTAGTGAAGAGATCCTAAAAGATACAAAAGTCAAGAAAGAAGTTGACTGAACAACCTAATTCCTTAGTTACTTTGGACACTGATAGGAGATTGTATTTAAACTGAGGTATGTGCAGCACATTACTAACTGTATCCCTTGAGGAGATGGTACTGCTGCCTATATGAGTCACAAAAGTCATATCACCAGTAGGCAAGAATACCTTCCTAGGCTTACTAGATTCAACTTCAGTAGTTTTAAACAATAAATTTAAGTCAGACACCATATAATTGATGGCTCCTGTGTCTATGATCCACTCCTGACTTCCTTTTACAACCAAAAAAGTATTGCAAGTACCTGATGAATTAGCTGAATCAGAAGGAAAGTGATTTTGGTCCAACATCTGTAAGATTTGCTCATATGTTCTGGGGAGAATGCAGCCTTCACTTGAGGATTGTTGCCTGAAGAGCTGCTTTCAGCATGAGCATTGTAAGCTGTGGAGGATCCGGTATCACTGTAGCCTGATCCATTTGACCTCTTGCTGTTGAAATTAGGTGGGAAACCTATCTCTCTATAGCAGTTCTCTTTGGCATGACCCTTACAACCACACAGATCACACTTTACATTGATAAATGATTTCTTATATTTCTGAGAACCAGTTGGTTTGCGAGTGAACAATGCATTATCACAATTATTCGGCATATAGGTAGGAGGAGCTCCTAACACTCCAACTGTAGTAGCTGCTATCACTTTTTGACTTTCATCACTCATAATCATAGCATAGGCTTGATTAACACTAGGTAGTGGTGACATTAAGAAAATCTGACTCCTAGCTTGGGTGTATGAGTCATTTAACCCCATAAGAAATTGAAACAATTTAAGTGATCTCATGAACTTAACAAAGTCTTTAGATTTGTCACAGTTACACCCAGACGCAGGGACTAGGGTTTCAAATTCATCCCATAAGTTCTTCAGCTAAGAGTAATAGGCAGATATAGAGAGAGTACGTTGAGTGAGTGTGGCTATTTCCCAATGTAAATTGAAGGTTCTAGAACCATCGATTTTGTCAAACCTTTCACACATATCCTCCCACACTGAATGTGTATCTAAAGCATACACAATACTTCTCACCAGTTCCTTTGACACAGAGTCATCAACAATGAGAGTACAATAGTGTTGCATCGTTCCCATTGATTCCATAGTTCCTGCTGAAACTTCTCCTTTTTGTAGGTTCCATCAACAAAACCCATTTTGTTCTTCCCTAACAACAATATCCTCATCGATCGACTCTACATCGAGTAATTGTCAGTTCCAGTTAATTATATAAAACTGATAAGGAACAACTTGTATCTGATGGATGAAGATAAAGTTCATGATTATAATCCAAAATCTGACCAAATTCAGTTCGATTTTGAACATTTCCCTGGGGATTAACTTGTTCTGCCATTGTTGCAGATTACTGTGATTTTGGAGGGAATTTTGGGGAATTTTTTTGGAAATTGATCACAGCTTAGAAATGAAGTTAAAGAATCAACTGTGAGCTAAGAACCCTAGCTCATAGCTCTGAAACCATGTTAATTTAGGAGGAATCAGATGAGCCTTAAGAGATATGAGTAGAGAGAGAAAGTAGAAAGAAGAAAATATCTATGTATATCTTGTGTTAGCTTAAAAATGAATCTATACAAGTGGTCTTATACTCCACTGAGTAACTAACAAGCAGACTCAGCTTTCCTAAAATTATCTAACCACCTAACTGCCTTCTTTCATTAGTCACCCTCTCACTTCTTACTAACCACATTTTAGTCCTTCACTCAACATCTATCTTATATGATATTGTTTAAATTTTCTTTCCTTTTATGATGTTGGTTTATCAAGGTACCATAGGCACCCATTTTAGAAAAAATTGTCATCCTCTAGAAATCTTCTAATTCTTCTTCTTAACCAACCCTCATCAGCCTGTGTTCCTTCCATCATATACGTTACATACACCCTTTCCCATAGGAACTAAACGATCTTGTTGAATTTGTCCCACCATCGTATTTTAAGAGTTTGCTCCGATAGATATGATATTCAGTGTAGAGATATACATTTATACAAAAGATAATCGATCTTATGTTTCTTTCGAAACTAAGAAAAGTAGGGAGGAAGTGCAAATACAGTCAAACCTCATTATAACAATATTTCAGTATAACGGTCAAATTTTATCCAGAATCGATTTTTCATGTTATATTTTACCTCTCTATAACAACATTTGACCTATAATGGCAATGGCATGCACTATAGCGGAACACTTTTTGTAAAATTACTTCTCTATAAAAGTCGTACTCAAATATTATATAATTATATTTTGTAAGAGATATATTATGTATAGAATAAAATATAAAATATTTATGATAATCATTTGTACCATAAATATACTTTCTTTTTCACATTCATACCATAAAAATAATTAAAAAAAAATTGTATCAAGCATGTATAGTTAGTTTGTCGGTACGGTACAACTAGTTATGAATTGTTTAATAATGTATTAACCATTATATTTTTTAATTAATGAAATATTATAATCTATTGGGATGTTAAAATTAACATGATTATATATATATATATATATATAGAAGCACCTCACTATAGCGGCCATGAAAGCTCCAAACAAATGCTGCCACTATAGCGAGGTTTGACTGTATTTCTCTCTGCATCCAAACTAGGGATAATCAAAAGTACTTTTATCTGATTTTCTTCTTTTTCGCTTCATTTCCTAACCTTGCCTAGTTTAAAACAAAGGGAAAAGACTTGTTGGGAGCCAATTTTCATTATTTTTTCAATGCACAGAATATATAAAATGTCACATCAAATATTCATAATTGACACATTTTGTGCGCCAGTATTATCATTATCTTGGTTATCTAGTTTGTCAAAGAACTCCTTGATTATTGGCCCTTTTCATGCCCAAAGATAGCCATGCTTCTAATTAAAAAAGTTCGGGTGACTGTGTATCTCAGAAATCTCATGTAACTTAAACATTAGTGAAATGATCTCCTCCCACTACAAATAGAAGAAAATGACCATATAAATACATCATATTAATTTTGCGGATCTTATATGTTAGTACTTATTTTTTAGTGATCTCCTGTGAAAATGTCATATAATAGCATTTGTAGAACTACAAAAGTAAATCTCCCCTTTAATACCTAGTACAAAACATTAACATATAGTACTAGGAAAAAATTAAACAAATTACGAGAAAACATACACTACTCTTTCATGAATTCAAAAAGCTGTAATATAATACTAAATCTAACTGAGTCTAACTTTTGAGTTCTAACAGTTGAAACGTTATACTATAAAATCGAAAAAATATAATAGCAAACCTCTCAGTTGAAAAAATGATGACAAGAATATCAAACCGGATAGGATCAAAGTTCTTGATGAATGGTACTCCACCCAAAACCACTCTGATATGGAAATCAATATGAATATAATTCTGTTTAAGTACAATTTCATCATAAATTGTCACTCTTCACTATATGCAACCCCATCTGAAATGAATTACCAGAGACGCGTACGTACCTATCCTAGTTTCCTTTAGTTTATGTTATTTACACACAAGTATATACATATTAGATTATCTTGTTTGACAACATATGTAAATATTAGAAGGTAATGATCACGTCCAAAACTCGTCCTAAAAAGGATAAGTGGTCGCTGCAAATATAACCCGATTTAACAAGTCCGGGGTTGAATCCCACAGAGAGCAACGTCAAGTTCTAGTAACTTTAATAGCTAAAGATTCAAAGTTCAACAGTAATGTTTCAAGTAACAAACTATTAATTTAACTAACAATTAACTAAGATCAACTACGAATGATAAAAATTGAACTTTCAGATGTTAAAAAGCCTAGGATAATGAATTCTCCAGTTACTGGTTTAGTCATGAGTTCACTCCAAAGTAGCACGAGATTCTATTCTATTGGCCTTGAAATTAAACTTGTTCGCTAGAGTTTTCCAACTACTAACAACACCGTTCTAGAACTATTTTTTCCAAAATAATCAAGACCATTAAAAACTGTCCGATTTCAGGCCACAGTCGAATCACGATATCCCTATAATGACTCTAAATCAGCTTATATAATCCCTTATCATAACCTGAAGTACTATTATTTGACTGACCCTGACCCAAATGTCTTTCCCAAGATCATTCAAGCAAAAAGGGGGCAAACAATTGCAGGCCTAACAATTGAATTCAATATAAAAACAGCCAAAGAAATAGAATATTGTATCAATTAAATTTGGAGTTACTCAAAACTACCCCAATAATGGGTTCATCAAAATCCTAGAGTAGAAATTTAGCTACTCATAATTGTATTAAACAACAATGAATTCAAAGTCACAACAACACCCATAAGAAAAGAGAATAAGAAAAGTTGAGAAAAACTTTTTTGATTCTTCAGCTCCAATGGAATTGATGCGTTTCCAAGCTTCAAAGTGCTTCAACAAAGGTGGTCTAGCCTTCCCAGGTCAAGATGGGGGCTGAAAATAGGTTAGGAAACCTTTTATATCTCGTGTGAAACTCGTGGACAAGTTTTCCCCTCGCCACTTCTCGCCAGAAATTTTGCCTTCATGACTGGATCATGGCTTTACGATGGCTAGGCCATGAGCTTTGAAAATTCTGCTTTCGACTTCATGGCTGAAACATGGCCTTATGATGGCTGGGCCATGACTTTTCGTCTTCAAATTCCTTTCATGGCTAATCCACGGCCTTGGCACCTTATAACGCTGTAAATTCACTTTAATTTGCTCCAAATCATCAAACTTTAACACTTTTTCATACCACTTGATTCCTCCACATTCAAACACCCAATATAAGCACAAAATACTATTGTTCATGCTAAAATAATCCATAAAAGCACCAAAACATGAGGTAACTAATACTAAAATATATGCATTTTTGGCCTAACATCACCACCCCACACTTAAGATTGTGCTCGTCCTCGAGCAAAGAAAAAGAACACATAGAAAGCAGGCAAGACATCAAGATTAGATAAGAACTCATGACAAACAACCTAACTGAACTCACCTATGAAATTCAAACACCCTTTCTTTTGGTCATAATCAAGTATTGAAAATAGAAACCTATATACCACTCAAGTTCCCATGTACCTCAGAACAAGAAAATGTCATCAAACACACAACATATTAATTCAAAAAAAATTGTGGCATATTAAATATTGAACTCTCACACTCACAAGAAATATCTCATGTCTCACAGAAAAGTACCATAGGCTTGCCCATTTTTTTGCTCTCCACTAATGTAGGAGTCCCGATCAAAAGTCAAGTAGGACTTTTCATAGCTTGTATATTGGCTTGGGATAAGGTGTGATAAATTTATGGGTATATAGTGACTAATTCTTCCCCTAAACACTTTAAACATCAGACACTACTATTTTCCTCACCTATTCATGTAGTCATATCACTTCCCAACATTCTTGTTCATATCTATCTGTTTAAATCAATGGTCCCTTCTTCTTTTTTTTCTCCTCATTTATTCACCAATTTATTCATCTTCTTTTTTTTTTCTTTTCTTTTTTGCTTTTTGATTTTTCTTTTCTTTTCTTTTCTTTTCTTTCTCTTTTTGATTTTTCATATTGTTCTTTCATCTGAGGAGAATATCAAGTATTTCTACCTTCATTCCTTTGCAACTTTCTCCCCAAGTATACAAATCTTATTGTAAACCTACCATCTTACCAATCACACAACTTAAAGCAATTAAGGGGAAGATGTGTAACAAGAGAGGTAAATAGCAAAAAGGGATAGGGCTTGTAACTCTGGTTGCCAAAGAAAAGCCCAATAGGCTCAAATTTGGACACTGAGCAATTCATTCATTAGGTAGGCTTATTTAGTCACTGGTAGGCCAAAGAACTTTCATCTAAAGATCAAAACTACGTAAGATTTCGCCTCAAACAACAAACAGGGCAAGTTCTAGACTTAACATGAAACAATGAGAAGAAGAAAAAATAAGTTCACCACACATTGTACATGGAACTCAAGGATCGTTTCAGTTTCACCTCGCAATACCTAATTATAAACTCAAAAAGAAAGTTCAAAAATATGTAGGTAGTTCTAGCTAAAGGTTGTCCTTCAAAATTCTCCCTTCTCCCTTTCTCTGTCTCCTTCCCGTTTTTCCTCCTTCTGAACTCTTTCTTTTCTCTTTTTATTTTTTTTCTAAAAATTTTATATCTAACCTACACAATGCCTGGTTCAACATAAAAAACTCAATGGGAAAGAACCAAGACTAAAAAAACCCAAAGAGATTATTATTATAACCAACAAAAAATATTGAATAAACACAAAGTACTCCCCACCCTACACTTAAAAAGTTGCATTGTCCTCAATGCAACAACATATAAACAAAAGGTAAAGAGATACTCCCTGGGGCTGTAAACCCGAAGAACTAGCACTATCAGTGGTGCCAACAGATCCACAGCTTTGCGAGACTCTTACTCGCCATCATCATTACTTGCAGACTCAACCTCCATAAAGCACAGGATACTAAGACTTCTCCCATACAAGCACTTAAGGTTACAAACACCCCACACTTAGACTCAAAACTACATGAGTCTGCAAAAAAAAGATTATAGTAATAAACTGTAAAGAAAAATAACTAAACCAAAGAAAGCAATAACAATTGGGTCGCATCGTGGCACGATGCATCTCAACATCGAAACTTTTCTCTCCACTTTGAAAATATGAATTGCCTCCCCAATTTAGATTCAGGCTTATGATTATGCTCCCAGGGTGGTGCAAATTCAAGTGATCCCCAAATATTCATTGTTCGCTTCTTGCCCTTTATTTGAGGCATGTGATTTTCTCGTTTTGTCAATTCAAATTCAAGAATAAAAACACATTGTTCCTCTTTCTTAGGCTCCTTTAAGGGCTTTGATAGATCAACATCCACATCACCATCCAAGCACAACGTCGAAAAGTATTTCGAATGAGGTCTAATATAGTTAAACTCCAAAAACATTTTATTTTTGACATCCTCACTTTCGTACACACTAGAGTTCTCCAATATGATATTTTGCGCTTCCTCACTTGACTCTAATATCTTTTTCTCAATCTCGACATCATTCACTACCATACTGAATGGTTGGAATTCTCCTTTTTGTTCATTTATCCTCTCAAAGATCAAGTCATATTTTAGGCTATTGTCCCAAAATTCCTCCATGACTTGTTGATTCTCACACTTCTTTTTTCAAGTAAGCATCTCATCATGTTTTTAAACTCACTGTCACCAGCAAAAGAAGAATCATCATAATAGGGGCTTGGGGAAGGGTAAGACATATAAGAAGAACCGCAAAAAGGAGCATTTTGACAACTTTTCCAAGGGAGAAATCCTTCAGAATATACGCAAGGATTTTCAAAACAAGAATAGCCATCATCCAAAATATTTTCAGTCCGAGATGCCATGTTTCTTAAACAAACAAATATGTACAAGAACTAAGGAATTGTTCAAATTTAAACTTAAAAATATTTACCCTTACAACTTTAAAGATTCAACCACTTCAATCTACTAAAACCTTAACCGTTTGCTCCCCGGAAACGGCGCCAAAATTTGATCACGCCCAAAACTCGTCCTAAAAAGGATAAGCGGTCGCTGTAAATATAACCCGGTTTAACAAGTTCGGGGTCCAAAGTTCAACAGTAATGTTTCAAGTAATAAACTATTAATTTAACTAACAATTAACTAAGATCAACCAAAAATGATAAAATTTGAACATTCAGATGTTAAAAAGTCTAGGATAATGAATACCCTAGTTACTGGTTTAGTCCTGAGTTTATTCCAAAGTTGCACGAGATACTATTCTATTGGCCTTGAACTTAAACTTGTTCGCTAGAGTTTTCCAACTACTAACAACACCATTCCTGAAGTATTTTTTCCAAAATAATCAAGACCATTTAAAACTGTCAAATTTCAGGCCACGGTCAAATCACGATATCCCTATAATGACTCTAAATCAGCTTATATAATCCCTTATCTACCACAACCCGAATTTTAGGCAAGGCCATGCAGGCACCCGACATCCTCCCCTAAACCCGTCGGGCGAACCCTTTTGAACTAAATTCACAAAAACACATATAAATCAACTTATAGATAAGAAATAAGATCTAAAGAAATATGAACATAATTATACATAAGCTGTACATAAGAAGTTACAGCTCACTACCCAATGTACTAGGTTTAGGGCTATCCAGACTAGATATCTAAGAGTACAAAAAAATACATACGCCTCTTGAAGGGAGCAAAATACAACTGAAATAATAAACATAAAACTGGTGGCCATCCGGCATAAAAACTGGCTCACCCTGACAGCTGAAGTCGTCTTCGCTCCTTAATAACGTGGCGAACTCAATCCTGGAGCGAACCTGCTGAAACGAAATAAATAGACAAGAAACAAACAACAAACAAGGGTGAATCAAAAGGACTCAATAAGTGGGGCAGACTAGCCACCTCAAAGAATATGATAACTAGCTAGGGAGAAGGAAAGCAGATAAACCAACTACACCTTATCTAAGCCAAATTCATCTAATTTAAACTATAAAAAGGCAGAGCCAGACAATAACTGATGGTGACGAGTAAGAATCCCATCATCCTACCAATATATAATTCCAAAGAGTGAGGTAGACTGACTTGACATAACAACATAAGGTGGCACAAAAATATGTAAAGCAGACAATATCAACACTTACTCTAAATCCCTCACATTCAAATCAGATAAACAACTAGGGTCTCACAAATGCCCTGAATAAATCATACTAGAAGCTCACCCCTTTTACCGCAATCGATTCTTAATAGAAACGACATCCCAGGAAACCATTTAAACATGATAAGACAAACCATTTTCAGATCGATCGGAAGAATCAGATCTTACTTACATATAAGGGAAGATGAAATACATAGATCTACTACATCGGATGCCTCAGTTCCTTGCCAAACTGGCAGTTCATAGAATTGCCTCTGCAGCTGAGCTGAGCCGCTACTTTGATAATCATTTTCAGAAGAACCACAACCACCTTGCTGTCGACCTCTACTGAATGGTGGCATTTCTTTGGCTGATTAAGATCTAAATAAAATCCAATGCGACTGTGCAGGTGCCTGATGATGAGAGAAAGGACGACTACCTACTTGCTGGAGTAAGGGAAAACTCCTCAGAGGATAACTAGACTCACGACAATGATAACAACTTTTCACTGAAAATGGAAGCTGGACAGATTGTTCATAGCTACAAAGAGAAAACTGAGTCTAATCTTGATGAACTGCTCGCGCACTCTGAGAATTACGCTCTACAAACTGAGATAACCTTGTAAGTAACCTCCCAAAATAATCAGAACTCTTACCTCCAAAGGAGGTATGGTGCCCACCAGGGCCGTGGGATCTCTTGCTCTCCTGCTCTAACTCTTCCCGCTCTAACTTATGGTATGCATAATACCTCTGAGCAATATCAACAACAACATCAAATGAAGTCCCAACCTCAATTTCTCGAGCCATCTGGGATCTCAAGGAAAGAGAAAGGTCACCAATAAATCTTTGAACATTCTCGGAAGGTTCATAGACTAGTTCTAGTGCATATCCAGCCATCCTAAAGAATTATATTCTAAAATCTGATAAGCTACCCAATCCAATCCACTCGAATTGGAAACTCTTTTCATCTCGCTCGCTGTGCGAAAGGATCTTTTTCACGAATCTAGAAGAAAAATCGAACCAAGTTAGCTAATAAAAGAGCGGTCCAACAATTCAAGGCTGGACCCCTGAAATTGAAAAGCAGAATAATCAACACCATATCGCTCGATATAATCAAGAGCCTAAAGGATACGCTGACATCATTTTATTTTAAAAAAATTACACAAGGATTATTTGATGCATGGCCTAAGAACATCAGAAAGTTCAATTGGGTAGAATAATACAGCCTCTTCAGACACTCGGACCGAGCCATTACTCGGACAAGCAAACCAACAAGAATAACTAGAGGGACAACACATGCTGCCCCCGGAACATAATTTACTGCGGCAATATTAAGAACTGGAACAGGAGCTCCCTGAGACCGAACGTCTGCATCTGCGGAAACCTGGTGAGCTGCATAGGGAATAATAGGTTCTTGCGGTATCTGAATCGCTAAGATTCTCGTCAAAGCATCATAAAGAGCTAGGGGAATCGCAAGGCCCTGATCCCTTGCCCATCGCGAGCTCGTATAGCTAGGGCCTGCACAATTGGATCGTCAGCACGATCCACAACTCTCGAGCTTGAGTAGCTCTAGCCCTATGCTAGACTACTTCGTCCTGAACTCCTACCGTTTGCTGATTTGTCGCACGAGGGTTCACAATTACCAAGAAGGAATTAACGAAAATACTTTTGCATCCTAGACCGACGCACGATAAGAAAAGAAGGAAGTGAAACTTCCTAAATGCCATCATAACCTCTCGTAGATAAGTACAGACGTCTACGTACCCATCAGAGAGACTCTACTAGACAGTGTCTCAGTCTGGATAGACACTAAACCAGGCTCTGATACCAACTGACACGACCTAAATTTTTGGCTAGGCCGTGTGGGCACCCGACATCCTCTCCTAGACCCGTGTGTCGAACCCTTTTGAATTGAATTCACAAAAATACATATAAATCAACTTATAGATAAGAAATAAGACCTAAAGAGACACGAACATAATTATACATAAGCTGTACAGAAGAAGTTACAGCTGACTACCCAATGTACTAGGTTTAGGGCTATCCAGACTAGACATCTAAGAGTACAAAAGAATACATACGCCTCCTGAAGGGAGCAAAATACAACTGAAATAATAAATATAAAACTCGTGGCCATCCGGAATAAAAGCTGGCTCACTCTGACAGCTAAAGTCGTCTTCGCTCTTTAACAATGTGGCGAACTTAATCCTGGAGCGAACCTGCCGAAACGAAATAAATGGACAAGAAATAAAAAACAAACAAGGGTGAGTCAAAAGGACTTAATAAGTGGGGCAGACTAGCCACCTCAAAGAATAAGATAGCTAGCTAGGGAGAAGGAAAGCAGATAAACCAAGTTCACCTTATCTAAGCCAAATTCATCTAATTTAAACTATAAAAAGGCAGAGCCAGACAATAACTGAAAACACGTATGGAACCAAAAACTCATAAACAACCAGGAACATAAGATAGACAGAATATATAGGTATTCCGAACATATCAACAATCAGAAATACATCTTATTATATGTAGATATTATTGCAGCGTGCAACCCGATCCATATACTTATAATGTTGTGGCGTACAACCCGCGGAATCCTCCTCTCCTAGGGCGGAATCCACCTACCCTCAATATGATGCAAGGAGCGGAATCCTCCTGCTCCTGGGGCGGAATACTCCTGCACTCGGTATATGTCATAGCAGCCCATAACTAGAAAACATAGTACATATGAATGCGGTATGATGCAATAATCACCCTTCACCGGCGCAGGACACTCATCGACTGTCGGGAAGTATATGTCAAGCTCAAAAACAGAGTACAATGCTCAGAGGCTCAATGCAATACCAACAGCAGGACATAACATATCATATATGTTGTAAATTCAAAGCTAAGGTGTAATTAGTATGCCTATCGGCAGCTACACATGTAAGGAACACGTGGTAGAATATCCACAAGGCCAAGGGCCTCAAAAGAAATGGATATAATCACTTACCTTGTTCCAAAGCTAACACTGCTACTCAAAAAACGCTTTATCTTTTGGATTCACTGGCAAACGATCCCGCTCTATTCAATAAGCAGAAAAATATATCAAATTATGCTAAAGGCTTCATTCCTTACATCTTAGGGCAATCCGGTTAGGAACCTGATATACTATTCGCATACGCGGTACATAGGCCAGATCTATGTACAGGGTTCAAAGTCACATAACCAAATTCTAAATAAATTATATTTACGGGTTGCCCATAACTCCCTGAATACGAATATATAATCAATTCCATTATCGGGATCCAATTACTCTTTAAACTATCAATTTAACTTATTAGAATGATGTCTAATATCCCAATATCTACCGTAAATGTATATTCATACACACGTAATAAACTGAAATAATGAATTAACATCATTACCTGGATGTTTCAGGATAAAAATTCTATCATTTTTCTCCTCCTTTTCCTTTTCTTTCTCTTTTTTTCTCATATTTTTTTTGTCGCGTTTCTCTTGTTCTTTGTGTTTATGTTTCCCGTACCATTTCTGTTTCGCCCTTTTAAAGTAAGAGCCACCGCCCTTCTTTTGATGCTTTCTCCTTATCCTTTCTTTTTCCTTTTTTTTCTTTTGAAAATTAATTATTGCAATTAAATTTAAAATGGAACCCTATGAAATTCGAAATGATCCCAAATTTCTCAACCAAGTTATACAAAATATATGTTACATACTCGCTAAGGCGCATCTCAAATCAGATTCCCAAAACTCAAGATGCGAATTAAATGGAAAAGATCAAATTTTTTTACTTTCGGTATTTTAGTGGAAACTATCTGAACGATCTCGAAATTCACTTTTCAAAGTTCACACAAGTCAAAAATAATCATACGAACCTAACGACGCTTTCGAATTTTGAATCGGAGCTCATTCGCCAGAAATCGAGCTCGAAAATCTCTTTTTAAAATTTACTGACAACGGAAACACATACCTTCTTCTGATACCTACCAAACGAAGTCTGATTTAGCTCAAATTTTACAGATAAGTCCTATTGGACCTTACGAAGATTTTAAAACTATCAGCACATTAATCGAAGTCCTAACTCCCGAAACGACTACCTAAGGTCATTTCATTATCATAACCTGAAGTACTGTTATTTTGACTGACCCTGACTCAAACGTCTTTCCCAAGATCATTCAAGAAAAAAGGGCGCAAACTATTGCAGGCCTAACAATTGAATTCAATATAAACACAATCAAATAAATAGAATATTGTATCAATTAAATTTGGAGTTACTAACAACTACCCCAATAACGGGTTCATCAAAATCCTAGAGTAGAAATTTAGCTACTCATAATTGTATTAAACAATAATGAATTCAAAGTCACAACAACACTCATAAGAAAAGAGAATAAGAAAAGTTGAGAAAAACTCTTTTGATTCTTCAGTTCCAATGGAATTGATGCGTTTCCAAGCTTCAAAGTGCTTCAACAATGGTGGTCTAGCCTTTCCAGGTCAAGATGGAGGCTGAAAATAGGTTAGAAAACCTTTTATATCTCGTGTGAAACTTGTAGACAAGTTTGCCCCTCGCCACTTCTCGCCAGAAATTTTGCCTTTATGACTGGATCATGGCTTTACGATGGCTAGGCAATGAGCTTTGAAAATTCTGATTTCGACTTCATGGCTGAATCATGGCCTTACGATGGCGGGGCCATGACCTTTCGTCTTCAAATTCCTTTCATTGCTAATCCACGGCCTTGGCACCTTACAACACTGTAAATTCACTTTATTTTGCTCCAAATCATCAAACTTTAATACTTTTTCATACCACTTGATTCCTACACATTCAAACACTATATAAGCACAAAATACTATTATTCATGCTAAAATAATCTACAAAAGCACCAAAATATGAGGTAACTAATACTAAAATATATGCATTTTTAGCCTAACATCAGGTAACTTCTAGACTGTACGATTTAAAGTTGGGTGTGCTAGAATCATTCATATATCAGAGCATTGAGAAAAGATGGACGTAATGCTTACCTTATTCCTGATGTCGTAATTAAGAAATATTGCATGTCAAGTTTGACAAAAATATAGAGACAAAGTTTTTAATTGTGCATGAACTCCAAAGAGTTCTTGAATAAATCGAAATTCATGTATGTTGTAAAATTCAATCAACATCTCACCTAATTTTCTATTTCTTGGATGACGAGTCAAGAATTATGGGCCCTATTTCATTCTATAATTTAATTTGACATTAGAATAGTTAAGAGAATATATTTAGTTAGATTTCATAATTAATTGCAGATTTAAAATTTAAACAAGTGACTCCCAATTGAGATGTGCCTCATTAGGAATAATAAGGTAGGCTAATCCCTTTATTTGTATTGTTCTGATTGAGGTTATATTATTATTAACAAAATTAGTTACTAAGCATTCTGCTAGCGTTTGGACATAGTTTTTGGGGTGTTTTTTTGGGGATTTTTTGCGATTTTCCAAAAAATCCCGACCCAGTTTTTGGGAGTTTTTGGGAAATCCCCTCACAAACTTCAAATTTTGTTCCAAATAAAATGTATGTCCAAATAAAATTTCAATTTCCCAAGTTTCAAATCCCAAATCCCAAATCCCAAATCATGTCCAAACGGGAGCTCTGTTTAGTGATCTTTGCTAAAAAAAAATGTTCGATTATAAAATGTACATCTAACTCTGTTATGTTAAGTGTATTCCTCAAAAGTAAATACACATACAAATGTGTGATTTGACCACCAAAATTTTGTGTATGCCTCAATCGGAGTACATTTATCTTTGTGTATACCTCTAATTTAATGAGACAAAGGCACTTCCAGTGACAAGTTTTTCTTTTGCGATTGACAATGAGTTTTTCACAAAATTACGACAGCTAGCGTAGAGCCAAAATTGATGTACGGAGTATTTAACATTACTCTTTATTACTCTGCACCATGACAAGTGTGCCGAATGCACTATCTACATGTCTAAATTTAGGTACTTATGTTTAGTAATTAATAATTAATACCCCGTCGCAAAATGATATCAATTTCCATAAACGAAAGTATTTTATTTAATTCTAGTGAAGATTGCGGAGGTGGAACAGAAAGTAAATCAACTCAAGACTAAACTCAGGTGCGAATCGAGTTATAATATTAGATTAATACAATCAAGTTATGATGTTTTTTTGGTAGGAAACATATTTATTTAAATATTTGATATACATTTCATGACTGAGTACGGGATCACGATGTAAGCAGCCAATACAAAAAATTGAAGAACCACTACAAACCGAAATACGTGTATTTTTCTTTTTGTAATATAAGTACAACAAACTAGCTAATTTACAAGTTTTTGTGCACAGTAGATATTTCTTTGTGCTGCCGCGATGTTTGGCGTTCATTAGAAAATTATTTGTCTTTTAGCCTCAATTGCCAGAAAATTTGTGGACGATCGCCAAGAGCCATCGAAATTTTTCGCACTAAAATTTGGCAATGATTGGTAAAAATATAAAGCACTTTCTTATGAGTGGCGCAGGAGTGTCCTATATATGTAAATTTCACATTTTGTTACCAGAAATAACTATGGGCGAAAATATGTTGGTTGTCCAACAATTATCATCGAAATGCCACGGGACATTTAGGGATCATTTGGTTGGTGGGATTATGGAGTCGGGATGAAAATTGGTACTTCGTATAAGATTTATTCCTTGTTTAGTTATTGGTATAAGAGAAATTGGGACAAAGTTATTCTACAATTGTGGGATTATCTTATCCCATATGGATGGTGGGATAAGCTATCCCATATTTTATCCCACCTTTAATCTCAAGACTATATTAATCCTTAAATCATGAGATATCCTATATTTGTTAATCCCTCAAACCAAACGACCCCTTATAGAACTGTGAAACCAGAGACAATGGTTTGCCTTTTCGAACGGTGTAATATGGTTGAGCAAAAGTGATCCTCCGTTGAAAATACTTCTCGACAATTAATTACTGACGCACAATCATCCCCTCCCCACTCTAGCTAAATTGCTTGCAGGTTAACATTTGCCCTCGGCCTCTTCTCCCATCTCAAACTAAGCTAGCATTTGGATATAAATTTGGTTGAAACTTGAAAATTTGAGTTTTTGAAGTTGAATTGAAAAAATAATTTTTGGAACATGAAGTTGTCTTTGAACATACATTTCACTTGGAAAAAAATCAAATTCAGCCCTTGAGCTCTTTTTGAAAATTTTTTATTTCAAACTTGGCATTATGGTATAAAGAAACACTGATTTCACAAAATATTCCCAAAAACTTTAAACAAACGGGACCTAAATTGACTTGACATCTTGCCAAATAGGTAATACTTGCACTCGATCCCTACACCATAATTTTCCAACTAAATTGCTTCTCAACCCTTTCGCTACCCAATGTAATAAAAAAATTGGAGAAAGAGGTATAACCGCAAACCTAAATTATCAAAGGTCAATGCAGCACAAGGATTTCTTTTTCTCTTTTCCATATTTGGTTCATTTTTTCCCTAAATTCAGTAAGATAATAAACTTACATTCTTTCTATCTTCCGTTTCATATCTGTCAGGCCACTACGTTGACCGTAGAATAATTTAATATGACCATGAAAGGAAAGTCAAAAGTGCAATACAACACATTTTCTTTTTAGAATAAACAAGAAGATAAAATAAAGTACAAGACACATGTGAAACCCTAAGAAAAGACAAAACACTACAATTAGCAACGTGAAACTGACATAAGAATTACACTGGACTACAACAATACTCGAGTACTTAAGTTACTGAAGCGTTTCTCTGATATCAACATGAACAAGGGCAATAATAGATAGTAAAACCAGAAAAAAGAAAGAGAAACACTACAGTAAAAAAAGTAAAACATGATTCCCCTTCCCCTAATTTAAAAATTCACCTAAAGGGGAATTTCAACGGGAGTCTCAAATCACTCAGTACACAAGGCAATAGATAGATCAAGGTTAACACTATGCTTTTCAGCAGAAGAAGAAACCCAATGATACTTAAAGTTGGACCCTGAGTATGAAGAGATTGCTTCACTAATCTCACTTGTAGAAGATGTGTTACTTCTTTGTGTTGAAGGATGGTGCAATGACAGAGATAATGATAATCCGCATTCTTCCTCTTGTCCATTTTCGATCTTTCTCGAGCTCTCGAATTTGCACTTCTTTGATGATTTCCAGTTTTCATCTTGTTGTTTGGTCGTCTGAGTAACATCATAATTAGTCACATGTTAAATTATACTATAGCGTAAAAAAGGGTGTTAATATCTGTATGAAACCTAACACATTGTAATGATAGGAGGGTCAAATTATATAAAACTTATGACCTCTTCATAAACATTGCTAAAATTAGAGGGACAGCTTTTATTAATTAGGTTATGTGAAAATATGGGTATAAGTGTAAAGTGTCTAGATATAACCTTCAAACTTGTGGAATTAAACTGTACAAAGAAGCAGGAAAATAGTAGTAGTACCAAAAAGAATACTCATTACCTATTAAATAATTGTGGTCCACCGTAATAAAGACACTGCGCTGCTTTCATATTTGTACTATACTAAATGTATTAAATGTCATTTGAATTTTGTTATAAATCCCAAAGAGACTTTCAAGACTCCATCCCGTTCCCTTCCCCATTTGTAAGGCCTCTTGTCAAACGCGGAGGTTATATTATGAAGAAAATACAAAAGCTTAGGTATATAGAAAGACTATATCAATGTTGGAATATAATGTGCAGCTCGGAATTTCTCCACATTGTGTTTCTTCACGTCAAAACATGACCCATTGCCTAATAAATACACTCAATAACCATCCAACAAAGTGTATATATAAAAAAGAGTCCAAGTTATGTAAACATAAAGAATTTAATAATGTAACTGTTTATGGCTCTAAATCTCTAATTATCATGTCATGACTCATGAGCAATCAGTAGTAAAAGGTCAACTTATCCTAGGTTAAAGTTTCTTAATATTACAAAATATACATATTCTTAGTTAACATGTTTTTTTTTTTGATGAAGTAACATGCTTTTCGTTATATAATAGTTTCAAAATCCAAAATGGGAAGTTTCCAAAATGACCACATTTGCCATTGATATAAACTGATTACCCCGTATGTCATAGCCATACTTGTTTTATTTTCATCTTATGACATTAAAAGAAATTAAAGCGAAAGCACTAAACAACAGAAGAGAAGGCAACATTAACTTTTTCTTTCAACTTCCAGTACTAGTATACCTAATACCCTAGAATAAAGACTTTCTATAGGCTTGCCAGTTGTAGACACCATGTTGATAATTCACTGAGCAGGCAAGCAAGAATTTTACTGGCAAAGTTAGACAAAAGGAAGAAAGAAAAAGTATGCTGCATGACTAGAGTTGAAACTTGAAAGTAAACCTAAAAATTCGAACAGTACACTCAACCATACTTTTAAATAAAGCTGCACAAAAGAAACACCCCTTACTAGCAGTTTAAACAAAAAGAAGGATATATGAGTACATAGGTTTATTGGGATATGTACCTTGAAAATTTCAGATTCTTGAACTTCATTGCTTCTAAAACTTTGAAAGATATCTTGAGGCAGCTGAGAAAAAATAGTATTGCAGAATGGATGAGCTGTTTCTCTTTCTGTTTCACTAGTAGTCTGTTGCCATATGAAACTACTCTCTCCTTTATTATCAGCCATAGTACTATGCATATTGTAATCATCCCTACAGTACAGAATATTGCCCACTGCTTCACGTATTCTCTGGCTTGGGGTCTCGATTCGAGCTCTGAGGTGAATTTTTAGCAGTATTGTGTGAGACAAAAAGATTATAAAAGCTTTTTACACTAATATTTATGAGTATATATAATTGGTCTGTGGTACGTACGTAGCATAATTTCAACTATTGTAACATACTCCTATTATATATTTATCTTATATTATAGGTTAGAAATTGCTATTATTACAAGTTGTTTCAAATAGTAGTTAGATATTAATGACCTGATAATTAATTCTTACTATTACTTTGTCTATATAAAGAAGTTAAATAGAGAAAAAAGTACTCCATGGTTCCATTAACAATAGTCAAAATTATTAATTTTGACTGTAAATTTATATTTCATACTCTATGTTACAGATAAAATTCAAATATTTAAAAACTACATACAAAAAATTTATGCAGTACCGTTTCAATTCAAAATAATTATAAAGGATTAAAAAAACATTCAAAGAATCTTTTAACCCTACAAAGAATAAATGTGTCAAGCCAAAGTGGAATAGAGGGATTAAAAGAAAGATAATAATGGCCTGTACAGGGCATTATAAATGCAAATCCTTTTTGTTTCTTGGCACAACCCTTTTTGAGATTTGGGAAACTGAGGCAATAAAAGAGTACAAACTAACCTTTTTGTGGGTTGAACACTGTTAAAGTGTGGAGATTCTGATCTTTCCTTGGGGCTAAAAGATGAATTGTAACTCAAAAGTTTTTGTTGCTCAACACACACTTCCTCTTCTTCTTGTAGATGATAATCACTATCTCCTAGTGACTGTTTTCTTGGTAGAGTACTGCTTCTGTCTGCTGTTGGTAAACCAAACAAAACCAAGAAGAATAAGGTTATAAATCACTTATAAAATGGTTGTTAAATTATACTGATTGTGTTTAATAAATGTACTGATCTGTACATAACTTAAATATTTCAAACAAGGAAGAAGACCAAAAATCATTGAGAATATACGAAGTAGTAACAATTTTCATCATTAAATATGCCAATATTAGAGGATATAAAGGGGTGGTTTCTTTATTTCCCTTCTAATGGATTTTAATCAAGAAAAAGAAACTTTATTGGAAAAGGGACATAGTGTAATAAATGAAGATAAACGAGTTGCAAGACAATTTCCAAAGATATGTATAAAGTGGAATGTATACAAATGTGAAGAGCTAAGTTCAGGAAATTCTAATAGTGGAAACTTTGAGATTTCATAGTTTATTGCATGCACCATAAGCACAAAAAGATATGGTCGGATTTAATACACCACCATCCATGTCTAAGAGAGGAAAATAATTAGTACTTTCTAGTTAAAGAATGGTTTTTTTCAAACTTGAATACCTTGCCTGTTGACATCACTCTTCATGCTTCTGTACATCTGTTATCATAAAAAAACAAGTACAGTATTTACACAAGAACAAAGAAAATGGAAGATTAAAATTTAAAAAAAAAAAAACGAAAAAAGAAGAAGGATCTTTGTGATCCTTGAAAACTAACCTGAAGATGGCTTTTAACATGAGAAATTGTAAGTCCTCTTACATCCATCATCTGTAGAACAAGCTTAGGAGTAGCCTCTACATAATACAAACAAAAAAGGAACAAATTTAGACAAAAAATTAGAAACAAAATATAGAAGAAGAAGATGATGATGATGAACAAAGAAGAAGAATATAACTTACTGTCTTGGCCACCAAGTTTTTCAATAGCATGAACAAAACAATGATGAAGATCAGGTGTCCATCTTAAACGAGGAACTTTTGATCTTATATATTGCCTTACTCCACCATTTCTTCCACAATTTCCCATATTCTTTATCTTCTTCTTACTACCAAAAACCCTTTCTTTTTCTCAAAAAACACTTCCAACTTCCAAAATGGTATATTCAAAACTTATCTTTTCCAACAACAGAATGAAGGAGTAAAAGAAATAGGAAAAGCAATTACTTCAAAAAGGACAAGAAGAAAAAGGTAGCTATGTCCTTTCTATATAGAGCTTCAACAAGAGAAGATATCTGGCTAAAGGTTTGGACTTTGAAAAGACATAGTTTTTGGCAATCCCGTTGGAACTGTCTAGGTATAAAGCAACAAACAAAAGGTAATAATTACGTGTATAGAAAGAGAGAAGGAAAGAGATCACGAGAAAAGAAAAGAGTATGTATAAATTCCTTTGTAATTTACTCTGATTTGATCTCTGTTAAGTATCTACTATCTGCAAAGGAAAAATTCTCTATCACGAGCTTCTGATATATTTTTCTCTCACTTAGTTTTTTTCACCTATGGATGGCTATCTATATATTGTTTGCATCTTTCTTTTTTCTCTCTCAGCCGAAATCATTACCAATACAAATAGTACCAACTGCTGCGCTGCTCCCTTCCTGCTGCTTTGACTCTTGCTCCTTCTACCCTTTTACTCTTTCTCTCCCTAGAATCTTAATACGCCAACTTCGTCATCATCACATATGCCCACGAAACATATTACGGAAAGAAAAATTAGGAAAAAAAGAAAAATATAGAGAGTGTTGTAAAACTTATAGTAAAATAGGACAAGAACAAGACAAAATATATGAGTAGAAGGAAGAACTATTTCATTCATCTATTAAGTGTTTCAAGTGTGTCTTCCATAGAGCCAAATGTGTTCTATTTATAGGATACAAATACATAGGTTACAAATCAACCCAAAGGTTGCAAGAATTAAGTAGGACATAGTGGGGAGGATTTATGTAGGAGAAAGTGGGGTAATAAATCATAAGTTAGTGGTGAGTAGTGGTCATCCACATTAATACAAATACATGGATTTACAACACTCCCCCTTGGATGACCATTTTGAAGATAATGTGCCTCGTTAAAACCTTACTAGGAAAAACCCGGTGGGAAAAAGCCCAGTGAAGGAAAAAGAGTACACACTTCCTTTAATACGCCTTAAGAGCTGCCTCATTAAAAACCTTACAAGTAAAACCCAAGTGGGATAAAACCTTGCTAAGGGAAAAAGAGTGCAGCGCGTATTTTACTCCCCCTGATGAAAACATCATTCAATATCTTGAAGACGACACATTTCAATCTTGTAAATCAGCTTCTCAAATGTTGAGACTGGCAATGACTTAGTGGACGGATCCGCCAAACTATCACTGGAGTGAATTCTTCAGCATTAACTTCATCATTCTTTTTGAAGATCACGACTGAAAAGGAATCTTATTGAATATTTGTCTCCTCAGTTGTATCTTCCTTTTAGCTGAACTATACATGTAATATTTTATATAATATTATTGGGATCCTCGTCTTCAAAGAAATACCACATCGTTGTTGAATATGTTGAGTCCTTAATCTCAATCACCAATATTGTCGCATAGCTTCAAGCATGGCTATTATCTCTTCATAAATGGAAGATGTAGCAGCAACAATTGATTTTATAAAATGACATAATATAGGTATTCTACCACAACAAATAAATACCAAGTTGATATCGGACTTTGTGGATCAAGTAGATACCATGTATTCTTCTGATGTCTTCGCATTGAGGAAGAACTAAATCTTACCAATAAGCTTATAACAAAAGCTATAACCAGTGGAGTATATTTGGTAAGATACTTCAACGCACCAATTGCATTAAAATATAATATTTCAATATCAAGAAGCTCGCAAATGCAATTTTACCACATGTGGCCAGATTGTTTTAATCCGTATAAATATTTATGAAGCTTCATTGAATAGGTTTCCCGGGAACCTTTACATGCTTCAAGGATTGTGAATCCTTCAAGGATAAATATATTGTTGCACAATGAGCCATATAAAAGGTTGTTGCAACATTCATACGCATATCAAGTCTTTCATGCACTGCCAGACCTATAACATACCTGAAGGTGATTGCATCCACCAAAAGGAGAATATAGCTCCATATAATCAATGTCAGATCTTTGTGCCTCAAGTCGTACTTTATATATTTAACGACTTATTATTATCAATATCTTTGCACAAAAATATCTTTGTACACCACTGGCTTTGCGCCTTCAGGTGTTTGGACTATAGGTCCAAAAACTTCACGTTACCCGAGTGAAGCCAGTTTTTGCTTGAATGCGTTTTTCTATTTTGGCCAATAATTTCATGTCTGTATTCCAAACAGACTTAAGCTCAAGATCCTCATAATCATATAAATATTGAGCTTTATAATATATGTAAGATATCATCGACGATAATTTCATATCTCGGTTCCCAATCCGACATAACATATTGAGATCTCTTCACATTCATAAATTTTCAGGTACTTGAACCTCTCCCGATGAGATTTTATGAAGTATTATGTCGTGGGCTATTTTAGAGCCATGCCTCCTTATCTGACCATCATAATCATTTGCTCCTTTCCTTTTTCAAAGATTTATCTTTGGAACCGAATGGTCTACCACGCTCCAGGCGTGCCTTAGACTCATTGACATAAATAGATTGTCTCACCAGGACATCAGGAGCATTAGCAGCTGGAATATAATATTTTTCTTTGGTTCAGTAATGCGTCTGGCAGTGACTTGCATTATCTTTATATGAGGATCATAATCAAAAGATAATTTAATTTATTTATTCCTCAGCTGCATTAATTTCTCCCCCTAATGTTAGCCAAACTAACATTCGTTTCCAACCTTATATGGGATCCATCTTTGTGCGTTGCAGTGGAGCAATTGATAATATACCGCACATTAAAATTATTAGATGGAAAATATTTGATTCCTGACTCTGAACCAATTATGAGGGGGAATTCATTTTGTGGCTTGTCGTGCACAAGTGCTGCTTTACAAATATACCATACCTCATACCTGAAGCATTGTTCTCATATGCATAGTTTCGCAATTGGAGGCTTTCAATATATGAATCTGCTAAATTTGCTTGCCAACATTATCAAGATAACTTGTCTTGATTGCATAATCTGGAAATATGCTCATAATAAAATTTATTTGAGCAAATACTTATCCTCGCAAGTACCATTGCGGGTTTGTAATAAACGCACATGTGACCTTATTATAGATGCATTTTTTTATAATAATTATATGGTCCACATGGCAGGTGAACGGGCCCATATTCACCTTTTATACATTCCAGAAGTGCGGGGATCCTGATCCCAAATTTAGTTGGTCGAATAATTTATTTATCTTGAGAACAAGCAGCACAAAGAGAATTCTTGAAGAATCCCGATTCTTCAGTATATACCCATGCGAATTCTTATTTATATACTTTGTGCATCATATTTGAACCGGGATGGTCAAACCGGTCATGCCAACTCATAAATTTATCCATCTAGTAAACTTCTAGTTTACTGTAGCATGGGTATTGTAACAATAAACTAAAAGTTTATTGTGGCATGCGCATATAATTTTTACCACACTTATATTTTGAGTAGTACATACTCGAGGAAGAGACAGGGAGCCTTTCAAGCACAATATCTCACCCGATATTCTTATATTTATATGGTACAAACTGGAGGAAGAGGCGGGTAACCCTTTATTATATACATATATCTTACCTGCTATGACTGTAGTAATATGAAGATATTAAATCTTCCCATATTTGTAGTCTCAATATGATAGCAATTTCGAAAAATATATTTGAAACTTAATAAGTTTCTTTGAGACATACTACAGTAAATATTTCATCAATCTCATTCCTCCAGGTAGTAATATTTTGGCTCTTCCGGAGCACTCAAATAGCTTTATACTACCATATATTATATTACATCAACCATATGGTGAATATCTCCTTTCAAGGAGAAAATCATATTATTTTTCTCATGGTAAAATCATTATAGGCAAGATCAATTTCTTGCTTCACTTGCTCTTATGTAATTCATAATAATACATAATTATGGCATACGTTCTGTACGAGAGCAATGACCATTTATGCCACAATAAATAATAGAATTATTATAGTCGAACCTTTTCTAGAGGTGAGTTGTGGTACTTTATCAACCACGCATGGGCACGTCCATATTCATCTTTCTCGAACCTCTTCTGGAGGCGAGTTTTGATATTTTATCACATATTGCCACATTCACTTCGGTGAACGGGTCTATATTCATAATTTTTATTATGAATTGTCTCATTCACTGCAAGGAATGGACCATAATCATTTGGACTTGCCTCATGCTCATATGATACATTGAGGGCATTATTATATTTACCATTTGAACGGTTACTTTTTGAGAACCCTTATTGTTCTCTTATTTATTTCACAATGATGACTATTTTTTTCATCCTTTGCCACGTCCACATCCATGGTCTCTACCATGGTAATTATTTTGTCGTCTTTTAGACATAAAATTATTTGCATTTTTTCAGACATAAAGATAATTTACCTTCTTTCAGGCATATTATGTACTACTACATTCTCATTCATGAATGGAGCATGTGTTGCTCCCACATTCACATTATAGAATGGAGCTTGTCCTGCTCCCACATTTATCTTAGGGAATGGAGCATATTTTGCTCCCACATTCACCTAATAGAATGGAGCATATCTAGTGGGACGGGCTTATTACATACATTGTTTTGCCTCATCAGTTATCATCATGTCATCAATATGGTGCATTAGAACCTTATCCCAATGTCTTAATCACATAAAGGCGTGTTAGGCTATAATATGTTGGAATCTGAATCCAAACGTCTTATTATCATAGTGCACTAGGACTTGAACCCAATGTCTTACCTGCATAGCGCTCTAGGACTCACCCTTGAGCCATTCAGAAAATCAATCTCATTATCTCTTATGCAAATCCTTTTCTTTAAAATATTGCTATGAGTAAATTTTAGGCATTAAAGAAAAACTCCTCATAATTGATTAAGGATAAATGCAGATCAATATTATATACAATCCCAGAGATGAAAAATCAAAACTTAACCTTTTTAAAATATTGCTAATTCTCCACACTTACGGAGGATTTACAAATAAACACTTTGTTTATAGTAGCAAATCATTGAACATATTACGGTTATTAACAATTTTGTATATCTATATTTGCATAGAGGCTTTCCAAGTTTAAATATGATAGCAACCTCTTTGTAAATGAAAAACTTCTTCTCTAGTTTGATAGGCCAAAATTTATTACTAAATGTAATTGACCAAATAAAATGAGATGATTAAGTAAAAACTCAATCCGCTAAGTTAACAAGAGCATGGTACTTTTTACGGAATATTAATTATACCATGCATCTTAATTTTCATGGATCATATTTTATAATCAGATAAGTTATGGTCATGGCAAGTACAAAAACTAGTCTGTTAAATCTCTTAGTACATAAAATTCGTAACTATTGTTTAAAGACTCAAACAAAGTACTTACCTCACAAGAGTACCTTTACGCATTTTGTTGTAAAGGTAATCTTACCTTTAGCATTTACAAGCTTACAACAATAAATTAAAAAGTAGAGATAAATACTAATCACCATGCAAGATAAGATGATAATTTAAAACTAAAATTTGACAGAATATTTAAGAGTTGGTTTACACTCTAACAATTAAATTATCCCAGCACCATGTACGTTTTTATATTGATAAGATTCTTAGTGGAGTATTGGAAGTCAGTAGTAAGCATCATATAATCCATTGCACATGTAAACAGAAAAGCGTACCAGGAAGCATATAGTATACCATACCGAGATGATAACCCAAACTTCAAACTCTAGCCATAAAGTAATTGCTTTACTCAGCTGGTGAAAGCTTCGTGCTGATAACGTGTTGTAAAACTTATAGTAAAATAGGACAAGAACAAGACAAAATATATGAATAGAAGGAAGAACTATTTCATTCATCTATTAAGTGTTTCAAGTGTGTCTTCCATAGAGCCAAATGTGCTCTATTTATAGGATACAAATACATAGGTTACAAATCAACCCAAAGGTTGCAAGAATTAAGTAGGACATAGTGGGGAGGATTTATGTAGGAGAAAGTGGGGTGATAAATCATAAGTTAGTGGTGAGTAGTGGTCATCCACATTAACACAAATACATGGATTTACAACAGAGAGAGATATGACATGCGTTTATAATTTTTTTGACCACTCTAAGAGCTTGTTTGGGTGGGCTTTTATAAGCAGCTTATTTTAAGTGGCTTATAAGTTAAAAAGTGGCTTAAAACATTTTAAGAAGTTAGGAAATCCTAACTTCTCAAAAAATAGCTTTTAAGCCACTTATGACTTTTAAGTCCAAAATTTTTTAAGTTACCAAACATATATTAATGGGCTTATAAGTTTATAAGCCACTTTTAAGCTCACCCAAATGGGCTATAAGAGCCTGATTGGATAAGCTTAAAAGTTACTTAAAAGTACATATGTGCTTTTTGAGTGTTTGGTAACTCAAAAAATAATGTGCTTATAAGCACTTTCGTGCTTAAAATAAGCCAAAAGTGAAAAGTTAGAATTTCCTAACTTCTCTTTTGGCTTATAAGCTACTTATAACAAGCTCACCCAAACAGCCTCTAAGTTCGATATTCGGTTTGTGGCCGATTAATTTAGGATTTTGTTTTTTCTAATGCAGAGAGAGATATGGCATGCGTTTGGATGTAGATTTTGTGGGATTTGTAAACAAAGTGTTTTTTAAAGTTAAAGATAGAAAATTTTATTTTGAACTTGAGGTTGCACTTGTCGTGCATTTCACTTAAAAAAGTTTGCGAGTTAAAAATAAAATAATTTAGTTTTTCAATTTTGAAAACTATCTAAAAAAAATTTTCGGAAAACATATCACATTCCTTTCACCAAATAGTGTTTTAGAAAAAACATATCCAAACGACTCCTTATTTGTCTTAAAAGTTAGTGTTATTTTAGGAAGTCCAACTTTGAGGGTGACACACTCCGTACGAAATGCAATTTCGTTCTATAGGCTCGAATTTGGACATGTGGTTAAGGATGGAGATCTAGTTGCCACTTCATCAGACTGTGGTGATTGATACGATCTCCCTCGGCTATATCCTATCAAGACCTTCTAGTTGAAGCAACACATTGATTGAGTGGAAGCAATAACGTAATTCGGATCTTGGAGCCGAAGTAGAAGCTTGGTAGAAGCTAGAAGTGTCCAAAATCGTGGCCCTATTTTATGGCCATATCCTATTCGTAGACTAAAGCAGAATGGTCGGCTGAAAAACATCATTCATTTCATGGAGTAGTTCATGGGCACAGTCCATCTCGAAGAGCTGTTTGTGGCTTGGTTCGTGGCTTGGTTCGTGGAAAAGTGAAACGACCTCGGTCAGTCGTTTCGAAAGTTAGGACTCCGATTGGCGTGCCGATAATTTTAAAATATTCGTAATGTCCATTAGGACCTGTCTGTAAAATTTGAGCTAAATCAGACCTCGTTTGGTAGGCATCGGAAGAAGGTTTCAGTTTTTATTGGCGATAAATATTAAAAAGAGATTTTCGAGCTCGGTTTTGCCGAATGAGCTCCGATTCAAAATCCGAAAGCGCCGTTAGGTTCGTATGATTATTTGTGATTTTGTAAACTTTCGAAAGTGAATTTCGATGTTGTTCCGCTAGTTTCCGCTAAAATGCCGAAAGTTAAATAATTTGACTTTTTTTCCATTTAAATTCGCATCTTGAGTTTCGGGAACCCGATTTGAGATCCGCCTTCGCGAGTATATTACATATATTTTGTATAACTGTTATGCAAAAGTTGGAATTGATTCGAATATCGTAGGATTCCGTTTTAATTTTCATCGCGAAAAGAAAAGAAAAGAAAATAAAAATGAAAAAGACAAAAAAAGACGAAGAAGGCAAAAGTTAGGCGGTGCCCTTTTATATTACCTATGTTATAAGCTCAATGTTGAGGGACACAGAGAAAACGTAACAGTAACAGAGAAACGAGAATGACACAGTAGAATTGGAAAAAATGCCAGAAAATGAGAAAAGGGGCCGGAGAAAAGTAGAATTTTCACCCTGAAACATTCAGGTAATGATCCTAATATATTATTTGATTTTATTACATGTGTTTGAATATGATTTAACGGTAAAACTTGGAATATTATACATCGTTTTAATAAGTTCAATTAATATTTTAAAGGGTCAAATGGACCCCGATAATAAAATTGATTATATATTCGCACTCAGTGAGTTATGGGCAACATATAAATGTAATTTATTTGGGGTTTGGTTATGTGACCATAAACCCTATATATTGGCCTGGCCTGCGTATTGCGTATGCGAATAGGGTATCAGGTTCCTACCTGGATTGCCCTAAGATGTGAGGAATAAAGCGTTTAACCTAATTTGATATATTTTTCTGCTTATTGAATAGAGTGGGATCGTTTGGCAATGAAACCAAAGGACAAGCGGTTGTTGATTAGCAATGCCAACTTTTGGAAGAGGTAAGTGTTTATATCCATTTCTTTGGAGGCACCTGGCCTCGTGGATTTTCTACCACGTGTTCTTTACGTGTGTAGCTGCCGATAGGCGTACTCATTACGCCTTAGCTTTGGATTTACATTGTATATTATATGTTATGTCCTATTGTTGGTATTGCATTGAGAATCTGAGCATTGTACCCTGGCTGTGAGTTGGCATCTACTTCCCTGCTGTCGTTGAGAGTCCCGCGCCGGTGAAGGGTTATTATTGCATCACATTGCATTCATATGCATTATATGTCACTCATATGCATTACATTACATATCATATTGGGTGCAGGAGTATTCCGCCCCAGGAGCAGGAGAATTCCGCTCCATTGTATCATATTGAGGGTAGGAGGATTCCGCCCCAAGAGCAGGAGTATTCCGCTCTTATGTCAGATATTGAGTGTAGGCCTCAGCTTTACATTATATCGGGTGTAGGAGTATTCCGCCCTAGGAGAGTGCAGGAGTATTCCGCCTCTGGTTTATATGATATCGGGTGCAGGAGTATTCCGCCCCAGGAGCAGGAGTATTCCGCTCCAGTTGGTTATTAGATTGGATTCCCCTCGAATGCATGAGTATTCTGCTTCGAGATGGGACGACGGGCACATGTGACCCTTTGCATCAGATTTCATTTCATTTCATTTATTTTCATACCATTGTGTAGACTTGGGGTACATAACTATTGTTCTGCTTATACGTGCATTGCTTATTTGTTGATATGTTTCTGGCTCGTATTCCTGGCTGAGTTTTTGGTTTCATACGTGTTTTCGATTATTATCTGGCTCCGCCTTTTTAGAATTTAAATAAGAGGAATTTGGTGTATCTGTTTCTTCTCCCTGGCTAGCTATCTAAATCTTTGAGGTGGCTAGTCTGCCCCACTTATTGAGTCCTTTTGACTCACCCTTGTTTGTTGTTTGTTTTTGTCTATCTATTTCGTTTCGGCAGGTTCGCTCCAGGATTGAGTTCGCCGCGTTGTTCAGGAGCGAAGACGACTTCAACTGTCAGGGTGAGCCAGATTTATTCCGGATGGCCACCAGTTTATTGTTCATTATTTCAGTTGCATTTTGCTCCCTTCAGGAGGTATCTGTCTTCTTTTGTACTCTTAGATGTCTGGTCTGGATAGCCCTAAACCTAGCATGTTGGGTAGTTAGCTGTAATTTCTTTTGTACAGCTTAGAGGTATCAGTATGTCTGTGTTTTTATTTTAAGTCTTGTCCTTATTTGTAAATTGTTATATTTATTTTCCTGATTTAATTGGTAAGGGTTCGCCCGACGGGTCTAGGGGAGGATGTCGGGTGCCCGCACGGCCTAACCGGATTCCGGGTCGTGTCAGGTTGTATCAGAGCCCGGTTTAGAGTCTATCCAGACTAAGACAGTGTCTAGTAGAATCTCGCTGATGGGTACGTAGACGTCCGTACTTATCTACGAGGGGCTATGATGGCATTTAGGAAGTTTCACTTCCTTCATTTCTGATCGTGCGTCGGTCTAGGATGCAAAAGTATTTTCGTTAATTCGTTCGTGGTAATTGTGAACCCTCGTACGACAAACTAGCAAATGGAAGGAGTTCAGGATGAAGCAGTCTAGCCTGGGGCTAGCACTGACGAAGCCCCGAGTGTTTTGATCGTGCTGACGATCTAGTTACGGAGGTCCCAATTGTACGAGCTCGCGATGGGCAAGGGAGCAGGGCCTTGTGGTTTCCTTGGCTCTTTCTACAATGCTTTTACGAGAATCTTGGTGACACAGATACCGCAAGAACTTATTATTCACTGGACAGCCTATCAGGTTGCCGCATGTGCAGGCGTTCGATTTCAGGGAGCTCTTTTTTCGGTTCTTAATATTGCTGCAGTGAATTATATTCCGGAGACAGCATGTCTTGTACCTCTAGTCATTCTGGCTGGTTAGTTAGCATGAGTAATGGCTCGGTCCGAGTGTTCGAAGAGGTTGCATTATTTTACGCGGTTGAACCTTCCGATATTATAAAGCAATGCATCAGATGAACCTCGTGATTCTGTTTAAAAAATAAAATGATATCAACATATCCTTCAAGCTCTTGATTATATCGAGCGGTATGGTGTTGATTATTCTGCTTTCCAGTTTCAGGGGTCCAGCGTTGAATTGGTGGACCGCTCTCTTATTAGCTAACTTGGTTCGATTTTTCTTCTAGATTCGTGGAAAAGTTCTTTTCGAGTAGTGAACGAGATGAAAAGTGTTGCCAGTTTGAGTGGATTGGACAGGGTAGCCTGTCGGTTAGCCCGTTGGTGTTTCAGAATAGGTGATTGAATTTTATAAAATGGTTGGATATGCACTAGAACTAGTCCATGGATCTTCTGAGAATGTTCAAAAATTTATTGATGACCTTTTCCATTCCCGTAAGGTCCCAGATGGCTCGAGAGATTGGGGTCGAGATTTCATTTGATGTTGTTGTTGATATTGGTTAGAGGTATTAGGCATACCCTAAGTTAGAGCGGAAAGAGTTAGAGCTGGAGAGCGAGAAATCCCGCGGCCCTAGTGGGTAACCATGGTACCTCATTTGGAGGTAAGTGTTCTGATTATTTTAGGACGTCACCTTCCAAGTTATCTCAGCTTGTGTCATGTGATTCTTAGAGTGTGCCAGTAGCTCGTCAAGATCAGATTCAGTCTTTTCTTTACAGTTATCAATAATCTTTCCAGCTTCCATTTTTCAGCAAAAAGGTGTTATCATTGTCGTGAGTCTGATTATCCTTTGAGGAGTTTTCCTGTTATCATTGTCGTGAGTCTGGCTATCCTTTGAGGAGTTTTCCCTTAGTCCGACAAGTTAGCAGTCGTCTCTTCTCTCGTTATCAGGCATCTGCGCAGTCGCAGGGGATTTTATTTAGATCTAAATCAGCAAAAGAAATGCCACCATCCAGCAGTGGTTGAGAGCGTGGTGGCAGTGGTTCTTTAGAAGGTGATTACCAGGGTAGTGGCTCAGCTCAGCTGTAGAGGTAGTTCTAAGAATTACCAGTTTGGCAGGATGTTGAGGTATTTGATGTAGTACACCCATGTATTTCTTCTTCCCTTATATGTGAGTAAGATTTGATTCTTCCGATTGATTTGAAAATGGTTTTCTTATTCTATTAAGAATCGGTTGCGGTAGAGGGGTGAGCTTCTTGTATGATTTATTCCTGGCATTTATGATGACCCTACTAGTTTATCTGGTTTAAATGCGAGAGATTTGTGAGTGAGTATCGGTATTGTTTGCTTGGCATTTTGTTATGCCTCATTCTGTTATAATGTCAAGTCAGTTTACCTCTCTTCTCGAAATTTCGTGTTGGTAGGATAATGGGATCCTAATTCTTCACCATCAGCAAGTGTATTGTTTCTTCCGGTGTAAAGTGATCAGTAAGTAATACTCGATTTATGTGTCTCCTCTTGGTTCGAGACGCTAGTAGAGTCATGTTATTCTATGAGCTTGTCTCGGCATAAAAGGGTTTTCTGGTAAATTGTCGGAGTTTCCTTTTATAGGAAGGTTAAATTGTTATAGATGTCATTCCATAAAGCTTATTTAATGTCTATCTCTTCAATTGCAATTCTTTGGCTCGCCTGACTCGGAAGTAGTCTAGCTTTGGTAGCCAAGCAAATAATAAGATGAACTTCCTGAAACTCTAATTATTTCTATCCTCGATCCATTTCCATTTCTTCTTCGTCTGACACTAGTGAGCTTAGGCGATCAGTAACCTATTGTGATGTTCCCTGTGTTGAGCCAGAGTGCATGTCAAGGTAACCGGGTAAGCATATTATTGTTTAGGTTGAAAATCAGGACAGTGGTGCTGTCCAGACATTCTATATGCGGATTTGTTATGTCATCCAGTTGTCTCATCTTGTTATCCGCTTAACATGTTTATGTTATCAGTTTATCCGGGTATCCATTCCCATGTATAGTATAGTGCTGGATCTGTTTTTGCGGATCATCCAGTTTCAGGGGAAACTCTGCCAAAATTTTTATATAGAAGTACCATCCATCAGGCGGTGGTGTTTACGGCAAAGGTATGGAGTTGTAAACTTGAGAGTTGCAGCTGTTCGGCAACTCGAAAGGGTAGTTGGTAGCTTAGGTCTGCCTACGTTCAGCTTTTAGCTAAATCTTCTTTAGTCCAGCAGACTGTGCGAGGATGGTTATTCCTATTCAAATAGCTGCATGAGTTTGTGCTTTAAGTGGAGGAGTCTTCCTCCAAATACTGAATGTGAATATTAAATCTTTGAGGTGTTGATACCACTTTTCTCACGACCCAAAGTAAGGCCACGGTAGAAATCTGCAATGAGTGTCGATCATTGCTAAACCCACTAATAATCTATTAATGACAAAGATAACCTGGCAACCTGATCATATATACGCACCTATCTGCTGAAAGCATAAAATTCTGGAAAGATGACACGACTTTAACTTGCTGGCAATTAGAACAATGTGCCTCTATCATAATCTGTCCACGTAAATTTGCAACATCAGAAACACAAAGTCTATTTTTATACATGAGAACACCATCAGTAGTAACCCTGTATTGTGACTCCGGTTTTCTTCTGGCTATTTGTCTGTATTCAACTAAGAACTGGATCCTCATACTGACGCTGTTTTACTTCAGAAAATTTAGAGATAAAGGTCTAGTGCAGCTTGTCGTCCATCCATCATTGGCATATCTCTTTCACACCTCAACTTTTTGAGAAGTTAGCATTATAAGTGCACATGTAATCAACTTTGTTGTTGGTATTCTGCCTCAGCTCATGGTCCAACTACATGTCTCTTTTATTTTCACTTTTTCGAGTCATAATATTTCCAATCCAAAGACAATACCCTGAAGTAGATGTTTAGTCTGAAGATCATTCCTGGTCTGCATCATACTATCCGGTAGTAGTTGCATGATCCTTATCCTTATACGATAGACCCTGTTCAGATGAGCTTTTGGCATACATTAGAATATGAGTAACTACATTCCCACGAGGAGCTTGCGGAACAACACTAAGATCAACTGAGATGTTGCATAGTGCGTTCGTAAAAATAATATAGCTTGCATCAAATCTTCTAGAGTGTGTAGTGACAAGGTACTTCAAAATCTTCCCCTATTGTATCAAGCGTGAGCTAATTCTTAGTTCCATCGACCTGTTTTATATCGAAAGGTATATCGAAGAGGGATTATCGGCTGAATCATGTTAACACATTCAAAGTTCCGTGTATCTTTGCTTCAAAAAAGTAGAACTCTCTTCTCGTGATCGAGGAAGGATCAGCTTAGTCAGAATAAGCTGTGCAATGGTATTATCATATTATCCAGATATATTTTATTCTAAAAGTACGATGTGCGTAATATAATTCTGATCCTGTAATCAAGAGATAAGGTCCGTGGAGTAGCTTATGAAGGTCGTGCAAGTTCTTTTGTTATCTGTGTGAATTTTTCTTTTGACTTAGGCTCGTTCGAGGACGAACGAGAGTTTAAGTGGAGGAGAATGAAACGTCCTCGGTCAGTCGTTTCGAAAGTTAGGACTCCGATTGGCATGCCGATAATTTTAAAATATTTGTAATGTCCATTAGAACCTGTCTGTAAAATTTGAGCTAAATCAGACCTCGTTTGGTAGGCATCGGAAGAAGGTTTCAGTTTTTATTGGCGATAAATATTAAAAAGAGATTTTCGAGCTCGGTTTTGCCGAATGAGCTCCGATTCGAAATCCGAAAGCGCCGTTAGGTTCGTATGATTATTTTTGATTTTTGTAAACTTTCGAAAGTGAATTTCGATGTTGTTCCGCTAGTTTCCGCTAAAATGCCGAAAGTTAAATAATTTGACTTCTTTTCCATTTAAATTCGCATCTTGAGTTTCGGGAACCCGATTTGAGATCCGCCTTCGCGAATATGTTACATATATTTTGTATAACTGCTATACAAAAGTTGGAATTGATTCGAATATCGTAGGATTCCGTTTTAATTTTCATCGCGAAAAGAAAAGAAAAGAAAATAAAAAAAATGAAAAAGACAAAGAAGGCAAAAGTTAGGCGGTGCCCTTTTATATTACCTATGTTATAAGCTCAATGTTGAGGGACACAGAGAAAACGTAACAGTAACAGAGAAACGAGAATGACACAGTAGAATTGGAAAAAAATGCCAGAAAATGAGAAAAGGGACCGGAGAAAAGTAGAATTTCACCCTGAAACATTCAGGTAATGATCCTAATATATTATTTGAGTTTATTACATGTGTTTGAATATGTTTTAACGGTAAAACTTGGAATATTATACATCGTTTTAATAAGTTCAATTAATATTTTAAAGGGTCAAATAGACCCCGATAATGAAATTGATTATATATTCACACTCATTGAGTTATGGGCAACATATAAATGTAATTTATTTGGGGTTTGGTTATGTGACCATAAACCCTGTATATTGGCCTGGCCTGCGTATTGCGTATGCGAATAGGGTATCAGGTTCCTACCTGGATTGCCCTAAGATGTGAGGAATAAAGCGTTTAACCTAATTTGATATATTTTTCTGCTTATTGAATAGAGTGGGATCGTTTGGCAATGAAACCAAAGGACAAGCGGTTGTTGATTAGCAATGCCAACTTTTGGAAGAGGTAAGTGTTTATATCCATTTCTTTGGAGGCACCTGGCCTCGTGGATTTTCTACCACGTGTTCTTTACGTGTGTAGCTGCCGATAGGCGTACTCATTACGCCTTAGCTTTGGATTTACATTGTATATTATATGTTATGTCCTATTGTTGGTATTGCATTGAGAATCTGGGCATTGTACCCTGGCTGTGAGTTGGCATCTACTTCCCTGCTGTCGATGAGAGTCCCGCGCCGGTGAAGGGTTATTATTGCATCACATTGCATTCATATGCATTATATGTCACTCATATGCATTACATTACATATCATATTGGGTGCAGGAGTATTCCGCCCCAGGAGCAGGAGAATTCCGCTCCAGTGTATCATATTGAGGGTAGGAGGATTCCGCCCCAAGAGCAGGAGTATTCCGCTCTTATGTCAGATATTGAGTGTAGGCCTCAGCTTTACATTATATCGGGTGTAGGAATATTCCGCCCTAGGAGAGTGCAGGAGTATTCCGCCTCTGGTTTATATGATATCGGGTGCAGGAGTATTCCGCCCCAGGAGCAGGAGTATTCCGCTCCAGTTGGTTATTAGATTGGATTCCCCTCGAATGCAGGAGTATTCCGCTTCGAGATGGGACGACGGGCACATGTGACCCTTTGCATCAGATTTCATTTCATTTCATTTATTTTCATACCATTGTGTAGACTTGGGGTACATAACTATTGTTCTGCTTATATGTGCATTGCTTATTTGTTGATATGTTTCTGGCTCGTATTCCTGGCTGAGTTTTTGGTTTCATACGTGTTTTCGATTATTATCTGGCTCCGCCTTTTTAGAATTTAAATAAGAGGAATTTGGTGTATCTGTTTCTTCTCCCTGGCTAGCTATCTAAATCTTTGAGGTGGCTAGTCTGCCCCACTTATTGGGTCCTTTTGACTCACCCTTGTTTGTTGTTTGTTTTTGTCTATCTATTTCGTTTCGGCAGGTTCGCTCCAGGATTGAGTTCGCCGCGTTGTTCAGGAGCGAAGACGACTTCAGCTGTCAGGATGAGCCAGATTTATTCCGGATGGCCACCAGTTTATTGTTCATTATTTCAGTTGCATTTTGCTCCCTTCAGGAGATATCTGTCTTCTTTTGTACTCTTAGATGTCTGGTCTGGATAGCCCTAAACCTAGCATGTTGGGTAGTTAGCTGTAATTTCTTTTGTACAGCTTAGAGGTATCAGTATGTCTGTGTTTTTATTTTAAGTCTTGTCCTTATTTGTAAATTGTTATATTTATTTTCCTGATTTAATTGGTAAGGGTTCGCCCGACGGGTCTAGGGGAGGATGTCGGGTGCCCGCACGGCCTAACCGGATTCCGGGTCGTGTCAAAAAGATTATATTTTTGTGGATGTGAGAGTGGCTTAGAACGAAAAGTTGAAGGATGACTTCGTGAAGAAGGTTACATCGTGGGCCACGCTCCTACCTTAGTTCTTATAATCTTTATTTTGACACACATGTATATTGAGGCCTAGCTAAGGGTATTTTAGATAAAATGAGTAATACTTAACCCTAAGTATATATATACACCTCTTTAAGCAAAAACTTCATGACAAAGCTTAAGAAAAAAAAAGAGGTCGGGCTGTTCACTTCATTAATTTGACTTCACTTTACTTAAAATTAAATATACTGGTCGGCGAGTAGTGAAGGCTCATTTAGTAGACAGCGAGCAAGCTGCAAGCACCTTTTCCTATCAGAATGAAAAGCTGCATGCGAAACTTTAACGTTTATTCAGCCATTTATTTCGAGAGGTGAATTAATTGAGTAAGTCATTGCTCATAGAAGGTTTGTTTGTTAGTCTTGATTAGTGAGAAGGTCTTGAGTGAATCACTAGATTCTCTAGTTCCTATCTCAACCAATAGGAAGAGAGGCCCCGACCATTCCCAAAAAGAGCCTAAGTGACACAATCAGAGGTACGCAAACAGTGAAATATTGGAAATAACAATAATTGAAAGTAAAAATTCAATAAAATAATCGAAAGTTGTATAAAAAGAAGAAACCTAAACCCTAGATGAAGGTCTTAAGACATACTCCCTCCGTTCCACTTTATGTGTCATAGTTTGACTCAGCACAAAGTTTAAGAAATAAAGGAAGACTTTTGAAACTTGTGGTGTAAAATAAGGCAAAGATATTTGTGTGGTTGTAAATCATTTCAGTAATGGCAAAACTATAATTTTAAAGTTAAATTGTTACCAAATTTAGAATGCTGCATTCTTTTTGAAACATACGCAGTAAGAAAATGATGCCACATAAATTGAAACGGATGGAGTAACAGTTCAGACTACCTAATTGCTTTCCAAGAATAACGAAATAGAGCAAAAGATATAGAGATTAAGAAGAAGATTACCTTCAAGAATCAATTTTGAAAATATGTAACCCAAGTTTGATCCCAACCACGAGGTTTCGATTTTCAAAATATTGTATAAACCCTCTCCTTAAAGAACCCTAACCTTATTTATACTTAATCAAAATAATCTAATAAAAAGAAAAACTTGTCCCTTTAAAATATTCTCGTCTTACCCATGCACAGGGTGCACACAGTGTGCGTGCAGGGCACGCACGACATGTAGTGGATCTATCTCCTTTTGCACATTCACACGCGTAGGGCTCCCACTGCATGCAGTTAGTCCGCCTCTTGTGCGAAATCACGTGCGCGTTCTGACTGCGTGCATACGAGGTTGCGCATAACTTCAACATCCTCTTCCACATTCTTGACCAAGAACATGTTCCAAGCGCGTGAATTTATCATTTCATCGTATCTCAAGCCTCTAAAACACCCGTGAATCATCAATTGAAGATCATGAAGTTCATTTGCTTGTGATCTACGTACACCATTCTTCTTTGAACGTGTCAACAGCCCACTTGATAGTTCAACTTCTGAATTTGGTGTTGTGTTGTTCAGCTCCAAAGTAATATCATCCTCTCCTTCTTGAAAAGGAATTGTCCTTGAATAAAGTATAAACGGAGATAAATTAGAAACATTAAAGGTCGCACTCACTCTATACTCACCTAGAAAATTCATCTTGTAAGCATTGTCGCTAATTTTCTCAAATACTTGGTATGGACCATCACCACGAGGGTGTAACTTAGACTTGCGCTAGTTAGAAAAAATTTTCTTCCTCAAGTAAAGCCACACCAATCACTGTGTTGGAAGATAAGTTGTCTCCTTACCCAATTTGCTTTGTTGGCAACTTTCTCGTATGTCTTCTCCAATTTCAATCGATCTTGCTCATGCACCTTCTTCAATGCCCCGGCCCTATTCTTTCCATCTACATTCACAATATCATTCATAAGCAAATGAAGCAAATTAAAGGTGTTAGCGGATTAAAATCTTATGCTACCTCAAAAGCCGATATAACCATCAATGAATGCATAGTTAACTTGCTATGCAGCCCACAACATACTCCCAAAAGTCCTATTGACCACCTCAGTTTGGCCACCTCAGTTTGGGAATGACTAGTAGTAGAGTAGAGTAATTTCGTCCCCAAATTAGACCACAATGTTATCCAAAATTGACTCACATATTTAATATCCTTATCACTCATAATTAACCTCGGCACCCCGTGTAGCCTCATCACCTTTTTCTAAATAACCTAGCTACATATGAAGTATCATCTTTCTTGTGACAAGGAATAAAATGGTCTTCTTAGAAAATCGATCAACCACTACAAATATTGAATCATGACCCCTAGTAATGCTAGGTTAACCCAAAAAAAAATCCATACAGATACCTTCATGAATAGGCAAAGAAGTGTATAATCCATGTGGCTTAACTTTAGACTTCACCCGAAGGCAATCTAGACACATACCACAAATGCGACCTACATCCTCATCATGTGAAGCCAATTAAATTTCTCCTCAAAACGCTTTAGTATCTTAGAAACACTAAAGTACCCCCCATTAAACCACCAATATGTGCTTTTCTAATAAATAGTTCTCGAAAAGATCAACGAGAAACACATTATTGACTTTTTCGAAATAAGTACACATCGTCTCATGTGAAACCCTTACGTGGACTAGACTCACATTCCTTGTATTGACTTCCAAAATCGAGGTTACGGTCATACAACTGCTTGATATGATTGAAACCCTTCAAGTTAGTAGTTAGTACAATCATCAAAATATACCTGCGAGAAAGTGTGACAACATCAGTGTTATCGTTACCTTGATTATAGTGAAAAAATAAGGAAAAAATTCAATAAATTCTATCCATTGAGCATGTTATCTATTCAATTTGATCATACTTTTCAAGAATTTAAGACTCTCGTGATCAGTCGAAATAATAAACTCTTTAGGCCAAAGGTATTGCTGCCAATTAGCTAAAGCTCTAACCAGTGTATACAATTCCTTATCATAAGTAGAATAATTCAAGGTTTCTGCATTCACGTTCTCACTAAAGTAAGCAATAGGTTTTTGATCTTGCATTAGAATTGCACTTATACGTACTCCAGAAGCATCACACTCAACCTCGACAATCTTACTAGTATCAACTGTAATAAAGGAGCTGAACTAAGCCTCTCCTTCAATAACTCAAAAACTCTCTCTTGGTCTTTTCCCTGCTCAAATCCATAGAAGTCAAAGGAGCGGCAATGGTACTAAATTCCTTAAGATATCGCCTATAGAAACTAGCCAAGCCATAAGAACTCCTAACCTCAGACATACTCTTAGGCATAAGCCACTCTCTAATAGCTTTCATTTTATTATCATCAATTTCTACACCCTTTCCACTTGCAACATATCCCAAGAAAATAACTTTTCAACACAAAAATCACACTTTTTAAGATTCGCAAAGATTTTTCTTCCCTAAGCACATCAAGAACACTTAGAGCTCGTTTGGTATGATGTATTAGATGAAATAGTCATGGTATAAGATTTGGTATTGATTTATCCATTGCTTGGTTGAATTATTAAATCATGCATATCTATTCCTCATATAATTTAATACACCAATTGGTGTATTATTTTATATCACTAGTAACATGGAATGACTAATCCATGTATTACTTATACATAGATGAACCATGAAAAGATAAAATTGTCCTTTGTCTTTTTCTATGAAAGTCAAAGATTCATAGGTATAAGGGTCAACTTATTATTTTTTAGTTTAAAATAATACACATATTTTGAATGATATTTTTATACCTAATATTTAGTACAATATATCAAACACCCAATAAAGTATAATCCTTGTATTGATTACTAACCCCTTAGAACATGTATGAGATGATTATCTAAAGAATGACTTTAACTAAGTATATCATCAAAATAGACTAACAATCAATTTACCTCGAAATGGTTTCAAAACATGATCCATCAAATACATAAAAATACTGGGTGAATTAGTAACCCAAAGGACATGACTCATACAAGTCATTTTTAATTTTAAAAGCAGTTTTCCACTTATCACCAGGGTTCGTTCGACTTTGGTGGTAACCACTTCTCAAATAAATTAGAAAACACTTTGGCTCCATGCAACTCATCCAACATATCATCTAGCCTAGGAATGGGATAGCGATACTTTACCATGGTTTTATTGATGACTTTATAATCCGTGCACTTCTATCAAGTCCTATATTTCTATGGCACAAAAATTACCGGCACCACACAAGGACTCACACTTTACCTCACAAACTCTTTATTAAGCAACTACTCCACTTACCTTTGATGCTATTTTGTTTCTTCAAGATTGATTCTATAAGCCGATTTACTTGAAAATTGAGATCCGGGTACAAAATCAATGTGGTGCTCAATACCCCTAAGAGGTGGCAACTCTCCAAGTAGCTCATTAGAAAAGACACCCTCATAATCCTACAACAAAGATTTAAAGGCACTATGCAAAGAATGAGATACTAGTTCTTTAGTATTCAAATAAGCTTCATTGTACAAACATATCACAACAGGTATTTTGCCTCTACGTGTTTTCACACACTTCTTGACTTTTACTATTAAGTTCAATTCTCTTCCTTTAGCCTCTTTCCACTCACCATCACTCTTTTTCTTTCCATTATTCCCCATTTTTTGGCTCTCTGATTTTTTCACACTCTCATTACTCATAGTCTCATCAATGAGATTTTTCCTCCACACACGCTCTCACTTTTGTCGTGGCTAACCCATTTCCAATTAGCTTTACACTTTTGTGATCATTATAAATTTGAAGCATAGTAAAGGGCTTCAAGGCATACTTCTTCCCTATCAAAGTGTAGCAGTTACTTTTTCCATCATGCAGAATATTTGAATCATATTGTCAAGCCTGTATTATAACAATATCAAACATCACCTCATCCACATATTTTCTAATTTTGAAATTTGTTGGTTCACTTTAAACTTCCCACATTCATTCAACCACTTCAATTCATATGGATCTAGATGATTCATGGTCCTAAGACCTAGTTGCTCAATAAGAGTAACACTAGAAATAGTAGTGCAACTCCCATTATCCTTTATCAAAGAGCAAATTTGTCCACCAATATTATATTAGGCATGGCTTCCAACAATTTTCGAACAATTAACAAAGTATTCATTGGTTCTTTCTCTTCAAAAGTAGTAGTGTCATCACCTTTTTCATCACCATCGGATTCTTCCACACTGTCAAAAATGTATTCATCATTGCCCTTCAACAAAATGATCGTCCGATTGGAATACTCATTTTGCATGTGTCCCCTACCCTGATATTTATGGCAAAAAATGCTACTTTTTCTCTGAGAAGACTTTGGTTGAGTGGACTTTCCTCCCTCTTTAACCTCGACCTTGTTCTTTCTATTTTCAGCTGCATTAAATGACTTAGTTTCTGATTTCTCTTCTTTACTCTTTTGAGAACTCAGTTCCCTCTATCTCTATTCCAACTAGTGGATGAAGATCTGCCTCGACTCTTAAAAAGTCTCTCAACTTTACTAGCTAAGTGAAGCATCTCTATCAAATTATCACACTCCCGCGAAAGCTCTATCTGCATAAATATCTCCTTAACCTAGTGAAGAAATGAGTTATCTTAGTTTTCTTCAACTTCTTGCAAGTTAACCCTCATCTAAAGCATCTCCATAGCATTATAGTACTCTTCAACACTTTTGTTACCTTGCTCCAAAGTATGTAATGTATGTATGATCTCTCGGTGACAGTAAAAAGGCACAAACCAACTCCTCATAACTCGCTTCAACTCTTCCCAAGAATCAATAGGTCTTTGCGCGAGCCTACTTTGATTAACTTTGATTTTCTCAAGCCACGACGAAGCATAACCCTTGAATCGCATTACAACCATCCGAACTTTCTTCGCTTCAGAATAATTATGAACTCTAAAGATTTGTTAAAATTATGTTTCTATCCTTAGGAGAGTGTAAGCACCTGTATACAATTTCTATTTTTATTTATATATATAGATATAGTTTTCTCTTGATGGAATATACCGAGAAAAATCTCACTCAAAGTAAGCATCAGGATCATTTCTTCCTACAAAAGAAGGAATTGTCATCTTGATATTAGCGACAGAGTAATATAATCATCTATGTCGGGCTAATTCCATTGTCGAAATCTATATCCTCGGCCTGGCATACCCCCTCTTCTTTATCCATACAAACCTTGCCTACCATAATCCACGTAATCATCATACTCTTCTTCATTGAAAACAACAAGCGGATCTTCTTCTAGAGATACCTGATTTCTCGAGTCCCTCCTCACATCTTGAGGTGGAGCTCGAGGTGGAGCTCGAGGCTTCCGGTGCTGTGGTGCTACTGGGGCTGTTTGGTTTGCCCTCTGTAAATTTTCAACCTTTATCGTTAGCTGTTGTAACTGTTGCATCACGACATGAAATATCTCACTAGTTATTTCATCCAGAGCAACTCCTTTAGTGTCGTATCTTCGACTCCTGACATTCACTCACAATTTAAGTGGCCTCACTTTCTCTCAGAACTTCTATCTTTCTCACTGTTTTAGTAGCCTCAAAGTTTGAATCCAACTCACAAATTACCTATCCAAGAAGAATTTTTTAAAAGTAATTTTTTTAAGAGTGGAATTTGAGTCAAACAAAGGTTGGACTTTAAAACTAAGGACATAAATAAGAAAACTATAAAAAAATTTAAAAGAGAAAAACACAAAATTGGTACTAAAAACTTAGTTTTTAAGATAGTAAAGAATGAATTAATGTGGACTAATTTACAAACTCTTGCACGAGCTGGTTCGATATCTTCAATTGGTAGGCTTACACTTTGATGATGAAACCAAAAACTTGAAAGTTTGTTTATCTGTTGTGTATTTATGTTTATGCATTTATCTTAAGTTTCTTATGCTTTCTTAGTTATTTGTTATCTTAGCCTAATAAAAATCAATGAGTGCTTACGGTGATGACCATTACTTGCTTTGTTGATTGCCCTAATGGATGCATGAGTTTATCGATCTCTTGAGGTCCTTGTTGTATAGGTGCGAGATTAACGCTTTATAAAGAAGATTAGGGTATGTTTTATCTAATCGGTGCTACATTCTCTATTGAATATAGTGTCTTTCTTTTATCTTTTTATCGTTTTCCATTTTTGAATCATTACTGTGTTTAAAATCATATCAGTTATATTACTTCGGATTGAGTAGGATAAAGAATTAGAAACCTTTCTAGCTTAAATCAAAAGTTATTGTACTTTTTTCCATTTTTCATCAAACTATATCACATGAAAAATATATTTAGTATTCACAAAGTCTTTCTAGCTTAATTTTATGAGTTCAATACGAATTTCTAATTTTTGAAATTTAATACAGTCACTTACAATATAAAAAGTTAGTCTATACTACTAGTATAATTTAAAATATAGTATACCACCTCCCTATTTTTTAGATTATAATTCAATTATTATGAGCAACTACATTTAATTGAGTATCGTTTAGTACATTATTAGTAGAAATAAGTTAGATTGTCTTTTTGAAATCATTTAACCTATATATAGAGAAATAGTGCAAAAAGTTGAGTTCTTTAAACATATACACCATACTCTTTTACACAAATAGAACAACTCTTACAAAATATTACTGTACAATACTATTCTTATACAAATATATAAAAAAGGTAAATATATTGAAGATCGAGGCAAACCCTAGTCTCAACTTTTCATCCCCATCCTGCCCCATGCTGCAGCAGCCGCGGTCGGTCGTTTTCGGTCGGCAAGCGCCGTCATCGATGTGTTTTTTCTTATATTTAAAACTTTTTTATATAATATTAGCAGTGTGTAGATATCGATATAATTGATATACGAATATCAATTTTTGTGTCAACTGATGCAATGGATACACGTTTGATACATAAAGATAGAAGATGATACATATTTGATACGCTAGAGATACAATTGATACATAACTAATAATTTTTTGTATCAATTATATTGATACAAGTTTGATATATAGGAGATATATAGTTGATACAAAAATTAATATAATAGAGGTACTGAATGATACTCATAAATATAAAATGTGACACAAAAATAAAATAGTGATATAAAAATGAAAGAAAGAGAAGAAGAAGAAGCAGCAGCAACGATCTAAAAGTGATACTTTAGTGATATAATAGGATACAGTAGATACAATAGTGATATAATAATGACACAAAAAATACAACAGTGATATAATAGTGATAAATAAAAGAAAAGAAAAAAAGGAAGAAAGAAAGAAAGAAGAATAAGAAGAATCATCAGCTACAATAATGACTTCTCACATTGTATCTAAATAGTCAAATAGTATAATTTTTCCATACTATTGTTTCCAAAAGTGATTAGATGATTTATTTATATTCTGAGAGTCAAACATAATTATTATATTCACAGAATACTTATGTATTTCTATAATAGTTTTCAAAAAACGTACATTCACGTAATAGGTTTCAAACATTTATGTCATATTTTGTCAAGCAAGTCTTTTCTACTTCGCGTTAACATAAGACGAGTAGAGCCAAGATGACACCAGTACAGGCCTACAGGATACCACGTTTTGCTCATTTGGATATCACATTAGAGGAGAATAATTGAGCTTTGCCTAAAATACTAAACATTGGAGTGCATATTTCCAGTTCTCTAATTAACTTGAAGTTGACATTTAACCTAAATCAAGTGGAGGAGAATAATTGAGCTCAATGAACCCGCTATAAGACAATTCTTTACACCTATCATCCCAGATTCCCTATATTAAATTATCCGTTTTGGTTATGAGAATCGAATGAGAAAACTGTCAAAGTGTCAAAAAGTCGATCCCTCCGTTTCATTTTACACTCTTAAAAAAAGCATTATTTAAATATTTATTTTACCATATTATCTTTATTAACTATGCTTTGAAAATTAAAATTTAACAACTAATACTCAAATAAGTTGAGGATATGATATTTAATTATAAGGGTATAGTTGAATATTTAATTTTCTCTTGATTTGTTGAAGTGGATAACTAAAAAAGAATATCTGGTTTAGTATATATAATGGACAAGTAAAAAGGAATTGAGCAAATAGTTATATCACACTTCAATATCTGGTATAGTATATATACTGGACAAGTAAAAAGGAGTTGAACAAATTATTACTATATCACACTTCATTAGTTCTGAAAAGTAGGAAGTAAAGGCTGGTTATCATCTCGTGAAATTAATGCTTTCAAATAATAGAAGTTTACTGATAGTTATATATATTATACAATTTTAGATATATAAATTATTATATATATTTATATTTTTATATAAATTATATGATATTATATTCAAATATGTGCAAATACACAAAACAACCTTTCAGGAATAGAAAGAACGCAAAAGCAAGGAAGATAGAAAAGAAGCCACAGATGGCATCAGTGGCTCGCATCCGTGGGACAAAAGTGAAGAAATGCCACCAATGGCATTAGTCATGACTTCACATTAGTGGCAAAAAGGAAAGAAGTGCACTAATGCCATCAATGGCTCGCATTAGTGGGAAAATGACAAAGAAATGCCATACATGACGTCGATATATGGTTTCGCATTAGTGGAGTTTTTGGCAGACAATTCCTCTATAAGTAGACCGACATTTTTGTTGAGAAGAGACATCCTTTCTCTGTGTAAAGCAACACCAAATACTATCTATAATATTGGTTAAGCTTTTTAAGTGTTAAAATTGTATTTTTTTCCTTTCTTTAAAAATACTAAGTTCTTCCACTTTTTTAGTATTTAGTATTTTCTCCATGGAGTAATTTTCTTTAAGTTGGGATCAGTGTTGAAGCTTGGTATATTATTATAATGAAAATTTCGGTATTTTATTATTCTTGAGTGAGAATCCTACTTTGTCAAAATCTTACATCGGAGTATTAAATACTAATGCTATTCAACTTTATCAAGCCTATATATTTATGCTATAATATTTCTTGCTAATTTTTGTTATCGAAAGAAACAAAAATTAAACGGAAATATTGATAAATAAATATATTCTCGTGATAATTTGAAATAGTTATATTTAATCACTCAAAATTCTTTATCTTGATATTTGAGTTTTTCATTCGAGAGAAGAAAATCATTTAGCCAAGTTTTGGAATTTAACAAAAGCTAATCGAAAGAGGTTTTTGTTCATACGATGTACTCATTCAAGATAAGTATTTTTTACTCCAATACTACAAGTTAATCATTTTATTATGCTAATCGAAAGAGGCATAGTTAATTGAGAAACTCGTAGTAGTATTAATTGCCTTTCTCTTAAGCAATTAATATGTGGAATAGAAAATAAAATATCTAACTTCTATTATAATTTTATACCGAGCGAATCCATGAAATCCCAACTCTTTTATTTTAAAAGAAAAATCAAAAACAAGTTTTCTTGCTTTCAAGTAGATCATAAATTCAACTCTTTTCACCCAAAAATTGACTCTCTTAAATAGTAGGATTGATAATATAAATTTGTAGGATAGATTCTCCAATCTCTGTGGACGATATCATAAACTATACTAAAATTTGACAAGAACGAGCAGAAAAATCATATACACATTGGACTCGTCATTTACCCGCACGCCTTGAATATAGCTCTCATGTTTTTTTTTTCTAAATCGTATGGACGACCTTAAATTTTAAATTTTAAAATAAGCAGAAATAACTTTCAAAAGAAACGTGCATTAAACACTTAGCCTATTGGGTGTTCATTTCTAAAAGAATTCGTGCTATTAATGATATTTGTCCTGTTTGGGATATAGAATTCGATCAAAAATATATTTTATTAGTCGAGGGTCTATTGGAAACATCCTCTTCAGGAGTAAAGTTAACATACATCTCATCTTCCACAGATCCCACTTGTGAGATCGATAATATTGAGTATTATGTTGTTGTTATTGTCATGCCATGGAATTTGAAACTTCAAAACATACTTTATGCTGGTCCAAAGTAGGACCGAAAGGTAGAAAGAGCTAATATAGGTTTTGTAGCTTTGAAGGCTAATGATGAAGTGATTCATACGTTGGTATTCCAATTCATAATGTTGGAGAAGTCGTGATAGTTGTAGCGTTGACAATTCTTAAGGCAATTAAGATGGAAGTGAAGTATTGTTAGAGACAGATCTAGTATTTCAAAAGAATAGATTCATCATTATCAAGGAGCAGAGCTACAATATTAGAAGAGTGGTCCGCTAACAACCATCATCCAAAAATTATAGTGTGTATATTACATCATAATATATTAGGTTTTAACCATCTATACCTAGCCGATAGTGATAGTCTATTGGCTAAGGTTGTTCAAAATTTATTTAGAGCCGCAAGTTTGATCTCCGACACAGCAATATGCTTCTTTTTTTAAGTAAAAAAAAAATAATAATAACTTCGACCAATGTAAGTAATAGAATAGGAAAACATGATATTAAAGGAGCATTTAAATTGAATGATCCATACTCCTAAGTTTAAGTGAACAACCCTTCGACCCTGTGAACTATTCAACCTTGTAGAGTATAGGTTTTCGAATATTATATTAGACATATTTTAAAAAAATTGTACTAATTGTTAATGAAGCAAACTATTAAGCTGAATTAGAAGTTAGTTAATCAGAGAGTTAAACAGTTAAAAGGAATAACCGTTAGGAATAATAATAAGTCTCAGGGGTAGATTAGTCATTTCCCTAGTTCCTAATATTAGTTATAGTTGTAAAGAGAGTTAGTTATAAATACCTAACTCTCTCTTCTTCTTTGTAACACTTTAACAAACTAAATGTTGAATTCCTTTCTCTCTGAATTCATTGCCCTCGTCTTCTTCCTCTCTCTCAACTCACGATCACACACAAACACTAATATGGTATCAGAGCAATGGCCAGATAATCAAATCTGGTACTAAAATTCAATTTAATAAGATCCAGAAGACTGGTTTCAAGAGTTACTCTCTAATCTCTGAAGTTCTTGATATATTCTTTCTTGATCAATATACTCTGCAACAATGGCGAATGGGCAAAACAATGGAGGAGCAACAGTTCCCCAACAACAGGCAATTCTGGATTACAATCACCCACTGTTCTTGCACTCTTATGATATAAGTGGCATTTCTCTGATTTCTGTTCAACTGTCTGGTTCTGAAAATTATTCCCTATGGAGTCGGTCTATGCGTATTGCTTTGTTGGGGAGGAACAAATTAGGGTTAGAAGATGGAACTAGTAGGAAAGAGGATCATCCTGAGAATCTGTGGACCCAGTAGGAAAGATGTAACGCCATTGTACTATCTTGGCTCATGAACTCTGTTAATAGTAGTCTTCTTGGGGGTATTGTGTATGCTACCAGTGCCCAAGCTGTATGGGAAGACTTGCGTGAAAGGTTTGACAAAGCCAATGACTCAAGAACATTCAGTCTACACAAGGAAATGGCCACTTTAAGTCAAGGGACAAATTCTGTGTCAGTTTACTATTCAAAATTGAAAGATCTGTGGGATGAGTTTGAGGCTTTAGTACCTCCTCCTAGTTGTGGGTGTGATAAGTCTAAAGAGTTTTTGGTGTATCTGCAAAGGCAGAAGTTGTACCAATTTCTAATGGGTTTAAATGACTCATATCTACAAGCAAGAAGTCAGATCTTGCTGATGAGTCCTCTACCAACTGTTAATCAAGCTTACAATATGATCATAAGTGATAAGGGTCAGAAAGGCATAGTGAATCAGCCTTGTGTTTTGGGTGCTGCACCTGCCATAAGTTCTCAAGATCCACTGGCAATGTATACAAACAATAGGAATACTGGAAATACAGGAAATCCAAGATATAGAAAGAATCAACATTTGTACTGTGACTTGTGCAAAATTAAAGGACACAACAGGGAAGGATGGTGGAAGGATATTGGTTATCGTGCTGATTACAGGTCCAAGAAAAGAAAGGACTCTGCTTCCTATAGACCTAATGGTTCAACTGCATACAATGTGTTCTCTGAAGGAACTATGAGCAATACTGGACAACTGGCATAATTCTCTGGCTATCAAGGCAATTCAAGTTGGCCACAGGTGACTCCAAGAGCAGACATAGCACAGTTGAGTCAAACTAACAAGCCCCGCATGTTTTCCAAAGAACAATATAATCAGATACTTCAGATTCTTGGCAACAGTGGAACCAACTCTGCAAACTCTGCAGCTAACATAGCAGGTACCAGTAGTGCCTTATTAGTATCTGACAGTGTGCAGGAGTGGATTATAGACATTGGTGCAACCAATCACATGGTGTCTAGTATAGGACTACTGAATCAGTCCACAATAATAAAGAGTCTTAATCCCAAGAGAGTGTTCTTGCCTAATGGTGACATATCACATGTTACCCGCACTGGAACCAGCACAATCTCTAACAGAAGTACCATAGACAATGTCTTTCACATTCCTCAGTTCAAGTACAACCTGCTTTCAGTATCAAAAATAACTAAGGAGTTGGGCTGCTCAGCAACTTTCGATCCTAATTTTTGTGTGTTTCAGGATCTCTACAATGGGAAGGTGAAGGAGATTGGTAAAGAGAAAAATGGTTTATATCTCCTGGTCAGGCAAAATCAGTTCAGCAAAGACAACCAGGAGGTTAGCTTGTCTGTGAATGGTTTAGATACTGTAAATATTAATCTGTGGCGTTGAAGACTGGGGCATGTATCATCTAGTGTCCTCAAGAAAATGATATCTGGTAAAGCTGATAAAATAGCTATTGTAATAGATAATTGTACTGTCTGTCCTTGTGCAAAACAAGTAAGGCTTCCATTTCCTGCTACACATATCTCTAGTTCAAACTGTTTTGATTTGATTCATGTGGATTTATGGGGACCATATAAAGTGCCAACTGTTGATGGCTTCAAGTATTTTCTAACAATTGTGGATGAATTCTCTAGAATGACTTGGATATATCTGATAAGACTCAAATCTGATGTGTGTGTAATACTGCAGCAGTTCCTTTCTTATGTCAAAACTCAGTTTGCTAGTGCAGTCAAAATAATCAGAACTGACAATGGATCTGAGTTTCTGAACTCTGTGTGTGGTACTATGTTTCAAGCTCTTGGTATCCTACACCAAAGGTCATGTGCCTACAGTCCTCAGTAAAATGGAGTTGCTGAAAGGAAACACAGGCATATATTAGAGGTTACTAGAGCAGTGAGATTTCAAGCTCACATTCCCATCAGATTCTGGGGACACTGTGTCTTAGCAGCTGTATACTTGATCAACAGAATGCCTACAGCAGTGTTAGGATATCAGACTCCCTATGAAAAGTTGTACAAGAAGAAACCTTCTTTACAACATCTCAGAGTCCTGGGATGTCTCTGTCATGCCAAAATAGTTAATCAAACTGACAAACTAAGTTCAAAAAGTAAGCCTGTTGTGCTAATGGGATATTCAGACACTCAGAAAGGTTATATACTCTATGACTTAGCAGAAAATAAGTTCTTTGTTAATAGAGATGTCTTATTCAGAGAAACCTCATTTCATTTCAAACTACTCAAACAATCATCTCCTTTGTTTGTACACAACCCCTTTCCAACAACTGAAGAGAATCTACAGCTGATTGCAGACACTGAGCTACATCAGGATATTGTAGAAGTAGGTCAACAGATAAATCCAGATGCTCACTTAGAAGGACATGAGGATATGCCTACCTTCTTTGATCAAGAGCCTCTTGTAGCTGAACAACCTCTAAATGAGGAAATTCAGCCAATACAGCAAGATGTAAAAGCTGAAGTAATACCTGCACCAGCCACCACACACCCTAGTTCTACCAGATCAGGCAAGCATACCAATCCGCCTATGTGGATGAAAGACGTTGTGTCACTAAATGTGCACCAAGAACAACCTTACTCACTTGATAAATACATCACCTATGACGCTCTCTCAGAACAATATCAAGCATATATAGCCAACTTCTCCACCCTGGTAGAACCAAAATGCTATGCAGAAGCAGTTAAAGACCCTAAATGGACAGAAGCAATGCAAGCTGAGATAGCGGCTCTTGAAGGCAATCATACCTAGGACATAGTTACACTGCCCCCAGGCAAGAAACCTATAGGCTGCAAATGGATCTATAAGATCAAGTACAAGGCCTCTGGTGAAGTAGAAAGGTATAAGGCCAAAATGGTGGCAAAAGGTTATAGTCAAAAGAAAGGTATTGATTATCATAAAACCTTCTCACCTGTGGTTAAAATGGTCACAGTAAGGACTGTCTTGTCTATTGCAGCTGCAAAGCACTGGCACATCCACCAAATAGATATGTACAATGCATTCTTAAAAGGAGATTTATATGATGAAATATACATGGCACTGCCACAAGGCTTTAAGAGCCAGGGGAGAATCAGGTATGCAGGCTCATAAAGTCCTTGTATGGACTTAAGCAAGCTCCAAGACAATGGAATGCTAAGTTGTCAGAAGCATTAGTAAAGTTTGGGTTCAACCAGAGCCAACTGGATCATTCTTTGTTCACAATGAAGACTAAGGAAGGAATGGTAGCAGTCTTGGTCTATGTAGATGATATGTTTATCACTGGAGACAATTTGGAGGTAATTCAGGACACTAAGAAAGCTCTACAGCAAGCCTTCAAGATGAAAGACTTAGGAGAATTGAAGTTCTTTCTTGGCATTGAATTTGCTAAATCCTCACAGGGTATTCTTATGCACCAAAGGAAATATGCCTTAGAGTTAATCTCAGAAGCTGGTTTGAGTGGAGCAAAGCCTGCACCCACACCTATAGATCCCAATATGAAACTTACCAACAAGGAATATGATGACTTTGTAATGAAGAAAAGTTCCAACAAGAATACTCAAAATGATAGACTGTTAGCAAATCCTGCTACCTATCAGAGGTTGATTGGTAAACTACTGTACTTAATACTCACAAGACCAGACATTGCATTCAGTATGCAAACCTTAAGCCAATTCTTACGGCAACCCAAGCAGTCACATATGGACTCAGCATTGAGGATTGTCAGATATGTGAAAAACCAGCCAGGGCAAGGGATTCTACTGTCTAGCAAGGCTCAAAACTCAGTAACTGCATACTGTGATGCAGACTGGGCTACTTGCCCATTTTCTAGAAGGTCAGTCACTAGATTCCTGGTAAAACTAGGTGAATCACTAGTATCTTGGGAGTCTAAGAAGCAGACTACTATATCCAGAAACTCTGCAGAAGCTGAGTACAGAAGCATGGCATCTGTTACTACAGAGTTGACTTGGTTATCAGGCTTATTGAAAGAACTTAAAGCAGACTTTGAACTACCTATCAAAGTGTTCAGTGACAGCAAAGTTGCCCTTCAAATTGCAGCCGATCCTGTGTTTCATGAACGTACGAAACACATTGAGATAGATTGTCATTTTATAAGGGAAAAGATTCAAAAAGGGTTGATCAAACTTGAACATATATCCACTAAACATCAGCCTGCAGATCTGCTTACAAAGGGCTTGAACAGAGTGCAACATTCTTACTTGGCATCAAAGCTAGGAGTGCTTGATGTATTTGCACCCTCTAGCTTGAGGGGGAGTGTTAATGAAGCAAATTATTAAGCTGAATTAGAAGTTAGTTAATCAGAGAGTTAAACAGTTAAAAGGAATAGCCGTTAGGAAAAATAATAAGTCTCGGGGGTAGATTAATCATTTTTCTAGTTCCTAATATTAGTTATAGTTGTTAAGAGAGTTAGTTATAAATACCTAACTCTCTCTTCTTCTTTGTAACACTTTAACAAACTGAATGCTGAATTTCTTTCTCTCTGAATTCATTGCCCTCATCTTCTTCCTCTCTCTCAACTCACGATCACATACAAACACTAACACTAATATATTTAATTTGGTGGAGAGAGCACGGATTCACATGAAATTCCATATACATCTGCCTCAGAGTAAGATTGGATGACTATAAGTATTTTTCATACTAGCAAACAATTGTTTCAAACTCAATAGAAGAATAGTTCCTTCATCCTATGAATATTATTTGTTAAAATGTTTGGCATCCCAAGCATTACCTGTATGAAGATGCTTGTGTATACATAAGCAGACGATATAATACTTTTAATCATAAAATAACTAAGTTTGATTTGTCACTTCTAATAAATAAATCTCTTGGTTTGACAGATTTAATTTCCAGTCTAGACGGTCAATGAGGCTTCCATGTGCTTCGCACAAATGACAAATGGATTTTAATTACTTGCATTGTTAAAAAAAGACTATTGAGATTTAGAGAACCAAATGGGCTTCTGTCTCACTGCACTAATGTATAGCGTCGCTTCACAGGTAGGTATTGACTGCCCAATTTTTATAAGAAAAGTTTAACAAAAAAATTAAATTCGACAAAGTAAAATTATACTATAAATATTTTTTTTTGTTATTTAGTGTATACTAATTATATTACTACAATGTTAAAAATTAAAGATACATGAGGTCTATATCTCACCATATAAGATAAAAAGTCTCGTCTTGCATTTGTTACTTTTTAAACATTCTTCGATTTTTGTTGTCTCCCTTATCCACTTTCCCTTTTCTGATTTAATAGAACAAATCAAAATTAAAGTAAATCAATCTTAAGCTGTTACCCAGAGTGGTAAGAGAAATTCCAAATCCAAAGTCTAAGACAGAAGTCTTCCTTTTCGTTTTTCATTCACAAATTCAAGACGGACAAAAGTCAACTTTACCTAAAACAAGGCAGAAGATAAAGAAAGAGTCAAGACAAGAAAAGGTCATCAAAGAACAGGACTAAAGCATCAAATCTGAACCGTCCAATAGGTATATCAACGGAGGACGAAATGTGAAGGAGGGATAAGAAGGTAAATTAGTCATGACGGTGTAGTTATGTGGAATTCTAATTCAGTTCAGTCGTATCAAATTACAGTCATGTTTCATGAATGGAGACCCTAATGAGGGTGCAGTTTTACGTTGCCGGTGCCGATTATTTGAAAATCTATGTTGTTCATATTTTTCTTTTCTGTCTTTGTCAACTACTTATAATGTTATTTTTGTACATATTTAAATGTTGATAGATACTAGTACTACATAAGATTTCACTCTTACCATTTCACCCGAAATAAAGAGATCCAAAAGACATGAATTAAATTTATACCAAGAAGTGTAACAAGAATCTTGTGACAAATAGGAATCTTCATTAGTAGGTCTTTCATTCCATATGGTCAGTCGTATACTAATATCAAAATTTGAAAACTTCACAACACAGAATTTATCTTTTCACTAGAAGTTGGGTCATTTTGTAGAAAAAGTAGTCATATTAAGCTCTAGAAAAAGAACTGTCTCCCTAGAATGGACTGTAATGTTACACGGTATTTTAGACTATATATATATACAATAGTTCTTGTACACAAAACTTTGGGCACGTTAGGTTCGAGCTCAAGGGGATTCAATACCCGCATATATCCAACATTTACGTATGCAATGTTTGGTTTGAATTTGTACCCCAGATTTAATTTTGTATTAAGTTGTACAATGATTGGTTAAACTTTTAATTCACTCAAAAATAACACTTATATGAGTTATGTGAGATAGAAGTATTATTTTATACATGATGTAAAGTGAAATAAGATTATAAAGATTAGTAATACATGAATTACAATAATAGAGTTATCAAAATAACTCTATGGTTAAACAATTTATATGTAAATAAAACATACGATTCATGCATCATAATTTCATACATTACGATTTATGCATTATTTATCCCTACATTGCTAGCTAACACCGCATAATTAACCATATCATAGCTTATCCCTGCATTGCTAATCTTTGTCATACTTATATTTGAACCAAACGGCCCCTTAATGAATTAAATTCTTCATACTCGTGCCTTCAGATAATGCCAATAAAATATTTTTGAAAGGACTGCAAAGCAGAGGGGAAAGAGAGTTTTTGGGATTGACAAAAGGGGAGGGAAAAGAGAGGAAAGGAGAGGGGGAGAAGCAGCAGGCAAAAGAGTCTCTTTATGAAGGGTTGCAGAGAATGGAATGATGGATATTCCTGCTTCATTCTGCAGAATGGAATGATGTAAAATTGAAGGGCAGAGAGGGAGTAATAAATTGGAGAGTCAGAAAGACTTTCACAATAAGTCCAAACCAAGTTATTTTTATCTGAAAGGCTTGTCTTATTACTAGAGTATAAGGTAGGATAATTGATTGGTATGTGGTGAGTAGTCACAAACGCAATTTTCCACACAACTTTGGAAAAATTTAATTGGTTTGTTTTATTTTATGCATAACCTAAATTAGTTGTGGTACAGAAATCAAAATTATTTTATTCAGCGTGTGATTATCTGTAAAATTCACATATCTTTTACAATGATATTTAATATCTAAATTAGAAGTTGTACTCCCTCTGTTCCACTTTAGATGAACCCATTTGATTTTACACGGAGTTTAATAAAGAAAGGAAGACTTTTGAAACTTGTGGTCTAAAATAAGTTATAGATATTTGTGTGGCTACAAATCATCTAGGGATGAGTAAAAGTAAAAATTTCTTTCCAAATTTAGAAAGAGATCATTCTTTTTGAAACAGACTAAAAAAGAAATAGGTTCATCCTTTTTGAAACGGAGGGAGTATATAACTAAATACATGTATAAGTTATAAGAGAATTAATCTTTATTTTAGACGAGATACATGCTATAATAAGTAATATGTGTATTGTAACATTTGAATAAGAGCATATAGATATAAATAATTTAAATAATATCCTTCAATGGTGTAAGAAAATTCTTACACTATCAAATCACCTATAACTGTTGTAGTAGGTAACTTGTTTAATTCTTCAAACTTCAAATTCTTTATTTTATAGATGTTGCTTGTAAATATCTTATAGTTAACCTGGTAGTGTTGCATTTTTTTAATCATCGATGAGTCAGCATATATTAGTTAAACTCAAGTCAAAATTATCTTACGATTCAGGATCCATTAAAATCAATCTCATAATATTTATTCGCCGTATATATAACAATTCATGTATTATATATTCTTCAAATAACAATCTCCATCTTATTATTAGTTTTAGTAGGATAAATCCATGTATTACATTCATTATATAGTAACAAACATATCAAATCAAACAACCAATTAGTTTCTTATATTTGTATGATAATAAATTAAGGTGAATATATAGTTTAAATATGGTTAGCCATTACAGTATAAATGACATATAAATACTATATACATATTAATTTAGTATAAATACGTGAATAGGTTACTATATCTAAGGGGTTATCTAATTGTTACTCCTTTTGTTTCACTATACGTGACTATATTTCTTTTTCAATTTATTAAAAAATAAAGGGCTATTCCAAAATATAAAACAATTTAACTAGAATTTTTCATCTTATCTGTAATGATAAGCTTTTATATTCATAGGAATGTTATAGTATATTTTACAACTATAGTTGTAATGTGCTCTCCAAAAAGTAACACAACAATAACAACAACATACCCAGTAAATATTTTCATAGTGGGGAAGTTGAGATGTACGCATGATCTCACCAAGGTGGAGAAGCTATTTCCGATAGACCCTCGGCTAAAAAAATATACATTAGAAAAACTTACTTTGAAAAAAATATAATGAAGGTAACACGTCAAGGAAAACACAAGAAAAATCTAAAGAATACCGAAGGAACAAAGAGAGCACCAATAGCAATAAGACGAATAATCAGATAGAGATAATACTAAGGCAGAAACTGCTCAACTACTGTCTAGCCTTCTATCCCTAATCCTCGACCTCCACATTTTTCTATCTAAGGTCATGTCTTCGGTAATCTGAAGGTGAGTCATGTCATGTCTAATGACTTACACCCAATTCTTCTTCGGTCTACCTTTACTTCTCTGTAAAGCTAGCACTGTCAGCCTCTCACACCTCTTCACCGGAGCATCCCCGCTCCTCCTTTTCACATGCCTAAACCATCACAGTCGCGCTTCACGCATCTTTTCCACCACGGAAGTCACTCCCACCTTGTCGCGAATGACCTTATTCCTAATCGTATCCATTCTAGTGTGACCAGACATCCACCTAAGTATTCTCATCTCTGCTACGCTCATCTTCTGAATGTGTGTTCTTGACCGATCAACACTCCGCTTCATACAATATAGCTGGTCTAACGATCACTCCATAGAACTTAGCTTTAATTCAAGGGGGCACTTTCTTATCACAAAAGGCTAACTCTTCTGAAAGTCTCACACAAAAGGTGCTGAGTTGAAATTCCATTCTAATTAAGAATTCTTGTAGTTCCGGAGGATCCAACTACTGATCACATGTTTTACGAATTTCATAGTTATACATACGTTAACATGCTTCAAAGTATAACTTACAAAAAATTCACTATTCTGTCTTTAAAATTTAACCCAATCTAATAAGATCACATAAAAAGAAACTGAGAGAACTTAAATTACGACAATTAGGGGTCGTTTGCTACGGAGACAATTATGCAGGTATTAGCAATATATATATTAGTTATGCCAGTATTAGTTATGCAGGTATTAGCTATACAGATATTAGTTATGCAGGTATTAGCAATACATGTATTAGTTGTGCGTGTACTATAATGTAGGAATTATTTCTTGAATCATTAATATATATATATATATATATATTATAATTTAATATATAATGTTATAATTTAAAATATTTAGTTACTCCTTAAATAAATTAAAAATATTCTTACAATTATGAGGGTTAGTTTTTTCATTTTAAATTTTAATACCTACATTGGTAATACCCGCATTACTTATTGCACATTCGATATCTCTTAAAATAATATACAAATTCCCGAGCGCATAACTTATGCGGGTGATGTAGGATTTAGTAAAACCAACCAAAAAATGTATTAAAGTTATGCAGTGACTATTTTCTTTTGTAAACTAATCAAACGTTGTAATAGCTTATGCAGAAGTTTGTGCATGTATTAGTCCCATGGGTGGCAAACCAAACGACCTCTTAGTGACAAGGATGGATGCTTAAAAATAACTATGAATTCAAGAAACTCAATAACTCCATTTCAAACCATATATATGTGCTAAAAAACAATTAAAGTAGGTACAAATATGAATCTTTAAATCCAATATCTCATATAATAGTCATTAACGTTTAGATTCAATGACATCAGAACACATAAAACTAAGGACCCGTTTGTTCATACAAAAGTTTTCACTTTTTTCAAATAATTTTAAAAAAATATGTTTATCCATGAAATTTTGTGATTTTTTTAATTTTTATTTGAAAAAAAAGATAAAAATCAAAAAGTGGTTTAGAACACTTTTTCAAGTTTTTTTAAAAAGAGATTTTTTTTCCTGACAATTTCAACTTTCAAATATTATATTTCAACTCAACTTAAAACTCTTTTTCCAAATATTTTTTGAATCTATGTTTAAAATTCAAGACCACATTTGTTGATTGGTAGTGGTACCATTGAGTAGTGACAGACGGCAAGTTTTCTCCATAGGCCATAGCCCATAGGACTCACCGCTCTACATTATATATACTCGTACGTATTAGACAATTGTCAATTTTGACTTTGGAAGGAATACCTATTCTGATTTTGACCCAGGAGTAGACGTTTCTATGCTAATCAGTTTTGGGATCGTTGAGTTCTTTTGATCCAAGGACTTGATTTACAGTACTATAATATTAGTTGGAACTTCAAAAAAGGGTGGCATAATATGGTATATACCAAATTTCCATTTTGGTATTGATATTACAGTATTCGGTATCAATGTTGATAGACATTTTACGAAGTTTGGTATTCGGTACGGTAATTGATTTTTAAAAAAATTATGAAAATACCAAATACTATATCGGTATAACACATATATATATATATATATATATTAATTCTTTATTTTTTTATTCCTTATCTAGTTAGTAAATTAGTTACCTTTATACAATTTCACTAAGTTTATTATATGAATTTTTACATAAAAGTACAACTTTTAGAAGTTATTTACAAAACATAATATTTTAGCAAAATTGCCCAATATAGACGAAAGGAAAAGTTAATTACAAAATTTAGCAAAAACATAGCAAAATTTTACATTCTTCCTCCTATTTCCCCCAGTTTCACTTTTTCTCCTCCCATCCTCAACCACCTCGTATCTCGTTGTATCTCAATGTTTCTCAACTACCAGACACCTCGTATCTCGATGTATTTCAACTACCAACCACCTCATGTCTCGCTATATCTCGTTGTATCTCAACTACCAACCATCTCATATCTCGTTGTATCTCGCTATATCTCAACGACCAACCATCTCATATCTCGTTGTATCTCAACTACCAACCACCTCGTATCTCGATGTATCTCAACAACCAACCACCTCGTATCTCACTGTATCTGAACTACCAGGCATCTCGTATCTCGTTGTATCTGCATTATTTTGCACAGTATCTAACTATTTCTAGACTGTATCTACTTGTTTCTAGTCTATTTCAGCATTGTTTCATCCTGTTTGTTCGTTGTTTCTCACTGCTTCTAAACTATTTTACCTTTTTAATTTTATTTCACATTATTTATTTTATTTTATTTCATACTTTTCACTGGTTGTTTCATACCGTTTCAGTGTTGTATCTCGCTGTATCTGCACTATTTTTGCTCCCTATCTAACTGTATCTCGTTGTATCAGCGTTGTTTCAAATTATTTCAGCGCCGTCTCATGACTGTTTCAGCAATGCTCAAGCAGTTTCTAACTGTTTCAGCTGTGTTTCAATGAAACAGAGGCGGAGTAGCATCAAAATAAAGTTTTTTGTATGGAAAATACTGTCTCTTTTTATTAAGATAGATACAGAATACTTAAAGTTAATTGGTGCGTTATCCTTCTTCTTCTATGTTAGCGATTCATTACACGAATCACATTGGAAATTCCCCAAGTTCCATAACGAAAACATTAAAGTTTCCATTTATTAAGATAGATACAGAAATCTTGATGTTTCTTGTGTTCCTTCTACTACAAACTAATAAAAGACACAAATAGAAGATCCAAGAAACAACTAGTGACCGCAAAACGGAATGGAACAAGGAACACAACAGTACAGTGAGGAGATGACAACAAGTGAAATGAGTCAATGAACAAATGAGCGGTGCCGGTGTCTTCTCCGACGAGGAGTGCACAAGCGTCACTGCCAATCCTCTCCTCCTTTTCCCGTTTCTTTTAATTTCTGTAGCGATCAGTCAGATCAGGGGAAGAAACGAAAGAAAAACGACCAACGACTGGCTTTTTCGAGTGTTCTCCATCATCGACGGTGGTGGTGGGTGTTTCTTTCTTTCGATGGCAGTGTCGCTGCCCGTTTCTACTCCACCGTCTCTGTACTCATGGTTCTTTAAAGGAACACCAAGAATAATGGATTGGAACTCCCGTTCGTCTTCCTCACTCTAAACTCTATTTGATTTAATTTGATTTTATTAATGTTTATCGAAGAAAGGAAATAAAAAATAAAATGTGCTATGTAAAATATTGTTATGTGTTGTAATTTATAAAATATTTCTATTTTTTTGGTAATATAAAGGTGTACATTTGTATATATGTGTAAAAAATCCTTTTATTATAGCAATAGCCAATATCTAATTTTTTTTTGTTGGAATCAATATCTAAAATATTATACTTTTTAAGCCTTACTCTTATACCCACTAATCTTAGACGCAATTAAATACTCCATTACCGATCTCGACACTTGTTACTCTTAAGTCTCAATTGCATGATTGTTCAAATAATAAGCAGAACTTTGGTATCATCTACTGTGGTATGTATAAAAGAGGATTTATGTAGACTTGATTGGATCAAGAAATGTATGTAATTTTATGCAAGGTAATTAAAATATGAAGATGAAAGATAATTTAATTTAATTTAATTTATGTTTTTTTAAGCTTAAACCGAAATACCAAAGTTAACATACTGAGAATAATGGAGTTCGAAAAGAGAAAAATCGAACCATACCAAATTTAGTCCATTCAGAAATATTCATGACAAAAATTAGAGCTTATTCCTTAATCCTTTCTTCAAAATTTAAAGGGACCTGAGGTTTAAGTTGGCAAGTAAAAGTAGTTTTGCTAGAGAGATATATTAGTACAACCTTATTAAGAATAACAATTATTCAATATTTCTTGGTATACGTGGTCGTAGTATCGTTGTTATTAGAGGCGGATCTAGGATTTTAAGAGAATGCGTTCACCAATCACCACTGTCAAAGGCGAAGCTACAGTGTCCTATATAGGGTGGCTCGCGAACAACCTTCCTCAGAAAAATATGTTGTGTATATAGGTTAAATTTCACTTTCTATGGTGATATATTAACTTTTGAACATTTATAAACAACCAATTGTGATAGCCTAGTGGTAAAGGATGTTTAAAATATATCCAATGCTACAAATTCTTATCTCTCATGCAACAATTTCCATTTCTTAAAGTAAAAACACAACAAGCTGGACCAATGTAAGTAAATAGAAGTTGAAAAAAATATTAAAAATGTGGGAACTGATCGCTATTCTTGAGTGTAAGCGAAACCAACATTTGACCAAGTGCACCATTATGAGTTCACAATCATTATATAAAATATATTTTGCGAAATATGTACCTTATATATAATTTTGTGGAATAAGTATGGGTTCACGTGAACCACAAAAAATATACACATTCGCCCCTGGTTGTAACAAGTTATCCCGAAATTATAATACATATAAATAACAATAACATTCGTAGGTGTTAATAGATCTTTCATCCAATAGACTAACAATGTGATATACGTAGTCTAATTTGAAACATGTATCTAGTTAAAAAGATAACTTAGGATAAATTTATATTTGCAACTTTTGATTTGTCTTTCTGAAACGACCTTAGGTAGTAGTTTCGGGAGTTAGAACTCCAATTGGCATGTCAATAGTCTTCAAAGCTCTGTAAGGTCCATTAGGACATGTCTGTAAAATTAGAGCTGATTCGGACTTTATTTGGTATGATTTTTGAGAAGGTTTTCATTTCAGTTGTAGGTAAAGCTTACAAGGTTTTTCGAACTCGATTTGAGTAAATGAGTTCTGATTCGAAATTTAAAAGTAGTCTTAGGTTCGTATGATCATTTTTTACTTGTAGCAACTTTTAAAAGTGAATTTCGAAGTTGTTCAGACAATTTCGCTAAAATTCTGTAAGTTAAAAATTGACCTCTTTCTATGGGAGCCGTATTTTGAGTTTTGGATATCTAATTCGAGTTCTGTCTTTATGAGCATGTCACACAAGTCTTGTATGACTTGTGTACAAAATTTAAGGTAATTCCAAACTTTATAGGGTTACATTTTGACCCAAAAACCACCACAAGCTGTTGATGGTGCGAAAACTGCACATAAGTAGCTTGTTACATTATAAAAGGGTCATTTCAGCCCATTTTTGGTTCTTGCTAAATCCAGTTGGTTCTATCAGTTCCAAGGAGAATTTTGGAAACCAAATAGTGAGAATTCTTCAGGTATCAATCTTACAACATTAACTTGCATTAATTCATGATTCTTAGCTAGGATTTCTTAAATTGAATCGAAAAATTGGGTTAGGACCCTAAATATATATTATGAAATTAAAAAATTTGATGAAATTAAATTAAAATATGAAAACTAATGATACCATTGGACTCGTAGGATTATGAGGAGTCTGGAGATGTATAGTTTAATTTATAGGTTTTCAGCTAAGACAGGCCCCAGGGTATTTTTATAATTCTTCTTCTTTCACCATCTTAAGGTTAAATGCTCGTCCTTTTAGCACTTATAAGTGTAAGTATATTTCTCTGGCTTTGAAAAAAATTATTTTAAGGGAGGTCGGGCAGGAAATGAAGTTGTTTAGCAGCTATTTTGACCCAAGACCTAAGATAAGTGATAGTATCCATTTCTTTGACGGTCTTTGGCCTTCTGGATATTTTACCACATGTTTTTTACATTTGTAGTTGCCGATAGGCGTGCTTCCTACGCTTTAGATTCTGGTTTATATTGTATATTATATGTTGTGACATTGATTTGATATTTCATTGAAAGTAGGGGTGTTATAATCCAGTTGTGACTGTGATATGTACTTTCCGGTAGATGATGAGAGTCCCGCGTCGGTGAAGAGTTATTATTATATATATCTCCTGATAGTCTATGAGAGTCCCGCGCTGGACTTAGCTTTCAGGCACATGTGACTTTAATACATCATGATACATTCATTTCTGATCTTTATGTGTGTTTTGTGAACTATGTGGATTTGTTGCATTGTTTATTAGTGATTGACTTAGTTTATTGGATGTTATGATTATATTTTTCTTTGGCTCGCGTACCTATCCCTTAAGGTCGTTAGTTGTTCCTCACTTACTGGGTCCTTATGACTCACTCCATGTCTTCTCTTGTGTTGTCTTTTCATTCGGCATATTCCACTCCATGACCCAGCCAACAGTGCGACTGAGGAGCCAAGACGTTCTCAGCTGCCTGTGGTAAGCTAGTTTGTTCGTTGAGACCACAAGTCATGGTTATCATTTTGTTCCTGTTGGGAAATGTATATATTTTTTTGGCCTTCTTAGATGTTTGATCTGGAAATCTCTAAACCTATATATGTGGGTAATTAGTTGTATTTCTTCAGACAACTCGTATGTATGCATATCTTTTATATATTATGTTTCCTTGGGCTATCATATTTTCTTTTAGGCAAATTTCACTTTGTTTCCAAGTAAATTTTATATCATTTGAATGGATTTAGTCGATAGGGTTCGCCCGACAGGTCTAGAGGAGATAGTCGGGTGCCGCACGACCTAGTCTACAATTCGGGTCGTGTCACCTTCCTAAAAGACATTGGGAGAAAAGTTTTGTAGAAGGACAAATATATCTTCTTTTTCTTTATCTGGAGATTACTTGTTATCCAACATATAAAGTGTGGCATAAAATAATACTCCATCCGTCCGTATTTATATGCCACAGTTTAGATTTCGAGAGTCAAACTGCTTTATTTTGACCAGAACTCAAACATACAATTTTTAAGTTTTTTGAAAAATATTTACGTATATAGAAACTACATAAAAAGTACTATAAGTCACAAAAATTAACAATTCAAAATATTTATATGGCATATGCAAAAATTGCGGTAAATTTGTTTGGCTCTTGAGTGAAAAATATCACATAACTTTGGTATGGATGGAGTATATTTTATCTCCCAATTTATGTTGGCATAGTTCGAAATTTGAGAGTTAAACAAAAAATCTCTTTGACCATTACTTTTTTGCATATTTCTTTTAAACCAAAAGATCTCATGATCTTTTACCAAATTATAACCTCTTATCTTATCAACCAAACTACACCTAAAGTGGGTGCAATTTCTTTTTTTTTTTTTTCTTTTTTTGACAATTTTGTAATTGAAGAAGAAAAAAAATGGGAACTCGTAAGTGATACTTACTAGCTAAGTAGGCTAAGCCTAGGTAAGACCTGCGTACGTAGCCGAAAGGTAATAGTTTCAGGCTGGTGCAGATGTGAAGGATCCCCTCTAGCTTGGTTAGGGCAGACGGAATAGAATGAGATAACAGGTCTATCAGATATCTGAATATCCTTCTTGATTCTTGAGGAAGGTAGATGGACGTGCGTGCTTTTTTACAGATTGACAAGATATGCCACAGCTGCTATACTTGCCAAATTGAAACATCCATCTTCATTCTTCAAGTACTAATGCTTTAGTTACTCTTCTCATCCTGTTTTAATTCTAGTTTACTTTTAAGATTTCTTAAGTGGTATTTGACCTTTTCATTCCCTTTTTTTTTAGTTTGCTTTTTAATTACTACGTATTACTCCTGTTAAAGCTTTGGCTTCTTATGAAGGAGCAGGGACAGAGCTAGGATCTTATACGGGGTTTAAAATATTACATTTAGGATTTGAATATATGATCAAACGCTATTTTGAACCCCTTTGCCACTTTATTAGATTTTTTTACAAATCCAAGAGGGTTCAATATATATACACACACCAAAAGTACGTAGTCTTTACCCTATTTACTGTGTAAATTTTATATGAACCCCCTCACACAATTGGCTCCGCCACGGTGGAGGAGGAAGAATAAAAAGCTGCAGGAAAGGAAAAAATATTTACACCATTCGTTTCAATTTATGCGACCAATTTTGATTACACGAAATTTAAAAAGAGAAAAGAATTTTAAAAATCTGTTGTAATAAAATATGCATAATATTTTGTGACTATATAGCATTTCACTAAAATCAAATACGAAATTTAAGTTAAATTATTTCTAATTCTATAAAATTATCATTCTCTATAAAACATAACTAGTGTTAAAAAGAAATGTTATCACAGATGAAGTAAATCACAGGAAAACATATAATCTATAATCTAAACCAGGGAACTCCATAAATCACAGCAAAACATAATTTTAGTGGTCGTTTGGATGTAATAGAATCGTTTAAATCTCAGGTTTTGGTTGAGGTAAGTACTCATTTCCAATTAATTGTGGTACTACCCTCATAGATTAACTTAAGGGATTGCACAAGAACAATGTATATACTACTACTATATGATTTTGTGTTTATACCAAAATTACTATTTTAAGCTGACCGAGGAGATACTTAGCTCCCGTTTGGACATAGTTTTTGGAGGGATTTTTTGGGAGTTTTTGGGCCAAAAAGTGTTTGTTTATACTTTTTGAGCAAAACTTGTCCCAAAAACTCAAAAACTGGCCTTGAGCTGTTTTTGGGCAAAAAACTACTAACATTTGCATATCAAATTTCATTTTCATAAGAGCTCAAAGGCTCTTTTGAGCCAAAAAAATTGTTCTCAAAAAGTATGTCCAAACAGTTTTTTTATTTTCATATCAAACTTTATCCAATAAGTGTTTCCCAAAAATATTTGGGAATCTATGTCCAAACGCTAGCTTAGTACTAGTAGATAGGATAATCAATCTTGTCTGCATGTTTTTTTTCTGGTCTACTTGTGTCTAATTTTCCCTACTTGCTTTATTATGGCTAAGTTGACGGCTCTAAGTTTACTTTCTAAGTATTTTCTTTTCAAAGTTTTAAAAGGCGTTCACTACTTTAGAACCAAACAAATTGAACAATAAGAAAATTGAGGCTCCTAGTCTGGTCACACAGAATTGTCGTGATGATTAAATGAATATTTAATTACATTTAAGTTTTTCATGAATTCATACATTACAAAGTGTGTGTATACATATATATTAAGGCAGAATGGCTAAAGTGCCCCCTGATGTTGGCTCGAAAAACTTGTTACGACCTTTAACTTTGCGGGGGTCCTATCACCCCCCTGAACACATTTTTGGAGGAATTAATTCCCCCTTTTGACTTCTGGTGAGCTTATATTATAGGTAAAAAAAGGCGCGTGCACAACACTCAATATTTACCCTAGTTAACTTATTTTTTAACCCGAGTTAAATAAAAATTAACCCCACCCTTTCAATTACCCCAACCCTTTCAATTACCAATTACCCTTTCAATTACCCATTTCCATCAGATAACAAAAACAGAAACCGTCGATTCCCCCAAAATGAAAACCTAAGCAAATTCTAATCAATCCCTAATCGAAACCTTAGGGAAATCAACCGATTCCATTGGAGGACATTGAACGAAGCTTTTAGCGACTGTTTGTGTAGAGGAAATCGTACAGGTTTGATTTTGTTCCTTTTTTTAATTTCGTATGACTTGTTTCTTTTGTAAATTAGCTGTTAGTGTCACATGCAAGTATTATTCTATATGTATAGTGTAATGTCGCATTCATGTCTCAACATGTTTTTTTGGACAGTAGTTATTTTTAAATTCTGTTTGATTGTTTATTAAATTTGATAGTGGGGTTCCAATCACATGCACTTTGTTGTTTTGTGTGTATAGTGTATTATTTAATCAGAATCCGTAAGTGGGGTTCCAATTGTTAATTAGTAAATTTAGGGCTAATAAACTGAATTAGGATTACAAATTCTAATTAGGGTTTATAATTCAAATTATGGTTTTTTTATTGTACTGCTTGTTTTTCTTTCATTTGTTAACTGCATATCTAAATTAAAGTTAATAAGGATTCAGATTAGGCTAATGACTGTAATAAGAGTTTTTATTATAATTAAGGATTATGATTGACTGTCAGTTTTTAATATGTTGTAATCCATTTTTTCCAGGTTTAAAATGTCTTTTACTTTGGTGAATATGAGGTGGTATCATGGGGGGTAATTAGATATGGTCTTAACCCAACTTATATAGGTGGTATTATTACAGAATATATGAGGGTTGATATAGACAGGATGTCTTATTTTGAATTGAAAGGGTACATAAAGGAACTTGGATACACAGAGAGTTGTAAGTTCTATTTTAAGTCACCTTTTGATAATAGTATGGTTGAAATGAAAGATGATAAGGGTATTTTAGATATTTGTGATGAGTTAATTGATGGAGATATTTTGGAAGTGTATGTTAGTCATCTTTTAGATGATTTGGAAGTGGTCCCACTCTCTCCCCTATTAGAATATGTCCCCACTAAAGGTGAGGCTTTAAATAAGGAAGGAGGTGATGGTTTGGCTACTGAGGCAGCTTCTTTTGAGGGTAATGAGTCAGCTCAAATCCCTAATGAATCTCAAAATGCTGCTGCTGCTTCCAGTCAGCCTTCACAGCTTGATGAAGAGGCTGTTTATGATGATAATCCAGATATAGGGTCTGACTACAGCACTGCAAACAGTTCTGAATCTGAGCATGAAGAGTTATTTGAAGAAAATGAAGCTGACTATGGTAGTGATATTCATGAGGAATACAGGGATTTTAGGGAGGAAAGGAGGAAATACCAGAGGAGGAAAAGGAAAGAAAAACCTATAAATATAGATGATGTGGCCCCAAAGAAGAAAGGAGTTGACATAGGATATGATGAGCATGTTGCTGCTCATGGTAAGAAAAAGAGCCTAGAGGGTAAACTAGGGGGTGATGAGCCTTATTATCCAAGTGATGAGGCTGCTAGCTTTGAAACTGATGATAGTGATATTGAAGAGGGAGAAGAGGGTGTAAGTAAACCTGTTAGAAGGAAGAAACCTAAGGCTGGTAGAGTTGTGTATGATCCAGAAGCTAAGCTAGTTGTGTGGGAATTAGGACTGGTTTTTTAGAGTGTGGTGCAGTTTAGAGAAGCTGTCACTAAGTATGCTATTCAAGAGAAAATCAGAATTGACAAGTTTGTGAATGAAAAACATAGGGTTAGGGTCAGGTGTTGCAATAAGGGATGTAAGTGGTTGTTATATGCAAGCACTAATAAAGCCACAGGTGATTTTGTGGTGAAGACTTACAAACCTGTCCATAAGTGTTTGACAAGTACTAGGAATCATCTTTGCAATTCTGACTTTTTGGCTAAACACTACAAGGATGTCATCACCCAATTTCCAAACACTAGGGTGTTCCAGCTCCAAGAAATGGTTAGAAATGAACTAGAGCTTCAAGTTGGAAAGACAACTTGTAGAAGAGCAAAGGCTAAAGTACTTAAGCAAATCATGGGTGATCACATTCTTGAGTTTAGCAGAATTTATGACTATAGGGATGAGGTTTTAAGGAGTAATCCAGGGAGTACTTGTGTCATTAAGTTGGAGGATGAAACTGAAAATGGAAAGTTGATCTTTCATGGGTTCTATGTGTGCTTTGATGCCTTAAAAAAGGCTTTTAAGAGTGGGGTTAGGAGATGTATTGGACTGGATGGTTGCTTCTTGAAGGGTGTGTGTAAAGGCCAAATACTGGCTGCTATTTGTAAGGATGGAAACAACCAAATGTTGCCTATTGCCTGGGCAGTTGTGGAGTATGAAAACAAACATACTTGGACTTGGTTTATGAGGTTGTTGAGGGATGATCTTGAATTAGGAGAGGGCAGTGAACTGACTCTCATAACTGACATGCAAAAGGTAATCAATTTTCTATGTTTTTTTATTTTTACTTAATCATTGTAATTTATTTTTATTTTAACTGTTCTGTTTTCACTCTGCAGGGTCTATACAATGCTGTGCAGAACCTGTTACCACTTGCTGAACACAGGATGTGTGCCAGACACATCCTTGCAAACTGGTCAAAGGATTGGAAAGGAATTGAGAGAAGAAATGTGTTCTGGATGTGTGCTAGATCTACATTTGAAGCAGAATTGAAAGCCAATCTGGAGTATCTAAAAAGGTTAGGAGGGAGAAAGATTTGTGAGTCTTTATTGAGGTACAATATTGAGAAGTGGAGCAAGGTATATTTTAATGATCACAGTAAGTGTGATGCTGTTGATAACAACATGGCAGAGAGCTTCAATGCTTGGATTCTGGCTGCAAGACATAAAACAATTATCACCATGCTTGAAGAAATCAGGAAGAAGGTTATGCAGAGGGTTGGGCAGCTAAGGGAGTTTGCACATGGTTGGCCAACTGACATTTCACCAATGTCATTGAAGTGTTTAAAAGATAATATTAAGAGGTCAATGAAGTGTTCCTTGGTCTGGAATGGGGATACAGGTTTTGAGGTAACAGAGGGAAAGTTTACTCACAAAGTGGACTTTAAGAGAATGACTTGTTCATGTAGATCTTGGATGCTTAAAGGTATCCTGTCCATATGCCATAGCAGCCATGCATCATAGAAGGATGGACCCTATTGAATATGTATCAAGCTACTACAGAAGGGACACATATATGCAGGTGTATGGTAACTTTATTCAGCCATTAAGCAACATGAATATGTGGCCAGAATCTAATAATCCCAAGGTTGAGCCACCCCTACTAAAGAAGATGCCTGGAAGGCCTAGAAAGGTAAGAAGAAAGGAGGCTAATGAGACTAGAAAATGGAAAGTTGCCCAAAGATGGTGCCAGTATGACCTGTGGCTTATGTGGTGGAAAGAACCACAATGCAAGAGGTTGCCCAAAGAAACCAGCTGAAACAAATGCTTCTACACAGGTATTTTATTAGTGTTGTTTACCTATCCCCCTTACATTTACATTGACTCAGCTGAATTTATGTTTTTGGACAGTCTGCTAGGAAAAGAGGGACTGGGCAGCATGGTCAAGACACAACTGCAAGAGCTGAATCTAGTGCTCCAAAATCTGCACAGGTAATTTATTAGTGTTATTTACCTATCCCCTTTATATTTACATTGCCTCAAGTTTGTATATATGTGGGCAGTCTGCTAGGGGAAGAGGAAAAAGGAAGTTAGGACAAGACTCACAAGCTACAAGAGCTGAATCTAGTGCTCCAGATTCTACAAATACAACTGCATCAAGAGGCAGGGGATTCAAGGTAACACATCAAATTTATTTGCCTTAGACTTTTACATTATTAGTTTAATAACAGTTTTATCCATTTTTATTAAAGTATGTTAGAGGTGGTGGAAGGAGTAACCAATATAAAAGGCCAAGAGTGACAGGAATTGGTCTAATGGTTGGTGAAAATAGTTTTACCACATTTTCTGTAAGTATTATGGTTTATCTGGTTGTAATCCAATGGTTGGTGAAAGTGGTTTTAAGGAAACTGACCATATTTGTTATGCATGCAGTCTGGTGGTGGCATTAGTAGGGTAATTAATACTGGTTCAAGACCTCCTAAGAGTTCAGCCGAGGTAACTGGTGACCTTGGATATCACCCACCTCGTGGTGTCAAATGGAGAGGGAGATCTGCATTAACCACACAAGGACTTGAACGGATGAGGGGTGAAAGAATCATTCAGGCAAGGAATGCTGCTGGTAATACTACTGAAGCCAACCCAAGCCAAGGCAGTACAACACATTCCCACCCCTGGAAAATTTAGTGTTCAAGACTAATGGTTAATGTTTGCTACTCATTTGTAAATGCTGGAACCTCCAGTTTTTTTGTGTTTTTGTTTGCTGGAAACCTTACTAAACCAGCCTTATTCCTGTTTTTGTTTGCTGGAAATTACTTTACTATAGCAGCTTTAATTCGATGTCTATGTTGTGCATATAAGCTGCATCTTATGTTGTAAACAGGGCATGAACATATTGCCTATAATTCAATGTCTATGTTGCCTATAAAAATGTTGCCATCTCACTGTTATTTGGTGTTCTATATGCTACATATTTAGTATTCTCTTTGCTACTTATTTAGTGTTCTTCAAAAATTGTTTGAACAAGGATATAACTTGGCAAATTACTGCAATACATAAAAGTCATTAACAACACTACAAACTAAGACAAAATACAAACTAAGCCAAAATACAAACTAAGCCATTGCCAACACTACAAACTAAGACAAACTAAGCCATTGCCAAAATACAACTATAAAAGCCATTACCAACATTACAAACTAAGACATTAAAGTGCCTATGGCAACTCCAAATACGAACACTTGCATTTACCCTCTTTTATTTGGCTATTCATACACCAAACAAAAACAACAACTATGACACCCAAAACATACTTCCAATTGAAGCAACACAAACTAGTCTTGTTCTTTTTCTCCATTTTCATCTTATTTACCAATGACTCTTCCATTTCAATTGTCTTCTTGTTAAAGCTCTTATACTTTGAGAAACCCTCTTCCATCTCCAACAATTGTTTCTTGTTAAGTTCAATTGATGCTAGTTCGTCCTCCATCTCTTTAAATTTGTTAACCAATCTTGGAAGAATAAACTTCGACCGTGGATCAATTTCCGCATCCCTCCATCGAAAGAACTTGCAAGAATTATCCTATAAATTAAGATAAACAACCAACCAAGATCAGAAAAAACTCCATAGATAATATCATACAAGCTGATAATTAACATACCCCGTAAAATGGACATGCCCAAAATCGTCTTCCGGGGTTCTTCTTCGACCAAGAAGTGAGCAAGGGTAGCAACTCTCCATGCTTACATCTCACTGTTAAATTCACCATTGGGTCTTCCTCATCCATACAAATGCGATTCAACGATGAATTTGACATTTCCTTTCTAACCCTAAAACTTAAAAAGTAATTTGTCAAAGATGAAATGGGTACAATTTTAAACTAATCAAGATGGAAAAGAGATGAAATGGGTGGAAGTGGAAGTGACATGTTAATAGTTGAGAAGGGGCTGTTTGTTGGTTTAATGGCGGGGGAGTAGTTTATGGAGTGGGTTAAATTTGGAGAAGAAGACCCATTTACCCGATAATAATCAGTAACGGCTAATTTTTTTTTTTTTGCGTACGTGGCAGTTTTTGATTGGTTTACTGTTGAACTTTCACACGCACATGCGCACCCCTTGCGTGCAAGCTCACCAGAAGTCAAAAGGGGGAATTAATTCCTCCAAAAATGTGTTCAGGGGGGTGATAGGACCCCCGCAAAGTTAAAGGTCGTAACAGGTTTTTTGAGCCAACATGAGGGGGCACTTTAGTCATTCTGCCTATATATTAAAGGAACCTAAGGCTACAATGGGATGTTGGAATTATAAATATCATTTCAGTAGTTAAATATCATAAGTCGATTTAAGACTTAGAAAACTCTACCATGTTATTGGAGAGAGAAGAAAATGTTAGGATTATGATTAAGTGACAATCTTAACTTGGAATGAACAAATGATTGAATAAAGTGGGGTCCATGTCTCTGGACTTTCTCCTCCAGGCTACGAATTAGGTGAGATGGGATTGAAATTTGCAACGCAAATTGAAGTACTATGGTTTGATTTTGATGCAAAGAACTTCTTTAGTCACATCCATGATTTGAAATATGCGTTAGTTTGACCTACAAATTATTCTAATGGCTTCACATATAAGGTAAGCATTACGTCCACTCTGTTAAAAAAAAAATTAAAAAACTTTTACTTAGCTCCCGTTTGTTTATAGAATTTGGGAGCATTTTTTGAAAAGTTTTTGAGTGAAAACTTGTTTGGACATACTTTTTGACCACTTTTTGGTCAAGTTTTGAAAATGATTTCTCAAAAACCATCAAGACCATATTTTGGGATTTTTTGCGAAATTTTGTATATTTCACTCACAAAACTTCAAATATTTTTTCAAGTGAAATGTATGTCCAAACACAATTTCAAGTTCCAAAAATTCTTTTTCAACTCTAACTTCAAAACTCAAATTCTCAAGTTTCAACCAAATCTATGTCCAAACGCTAGCTTAACCATATCTCTCACCTTCAAAGAGGATCACTAGTTATCCATTATTTGTCTTTTTTAGTGCCTCAAAATCTCACATAAATAGTTAACAGTAGGGTGTTAAAGAATTTAAACATATAAGGAGGTTAAACTAAGCTCCTGTTTGTTTATAAAACTTGGGAGCACTTTTTGAGGATTTTTGGGAGAAATTTTATTTGGACATACTTTTTGATCAATTTTTGGTAAAATCTTGAAAAACCATGACCATTTTTTGAGAGTTTTTGGGAAAATTGTTTTATCTTACCCATAAAACTTCAAGTATTTTTCAAGTAAATTCTATGTCCAAACACAATTTCAAGTTCCAAAAATTATTTTTCAACTCAACTTCAAAAACTCAAAATTTTTAAGTTTCAAACAAATCTATGTCCAAACGCTAGCTAAGGCTATTTAAATGCACACCTATATTTGTCTAGAAAACACAAAAAAACGCACTTATACTTTGCTGCGGGCGATCCTTCAGCCACTTAACATGTTTGAAAATATACACGCATGGGTTCAAGACACTTTCTCTCTCTCTTTGGAAAAATTAAAAAAGCTCGATAGACTAATCACTGGGAGCAACTCTGCACCCTATCGATTGGATTAAAGAGAAGCTCAAATTGACTTGATGGGCTGAGTTGAGACACATAAACTCTAGGTAAGATAATCGGTAGAGAAAGATAATATAAAGCAAGCAGTTTGATGTTATATAAAAGAATTTGAGCGTTCAATTAAAACTCATACCGAAAAAAAAATCAAACTTAGGAAAATATTAGTAACACATAACCATTAGGGGTCGTTCGATTTGTCAAGGAAAGGGTCCTAATTAGGAGTGGCAGCAATGGGGCAGGGCGGGGCGGGTTGAGCCCATCCCTGCCAAAAGTTTGCCCTGCCCCGCCCCATTTTGTGTTGTCTCCAATTTTTACCCTACCCTGCTCTACCCCGTTTACCCCACCCTGTCCTGTCCTGCCTCATTTTGACCCGCCCTGCCCCGCCTCATTTAAATCATCCTTAAAGTCATTGTTTTTAATTTTGAGATCACTCGTTTCTATCAAACTCTTTTTCGTCCCAATTACTTTACAGAAATTTCTCTTAATTAACTCTTATTGAAGTTTATAATTTAGAACTATATATCCATAGTCATAAATCATGTAGAACAACTTTCAAAAAAACTATTACAAGTATCTTTCATCTTATGTGTGTATATATATATATATATATATATATATATATATATATTCATCATGTTTTTACATGTTCTACTTTTTAATTTGGTTTAAAAGTTATCACTATGATCATAGATTTACTAAGTGAACATAAAAATGAGATTGTACATATTTTGAAGTTAAACGACTGGTACAACATGATTAGCTGAGTTTTAAAATTACATCTAAATAAAATTTGCTACTATCAAACTTATAATCACGAGAATCGTGTATTCAGTAACTATCTTCGTTTTATTAGGGAGTGCAATGGGCACTGTCTGGATTAGAGAATTTAGTGATTGTTGAGACAGAGGTCCTCCCCTGCCCTATCTAATTTTTAAATTTTTTCCTTTTTCACTTGCCCTGCCCCATTTCACTTAAGCCCTGCCCTGCCCCGTTTACCCTTTCCCCTGCCCCGCCCTGCCCCCGTCCTGCCCCATTGCCACCCCTAGTCCTAATACCCTCATTGAAAATGGTATTAGCAATACCATGCTTGGTTTTAATATTTCTCATCATAGAATTCTGCATAACTTTAATACAGCTTTTGAGGAAATAATTAAATATATAAAAGTGTGATCTCTCTAATAGCTTAAACTTTTAGATGAGATGGTCACACACTTCAAAAATAACGTTTGGTTGTAATTTTGTATTTTCCACATTGCTAATACTGGCATAAGTTATGCAGGAATCTATGTATTATTTTGTATGAGATAGAAGGTGGAATTAGTATGGAGGAATTTATGTATTATAATACTTGCATAGCTACTACCCCGCATTACTAATACTCGTATTACTATTCTCCACATTGCTAATACCCGCATTATTAATCTCCACATTGCTAATACCCGCATTATTAATCTCCACATTGCTAATACTTGCATTGCTAAAACATAATTACACTAAAAGACAAGTAAAAGACGAAAATTACCAAAAATGGCGCATATTTTCGAATCTTACCCGACATGTCACTCTTTTTCCGTAGCAGTCTGCCGCAAGTTTATACAAGTTTATACAATTTTATACAAATTTATACACGTGTATAAAATTGTATAAATTTGTATAAGTGTGTATATGCGAGTGAATAAATCTGTATATTAAGGATGTTTATATGAAGTTTTACTTTTTGTGTGTATATTTTTATATTTTTTTCATTGCTACGCATTTATCTATGTATATTCATGTATAATTTATTTTTTGGGGGGAGATTTGTGTGTATAAACTTGTCCAAAGCAATGATTTAAATGCAATAAACAATATAAATTCTGTAAAATACAAAAAAGTAAGGACATCACTGGCGGGGGAGGGTGTCTGCCGATGGCTTAGTGGCTGGGGAGGGGGAGATTTGATAGCTAGGGTGTTTTTTATGAAGGAGTGCTAAAATTTGTAATTTTAGGGATGAGTGTTATGCATGAAAAAAAATCAAAAAATTTCACCGCATGCCCTCCATATGGAGTGGTTTTACAAAATTGCCCGCGCTAAGGAATATTTTAGCAAAATGCCCTTATTTAGTCCGGAGCCAAGACTGCAAAGCAAAAATTTTGTAAGTCTTGGCAATTGGCTATACTTTAAGGGCAAGTGTTGATTTGCCATTACTTCAAATATATGGCGAGAATGCAGCGGAAACTGGAAGGGGCAAGTCTTGGCAATTACGACGAAGTGCGGCAAGTGTTGCCTATTGCCAATACTTGTCGTTCAAGTGTTAGGAAAATCGAGCAGGGGTCAATGGCAAGTCTTGCCTTTTTGCCAAGACTTACGGCCAAGTGCGACAAATATTGCCTGTTGCCAATACTTGGGGTAAGTGTTGAAAAGCGGAAAAATATAACGGCAAGTCTTGGCCACAGATTTTTTCCATTAAATCTTAACGGGGGCATTTTTGCAAACCATCTATTAGCGCGGGCAAAAAGGCAAACCATTGCTTCTCGTGTCATATTTTTGCAAATGAGCCAAAAAAAAAATATGGCCTCCTATTTGTAATTTTGGGTAGTGGGCTGCCTATTTTTGAAAATTTTCCTTACTAATACTTGCCTAAAATCAATTTCAACCAAACGACCCCTTAATCCATTATATATTCATGTGGAATAGACCTGTTCAAATAATGTGTGGAAAAATGGCTAGTTTTCAAATTGTTATGGGCCCACATAATATTGTAAACAATTACATTTCGTAAGTTTTGATTAATCGATAATAGATGGAGCCGTTATTTAAAATTTACAAGCAAACTTGGACGGTTTGGCCAAATTTATAAACAATTGAACTTTAATTTTTGCGATAAGTCAAAAACTTGTGGTGAAATTCTGGTGGCTCACCCGAGTTTGGAATCGGGGCTAGTTTTGCACGCATTCCCCCTTAAGTGGGGACAAAAAATAAACAACGCTCTGATATGGCCCTATACTGTGCAATTTTTTTTGAAAAAGGGACACCCCTTATGTTGTGTTCGCTTTATTTTTTTTGTTGGTTATCAGTCTATGAATTAGGTTTTTTGTTTGTTATCTGTCTATGAGTTAGAGTCGAGGGTATATCGGAAACAACCCCTTCATTTTGGTGGAAGTAAGGTCTACGTACATCTCACCATTCCCACACTCCACTCGTGAGATTACACTGGATATGTTGTTATTGTCGTGTCTGTCTATGAGTTAGATTAGGGAGATTGCAATTTCCTCCGGGAGAGACTATAATTTCCTTTTCATGGTCCATTGACTGTTTGCATGTCTTATATGAATGTTGTACGTCTTTGCCTAATTATATCATTCCCAGTCCCCACCAGTTGAGTCCTACCCATGACTCTTTCTTTTTTTCGCATATATTTCGTATGGTCTACTCTAAATAAAATGTAGGATATAAATTTTGTTCATAATTCGCTCACTACAGCTAGTGCCTAGTGGTATTGCAATTATTCCACTACTCCTATTCGTGAACCTCTTAAGTCTTAAGTCTGAAGATTCGAAGCCTTGTTTAACTTCTCTTTGTTAATAAAGAAAATTATGAACATTCTTACCTCGACTGTCAGTTTTTCAACCAATACATATTGGTAATACACTTGCACAAATAAGCCAGTACTAGAGCTTTTTCTTTTTATTTCGAGTTTATACTATGTGCATTGATACTGCAAAAAATATTTTGCTTTCAAAGTTAAGTTGATTTACAAGCATGTGACAACACATAACTTTTCATGTTAAAAAGTAGATAATCACCTACTACAACCGATTATTGCAATAATAAAGTAAATAAAGTTGCGCCTATTTATTTTTTATTTATCCTTTAGACTGTTAGTCTTTTTCAAGTGAATAGAACTGGTGAGCGAATGTTACCTACAAAATAGAAAATAGCTCTAATTTAAGCACTTCACCAAGAATTGCACATCATTCTAGAGTCAAAAATCCCAGTTACATTGTCACACATGACAATTCTCTAATAACTCAATAAGAATGTGTATAAATTATTAAAAAAAAAAATGACTTCCCCTTTCAGTTCTGTAATCAGCTGGAGCTTATTTCAATGAAATCCTATGAAAATTTCTTTTCTGATCTTTATTTTTCCTTTTCTTCTCTCAGTATCTAATTCAGTGTATTTTTATATTATCAATACAATTCACTATTTATAGAAGATTATTAATCAGTTTTCCTAGTTATTATATCAAACTTACTATGAAGAGTCACATATTATTATAAGTCTGACTTAACATGACAATGTAGAGAACATACTCTCAACTTCTTCAGGTAGCAACAAGTTACTTTTTGAGTGTCCACAGTATACTGCTGTTACTTATCAAGGTCTCTTTTAACAGTTTCGAACTGTTTGCCATAACGGTAGGTATTCCAAACAACTTTACCCATGGTTAATACTTAATACCATGTATCTTTGCTAATGCTTTGGCCTCCACACTATTTCAAGTAGACGTCACCTTAACAAGTAAAGAATTCATAGGATACCAATTCCTCATTTGACAAGAGCCACGGGCTGGAAGTAGGATGAAATAACATTGTTTCCCTGTGTTAACAAGAGATTTTCCTGAATGTTCCTACATTGGCAAACTCGATGCATCATGTAGTTTTGCAAAACCGACGAAAGCCCATAAGAGGGACCTTTTTGAGGAGGGATCTGTGCATTATACTTGGAAGTCTTCCTATCCCAACAAAAAGAACTAACCACCGTTATGAACTGATACTCTTCATTAAGTTTAAGTACCCATTATTGCCGTACTATTTTCATCTAAATCCTGGCTTGTAGCTTACATGTATAATGAAGAAACTGGTGAAAAAATATTTAATCGAAATGGTAAAATGGTCTTGAATAGCATAAAATCTGTTGATGAGAAAACATTATTTGCAATCAGGTAGAGGTACAAAGAGTCCACCATCTTTATCACTCAACAGAAATCAAAGTCAAATATAAGCCCACCAACTAGTATTGCCAACGCTCTAGGCTTCTAGAAACCTCGCCATTTTCCAGCTCCCTGTCAAAACAGTTTGCACAATTGAATTCAGATGATGGACATATCATTTGGAAACAAAAGGAAAGTGGCTTGACAATAACAACTACCATAAAAGATAAACGCGATTCACAATAAGAAAGAAGAAAGATTTTTCTCCATACAAGTAACCCAGCGAAGGAACTTAAACTTAAAATTATATATGTATAGAAAAGTGAGTGCTTGTGTCAGCAGTATTCAGACCATTGGGCACACCAGCAAAATAATTCAGTCTTTTTATGTAATCTATTGGTTTAAACTTCTCATACTACTTGTTGAAGAGCATCTCATAGTAGTTTCAAAAAGAGCAAGTAGCTCAGGAGGTTGACCGAGTCCCAAGAGTAAAAAATCCAAGTGTCAGCAAGGTTAGAAGAAAGTTAATGAGCCATGCCCCAGGACTGGCATGCAAGCTTTCTTTTTGGTCTTCCATGGATCACCCAAAGTTCTGTAATTTTCTGCAAATTATCTGAATTATTAGGGGTTCTATGCCTTCAATTTTGAATTTATACCGAGCTGGCGACCCCTTGCTTCTACTTACTAATAGAATTGTTGCTCTTTCTTCTACACAAGAAAGAAAAGAAAGAGAAAAGAAGAAGAAAGGAAGAAAAAAGTCTTAGAAGAAGAAAGGAAGAAAAAAGTCTTAGTTTTGCTCTAACCAAGATCTTTCTTTCTTTTTTTTTTTTTTCTTTTTTTTTTTTTTTTTTTTTTGATAAAGCTCTAACCAAAATCTTTTTAAAATATTGACCAAGTAATAACAAAGCTGTTGACTGGCTTCTAAGAGATGCAGGAGGAGAATCCTTGGGCTCCAAGACAAGGGAGAATACCTAGCAGATCCAACCACAGGGCTAGGGGCTCATGTCACAATGGAGCAAAGTGGCGAAGTGCCACTATTGGACTCCCTGGAAGGACTTAAGGCTGGAGTATCCATATTGAAAAAGCACAAAAGGAAGTCCTTGGGGTCCAAAATATGGGCTCATGTGGGGAAAATGATAACAATAGATCAGAAAGTCATTAAGACAGATGCAAATTAGAGATGAGCACGATAAAAAAGAAAATAGGAGGAGAGAGAGAGAAAGAAATACTAGGAATTCCAACTTCATCAAAAAAAGAAATACTAGGAAATCCAACTAGAGTCCCTTGAATTATCTCTTTATGATAAGGTTGGGGCAAGCTTAACAGAACGTAAAAAGCATTAGACTTTACTGAAATTACTTATCCATACTTCTAATGGCAACATCTCACAAGAGTTATATGACCCTTTTCATTGTTTTCCAAATATACTTTCATTCCACCTCTTCTAAACAACGGAGAAACGGGAATCATTCGCCGTAAACTCTTTAAGCAGATTAAAATGAACTATTTCCTATTATGTAAGTGTTTGATATAATTTCTACCTTTTATGATAATTCTAGTTAAAAGAATGTCCAGTCTGCTCAAAAGCTTGGCAGTAGAGTTGGCGCTGGACACACAAATTCCTATATTAATTGCTACATAAAGCAGTCAAGGTAATGAACTTGGATGTTGCATAGCCAAAATCACTTGCATCAGCTGCTGCAAAGATAGAAGAAGCGGCAAAGCCATTGTTTCCATGTGCTTAAACAATAGCAGGCTATTTCGGCATGTCCTAAAATGTCACCAAGCTAAAAGGATACTGGTGCTACATCACAATGAAATCTTGGTTGATTCAAAATGTCGAGATCTCATGAAATTGTGACCTCAGCTGTTTGCTCTGAACAACTGATTACTCACGTTCAGCAGGCAATAGCTCGTCATGGCAAATAGTACAGATACATACCATTTCCACGCAATCATTGGTAACTGTGGGGTTGCTGGACTTGCCAGAAGAGAAGGGGTTTTAAGGCTTTTTGATGTACAACTACCTTCAATGAGCCAAACAACAAATAGAATCGAACAAATAAGTTCCAACAAAAAGATGATTATTTTTTACTTAACAATCATCTCATGCTCCATATATAAAGTCAAATTGTCCATAAAACCCTGGGAAATCTTTAAATCATTGGATCATCTAACCACTCATAACTCAATCAGATGAATGATAAATCATGATTAGGCAAATATTAAAAACTGATTATTCAGTCGAATCTACATTTGCATATCAGAACTTAAAGATCTTGACGACTAAATCTGAGTTCAAGCAAGGTAAGATATCTGACAAATTTTAAAAACTTCTAGTCGGGTTTAATGGCAATAAATCAATGCTAAAGTAACCTGGATATTCTTGCTAATAAGAAACGACAGGGATTAAAACCCAAGAAATATAAATCAACTCTCAGATAAATTTTTTAATTTCCTAAGAAAATGTTGATGGTAAAAGATATGCATCAGACGCAAAGGATCTCCTTCAGCGCGTTAGTTTTCCAATGAAACGCTGAAGATATATCTTCCACCTACCAAACTCCATCATTATCTCCTTAACTTTTAAACAATGAATCCAAAATCTTATGTTGGTTGATTGATCTTGTTGTTCCCGAAATCTATTTAAGTTCTAAATGATTCTTGAATAGACCAGTTGGCACAATTGTGTCTAAAGGAATTTACACATAAACTGCATAGAAAATGGTTTAAAAACAGCACCTGTTTGATCTGCATCAACTCCCATCTCACTAGGTTGTTCTTAAATCGTTTAAAAGTCATACTCAAACTTGATAAAGAAAGGCCACAAAATAGAAGATAGTTTCAAGTAGTTTATACGAAGCTGCCAAGCAACTCAAGGCCTGATGTTCTAAAGTCAACTAAAAAGAAGTTTCTAGAGCAAAACCCCAGCAACCTTAGATCAAAACTAACATCAAATCTTTAATAAATCACTTACATTTTGCCACTTAATCAACTACATCTCAATCCTATGTAGTTGAGTAGGCTAAATAAGTCATTTGTATCCATTCCAGTATATCCACTCAAATACTATAACTAGTTGACGCAAAATAGAAGAGACGCTGAACCAATAATTCATCATAGCCCTCGGACTTTGGTCTAGTAGTAAGAGCTCAGCTTGTTACACGTGGGTTAGGCACAAGTCACAGTCAAACCCTGCCGCAGACAAGTGGAGAAGGGTAGAAGGGTGGGCCCATCATCCATCTAGTTCCTTACCTTGTGCCACTCGTCCCCAGGGATTATCTCGGTTACAACATAAATAGCTCAACCATACATAAGGACAATCACTAATTCACTATAACAATGACAACAACAACGTACAAATGGGGTCTGGGGAGGGTGAGATGTACACAAACCTTACCCCACCTTGGTGGGAGAGGCTGTTTCCGACAGACCCTCAGCTAAAGAAAAGAATACAATTTCGAAACATGATAGAAAAGAAAATCAGAGTGAGAGTACTATAGTAAATAGAATATTGACATAAAAACTAAATATAACCGAGATACCAATAGCAACAAAGACGAAGAATAAAATAAAAGCAATATATATACGAATAATCAGAATCAAAGTAGGGAAAAATACTAACCAATTGGAATTGGACTAGGCATTAGCAGTTTTAGGGATAAGGGAAACGGGCTGGGCCGGGCTCTTTTGCTTCAAACGGGCTTCTTGTTCACGGATCTTTTGCATCTGAAGCATACGTTCCATAACAAGTTCATACGCACACTTTTCATAAGAGTGCCTTTCGTCCTCACACTTCCAGGGCAAGTAAAATTCAGATTGGCGACATTTGTTCAAAGGGATTAAAAGATGTGCGCACTGGTCACGGTATGCTAAGGGCACTTTGTTTTCCACCATTTCTGCTTGTGTTGCTATCATCTTCTTTGATGATCCTTGTGCTTCCATTTTCCCCTTTTTTGACTCTTGAGCTTGATTTTCGATCTCTCTCGAGTTTGGTTTGGTGATTTTGTGATGTGTTGTTGGGGTTGGGCCGGTTTGGGTGGGTGAGGTGGAATTTGGGCTTTAAAGTTTGGGGTTTGAAGGAAAAAATTGATAACTAGCTAATTTTGGACGAATTAAGTGTGTTTTCTCAACCGTTTCAAATTTAATTGAAAAATAGCTAAAAATTTACGCGCCTACTTACACTCCATTAGAGTTGGTAAACACCGCTGACTAGTCTCAGTATTTTATACTGAAATTTGAATTAACATGTTCAAAGTCCCATTATTTTATACTAAGATTCATGTTCAAAGTCTCTGGAGCTTTATATATAAAATCCCAGTATTTTGTACCGGGATTAGTATTTAAGTGATCCAGTATAAAATACTGGGACTTTGAAATGTGTTAGTTTAATGTTACAGTATAAAATACTGGAACTTATCCGGAGTTGGCTAGTTTTCAAATAATTTTGCATCGCTGACTATTATTCATTTAGCGCGGTGCAAACAGGCAGCAGAGCCAAATTTTTACTATTTAATTGTCATACCCATAACCTATTTAACTGTACTATCCATTTTTTTGTATATCATAATTTATGCAATATACCACAAACTATACACCCTAGGTAGACCCGATGAACCATTAAGTATACCTTGTATACAGAAAAAATGGGTAGGGCGACTAGACAGTTTGAATTTCATAGGTAGTATGAATTTTTAATGGGTAAGACGGATAAATAATTTGGATTTCAGCAGTAAATAGTGTAAAAATCCTTAAATATTTCACGTGGAGCCTATTTTATGTGAGTCATTTAGTTTTCACCTAGTATTTAAAAAATATTTTATTTTAACCGATATATTGAACTTCAAAGGTTGAATTTTTAAGTTGCCTATGACTAACTTCAAATCTAAAGATCTGAAGTTGCTTCAGATCTTTAGCTTTGAAGTTAATACCCAAATATTTAAAGTTACCTAGTGACAAAAACCTAAATAATCTTTGAAAACTAACTATATTTTAAATTACACCACCTATATAGGCTCTTCCTACACTTTCCCCGGGGTCATATGATAAAATTTAACTAGACATCCAGTTTTACTTATGTAATTTAAGTTTTAATCACTCTAAAGTTTTGCAAGTATAACCATCCACTTTCAAACTATCAGGACTGTAGTTGAATATTCATAGTGTGGATTTCACACAACTTAATTATTTTGGCGTATAAATAAATCAAATTAGACCAAAAGTGTGATATTTGGCTCAACTTCAAATCAAATTAAGATCTTTTGGTTTGAATTTGAGCAAAAAAGAAAAAAGAATAGCGTATTTCAACGTTAGACCAAAGAGACGGAAGCTAGCTTAACTTGGCATGAACTTCATTCCCAATATTTGAGGATAGGCAAAGCGACTATCCTATGCAAAAGTATGCTCATAAGTGGCTAAAACTGTAAGGGTGCATGCAAAAGTTATTAATTGTGCACTTCACCTGGTTGTGACGGTAATTTTGATAAGTAGCCACTTTTAGGTTGCGAAACGAGGAATGTCCCGTATTTGAAAAGTTTTAGAAGAAATCTCGAATTAAAATACTAAAATTTATAGTAAAAAATCTTGAATTGCAAATATATATAATGGAGTTGGGGAATTCTAGCATTTTTTCCTGAATTTAAGAATTTACTTCAAACATTAGAATTTAGTCCGACCAAGTTTACTAGTGTTTAGTTATATGATTATTCCACATACAAACTCGTTTGACCATAGAGAATATTTCATATTTGCAGACTTTAACTTATTTAGTACTTATAGATATTGATTTGACATTCCATATTATTTTACAATGCAAGTTAGTGCTCGCAGGTATATTAAGTAAAATTTTACATGACCTCACAACGCAACATGGCGGAAAATATTCAGTGACTCACAAATATAAATCAAATCCGAACACATGAGACAAAATTTCTAAGGGGAACACAACAAAAACCACTCAAACTATTGCTACAGCTCATCCGGGTACAAGGAGCGTATTTAAACAGTCATTAAAGAGAGATCGTCAACAGACAGTCGTTACCACCATGTATTTAAACAAACATGGCTTTAACCATTTCAATTAGAGGAAGTAAAGATAGATTCTCATTAACCGTGTGCCATTAAGGCTCACAACTGCTATATAGATCTCTTTCCCTTTGCATTCAAGACATTCTGAATCATCTGACAGTCATCTCTACTACTTGTACTACTACAAAGCAATAAAAATATTACCACTTTCTCTTTTTGAAACACTATGGGTTGTTTACTTACTATTATATTAAGAAGTCCTCTAACCGGAAGTCATGCTCTTCGGAGATAAGCTGTTTAGCTTGTTTAAGTTCGATTTTTCTAGTAATATTACATTCTTATTATTATATTTATATAAGTCTTGATACAATTATATTGGGCAAAATACTTACTTTCACACTTAAACTTGTCCGAAAAGCCTCGTGAGACACTCTATCTTTACAGGTGGCCCATCACCTCCACCCCCTTAATATGTTTAAGGCTAACGTGGCCGAGGAAAAAAATTATATTCTAAAACGCAAGTGAAGAGAGAAAATGTATCTTTGAACTAAATTAAATTGTATGCATTTCAATTTTTAATTGGCAATTAGTTACTAACTTAACCTTAATTATTTGTGGGACTTTTTTTCTCTCTTTTTACTTTTTCTTTTCCATTTTCTGCCATTTGCTTACTCTTTATCCTATCCAACTTAACTTCCTCTCTCCAACATTTTCTCAATCTCCATAGTCTGACCCTCTTATCCATTTTTCTACTTCTTTATTTTTCTCCATCTCCATTTCCATTTCCGACAAATATTCCCCACATGCTTTGAAATTTAAACCAAAACTTCACACACAAACTGATTAAACCCTAGTCAAAATTTAGTTAAAATCATCTACAATTTTAAAATCAGGTTGTTGTGTTTTTCTTCACAATGAGTTTTCTTTCAACAGTTCGATTCACTAAAAAAAAAACTCACAAATCTATTCCAAATCAACACAAGACTTAAACCCCAAATTTTTTTATTCAAAGCATCACCAATTAATAAGACCCACTTCAGATTTTTCTAGATTTTTCCAAGGTCTTCAATAGAATTTCTATGTTATTCCTTCATAAATATTTAGAAAAGAACTTGAATTTCTTCATCCGTCGTCCCATGCTGTTCGAATTGCCAGCGAACTCAGGAAGGAAATTCAATAGTTAGGTTGAGAGTGGTTTTAATTCTGCTACTTTTTCTTTTTCTTTTGTGTTAAGTGAATTTAGAAGAAAACTGCGTCTGATTATACCCAATTTCATTTAATTTAGTGGAGATATGCATTTGGTAATAAGGTTGATAATGAGTGCTAACGGAGGAGTGGAGAAGAATAGTACTAGTAAGAAGAAAGAGATAAAGACTATAATTGAAATGATTATAAAAAGATAAAAACATAAATACCATACCCTGTATTGTTCCACAAGTGGAAAATATAATGGAAACATGTCTGAAACAAATCAAGATGCAAATAACATGTTAAAGAAAGTGCAGACATAATTAATAACTACTCAAGAAAAATAAAAACACCAATAATAACAATGAAGAATAAGATATAATAACCTTTACAATATGACAGAGATCACTTAGCTGCTATCTAACCTTCTACCCTAATCTTTAACCTCCACATACTCCTATCTAGGGTCATGTCCTCGGTAATCTTGAGGTGAGCCAAATATTTTCTATTAACCTCGTCCCAAGTCTTCTTCGATCTACCTCTACCCCTCCGTAGACCCAATACTGCCAATCTCCTGCACCTCCTCACAAGGGCATCCGTACACCTCATTTTCACATGCCCAAACTATCTCAGCCTCGCTTCTCGCATCTTGTCCGCCACTGAGGTCACTCCCTCCTTATCCCGAATGACTTCATTCTTAATCTTATCTTTTTTTATATGCCCACGCATCCACCTGAGGGCGACTTGCATCTTCTGGACGTGAGGTGCTATTGATTGGCCAGCACTCAGCCACATACAACATAGCTGGTCTTACAACCACTTTACGATGAGTGGCATCATCGTTAATCTCGCCATCTCTTTGGAGTATTAACCCATGATACTTGAAACTCCCTTTCTTGGGGATAACTTGTCCACCAAGCATTACTTTCTCATCTGACTCAAGAACTGCACCACTAAACTTGCACTTCATGTACTCCATTTTCGTCCTGCTCAACCTGAAACCTTTAGACTCTTGAGTCTGTCTCTAAACTTCTAACTTATCAGTAACACCGCTGCATGTATTATCAACCAAGACAATGTCATCTGCAAATAGCATACGCCCTGATATATACAGTCCTACATCCTCTATAGCAAAACGTAACAATATTTTTATATACAAGTTGCTTGAAACAATTAAAAAAGAAAACTCCAGCCTCCATCTCCTTTCTGTCACGACCCAACCTAGGGCCGCAACGGATAACCGACACTAAGTGTCGATCATCGCTAATCCAGCTGATAATCTATGAATTATAGAGATGAGCTGGCAACCTGGTTATGAATACATACATATTTACTGAAAACATAAAGTCTGGAAAGATGACAAGGCTATCACACGCTAATATACATAACATACTGACTGCACTACACATGGACATATCTATAGGCCTCGAAGAGTGCTGAACTGAATATACAAAGGACGGGACAAGGCCCCGCCATACCCAAACTGGCTGACTGAACACATACCAAAAGATAAGTAACTCCGGGAGTAAGCGGAGTGACTCCAATAGCTGATAGATGGCCTACTAACGTGTTCCAAGCGTTGATCTATCTGCACCTGCGCGACATGAAACGCAGCGCCCCAGAAAAGGGCGTGAGTACGATATGTACCAAGTATGTAAGGCATGAGCATATAATATATCATAGCTGAATGAAACTGTAAGGCTGGAATATAAATATGTAAATATGAGCTGGAGCATAGCAATATAGCTGGAAATCTAAAGAACGTGCTAAACATGATCTGAATATAAACTGAAGTCTAGCTGAATCTGAAACTGAAGACTAAGCTGAACTATACTGATAAATAACTGTAATATGACTGATAACTGGTAACTAGAAGCTGGAACTAATAACTGTCAACTGCTCCTGACGCTAAGAACTGGTGGCTGATAACTGAGAACTGATAACTGGTACTGAGCTAAAACTGAAATGTTATCTGAACTGGTACCTGTCTGGTGTTATGGGCTATATCCCCCCAAATCAGGTAACTGAACATCTGAACTAGTACCTATTTGGTGTTATGGGTTGTATCCCCCCAAGTCAGGTAACTGAAAACCTGGACTAGCCTCATGTATAATCCTGCAGTGCATACTGTGGCTATATACGCGTATATAACAAACCTGGCGGGTGTTATGGCCTATGTCCCCCCCCCCCAGCCAGTAATATTTATTCTCTCTGGTCAGAGTGTGTGAATGACACCCGGTCACACTAGGTGTTTCAACTCCCGCCTGAACCAGAGGGGCTGTATCCCCCAGACGGGTAGTATCACACGCGACCAGACTGTGTCCAATGTCCAGCCTCTATAGGGGACTCCAAATCACACATAATATGATCACAATATAAGCATAAGTATGTATGAGGCATAACACATGTGGAAACAATAGATATGGACTCAAAGGAATGATAAGCAAACTCTAGATAGAATTATAGACACAACCTGAAACTTAGAATTTGTCTAACTCTATGACTTTTATAAAAATTTCGGCAGAATTTCCTCTGAAACTGGATGATCTGCAAAAATAGAATCAGCACTATACTATACATGGGAATGGATACCCGGATAAACTGATAACATAAACATGTTAAACAGATTACAAGATGAGACGACTGGATGACATAACAAATCCGCAGATGGAATGTCTGAACAGCACCACTGTCCTTCATTTCGACCTAATTTTCAGAGTATAGATCAAAGTTATAGACTTCATGGTCTTCATAAAAGTTGTAGATATATGTCTTAGGATTCTGGAGATTCTTAAAGCATATAAATATCAATTTTATACAAGGAGATATGATCAATATACTAACAGCTGTCCAAGGATCAAAATGATTTTTCAGATTTTGAAACATTTTGTCTTGCTGATTCGGATGTCTTTCACCTTGGATTTTAGTACGAAATTAAGTATATACAAGGTTTCCTTGATACCATACAAGTTTCTCACAAGAAACACTAAGTTTAGAACTAATAAAAGCTTCAAAAGCTAAAAGATACATGCCTTGCCAAAAGAAAAGTTTAGTCTTACATACCTTTGATGTTTCTTGCTTCTCAACCTTGTTTCCCTTGAATTCAACACCTTCTAAAGATTAAACAAGCTATAATACAACATTTAGGTACTTTAATTAGCCATGAAGTAATTCTAAAACTCAAGCTATAGACGAAATTGAAGGTAGCATAACGTTACCTTAATCGCGTAGAGCGTTTTGACGCAATCTGTCTTCAATTTCGAGTTAAGATTGACGTCCATCATTCAAAATCATAAAAGTTGCTTAAAACTTAATGAGAGCACTGTTTCTATCTTTAGATTTCTGGAAATGAAGAGATATGAAAGGAATATTCCTTTTATACTTGAAATATTTCAGTTTTAGTCCTCTTTTGCACTTATGTCCCTTTTTCTGGCCTGACTTCTGATGCTCATATTTTTTTATTCGGACATTGTATGAATAAACCGTCAAAAGTTTTGGAAACTACACTCTAATACCTTTAATTTGGTATATGATATGTCCCCAAAAGACTTCATATAACACACAACATTAATTGTTGAAAAAGCTTCGTTACAAGGCAATTCCTTAATCGATTTTTCCGCAACTTAAATCCGATTTTTTCCAAACTTTATATTCAACATGTAAACATCATATATGATCATATTATGACTTTAAACTCACTTAAATCATTCTTAACATATCATTAGAATGATATACGTCACTTTAGGTATACGGGGTGTAACGCTTCCCCCTACTGCACCCCCTGCCATCTGTTTCCCACTCTGCCACTGCCGCTCCATAAAATCAGTTATAAATAATATAGAAAATTGCAAAAATTGTGCAAAAAAGTATTGAAATTAATCGAAAACGCAAAAATAGTGTAAGAATAGTGCATAAATTGTGTAGAAATTATGCAGAAAAAGTACAAAAATAGTGCAGAAATAATGCTCAAAAAGTGCAGTGCATAAATTGTACAGAAACTATGTAGAAAAAGTGTAAAAGTAGTGTAGCAACACAGAAACATAGCAGAAATGCAGAAACAGTGCAGAAACAATTCAATATAGTGCAAAAATAGTGAAAATACAATAAAATAAAAAGATACTGGACTCACGCAAAAAAATACCCGATCTGACTTGAAAATATCATAGCTAGTCGAAAATTACCAGATATGCTCAAAATATACCAAATTTTAGTCGGAAAAAACCATATTTGAACTAAAAACACAAAACACGAGTGAAAAATATAAAATTAACTAGAAATAAAATGTGAAATTGTACCTACTTTGTTGAACATAGTAGCGTCAATGGTGAAGAATTGGCCGTAGCTCCCGCAACGGAGAGAGAAGGTAGCGGCGACGGTTTGGAGAGGGAGAGAGAAGGAGAGGGGAGTGGGACAATGAGGTTTGGGTTTTGCTATGTCTATGGTTAGGCCTGGGCATAGAGCTGAGCCGACTCAGAGCTCGCTCGGCTCGGTTGCCTTTTAGCTTAGCTCGGCTCGGCTCGGCTCGGTTGCCTTTTAGCTCGGCTCGGCTCGGCTCAGCTCAGTCTCATTTAAAATTTGGCTCAGCTCGGTTCGGCTCGGTTAAAGCTCGATCAGGCTCGGCTCGGTCAAAGCTCGTCTCGACACGATTAGCTTGATTAATTGTGTAATTTTATCTTTAAAATATAACTTGCATTCATTAGGCTTAATTACTAAAAAATATTAGAAGTCTACGTGTTATTTAATATTTTAATGCAATAGTTAACAATTTATAAACCAGTACTTTTATACTTATCTATGATTATGATCAAAAGAAAAATTCAAATATTATTAAGTATGGGGACACAAGAAAAAAGTCGGCTCGAGCTCGGTCAAACTCTAACAAAGCTCGGTTGAGCTCGGTTCTGGCTCGGTCCGGCTCGCTATGTATAAAGCTCGGTTCGGCTCTACAGAGGTGGAGTACCCTCTATTCAATATATGATTTCCTGTCCGGGCTCGATTAGGCGCGGCTCAGACTCGGCTTGCTCGCTCGATGCCCAGACTTATCTAGAGTTTACATATTTTTGCTATATTTAGTAATTTAGACCTCAACTCTTCTATATTTTGTAATTCGGATAGAAATATCTATGCTTTGTATAAAACGTTTCAAAATTGTGCTTTTGTGTAATTTTCTCGCAAAACTCATCAAAACATTTGCACACGAGGGCACTTTCAACAAATTTCGTTAAGCAGAGTAAAAAATCCAAACTACCGCCTTATGTTTCATGCTTTTGTAAATCTCCCTTGGGATTGTGATTGGGCATTTTTTATGAGTCGCCACTTTTTAGATAGCTAAATGAGTATTAGCCGGTATATGAAAATTTTAAGATAAAATAATCACAGTCGTCCAAACTTCGAAAAAAATCATGAATTTGAGTTCAAAATCTCATGCCAAATACTAGAGTTTCTAATGAATAAGTTTTAGGGAAAACACTAAATTCCTTTCACGGTTTTTTTCACTTAAAATTTTAGCATTTTGACATGACATTTTGATTTGAAATTCGGAAAAAATATAAAGTTTGAGCGCTGGTCACTATTCATCAAAAACTTTACAAATGTCAACAATTCCTCGTTTTACATTCAAATGAGTGGCTACCATGCATAAATATCAGGTTGTGACTTGTCATGGGTGATCTGCATGGTTAGGCTTTTTTTTCTGCCAAAATATTTTACTAGGTGCCCCAAAAATTGACTAATTCTAAGAGTTTGTCCCCATTTAAGATAGTTTTAGCAAAATGGCCTCCACTTCGTCCATAGGCAACACTTCAAGTTATCAATCGGCAAGTGTTGTCTCTTAAGAAGAGGTCAAGTGGCAAGTGATTCTTAGGCAACACTCCAAGTTATCTGAGAGAATGTGGGAAGGTACTGAAGGGGCAAGTGATGCTCAAACAACACTTTAAGTTATCTAGGAGAATGTCGGAAGAGATTCAAGGGCAAGTGTTGCCTAAGAAAAGGGGATCAAAGGCAAGTGCTACCTCTTAGGCAGTACTAAAAGAAAAATGGAGGGCGGGGATACAAGCACCATTATAAGATTCATAAGCAGAGGCGGATCTAGAATTTTGACAGAATAAGTTCACACCGCTAAGGGTGGAACTACATTGTCCCAAGGTGGTCGGTAAACTACCAGTCGAAAAATTTATTGCACATATAGGTCAGATATCACTTTATATGTTGATATATTAAGTTGTGAACATCTATACACAATCGACAGTAGTAGCCTAGATCCATGTTTGAATTTTCCTCGCAGTAATGTGCCTCTTTTATTGGCAAAAATATAAACTAACTGAACCAATGTAAGTATAGAAGTGGAAAAAATATATTAAAGGAGCATTTAAGTGGTATTCGATCCTTGTTCCTGAGTGTAAGTGAACCATTCAATTTTTAAAGCTTGGTTTTCCGAATATTATATTAGACATATTTTGACAAATAAATGCATCGTATATCTAACCTAGTGGAAGGACCATGGGTTCACATGAACCGTTAATTTACCTATACATCCGACCCTGTTAAAAGAAGTATTTCTGCCCCAAATTTATTCATTAAACCAAATGAAGGTCATTTTGCTAATGGTGTTATAGTTCTGCAATTCCATATATAGGTCACACCATCAAGGGTGGAACTACATTGTTCCAAGGGTAGTCGGTAAACTACCAGTCGAAAAATTTATTACACATGAAGGTCAGATATCACTTTATATGTTGATATATTAAATTGTGAACATCTATACACAAGCGACAGTAGTAGCCTAGATCCACGTTTGAATTTCCCTTGCAGTAATATGCCTCTTTTATTGGCAAAAATATAAACTAACTGAACCAATGTAAGTATATAAGTGGAAAAAAATATATTAAAGGAGTATTTAAGTGGTATTCGATCCTTGTTCCTGAGTGTAAGTGAACCACTCAATTATTAAAATTTGGTTTCCCGAATATCATATTAGACATATTTTGACAAATAAATGCATCGTATACCTAAACTAGCAGAAGGACCATGGGTTCACATGAACCGCTAATTTACCTATACATCCGCTCCTGTTAAAAGAAGTATTTCTGTTCGAAATTTATTTATTAAACCAAACGAAGGTCATTTTGCTAATGGTGTCATAGTTCTGCAATTCCATATATAGGTCACACTGCTAAGGGTGGAACTACATTGTCCCAAGGATAGTCGGTAAACTACCAATCGAAAAATTTATTGCACATATAGGTCAGATATCACTTTATATATTGATATATTAAGTTGTGAATATCTATACACAACCGACAGTAGTAGTCTAGATCCATGTTTGAATTTCTCTCGCAGTAATGTGCCTCTTTTATTGGCAAAAATATAAACTAACTGAACCAATGTAAGTATAGAAGTGGAAAAAATATATTAAAGGAGCATTTAAGTGGTATTCGATCCTTGTTCCTGAGTGTAAGTGAACCATTCAATTGTTAAAGCTTGGTTTCAATTGTTAGACATATTTTGACAAATAAATGCATCGTATACCTAACCTAGCGGGAGGACTATGGGTTCACATGAACCGCTGATTTACCTATACATCCGCCTTTGTTAAAAGGAATAATTCTGCCCAAAATTTATTTATTAAACCAAACGAAGGTCATTTTTCTAATGGTGCCATAGTTCTGCAATTCCCCCCTCCCCCCACCCCCCCAACTCCCCCATTTTATACACATTGTTTAAGTATATGTGCAAGAGTAGTCAATTTTCAAATTTTGGTGAATCCATCTAAAATTGTTGACAATCTTATCACAAATTTTGACGACAAATTCGTCAGCAATTCACTTGCGCTTTGATGCCTCGGGTTGTAAATGTCGGACAGTTCTTCAAACCCAATTATTATATTGTAATTTTGGGGTTATGCTTAGAGAATTTTACCCTCTTCAGCCCCATACACAAAATATTACTAATATTTAGCCATTTTATCATATCTTAGTTGAAACAACCTAATTTGTACATTTTTAAGTTTGTTTTTCACCATTTAGTCACATCAATGATAGATATGAAATCTACAATATCATACACTTTTATGTAAGATAAATACATTGTGGTATATTGTTATACCTTTCATACAAGATAGATGCATTGTTTATATATATAGGTGTATGTACAATGTGTAAGAGGGCATATCTACCATTCATAAATTGTTGCAAAAACAAACACGGTCTGTTTCTCGTTTTGCACTTAAAAAGTGGCTACCTCACTTAAATTTCATTTTGAAATGGTCGGCCGTTGTTCATGCATGGCCTATTGTTTGATTGTAAAAGTTCTTTATCTATTTATTTTATTTTTTTTATAAATTTTCACTATATGGACTTTGTTACGGTGAAATTTAATCATGACGAGCGATTGGTATTGGTAGAGTCCTAGTAGGGCAGTCGACCAAGACTAAAATATGAGAGAACTGGCCAAAAACGATAACCGAGCATGTCTGCACGAGGGAAATGCTTCCATCAACGCTGAAAAGATTGCATGGAACGAGAAATTCCTCTTACCTAAGAAATGGAAGGGGGCCACTTTAGACTCCATCGTGGAAGAGCCGCTTCGTTATTGCTTGATAGGGGGGCAATGTGGAGTTTCGGAATAACCTTCAAAAATTTATTGGTTCACAATTTTTGACGAATCCGTCAAAGCTTGCTTAGCTTGTAGGTTCTTAGTGCCACTAAGTTTTGATAATTCATCAAAATTTGTGAATAAATGAATTTTAAATGGTTCTATCAAAACTAATGATGAGATTATTGATCATAACTTTTCACGAATCCGTTGAAACTTGAACGTTAAGATTATTCTTGCACATTCCTCATGTGCATAGGTCAAGCATATTACTCTTGTACATGCATTTTCCTTTTAGTTATTACTGTAATATACTCGGTAGGGATCACGCCTAATCCCCCACCAAGAAGGTGGACTTTAACTAAAAAAGAAAAAAGAAAAAGACTATTCTTGCACAGATTTAAGAGATGGAGATAAGATTTATTCAGTACGCTAAACATAGCCTGTTTGTACAAATTACCCATATTGCGGTTATAGCTAAGGCCTAATTATGACGAGTTTGTTGCTTATCTAAAAGAACAAAACAAAGCGTGTCTTTTTTGCTGAAAAATTGCAGCTAGGTGTCCACCAATGTGCGGCAAATAGTACTGTGTCTTGGTGTTGTCATGTAATGGTCTCCCTTGGCTTAACTCATCTCCCTCGCACCTATACTTCCTCTTCTCAGAGATCTGTCATCATCCCCTCCCTACAAAACCCACCGCCACAAAATGTCGTTTCTCTTTTTTAAGACTTGCCAGGGGCCCAGGATCACTAGTTTAGTTCCACATACAAATCCGTTTGACCATAAAGAATATTTCATATTAATTTGCAGATTTTAACTTAGTACTTATAAATACTGATATGACATTCCATATTGTTTTGCAATGCAAGTTATTATTCATAGATTCCTCTTACTAGTTTATAAGACTTTAATTTATCTCTTACGTACCAAATAACATTTCTTTTGAGTTCTTTTGATGTAAGATTTGTCAAGGGTGTTAAAGTGAAATATCGAAAAACTTGTTTGAAGAATATTTCAGGAGAAATATCGTTTTTACTCACTAATCATCAATTTTTCATTTGATTAAAATTCATGTTAATACATAACTTCGTTCGAAATAGTCATTTTCAACTTCTATTTAAATAAACTATTTTGAAACCTATTTTCACACGCTTTCTTAAATTAGTCCATTAGATGGGTATGTGTATTACTTAAAAACCATTAAAGGTTGAGTGGTGGTAAATACATCCATCCATTTTAACTGAAGATTTTAGATTTGAGACCTGATGATTCAATAGGAAACGACATAACTCCCGGAATATATGACTTTCCTAAGCGAGTTTATATTAACTAGCGAGTCTGATCCAAAACAAGTATTGATTACTGGGTGGGTTTCAAAAATAAAAGTAATACTTGAAATATTTGACCTCCTAAGGTTCTTGCTTGTCTCACCCATGCATGATTTGGTTATCATTAATAGGAAACCTGTTTTCTTGCAAACTTTCGGTAACTTTATTCTTTCGTAGTCTATAGAGTTATTGTTTATCCCTAGTAGTTGGATTAGGTATTTTCGTGGTTCGTGATTGTGCTACCACTTTAACAACATTTCTACCCTCAAGCATAAGCCTGCATAACTGAAGTTTGGCTGTTGACTACATATATCTATTTCGAGATTCTCTGTTAATCTTTGTATACTTTTTTTTTTTTTTTTTTTTTTTTTTTTTTTTTTTTTTATACATTTCATGGAGAGGGTGAACTGATCAGCCAGAAGGCGAGCGATGTGCTTATCGTAGGAAATTGGGGGTGTGGAATTGGGTTATTAGATTTTTTCGTTTGTACATATTCAACTTAACCAATTTTTAAGTTGGAATTTAATTAATTAAACTTATGTTGTTTGATTAAACCTGACATATTTTATTCAAGAAAAATATACTAAAAAGTTAGCAAGTTTACAATTATGTTACTATTAAATTATCACAAAATGTGTATTTGGATAAAAGGTTATTGTATTTGCAATTTTGCATGCAAGTTCATATGTATAAAGCGACATGGTTAGGTAAAGTTCTTTTGACACTACAAATCTACAATCCTAAGCAGTTCATAACATTTTATCCGTTGCGTTATATTGAACTGATCTTGTGCATTAAATGATGAATGACATACAAAAACATGGCATTATTGAAATTGTGGTGTTACATTGGCTTGCAAATTGAACTAGAAAGAAAATAATTGAACTTTTTTCATCAGTCATTGAAATTTTATTTGACTTGAGAATTTCTTTTTCACAGATTTCGTATCCCATATGGTTCAACAAATTAAAACTAAAAAAGAGAGAAGGACTTCAAACAAGCAGTTAATAATATTTTCTCTTTTGCATTATAGTGAACTGATCTTGTATATTAAATGATGATTACATACAAAACTCGTCATATTATTGGAATTGTGGTATTATATTGGCTGGCAATGTACTGTAGTTACTTCAACATCGATAATGACTAAATTCACATATGTTACCAAATCAAATTCATTTCAAATTCTACTCCAGTCTTATTTATTAACGAAAAAGATGAAAACTGATATAATGCTTGATCTTTAGCAAACAGGCTCCACAAGAACATACCTAATAAACGCAGATGCTTTTCAATGACACTAAAGGGCAAAACGAAACTGGACAAGGACTTAAAATTTTTATATGCATTTGGAATATTTATTTTGACTATTCCCTAGCTATATATTATATTTTTTAAAAAGGAACTTCTTTCTGTTAATTTAAAGTGGCCTCTTTCACAGTGACAGCCAAGTAGAAGGTGACGAAGGAGCATTTTGTTTGAAAGTGAGTAGAAGATACGAAATGAGAGAGAGATAAGCGAAGCTAAGGCTTGTTGGACCATGGACCCAAATGCTACATTTTTTTTTGTTGGGGGGGGGGGCGGGGGGTGGGGGGCGACTAGTTGACAATTTGACACTTGAGAATCATCACTGTCAAAAATCCGACTAAATTCGGAAGAAAAGAAAATTTAATGACTCGATGTTTATATGAAATTATATTAATTAACAATAAATAAATGATAAATTGAGGTGAAAGAGATGTATTGGGTGAAAAATTCCTTGTATACGTGACACTTCGAATGTGTGGCTCGAGACATGTTTTAATAATGATTTATCGAAGTAATCTCAAGGCATGTGACTTGACCCTCGAGGTCAAAATCCAACGCATACCTCGAAAGAAACTAACCTCGGCGAATGGAAGAATCGTCTCCTCGAGGCAAGTAGCTCGAGCCTTCGGGGAGCAGTTACGTTTCAACTGATAAACATCCTTGTAACGGTCACCCATTAATTCAGCATTTAATGGGGGGGAATCATGGGTAGGCCATAATTAAGACGTGGGAAAGTGGTCAATTAATGCGTCAATTATCTTTGTACTCAATAGGCTATAAATAGCACTTTGTTATTCTGGTAAAGGCATTCAGAAATACATATCAAAATTACATACTCTTGCTATTATTCGTTTTTTCGCTCTTGCTACTTTCTTGTTTCAATTTAATTCCCAATTTTGATAAGACATATTGCTTGTAAACTACGTTACAAATTTGGTTAATTGACCTAATCAGATTTATGCAAATACAAATTGGCGCCATCTGTGGGGATCAGGCAATTACGTTCGTTTCAAAAGTTGCACATCGTGATTTTCTACGTTTTCTTCCTTGGTTCTTATCAATGATTGACAATATTGACAATGTTAGTGGAAATCAACAACGCCCCTTTGGGAAAATTGGAGATGGAACTTTTGTACCTCCACTTCCACCAGGTGATAGGATGCAAGTCCCTCCACCTCCTCCGCCACCGGCTGACCCCTCTTCATCGGGGTTGAATGAAGCATACAATGCATATATTATGAACTTTGTGCAACATGTTCAAGAACAACTGGCCGGGCAAGCAGCTATCAGTGCTGAATTTCATAGTTCGTTAGAGGCTATGAGAAATAACACTACCCCCACCAACACACCACCCACAGTTCCCAATGGAAGCATCCCGAATTTTATTCCTACAGGCGTAACAATAGGAGGACTTTCGAACGGTGCTGCGTCTGGAGGCTCGGGGACTACCCCACTAGGCTCTCAGCCTTCTGGGACAACCCCCACGATGGCAGAAACAAGCGTCTCGTTAGACTTCGACAAATGGAAAAGATATTTTGAAGCCCAATTCAAAAAATGGCTCGAAAACATCCCCGAGGTTAGAAAGACTCAACGGGTCTTGGACATAGAAAAGTATAGGCATCAACCTTATAAGCCCGAGGCTGCTCCTGCCCCTATATCGAAGCACTTCAAGCTGCAGATCTTGAAGAAATATGATGGCACAACTGACCCGGCTGATCATGTGGCTGAATATATGGCTATGCTCAAGAGCAATGATCTAACCCCGATAGAAAGGAATCTATATTTTTAAAGAAATTCGGGGATACCCTTGAAAATGGAGCTTTGCACTGGTACATGCATCTCTCCTCTGACTCTATCTCAAGCTTTGATGAGTTAGCAGATTTATTCATCAAAGTGCACACTAGAGTGCAAAAGATCCTCAAGATAAAAGATGATGTCTTTAAAGTTAAGCAATGGTATCGGGAGCCTATTAAAGACTTCCTTGAGTGCTTCCAAGCTGAAAGAATGGAGTTGCCAGCAATGGATGATAATTTAGCAATCATGGCTCTTGAAAGGACGTTAATGCTAGCAACTCCGAGGCTGCCACTGAGCTAAAAAGAGATCTTCAGCAATGGCAAGCACGAACTTGGGAAGAGTTGCATGATAGAGTTACTGCCAAGGTTAGGCTTGAGGAAGTAGAATGGAGAGCGGAAGGTCGGTACAACGCTTATAGGAATCGCCTCGAGTCTTCTCGACGTGCCAACGCACCACGTGGAAAATCAAAGGGTCGATATGATCCTTATAATTCTCAAAAGTAGCATGTAAGAGACTCCGAGGAAAAGTTAGCTCGAATTCTAATCAAAAGAAATCGGCGTGGCCATCCTTAGTTTCTTAAGATAAGGACTTGCCTCGAATCCCCGACTATAACTTCAATATGTCAACCATGGAGTTGGTTAAGGCATTGAAGGGGATGACCGACCAAGGCGTGAGATTGCCGAAGTACATGAGGATAGCCCCATGGAAAGAGGGATCACAACTTGTATTATGAGTTCCATGCTGATTATGGGCACGTCACCAAGGACTGCAAGGCTCTTCGCCTCGAGGTGGCTCATTTGTTGAAAAAGGTCATGTTAGAGGAGTTTCTCACCGATAAGGGGAAACAAAACTTTTCAAAAGATAGGGGAGACGGAAAACCACCAGGGGCTCCTGATGCGGGGCAAATCGAGCCAAGACACTTCCCAACGTGTGCCAAGTTTGAAGGATGCCAAAGACTAGAAGTCAAGATCTTGGGAAGTGAATTGAAGAAGCATCGAAGAGGACCCAGGGCCAGGCGCTCCGCCCAAGGCCCTAGGCGCTCCACCCTGGGAGCTAGTCAACTGGGCGCTCCACCCTACCTCCAGACGCCCCGCCCAAACCACTACATAGTGGGGCGCTCCGCCCAGACCACCTCACTGGTCATTTTGGTGGGCGCTCCACCCAAGACATGGGCGCTTCGCCCAAACGCTTGACACCCGAGATTTCGAGTGTGAAATGACTATTTTGGCCTTGCATGGTCTTTTAGCTTAAAGCCTAGTGTGTGGGCAATTTAGACCTTTTAATTAATGCCTAGAAACCTCTATAAATAGCTTAGCCTAGCTTATTTCATACTTAGCTTGTTTTTTATGAAAGATGAATTTTGTAAGAGTTGAACTCTTTGGTTAATGAACCAACCATGTTTGGGACTTGTCTTCTACTAGTGGATTCTAGTTGAATATCAACCCCGCCCTGATCATTCTACTTGTGGGTTCTTGTTGACTCGAGGGTAGTTTCTTAACGTAGGTGTTCCTTGACGATCTCCCGGGGTGTATCGAAACTAGTTCTTCGGTGCTACTTGGGTTAGTTGTTCGAGCCACGTCTCGTTTTTATCGTATCTTTACTTTCCATGTTATTCCCGGCATCAGTTTGGTATCAGATCAAGGCTCAGGTTTTGTTTCTACAAACCCCCGACCCTTGGTTGTTCGTGCCTAGTATCTTTTCTTTTAGTTTTCTTGTTGTTGAAGTTATTGAAAGAAGAAAAATACAAAAAAATAGAAAAGTTGAAAAATTCAAAAATTGGTCATAACTTTTGGTGTGTTTGATTCTTGTTATGGGTGTTATGGAATATTGATCCTTGTCGAAAACCCGATGTTTGGGTACTCGTGGATTGGATTGGAATCAAGAAACTTGAAATTTGAAAACCCCAAATTGCTTAAACCCTTATTAAACCCTTGTTCTTGATGATTTTTGGATGATTCTTGGGTTGATAGGTTATTGATTGTGGATTTGATTATCGGGGTTTGATCTACATTGGAAAACAATCGATTTGAAACAAATTTCATGAGATTTGGAGTTGTATAACATCAATTTTGAAGAAATCAAACCCACTTTGAAACCCTTTTTGAAAACCCTTGTTGAACCTTTGATTGATGATTGTTCATTGTTTGTTGGGTATTTGGGTGTGATAACCATTGGGGTTTGAAGATAATAGCATTATACAACTTTGGGTACCTTGGATTTGTGCAAAACATGGTGGAATCGGACCAAAAATTGGGTTAAAATCAAAGAAAAACGGAGTTGGAAGAGCAGGGGCCCGACCCCCAGGCGCTCCGCCTAGCCCTAGGGCGCCCTGCCTGACCCTCCCCCACTGATTGTTGAGCAGGCGCTCCGCCTAGACCTGAAGGTGTGGGAACGGGTAGTTTTTCCTAGGTTTTCCCATTTCTTTGTTGCTTAACCTCTAACTAGTGCTTATCTAAGTGACTTCCCTACTTAATTAGCACTAGTCCTTTGTTGCTCTTAGGTAATTCGTGCCGTAGTTGGAGAGTAGAACTCCAAGAAGAATCGTAGAATCTTTTGACTCAAGTCCTTACTTTAAAAGTGCTTATCGTTTATTGAGTCACATTAACTCCACTCACCCCAGAGTACACTTGACTTGTGGTTTGAGTGATTGAGTTGTGGATTGTTGTTCAACTATTTGAAGCTATAGAAGTCAAGTTCGAGTGAAATATCCACCACCACTATACGAGTGAACCGAGTGAAACACAAGTGATGGAGTGAGTGAGGTGATTTCACTAACGTTTGTTCATCTTGTAGGTACAATGGCCAACGAAGGTGAAGATTTTGTGAAGAATGCTTTGGCTAGTATCCTTGCCAAAATGGATATCATGGGCCAAAGGATTGAAACTTTTGAGAAGGTGACTTCAAGTCTTCGAGTTGGGCAAGGGACCTCAAGTGTCCAAGTTGAGCAAGGGACTCCGAGTGTCCAAGGTGATAAAGGCACCCCGAGAGTCCAAGTTGAGGCCGGTGAAGGCTCAAGTAGTCCTACCTTTACCCCAGAACAAGTTGTTGAGTTGCTTAATCAACAACAGGTAAAGGAAGAACGTGATAGAAATGAACAAGTGTTTGGCAATACCCAACGAGTGGGCATTCCCCACATTGCGGGCAATCCCCAAAGAGACATTCGACTTCCAAGATCCATTCGAAATGTTCAACCTCTTGAGCAAGTTGATGAAGCTCAAGAAGGGGAGGAAGCCGAGTATGGTGATGAAGCCTATGGGTATGAAGATCACTATCAACCGAGGCGAGGTATGAATTGGGGCCGAAATGTGGATATGGGTAGAGGTCGAGGTCGAGGGCCACCCATGGGATATGTTGGAGGAATGCTAGAAGGGATTTTTGAGCTTATGGTGACCCCTATGGAGGCCAACCGGAGCCATACCATGGAGGTCGTGACAATAACAATCTCAATAGTGTGAAGCTTAATCTTCCAATCTTTAAGGAAACTTGTGATCCAGAGGCATACATGGAATGGGTACTACTCATGGAGAGGGTGTTTGACACAAATGAGATGACCGATGAGAAAAAAGGTTACTTATGCTATTTCATCTTTTGAGTCTTATGCTTCTACTTGGTGGGAGTCCATAAAGAGATCAAGAAAAAGAGCAGGTGTCCACGTGAATGTGACTTGGAATGAATTGAAAGGTCTCATGAACACCAAGTATATGACTCCTAGATATCATCAAGAGCAACTTAAGAAGCTTTATGATGTAAAGCAAGGTGTCAAGATGGTTCATGAGTATTATGATAAGTTTGAAAAGACCCGGATGACATTGGATATGGAGACCGAGAGTGAAGAACAAGCCATGATCCGATTCAAGAATGACTTGAGCTATGGTATAGCTTCGCAATTGAGGTTGCATTCTTATCTTTCACTTCAAGATCTCTTGGAAGCCGTAATTGAAGCCGAGCAATGGCTTAAGGGAGAAAAGTCCAACCGTTACGAGAGTAGCACTCCTACTCCCGTGAGCCAACCAAAAAAGTGGAAGTCTCCAAACATAAATGGTGCAAGTGCTAGCAAAGATGTGAAGAGGCCGTATGAGAAGCCTACACCACATGTGGGAGGTAATTCTAAAACTCACTTGAGCAATACTACTTCTACTTCTACTCAATGCTATAATTGTAAGGGGTATGGACATATTGCTAAAGATTGTCCTACAAAAAGAACCATGGTTGTGGTAGGAGAATTGGTGTATGACCAAGATAGTGAGCCCGAAAATGAGGAGAATGAGGAGGTTGCTTGGGAGGAGGCTATAGAGGACGAAGAAGATCCTCAATTGTTCTTGGTGGTTAGAAGGAGCTTGAGTACCATTTTCATGGAAGAGGAGATGGAGAATGTTCAAAGGGAAAACCTCTTTCATGCTAGATGCCGAGTCATGGGTATAGTTTGTTCCATGATTATTGACTCGGGAAGTTGTGCCAACATAGTGAGCCAAACATTGATTTCCCAATTGAAATTACCCACCTTGAAACATCCCAACCCATACCGTTTACAATGGTTAAGTGAGTGTGGTGAATTGAAGGTGGTGAAGCAAGCATTGATTGAGCTTAGCATTGGGAACTATAAAGACAAGATCATGTTTGATGTTGTCCCGATGCAAGCTTTACATCTATTATTTGGGAGACCATGGCAATATGATAGATGTGTGGCGCACGATGGCCGGACCAATTCTTACACGGTCAAGCAAGATGGGAGGAAATATGTGCTTAGACCTTTGACTCCAAGGCAAGTAAGAGAAGACTACAAGCGAATGAAGGAGTTGAGGGAAGTGGCTAAAGCAAAGTCACCCATTGTACTTGAACCCGAAGCAAACAATCTTGTTGTTTTGCCATTGCATGATGAAAGTGAGAGTCACTCCACTTCAAATGAGAGAGAAAAGAAAGAGAGAAGTGAGGGAGTGATCGGTGATAATCTAAGAGAGGAAAAAGGAGAGGAATTGAGGAGTGATGTGAGTGGATTGTCACCATCAACTACACTTGACCATGAGGTAAAATTGAGAGAGAAGAGAGGTGAGGAAAGAAAAATTGAGAGTGAGAGCACCCATTGTTCTAATAATTCTTCATCTTCTACTTTTTCTTGTGATAGCTCATGTGTAGGTACATTTGAAGACAAGCCATTGGGGCCTCAACCATGTGCTTGGAAGGAAAGACAAGAGGAGGAAAATTCTCAATGTAAGCTTCATGAAGGAGGAGTTTCATATGACACTTCAAGCCTTATGAGTGATCAAGGAAGTACTACAAATGTAAGTTTTACTTCACCTTTTCATGAGCCTACTAGCTATTTGTCTTGTGATGACTCAATACTAGTTGGTGGTTGTGATGCATCTAGTGAATATGCCACTAGTGAAGAGTCTAGTAGTCAACTTGTGTGTGATTGTGTATCACTAGTTGAGAGAAATGCCAAGCCACATCATGATGTGAGCTCATTGTTCAATGAATCTCTCTCTAGTGTAAATTTAAAAGTTGACTTTAATGGTGACCTTTGATATGACACACCACCAATCTTTGAAAAAGGGGATGATGGGATAGTTGATCATACCCTTATTGATATGCTTCTATTTGATGGACCAATGTGTTATGATGAGGATAGTAACCTTGAGGAGTCCAAATTGCATGAATTGGAAAAAGTTGTCTATGATGACTCCTCAAGCGAACCCAGTCTTGATAGCTTGTCTATGCTTTATCATGATATTGAGATGCATGTTTTTACTAATCCATTGTTTGAAGGCATTCTCATTAGTGGTAATGGCTTGTATCAGACTAGGGTGAGTAGTAAAATGGAACCTCCATGGTGTGAAGGGTTTGACTTCTTAGGCAACCCATTATATGAGAACTTGGGTGAGGTAAATGACTCTTTGAGTGACCCTACTATTGCTTATTGGGGTTATGATGAAGAAGAGGCCATTATCAATACCTTCCTTGAGAGCTTGTCTTTTGAGAAGGGTTGCTTAGGTGATGAAATTGGAGGTGAAAAGGAATCCCTTGGTGTGAGTAAGTATGCTCTAGAGAAGGGGAGTGGAGTACTTGATACTACTTGTAGGTTGGGTCATTTGACTCACTCCACTCCACATGTTGATCACACTTCGAGGAGGGATTGGTTTGTTGATCTTGAGCTTAAGGTTCTAGGGGATTTTGATAGTTTGATCTTGCATTTTCCATGTCCCCATGACCTATTTGCTCTTTATTGTGTTGAGTGCATGTTTTCATTGAACCAAGTACTTAATGATCTCCTTGGAGATGTGACATTTGTGCTTACTATTGATGCTTGGTTATACCATAAGAGTGTGTTTTTCACACTTCTTGCACTAACCTACTTTCAAAGTAGGACGTTTGCTTGTGTTTGCTTGTCGTTGCTTGTAGGTTCTAAGCTCCATGTTAAGGCAAGGGAGATCTTGGAAGAAACCTATGTCAAAGTGACGATCGAGGATTACAAGGGAGGAGAGCATTGGGCACCCCGAGGAGATGAGGCCATGGACAAGAACGCATTGATTTCGAGGACGAAATCTCTTCAAGAAGGGGAGAATGATGTAGGGCAAATCGAGCCAAGACACTTCCCAACGTGTGCCAAGCTTGAAGGATGCCAAAGACTAGAAGTCAAGAGTTTGGGAAGTGAATTGAAGAAGCATCGAAGAGGACCCACGGCCAGGCGCTCCGCCCAAGGCCCTAGGCGCTCCACCCTAGGAGCTAGTCAACTGGGCGCTCCACCCTACCTCCAGTCGCCCTGCCCAAACCACTACACAGTGGGGCGCTCTGTCCAGACCACCTCACTGGTCATTTTGGTGGGCGCTCCGCCCAAGATATGGGAGCCCGAGATTTTGAGTGTGAAATGACTATTTTGGCCTTGCATGGTCTTTTAGCTTAAAGCCTAGTGTGTGGGCAATTTAGACCTTTTAATTAATGCCTAGAAACCTCTATAAATAACTTAGCCTAGCTTATTTCATACTTAGCTTGTGTTTGATGAAAGATGAATTTTGTAAGAGTTGAACTCTTTGGTTAATGAACCAACCATGATTGGGACTTGTCTTCTACTAGTGGATTCTAGTTGAATATCAACCCCGCCCCGATCATTCTACTTGCGGGTTCTTGTTGACTCGAGGGTAGTTGCTTAATGTAGGTGTTCCTTGACGATCTCCCGGAGTGTATCGAAACTAGTTCTTCTGTGCTACTTGGGTTAGTTGTTCGAGCCACGTCTCGTTTTTATCGTATCTTTACTTTCCGCGTTATTCCCTGCATCAGCTCCATCCCCTAAAAGGGTTGTGAATGTTATAATGGGGGGATCGGAGGTGAACGGCGTCAACTTTGCTGCCGCAAAGAAGTTTGCAAAACTTTCCATTATGATGGATAAAAGGACTCGAACAGGGGGTTTGGATAAAGAGATTGTTTTTAATGATGATGATTGTGAAGGGATGATGTTTTCCCATCACGATGCTTTGGTAATCATGCTTAGAATCAATGAATCAAACATCAAATGAGTCTTGGTTGACCCCGGTAGCTCGGTAAACATCAGCTATGGGGCTGTGAAAAAGATGTGGTTAAAGGACCTTATCGTTCCGAGTGCAACCATATTGACAGGATTTAACAATTCCACAGAGAAAACATTGGGCGAGATTACTCTCACTACTTATGCCGAGGGTGTTGTTAAGGAGACAGTGTTTCAAGTAATGTCTGAGGACATGGCGTACAATGTTATCTTCAGAAAGCCTTGGATTCATGAAATGGAGGCTGTGCTATCCACCCTTCTTCAGGTCATTAAATTCCCAACCCCATAGGGAGTTCGTTCAATCCGAGGTGAGCAGTGAGTAGCTAGGAAATGCTACTCGGTGGCCATGAAGAGTGGTGACGTCCTGAGTAGACCATCAAAATAGCAAATAACACATCCGACGTCTGACAAAGGAGGGAGTTCGGCCCCTGAATTGGACTCTAAAAATGGTGTGGAAAAAATCTCGGCGTGCATTCAAGGATCCCAATGTTGTGGTGGTGCCTTATCGAAGGAGTTTCCAGAAAGGAAGGTGTTCGTTGGCTCGGAGTTGGACCCGGAGTCAAAAAAGTCAATAATCGAATTGATAAAGTCCAATGATGATTGCTTTGCTTGGTCTCACACTGATATGGTTTGGATCGATCTAGAGATTATGACACATAGACTGAACCTGGATCCCTACCACACTCCGGTGAAGCAGAAATAAAGGCCACATGCTGACGTAAAGAAGAAAGCAATCGAAGATGAAACCAAAAGGCTGCTTGATAATGGCTTCATAAGGGAGGTGAAGTATCCTGATTAGATCACCAATGTTGTGGTGGTGCCAAAGAAGAACGTCAAGTAGAGGATGTGCGTAGATTATACAGATTTGGAAAAAGCTTGCCCTAAAGATTCATACCCATTGCCACAGATAGATAGATTAATAGACTCCACAGCTGAACACAAGCTATTAACCATCTTGGATGCTTATTCGGGGTACAATCAAATTCTGATGGACCCACAAGATGAAGAAAAGACTTATTTCATCACAGATCAGGGTACATATTGCTACAAATAATGCCTTTTGGCCTAAAAAACGCCAGGGCAACTTATCAGAGGCAGGTGTGTCGAATGATCAAAGATTATATTGGAAAAATGATGGAGGCTTATATAGACGACATGCTAGTAACATCGTTTCGGATAGAGGATCATTTAAACCACTTGAGAGAAGCCTTTGCTTTTCTAAGGCAATACAACATGCAATTGAACCCTGAAAAATGTGCCTTCGGGGTTGGTTCGGGAAAGTTTTTGGGATTCATCATCTCTGAGCGGGGCATCAAGGTGAATCCTTAAAAAATTAGAGCTATTGAAGAAATTCCCAAGGTACTCTCGGGGACTAAAGAGGTCCAACACTTAACTGGCTGAATCGCTGCCTTGAGTAGATTTATCTCAAGGTCCTCCGAGTGATACCACAAATTCTTCTCTGTCTTAAAGAAGACTACTGACTTCGAATGGACTTCTGAGTATTGGAAAGCTTGCCGCTAACTGGTAAGGGCCTTACCGAATCAAGGCAATAGTTGGAAAGTGGTCTTATTAGTTAGAAGATTTGAAGGGCAAATTGGAACCCTCGAATTGGAATGTGTCCAATTTGAAGCATTACTATTTTTGACATCAAGGTACGCTACCTTTAGTCAACAAAATTTTCACCTACGGCGTCAAGCCGTCAACGCTCCCATGCTTAGGCCGAATAATTTTAAACTGACCTTTCGTTTTCTTTGCTTGACCTTTTCAGGAAGCGGAGGGAACGAAAGTACAGTACTCGGGTCCTCATTAATTCACACCCGAACACTAAGGGGATGTAAGGGAGGGTGTACAGTCGAGACCGACTCGAAACCTCTCGTACCGGGGACTGCAAGCGGAATCGAAGACTAGCTATCCACAATCGGGGACTGTTTTCCGAAGATTAGCCTAGTATTTTATCTTTTTTTCATCGCCCAGTAGCAGTTTTCTTTTTTTTTTTTGGAAATTTACCTTTGCTTTTTTCTAGCCTCGACTAGGTTTATGTAAATGCTAGTTATGGCTTATCAATGAAATAAACTTGATTCAATATCTCTTTATTTCAATTTATGTTATCTCTTCATGCCTCGGCGCAGGTACGAGGCGTCGTTCTAAGCTAGTATTGGTTTATTATACAGTGTTGCAAGCAAAACATATTCTAAGTGACTTGTCATGCTTTTCAAACAAAGTAAAGACTAGCACTTAAAGAAAAGCTGAATTTCATTAACAAAGGCCCGGAAGCTTCAAAAACTATTTACATAACATGGCTCGAGGTCCATGGCAAAAGCAAATACGAGAAGAAGAGAAAAATGCTAACTAAGCCTCGGGGTCATCTTCCCCCCTCTTAAAGTCCATATTCAGGGTCCTCGTCGTTCTCTTCATCTTCTTCAGCTTTGTCTTCACCCGAGCTGTTACTTGAAGGAATTTTATCCATGATCAGCTAAGCTTTAGCTATGTCGCTCTTGGCCTTGGCAATTTCTTTATCCAAATCCATCGCCTCGGTTTTGCATTGTTCAAGGGCATTCAGCCTGGTTTGGATAATATCCCAATTTTTGTTTAACTCAGCCCTCATGGCTTTTGCCTTAAGCTTTGCTTCCATGGATGCTTCTTTGCCCTGAAGGGTCCCAACCTCAACCTCGAGCGCAGCCGTTCGACCCTCTAATTCATTCATCTTGAGTATCTTCGCAACCAGTTTGTTGTGATAGTCCTCAGCAACTTCCACAAACTTGGCATTGGTTCGCTCAACTTCTTCTTTTAGTTTTGAGCTTTCAGCTCGGTGACTCTCTTCTTGCGCCTTTATTTGAACCTCGAGGGCAGTAGCAGCTTCACAAGTTTGGTTCAGCTCGAGGTCATACTTGGCAACAACTTCACGAGCTTGATCTAGCTCGAGGTTGGACTTCGTCAGTTGGGCTTGCAACTCAAAAATTTGGTTCAAGAGCCCTGACTCTTGGCGATCCCAAGAGTCCCCTATCTTCTTAAGAGAGGCTGACCGATGACGCTCCATCTCTACCGCCTTAATTGAGTATAAGTAACTCTACAAAAGGTTTTGAATGAAATTCAGAGTAAAAGAAGTTGGTCGAAAAAAGAAGAATTGCAAGCGGCGAGAGTTTCATAAATGGCGTGCATAGCAGAGTTAATCATCAAAATCTCCATGGGGCATATCCTTGGTATGAACTCGCTTTTTTGCACCGAGCAATCCCTTAAGGCTCTATGGGACAGTCATATCATTGTCAAAGAGGCACAAGTCACAAGGGATCCCAATTCTTCTTATGCCCCTCTCAGATGCCGAAGCACAAGGAGGTTCAGAGTTGGCTTGTGCAGCGCTCGGTGCTATTCTCTCTTCAACAGACAAGGGGGTCTCAAAAGCTCTTCCCTCAGCAGTGGGAGGAATTTCAACCTCGCCAACTTTGGCCTTGCCCTTGGCCTTAGAAATAATGTAGTCAGACCCCTCAAGGTCTACCACCTCAATTTCTTTGGGAGCCTCGATGTCCACGTCACTTGGCTTATCCCTCAGGCCTCGTTGCGGCTCAATAATGGCCTCGGGACCTGAAGCCGAAGTCACTTCCACTCGAGGGCGCTTTGCTTTGGATGACTTTTTTGAGGCTTGTCTTTTCCTCTTCGAATCTGTAGAAGCGTGGGTTGGAGGTTTAGGGATAAAAAGAAGAAGAAGTTGAGATGCAAGTTTTTCGACCAAGCAAGATGTCGTCGCCACCTTTAAAAGTCCCTTGGCTAGGAGAACCCTCGAGGCCTTTGGATTTTGTGAGAACCTCGGCCTGGTTCTCTTACACATTCAGACTCTCCCAGCATCGGGGACCTTTTTATCTTTCTTCTTCCCTTTTTTCTTTTTTTTTCTTTGCTTCCTTCGACTTAATGGAAGCCGTCTTGTTGGGAAAATTAATAAAGGAAAAAGATAAACTCAGCAAGAAAGAGACCTCGGACAGATCCCAAGAAAATTGAATTGCATTAAAAACGTACCATGTCGTTTGCACACCCATTTGTTCTTTGCAACAACATCTATGCTCATCCAAGTTCTCTCAGGACGAGATTTGAACGTCGATGATCGCCTGAACCCAGCTAACCAGAGTTTCTTGGGGGTTAACTAGAACTTTATGTCCTGCAGAATACGAGGTAAAAGATGAAAAATAAGTACGAGGTTAAAATATTGAAAGACAAGTAAATCATGAGGAAAGTCACTTACGTCCACTGTTCCATACATCGGAAAACCCCAACTCGGGGGACACTAGACTTTTCGAGAGGAGGATATAGCAATCACACCAATCACGATCTTCTGTGTCCTTGCTCTTTGTTAGCAACGAGTATTTGCCTCGTTTACTGAGCTGAACAATTCCACCTTTGTGAAGAGTGCGGTAGTAAAGAGAGACTAAGTGTTGAAAAATGAAAGGTACCCCAACCTTTCGACTTAAGAAATCAAAGCATTGAACAACCCTCCATAGCTCGGGGCCTAGTTGGGCCAAACACAAGTTGTATGTTCGGCAGAAGGTGTCAATTACCCGATGCACGAGGAGAGAAAATCCTATCGTGAAGGGATAGGTGTAAACGAATGAGTGTCCGACCGCATGATCAGAGCTGCTACTATTCGGGGCAGGAACACCAATTTTGACCTCGGGGACCCAATTGCAATCCTTCCGAACTGAAGCCATGTGGGCTTGAGTAATTAGGCTCGGTGTAGTTTGGACTGGTACATATCTATTTTTCTCTTTTTGTGAAACCGATTGATCCTAAAGCTTGAAGTCCTTATCTGTATCAAAATTTGAGGGGATAATCTAATAAGGCTCGAGTTCTTTAATATAGGGAATTTTCTTTGGCTTTTCCGCCTCAACCCCACCAACTACACCTACATCAGCTCCACCGCCATTCACTTCATCAGCCACATCAGCATAATTTTTTTCGTCGATCACCTCTTAAAGTTTGTCGCGGCCAATAGTAGCTTTGGCCGCCTTAGGTTTAGACCAACCATCTTTGACAACACTTCATTGTCATCATCAGATGGCGGAATGATGTTCAACCTAAGGGTTCTGTAATGTTGACCAACTCGCCGCCAACCACCATTGTTTCGGCGTCAGGGATCCTTTCTTCAGAAGGACATGAAGAATTTTGAACGGAGTTTGTTGCAGACATTTTCGAACTGGTGATGCTTTCTTAACTAAAACTTGGGATTTGAAGAAGAAATTTGAAACTGGATTTTGCTTTGAAGATTTTAGTGTTGATTCACAATTCGCAAGTGAGGAAGAAAATAGTCAAGTGGGATTATTTTATAGAGGAAGAATCATCATTGCATTTACATTGGGAAGGAGGAACGAATAGTCTCGACCGCTCAACGGTCGCCACGTGTAACAGATGAGAATTTGAAGTGACTGCTGCCTTTTCAAATCACTAGGCACACGTGGCACCACGTCGATTTCCCGCCTAACCTCATTCTACTCCTCGGGAACTCTGTCAGTTGTCCGAGGAGTTGGGGGGACTATCTGTATTAGGTGAAAAATTACTTGCATACCCTGGGGTGCGTGGCTCGAGAAATGTTTCAATGATGATTTATCGAAGTAATCTCAAGGCATGTGACTTGACCCTCGAGGCAAAACCTCGAGGTCAAAATCCAACGCAAGCCTTGAAAGAAACTCACCTCGGCGAATGGAAGAATCGTCTCCTCGAGGCAAGTAGCTCGAGCCTAGGGGAAGCAGTTATGCTTCAGCAGATGGACAGCCTTGTAACGGTCACCCATTAATTCAATATTTAATGGAAGAAATCATTGGTAGGCCATAATTAAGACGTGGAAAGTGGTCAATTAATGCGTCAATTATCTTTGTGCTCAATAGGCTATAAATAGCACTTTGTTATTCTGGAAAAGGCATTCAGAAATACATATCGAAATTACATACTCTTGCTATTATTTATTTTCCGCTCTTGCTTCTTTCTTGTTTCAGTTTAATTCTCAACTTTAATATGACATATTGCTTGTAAATCACGTTACAAATTCGGCTAATTGACCTAGTCTGCTTTAAGCCAACACGAGAAATACACCAACTGAACATGGTTGAAACTTGAATGAGGGAATTAGTACTGTATGCATAGCAGACACATATTGTATAATTATATATTTAGTATAAATACCAAAGATAAGTAGATTTTTATTATTTCAACAAACCCCACCACTTCCCAATTCTTTCAATTTTTGGTATAAACTTGTCAATTCCTGATGAGCGGGGATCGCTTAGTAATAAGCATCTCGGCTTTGAATTTATTGATTAGTGTTTGTGTCACATGAAAGGTAGATAAAAAACCTCTTTCATAATTTGATCCCACTAAGAAAGGAAAAAGGAACATATTACAGCAAAAAGTTTCAATTCTTAATTCGGAAACACATTATTATATGGGTCAACATTATATATAGTAAAACAAATATTTCATTTTAGAGACGAAATTAGTCTGTCTAATTCGATTTAGTGTGGAATATAATTCTAGCTATGCAGAAATAGTAATTAGGCTGTCCAGTTCTAGTATATGGAGTTCTAGTTAGGCCAATTGTTGCATTTTGTACCAGTAACAAAATGTATGCTCATTTTTTAATACTCTTTAACCTTTTCATTTTTGCATTTTTTCTCTATTTGAAAGTATAAAATAGAGATTAAATTTGATAAGAAGGGAAAAACGAGAGAGAAAATTACGAAAAAGGAAAAAGGGAAAAAATGGTATGGATATGTGTTTGTGTATATGCATGACACCTAAAACACATAGAGGAACCTTATAGCATCTTTCTTTGAAGTTTTCGTTTATAGCAAAGGGTTACCACCTTACAGGAGAAGAAGAGGAAACAACAAAGAAAAGAAAAGCATCAAGTAGCTCTCCATGGGATGATTTTCTTTCTTAGTCACTCAATACTCTTTAACTGAAATCTTACAACAGGTGTTTTGGGAGAGATTATAGATAAGGTTTGTGAGTGAAGCTCATTAAATTAAAATATTTTTTTTCTTCTTCTTTTTTCCTCTCATCTTATTTTTGGTTGAATTAATTTCTACTTTCTACTAGCTCAAGGATTTATTTTTTATAGGGACATCCGATAAAATTAGACCGATAAAAAGCTAGTCAGCTAGCTCAAGAATTTGGAGCAAAAGCAGAAGAAGAAAAAAAAAAAGAAAGATGGATCAACAAGAAATGTTTCTTCATCCTCAGCAGCAGCATTCTTTAGCCCCTGCAGCTTCATCCATGGCTCAAGCTCAAGCTGCACCACAAAAGAAGAGAAGAAATCAACCTGGCACACCAAGCAAGTATTTAAAAGTTTTATGAAAAAGGGAAATTTTTTAAAGCACAAGATAGTAATTTAATTCCTTTTTCCCTCTTTTATTTATACAAATAAAAGCAAACATGATTAGAAAATGAGGAAAACCCTAATTTGATAGGGTCCTCAATTTTTCGCAAGGAAAACCACCGTATCCACTAATGAACTATGAGGAGGAATCGACTCAAAATTTGAATTGCTTGGCTAATCCTTTCATTAATATTGAGAATGAGTAGAACTAATCAGCAAATCGCACAAGCAAAGTAGTATCTCTCTTCATTTTTATTTTATACAATCTTTGTAAGTTTCTACCATAGATATTGGATTAATTAAGTACTAATAATTTGGCATGTAGTATTTTGATTTAACAATTTTTTTTTTTAATGGTGGGGTGAGCAGATCCAGATGCAGAAGTGATAGCATTATCTCCAAATTCCCTAATGGCAACAAACAGATTTTTATGTGAGGTATGCAACAAAGGGTTTCAAAGGGAACAAAATTTACAGCTACACAGAAGAGGACATAATTTGCCTTGGAAGCTAAAGCAGAAAACTACAAAAGAAGTAAAACGCAAGGTCTATCTTTGTCCTGAACCTACATGTGTTCATCATGACCCTTCAAGAGCACTTGGTGACCTCACTGGGATTAAAAAGCATTACTTCAGAAAACATGGTGAGAAGAAATTTAAGTGTGAAAAGTGTTCCAAGAAGTATGCTGTCCAGTCTGATTGGAAAGCCCATTCAAAAACCTGTGGCACTCGTGAATATAGATGTGATTGTGGCACTCTTTTCTCAAGGTTTGTATATAGATTGAACAATCTACTAACTCATGTATCTATCTTTTTCTTTTCTCTTGGTCTCTAAGAATCTCTAAAATTCACTTACTAAATCTTGCCGTTATTAACTTTTAGTAGAGGAACCTGTATGCGACTTTTTCTAATTGTTATATGTTAAGAAAATTGTGACATCCTTTAAACAGATGTAGCATAACTTTTAATTAGGAACCAGAATTAGACTTTTATGAACCATTTATCTCAATGCCTAACTACGTAGTTTTCTTCTTGTTACGGTAGGAGTTTGAATTGTATACGAGTCCCAGTGTGACTGGTCATCCGATCGGGCTATCTAGGCTATTGATATATAGTTCGAATTTGAATATTGGTATTTTCCTTTTTTTTTCTTTTTTTGCTTTTTGATTTGATTTATCCTAACACAAATTTCCTAACCATCATATGTATATGATTGCCTAGTTGTAACCGATAATGACGCTTTTAAAGTAGTGACAAATGCTAGCTTGGCATCTTCTTTGGTTTTAGGGTATTTAGATTCCCCAGGTGATGAAAGGAGGGAGAAATGAAAGGAAAAAGTTTTCTCTAGCTTTTCTACAGTTACAGATTCTACTTTTGAACTCATTTTTCATCTTTCTCTCATCTCGTTGTCTTTTTGTTGGGTCTCTTTATTTGTTTTGTTCTTTGGTTAAGTTTTTATTTTCGTCGTTAAATCTTTGCTGGTACTACTTAGCTGAATGACGAAAAAGCTGAGATATTATTAGCATAAGATATACAGAAAATAATGTGTCCACGTGAAATTATCCCTGTGAAACACCATGGTCGCATATACTCGCAAGTTTTATAAACAGAGACAAGAAAACAGTATATACAGTACCCATTATATTCTTTTCTTTTTTCTGTGGATTCTCAGAGTCTCTCTCCTAGAAACTATCGTCTTTTTCCGTTACGTTTACCTTTTCAACATATTCACGTGTTGCTATGCCATGCAAATATGGTAATCCTTGCCAGGTTTGTTCTCTATTCTTGGTTGGCTAGATGTGTGCACTTCTGAATTCTTGCAGCCAACCTTTTTGACGATAATGTTTTAGACCACTTTCTTATTACTAGTACCCCACCCTCCACAAAACAAAAAGTATTTATGTACTAGAATTCCATGTTGATTTTGATGCGTTATGATGATATGCTTCATTTTCAGGATAATAATTTCACTTATTTTGTATGGTTATCTTACTCCGTATTAGATACTACAGTATAAAAATATTACTTTATAAATTAAACCCGAAAAAGGAAAAAACAAAAAACATCACTTGTGAATAGCTGGAATTTATCTTTCATTTACATATGGAACTTGTTTGTACCTTTGTTTTTGCGACTGGTAGTTTTCATTTATTGAAGTTCATGTCCAGGCACTGCACTTCTTTGATTGATTATTTCTCAATTCCTTTTGTTGCATTAATTCGATTATTTATTGGCAGTCATTAACATCGTAGCGCTGAAAGTTCCATCAGTATTCAATTACCCAATTTTGGCAATCTATTCTGTGATCATTCTTGATAACTAATGATATGGTCAAATTGACAAGTTGTAGTCATTTCTAGAATGGGACGACTGTTCAAAATTCAGCCCACTTTCGAGTTAATTTCCTTGAGTTTAACTTGACATTCTTGTACTTATTCAACGATTTGTTAATACAAAGCGTGAGAATGACAGTCCGTTGTGGCTATATGTGACAATCAGATTAAAAACAATATACTGTTATCATTAGTCCATGTATAATTTGAATTAGATTTAATTTATATTTCTACACATTATAAAAAGATTGTAAACTATTATTGTATTTTCATGATACTGCGATCATCTATAGTTAATTTTTAGAAGACCATACAATGTAAATATTCTTTTAACTAAAACATGAGTCTCCTTTATTTTTCATTTGGTTACTTCATTTCAGCTACCTAATTCATCTACCTCATCTCTAATTTTTTTTGGCTGTTTGTTTTCACCTTTAATTTGTCAGGCGTGACAGTTTTATCACACACAGAGCATTTTGTGATGCCTTGGCTCAAGAAACAGCAAGAAATCCACCAATTTTGAGCACCATTAGCAGCCATTTATATGGAAGTAACAACATAAATTTAGGCTTCTCCAAATTGGGTTCCACAATTTCAGATCAAAACCATCCTTCTTCTACAGATATATTGCGTTTGGGCAGTACTAGCAACACTAAGACAAATGGTCAATTCGATCAGAACTACTTCAATTTTGGAACATCCATGCCTCCAACTAATTCCTTTTTCCTTCAAGAATCAAATCAAGATTATGCTGCCAACAAGCCAATCCCTGGACTAATGCAACTCCCTAATCTTCAAAACAATATGTTTAACCTCAACTTTTTCCAAACTAATAGTGCTGGTTTAGACAACGATGGAGGCAATAGCAATTTGTCTAGTGGCCTTTTTGGTGATCACATTAGCACTTCTTCAATCCCTTCTCTTTATAGCTCACAAGTTGAGAGCAATTTTAATAGTACTTCTTCAGCTGCACCAATGTCAGCCACTGCACTCCTCCAGAAAGCAGCTCAAATGGGATCTTCTACAAGTAACAATAGTAATACTAATACTGCTTCATTGCTAAAAGCTGCCTTTGGAGCTTGTGGTTCATTCTCCAGTGGGATCAAATCTGATTACCAACCTGTCAACTTTGACATCGTTCCAGGTAAGACATTCTAGCATTTTTTAAATCTTCTAGTTAGAATTACTGAATTTCAATAGAGACGGCACATGGGCAGGTTACTCAGTAAACGAGTTATACATGACCAGAGTCACCTAGAGCCTGTTGTTGTCAAATGGGTCGAGTCAAGATGGTTTAAATTTGCGGATCATAATCCAACCAACCCAACATGATTCTTTTTTTTTTTTTTTAAGAAAAAAGTAAAAGCTAATGTATTTTCTTAAATTGTTATGTTTAGTTCTTCAGTTTGAATCTTCAAGTATGATTTTGTATGTTTGGACTTATTTACCCAATAACTTGATTGATCATTTTCGATTAGATACTATAGGTCAAATCAATAAACGAGTCATCGTTTGTCCAAGTTAGAAGCTATCAAAAAATGGGTTAATTTTGTGATCATATCTAAATTTCAGGCTCCGCCACTGATGGTGGAAACCACTTGCACGACCTAGTTGATGGTGTCAATGCTTATGGTGGTAGAGAATCCCAAGTATACAACACAGCAACCAAGTTGAACTATGAGCAGCTTCAACCACCACAGAAGAAACAGTTAACTAGAGACTTTCTAGGAGTTGGGGAAATAGTAAGAAGTATGAGTGGGGGATTTAGTAGCCAAAGAGAGAAACAACAACATGATGGGATAATGAACATGATGAGCTCATTGGATTCAGATCAAAGCCAACAGAGTTTTGCAAGTGCTGGCAATTTTCAGTGACATTCAAGAAATTCAAAAAGAAGATGAAAGTTAAGGGAGAAAAGAAGGAAAGCACAAAAAATACAGGTAAAATTTTACAACTTTAAAAATATTTTTTGGATGCAAAAAAAAAAAAAAAAGAAAACTTAGATGCATCTTGTGTCAGTCTGAATGTCTGTGCATTGTTTCTTTCCTTTGGATGCACCATGTTTTTTCTTGAATAATTGGACTTCACCCTATTTTTAATTAAGGAAGAAAATGAGTGCGCAGTCCAATTATTCAAGACAAAGTTGTCAGTAAATACCTCCGTAAAATAGTTCAAGAACCAGAAACAATAGCTACTGTCCAACAAAATATACATACATCAAATAGCTTAGGGTGTGATTAACAGTGGAATGAATTTAATTACTTCAAAGCTACTAATCACTTGTTAGTAAGGTATTATACATGATGACATTATGTTGAAAGTACGTTGTTACACATTCTGTTGATATCTTACTTACTGTGAATATTATCGCATTGACGTAGCAAATAGCTGCAGAAGTGTATGTGTATCTATATTTCTGCATATAAACATAGCATCATATTGCTACTTCTGTCATATTATATGTGTCACATTTTTTTGGAGTCCATAAAGATTATTGTCAAAACTAGTTAACGTTATGTACCCTTGGCTTGACATGCCGCGAATCCTCTTGAAAGAGAGGGGTGCCTTCGGGAACGCGGACATATAGGCAATGACTTGTCAGAGACCACTCATAAAAGTTCAATTTTTACGAGGAGAGAGAGAACATAATAGAGATTAACTCCTATGGACTGGTTGTATAAACTTTTTTACAGGATCAATCTAGTTAAAGTAACCTACAACAACAACAAATAATTAGGTATGATAATTTTGATTTGGTAAATCGAAATAAGTAAACTGTTGTAACTAGCTAAAATATATTGATAGGATGAGAACTTTTTAATTTGCCAGTATATATGTTATTTAAATTATAATATATGCATATGCATATGCATTATGCGTGCGCGCGCACCTGTTTGTATGTGCACCTGTACATTCCTTGTTGACTCTTATAATTTGTTACGAAAATGTTAATTTTTGCTTGTGGATATTTAGCTTAATTTATTTATGTATTGACTAATTTGAAAATCATATTACAGTTAGTTTTGCAGGAAATATGCGTTTGGGAGGAGAAGAGGTAATAGTTACTCATGAAGCAAATAGCTGTAGTTTGAAGTTCAAGATTTTACCAGACAACTAGAAAGTTGATTCTAGAACTTATTAGGAAGAAAGAAAACCCCTGTTTGTCTGTTTTTTTCGTTGTTATTTTTTCTTTTTGTTGTTAAGTTCCATAGGCTGATGACTCTATTTCTTTAGCCCTTTCTATTTACTTTTGCTTATTTCCTTTTTGTTTTTGAATCTGTTCAGGAAAAATAGGCTAAGACACAGACAATAGTTTTATAAAAACTCTTGGACCTAGCTAGATGATCCTCATTGAAATCCTTGTGTATATAATGATCATCAGATGTCAAATCCAGAAAAATGTTTGTTATAACGTTTGATCATATTTAAGTTTTCTTTTTGAAACTATTATAAGACAGTTCGGTGCACAAAATATTTTGCATTCACGCAGGGTTAGAGGAAAGGCAACACCCTTGGAGTGTGCATATGCAGTCTAAGTGGCTGTAAAAGCACCCTCAAAATCAAGACATTGCCGGTAGCTCTTTAAATCCCGAGAAACATGTTTAGAGTACTATACTGAGCTCCGAGTATGATATACAAGTTATAATGTGGTTTAGGGAAGTTTGGAAGTTGAAGAAGGTGGTTCGTAACAAGTTAGAAAAGTTAAGTAACCAAGAATATATAAAGTGGCACATAACCTAACTTTGAATGCATATAACTCTCAGAATATTAAAAAAAAAATATTTTTCATGATTTTATAGCATATTGTAGCTCTTTGAGTCCAAGTTACAACGCTTTAAATCACTTGTCAATCCAAGTTCTACACAAATAGTTACTCCCTCCGTTTTAATTTATATGGCAGCATTTCCTTATTTGTCTGTTTCAAAAAGAAAATATTCTAAATTTGGTATGAATTTAATTTCAAAATTACTGCTTTGTCATTATTGAAATGATTTACAACCACACAAATATCTATGTCTTATTTTAGACCACAAGATTCAAAAGTCTTCTTTTATTTCTAAAACTCCGTGTCGAGTCAAACTATGACACATAAATTGAAACTACAGGAGCATTTGATTATTTAAAAGGTGACAACAATAGTGTGCTTTTGGCATGGCTAGGGTGGTTGCACGCAAAAATGTAAACTTTTCGGAGGAGCTCTAAGCCAAGGTTGTGGCGCGTGACCCAGTGTTAGGGCCAAAACACTATAAATTGTTGGAAAATTTACATGATACACCACCTGCAAAAATTTAATAACATTCTATTACCATTATAAAAATTTAATTACGCAGATATCATTTTTTTACCATTTTTAAAGATTTATTTATCATCATTACCACTTTTCTACATCCCATATAAAATTGAGAAATTTACATGATACACCACCTGCAAAAATTTAATAACATTCTATTACCATTTTAAAGATTTAATTACACAGATACCACTTTTTACCATTTCTAAAGATTGATTTATCATCATTACCACTTTTCTACCTCCCATATAAAATTACCCAATCCCACAAAAAATAACGTGACGTTTATCCATTAAAGTTTCACAAAAGAATCATTCTCTCCTCACCAACCATCTCCTCCAATACACATTATACATGACTTTTTTTAAAAAAAAAAAAAAATTAAGATCCAGCATGAGAAATTGTGAAGCAAAAGTTTATGCTGCCTTTCCCACACAACGAACTCATTTTTTACTCATCTGTGATTGTCCAATGAATCTTTTGGTACATTAAAATGCCAAGTTTCATTTCACAATATACGCCCAAAATTTAATTGGTTTTACTATAAGTACATCCAATCAATAAGAAAATGAGGGCAAACAATAGCAAAATACAATCAAGAGCAATGTGATGTCTATAAACTTTTCATTTTGAAACTTACTAGATCATGGGGATGCAACTATACATTAAGACAAACTAGTAGAAGGGCTTTGAAGAGTCATGCACTTGTTAAAAGTTATATTATCGGAACAAATTATTTTCAATCAATGGTACACTAATTGTTTATAAATCTCGATAATATATCATATATTGCATACCAATATATAGTATATCAGAATAATTTAATCATATTCAACAAATGGTATATTACTTAATTGTTAATAGTATATTAACTATTTATAAACCTCACTAATATACTATATATCACATACCAATATATAGTATACCTGGACAATTTAATTATAATAATATATTATAATTATAGTATATGTTGTGGTAAAACTAATAGTACACTACTATATGTTGTATACTGTATAGTATATGGGATAACATTATAATATATTTTATGAGGATACTGAAAATAATATATAGAGTTTTTTAATGGTATATATCTGGATTATAATATTATACTAATATTTCTTGTTACTTCGCCAAATATATGGAACAAAACCAACTATTTTTATTTGTGATGATTAATGATTAGGGTTATTAGGCTTGTTTCACGGTGTAACCAAATAGAATTCTTGTATTTTTTATAATATAGTGGATAGAGATCAATAGGAATATGGTATATTTGTAATTAACTTATGGTACCATATATAGGTGGTACTCAATAAAAATAAATCTCATACATTAGGTAGTTATGAAAAAGTCCCAAAATTGTTATACGGAAAAGGGCCCTAAACACCCCTGAACTAGAGAAATATGGAAAAGATTTGTCCTCCGTTTGCTTTTGGGCACAAGTTTACCCTCACTGTTACCCAACTAGACAAATATGCCCTTCCAAGCTAACATACCTCTAACAGGATAATTTTCATATTTAAAATTTATTTCCTTGCTTAAGTAGAGTTTCACGTTTGAGAACATGCCTCCCACATAGACTTTATTAGATTCTTCTCCTCAGTTAGCTTCTATATGTACGTACAAACATATCCTCAGCAAAATGAATAATAACTAAACTTAAGAATCTAATAATCTCCTCACAGCATATAAGTCAATGAAGTAAATCTTTCCGGCTTAAATAGCACTTGGAGAATTTAGAAATTAGAATTGACTCAATTATTTTGATGCCAACGAACAATCAGTTGATTCTTTATTAAGACTACAAAGAAGTAACTTTTGAATAAAAAATTCACTATATCACACAAATCCAAACCCATATGATAATCTTTGTTGCATGTGACTATGAAAAATTATAGTTCTACTTAATAGGAAAATAAATTATAGATCTTCTTCAATACCCAAAAATAGAAGGAAAATGTAAAATCAAACAAAATTAAAGACAATTTAAAACTTCTCCAGAGAAATCACAAAGCCACTTAACAAATGTTCTATTTCATCTTCTTGTTTTCTCTTTGTTTTCTTCCATTTGTTGCCAGAGCTAAAGTAATTGGTTGGTCGGAGTTATTTGTTGGCGATGTGAGCGATAAATTACAACATTTTGAAATAAAACTTTGATCCTCTTAAGTGTCAGTCGATCGTCGGCATCGTTTTCTCGCTTTCCAATGGTTTCTAATCTATAAAATCAAGATTACTAGTGAAAAACTCCACTCCTACGTTGATGATAACAATGTATATGGCGAATCAATTCTCTAAAATTCAAGAATCATTTCAAAAGGTACAAAACTACCACATACTTATTTTTACTATTGTTCAATTTTTAACTCAGTCATGTAGTTTTGAAGATGAAGAAGCTAAGTAGGTTTATGTCAATGAGAGAGAAGAATGCATGTTGTCCAACGTGGAACTCCACATAAGCAAGAAAATAATTTATAAATATGAAAATTATCCATCTGGAGATTGCAGGATGTGGCCCGCATGACTTATTGGTTTATTAAATAAATAGCTAAAGTATTATTGGGTCTATTTTGGGGAAGTTATTTTATTTTATAACTCCCCACTACTCACGTGATGGAGAGTGGATATAAGAGAAGTAGTAACTCCCCAAGTCATGAGTCCTCTCTCTGCCATTAAATAAGATTAGGTATTCTACACTACTCACGTGATGGAGAGTGGATATAAGAGAAGTAGTAACTCCCCAAATCATGGATCCTCTCTCTCTCTCTGCCATTAAATAAGATTAGGTATTCTACATCTATACTATTCTGAAAAAAAAAGAAGGATAAGAGAGAGAAACAAGTTCATAAAAGGCATGAGGATCACACCATTTCAGTTTAACTTCAAGAAAATGCTAATGTATTTGTGTATGTTTTCTTATACAAAGTATTTATTTTAAGTAATCTGTGAAAACCATTGAGTTATTAAGATTTTGAAATTATTGATAGATTGTTTTATGCAACACAGTCTAGAATTGAAATTCTTACAAAGGCCTGTTAGCTTGGAAGAGCATATTTAGTCTAGTTGGGTAATGGTGAGTGTAAATTTGTTCCCAAAAGCAAATAGATGACAAATCTTTGAAATAAAAAAAAGAATCAAATCGCACCATCTCTGTAATAGGTAAATGCCTCTTTTTCTCCTGAAGTAGACTACTACCAAATCAAGAGGGTCTTGATAGACACTGATGAAAAAGAAGATATTTGTACATTGAGTACAGCTCAATTTCTCATAATTCAGGGACATTTTGGGCCCTTTTGAATTTTTATATTTTGAGAATTGCAAGAAACGTTGGTTCATTCATATTGCTAAAGTAAGTTTACCACCAGATTATGTTAATTTAAGTTGATTTAATATTAATCTAATATGGATTAAACTTCAAAATCATAGATTTCTTTAGAACTATAAAAGGGTAGAGTTTGAGGAATAATTCCAAAAGGTAAATTTTTTAGGGTCATTCCAAAATATAGCTGACAATTGATTCATACACTAACCTTAACAGAAAATCACTTAAGAAGTTGGATTGTCAAGAACTTAAGATTTAGTTCAATGGTGGTTAATTCAACAAGTTAAACTAGCACCTTTGAGATAAATTAAGGCTAAACCCTTTTAATTGATATTTTGTTGTAGTACCTTAGCAAGTGCTTGATAAAAAATCTAAAAAACTAAATTTTCAAATAAATTTTTATATGGACAAGCAACCAGTTGAGTCTCTATGTATTCAAGCTACTAGTAAAGTCCTAAGCCCGAAGCTTAAAAAGAAGAGAACTAGCTTATGAACTAGCCCTTGGGTCACAATCGTTGTTTTCAAAATGAATTTTATATTCAGATTATCTATTTGGTTGTGAGTTAAAATTCACAAACGGATTTTCAAGTAAGGTTCATTTACCTCTTTAATTTCACATATTATTCACTTCTACATTTATGTCTAAAATGCATAATTCAAGCTTAAATCTCATATTTTAACAGATCAAACCAATTCAAAACTAAATATAACAATTTATCTATGATATATAATCCTATTATCTCAAATTAATCCTTGAAAGGACACCCACAAGCTCAATGTGTCAAAAATTGGCTTCTCGCGAGCTCTAACTTGCAATTTGCATCTTTAATATCACTTTCCAAATGGCTTCTTTAACCATTACAATTGGTAAGTTTGTCCACTTTTGTGCCTCTCCGATCAACTTTCTTCCATGATGGTGAGCCTTGCGTTGGTTTCGTGATCGCGATGCCTACACTAGATACTAAATTTTTAACTTTTCAAAGGTGCATTTTGTTGTGGAAAATGTTTAAACACCTCAAAATCTAATTAAGATTTGCACACAAATCATAACACACCTAAACTTCATATAAACAGACTTGGTTCGCCAAACAGACCACTACTACATAAAATTATGGGTCAAGTTTTAAAGTGATCAAACTTGAATCCTTTATCCAAAGTAATTCAAATGATCTCGAAACCAAATTTCAAAATTCATATGCAAGTCATAAATAAAATATCATTACATGTTAAGGATCAGATCTACTAGAACTATTGGTTCGTAAATGAAGCAAAATTATACCATGTTAAGGATCAGACCATAACATTATTAAATTTATTGAACTTTCTTAAAACACTACATTGAAGAGGTCTATTTATTGTTTCAAGCTCTATAGCTTTTCCATAAAGTATTTTATCAGTTCCACTTTGCTCAAAAAATGTATCATTAAAAAAGTAAAAATATGTTAAGAACACCTTCAATTGTCAAGAGGGACAACGCGAAAAAAGTATGAATAACATTATGGAGGTTCAAGTTAATACATAATAAAAATAAAGTATTAAAATAAAAAAAGACAAATCACTTCAAAACACGTTGCTACGAGACAGGCTTTTCCTAATGAGTTTTTTCTTTGGGAGATAATCAACCAGCCACAACGAAAGTGAATATAGGCTGGTTTGGTTCGATTTTTTAATTTATTAAACCAAATCAATTACGTCAGTTTTTTAAATTGAAAATTTTTAGAAAATCAAAAAACACTTCTTTTCTATATTTCTATCTTATGTAAATGTAATGAGTACTTCCAAACTTATACAAATCCTAAAACAACTACTACAACTGCTACTAAGTAATATTTGTAAAAGTCTACATAACATTAATTACAGCTTGACAAAATATTTAGTCGGCTATCAATTAATTTAGCTAGTGATACAACGCTAGATATTACTACATTTCGCCTACTTCCGCCTTGTGTTCATGCTTCTACTTGCATTATCTTATCATACTTTGAACATAATTTCTCTTATTTGGTGTGTTTTATGTTGTAGGGATTAATTTATGATATGAGGCATTCTTGGAGCACAATTGATGAAAATCAAGGGTTTTTATATCAGAGTAGAAGCCCGAGGGTCGAGCGAATGAAGGTCGGACTTAAAAGGAATGAAACTGTATAAAAACAGAAGGAGCACGCTGTGCCGCACTGTGTCTTGCACGTCATGCAACACTCCTTGCTGCACCATGTGTTGTACGTCATGCAGCCTGTGGTATGAGATACTCCGCCTTGATTTTTGGCTCAGACACTCAGACAAAGTGCTGCATGTTTGGATACATGTCGTTGGCAATCGAAAATTGCCCAGACCGAGTTGTACATGGATTTTACAAGGGTGTTTTGGTCCTATCTCAGTTCCTACATTATAAATACGTCCTAAAATCTATTTGGACGAGACTTTTGGCTTATTTCACATCCTAAAGAGGCAAGGACGAGAGAATATCAAGATTCAATGCTCTACTTCATCTATCATCCATATTCTAGTGGTTTGATATGCTTATAGTTATTTCATTGATTTGAACATGACTATGAGTGGCTAAATCACCCATTCTGGAGTTGATTGAACCACTCCAATACTTATGTGTTACGAATTGCCTTAATAAATGAAACTTGTTGACCTTACTATCTAAGTGTTTATGATTTGTATGTTATTGATTGGTAGAGCTCTCAAATAATTGTGCTCTTTATTCTAGTGCATCTAGAGATAGATTCATGAGTTAGGGTTAAACACTTAGCAATATTTCAACCTAAAACAAAGGCTTACTTAGGTTGTCAAAAGATTAATTGTTGATGCAGGGTAAAATGCGGAAGCATAAAAGTAACGATACAAGTATGACGTAACTCAAACAACCACCAAGGTAGCTTCAAAGAACTAGTTTCGAAACACCCTCGGATCGAGTAAAGAGACACCAAGACTATGCAAACTATCCTCAAGAGGCACTTGGCTCTTGCAAATGAGTTTGATCAAGTAAGGAATGAAGTTCAAATAGATTCACTATAAGAAATCAAGCCAAAAGGGTTTTTTCAATAAGAAAGAATATCTCAACTTTCATGTAATGTAAAGGTTGTCTAATGAAACAAGAAATCCTAGGAGGTATTTATCAGTTCACTGCACTTAATAATAAATGACATAAAAGCCCCCAAGTTGGGTCAAAACATAATAAGCCTCGCAGGGTTAAAACAGGAAATAACTATAAAATCCTGTAAGGCATGTAACAGGGCTGAGATGGAGCGCCTCCCTATGAGGCGGAGTGCCCCTGAGTTGAGGCGGAGTTCCTGGATTTGAGGCGGAGCGCCTAGAGGAAACTTCATAGAGTTGGAGTTCTGGGACTTAGCCAAATTTGAGCCGAACTGGGGGTAGGCGCTCCGCCCACTCCTTGAGGCGGTCCGCCCAAACCTCTAGCTTGTGGAGAAGAGCTCAATTCAGTGCTAGATGCTCCTCCTAATTGTAGGGGCGGTCCGCCCAAAGCTGAGACCAAGTGAAACATCTTCAAATTGCTCCCCAAGCTTCTATCTTCAAGGCCCTTCCAAACCAAGTGTAGGTGAGCATCTTGGATCTCTTTGGCTTGACTCCGAGTGAATGCTCTTGTGGTAGTTTGCCCAGCATCATCCTCCCCTTCTTGAAAGGATTTTTTCCTTGAAATCAAACCATAAAGACCTACAAGCAATGATAAACACAAGCAAAATCTCCTACTACGAAAGTAAGTTATTGAAAATCGCGTGGAAAACATCCTCTTATGGTATAACCAAGTATCAATAGCAATGAAAAATTTCATTCCTCTAAGAGAAACAACTACTTGTCTTAACAAAGACGTGCACTCAACACAAGAATAAGCAAAGAGACCAATAGGGCATGGAAAATGCAAGATCAAACTATCAAATTTCCTATGATCCCTAAGCTCATGACCAACACACCAAACCTTTATTGCAATATTTTCACAACGTGGCATTGGTTTTGGCATGCTCACCTCTCAAAGTGTGATCAAAATATGGAATGGAGTAAGCAAAATATCTCAACCTACAACTAGCATCAACTACTTCACTCCCCTTCTTAAAAACACTCTTGATCACACTAAGAGATTCCTTCCCACCTCCAAATTAACCCTTAGGACAACCCTCCTCACAAGGTAAACTCTCAAGAAAGGCATTAATAATGACTTCTTCATCATCATAACCCAAACATCAAAGAGTAGGGTCACTAGAAGATTTATCCTCCTCACTCAAAACCTCAAACAATGAGTTGTCTAAGGAGTCAAATCCTTCACACCATAGAGGTTCAACCATATTCTCAACTCTAGTTCGATACAAATCACCACCATAAATAAAGATGCCCTCAAACAAATGGTTAGTTAAAGTAAACAAAGCAAAGGTAAAGTACCAAAACTAGGTTCATCACCCACACTTGAGGAGTCATCATAGATAACCCTATCCATCTTATTCAATAGCGACTCTTCAAGGTCACTACTATCTTCACTATGACACATAGGGCCACCAAAATCAATTATATCAACAAGGGTATGATCAAACAACTCATCTTTCCATTTATCAAAATTTGGTGGTGTGTTATAGCAAAGGTTACAAGCAAGGTCAACTACCACTTCTTCACTAAAGATAGGTTCATTGAATATCAAGCTTACATCATGATGTGGCGTATCAACCCTCTCAACTAGTGGTTCACATGCACACACAAGTTTACCATTAGACTCTACACTAGTTGCAAGTTCAATAGATTCATCACAAGCACCAACTAGCATTGAGTCCTCACAAGACAAGAAACTAGTATGCTCATGAGAAGGTGAAGAACCACTTACACTTGAATTGCTTCCTTGAGCACTCGCATCACTTGAAGTGTCACGTTCAACTCTTTCTTCATGAATCTCACAATGAAGATCTTCATCATCTCGTATTTTTTCCAAAGAACATGGTTGAAGCTCCATTGACTTGCCTCCAAGAGTACCTATACAAAAGCTAAAACAAGAAGAAGAAGAAGATAAAGCATGGTTAGAACAAAGGGTGTCCTCACTCTCAATTTGTTTTTGCTCTCCTCTCATTTCTCTCACTTTTCTCTCAAGACATAGTGTAGATTTGAGTGACAATCCACTCACATCACTCCACACATCATCTCCTTTTTCCACTCTAGGATTGTCACCGGACACTCTCTTACTCCTCTAAATCTTTTGTCTCTCATGTTCAAGTATAATAGGATGAGGTTCAAGAATTTCCTCATTTGGATTAGAGTGACTCTTTCCTTCAACTCGAGATGGCATAACAACAAGATTTATGACTTCAGGCTCAATCACCATGGGTGACTTAGCTTTAGCCGCCTCTTTAAGCTCTCTCATGCGCCTACAATCTTCACTCACTGTCTTCGGCGTCAAAGGCTTGAGTACATACTTCTTGCCTCATGCTTAGTTGTGTAAGTGTTGGCTTGGCCATAATGAACCACATATCTATCATATTGCCAAGGCCTACCCAACAAGATATGGCATGCTTGCATAGGTACAACATCAAACATAAGTTCATCTTGATAAGTCCCAATCTTGAACTTAATCAAAACTTGCTTAGCCACCCTCAATTCCCCACATTCATTCAACCATCGCAATCAATACAGTTGTTGATGTTTAAGAGTGGGCAACTTCACTTGTGACACCAACTTTTGGCTTACCACATTAGTGCAATTTTCAGAGTCAACAATCATAGAACACGCTTGTCCCTCCACTCTACACCTAGCATGTAACAAGTTTTCCATTTGCACATTCTCCTCCTCCTCCTCAAGGCTCATGACACTCAAACTCCAAAGTACCACAAGTGTCATGTTAAGCTCATCATCCTCCGCCACTTCCTCTTCACCCTCAACTCGCTCACCTCCTCCAACTCCCATATTTATGGGCTCACTTTCTTGCTCACACACCCTTCTATCATCCATGATCATCATTGTTCTACGGGTGGGACAATCCTTAGCAAAGTGCCAATATCCCTTACACTTGTAACACTAAAAAGAAAAAGCACTAGGAGTATTCAATTGAGTTTTACAGTTGCCTCCCGAATATTTGAAGTCACTCCTTGATGTTGGCTTCTCATAAGGCTTCTTCACAAATGCCCTATACTAGTACCACTTGTGTTTGGACTCTTCCAATCCTTAGGTCAACTCACAGGATTAGAAGTAGCACTTCTATAGCAAGTAGCCTTATCTTCTTTGATCTATTTTTTGGCTTCAACGGCTGCATTGCATGCATCTTGAAATAAATGAAAGATATGCAACCTCAATTGAGAAGCAATCTCTCGGTTTAAGCCATTGTTGAACCGAATGATAGCTTGCTCCTCATCTTCCATTTCCATGTCAAGGGCCATTCGATTTTTCTCAAAGTCATTGAAGTATTCATCAATCGATTAAAGACCTTATTTCAATTCATAAAGCCTTTTGAGTTGCTTTTGTCGGTACTTGGGCGTCACATATTTGTCACTCATCACAATTTTCAACTCTTCCCAAGTAATACGGATAGGCAACCTAATAGCACGTCTAGACCTCTTAACCAACTCCCACCAAGTGGAAGCATAGGCCTCAAATAAAGCAATGGCATAGGTAGCCTTCTTCTCATCGGACATATCATTAGTATCAAAGACCCGCTCCAATTGGACCGTCCACTCCAGAAACTTTTTCGGATCACTAGTCCCCTTGAAGGTAGGGATAGTGATCTTCACACTATTGAGATTGTTGTCACGACCCCCATGGTTAGGTTCCGATTGACCCCATAGTAGTCGCCATAATCATCATACTCACGTCTCAAGTTCCTCCTCACATAACCCCCTTGAGGTCCACGACCTTGCCCACAACCTTTATTCATTCCCCAGCCTCCGTTCATTGCCCTCCTATTCGGATAGGGTGGCTCAAAGTCATCAAAATCATCACCAAGCCCGGGTACCTCCCCTTCTTGAGCCTCAACATCTTGATCAAGAGGTGCTACATTTCTTCGGGGACTCATAAGTGGTGGAACATCACCTTGGGAAATGCCCAACACTCTCTCACGGTGAAGCGCTTCATCTCTCAACCTTTGTTGTTGAGCTAACTCAGCAAAAGTATCCGGCTTCACGGTTGAGCCATTACTTGTACCTTCACCGGCTTCTTTTTGGACACTCAGGGTCCTTTCTCTTTCAAGATTTCCAAGCCTCAAACTTATAAATTTCACCTCGGCCAATAGGGTGGCCAAAGTGTTTTCCGGGACCTCAACAGTCTTCTCTATTTCTCCGGCCATGTACCTACAAAACAAACAAGAGATTAGAGCAAAAACCTCACACACTCCCTCACTTTTGAATGTCACTCGGGTATACTCAATTTAGTAGGGTAGGATCACTCAAGCTTGATTCTAAAGGCTTAACGTATTGAACAACTTTCCTCAATAACCAACAAGTCCACAAAAGTCTGATGCTCTTCGGGAAGAGTGGAGTTATTGGGACTCGATGGACAAACAGCTTTATAGTGAGCACTTGAAGCCAAAAAAGTTCTACGAGTCTTCTTTGAATTATCAATCCCAATCACGCACGAGTCATCCTAATAGCTCAAAAAACTAGCACTAGAAGAGTAGGACAAATACTCAAGGAGTACTAGCCGAAAGTAATACAAGCAAAGAACACACGAAATCCTACGAAAAAACTACCCAAAAGTTGCTTCAGATGTCGGGCGCTCCGCCCAGACTCAGGGGCGCTCCGCCCAGACTCAGGGGCGCTCCGCCCAACAGAAAAGTCCAGAGAGTTGATCTCTGGTGAGGCGCTCAGCCTGGAGCTGTTCCTGCAGCTTCTTTAACAACGGGTTTGACCCGATTTCACCCAAAAATTTTCGATGATTTCAACTTGTTTCTCAAATCCAAAGGTACCGAAAGTTGTATTCAACTATTCCCAACAATCCCCAATGATTTTTATCATCAAACAACCAATAACAAGCTTTAATTTGAGATTCAAAGCTATTCAAGCAAGAGTTCCAAAGTTGGGGTTTCAATCTTCCCAACTCTAATCCACAACTCCAAATCACGTTATGAGGGTACCAAATCAATGAGAATACATCACATACCAATCCCCAATATCAATCATTGAATGGGTCATAAAATCCAAGAAGTTCTAGCATTTTTTTTTTGTGATTTTTCAAGGTTTATCAATTTTTTTATTTTTCTTATTTTTCTCTTTTTCTCAAAAACAAAAACAACAAGAAATCTAAAGATGAAACTAACATAGGTACGAAGAACAGGATGAGGGTTTGTAGAAAAAAATCCTAGCCTTGCTCTGATACCAACTGATACGGGGTAAAATGCGGAAGCATAAAATTAACGATACAAGTATGACGTAACACAAACAACCACCAAGGTAGCTTCGAAGAACTAGTTTCAAAACACCCTCGGATTGAGTCAAGAGACACCAAGGCTATGCAAACTATCTTTAAGAGACACTTGGCTTTTGTAAACGAGTTTGATCACGTAAGGAATGAAGTTCAAATGGATTCACCATAAGAAATCAAGCCAAAAGGGTTTCTTTAATAAGAAAGAATATCTCAAGTTTTATGTAATGTCAAGATTTTCTAATAAAAGAAGAAGCCCTAGGAGGTATTTATAGGTTCACCTCACTTAGTAATAAATGACATAAAAGCTCCCAAGTTGGTTCAAAACGTAATAAGCCACGCAGTGCTAAGATATGAAATATCTATAAAATCCCGTAAGGCATGTAACAGGCATGAGGTGGAGCACCTCACTGTAAGGCGGAGCACCCCTGAGTTGAGGCGGAACGCCTGGGGGAAACTTCAGAGAGTTGGAGTTCCGGGACTTAGCAATATTTGAGCCAAATTGGGGGTAGGCGGTCCGCCCAAACCTGTAACTTGTGGAGAAGAGCTCAATTCAGTGTTGGGCGCTCCTCTTAGGTGTTGGGGTGGTCCGCCTAAAGCTGAGACCAAGCAAAACATCTTCAAATTGCTCCCGAAGCTTCTATCTTCAAGGCCCTTCCAAACCAAGTGTAGGTGAGCATCTTGGATTTCTTTGGCTTGACTCCAAGTGAATGCTCTTGTGGTAGTTTGCCCCACATCAATTGTGGCCATTGATCCCTGTTGTGAACCATAATTATAGTCCTACCTATCTTCATTAATTAATTAAAAATGTTATTTAGTGAAAGTTGCAATTATTGTAGGGAAGTAAGTAGTTCTGAATTTGGAGTAATTGTTCAATAGGAAAAGACAAGTTGAATTCGTTAATTCATTGTTCTAACTCATGAGTAGGAGTTGGATAGATCAATCCTAGGCTTTTAAAACCTGGAATTAATCTTATTCTTCGCTACTTTGTTATTTACTTTATTGTTAATTAGTTGTTACATTGAAACCATCATAAAGATACAAATTTTAGAAGTTAAGCGAATAGGTAACTTAGAGCCCGTTTGGATTGGTTTATTTTAAGTGCTTTTAAGCCAAAAGAGCTTTTAAGCACTTTTTTTAGTTTTTAGAGTGTTTGGCAAAAGTGAAATGTGCTTTTAAGCACTTGCTTTTAAACCAAAAAGTGGAAAAAAAGTTAAAAGCTTCCCCAACTTTTGCCTTTTGGCTTGTAGCTTAAAAGCACATTTTAAAAATCCAATCCAAACACCCTCTTAGTTAGATTAGCAACTGAATTTTGAGTTTTCTCCGTGGGATTCAATCTCAAAGCTTTAAATACTGAGCTATATTTGTCGTGACCGCTTAGTTCCTGGGCACTCCCCCTCAAGTTATTGCAAAGATGTCGTGCATGCCCGACTTGCAAACTAATGTATGAAAAGAGACCTTTAGTAAATACATCAACTAGTTATTTTTCCGATGATACATAAAACATACTATTTTTTTAAGCAAAGATTCTACTAGACTTTTCACCTAGCGATCAATTTTATTAATAATACTCAAAAATTAAAATGAAACGTCTTCACAAAATAAATAAGATACGACTTTGCAAGAATAAAACAATGTCTAAGTAGCCTAATCGACGCCACTTGGTAATAAAAAATGCATGAAAGACAATCCAAGTAGCATTTCAAATATGTTTCTTTCTTGCTTGCAATAGGTTCTCATGTCTTCTAAACATGTCAAGTTGCCCTTTGAACTTATTTTTTCATTATTATTATAGTCGTAAAGAAAGGTGTTGAAACCATTGTGCATAAGCTAGAGAGAATGGCAGAGGCGACGCCTGCCAAATGCCTAGCACATGCGATGCCTGTTAAAAGCCTTCTTGTTTTTCAAACATTATGTTTTCTCAAGGTATCCATCTGGCAAAAACGTCTCAGGCCCACTCCACGCGATTTGTGGGGCGACGCCTGCTATGTAGCGACTGACTTGCCAAAAGAATTTGCTACATAAAGCAAATTTTACCTGCATCATCTAATACTCATTTGTGTATGTCCCCTTGAACCTGTTCCAACTCCAATAAACCAAGGAGATCATTGTAGTATCCAGTGTCATACTATCTCTAATCAATGGCACCCTCACAATAGATTGAGCATCAAATACTAATAACACACATTATGAAGGATCTAATTGATTGAATAAATAATATATTATGTACATCAAAAAAAAAAGCACAAGGTTAATAAAGAACGCCCCCACCATCTCCTCCATAAGGATTTGAAAATGAAGGCTTTGACGCAACTCCTTTCCTCCACAACTAGTCACCCAATCTTCGCGTAGTGCAATCCCCTTAAACCAATCCATAATACTTAGGCAACCTGCTACCATTAATTATAGTACACGGCACGTCCTTATAGACATACATCTATGCTTGCCCAAATTGGCAATCCTTTTACCTTGTTATGGAAGATGGTTAAAGAATGCGGAACTAATTTCATGCTTCTCATACGCTAGATTGGTCATGTAAACAACCAAAAGGTTACCCTCTCTAAGGGTATGAGAGAAATAAAACATACCTCCACTTTTTATCTCTTGATTCTCATCAATGATTGGAGCTATAGACCATAGATTATGCCATATCCCCTATATTATACATTTTACTACCAACGAATTCAATTTAATCAACGTATGACCCAAATTATGAGAGACAATGATGCATGATTTCAAGAATTTCAACCACTTCCGCCATTATATTTGACCCTTCCTTTATATCACGTGCCTTGGCAAATATAAGATCACCATTCACATACCTTAAACAAAAATCAATTGCACTCGGACTAGGATTACCTCTTGAAGCCCCATCAGTATTGCATTTTTAGTGTCCACTTTGAGGTGGATGCCATGACACACTTGTATACTTGATGCACGGTTCATTATATTCCAAGAATCTCACAATATCTACCTATAAATCCGGCACTTGTTGAACAAATGAAAAGTGAGCTCTAACAAGATTTACAATATTATTAGATACTTTATAGACTAACCTTCTAAATAAAACTTTACCTCCATGTCTAATAGTGTTGCGTCTTTTTCAAATGACCTATACAATCAATAACGAAATAACCTGAAAAATATTTTGCATCTAAGGCTTTGTCCAATGTTTTCACCACATAAAACAGGCTTAAGATACCACTTATAATCTTTTCTTTTATGAAGTGTCGATCCATTTCAATATGGTTTGACTAATCATATGTTAAACTGGGTTTTGAGATACGCTGATGGTAACATTATTGTCACAGTGCAAGAAAAGTTTCCCTTTTTCAGCCAATTTCAATTCTTCTAGTAGTTTTCTCCACCAAAGACGTTCACAAACACCCTTGAGCGATAGCTTTATATGTTGCTTCTGCACTTGACCTGGCAACTACACCTTGCTTTTTACTTCTCCATGTTACTAAGTTCCCTACTACAAGTGTACTATAAGTGAATGTAGATCTTCTATCATCTAGACATCAAGCTCAATCTTCATATGTTAATGCTTCTATCTAGAGGTGATATTATTTGTAGAAAAGAAAACCTTTTCCCATAGTAGACTTTAGATATTGTAAAATACGGAAGACAATTTGTATATGAGCATTTCGGGGATCATGCATGAACTGACTCACCAAGCTAACTATATATGTTATATCTGGTCGAGTGTGAGAGACATAAGTAACTCACCAAGCTAACTATATATATTATGTCTGGTCGAGTGTGAGAAACATAAGTAACTCGTCCAACTATCCTCTGATACCTCTCCATATCAACCATCTCACCAACGCGTGTTTGTAACTTATATGATTGTTTTCAATGGGTGACTCTGCTGGCTTGCATCATGTCATATCAGTTTCTATCAAGATATCCAGGATATACTTTCTTTGAGAAACAAAATTGCTATATGTAATCTAGCAACCTCTATTCCCAAGAAGTATTGTAACTTGCCTAGATATCTGATTTCAAACTCATGTGCCGACAATTTTTCAAATGAGTCATTTCTTCTTTGTCATCTCGCGCCATCATAATGTCATCAACATAAACTATGAGAAGAGTGAGTCCCTTTTGATGTTTTATGAAGATGGTATGATCCGTACTGGTTTGTCGGTAACCACAGAAGGTCGTTGCTTTGCGATGCTCTAAGGAATTGCTTCAGTCCATATAAGGCTTTCTTCAATCTTCACACTTTTCCTTGACTTTGTTCATTATCAAATCATGAGGGATCTCCATATGCACTTCTTTGTCTAGATCTCCATGAAGAAATACGGTTTTCATATCAAAACTGCTGCAAGTCCCAATCAAGATTAGATGTATAAGACAGTAGCATTCTAGCCATATATGTTTTAGAAACAGGGGCAAATGCCTCTTGATAATCCACTCCATAAGTTTGAGTGTCCGTTAGCCACCAATCTTGCTTTGAATCTTCCAATCAAGCCATATCCTTTATCTGTAAATAAAAACCCATCTCCATCCAACCAATCTTTTGTCTGGTGATAAAGTCACAAGTTTCCAAGTTTCGTTATTTGACAACGCCTTAATTTCATCAACCATAGCTTGCTTCCATTTAGAATCTGCAAAAGCTTTCCCCAAATTCTGGAGAATGGAAACATAGAAATAAATAAGGCAAAAACTCTATGGGAGGGAGACAAGAAATTAAAGGAGACAAAATTAGATAGAAGGTATTGAGTACAAGATGTGACTTTTTCTCTATGAGCAATAGACAAATCTAACTCATTGGGAAGATAATCACCAATAAAAGAGGTTTTAGCTTCAACATTTTGCATGATGAGTTCTTCTGTTGCTCTATCTTTCCTCGATTACATTTTCAAATTATGTCTTTTAAAATGCTCAATAGTTCCCCCTTGAACGGTCTCCCCCTGAGCTCTTTCCGTGGTTTCCACCTCTTGAGTTTCAACAGTCTCCCCCCGAGCCATCTCTGTAGTATCCATCTCAAGGGATTCAACAATTGATTGGAGAATCATCACTTCCTCTTTGTTACTCCCCCTTAAAAAGGTGTGCTATAAAAATAAAGCCACCATGCAATCTACCACTGCCAATCCTCTTCCCTATTTGAGGATCTTGAAGAACATAATAATCAGGAAAGAATTCGATTTTACAATTTAGATATTTTGCGATAGAGCTAATAGATAACAAGTTAACAGGAAACTCATGTACGTAGAGAACAGATGCTAATGTAATATTATGTGTACAAACAATAGACCAGTTCTAGAAATAGGGGTGAGAGAGCCATTGGCTATTCTGGCATATCATCTTTTGGGACAGGAGTAGTAGTTTTGAAAGCCTTTAGAAGAGCCTGTCATGTGTATATTCACAATAGAATTAATAATCCAAGAACTAAGATGAGCAATAAAAGCAGTACTTGATTGCACATAATTAGATATGGATACAAAATGAGAGACAAGTTTGGTCATGAGTTGAAACATGTGTTGAATTTCATGTGAGTACGAAGTTTCTCCAGAAGAGTATCCTTAGATGTCTCCACAATTTCTCTCATATTAGCTTGATCCCTTGATGGACCTTCTTGCTTTTCTTCATGACTTCTTGCTTTTCTATATTTTCGCTTCAACAATATTCTATTGTATGCCTTCTCTCGCCACAATAATCACACAATAGGAGATTTTTATCATAAGTAACCGTCATTGGTTACTTATGAGAAACAGATTACCTAGACTTTTCAGGTGGCGCTTTAAAAAGCATGACCCCTCGTCTTGTCTCTCCGAGTTTAACATAGGAGTATGCATCATATTCTTTATTCAAAACCGGTGAGGAAATCATAGACTCTTTTCTTTTCAATCAATTGTTGAAAGGGGATCACGTCCTTGATATATTTTGCTTGGAGGTCCTGATAGTAATCTATCTGCTGTCGTAGCCCAGTTAACATGGAATAATCAGTAATAGTCAACTCATCTTGCTTTGTGGCGTGGACTTTGTTTCGAATTACTAAAATCTGGGCATTATTTCCTTTGCAGGAATAAATGCATTTAGCTGAGTTCCAAATTTTTTCAGTAGTATCAAGTAATAAATATTGTTTAGAAATTTGAGGGTGTATAATATTCAACCCATGTCTTAACAAGGGAATTATCAGAATCCCACAAGACATAGGTAACAGTAGATGCGATATGTGCTTTCTTTTCTCCATTATTATAACAAAGTATTTTTCTAGACGTAGTAAAGAGTAAACAAGATCTAGACCATGCAAGGAAAATACCAACTCCATCTAACTTTATTGCACTGATTTGTAAATGAGAGATATTTTTCTATCTGGTTTGGTCAATGGTTGTATTCTATGTCTTTGTTTATGTCATGTTAAAGCATATAATATATATTTTTCCTTTAAAAATATACTATGCATTCGAAGAGAAAGTAGGATTCCTTTTACCAAAAAAAAAAAATATCTTCTATAATAAGTCTACTCCAATAGCATTTACTTATCCTCAAAGATGAATTTTAAAATCTTAAAAAACATATAAAAAATTGAGGTGCAAAAAAAACATGGAGTTTATAGCTTTGCCGGAACTAACAGATGGTCGGAAAGTTTAAAAAATTCACCTTGAAAAATGATTGCTTAGTCAGAAATTGTTGAAAAAAGATTGCTTAGTCAGAAATTGTTGAAAAAATAATGGGTATGGCTGGAATGAGGTGATGACTCCACTGTGTGAAGGAAGTTGTTGGAAAACTAGTCAGAAGTCATTGTACGCGCCGTCGCATGAGGCCGGAGATCTAAAGCTTCTCGCAGCAGGTGTGGGCGCGTGTAAGGTCCAACAGAGACAAACTTTTGGGACAGGTTCGCAAAGGATTCCGACTTATCTAGTTTATTGGTTTGTGCACAAGACTGATTGACGACAAAAAAACCTTGTTTGAATAGAATTTGTCGCCCATAAAAAAACAGACGGAGAAAAAAAAAGCTCAACCTCTTGAGAAAGATTAAAAAAACCTACTACTGCAGAGGGAGAAAAAGCACATCAAAAGGAAGCAATAACTCTAATACCATGAAGATATTCATAGAAGTAAAAAACACTTCCTTTTTATACATTTAATTTTACAAACATCTGATGAGTAGTTCCAAACTTAGAAAAATCTTAAAACAACTATTACAGCTGCTACCAACTAATATTAGCAGAAGTTTATGCAAAAATCTATATGCTATTAATTATAGCTTGACAATATCTGCAAACAAAGTCTTGAAACGAAATCTTCAACTAGCTATCAATCAATTCAGCCCGCTATCAACATAAATCTATAAACCGAATCAAACCTTAAAGTCGATAATTTCTTTGTTTCCTCATTTTTGTATTAATTTTGTTTTCTTGGGTTTATTCAGTTTTTTAACTTGGTAAACAACAATTATATGGTGCTTTCTCAAGAAAATTACACGACAACAAATATTTAGCTATAAAAAATAATTAATATAATAAAATAAAGTGTAGTATAAGTGACATATTTCGACTGTGCACATATATTTTACCAAACATATAACATCGATATACTATCTAAACTATAGTTTATATTGATTTTCTTATTTATATACCCAACTTTACTCTAATGTGAAATGGAAAAGAGGAAGCCTTTAGGGTGTCCTTTATGGGATTTGAGAGGTTTTTTAGGTTGATGAGTGAGTTATTGACTTGATCTATTTTAATGGGATTTAAGATATGCATTTTAGGAGATAGGATATCTCATACACAATAATTTAGGAGATCTATTGAGTTATGAAAGTGTTACTCCTGAGATTAAAATATATGTGGTATTAAATTTTAAAAAATGATATTAGAGAAAATCTTCTAGATTATTGGGCTTTAGACATGTTGTTTTATATCAATTTCGTTATTTTTATGTAAAATAAAAAGTTAAAAAATAATATACATATAATGTCGATTTGGTTTGACATCGATTTGGTTTTTCTTTGTTGACAACCAAATCAAATATATCTGTTTATTTATTTCCAACACCAAACCAAATCAATGGAAACCTCTATTCATTTTATTTTCTCGATTTGACTTGATTTGTCAGTTTAATATGATTTACCGGTTATATTTATACAACCATAGCTACAACCTTAATAATAGACGAAAGCAAGTTTGTATTTGTAAATAACAAAATAATATAAAAAAACATATAATGGAGATATTTTTGTATGTTTAAAAAATAAAAATTTATAATCGATATTTCATTATCTTAAGAGTTACTAGTACTTATTATTAATTTAAAATTTAAAATAAAGCGTGAAGTATATACGTAATTTAGACAGGATTAGAATTCCTTTACTTAGCCGGAGAAGTTTAGGAAGAGACTCCTAAACTCCTACATCAACCCCCCACCTCTTCACCTTCTTCTCGAATCGGTGCGTTATTATAGTAGAACATAACAAAATATCTTCTTCATCAGAGAATTAGGGTTTTGTAAAATTGAATATAATGTCGGCGGCTGAGCAGCAGATGTTAGTTTCTTCTTTCCTTGAAATCGCCGTCGGTCAAACCCCCGATACTGCCCGTCAATTCCTCCAGGTACTTTAATTATCTACTACTACTTTCTTAAAATTATCACAATGTACTACTTCTGTATGTTTTGTTAGCAGATCCACTATTACTCTCTGTTTATCTGTGTGTGTTTTAATTATTGTGGTGTGCTAGTATAATTATATCTAGAAACTTCGAATACGCGGAAAATTAGGTTTAAATTTGTAGAAATTGATGTGTTTTTCTGTATGGTTAGGTTTTAGTTTTGATTAGATTATGGCATTAGGGTAGTACAACTTATGAATGAATAAAGTAAGCTAGCTAATTGTTGTAAAGATTTGAATTGGTTGATGGCTCTATCGTCTATGATAGCGATACGTGGATAAAGTTAGATGCATGTGGATAATTGAGGTGTGCGTAAGCTGGTCTGTACTCAACCATATGAAAAGTAGAAAATTTAGCACCTTTGGGGTCTAGGTTTTATGTCACGGTACGATCTATTGTTATCTTTGTTACTGAGATATGAGATGATGCCAATCTTTTGGAAGTTAAATGAACCTTTTAGGGTTTACTTTTCTTTGGGAAAACATGTTCAACTTTTAGGACAGAAATAGATGGACGATGCTTGTGCATAGATATCGTACGTTTGCTTGCCGTTATATCAATTGAGCTTTTCCCTTCAGTCGGACATTCTGATTCTATGGCACACTCAAATTAGTTTCTTTAAGCTTTGCCGACAGCTTAGTTTTGCGATCTTTCAGCTGTTGGGGTTTGGAGAGACGGTTATTTCATGTGTTGGTAAGAAGACAAGCCAATGGGTAGAAAAGTAAGCAGTCAATGAAATGCCTTATAGATAGAGGGGCTTTGTTATTACTGAGGACCTTTGCCTGATTTTGGCTGTTTGTTGGCTATGGTTTGCATCTTGTTTTCATTAGGGTTCAGGACCCTATGCAGAATGTTGAAGTATGGTGCCAATCAAAATTGATGATTTTTCTCGATGTTGGTAATTTAGAGCCTAGTTTTTATGTGGTGGAGATTGTAAATATTCTGTGTGTGCAGGCCACAAGCTGGAAGCTAGATGAAGCGATTCAGCTTTTCTACATTGGAAATGAGGGTGGCGCAACAGCATCAGCAGCAGCAGCTTTTAGTTCTCCACCATTGGGAAATGATGCACTTCTTGGTGATCCAAGCTTGAGGTATTTCGATATAAACAATCTGTAATCTTGCTATTTTAGTAATTTTTTGTCTTTCTCAACTTTATTTTTGTATCTTTGCTAACCTTGTATTTGCTTTTGATCCAGTGGAGCTGTAAAGGACTTGGCAGACAACAGCTTGGGACAAGGTGATGGAGATGATGTACGGCCACCTTTACCTGTAAAAAGGGAAGTTCTTTATGACAATGCAGTACTATATCGGTATGCTGTTCGACTTCTCATGTTCTCTATATTTGAGCCTCTTGTTTTTGTTTGTTTCTCAACTCTCTTTCATTCTTACGTTTTCAGCGGACACTAGCACAATCGTTTTATTTAATAGCAACTCTCTCTTTAAATTCCATAAAAAAAAAAAGGGCAGCCCGATGCACAAAGCATCCCGCGATCACGCAGGGTCCGGGGAAGGGCCGCACCACAAAGGGATATGATGTATGCAGCCTAGCCTAATGCAAGCATCAGTGGCTGTTTCCACAGCTTGAACCCGTGACCTATAGATCACACCAAGACAACTTTAAATTCCATGTGGTAGAAAATATGATGAATGCGAGATGTTGGAAGATGTATAATTTATGCACATCTATTGGAGAAAACTTCATTGAAGGAGTAAATCTTTTGTAATATTGATCAACATCTGTTCCTTTTTTTTTTTTTTAATTTCTTTCATTCTCATGTTGAGCTCAAGTTTCTTTCTTTCTTTTTTTTTTTTTTTTTGGGATTGAAGCTGGACTTGTTTATCCTCCTCAATCTTAGGTTGGATTCTTCCCCTTCTGTCTATGGGCCTAAACTCCGGACCTCTTATTGTTATGCCCACGAGGAGACATGTTGGTGAATCCAAAAATTACCCGCCACCACTAATTCTTGAAATCCACTCGAGCACTATTGGCAAGAACTTTTCTAAAAAGAGCTGTCTTTAAATGCCCCTAGTCCACACAAAAGACTACCGTGATCAGGCTCCTTAACACAATCTTACATTTTAGATTCAAAAAAAGGGATTAGGGAAGGAGATAAGCAGCGTTTTGTTATGTTTCAACTTTTGTTGCATCCTAATACTATTTGTTTAAAGGAAAAAACTTCAGTTAGTTTTCAAGTTTTGAATTTCTAAATTGTTTAAGCCTGAAAATTACAAAATGTTTCCTAATTATTAAACACAAACTAGCTAATCGTCTTAGACTTACTCTCCTTCTTCATATTTTCCCATCACACAGATCCTCTAGGACTGACAGACTAGCTAATCGCTGTAGGCTTCAAGTCTTCAGCATTTGTTAGCCACAACAAACTTGGAGATTTCAGGGTAAACTGGGGCCTTTCGACATAGGAAAAGCTCACGTCATCTTTGACAGATGAAAATGTTCAAGTCATTGTTCTTCTACTTATGTAAATAATGTGCAATTGCCTAATAGAATTAATCAAAAGAACAATAAGGATTAGTTGGTTGGAGTGGTTCAGGATTGTGGTTTTCTTGTTATGTTGCACAGAATAGCTCTGGTTCTCGTAGTATTGGAAGTGTAAAGTTCCATTATAACGATATTTATCCAGGAAAAAACAGTGTTTACTCATTATAGATATCGAGCTCTCAAAATAACAAATGTTGCTCGTAAATTCAAAGCTTATGTGGTCTTCTTCTCCCTCTTCATGTTTTCTCTTTCCATTTTATGGTTGTGATGTGATCATATACTATGGATTGTATTTCTTGTTCTCCAAGTGCAAAAAACTCTTCTATTATACCTCTTTCACGAAGGCAGTTCTCTTTCTGTCCATTTTCTCCGCAATTGGAAGAGTGTGACCATGATGTACACGTGCACGTAGATATTAAGAATTGCTAATTGACTGTCTTGACAAAGAATACTGGCAGATGCGTGCATTTGTAGTGTAAAAGTTTTGCAATCTATGCTATTTTGCCGTTTTCGTTTTCTATTTTTCCTTCTAATGGATGATTCCCCGCTTTTATTTGCACCCTTTTATTGATTTGTTTTTCTTGTGATCTTTAGTTCATCGGGAATGGGAGGTTCATCACGCGAACCTCGATTAGTAGTTCCCTTCCGCAACTTTGAGGAAGAAATGAAGCGTCCTGGAGTCTGGGAGGGAGAGCAACGATCTACTTCTACAGCAAATGCTCCTCAAGACAATCTTGCTTCGTTGTATCGTCCTCCTTTTGCCTTGATGTACCATGGGTCTTTTGAGAAGGTAAATTGGACCTGATTTCCGGAAAGATTTGCTACTCAATTTCCTGCTTCAGTAAATACTTTCCTTTTTTGTTTCTTTGGTGATTTTCCTCGCGCTTATTGCTTTTTCTAGTGTATTTCTTGATCGATGTTTAAGATCCATCTGCGCAAATTTATATGCTAGAAAAATCTAATAACAAGAAGTTATTCCTTTCACAACTTTGGTGTTGGTTTACTTGTGTTCTTTTGATCAAGTAGAGGGGTAACAGAGTAAATGGAAATGTTATTGGGTTTGGCTTTTCTGAGATATTAGAGTCAAATTCGCTTCTCATTGTGCTTTTAGCATTGCTTATTTACCATCTTAGTTACCATTTTTTTTTTTACTGGTAATATGCTGTTCCAGGGGTCATGGGCCTCTTTGTTTCATTTTTTTCGTTTGAAGAGTATTTGCAGTAATAACGAGAAGCACCACCCATATGCGAGAAATGTACAAAAGTAGGAAGTCATACCAGAAAAGTGACTGTCCAGTGTCCACAAACAACAGTCTATTATCTTTACAAATGGTAATATTTTGAAGCTTAAAAAATCAAAGTAGGATACAGATGGCATCTATGAAAATGGAGGCATTCACTTCATCAAAAAAAGAAAAGAAAATGGAGTCATTGGTTCCTTTTAAAAGAATGTTCTGAAGGGAAAGTACTAGTTTACTGTACTGAAGTGACTCTCAACCCATTTGTTTTATGCCCATCAAGCTCTAAAATGTGGAGAAGAACAAATTCTTGCAGTCAATGGCTGTGGTTCTTCTTCATTAAAAAAAGAAAAAAAGTTTTCTTGTTTTGACCGTCATTTTGAATCTTCCTTCGTTATGATACTTTGACCAAGGGGAGTAAATCACCTATGTCGCTGTGTTTCCTTGTTGGATATTGTTAAACTGAATTATATGTAATTTCAGGCTAAAGGTGCTGCTACACAGCAGAACAAATGGCTCTTGGTCAATATGCAATCCACACGAGAATTTAGCTCACATATGGTACGTCTCTTGACTTCTCCTCCACCTTTAAGCAAAGATGGTGGGGACATGGTTGCTGACACAAAATATTCTTTCCCTTGTTATGTCTGACTCACTTTGTTTTGTGTAACCTACCTTTGAAGCTTAACCGAGACACTTGGGCTAATGAGGCTGTTGCTCAGACGATCAAAAGTAACTTCATCTTCTGGCAGGTTAGTGTGCTAATTTTTTTCTTTTCTTTAGACTAGCTCTATAGTCAAAAAAGCGTGCAGTTTTACCTGTGTGTCATCTTTTATTTGTTTATGGTAATCAAAGACTGGTACCATTGGTTCTTCAGCAACTACGCTTCTCTACACATGACTCTGACCTTTTGACCATGTATCCTTTAAATGTCACTAAAGTTGTTAGAACTACTTGTGCTGAAGTCTGGTAGAAATTTGGCTATGTATGCTGTCATGTTAGAAGACATGAAATGAGTCTTCTGGTCTTGTAAGAAAGAAAAACAAGAAGTGACTATATGCATACCTTTCAGTACTGCTGTCTTTGCTGTGTTTGAAATACATGAGCTTCTTCCCTTGAGCTTGACGGGGAAAGAAAGCAGGAAAAACTTCCAAGTTAGACCTCAATAGACTAGCCTGCATGATAAGTTGTAATAGTCAGAATTCATGAGAGAGCTTGGAACACTGTTATTCATGTAACTTTGACTTAACAGACTAAATGGACCTGTAATCTGTTTTAGTTGAAGGGGCACAGTTTCAATTAAGATATGCATGCTGCACATCTGACCTGTTATTCTTGCTTCATACTTGACCAAGCTGATAGGTGCACCAGTTTGCTATCTGGTAAAAAGGATGTAGCAGGCGGTCTTCCTTTGTTTTATTTTGAGTGATTCTTGGGAAGGGTTGCCAAGTTACTGATAAAAAAAGTTACCGTCATTTTATCAGATGTCCCCAAAGGGACTCAATTATCATTTTACTGGCTGCTTGATTCTGCAAGTAGTTGCTTGATGACTCTTGGTTTTTTTTTTTTTTTTTGAGTCGGTGGATAAAACTCTTAAAAACGTGCCTTTCTATTTCAGTCCCTGATTGTTTTTTGTTTACTTTGCATGCAGGTGTATGATGATACTGAGGAGGGCAGCAAAGTTTGCACGTACTACAAGTTGGATTCAATGCCTGTCGTATTGGTAATTGATCCTATAACTGGTCAGAAGATGCGTTCTTGGCGCGGAATGGTTCAGCCAGAAAATTTGCTAGAGGTTTGTCGTCGTTCCTTTACCTTGTTCTGTTTGCCTATGTAAGTTGTGGGACTTGAATAACTTTTTGTATTTGCAGCATCTAATACGGCTGTGCCCCTGAACTGATATAATGTATCCTGATGCAGGATCTCCTATCTTTCATGGATGCTAGCCCCACAGAGTATCATGTTAGTCTGTCTCATAAACGACCTAGAGAGACTCCTCAGGCACCTCGTCAACCTCACAGTAAGTTTAATGTTCTTTAATGCTGTTTGTCACTACTTGGGGTGAACAGGGGGGGGGGGGGGTTTCTTAGCAAAAGCCTTTGGTGTTTTGGGAAGTTTACAAAGGCAAAGTGCAACTTTTCGATGAGGTACCACTCCAGCTTCATAATATGTCCTCAAAACACATGTAAAGATATCATGGCATTTTTAGAAGTCTCTCTTCCTTCACTCTTAATTTATACCTTATCATGCAATGAGTTGTGTCTGTGGTCCACTTCAGCCTAACACATTGCTTGCAGATTGTATGCAACTTAACTGCATATTGACTAGGATTTCTATTCTTGACCAGCTACAACATCGAGCGTTGTGTTGATAACTGTCACCTTCACCCAATGAAAAATACTCCCTCCTTTTCAATTTATGTGAACCTATTTGACTTGGCACAAAGTTTAATAAAGAAAAGAAGACTTTTGAAACTTGTGATTTAAATAAGCCATTGATAATTGTCTGGCTATAAATCATCTTATTAATGGCACAATGGTACTTGCCCAAAAAAAAAAATGGCACAATGGTAAATTTGGAGTTAAATTGTTTCTAAATTTAGAAAGTGGCCATTCTTTTTGGAATGGACTAAAAAGGAAATAGGTTCTCACATAAACTGGAACGAAGGGAGTAGTATAAGAAAATGAAACATTATGGTCAGATGTTTATCAAATCCAGAGTGATACTTGTTTATAAAGCTCTGTTTTGTGCAGATGAAATTGCAGATGAGGACGACGAGCTACAACGAGCATTGGCAGCTTCCATGGAAGGCATACAAGATCCTGGTGCAGTTGCCTCTGAAGAGACTAATGAAGCCAGTGATGATGAAAAGGAGAAGCACTTGACAAAAAAGCCTTCTTATCCTTCTCTACCTGAAGAACCCAAGGGTGACAGGAACCTCCTCTGCAGAGTTGCAATTCGCTTTCCTGATGGACGCAGGCTTCAGAGGAATTTCTTACGAACTGACTCAATAAAGGTAAAGTTTGTTATTCATTTTCCTGTAATTTCTAGAGTTGATGCCTCTCAAGTTTGGCTTATGGTTTTTTCCAATTTGAACTTCCTAAGTCTCCAGTCTTGTAGGCTAACATATCAACTGTGCCCCTTTGGTATATGGTACATATAAATCTCTTTAAAGAGTTATGCGTAAGATACTTACATAAACGGAAGTCTACTCTCCTTAGTTAGATTTAATATTATCCACATAATGTAAGAAAAGTACTATAGTGATTCTTCTTCTTCTCTTCCTTTTTTCTTTTATTTGGGAGGCACCTGTGGGTACTATTGGCCATGATTTATCTGGAGTCCCTGGAACGTAGTTGGCTTATGCATCTTCTCTCTTTTCAGCTGCTATGGTCCTTCTGTTCTACTCAGCTTGAGGAAGCCGAGACAAGGTCATTTAGATTTACACAAGCTATCCCAGGTGCGTCGAAGTTTTTGGAGTATGATAGCAACTTAACCTTTGAGGAATCGGGTCTTGCCAATTCTATCATTTCATTCACTTGGGAGTGAACCGAATCCTACATAATGCTGTAAAGCCTGGCACTTTATTTATGGGTACTCGGTAAGGATGTCGAACAACAGGGTTTGGTTCCTATTGCTCCAGTGCTTTCTGCCCTTGAAATTTGTCAAAAAAGGAAAAAAAAAAAGAACATCTGCCTTATCTCTTTGCTGTTGTTTTTCCTTCAAATATAGTATCTTGGCTTTGGAAGTTGTATAAGATGCTATAAAGTTTGTACATTTTGCTACTCGTGTACATAATTATTATGACTTCTTGGAGGCTAAGTATGTAAGTACTTTCAATTGTATCTCGCTAACATATTATGCTATTGGTAGTATATTTTTCTTTTGCATGGTGTAATGTTTTCTTTTCCTGTAGATCTTTGGGTAGAACTGAAGTGCTGAGGGGTCCTTAAATCAATAAACAAAGAAGGCTATCACCAATTAACATATCATCATTTCTAGAAAGTTGTATGGGTGTATTATGCATTCAACTCATTGGTTACAAGGGCTAGAGCTAGAGGGGTTTAAGTGAATTTCCTTCGTTTAAATTATGCCTGCATAAATAGGGTAACAATGGATTTCTTGATAAGAAATAAACTCTATTCCCTCGACGTAAGGGAAGATTCTTGTTTAGTAGCAAGGGATTCAAAAGTTAAGTCACTGATTGTTTGGCTCTAATAAACAATGCTGAATTTTGGTAAAATTAATGATTGATATTTAAGATGAAATGTTGGTGAGCTGCCATACTATTTTTTTTTTTTTTTAAAGCCATACTAATTTGTTGCTCCTTCCGGCTCAATTTATGCAAAAGCTATTGGATTTCGAGAGTCAAAACCTTTTGATTTGACTGTTAACTCAGATGTAGAATCTTTAAGCTTTTTCAAATGCAAATTACATATTTAGAAACATAAACACTAAGTCACAATAATTTACAATTATATGAAATAATTACGGTCAAAAAAAAAGTCGGTGTAACTCTCCAGAAACGGTAACATTCACATAAATGGGGACATAGAGATTATTGTTTTGGAGATTACTTTGTGGGTGAATTATAAAAAGGAGCACAAATGCATCCGGTCTTGAAAACATAAGCACTTTTTTAGTGGTCTTGAAAACATAAGCACTTTACCATTAAATGAAGCTGAATGAACAAAAATATCTTTACTAACAGAGAACTTCTCGTAATTACAAAAATGCCACCGACCATTTTTTGAAGCCGTAATTACAAAAATGTCACTGCACGTTTTTACCTTCGAAATTATAAAAAATATCACTGCTTCCTACACAGCAGAAAACAATGTCAATCCGGTTGTGTTTAACATCCATTTTGTGAATAAATAAGGCCAAATCGATATCGTTTCGCTCATATACAACGCAGCCAATCCGCCTGTATTTCACATCTATTTTGTGAATAAATAACATCAAATCGTCATCATTTCGGTCATATACTAAAATCAAAGCGAAACAAAATATAAGACCAATATGGCGTCATTTCTTCATACAATAAGAAAAAAACTATGTTAATGATGCCAAATCGGCCATACTTTATTCATTACCTTCAAGTGCTTATATATTTTGGAATAACGACAATTCGTCATAATTTATTTATAATGTGAGCTAAATATTACGTATATTTTGCAAACAAATGAATCCAACTCGTCTTCACTTCATTCATCTATCAAAATAAGTTTGAAAATATAAAATGAAGACAATCTGGTTGTATTTATTCATAACTAAGCAAACTGACTATGTCTATTTTACAAGCAAATGACACCAAATCGTCATCACTTTGTCCTTATACAAAAATTTGAAGTAAAAATGAAACAAGGCCAATTCGGCATCATTTACATACAAGTGAGCCAAACTACTATTGTCTATTTTACAAGTAAATGACACCAAATTGTCTATCACTTTGCCCATACACATAAATTCAAAGTAAAAATCAAATAAAGCCAATCCGGCATCAGTTCAGTGTTGCTCCACTATCGTCTCATCGCCATCATGTCACGGCCGCCTCGACACTGCAGCGCCATCACCAGCAGGCACATAAATCAGCCACTACATCGCCATTACCAAACTGCCCTTGTTTCATCATCATTACACCAAAGCAATTCCCCCAAACCAATAAGTTAAAACTACATTCTTATGTTTTTTTAATCCAAATAATGGCAATAAGATGTGCATTGGTTACATCAGTGGAAAGCTCAGCCAGAGATTTGGTATCCAATGTATCAAGTTTCTTATTATATCTGTTTGTGAACTACAATGTGAACAAAAAAATCTTAAAATGATACTGGAAAAGACTACAATGATCTTTGCTGGTTCAGTGGTCTCCTCAATCTTCTTTAAACCTTTCATATCTCTTGTTTCCACCGTTGATCAATGAAGGACAATTTTTTTAACTTTTGTAGTTTCAGAACCACATTGATTGTCCTCGATAAAAATGGTCACACTGCGAACATTTTGAAACTTAAAGATTATCTTGGCCTTTGGAAATTGAAGACGTAGATTCAGCAGACATGGTTAATTGATGGCAATTGTACACTACCTGTCCCTCTACCAGAAAAGTTTTTGTTTTTTTGCGCTGCGTCCTATACATGTAAGATTCACCGAAAAAATGGAGTTCTCACTAGAGTTAGGGTTTGGCCAAATTTTTGAGCCTCGATTTGCACTGATTGGTTGAGATTTTGGGAAAACCAATTTCGAAAATGGGAAGAGGGTGAGGAGACAAACTGGTGATGCAAAAATTTGGCCGGAGTATGGTGGTCCGCCGTCGCCAGTGGCGGAGCTCCAGTGGCGGCGACGGAAGAATTTCGCCTAGTCTTGGTGTGGGTAAAGACAGATCCAGGGTTTTGAGGAAAAAATTAATGACTTTAGGCTTTTATATATGAGGGGTAAAACTGTCCTTTAGTAAAGAAAAATTAAAAGTATGCTTATGGTTTAAAGACCAGTGAAAATCTGCTTACCAAATCAAGACCACCCCCAAAAGTGCTCACTTTACATAAAAAATATTACTTTATAGTTAGGTGGACATATAACTTGAGCCCATAAAAGCACTTTTGGATATAAAAACTATAATCCGATTGCATAAACTTAGCAACAAAATATAAATAAGAAAACATAAGTATACTTTTTCGATACAATCTGTACCCATTTGTTTGCGTGCGAAATTAGTCAGTCTGCCCAATGCTGCCTCATGCAACCAGTCAGTCTTCGCCGTGCGGTCACAGGCCATTCGTCGCTCGTCAGATTTTCTTTTTTAATCTGAATTTTGATACATAAAGGTAAAAAAAAGTGAAAAAAAAGATACTTGTTTGATACATTAGATACAAGATACTGTAGAAGAACAAAAAGAAAAAAAAAGATATTAAAGAATGATACATTAGATATGATTTTGATACAAGAAATACACTAGAGATACTGTGTAGATACTATAAAAGTGAGAAGAAATAAATGAAGATATATTATCGAGATTCAAAATAAATACATTCTAGAAATACTATAGACACAACAGTAATACAAAAAGGAAAAAAAATAAGAAGAAGAGCCAACAACAACAACATTGATACTAAAATGATACAATAGGATAGAAAAACTGATTCAATTGATACACATAATCAAAGAAGAAGAAAAAGAAGAAAAAGATATATGTTTGATATATACAAAAATCAATCTTTTGTATGTATCAATGATACACGTCTAATAAACAAAGGAGGAAGAAGAGGGGAAAGAATATGAGGAGCATGAGGAAGAAGAAGAATTTGATACTATAGTGATACACAAATAATACAATTGATACAACTGATACACGTTTGATATAATGCAAATACATAACTGATACAAGAAAATAAAAAAGGAGAAGAGAGATGCACAATAAATAGTGATATAGAATAAGATAAAATAGTAATACATAAAGGAAAGAAGAAGAAAAAGCAACAACGTTTATAGAAAATGGTACAATAATGATGCATTAGTGAAACAATATTGACAATAGTAATTACTACATAACATAATGATACAAAAAAGAAAGATACAAAGTTATACAAAAACAAAAGATAAAATAAGTAGTAGCAGCAACAACACCATCACCACCATAAGTGATAGCCTGCGGCACTAGCAACACCATATCTCAACAAAAAATGCCAAGCAAAAAATCACCAAACACAACTAAATTTTATAGATCTAGGATGTTCTGGCAAATTCTGTAGTGTGGAACTTGGTTCTATTATGGGTTTGTGGTGAACTGAAACGACCTCGGTCAGTCGTTTCGGAAGTTAGGACTCCGATTGGCGTGCTGATAATTTTAAAATATTTGTAAGGTCCATTAGGACCTGTCTGTAAAATTTGAGCTAAATCAGACCTCGTTTGGTACGTATCGGAAGAATATTTCAGTTTTTATTGTTGATAAATATTAAAAAGATATTTTCGAGCTCGGTTTTGGCGAATGAGCTCCGATTCGAAATCCGAAAGCGCCGTTAGGTTCGTATGATTATTTGTGATTTTTTTGATTTTTCGTAAGTGAATTTCGAGGTTGTTCGGCTAGTTTCCGCTAAAATGCCGAAAGTTAAATAATTTGACCTTTTTCCATTTAATTTGAATATTGAGTTTCGGGAGTTCGATTTGAGATCCGCCTTAATGAGTACGTCACATAAATTTGGTATAACTTGTATGCAAAAGTTGGAATTATTTTGAATATTGTAGGGTACCGTTTTAGTTTTCGTCGCGAAAAGAAAAGAAAATAAAATAAAAGGAAAAGGAAAAGAAAGAAAACGACAAAAGGAAAGAAAATGGAATGGGGCGGCGGTGCCAGGGGATCAATATCCCTTTGGCTTAAAGAGTTCAACAGAGAGAAATCGAAACAGAAATATTAGGAATGAACCAGAGAACGCGAAGGAAAAAAAATGCCAGAAAATAAGAAAAGAGCCGGAGAAAGGTAGAATTTTCACCCCAAAATATTCAGGTAATGATCTTAATGCATTATTTTAGTTTATTACGTGTGTTTAAATATATTTTAACGGTAAAAATTGGGATATTAGACATCATTTTAATAAGTTCAATTAATAGTTTAAAGGGTCAATTGGACCCCGATAATGGAATTGATTATATATTCGTACTCGGTGAGTTATGGGCAACTAAAATAATGTATTAAGATGTGAGGAATGAAGACTTTAGCCTTACGTGATATATTTTTCTGCGTATTGAACACAGTGGGATCGTTTGGCAATGAATCCAAAAGGATAAAGCAGTTGTTGGATAGCAGTGTTAACTTTGGAACGAGGTAAGTGTTTATATCCATTTCTTTGGAGGCACCTGGCCTCGTGGATTTTCTACCACGTGTTCCTTACGTGTGTAGCTGCCGATAGGCGTACTCATTACGCCTTAGCTTTGGATTTACATTGTATATTATATGTTATGTCCTGTTGTTGGTATTGCATTGAGGATCTGAGCATTGTACTTTAGCTGTGAGTTGGCATCTACTTTTCGGTTGTCGATAAGAGTCCCACGCCGGTGAAGGGTTATTATTGCATCATATTGCATTCATGTGCATTATATGTCATTCATATGCATTACATTACATTTTATCGGGTGCAGGAGTATTCCGCCCCAGGAGAGTGCAGGAGTATTCCGCCTCCGGTTTATATCATATTGGGTGCAGGAGTATTCCGCCTCAGGAGCAGGAGTATTCCGCTCTTATGTCAGATACTGAGTGCAGGAGCATTCCACCTCAGCTTTATAGTATATCGGGTGCAGGAGTATTCCGCCCCAGAAGAGTGCAGGAGTATTCCGCCTCTGGTTTATATTATATCGGGTGCAGGAGCATTCCGCCCCAGGAGCAGGAGTATTCTGCTCCAGTTGGTTATCATGTTGGATTCCCCTCGAATGCAGGAGTATTCCGCTTCGGGATGGGATTACGGGCACATGTGACCCTTTGCATCATATTTTATTTCATTACATTTCATCTCATTTCATTTCATTTCATACCATTGTGTAGACTTGTGGTACATAACTACTGTTCTGCTTATACGTGCATTGCTTATTTGTTGATATGTTTTTGGCTCGTATTCCTGGTTGAGTTTATTGTTTCATACGTGTTTCCTGTTATTACCTGGCTCTGCCTTTTTATAAGTTAAATAAGAGGAATTTGGTTTATCTGTTTCTTCTCCTTGGCTAGCTATCCTATTCTTTGAGGTGGCTAGTCTGCCCCACTTATTGAGTCCTTTTGACTCACCCTCGTTTGTTGTTTGTTTCTTGTCTATCTATTTCGTTTCGGCAGGTTCGCTCCAGGATTGAGTTCGCCACGTTGTGAAGGAGTGAAGACGACTTCAGCTGTCAGGGTGAGCCAACTTTTATTCCGGATGGCCACCAGTTTATTGTTTATTATTTCAGTTACATTTTGCTCCCTTCAGGAGGTATCTGTCTTCTTTTGTACTCTTAGATGTCTAGTCTGGATAGCCCTAAACATAGTATGTTGGGTAGTCAGCTGTAATTTCTTTTGTACAGCTTAGAGGTATCAGTATGTCTGTGCTTCTTTTTTTTTAAGTCTTGTCCTCATTTATAAATTGTTATATTTATTTTCCTAATTTAATTGGTAAGAGTTCGCCCGACGAGTCTAGGGGAGGATGTCGGGTGCCCGCACGGCCTAACCGGATTCTGGGTCGTGTCATGAACCTTATCTGTGTTGTGGTCATTTTTCTATTTGTATGTTATTGCTCGCTTTTACTAATAATGCTGTTTCGTTTCTCTGGTTAGCTTTAATATTTTCATGTTATTGTTTTCCTTTATCTTGGTGTTTTTATCTTTGAAGTTTTTTCATGAAATCTTTTTTTATGTTCCAAATCCATTTTCAAAACTATTTTTCTTATGTCGAGGGTCTATCGAAAAAAGACTCTCTATTTCGTCCGACATAGCGGTAAGATCAGCGTACATCTCAATCTCCCCAGATCCCACTCGTGGAACTATATTAGGTAGGGGTGGGCACTAAGCCAAAAAAAACTGAAGTACCGAACCGAACCAATTCGATACTTTGATTTATCGGTTCGGTCTTCGATTTCGGGTAACCTGGTACTTCAGGTTCCGAAGTACCGAACTAGATTTTTTTTTAAAGCTTTGAAGTATATATATGAACTAACTTTTAATGCAATTATTCTAATTTATAAGTTACATTCTCCCTGTACAAATAAACGAAAATGTGGGATATCAATATCCATGTTCTTAAAAAAAAGATATAGTGTTCAAAACTGTCTTAATCACTATATATCCTACGCAATGTTGACCCATTGATTTACATCATGTTGAATGTCTCCCTCCAAATAGAATCGGAGTAACACCTTAAGCTATAAGCATGTATTTAGTCTATATATAACTTAAAACATCATGGTATTATAAGATAATGAACCATTATGGGTGGGGTGCAACTCTTGAGATACTAGCAACTGAAAAGCACTTTAATTTTTTGTCATAAATTAAAAAAATCCTTTTGATAGAGGAAAATAAGAATGAGATCAAGTGCTTCAATGAATCCTAAAAGAAAACTTTCCAATATCACCATGGCCTTATGCCTGACACTCAGAAACCTTCCATTTGTCAGCGCCTGCATATAATTTAAGGATCAATTTTTTTTGGGCTAGAAACTTTGGTTTAAACCAAAAAATCGGAGTACCGAACCGAATACCGAATTAAATAAACCGAACCGAATCGAACCGAACTATGAAAATTACAGTTTTTTCTATACTTCCAAAATACCGAATAACGAAGTACCGAACCAAAGTTTCAAAATAACCGAACAGAACACCAAACGCCCACCCCTAATATTAGGTATGTTGTTGTTGTTGTTGTTGTTGTTGTTGTTGTTGTTGTTGTTGTTGTTGTTGTTGTCATGTTGGGGCAAATTTTGGAACAGATTTGGACTGCCGAAGCAGATATGCATCTGCGGAGAAGAAGAAGGAATGAGCACCACCGCTGACTCATCGTAGGACGAAGAAGGGGAGGGGGAGAAGCAGCACTGAAGGAAGGAGGAGGATGCTGCCGGTAAAATCGAACGGAAAAAGTGAATGAAAAACGGAAGAGGAAGGAGGAGTTAGTTAAAGTTGCATTGTCAAATGGTTCTTTAAAAAAATCATAGTTGCAATAAGCTTTAGTGAATCCTTCTTTAACCATGGGAAAGCTATATGTCACATGGAGCCTTTGTGATGCCCTGGCGCACGCCGTGACTCTACACAACAGGCGAGATGGACAATGTCAGTCGCTCAGTCGGGTGCCAGCTGTGCGCTGGACGGGTGTCAGCCGTATGCTTGAGTGGGAGTGTCTATCGTGCGCTAGACATGTGCTAGACGAGGGCTAACAAGGCGCTAGATGAGGGCTACCAAGGACTAGATGAGTGTCAGCTGGGCACAGGCTGAGTGTCGGCCGTGCGAGTTGTGTGCGGGAAACGAGTGTCAGTGCCTCACGGTTTGGAGCTATAATGGGAATCTTGGAACATAGGATTAAGGCCTTGTTCCTAACTTGCTATAGAGTGTGCATGCCAAGTTTGGGGCCGTTCGGAGTTTGTTTGCCTATAGGCTTGGCTTAGCCAAGTAGCAGAGGCATTGTCTAATTATGTTGATCTTCCAAGGGCTATATCTCTTTCCACTAGTATCGGTATGGGATGAAACTTCATGGAGGTGCGAAGGAAGCCAAGAGGAATCTCTAGGAACAAACAACACCTCATTTGGAGGTTGGACTTGAAAGTTAAGCCATTGTATGATTCTCGGGACAAAGGATGTCCACTGCTAAGACACTGATTTTTATAAGATATATATAAGTGGGGTAGACATGGTGACAACCTACCAACCCTCCCCGTGGACTTTGTCAGGAAGTCGCACCAAGTGAGCTACCTTGAGGAAGGACCTCAAAGGCCTGCCTGGACATCTCTGATGAGTGTTCTAGGTATCCATACGAATCAGGTGAATTTATGGACGACGCGTGGCCAGAGGGCCAGAACTGGGCGCACAACGGGGGACAGAGGTTTGACAGGAGGAAAGACTAAGCCCTGCGGGATGTCTTTGGATAAGATAAAAACCTCTGTTCCGATTGAGAACTCGAGGAGCTATAAAGAGCCTCATGTATTACATGGCTTGGGTTCAGCCTGCAAGCAAGGGCTCGTTGGCCTAGACGTGCAGTCGTGGGGCGACGTTGCACTACTCAGGAGGGAAGCATGATGCGAGGGCTACACTTGCCAATGTTAGGAGACATTGAAAGGTATCATTTGGAAGATGCACATGACAAGGGCCAAGGTCTTAAGAGTTGTCCTACTTTGGCGAACCACAACCAAGTTCCAAGGCACAGGACAAGTGCCAAATTTGAGGATTGCACTGCGCGCAGGAGGGGCGCTTAGTACTAGGCGAGGGACGGGCATGTCCTTAGCCAACCCCAGACATGCGCATACTGAAGTTTCCGTATATGAGATGCGTGCAAGGGAGAATCTTTGGGTGGCACAGTTGAAGCTACGCCACTAAGGTGAGCTTCCTAGAAACCTAGGACGAAGAGCAGGCTGGCTCGTAGTCAAGTGCGACTGCAATCGCCACACAGGCTATTCTGTGCCACTGTCATTGGGAAGGTATGCCCATGACAACTATAGTATGTGTCAAAGTTTTCAGTTAAATATATAAAAGCTTCATTATTTGTTTGTATTTATTATTGGACCTCTTCAGTAAATTTTTCTAAAAAGAGAACCTCCTTTTTTGCTTGCGTAGCGACATTAGAAATGAACTATTTCCAAGTAATTAATAGTAGAACTTCGCCTATTATATTCTATTTTTCAATGAAATTTTGACAACAAAATCTGAAGTGGTGGCTTGCACAATATGACTATCATTTTATTGACATGAAATAGCCAATCAGTATGAATATATATTACTAATATATGCCCATTATGAAGATAAAAATTTTATGTCTTGATGATCACAGTACCAAATAATCTTCATTCTTTGAAAAGTTATATTGTACAAATAGAGCAAACAATATTTTTTATGGTATATTTATACTTTTAAACTTCCAAACAAATGGAAAAACTCTAGTGAAGTGATAAAGAAAATTCAAAGTTTACTTCTTTTTCATGAAAGTTCAGCTATATAGCAAACGAAAGAGTAACACTGATCTATGAGACAGATCACACAAATAACAAAATAGTATAACATTAAGCAGATTTTACCCAGGCAGCAAGCAATGCACAAAAATATAGGAACACCGATTTTCCCACTAGACGGATAGCAACCCACAAAAACAAAATGGCCCACTACCTTCAGCTCATAGATCATATCAACACGTCTACACATGTGGTGGACGCTCATTAAAATTGCACCAATAAAACCCATCCACCACTCCAAAACTCACCGCGCCACTACTGAAAGTCATGATACCACTCCTCAACAGCTGACAACCCATCAACAAGGACTATCCACTGGTCCACAAGCTGGGCCAGCGAGGATCCACACCATCGTGAATCAAACTTTGGGCCACCGGGGATCCACAACATACGTTAGACATATCTTCAATCTGTATGTTCTTGGTTACGGGCACAAAAAAGTAGACAATAGTCATTATATACAAAAAGATTCTGAAGAATATGGATAGACCAAACTTTATCCTGTAAAGCATCTTCAAGAAAATTTGAACAATCCTGAATATGAATAACATGTCATGGAGATTATAAAACATTTCCTTGATGATTGAATTTCCAAAAGAGAAATATTTCTTGGAACCAACAATCCAAATGGACTCCATGAATATGCAAACGATGCCACAACTACACAAGATACAATTAACCACTAAACTCGCGTACCTATATGATATGAAATTGTTGCTCTCTTTTTAACTCAAAAAGACAATGCACCATTTGTAATGGAAGGTTCATTACGTGAATCTCGATTAATAGTTCCATTCTGCCTTTGAGAAGGAAATAAAGCGTCATAGAGTCTGGAAGGCAGAACAATGAATCTACTTCTACTAAAGATGCTGCCCGAGACAATTTTGCTTTTTTTGTATCTTCCTTTTGCCTTGATGTACTATGGGCTTTTGAGAAGGTAAATGGACTTGGCGAAGATTTGTTTCTCAGTTTCTTGCTTAGGTTTCTTTTTTTCTTTTCTTTTCATGCTCCTTTTGCTTTTGCTAGGAATGTTCGTAATAGCCTTTTAAGACTTTTCTAGGGTGTTCTCAGACAATTAGAGAGTTGTGTGTCGTCACATCTATTTCATATAGTGATTGTGGTTTACGATGAGTGGCGTGGCGCGGCGCTTTTATTTTACAATCGTTCATATTGATAATTGAAAGGAAACATTGTTCACTTATTTATATTTTCTCTCTTTTTGCATCTTTTTCTCCTTTGTTATTTTTCTGCGTCTAGAAAAATTAAAAGAATTGATTGTTTATTGTTGTAATAAAGGAAGTAAATGAAAAGTTCTGAGGAAAATGAAAAATATTTCACAAAAGATGATAATGTATAGCCAAATTATGGGAATAAAGCTATTAATCATTGGTATTTGACATAATTATTTATATTTAAACACCATATTGACTCTATTTTGCTTGTTCATGAGCAATTTGTGAAGTGAACTCTTAACACTTCGACAAATAATGAAACAAGTTCCTTTGATTAATACTTGAAAAGAGCAGATTACAATAGGATGAAGCAATAGCAGTAACGATAAGGGAGAAGGGAGATGAGAAGAATCAAAAGAAACAGGGATGAGAAAGATAGATTATGCCTAAGGCATCATACACAATATACATAGTTCTATTGTTTAGACAAGGCACTAAATATAAACCCCAACATTCTCTCTTGTCACGTGCTACTGTTGACTAGCCTGTGTCCCATACAAAGTTGGACATGTTATTGGGCTGCTCCACTCTTTTGTTTTGCCTCAAATTAGTCCGAGGCCCAAGTCCACCAATTTGACCTCTCCAGTCTATAGTTGGGTTCATAACAATACCCCCGCCCTCAATAAAAACCTTGTCCTCAAGGTTCGGGTAGAGCCAAGCTAACCAGGAACGTGTAATGCTCTCATAAAACACATGATCTGAAAATTTGAGTACAACAACTGGTTTGTGCAAACTCCAGGCCATAGGATAGGGTATGTGTGGCATTGGCACCCTGCACCCAAACTGCATTTGTTGTTTCTTCACCAACACCACATGTAAAAACACCTTGGTGTTACAAGAATAATACTTTTCACAGTGCTTCCCTTGACATGAAGCCACTCTTTGTCTTGAAAGAACAAACCAGTACACTCCAGGAACTTGAGAAGCAATAAAGGAAGTAATGAGATCAAGGCCCAACATCCAACATATGATAATACAACTATGGTGTGCAACCTGTAGCATCCTTCCCATTAAGCTTATGTTGTGGTAGGACTTAGGAAGGAACTGGAACGAGAATATTTGTAGAAGGATTCTAATGATAAGTATTATCTGCTCAGCTGTGATTAACCTTGTAACCACCATCCATAATTCAACCTGCAAGTTCGCTGCAACAACGCCTTTAACTTCCTTCAGAAGCACACCAACAATTTCATTTGCAAAAATTGAACAGATTTCATATTCTGCCAAAACATAATACTTTGGCATTGAAAACCATGGATCTGCTATACTCCTCATATGTATTCCTGGATCCCACACACCAAGAGCTAATGTCTGACCACCATGTGTGACAAGGAAAATGGACGCACTGGGATTAAATGAATATTGAGTCAAAAAATATTGATAGCAGGAAGTGGGAACTTTACAGTAAAAATACTTGTCAATAAATCTAAGTCCTGAATCAACCTCCAAAAGCAAGATATTGCTAAGATTTACTGAACCAATTTCGTAAGCGCCATGAGTACCACCACGAGCAAACTTATTAACAAACTCGAGAACTTCGTCCCAACTACTTGTAATACATATTGCAACTCCACTTATATACTCACAAACATACAATTTAGCAACCAGACCTCCCAATGACATATGATTAGAAACCAAATGACATATGGCAGAGAGCTTGAATGAACCAGGATCAAATGGGAAACGAATCAACGCACAGTGAGCAAGCACATGTCGAGGTATCACGCTACATCTAGAGAGTCCATTAGTTTCAAGCAAATGATAGAGCGAATAAGGAGCAGATTCGAGTTTATCAAATTTCAAACTCAAGTCCATCCAAGTATTGAAACGAACAATATCCAAGTCAGTGTTCGTAGATGAAACACCCGGTACACGATGACTATAGCGAGAACCCATATAAGGTAAATCATTGGACCTGTAAGGTCGAAAGTGACTCACCACGGATAACAAACTAGGTGTCCCCTATTGAGGCGAATTGTCAAACACCTTCGTTGCTTCGCTAAGTGAATTTTCCTCAACAACAGTTTTAGTGTCGAGTGGAGTATCCACAGTTTCGGTGCAACAAATTGAAACCTCTAAGGAAGCAAATGGAAGTGAATGCAAAGAATCATGAACTGGAATTTCGAACTTTTCAGTAAGAACATCAGAATCGTCCATAGGGCTTGAGTTGCAATCGACCAAAGTAGAATCAGTCGTAGAGTCTGCAAACTCCTCCTCGTAGCCTTTATCTTCCAAAGATGCAGGCACATCAAAACACGCTTGAGCTTTATTTATCTTTAGGGAGCACGCATACATGGAGTTCTGGAGATTATCGAATTAGCGAAGCATAAGCGAGTGATTGTCAGCCAATTTTTGTACCAAATCACGGAGGATTTTTAAATCATTGTGGATCCCGGTGTAAAGTTGAGGGTAACAGTAATCCATGAAGAAATTGAGTACGATCGATGAAAGCACCAATGAAGTGAACTCTTAAAACTTCGACAAATAATGAAACAAGTTCCTTTGATTAATACTTGAAAAGAGCATATTACAATAGGATGAAGCAATAGCAGTAACGATAAGGGAGAAGGGAGATGAGAAGAATCAGAAGAAACAGGGATGAGAAAGATAGATTATGCCTAAGGCATCATACACAATATGCATAGTTCTATTGTTTAGACAAGGCACTAAATATAAACCCCAACATTCTCTCTTGTCACGTGCTACTGTTGACTAGCCTGTGTCCCATACAAAGTTGGACATGTTATTGGGCTGCTCCACTCTTTTGTTTTGCCTCAAATTAGTCCGAGGCTCAAGTCCACCAATTTGACCTCCCCAGTCTATAGTTGGGTTCATAACAATTTGAATGTACAATTTAACCAAAAATATACCTAATTGATGAATGTTGCTTGATAGAAAGTAAGGAGAATTAACCAAAAAAAAACATACTACATTTTTTGGAATGAAATTTAAAAAAATTGATGATTTCCAAACTTCCCTGTGGCGCGGGGCAGCACATGGATGAAGAAAAAAATTCGGCAACCAAACAGTAAAACCATTGCATTTTTAGCTTAACGAGTGAGCGCCGAGTGAATAGTGTCGGAAGACAAAATTCAATTCCTGCAATTGGTAACTAATGTGCGAAATGCAGTTAAAGGTGGCAAAACAATAAGGTATTTTTGATCTTTTGCACAAATTCTACTCTCCCTAACCTCCCTGGGAGGTCTATGCTCGACAATACTATAAGACATCGGAAGGCATCATTTAAAAGACACGCATGACAAAATGCACCACAAATACAATTAAATCAAACTTTGCTTTTTGGTAATGGGATTAACAGTCACATTATGGTGTTGGGTTTTGGTTTGATTTTAGTTAGGTCAGCAAGTCAGCGGGCACAAGAATGTACAACCTAATCTCATACTCTTTATGATTTAACATGTCTTTTTGTATTGCATTACATAATTTTATTTTGGAAAGTCTGCCTTTATAGAAGACAACTATGACCATCTACTTTGCATCATTGTTTTGACAACAACCATGATTTGTATATGTTATGATGTAGGGAAAATGTGGAAAAGTAAAGATACGATAAAAATGAGACGTGGCTCGAACAACTAACCCAAGTAGCACCGAAGAACTAGTTTCGATACACCCTGGGAGATCGTCAAGGAACACCTACGATAAGCAACTACCATCGAGTTAACTAGAACCTACAAGTATAATGATTGGGGAGGGATCGACATTCAACTAGAATCCACTAGTAGAAGACAAGTCCCAAACAAGGTTGGTTTCATTAACCCAAGAGTTTAACTCTCAAAATATTCTTCATTCATTTAAACAAGCTAAGTGTAGAAATAAGCTAGGCTAAGCTATTTATAGAGGTTTCTAGGTATTAATTAAAAGGTCTAAATTGCCTACACACTAGGCTTTAAGCTAAAAGACCATGCAAGGCCAAAATAGTCCTTTCACACTCAAAATCTCGGGTGTCAAGCGTTTGGGCGGAGCGCCCACAAAATTGATCAGTGGGGTGCCTTGGGCGGACCGCCTGGATGTTGGGCGGAGCGCCTGGCTCCTGTTGGTCTTGGGCGGGGGGCGCCTGCTTTGCCTAGGCGGGGCGCCTGGACTGGGGCCTTTTTGACGCGTCTTCAATTCACCTCCAACGCTCTTGACTTCTAGTCCCTTGCATCTTCCAAGCTTGATACATGTTGGAAAGGTGTCTTGGCACGATTTGTCCCGCATCATCCTCCCCTTCTTGAAGAGATTTCGTCCTCGAAATCAATGTGCTCTCGTCCATGGCATCATCTCCTCTGGTTTCCCAATGCTCTCCTCCCTTGTAACCCTTGATCGCCACTTTGACATAGGTCTCTTCCAAGATCTCCCTTGCCTTAACATGGAGCTTAGAACCTACAAGAAACGACAAGCAAACACAAGACTTCCTACTTTGAAAGTAGGTTAGCGCAAGAAGTGTGGAAAACACACTCTTATGGTATAACCAAGCATCAATAATAAGCACAAATATCAAATCCCCAATGAGATCATCAAGTACTTGGTTCAATGAAAATATGCACTCAACACAATAATGAGCAAATAGGTCATGGGACATGGAAAATGCAAGATCAAGCTATAAAAATCCCCTTGAACCTTAAGCTCAAGATCAACATACCAATCCCTCCTCGAAGTGTGATCAACATGTGGAGTGGAGTGAGTCAAATGACCCAACCTACAAGTAGTATCAAGTACTCCACTCCCCTTCTTTCTCACACCAAGGGATTCCTTTTCACCTCCAATTTCATCACCTAAGCAACCCTTCTCAAAAGACAAGCTCTCAAGGAAGGTATTGATAATGGCCTCTTCTTCATCATAACGCCAACAAGCAATAGTAGGGTCACTCAAAGAGTCATTTACCTCACCCAAGTTCTCACACAATCGGTTGCCTAAGGAGTCAAACCCTTCACACCATGGAGGTTCCATTTTACTACCCATCCTAGTCCGATACAAGTCATTACCACTAATGAGAATGCCTTCAAATAATGGATTAGTAAAAACATGCATCTCAATATCATGATCAAGCATAGACAAGTTATCAAGACTAGGTTCGCTTGAGGAGTCATCATAGACAACTTTGTCCAATTCATGCAATTTGGACTCCTCGAGGTTACTATCCTCATCATAACACATTGGTCCACCAAATAGAAGCATATCAATAAGGGTATGATCAACTATCCCATCATCCCTTTTGTCAAAGATTGGTGGTGTGTCATAGCAAAGGTCACCATTAAAGTCAACTTTCAAATTTACTCTAAAGAGAGATTCATTGAACAATGAGCTCACATCATGATGTGGCTTGGCATTTCTCTCAACTAGTGATACACAATCACACACAAGTTGACTACTAGACTCTTCACTAATGGCATATTCACTAGATGCATCACAACCACCAACTAGTGTTGAGTCATCACAAGACAAATAGCTAGTAGGCTCATGAAAAGGTGAAGTAATACTTACATTTGTAGTACTTCCTTGATCACTCACAAGGCTTGAAGTGTCATATGCAACTCCTCCTTTCATGAAGCTTACATTGAGAATTTTCCTCCTCTTGTCTTTCCTTCCAAGCACATGGTTGAGGCCCCAATGGCTTGCCTTCAAATGTACCTACACATGAGCTATCACAAGAAAAAGTAGAAGATGAAGAATTGTTAGAACAATGGGTACTCTCACTCTCAATTTTTCTTTCCTCACCTCTCTTCTCTCTCAATTTTACCTCATGGTCAAGTGTAGTTGGTGGTGACAATCCACTTACATCACTCCTCAATTCCTCTCCTTTTTCCTCTCTTAGATTGTCACCGGTCACTCCCTCACTTCTCTCTTTCTTTTCTCTCTCATTTTAAGTGGAGTGACTCTCACTTTCATCATGCAATGGCAAGACAACAAGATTGTTTGCTTCGGGTTCAAGTACAATGGGTGACTTTGCTTTAGCCGCTTCCCTCAACTCCTTCATTCGCTTGTAGTCTTCCCTCACTTGTCTTGGAGTCAAAGGTCTAAGCACATACTTCTTCCCATCTTGCTTGACCGTATATGAGTTGGTCCGGCCATCGTGCACCACACATCTATCATATTACCATTGTCTCCCAAATAATAGATGGCAAGCTTGCATCGGGACAACATCAAACATGATTTTGTCTTTATAGTTTCCAATGCTAAACTCAATCAATACTTGCTTCACCACCTTTAGTTCACCACACTCACTAAGCCATTATAAACGATATGGTTTTGGATGCTTTAGAGTGGGCAACTTCAATTGGGAAATCAAGGTTTGGCTCACTATGTTGGCACAACTTCCCGAGTCAATAATCACGGAACAAACTATACCCATGACTCGGCATCTAGCATGAAAAAGGTTTTCCCTTTGAACATTCTCCACTTCCTCTTCCATGAAAATGGTACTCAAGCTTCTCCTAACCACCAAGAACAATTGAGGATCTTCTTCGTCCTCTATAGCCTCCACACAAGCAACCTTCTCATTCTCCTCATTTTCGAGCTCACTATCTTGCTCATACACCAATTCTCCTACCACAACCATGGTTCTTTTTGTGTGACAATCTTTAGCAATATGTCCATACCCCTTACACTTATAGCATTGAGTAGAAGTAGAAGTAGGATTGCTCAAGTGAGTTTTAGAATTACCTCCTACATGTGGTGTAGGCTTCTCATACGGCTTCTTCACATCTTTGCTAGCACTTGCACCACTTGTGTTTGGAGACTTCCACTCTTTTGGTTGGCTCACGGGAGTAGGAGTGCTACTCTTGTAACGGTTGAACCTTTCTCCCTTAAGCCATTGCTCGGCTTCAATTGCGGCTTCCAAGAGATCTTGAAGTGAAAGATAAGAATACAACCTCAATTGAGAAGCTATACCATAGCTCAAGCCATTCTTGAATCGGATCATGGCTTGTTCTTCACTCTCGGTCTCCATATCCAATGCCATCCGGATCTTTTCAAACTCATCATAATACTCATGAACCGTTTTGACACCTTGCTTTAGATCATAAAGCTTCTTAAGTTGCTCTTGACGATATCTAGGAGTCATGTACTTGGTGTTCATGAGACCTTTCAATTCATTCCAAGTCACATTCACATGGACACCCGCTCTTCTTCTTGATCTCTTTATGGACTCCCACCAAGTAGAAGCGTAAGACTCAAAAGTTGAAATAGCATAAGTACCTTTCTTCTCCTTGGTCATCTCGTTTGTGTCAAACACCCTCTCCATGAGTAGTACCCATTCCATGTATGCTTCTGGATCACAAGTTCCCTTAAAGATTGGAAGATTAAGCTTCACACTATTGAAATTGTTATTGTCACGACCTCCATGGTAAGGCTCTGGTTAGCCTCCATAGGGGTCACCATAAGCTCCATAATCCCTTCTAGCATACCCTCCAACATATCCCATGGGTGGCCCTCGACCTCGGCCTCTACCCCTATCCACATTTCGACCCCAATTCATACCTCGCCTCGGTTGATAGTGATCTTCATTCCCATAGGCTTCATCACCATACTCGGCTTCCTCCCCTTCTTGAGCTTCATCAACTTCCTCAAGAGGTTGAACATTTTGAATGGGTCTTGGAAGTGGAATGTCTCTTTGGGGATTGCCCGCAATGTGGGGAATGCCCAACACTTGTTCATTTCTATCACGTTCTTCCTTTACCCGTTGTTGATTAAGCAATTCAACAACTTGTTCTGGGGTAAAGGCAGAACTACTTGAGTCTTCACCGGCTTCAACTTGGACACTCGGGGTCCCTTTCTCAACTTGGGCACTTGAGGTTCCTTGCCCAATTTGGAGGCTTGAAGTCACCTTCTCAAGAGTTTCAATATTTTGGCCCATGATATCCATTTTAGCAAGGATACTAGCCAAATCATTTTTCACAAAATCTTCTCCTTTGTTGGCCATTGTACCTACAAGATGAACAAACGTTAGTGAAAACACCTCACTCACACCCTCACGTGTATAGCACTCGGTTCACTCGTTTAGTGGTGGTGGATATTTCACTCCAACTTGACTTCTATAGCTTCAAGTAGTTGAACAACAGTCCTCAACTCAATCACTCATTCCACAAGTCAAGTGTACTCCGGGGCGAGTGGAGTTAATGTGACTCAATAAACGATAAACACTTTAAAGTAAGGACTTGAGTCAAAAGATTCTACGATTCTTCTTGGAGTTCTACTCCCCAACTAAGGCACGAATTACCTAAAAGCAACAAAGGACTAGTGCTAATTAAGTAGGGAAGTTACTTAGATAAGCACTAGTTAGAGGTTAAGCAACAAAGAAATGGGAAAACCTAGGAAAAACTACCCGTTACCACACCTTCAGGCCTAGGCGGAGCGCCCAGTGGGTGGAGGAGTGCCCTTAGGAGGCGGAGAGCCTGCTCCAACAACCAGTGGGGGAGGGCAGGCGGAGTGCCTGGGCTTTGGGCAGAGCGCCTGAAGCTCGGGCCCCTGCTCTTCCAACTCCGATTTCCTTCGATTTCAACCCAATTTTTGGTTCGATTCCACCATGTTTTGCACAAATCCAATGTACCCAAAGTTGTATATCGCTATAATCTCCAAACCCCAATGATTTTCACCCCCAAACAACCAACAATCAAAGCACAATCATGATTCAAAGTTTTAAGTTGGGGTTTCAAAAAGGGTTTCAAAGTGGATTTCGATTCTTCAAGCTTGATGTTATACAACTCCAAATCAAACGAAATTTGTTTCAAATTGTTTGTTTTTTCAATGAAGAACAAACCCCTATATTCAAATCAACAATCATCCAACCCATGAATCGACCACAAATCATCAAGAACAAGGGTTTAACAATTTTTGGGGTTTTCAAAATTCAAATTTCGTGATTCCAATCCAAACCACGTGTTTTTGGAATCAAAACGTCGGGTTTTCAACAAGGATCAATATTCCATAACACCCATAACAAGAATCGAACACACCAAAAAGTTATGACCAATTTTTGAATTTTCAACTTTTTCTATTTTTTTTTGTATTTTTCTTCTTTCAATAACTTCAACAACAAGAAAACTAAAAGAAAAGATACTAGGCACGAAGAACCAAGGGTCGGGGGTTTGTAGAAATAAAACCCGAGCCTTGCTCTGATACCAAATGATGTAGGAAAAATGCGGAAAAGTAAATATACGATAAAAACGAGACGTGGCTCGAACAACTAACCCAAGTAGCACCGAAGAACTAGTTTCGATACACCCCGGGAGATCGTCAAGGAACACCTACGCTAAGCAACTACCCTCGAGTTAACTAGAACCCGCAAGTAGAATGATCGGGGAGGGGTCGACATTCAACTAGAATCCACTAGTAGAAGACAAGTCCCAAACAAGGTTGGTTTCACTAACCCAAGAGTTTAACTCTCAAAATATTCTTCATTCATCTAAACAAGCTAAGTGTAGAAATAAGCTAGGCTAAGCTATTTATAGAGGTTTCTAGGCATTAAATAAAAGGTCTAAATTGCCCACACACTAGGCTTTAAGCTAAAAGACCATGCAAGGCCAAAATAGTCATTTTACACTCAAAATTTCGGGTGTCAAGCGTTTGGGCGGAGCGCCCACAAAATTGATCAGTGGGGTGCCTTGGGCGGACCGCCTGGATGTTGGGCGGAGCGCCTGGCTCCTGTTGGTCTTGGGTGGGGCGCCTGCTTTGCCTAGGCGGGGCGCCTGGCCTGTGGCCTTTTTGACGCGTCTTCAATTCACCTCCAACGCTCTTGACTTCTAGTCCCTTGCATCTTCCAAGCTTGATACATGTTGGAAAGGTGTCTTGGCACGATTTGCCCCGCATCATATTATGTCTCGTAAGAGCTTCTCGCTAGAGTTGAGACTTGAGAGTAGCATGCAAACATCTTAGTTTGTACAACTCCAAGTTATTTCTTTGGGCTAAAGCATATATATATATATATATATATATATATATATATATATATATATATATATATATATATTGAGAGCTACCAAAATTTGAAAGGTGTTGGTTTTTTCAATTATTATCCTTTGGCCCTAACAGAGGTGTGTCTCATGTCATACTAATTTTGTTTTTTCCTTCCCCTTTACTGAAGTAAGATCATCTCATTCTTATATATATTATCTTTTCTGGTTACACCATGTTAGTAATTCATCTATTTCAATATTCTTCCACTATAGACCATGAGATATTTAATTTAGTTCGAAGAAATGCGTTCTACCTTTCTTTTTTTCTTCTTTTTTCTTTTTTTGGATTGAGATGTCCTGTCTTTTTGTTATTACAACAACAACAACATACCCAGTATATCCCACAAGTGGGGACTGGGGAGGGTGGGATGTACGCAGACCTTACCCCCACCAAGGTGGAGAGGTTGTTTCCGATAGACACACGGCTAGAAAAAATGATATTTTCGAAAACATACATATAAAATCAAGACAACAATACAATGCTAGAAAGTAAGACAACGCTAATGCATATCCAAACTAAACAGACACGAATAGAGAATATAAAGGTGAAGACTAAGAAGTACATCGCCTATATATACATAATACCGCATCTAATAATAGCCCAGACACTCGCCTACTACTTACCCCTCCACTCTAATCTTCGACCTCCATGCACTCCGATCTAAGGTCATGTCCTCGGTGATTTGGATCTGGGTCATGTCCTGACGAATCACCTCTGCCCAGTTCTTCTTCGGTCTACCTCTACCTCTACGTAGACCTAGCGCTGCCAACCTCTCATACCTTCTTACTGGAGCATCAACACTCCTTCTCCTCACATGACCGAACCATCGCAACCTCGCTTCTCGCATCTTCTCATCCACTGGGGCCACACCTACCTTCTCGCGAATGACTTCATTCTTAATCTTATCCATCCTGGTGTGACCACACATCCACCTAAGCATCTTTATTTCCGCCACTCTCATCTTCTGAATATGCGAGTTCTTGACTGGCCAGCACTCTGCCCATACAACATAGCTAGTCTAAGGACCACTCTATAGAATTTGCCTTTAAGCTTAAGCGGCACTCTCTTATCACATAGAACGCCAGATGCAAGCCTCCACTTCATCCAACCTACTCCTATACGGTGAGTAACATCATCCTCAATTTCTCCATTGCATTGGAGGATTGAGCCAAGATATCGGAAGCTTCTTTTCTTAGGAATGACTTGAGAATCAAGTCTCACTTCCACATCTAACTCATCAGAAGCATCACTAAATTTGCATTCTATGTATTCTGTTTTCGTCCTGCTTAGCCTGAAGCCTTTAGACTCTAAAGTCTGCATCCACACCTCCAGCTTCTCATTGACACCTGAGCGTGTCTCATCCCTTTTTGTTATTAAAATCTTAATTTTATTACATTAAACATAGAAGAAATCCTCAAAGTCGCATTAAGTCAAAGAAATAATTGCTACAAACCGATTAAAAATAAAATCAAGAAAGTTGAAACAAGAAACATAATTATTACATTCAAAATAATCCAAGAATTTTTTTTTTATCGTCTTTGCATCCGTTCACTTTCTTTTAACTGAACAGGAAAAAATGAGAAAACTCGACCTTTTCCACTCAGGTTTAGTTTCTAGATGTTATTTTCTTGCTCATTTTTTGAATTTCGTGATAGAAAGAAAAGGGAATTTTTTCCTTCACTTGGTCGACTTGCATTAGACATAAAATAGAACCATTTCAACCCAATTCAAGTGTCTTCGAAGACAATGTTATGCACTTATTAACCCGGGGTTAGAAGACATGAGAATCTTTTTTAATTACAAAGACCAATTACATCAAAGCACATTCAAAATAATCCAACTAATAAATATAATAATTCTGACTAATCAGTCTCTTTCTTGTTAAAATAATTTAATAATTAAAGATTGCACAAGGTAAAATAGCTTGAAACACACCTCAAATTTGTCCCGGAGGTGGTCAGATATGTAACAATAAATATTGGTTCAGAGAAAATTAAGACAAAAATATTACCAAATCCACATCTCACTTAGCTGAAAGAACAAGGACGAGAGACTGGAAACCCTTACGTAAGAAAAGATATGCCAAGTACAAAAAGCAAGGCAAGGGATAAAGGAGAAAAAAAGGATCTCCCATTAAAAAGGTATTTCCTGAGTAAGCCAGCTTTGCCATTAGCAAAAAAGCAAACGGTTGATGTAGAAGTTAATTTTTTACATGCATTGTTTACAGCCGAAAAAATAACTTGATAGCATATGAAAGTAGTAACAACACAACGGATTTGACAAGGGATGTTCAGAAATGGTGATGGCTAGTAGATATTTTAGACTTGAAACATCAATTATTCCACTGTAAACAACTAATCGTTACAGCATTCGATCGCGAAAGAACCAGGCTAAGAGTGTCATAGTGTGATCATATATCCCACCTCTTCTTCACACGGAACATCAAAGCTGAAGATGTAATGTCATCCTGAGGTACTTGAAGCATAAATTGAACCTTCATCTTCATGGGAGCTGTCTTGGCTTTTCCAGCTTCCTCTCCAACCTAACAAAGAAAATGAGGCAGGACAGGATGCTATTAATATATATCAGAACTTTATAAACCCCACCCCCTCCATTCAGAATTTTATCATGTATACACTCCCTCATACCGTGGGCAATTAGCCCAATGCACAATTTCGTATATGATTCTTTCTATTTTGTTTTGCATGCAGTCAAAAGATCAACTACAACAATTATCACACAACATTGTCCATTATTTGCACTTCCTGTCACAAGGATACACATATGTCAAAGAATGGATGATACCCTATCAGGAAGTTTATCATAAGCTAGATTACTAGTGACCTGGCAAATGTGCAGTAGCCTCAATGCGTGCAATAGGTGATAGGAAAGGAAAGGTGACAGGCTACAATTTGAAGAAACCAAAAAGTTTCACATAAGTGATAAGACCCAAGGAAAAAAAAAAAAGGATAGAACCTTAAACTCAACAAGAAAAACTCACATTAGAAAATCTTTTAACATGTGAGAGTGCATCTGCATTTCATTGATAAACCAAATGAAGCAGAAGGATCCTCCAGTCATCCGTTCTTCTATATTCTATTACTCCCTCCGTTTCAAAAAGGATGAACCTATTTCCTTTTTAGTCTGTTTCAAAAAGAATGACCTCTTTCTAAATTTAGAAAGAAATGTTCACTTTTACGCATCCCTAGACGATTTGTAGCCACACAAATATCTATAACTTATTTTAGACCACAAGTTTCAAAAGTCTTCTCTCTTTATTAAACTCCGTGCAAAGTCAAATGGGTTCATCAAAAGTGGAACGGAGGGAGTATAAGCTAAGCGTATAATGAAGAGGACTACGTCTTTTATCAAAGTAAACAGTAAAAGCTCATTCACCAGATTGGTTGATCATATCGGAAATGTACCTTGCACAAAAATAATACTACTACTAGAAGATTGACTTTCCTACCAAACTAACAGTAGCTGGCAGAAAAATTAGTAAAGGTTGTTAGGAATATTCCGGCAGAAAAAGTTCCATAATTGTTAATCCTAAACCATCACCCCTGCTTATTGAAAAGCAGTACCCACTGCAACCGGGGGGCCGGGGGGGTGCAAAATTTGCATCAATAGAAATTCTCAAGCTACAAGGAAAGGGGCGTCATGAGAATGCCAACTGATGCGGTACACAGGTGTAACCCCATCTGAAGGAGGTGGATTTTTTAAATTTTGGGTTAGCTTGCATAGAGGGAAAGAGACGACCTCCTTTCGGTTGTTTCTACCTCTAGTTAAATAATTCTCTAGACATTAAGAACAAATACTTATTAAAAAGGGCAAGTAGCTGTTACCTGAATTGAAAAAGCATACGAAGCTTAAGAAAACTAATGGGAAGAAAGGAAAAAGAACATGCCAAAGCAACCAATGGACTTGAAGATAACTACTAACGCAAATTATACAGCAAGCAATTAAAGCTGAAAAGCAGTTTTTTCCCATTTGCTATGAAAGGGATGAAGCCACTAACAGAACTTACCCATAGAGAAGCCCACCCAAGTCGCACTTCCGAATCATAACCAGCTTTAAACTTGAAGTCTTTTCCAATATTGTGCTTATAGACTGTGCTCCAGTAGTTCGTGTCCAAATTATACCAGTAGCTGAACCCCAGAATAAAGTATATCAATTGAAGAGCATCAATTTTATCACAAAAAATGGCTGGAAATGTCTAAGTAGTTAAAAGTATAAAATTCATAAATACAAAGAATGATGGTGTATTGCATCTCTGTGAGTTTCACAACACAGCTGGTACTATATTCAAGGATCTGCATTTATAATCATGAAAGGAACTTCCGATCATGGATCTATATTCTCCATATTAACCAAAAGAGTATTATTATCTCCCGATGAAGCACTATAGTTCACGCCGTATAACAAGCAGTTCCCACCTATTCGGTCTACTTAAGAAATGAAAGATTCAGTATCTAAACAGCTACATCATGATATCATTATATGATTTCTAATCAAACAGTGGCATCTGTCACATAGTACGTTCTATGACAATATTGCCTTCAAGCAGTCTAGTCTATTGAGGCTAAGTATTTTCTCATATGATGTGCTTTTGCATATAAAAAATCATAATATTCAACCTTAGAAACATTGTGTCAAAATGAGGTCCAATGGAGAGAGAGAGAGGCTTCACCTTAACTTGTCTGAAGGACCAAATCGACGCTTGAAGGCAAAAGACATTGCATTTGAAGGCAAGGAAATGCTAGGAATAAATGCCATTTGCTCATCCTGCACACAGTAAAGGTAACGCCAATTTGCCCTCACATCAATAAAATTTATAACTTTATCCAAAAAAAATAAAAAAAAATAAAGGAACAGTTAAACTCCAAATAAAGTTTCAAATGTAGAGAGAAATTCCTAACCAAATAAATTATGACATCAGATGCTGCAAGTTCTTAAAATAACTTTGTTTCTGTGAATTTTAGATACGCAAACACACACCCTGATAGGTGAACACAGAGGGTTCCAATTGAACCAAAATGAAATGGAATGGAGAGTTTTCAGAAATTTAAAAAGATGAAGCACTTTACATCAACAGATCACCAGTACACCACATGCACAAGCACATATTTCAAGTTCGCCAGAAAAGAAAATTCATGCTCTAATGTAAATTTCAGCCACAAAATGATGTGATTTAACGCAAAGCTTGAGCACCAAAATAGTAGGCCTGGGGAATGTTAGTAGTGCAGCTGCTTGAAAAATGAACTTTTTGGTGAGGGTTTGATCCACCACCTTGTAATCCCCTTCCCATTTACCTTTCCTCTTCCCCCTATGTATAATAAACATATTAGGGCACCATGCCATTAAAATCTATACGCGATAGATAGACTCCCAGAACCATGACAAGTTTGCTTACTTCAACATAATTTTTTTCCACGAAAGGAAAGGAGATAGTTCATTCCACGATTAAAAATCCATTTTGCTATTTCAGATATAAATTATCAATTTTACCACAAGTGATCAGTTTGAAGGAAAGAAAAAACAGATAAGTGGCTATGAGAATCCAAAAGATTGCTTTCCACTCTAGGCATCAGATATAATTCTCTTTCCACCCTACTATCCAGTTCTACGTTGTTCTCTTTTTAAAACCCCATAAATACCAAATATAGAAGGGGCTTCATATAGTGAACAACATGAAACAAATCCGTTACAAGCCACTTGATGTTTGGCATTTTATGCCTATATTTCCTTAATATTTCCTCACGTTTTAGTACCTTATTCACTTGTTTTATAGCTTGTGACTGTGGTTTTACACTGATTTTATGTCGTGTGTATGTAGGTTGTTACGCAATGTAATTGGAGCTTTTAAGAGCATGATTGAACAAGAAAAGATTGGATTTTGATTGAGGATTGGATCGAGCACACGAAGGGACGACACGAGCACGCAAAAGAGCACGGAACGAAGCGAAAATTGGCTTGGCGCTGCAGGAGGCGCGCCGCGCCGCCCACCGCGCCCAGCCTCCTGCGCGTTTTCTTGCGCGTCGCAGGCTTGCAGCGGGAGAGTTGTGGCGTGTTCTGTCCAAGGTCGCGCGTTCGAGGGCGCGGGGCGCCCGTTGTAGCGCCCCTTATGCGCGATTTTACTCCCTTTTCCTTCTAGTTTTGGGTCTAACTTATTACCTAGGCTTTTGTAAACATTATAAATAGTTTATTACTTAGTTTTTCAAGGGAGTTGAGACTTTGGAGAAATTTGAGAGCTCATAACATCAAGACAAGGGTTTTTCTTCCTTCCATTAATTTATTTCATCATTATTTCATTATTTCATCAAATCTTTGTGTTGTTATTATGAGTATGCGTAGCTAAATCTCTAGTTCTAGGGTTAGAGTATTACATGAAAGTTGATGTTTGAAGATTGATTTCCATTAATTGAATCCCATTACGGGTTACTTATTCTTTCTTGATTTCACTTGTGTAATTGTCAGGGCCCGATTATTACGCATTATCTATGGTTTTTAGATTGAACTCGAAAGAGGGAATTTATTAACGCAATAAGAAAGAATAGGACTAGTTTGTGAACCCGGGCATCGGGGAACCAATTCGTGAGTAGGATAGACATATACTTGCTCGCCTAGTTTAACTAATACAGAATTCGTTAATGCGTGCACGTGATTCAACCCATAGACATATAGGGATTGGAGTAGCCTGCATAGACCGTGAAGAATCGAAAGGTTTTCACGGGTACATTTAATCTGTTAGTTAGTAACCCGGGATTTAAGAAGTGGAATCAATTGGATACATCAACTTGATTGTTTGTAACTCTGACCCTGGACCGTCTCCTTAATATTGTTTACAACCAAAGTTTGCTCCATTGTTTGACTGAATTTCCACCATTTAAATTATTGTTCTTTAGTTAATAAAATCCTCACTATTGGAAAAAGATCCCTGGATAGTTGTTTAGAAATTGTTTGCTAGACTTCAGTCTGAATAGTCCTCGTGGGAACGATACTCGATTTATCACTTTATTACTTGTCGACCACGTATACTTGCGTGTGCGTTTGGGAGCAACAAGTTTTTGGCGCCGTTGCCGGGGACTAATTATTGACTGATTTCTTTTTGAACAGTTTATTAATTTCTATTCAGGTTTAATTTTTGTTTTGAGTTTTCTGCTGTTTCAGGTATTAGGTCCTGCTTGATCTTTACCTACAGGAATGGCAGAAGAACAAGCTTTAGCTGTGCGAGATGTTGCTCTCCCCAGCCTGGAGGGAGTAGCCTCGAGCATAGTTAAGCCTAGAATTACTGGAAACTTTGAGATTAAGTCCGGTATGATACAACTGCTACATACGACTGGACAATTTGGTGGATTACTTCATGAAGATCCGCAACAACACATCCAGAATTTCTTGGAGATCAGTGATACTTATACACCAGCGGGAGTTCCTATTGATTATGTCCGCTTGACATTGTTCCCGTTTTCACTGATTGGGGCAGCAAAGAGGTGGTTAAAGGCTGAAAAGTCTGGGTCTATCACCACTTGGAATGATTTGGCTAAAAAGTTCTTGGCTAAGTTTTATCCATCTGCCAAGACAGCCCGGGTGAGGAGTGAAATTATGTCCTTCAGACAGTTAGAAGGAGAATCTTTATATTCAGCCTGGGAGCGGTTCAAAGCTTTACTGAGAGATTGTCCACACCACAACCAATCCAATGAGGTTCTTGCACATACTTTTGTGGAGGGGTTGACTGCGCACACTAAGATCGTGGTAGATGCTGCTGCTGGAGGTCAAGTACTGGCCTTAAATTTTGACCAGATCTATGAGTTGCTAGATAAATTTTCGCAGAGCAATCCTGATTGGCAAGGAGATGGTAGAGCTATTACGCAGAAAGCTGCAGGAGTACTTCAGTTAGATGCAGTTTCAGAGCTACGGGCTAGGATGGATGCTATTTCCAATCAAATTAGCAAGTTAGCTCTGTCAAAGACTCAGCAACCAGTGGCTCCAGTGCAACAACTCCAGAGCTTTTGTGAGGTTTGTGGTCAAGACCATGCTACCGAGGTTTGCTCTTCTAACCCAGAGTCAGTTTATTACGTGGGTAATCACAACAGGCTGCAGGGTCAAAATCAGTTTGGTAATGGTTACTATCATGGTAATACGAGAGCCCCGAATAATTACCACCCACTTCCAGCTCCACCACAGCAGGTTAGCAGTTCAGTTGAAGAGATGCTAAAGCAGATAATGGCGGGACAGCAGAGAATGATAGCTGACACTGCAGCCCATGCACAGGCCATACAAGATCTTGCCAGTGCTCACAAGAACTTGGAGCACCAGTTGGGGCAGTTGGTAGGAGAAATAGGTACTGTTAAAAAAGAGCCTGAACAATGTCTTGCAGTGACTTTAATTGATGGTGGAGAGCTGATGACCAAGTCTGAGGAGAGGGCTGAAATTGAGAAAATTGAAAAAGTGGAGAAGATGAAGAAGAAAGAAGAGATAAAGGAGGCACCTAGGCCACCTCCACCATTCCCGCAGAGGCTTATACCATCGAAGGATTTGGCTCAGTATCAAAAATTTGTGAGTATGCTGAAAGAACTTCATGTTAATATTCCTTTAACTGATGTGTTTGAATTGATGCCATCCTTTGTGAAGTTTTTAAAAGAGATTCTAGTCAAGAGGAAAAAGCCTCAAGAAATAGATTCAGTTGAGTTGGTGGAGGAGTGTAGCACAATTTTGAGCAAGCTACCCCCAAAACTTCAAGATCCTGGGAAGTTTACTATTCCTTGTACCATTGGAGGGCATAGTATTACTGGTGCATTGTGTGATTTGGGTGCGAGCATAAGCCTCATGCCTCTGTCTGTTTGCAAAAGGTTAGGGCTAGGGGCAATCAAGCCCTCCTCAGTTACTCTTAAGATGGCGGATGGATCACTCACTCACCCTGATGGTAAGTTAGAGGATGTGTTGGTTAAAGTTGGTAAATTTACATTCTCTGTTGATTTTGTAGTCCTAGATTATGAAGAGGACTTAGAAGCTCCAATTATTTTGGGGAGACCATTCTTGGTCACCTCGAAGGCACTTATTGACATGGAGCTGGGTGAGATGACTGTTAGAGCGCATGGAGAAAAGGTTACTTTCAAGGTGTATAATGAGATGGAGCACATAGCTAAAATTGAAGAGTGCTCTATGATTGAATGTGTTAGTCAAGGACATGGAAGTACACCAAATGTGAAGTTGAAGATGGATTCTCTCAAAGAAAGGAAGAAAGCAAAAGTTCGGCGTAAGAAGAGAAGACATAAATGCTGGAAGTGAGCTAAATGTGTCGTCGTGCCACGACGTTAACTAAGGCGCTTCTCGGGAGGCAACCCGAGTTTGTACTTGTATTATTTTATTTTATAGTGTCACGTAGTTTTTGTTTTCCTTGGATTGCAGGTTCATGTAATGTCGAGTTTAAGTGTGGGGTGCCCTCACCCTTGCATAATATTGATGACGTGATGGGGGAAGTCTGAGTACCTCATACTATATGGAAGCTTGGAGGATGCTAGCACCAAGGACTAGAGTCTTCAGGGAAGTTTTCTTTACCTTGCACTTTCTTATTTTTAGCACTGAGGACATTGCTTAGTTTAAGTGTGGGGTGGGGAACTACCCTTTATCTATTTTTGAGGTTAAGGATGCATGTACCTTAGGACTTTTTCTTTTGTCACTTGACTTTATTTTGATTTGTTTCTTGCTTTAATATATGGAAAAAAAAAAAAAATTAGAAAACCAATGAAAAATTCCAAAAAGATTTTCCTTTTAGTTTTTATTAGTGGTACATGTCATCCACCCCGTGGTTTTTCTTATGGCCTCGGTTCTTTTCCACGGGTAGACCTTTGAACCGGGTAGTTTTTATTTTTTTTAGGATTAGGATAGTTAGTTATAGATGACCCTAGGCGTAGGAACTAGGTGGAATGCTAGGTGCCTTTGATTTGTTTGATACCGGTGGACTTGAATTGATTGCATGTGCTATTTGTGGTGTCCTTGGGTTTTAAATTGAGATGCATGCCTAGAAAAAAATGGAATAACCCCCTTGAGATGCTTGAGTCCACTTGCTTGACTTTATTGTGAACATTGTGCATTAGTGCTTAATTTTCCACAAGTTGCACTCTAGATACTTGATTGAGAGTTGTTGATGGAGCCTTTTTGTGTGGATCATGTGCAATGTGTGTGTGAGGCATATTCTTGTTTGCTCCTTGTTTGCATATTAATGTCTAGAACTTGCCCCGTGTGTGTGCAAAGCGAAATCCTAGATTTGCTCTAGTCGGGAAATGATACAAGGCCTTCTTTTGTTAGCCTACCCTTACATATATACCTTGAAAAATTGTTGTTGTGATTTCTTTGACCCTTTTTGTTGACACCCACACCCCGAGCCTACCCATTTGTTTTAAATTGACTCTTTTGGCCCTTACTCCTTAAGCACTTTATTGATATTGTGTAGATGATTGGAGTTGTGGTTGGATTTTGGGGGGTTCTTGAGTGGAGCTAATGAAGGGGAATAAATGTGAAAATTGTGAAGTAGTGGAAAGCATTGGCAAGGTTGGGAGTTAATGAAATTGAGAAAAAAAATGAAAAGAAAAGAGAAAAAAAATAGCAAAGTTGAAAAGAAAGAAAAACAAAGTTGAAAAAAAAAGAGAGAATATCCATTCCTTGCTAGTGTGTGTTTAAAAGAAATATGCTACTTGTTGAGAAGGTGTATGTGTGATAGTTGTTGATTGGGTGGCTTGTTGAGAATTGTGTTTGAATTAATTGTGATGTATTAAAGTGCTTAGGGAGGTAGTCACTATTACCATATGTATCCTACCCGCCCCTTAGCCTACATTACGACCTTTCTAAAGTCCTAGTTAATCCCGATTGGAGTGAGCCTACATTAGTGGAGTCATACACTACGGGCAAGCCTATGGTACGTTGTGTGTGACATGTGAGCTTTTCATGAGAGTGAGTGAATTCTTTCTATGCTATTGTCCCCATTCTATTTGTGATATTCATGGTTGTGTGTGATACTTGGGGGACACTCTCTCTTGCTTCATTTTGGTGAGGGCACGTGGTTTGCATCAAGTAGGTAAAGTTGATGGCTTTTGGTTGAGTAGATAGGTGTGATTTTGTGGGAGCAGGGTTGCAATAAGTTGAGTTTGTGCATTTGAGCTATTTTGGGGTGGTTGTTCTCATATTTTTGGTTTTGGTAAATTGTTGGCATGTTGTGGATCCATAGTAGTCATGTGTGCATTGGTTCAATGATCGGTATCAACCATAGTCATAGGCAGACCTGTTTTACCTAGGTTGGGAAGTGATTGGTGATTGCTCGAGGACGAGCAAAGGTTCAAGTGTGGGGTGGTGATGTTTGGCATTTTATGCCTATATTTCCTTAATATTTCCTCACGTTTTAGTACCTTATTCGCTTGTTTTATAGCTTGTGACTGTGGTTTTACACTGATTTTATGTCGTGTGTATGTAGGTTGTTACGCAATGTAATTGGAGCTTTTAAGAGCATGATTGAACAAGAAAAGATTGGATTTTGATTGAGGATTGGATCGAGCACACGAAGGGACGACACGAGCACGCAAAAGAGCACGGAACGAAGCGAAAATTGGCTTGGCGCTGCAGGAGGCGCGCCGCGCCGCCCACCGCGCCCAGCCTCCTGCGCGTTTTCTTGCGCGTCGCAGGCTTGCAGCGGGAGAGTTGTGGCGTGTTCTGTCCAAGGTCGCGCGTTCGAGGGCGCGGGGCGCCCGTTGTAGCGCCCCTTATGCGCGATTTTACTCCCTTTTCCTTCTAGTTTTGGGTCTAACTTATTACCTAGGCTTTTGTAAACATTATAAATAGTTTATTACTTAGTTTTTCAAGGGAGTTGAGACTTTGGAGAAATTTGAGAGCTCATAACATCAAGACAAGGGTTTTTCTTCCTTCCATTAATTTATTTCATCATTATTTCATTATTTCATCAAATCTTTGTGTTGTTATTATGAGTATGCGTAGCTAAATCTCTAGTTCTAGGGTTAGAGTATTACATGAAAGTTGATGTTTGAAGATTGATTTCCATTAATTGAATCCCATTACGGGTTACTTATTCTTTCTTGATTTCACTTGTGTAATTGTCAGGGCCCGATTATTACGCATTATCTATGGTTTTTAGATTGAACTCGAAAGAGGGAATTTATTAACGCAATAAGAAAGAATAGGACTAGTTTGTGAACCCGGGCATCGGGGAACCAATTCGTGAGTAGGATAGACATATACTTGCTCGCCTAGTTTAACTAATACAGAATTCGTTAATGCGTGCACGTGATTCAACCCATAGACATATAGGGATTGGAGTAGCCTGCATAGACCGTGAAGAATCGAAAGGTTTTCACGGGTACATTTAATCTGTTAGTTAGTAACCCGGGATTTAAGAAGTGGAATCAATTGGATACATCAACTTGATTGTTTGTAACTCTGACCCTGGACCGTCTCCTTAATATTGTTTACAACCAAAGTTTGCTCCATTGTTTGACTGAATTTCCACCATTTAAATTATTGTTCTTTAGTTAATAAAATCCTCACTATTGGAAAAAGATCCCTGGATAGTTGTTTAGAAATTGTTTGCTAGACTTCAGTCTGAATAGTCCTCGTGGGAACGATACTCGATTTATCACTTTATTACTTGTCGACCACGTATACTTGCGTGTGCGTTTGGGAGCAACACCACTAAACCATAAGAAAAAATTAGCCTTGTCACACAATGCTTCACTAAACCTGCCTAACTTCACATGTTCAGTCTAATAATGTGCTTCATGTGTTCTCCATTCAGGAGCAATAGGCCACCTTTTCTGTATCTATGACAGAGAGACGGGGAGGGGAAGGGGGAGAGAGAGAGAGACCAAGCATTTATGGGGGTGTGCATTCAAATACCAAATTATATACAAGACTGACCAACCACTGAACAGAATAAAGGACTAAACATCTGATCCAGTAAAAAGTTGGGTCAAAACTATATGAACAGGCAGTGAAGAAGAAACTACCTTAAAGCAGTATCTCAGATCCAAAGTTTCATCGTTGTATTTTGCAGTACAAACTCCATTGAGGACATGGCCTTTGAGGATTCCATTCACGGATAGTGTTCTCTTTGCTTGCTCTTCCTCCTCTTCTTCTTTCTCCTCTAGTGAAACTTCACCCAGAGGAAATTTGAGTGTTGCTCTTGGCTGCAGCAGGATGATTACAGAATGAATGAGGCAAAATATATATAAAGCACAGACAGATAGCGCCAATCAGCTGACCCCTCAGGTGCCACAGTAATCATCAAGCACAAGACATTAATTGCATTCCCAAAAATCTAAGCTTTCTTCACACTGCCCTAGCAGGAAGGCAAGATTTTATTGTACAGCACAAGAATTTATGCTCTTACATCTATCAGAAAGAAGTTCCAATCAACAAGGATCAGACATGTGTCTAAGAATTATGATCAGGAGATGCAAGTATTGTATGTTCAGTATTATATTTTCTGTAATCTTCTCAAAGGTGAACCAGGAAACCATATTCAACACTATAAAGACACACAGTGTTGATATTATGATATTATCTTCACAGCAATTTTCTCAAAGATAACCGCGACCAAATTAAATACTGTACATAGGTTTTCAGGTCTTACCAAGCCAACTGATGGAACGGCAGATGCCAACTGAAACTTGTAAGCTGGACCTGCCAGATCTGCTACCATTGCTAGTTCTCCTTGTTGTGACTAGAAATGTGCACAGAAAAAGTGTAAGTAACGAGCAGCATAGTGCACATACAGCATGCAATATTACACCCTTGACAGGAATACGGCGGAGCATCATCATAAAGGACACAAAGACTCCACATGAATTTCTAGACAACTTGAGATTGATTTTTAGATATTTGTGGACAATTACTTGCTCATAACTTCAGTACAAGTTTCATAAGGTTCACAACAGGATGGCAAATAAAAGAGAGGACAGAAAGTATGTACATCTCGATAAGTGCCAAGTCATCTAGACCCCATTTATTATCTATTTCCCTGTGTTCCATTTTGTATGGATACTGTTTGACTAGATACGAAATCTAAGTTGTTAATTTGCCGCATATATTGCACTGTTGGTAGCGGAAGAAAATGTTAAAGTAATGGCTGAAAGTAGTAGTTTTCCAAAGCAAAAAGGGGATGTAGGAAAATTGTGAATATAATTTGCTCCTTCATTCTCTATCCATTAAGTTATTTTTCAAAGTCACTTTCCTAAAAAAAAATCCCTTACTTTAGTACGTACATCACTCTATTTCCCAAAGTTAAACAAATGATTTTTTTTTTTAGAAAAAAAAAAGACCAAAGTTAAACAAATGATGATGTGGAGTTGCACAAAATAAGATAATCAAGAAACACAGTTTTGTCAATTCAATACTTGTAGCAGATGGTAAATGGAAATAGTACGAGACAATGCATATTTGGCGCCACTGGTGCCTTTCATAGTGCAAACAGGGGATCTTGACAAGTCGCCCACCTCACAACCATACAAACAATCTACAAGCCAAAACAAATTTATATCCCATTTTATATGACAATATTACTATTTGAGAAGTGAAACAATCTTTTCTTTTGCTCCGATTTTTTGAAACATTTCCTATATATATTTAATTATAAAAGATTATGATGTATGGTACTTTTTAAGGTAATTTCCTAGTTTGTAAAAATATTAATGAATTGAAGTAGAATTAAACCGATATTAGTACCATTTCATCACATATTATAGTTTAAGAATGTTGAGGATCGATATGCATTTCACACAGAAAATAAGAAGGTTTGACCTTTGCATGTAGATGATGAAAAAACATATATTGGATCTTATATGTATGGTAGAATGAAGTACCTCATGGGTGGATCCATACACACACACACACACACATAATCAAATCTGCCGAAACCCAAACAGTGTCATTTGTTTGGAACAGAGCATAAAATTAGCCAACAAAGGTCAAATTGTATCAAATAAAAATTACATGTCCAAATATACACAACCCTAAACTACCCACAACAAATGTTACATAAAGCAGTAATGTTCACACCTTCACATCATGAGCTTCCTAAAAGTGCAAATCAGGAGCCATATGAGGAGTACTGATAACTATTACGATTTGGCGGGTCAAGCAATGTACTAATGTGACTACAATTTTTCAACATATCCTAAATGGAGTAATTATTATTACAAAGGCCATGTCTTATAGGAGTACTACCTTTCACTAGTTTCCAAATATATAACTTCTTTTTAAAAATAATGAGAACGCATATTCCAATTTACACAGAAATTCCCTCATATCCTGAAACCTATCATTCTTTTCAGAGTTTAAGTTATATTACGCCGTGAACTTACAGAAACTTTTATACTATCAGGTCACCCCAGAAGATACTGTAATCTTGAAACAGCGGCGGACCTAGAGCCTCTAAAGGGGTATCGCCGAAAAATTACACGGTATATGTAGGTAAAAAATTATTTTTATACGGGTATATACTAGTTTTGAGTCCCCTTAGCAACAAAAGATTCTCTAACTTAGTGGTAAAGGGGTATCAAACTTATGATGTAGGTCATTAGTTCAAGTCTCATGCACAACAATTATATTTTTTGAGTCCCCTTAACAAAAATCATGCATCCGCCACTGCTTGAAAATAGGCCAAACAACAGGTATAGGTGACTTATAATGTTAATATTCATTACACTTACGGTGCATACAACTTACATTAGTCTTTTTGAAATGAATTATAAAATGAACCAAGTAAAGGTCAAACCGCAAAGAATACAAAATTCCATATCCACATTCAACGGCATCTTAAATAAATTTTTACAAAGGATATCTACACGGCTCCTATAAAAACTTAAAAAGTGGGATTTGGATAATCTTGAAAATAAAACAGATTTCTTGCTACAATAGGTAAATGAGACTTGATAGTATAAATATGTTTTACACTGACCATATTTCTTCATTTAAGCTCGACTCACACTCTTCACTGACCATGTTTCTCCATTAAAGCTCGACTCACACTATCACGATACCAAATAAAAGCGATATCCAAATTCAAAGACACAAGCAACAACTATGGCTCAATCACAAACAAGTTGGGGTTGACTATATGAATCTTCACTAACCATGATTCTCCATTTAAGCTCGACTCACACTATCACGATACCAAATAAAAGCGATAAATCCAAATTAAAAGACAATAATAAATTACAAAAAGTAGCCAAGTTTTTATCACCTTAACATCATGAGCAGCATTAAATTGCAAACCAGGAGCCACATCAAAAGAAGCTTTAACAAGTGCATTTTTCTCCTCAACATCATAATGAACTGATAAATACTTGGAAGTTAACGCCAATTGAGGGTCGGAAAACTCGCCTTTACCATTATTCTGAAACGAAACTTTGAGTTTGGCTAAACTATCCAACACTTTACATGAAATCCTGTGGAAAAATACGGAGCTATCGCTGTCGAATTCAGTTGTTACTCTTATCTTTGGCCGTTGTTGCCGGAGCCATATTAATCCTCCGCCTCCGGTGGTGGTTGTTGCCGGCGGTGGTGATTCCGGTGGTGCTGTGATGATTAAGGAGTTAGGGTTTTTTGGGGATTTTAATTCTAATTCGGATTCTGCCATGAAAATGGAGAGTAGAGTTTAGTGGTTAGGGGGTGTGTGTAGTGGACTTGTTTTTAGGCGGAAATGTATATGGAGATTTTGATTGTATATATCCTTTTGTTTGGGTAGAAGGGGGAGGACGTAAAATAATGGAAAATTAAAAAAGATATATCCCATCGGTTGGTAAAAACTGCTCACATTGAAAAGATGAGTGTAGCATAAATGAGAATACTTAAATAGACGTGTAATATTGGAATGGATAAGATCAGTAACAAGTTCATAATTGACACGGTAAGAATGGGTGCAGTGGCGGACAAGATGCAATAAGTGATGCTAAGGTGGTTTGGACATGTGAAGAGGAGGATCACAGATTCTCCAATGAGAAGGTGTGAGGGGTTGGTAGTGCTGAGACTACGGAGAGATAAAGGTAGACCAAGAAAGAATTGGGGCAAGTTAATTAGGCAAGATATGACTCACCTCCTAATTACAGAGGACATTATCTAAATTGAAAAGTGTGGATGTCGAGGATTAGGATGGAATTAGTAGTTGGGCCATCTTTTTTTAATCATATTAGCAGTAGTTGTATTTCTATATATTCAAGGATAGTTAGTAGTTGAGCGATTTTTTATCATATTGGCAGCATTTTTATTTTTATATTCTATTTCTAGCTTCTTTATCGTCTTTATTTGATATTGGTGTTCTCTATTTGTCTTGGGCATTATCAAGTCTTTTTATGAGTATTTGATTTATTTTGGTATTGTCATCTTGCTTCTTTCAAACTTGTTTCCTAATTATTTTTTTTAATCAAGGGTCTATCGGAAACAGTCTTTCCACCTTAGTGGGGTAAAGTCTGCGTACATCTCATCTTTCTCTGACCACACCTTCGTAAAATATCATTGGATATATCGTTATTGTTGTTGTAGTGGTTAAGCAAGACGATTAAGTAAATTTCTATCCTAACCGTGATACTATTTCCCATATGTAGGTTTAAGAAATTACTCTCTAATAACAGTGATACTATTTCTCATATGTAGGTTTGAGAAATTACTCTCTTTACTCCTACTGCAATCAATAAAATTCCTTTTCAAGTTCACTTCAAAGTTTACGTTATATATAGTATTCACCTTGAGCATCACTGTTGTCACTTGTTTAAGCACTAATTAGCCTAAATTAATGTCCAGATTATACGGGGCTTTACACACGCCTCTCACAATACACACCATAACAAGACACAAAAGGCACTCATTCTCAAACAGTGTGAAACACGTCACTCGCTTGGTCAGCTGAAGGAAACAAGCAAATCTTTAAAAAAAAAAAAAAAAAAAAAAAAAAAAAAAAAAGACAAAACGAACTTTTGACAATCGAGCCAAGTAATGTCATGAAGACGGCTGATTTACAGAAATATGACACGGGAGCCATTGGTTTGCAAAAATGCCCTTGCTAATAGTGGTTCATCATAAATGTCCTCCATTAGTTAATGAAATATTTTCCGGACAAAAATACCCTAACAACTAATAAAAAGACACACTCAGTCCCTCCACTTCCTTTTCTCCATTCACGCTATCTACAAACCCTAAAAACCCATAACTTTTACAAATTCTCTCATGCTCCTTAAAAGCATTGCGTGCTTGCATAAACCAACGATCAAAGTGCTGGCATATTTCAATTGACCGTCAAAAAATGATACAGACACCTTTTTCAGATAATACAGACAAACATCCAGAAGACTTCTTGGCAATGGGCACCTTGCACGGACTTCTTGGCAATTCCGAAAACTTTAAGCCCTGTTGCAATGGGTCTCGGCTAAACCAAGAGTTTAAGCTCTGGTGCAATGGCACCTTACACAAACTTCCTAGCAATTGCCAAGACTTCAAGCCCTATTGTAGTGGCCGACTTGCAGAGAAAGTCTCTGCAAGTCTTGGTTATTGCCAAGAGTTTAAGATCTGGTGCAATGGGCACCTTACAAAGACTTCTTGGCAATTGCCAAGACTTCAAGCCTTGTTGTAGTGGCCAATTTGCAGAAAAAATCTCTGCAAGTCTTGGCTATTGCCAAGAGTTCAAGCTCTGGTGCAATGGGTACCTTGCACAGACTTCTTAGCAATTTCCAAGACTTCAAGCCCTGTTGCAGTGAGTAATTTGCAGAGAAAGTCTCTTCAAATCTTGACTATTGCCAAGAGTTCAAGCTCTGGTGCAATGGGCACCTTGCACAGACTTCTTGGCAATTGCCAAGACTTCAACCCCTGTTGCAGTGGGTAATTTTCAGAGAAAGTCTCTTCAAGTCTTGGCTATTGCCATGAGTTCAAGCTCTGGTGCCATGGGCACCTTGCACGGACTTCTTGGCAATTGCCAAGACTTCAAGCCTTGTTGCATTGGGTAATTTGAGAGAAAGTCTTTGCAAGTCTTGGCTATTGCCAAGAGTTTAAGCTCTGATGCAATGGGCACCTTAACTAGGAAATTAAAGTGGAATCTAATACAAGAAAAATAAAAATTGAATGAAAGTTGCGAACATCGTCATTAAGGGTCAACTTATCACTGGAAAAATCGAGAAACCAACTTCTTTTATCAATGATAACATCACTCCAAATTATCTACAAGTTTTGGCAATAGCCAACACTTTAAGGTCGGGTGGAAGGGGGCAACTTACAGGGGAAGTCTCTGAAAGTATTGGCAATTGCCAATACTTTACGATCTTGTGCAATAGGCAGCCTGCAGACAAAGTCTCTGCAAGTATTGGCAATAGCCAAGACTTTAAGCTCTATGCAATAGGCAACTTGCAGAGAAAGTCTCTTCAAGTCTTGGCTATTGCCAAGACTTTAATCTCTGTGCAATAAAGGCTACTTGCAAAGAAAGTCTTTGCAACTAATGACAATAGCCAAGACTTTAAATTCGCAATAGCCAAGACTTTAAACTTTGTGCAATAAAGGCTACTTGCAGAGAAAGTCTCTGCAACTAATGGCAATAGCCAAGACTTTAGCCCTGTGCAATGAGCAACAACAATGTCTAATTGTTATTGCCAATTTAAGAACCTTAAAATCATCTTAATCAAGCATAAAAAACAAAAATCACATGAAACGTCAAATTTAATTCGAATCAATCAAAATAGAAAAGACTTACAGATAAGTATATAAATAATAATTACCAAAAAGAAATACAGAAAAAAATAAATACAAATAAAGGATTAGGCAAAATAAAAATTACATTATAACATAAATTAAAGAAAAAATAATAAAATAAATATAACTTTTACAGATTCCCTAAATCTCCAGGACACATAGAAGAAAGAATGAAAGAAAGGAGGAAAGAGGGAAGGAAATCGTTGAATGTGAATTAGGTTTAGTCAAGGGTAAAATAGTCCTTTCGCATAGTAAGGATGATGTGGAGGACATTTACTTAAAATATGTGAAAGTGGAGGTAAATTGGTAAGACCAGCACATGAATTTTTTGCATGAAGACTTATTATAATGAGACATTCTCAACACTCCGCGAAGTCGAGGAGAAAGGCTATTGAACTGCAGGTACACCAACCAGTCCTCTTCATGAAAAGGATAAAAGAGAAATAGGTCTACCCATTCAACCTTGCAGCATGACTAGCATTTCATCTTCCTGCAGAATGAGCATCGAGAATCGGTGTGAGAATGAAGTAAAGTAGTTCTTGAATATTCTCTCACATATCTGTTCCAGGTACAATCCATAACATCCACTTTTTTTATTGTATCTATAAAACATCGTCATCCCTTGCAACATTAATGCATCATATAAGTTCGCTCTTGCTATGTCATTAGAGGTCTTGTGAGTAACCACCTAACTGTGTCGATAAGCTCTTGGAGTTCAATAGAAGCCAATCCAAGATTTAGACTAGTGAATTTAAAATGACTTGTCATGTATCGTGTATATGTTTTCTTTTCAAGTGTGTATATATATATGATCTGAGCTGAAAGCAGAAAATGCAGACTGCCTGTTGGGCACAAAATGCTTTTGGTAGACGAGAAAGGAAGAGAGCAAAGTAAAACGAAGAAGAGGGTAAAGGAGTAACAAGGAGGGAGTGCTCAAAAACTTAAAACAAGCACAATCTGGAGTGTACCAAACGTGAAAAGAGAATCCCAGAGCCAGGAAATAAACTTTAAATATAATGAGGAATCAAAAAGGAATATCCTTTTTATTAATTTTGAAAAAAAAAAAAAACTTTAAATATGGGCGTACAGGAGAAAAGAATAATCACATGAAATTTGGAACATACAAAGATGAAGATAATTACATTAGAAATCACGGCATATTCCACAACTCTTTTCTTCAAGACATATAATAGAAACATGACTACAAGCTGCAAAAAACAAACTATTTTTTAGAGTTCCTGATAAACCATCCTCCATGTACAAGATGATCTCTCAAATGGTATTTGCTTTCAATAACTTTCAGGTAAGACAAGTATCATAAAAGCCAACTCATCTGGTACCTGCTCCCAGAGCTTGATTTCCATTTCCATCATTGAATACACACTATTGTATCAGCGAATAGGGTGGTACTGCGTGATCCCTCGCTTTGGAGGCAACTTCCTCAGAATGAAAAGGACGAGCGAAGAAGGTAATATCTCTACTAACTGCAGAGTTGAAAGAAGTCTGGTCATTCACAAAACATAATCCCTTTGCTGGGAACTTAACAGTGTAAACAGAAATCCTAAACCTAGAAAACTCATGGCTTTATCTTTACATCAATCAACTTGCACTAGAACATAAGACACACAAATATGACCAAGTCCAGCTTTCAGTACAGATACTCAACCTCCTACATCAATTATTTAACCAAGATGCTTCAAATCGGAGCCAATATTCAATTTAGGGAAACGTCAGCGAAGAGAATAAAATATCATGGCATAAGAAAGAACCTCTCAGCCCCGGATCAAGGAATTATTAATTAGATAAAAATAAGCTGGGAAGAAGTTTGACACATGAAAACATGGTGTAGCACGACAAAAGCTGGTATATCATATAATTAGGTAATGATTTGGAGGTTATCACTTACACAGGTAGTAACTGCAAATACTAATCTTCTTCATTGGAACATAAAGAAAAATATGCATACCGAAAGTAAGTACCACTAAAGGTTCAGTTCTGCAGGAACTTACCAGGTAGTACACAAAATTCAAAATTGGATGATCCAAAACATCAAGATCTGCAGCTTTATCAAATGCATTGAAACACACCTGTGGTACACATGATAAGAGAAATAAGAGTTAAGATGGATATCTCCAAATTTTTCCATCCCCTTGGTAAAGAAGTTTCAGTTGAAAACCTGAAAGTATCATCTAAGACTAATATAAAGATACATCTAAATACAGAGGTCAATCACACCCTAAATGAGGATTGACTCCCTACTGTGGCTGCTTGTGGCATGGTACTAATTCAGCTAAAAAGCTTAATCAACAGGTAAATGTACTCACCATAATGCATCTAATGAGGAAGCATGAAAAGCATATTGTTGTCACATAGCCAACCTGTAGATGCCAAAAGATTGAAGCAGTTAAACGACGTAAAACAAGAAGAAACTACAACAAATAATGAAAGATACACAGGAACATACCTCCTGTAGCTTCTTCTGTCTCCCTTTTGATTCTACTGGGAAACGCCGTAACATAAGGAAAAGCCTGGAAGGAAATGATGTAAGGAGAAGGAAAACTGGGAGCAGCAGATAGGTGATGATACCATATCCCACTTAATCTTTCACATGCAAACTAAAGCCAAATATACATGTACCAAAAGGCGAAGGAACAAACTAAACGAACACATACAACCCACTCTAAATACCATTCGAGGGGTGAACTCATATCAATATCTCATCATGTAAGTTAACTGCAGGAGCTTTTGTTCGCACAAGTCCACCAGATGAATGACTTTAACAATTCAACAGACCAATACTTTAGAACAAACACCAAAAAGCGGAAAAAACATTGCTCAGGAAAGTAGACAAAAGAATTAAGGAGCCACACCTGAACAAATGGCATCCCATATTACCATGTGCTTAATCTGAGTAGATGCCACCAAAGGTGTACATGGCACTCTATGCACAGTCCACTTAAGGCAGCCCGTTGGGTTACATGTTCATGTAGATTCATCTCAGAGCCGAATGGAAGAAAAACCCGACCTTACATGTTTTATGAGGTTGCATCTTTGCATGAAAAATGACTTTAATAGCCAATTTTGAGCTTTGGTTCCAAGATATCCCCATTGGTTGCAGAACCCAGTGAAAACTAGCTCTTACTAATAAAATACATTTGAACAAAAATAGTAGAACACAACATATGCAAAGCTTGTGGCACCAACACAATTCAAAGAGAAAGATGGATGTCTAACACAAATCCAACTCTAAATCTACCAAACACTTATCTATCAAGTTCTTACTCTCCTTCCATATCACTCTCAATCCTACCCATGTCTAATAGCTCATCCTATGTGCATCTTTGTGCTGTTCTTAATCAACAATGCATGAAGCTACTCCACACTGAGGCTAATTGTGTTTTCAGCCAACCCCATCACCAACTTCTTGTTAACCCCAATCTTCTTCCCCTCCTCAGTCAGCTAAATGTCATTATATCCTAATATACCAGTGCATTCAGTTCTATCAGGCGACAGTCTCTCATATATCGACAGTGGTATATTACTGTCGGCTCTCTTCTATAGTCGTGATGCTACTTCCTTGAAGTACTTCTTTTGTCGCAGAGAGTCCAGGACTGCAACTAAGAAGTTATATTATTGGCTGAAAAATAAGTGAAAGGAAGAAGCTCAATGTGCTATAGTGAAACAGAAGCAACCAACCACATTGCGATGATACAAGCCTGAAGCTTTAAATTAGTCAAACATTTGGCAACCACGGGAAAGCACCATGGTGTATGAGACAAAATTATGCTATAGATGAATGATAACAAGTGTATGCAGAAATGAAATCTACTACCTGAGATGTAGTTTATTAAACAAATAACATAGGTTCAGATAAAAGGTGATACTTAAAGTTTAGCCGGATTAATATCAGAAAGGTTTAAAAACTTTGGATATTTGCAGGCACGGTGAGCAGATCATTGCTTGTCGAAAAGACATATTGAGCAAATAAAAAAACAATTACACAGCATAACCAACAGATTGTAAGAAAGTGAAAGTGGTTAAGGCTCAGCCTAGCCATTAATCAGATAACCTTTTGACAAATATAGCTGTCGTCTCACAATGGACAGAAATAAAAGCACTGTATATGAGTATCTGAACACCTTCAGAGGTCAAATTCAATCACCGGTAAGAGAAATTAGATTCTTACCTTCCTCCATAAAGAAGAAATCCCAAGGCTGCAAATAGAGATACACCTGCAAGATAATGTGTCAGTACAAACAAAAAAGTGTTAGTGTAGTTGCAAACATAACATAAAATAGAAAAAATAATATAAATAAGTTAAAAGTTAAAACTATAAAACAGACCTGCAAAGAACACCTTAGACAAGATGACAAGAGTACGAATAGGTTTCCACCATATTATCAGCCATAATATAATCTGGAAATTTAAAGAGAATAAATCAAGCAATGAACATCCACAAAGCATCTCTAGCCACGAAAAGAATACTCATTTTTACAGATAGTGTTTCATGTAAAAGTTCTATCACAGGACATAAGCTAGCAATGTCTGACTCTGGAAATCAGCAAATCACCAAACACGGTATGATAAAGCACTCGTCAAACCTAGAAATCCAGTAATACTCATGTAATTTTATTTGAAACCAGTAAACAATGGCCAGGAGATCATTTTTGGTTAAATTACTATAGCCAAATTTCTTTTCTTCTAATAGAAATTCCTCTGATGAGACGAAACAGTAAATTATGGACGCTTCATTCCTTTTTACTTTAGGATGGGTGTGTTTGAGGGTTGGCGGACGGGGGGACGGGTCGGTCATGTGTGACCTACCCAAAAACAACATGAATAGACTTTTTGAGCTTGTGATGGGTCGAAGTGCTTTGGTCGTGGTAAAAGATCAACTTGCGGGTAGCGGGTTAGGTGCATCTCACGTTTCAGAGAGCCGGAAACAAAAGCCTAGTATTTAGGTGGAGAATGGGGGAGCGGGGGGTGGGGGGGCTTTATCCACTGCACACCTCTAGCCTTCGGGGATTTCTCAGTTATCAAAATAAAATGGAACCGAATAGTGATTCAGGCCAAGCTGAAGGCTAATTATATAACTAAAAAGATTCAGAACCTATTTAACAATTTATGATTGATAATAGCCACACACAATAATGCACTTCCCCAAAGACATCCAACAGCTTCCACCAAATCGATTATAACCCACTTTTGATGAAGATGTCTTATAGCCCACTTATTGCTTGATCCAAGACCAGAATTGTCCACCCTGGTATATTTGACTAACTATGAGTAGCTAATAAACCAATTCAACAATAAAAGCAAGATGATGGTGTGTGAGACGTGTTTTAGATGGAAGAGGTTCAGTCAGCAAAGTTCTAATGTCAGTATAATACTTGCAGAGCTGCAAAAGCTAGGTTACTCCCCCCCCCCCCCCCCCCTCCTTCCTTAGCATTTTAAGTTAAGCTGATGTGAAGTCAAGAAATGACACTGGTAGATATCGCAAACTAACATGCTAACGTTAAACAAACAGATGCAACTATAAAGTCAAAAGAAAGACATCTGTTAAATTTGAGAAATAATGAGAACTTGAGACTCAAGAGTCATTGTTTGTAACTATTCAGGTCAAGATTCCTATTGGCAAAATAATATCGTGTTCTAAAATTTTGCAATATGTTCAGAGTTAATTTAACTGGCAAGCACCAAAGCTTTGCTGAAGAATGTGTAGCATAAGGACTAAATATCTACCTGAATAGCATAAACCACCCCATTAATTGTGAAGAAACTAGGCCTAAGAGCATCAGTAGATACAGCACGTGCCTGCAACAGGAAAGACAAATATATTAACCTTGAAAAGTGACACAATCTGCAAAAAAATGACTTGAGCAAACATATGCAAACCTGATAGTATATCTCAGCCCAGAATAATACTAGCAGGGCATAAGTTGTGAAGAATGCAAGACTTGGCATATCAAGCAACATGTGCTGGATAATCTACCAAAAACATAACATACATAGTTATAAACTGAAGGGGACCAAAGATAAAATTGGAAACCAGATGCCTAACCAATGTTATTGCCTACCTCAGGGCTCAACTTTTGAACATCCCGACGAAATACAAAAACCAGCGAGCGAACTACCAAAGGACAAAACACAACTTCAGTACTAAAACCAACAGGTTAAAGCAAAGTGAAATGTACAGGAAAAATCTTCTTTTTCCAATTAGTATAACCGGACTAATCATTTAGAGAACACGTCATAATACTTTCCATCATCAGGATGTTTAAATAAACGATACGAAAGAATATACCAACCCCCATTCACCAAGAAATTGAGAAAATGGAACACTTTCTGAGTGGTCCATCCATACTCGGGAACTCTCATTTGAATCCGAACTAATTGCACCTGCAAATTGACAAAGTTAGAAGCAACTCTCCAGTCTAAAACAGCCGGCGAGAAAGGTGCAACACGGCAACGTTTCGTGATCGTTCTAGGACTTTTTGATTTTTTGACGTGATATGTTGTATGAAAAGGAGATTGATTAAAGTGATTTGTATGAGGGTAATGTTGTCCAAGATATACTCCCTCGATTCATAGTCAGTTTATAATATGGCACATCTCCATATCATCGAGGACATCATCCTAAATAGGTAAGCATGGATATTGAGAGTAGCTCTCATGGTATTAAAAAATCAATGAGCCCTAATGTCTGTTTACGAATTACCAAATTCACCTCTTGAAGGTTTTTTCAAGGCTTTAGTCCCCATATTACAGACTATGTGAGTTTCATGAAGCATAGCTGGTCCCCCAAGTCCAAATAAAGGATGAGAGTAGCAGTGACTTGACATCTAGAGTAGAAGTAGTTTAACTATGATAAAACCTCTAAAGAATGCAGAAGATTCATGTTGCTATCCAACTGATTGAAGTGTCATTAAATTGATTGATAAGTTCCTGCATCAAACCCGAGAGTTAACCCCCACTCCCCACTTTTCTCCAAAACCAAGAAAAACAAAACAAAAAGGAAAGTGCGCTATTTCGGTACTTTTGAAAAAGAGGGGTTTGATGCCTTTTGGATACATTGAATTAATCCCACTTCCTACTTACAGTATGTCCTCTATGATCTTGGTTAATGATTCCATTGCCATATAAATCATGAAATCATATACTTAAGGTTCTACCAACTACTGTAACCCAATGGACACACACTCAGATACAAAACCCTTCACTGTAATTTTGTTGCAACACTTACTGGAGCCAGCCAAAAATAACCTCAACACTGCTCACGTTCAATTAAACTCAAAGAACCCTCGTTTGACAATTGGTTTGACAGATAATAAAACCCGAATTACATTACACTCAAATAAAAAAAGCAAACTATAAAACAACTATAATTTTTCTTATACATCTCTACACCCATATACCACAAGGGGTAAGTATACCCAAGGATGTCGCCTAGTAGTCAATGAGGTGGGAAGAAAACCCTAAGGCCTTAGTTCAAATCCCACTTAAGTGATTTCTTCTCATCTGTCTAACCAGAGTTACTCTGAAACCTGTGTTAGTGGGAAGTAACAAGTAAGTACCGGGTGGAATAGTAACTACCAGGTACCAACTGGAATAGTTGAGCTGCACGCAAGTTCATAAAAGAATATACCAACAATCAACATCAATAAATAATCCATCAATCAATTAATACAGCTCAGCTACATAAATCCAGTATTCAAAATTAAATTATAATTTCAATTTCACTAAATAAATAAATAAACAAAAAAGGAAAAAGGAAATTACAAGAGCAACAGCAGAAACGACGCCGTAAAGGATAGCGAGGACATGGAAAATACGGTTTTGCCAAACAACTGATTCATTAACCTCCTCCCACCAACTTATTGCCTCATGTAAACGGTACGCCACCACCGCCGCCGTCGCCGTCGACGGGTCTACCGCCGTCTCTACCCGCCCCATCTCCGGAGATCCAAAATTAGACACCAAAATTAAGAGAAATTTTTATTTATTTTAAAGAAAAATTTTGGAGTCTAAAACGGCCGGCGAGAAAGGTGTGATACGGCGACGTTTCGTGATCGTTCTAGGACTTTTTTATATTTTGACGTGATATGTTGTACGAAAAGGAGATTTATTTAAGTGATTTGTATGAGGGTAATGTTGTCCAAAAACTATACTCCCTCCAATCATCGGGGACATCATCCTAGAGGGTAGGGGGTAAGGGTGGCTAACGGTCCGGTTTTGACCGGACCGGACCGGATTCGGGCCGGAAACCGGCTCGAACCAGTTCGGACCGGTTGAGACCGGACCGTTGGCCCCTAATGGGCCCCGGACCCGGTCCCGTATCGGTGCCACGGAAAAAAACCGGATGGACCGGTATAATTTTGGGCCGGAACCGGCCGGACCGGACCGGTCCAAAAAATTAAAAAAAAAAAGAAAAATTCTGTCCGTTTCTAGCCATTGGGCAACGGCTCTTTTGACCCCCTAGCCGTTGTCCAACGGCCAAAAACGGCCAAATTCACCCCTCTACCACCCCACAACCACCCCAAACTATTTTTTTCTATAAATACCCCATTATTTCATCATATTTTTCACACAAATCTTCCAATTCTCTCAAATTTTCTACAATATTGCTATTATTCTATTTTGGCTATTTGTTAAAAAATTATAATTTGGCTACTTTATCAAGTTCTATTTGGAGTTTCTATCAAAGTTATATTTGGCTATTTGGTGAAGTTTACAAATATCAAGTATTGGGTCAATTGGAGGCGCTACGTGGTTGAAATATCAATTTGGCTATTTTTGCAATTTTTCGATTATCAAGTATTCAACTAATTAATTGAAGTGGAGGCTCAAGTTTCAACTTCACCTCAATTATACGGTTATATTTGGTTGGTCGTTCCTACTTCTACTCTTTTATGATATTTTTTGTCATATATATTTATTTTATTTGTTATTATTATGTCTCAAAGAGGTTCAATTGGAACTAGTAGTGGGGGGGCGGGCACGTGGTCGTAGGGGAAATAGGGGTAAAGAAATTGCTGGTAGTTCTAGTCAGTTCACCCACATAGATGATTCTCAATATTATCATGATGTTAACGCTGATACCATACTTGATCACGAAATGTTAGAAACACGATATGGGAATCAAAGCGGAGTTAATTTAGAAGAAACACCTGAATTTCAAGCTAGTCCACCCGAAGTTCAGTCTGACTTGCCTCCTGAACCTCCTACTAGAATACCGGCTAAACGTAAGGATAGATCTGAGGTGTGGCAATTTGCATCAAAGAATGTTCTAGAGCAGACGGCCAAATGCGGGATTTGTGATAAGGTGTGGGTTTTTAGAACGGGGGGTAATGAGGGTGGGACGGGTAAACTTAGGCAGCACTTACAAAAGAAACATCCTAAAGAATGGTCAATGCGGTCGGGTGGTATATATTTAGGGACGGAACATGGGGGAGTAGCGCATGATGAATCTTCGGGTACCCAAACAAGAATTAACCAAACAACAGGAGGGCTTCTTACTTATGATAAACAAAAGGATAGAGAAGCTATTGCTAAACTAGTTGCCCTCGAGGGTTTACCTTATAGTTTTCCTTCTTCTACTGGTTTTGTTCGTTATGTTCAGTCTATATATAATCCCTCTTTTCATGGTTTTCCAAGAACTACTGTTAAAAATGATATTATTAAATTTAAGAACGAATATCAGGATTATTTGCGATATATGTTTGATAACTTTGACACTAGAGTATGTCTTACTACGGATATGGGTCGTTCTACTAATGGATGTGATTATATTACTGTTACTGTTCATTGGATAGATCCTGATTGGGTATTTCAAAACGGTATTATAGCTTACAAAGTTGTTGATGAACCACACACGGGAAATTATATTTGTAACAAAGTTCATCAATTTGTCGTACGTACTTTTTATCTAACAAAGTTTTTAGTATTACGGTAGATAATGCTACAAACAACACAGATGCACTTAGGAACTTGATACCTATTTTGAACCCCCCTTTTGCTGAATTTTTTCATGTTAGGTGTGCATGTCATATTACAACTTAGTAGTAAGAGATGGTCTTGCCTTGTTTAACGACATTATCAAAAAGGTGCAGATAGCTATTACTTATATTTTTAGAAATAAAAACCAAGAAAGAAGACGAGAATGGGAAAGAAAATGTGTAGAATTAGGAATGCCAATTAGGAGAGTCCCAAAGGAAGTTTGTACTAGGTGGAACACTTTATATGATGCATTGACTGTCGCTTATGACTATAGAGTGCCTATTTCTCAAATGTATAATAAACATTTTATGGAAATCTATCACCTTAAAGATGAGGATTGGCAAGTTGTTCAACATCTTCTTCAGTTTTTACAAAATTTTTATCAAGCTACTTTAGAATTTTCCGGTCAATACTATCCAACTACTCCTACCATGTTATATTATATAGCTGGAATATCGGAATTATTGAAAATGTATAAGCAATATGAAGTTTACAAACTGGCTGTAGAGTTAATGATTGAAAAATTTAGAAAATATTTTTTTCCAATTCCTCCTCTTTTTTACATTGCTTCTGTGTTGCATCCTGCTTTTAAAATTAAGTTAACTGAACGACTTGTTAGAGAAGTATATGCAAATTTAGAAATTACTCCTACTGAAATTGCTACTAACAAGTATCCAAGTGTAGACGAGGCTGTTCTTAAAGTTTATGCAGATACCGTGGCTGTTTTTGCAAAGTATAGAGCTTGGGCAGACACTGCTACACCAACGGAACCAATACTATCCACCGGGCAAACTTCTTCACATGCGGGGATGAGCACTTTTGGGGAACTTGACGAAAAGTTGCTTTCAGAACAGGACGAGTACGGGGAGGAATACAGCGAGTTCCAAGTGTATTTAATTCAATATCCAAAGAAACTCAACAACTTTGGAACTAAGAATTTGTTGGATTATTGGAAGAATCAAGAATCGCAGTTTCCAATTCTTGCAAAAATGGCCGGGATATATTAACAATTCAAGCTTCATCAGTTGCATCGGAAAGCGCTTTTAGCCAAGAAAGATTTCAAATTGGAGATCACAGATATTCGTTGAAGGAGGAGGCAATGGAGACAGGAGTTTTATTCAGGGATTGGATCAGAGCAGAGCGAAGAAACTTTGGTCTACCAGAACTTACTAAGGAAAAGGGCAAAGCATATCTCGATCAAATTTTGAGCGACGGAACAAGTGAAGGGAGTCAAACCGGCAATGAAGAAGAAGAAGAAGAAGACGAAGAACCAGAAGGAGATGATGAACAAGATCAATAACGTCCAGTTCCTAAAGAAAAGCCTACAACTATCCTCAAGAAACTAGCTACTACCTCCGTTTCTAAAAGGATGAACCTTTGCGGAGTACGAGGGTCAAATTGACTAATTTTGACCGGGAATTTGCACATCGAATTTTTAAATTTTTTTAAATAAAATTCACATATTTAGAAACTACATGAAAAATACTATAAGTCACAATAGTTAACAATTCAAAATAGTTAGAAAATATTTGTAAGATATGTGGTCAAACATAATCTTGTTTGACCCTTCAAATAGTAATAGGTTCATCCTTTTTGAAACGGAGGGAGTAATATGTTTAAAAGAATGTAATTTTCTAAATAAGAATTTTGAATTTACAAGTTTGAAGTTTAGATGTAATTTGCACTACTTATGTCTTAAACAATTCAATAAAATTGCTCCAAGTCTTGGAATTCAATCACGACTATTGTCTTCATACTTTTTATTTTTAATTTATAGTTTGTGCAAAAAATACTACAATTAATTACTAGTTTGTAAATTAGTTCAAATTTGAATTTACTAAAATTAATTCAAAGTTTGAATTTTGAACTTAACAAATTAATTCAAAAGTTTGAACTTTGAATCATCACTTCAAAAATTTCATTACTTCAAAGTTCTTCAAAGTATAAAAAAATACTACAAGTTTTTTAATTCTAAGTTTAAACTTTAAACATTGAAATAAACTAAACATTCCAAACATATGTTATATGTACAAGTAAAAACTTAATAATATTTTGTTGTAATATTTTTCAAAGTTTCCACCACTTTAAATAAAACACAATGGAAAAAAAATATATATAAATAGCCCAAACTGCCAGACCGGGCCGGAACCGGACCGGACCGGACCGGCAGTTTGGGCCAACGACTCTTTTTCAAATATAGCCGTTGGCCAACGGCTAAAAACGGCTATATTTGCCTATCACCCCCCCCTAAACGCACCCATACCCCCCCCCCCCAAACCTATTTTTATCTATATATACCCTATTATTTCATCATTATATCACACAATTTACCATTTTCTATCAATTTATCTCTCAAATTACTCTCAAAGGCTATTTTCTAAATTTCTTCCAATATCCAAACAATTATAAATTATAATGGCTGAAAATCAAGCTCCCGCTGCTCCTGGTCCTAGTGAAACAAGAATTGCGGAACGAAGACGTCGTTCTATAGTGTGGCAACTTATTATGAAAGATACTGAAACTCAGAAAGCTAAATGTAGCATCTGTAACAAAGAGTGGCAAATTTACACTGGCAACTACCATGGAGGGACGGGAAGGTTTAGGAAACACTTAAAAAAAAATCACAAAACCGAATGGGATAGAATAAATGGCTTTATTCCGCGTGACTGAAAATTTGAAGAGATGGCTAAGGGAATATCTATGTCATTTCAATTATGTATTTTCGAATTTCTAGTTTATTTAGTATCTTTGTAATTTTTCAATTTCTAGTTTGTTTTGTCATGTATTTCCCTTTCAATAAACGTTTGTTTTGTGTTTATTTATTTTCTTTACATTAATAAATTTTAAAATATAATTTACATAATTATTTTGTTTCATTAAAAAATATAATTTACATAATTAGCACAAATAGTGTTTAAATAAATTGTTAAGTTTTTCAAATTTTAACTTTATTTGCCTAAAAAAAAAACTAAAAAAAAATTAAAAAAACCGTTATACCGGCCGGACCGGACCGGTACCGACTGGCTTAACGGTCGCCGGAACCGGTCCCGATCCGGCACCATTTTTTTAAACCGGCGAGGACCGGACCGGTAGACCGGTTATACGCCGGTTTTGAATTTTTTTTGGTCCGGTTCCGGACCGGAACCGGAATCCGGTACCGGTCCCGGACCGGACCGGACCATTAGTCACCCTTAGTAGGGGGTGTGCAAAATCGAACCGGCACCCTTAGCCGAATCGTTACCGCTACCGATAAGCATAACAGTATTGGTATAACAGTTATTGGTTCGGTAATGGTATTAATTTCCAATACCGATAAGATATCGGTACGGTAATTGTTTCTATATCTCTTTATCGTTACCGTACCGTAACCGATAAGGTACTTTTTACAATTTATATATATATATATATATATATATATATATATATATATATATATATATATATATATATATATATATATATATATTTATTTATTTATTTATTTATTATTAGTGTATTAAATCATTTAACTTTTAATTTACAACTTTAATTTATAGGTTAAACTTCAATTATTATTATTATTGGTGATTATATGTCAATACTCATTCACTTTATGTCAATACTCATACACTTTATTATTGGGTCTGGCCCATTTTATAATTGATTTTACTTTCTCGGATCATTGATCAGACTTTCTTATCTTTTCTTTTTCTATTTCATTATTTTGTGTTATGTTAGCAGATTGTTAAGACTTGTTGATTATACTTGTTTAGTTAATTTGTTTGGATAGTTTGTCTGTTACTTTAGTGGTTGTTCATAGTAATGAAAAAATGTTACCTATGACAACCATGTACCGAGAATTCGCGCATTACTTTGGTGTACCGGTTCCCGAACCGTTAACTACCGAACAGTTGAGAACTGATAACTGATAACCGATAGCTTATTGGTACGGTATTGGTTTTACATAATTACATACCGTTAACCGATATACCGTTACCGATAAGCTCAAACCCGAACCGTACCGCCCCATGAACACCCCTACTAGATGGGTAAGCATGGATGTTGAGGACTAGGACAGAAGTGTAGTTAGTAATTGAGCGATTTTTATATATTTGCATTAATATTATTCGTGTATATACTATTGTCTGTTATTATTTGACTCTATTCCGATTGATGCTTTCTGTTTATCTTGATTATTTAGTTTTTACGTCAACATTTTCTTTATCAAGGTTTTTTTTTTCTTTTCAAAGATGATTTCAAATGTTTTTCTTTAGCCGAGGGTCCATCAGAAACAACCTCTACACCTTAGTGAGGGTAAGGTCTGCGTACCTCTCACCCTCCTCAGACCCTACTTATATTGGAACACTAGGTATTATGTTGTTGATTTTTAGTTGGCTTAAAAAGGGATAATATATAACATTTTTATATTAGCAACAATTTAGATTTATAACACAATCATTTTAAATCATAATTTTTTTTAATAAAATCTTAATCTCTATGTCCATTCATCACATTCAAATAAATTAAGACAAAGTTAATATAAAATTATTTGGAGCAGTTATAGTTATATTATGAGCCCGTTAGGTGAGCTTAAAAGTGACTTATAAGCTTATAAGCCCATTAATATATGTTTGGTAACCTCAAAACTTTTGGACTTATAAGCTATAAGTCGTTTAAAAGCCACTTTTTGAGAAGTTAGGATCAAACCACTCTCAAAAAGTGGCTTTTAAGTCACTTTTTGACTTATAAGCCACTTAAAATAAGCCGCTTTTAAGCCCACCCAAACAGGCTCTATAAGTAATGAATCTGAGCATAATCATTTCGGACAATCTACACGTGGAGTAACAACGAAGAGGGGTGTGCCTTTCAGGCAGATACATGTACGCGACACATTATGGGATTTTTCTCTCTTTAAATTATGATGATAGCGTACTGGATAACTATGTTAATTATAGGTTGATAGATTTGGGGAATCACCATGCATTCTTTTAAGTAATTTTTACATAAAAGTACAAGTTTTAAAAGTTATTTACAAAACATAGCGGTATTTTAGTATTCTTTTAAGTAATTTTTACATAAAAGTACAAGTTTTAAAAGTTATTTACAAAACATAGCGATATTTTAGTAAAATTTCTCAATATAGAGGAAATGAAAAGTTAATTACAAAATATAGCAAAAACATAACAAACCCTTTCCCCAATTTCACTTTTCCTCCCACCATTTCCCCCAATTTCACTTATACTCCTTCCATTTCCCCCAATTTTACTTTTCCTCCTCCCTCAACCAGCTCGTATCTCGTTGTATCTCACTGTATCTTGTCGTATCTCGCTGTATCTGCATTATTTTGCACCGTATCTAACTATTCCTAGACTGTATCTAGTTGTTTCTAGACTGTTTCAGCATTGTTTCATCTCGTTTATCCCTTGTTTCTCACTGTTTCTAAACTATTTTACCTCTTTTGCGTTGTTTCACATTATTTTTTACATTTTATTTCATACTTTTTCACTAGCTGTTTCGGACTGTTTCAGCGTTGTATCTCGTTGTATCTGCACTATTTTTGTTCTGTATCAAACTGTCTCTCGATGTATCTGCGATGTTTCAGGTTGTTTCAGCACCGTTTCAGGTTGTTTTGCACCGTATCTAACTATTTCTAAACTGTATCTAGCTGTTGTTAGACTATTTCAGCATTATTTCATCCCGTTTGTGCGTTGTTTCTCACTATTTCTAAGATATTTCACCTTTTTTACATTGTTTCACATTATTTTTAACATTTTATTTTAGATTTTTTCACTAGTTGTTTCAATGCCGTTTCAGACTGTATCATAATGTTATAATGTCGTTTCAAACAGTATCAGAATGTTTTAACAGATGTTTCAGATTGTTTCAACGCTGTTTCAGACTATATCATATTGTTTCAACGCTGTTTCAGACTGTATCAGACTGTTTCAACAGCTGTTTCAACGATGTTTTAGACTGTATCATATTGTTTCAATGTCGTTTCAGACTGTTTCAGTGTTGTATTTGCACTGCTTTTTACACCGTATCTAACTGCATCTCGATGTGTTTGAGTTGTTTCAGATTGTTTCAGTGTCGTTTCAGACTGTTTCAGCGCCATTTCAGACCGTTTCAACGCTGTTTTAGCAGCCGTTTTAGACTGTTTTAGCATTGTTCAAGCTGTTTCAGATTGTTTCAGCGATGTTCACACCATACAATCGAAAAAAGGCACATACACACACACCCATACACAAACAAAACACATAAAACTAAAATAGCTTTTACAAACAGAAGAACCAGAGCAATTTACTAGCAAAGTTGCATCATTAACTGAACACCATACACCTGAAGAAGTGGTAATATCTTTATCGGTGCTATACAAAATCTACAAAATCTATACACTCTGTTTGAACTATACAAAATCTACAAAAATACAGAGAAATCTCACACTCTCGCCATTACCGACTCTTCTCATCCTTAATAAAACTCCTTATTCATTTCTTCTCCTACAAAAACCTTAAAACCATTTCTCTCTAAATATTTAAAATAATTTATTTATCATTCAAAAAAATTATGGCTTAGAGAACAGAAAAAGAAGAGACTGAATTCAAAGTCGTATGTGAAAAAATCATATCACTTTGTGTTAACAATTGTAGCGTTACAGGTACAAATAATGTGTGCCTAAAGTCCAACAAATTAGCTAGATCTAGCTAATCGGATTTGAAAAAATATGTGAATAAAGCGGTGAAGGATGAGGTGAAGGAGAGCTGGTACCGGTATGTAATTTCCCTATCACTCCAATAACCACCACCGTCAGATCCGACGGCGGGGGAGAACAGATCTCGACGATTGCAGATCATATAGAATGGGTGAAGAAACAGATCGAGGGAAATGGATAACATATGGCGGATAACGTATTGCATAAAGGGATCAACCCTCGGACATGTCAGCAACGGCGTGTAGTAGTGGAATGGTGGCGTCGCGTGGAGGAATTGGTGGCGGAGAGAAAGTGGAGAGTTAATTTTTTGTTTTGGGTGGTGGCAGCGGGGAAATAGGGAAATGGAGAAAGTTTTTTTCAGTTAATAATAAGTTTTGTAATTATTGCTAGGAAAAATATTGCTATGTGGTGTAATTTGTAGAATGTTGCTATTTTTTTATAATATAGGGGTGTAAGTTTGTATATATATATAAAAACCCTTATTTTATTTCTACTTAAAATTTGAATATAGCTCCACTATTTATCTGTACTATGGTGTTTTTTGAGTATTTCTTAGTCTCCTTTGGTATTATTATTGTTGGTTTCTTTCATTTTATTATTTGTACTAATTGTTAATACTCTACTATTATTTTCATTTTATTTTGGAAAAGAAAAAAATATTTTTTTTAAATCCGAAGGTCCACTGAAAACAGTCTCGCAATCTTTCACATGGTAAAGTTAAGGTTTATGTACACCATATTCTTCAAAGACCTCACATGTTGAATCACACTTGGTATAATGTTGTATTTGAATATTAGTTATCATTATTTTAATAAACTTCATTAATAGATTATATTATTGTATTGGCCTAAACTGATTTAGGGTTACAAATCGAATTTGGGTTGTGAATACAAGTAAATCTGAGTATCAAAGTCGAAATAATAACAAAAATAAGCGAAATTGCAGGTAAATTAACATGATTTCAATATATGTGAATGAGTACAAAATTTGACAAAGTTTCTGTATATATTTCTGAATGATTACATTGTAAAATGAAGGACTATTTATAGACTGACGAATACAAAGAACTTTAACCATGATTCCCACGTCTTCCACTAGGCTGCTCATGTCTCAACCTCCCAGATAATGGAGTTAGTGGGCCGAAATAAGGGGAAAGCCCTCCGCTGTGAACGAACCAATTCGCCTAGGCTTGAATTGTTGACCACGGGGATATGACCTCACAAGGCAACCGAGGTGGCGTTCTACCGAGGTAAACACATTAATCCTGTTCCTCAATCATTGACTTCGGTGACCCTATCGTTCACCTCGGTCCATGGTTTGCAAACACCTGTTCGGTCGACTCTGAGCCACGCCGTCGAGGTGCCACGTCTGCAAGTCGATTTTTACCCAATACAAATAGTCCCCCCCACTCCTCAGGCAAGTGCCGAAGTTACCGGGGAGTGGAATGACATTGAGCGGGAGAATGACGCGGCGAAATATACGCCAAGGAATTTAAAAACCATTCAATCACTTCAGCTTCCCGTTGTGGCTTACGTGGTGACCATTGATTAGCTCTAAACGGTCACGCCTTTTCAATTGTTCTTTCCAACATTTTAGCAATGATGGCCCTATGCCTATAAATACTCTCACTTGAGACCTTCTTCTCCACTTACAATTTTATTCACGCACAGTAAAGAGAGATAATATTTACAACCATTGAAAAGATTATCACAGTTCCTTTGTTTTCATAAGTCCAAATTTCACACTACCACCATGTCTGCTACACACTCCATTCAAGGTTCTAGTGGCTCTTCAGAATTGAGGGTTCCCCCCGCCGACACCATGATTGCCGGAAGGGAGTTGGTAAACGTGCCTCAACCACTGAATATCGTCACTTCAGTAGAAGGTGAAGAGGAGGCTACGTCACAAATAGGGGGTATGAGGCGGCGTAAACAAACCGTTGGTCGCAATAAAGCCGTCGAAGGGTATGACGATAGTAATGATGACGCTGAAGGCGAGGATGACGTCGAGGATGATGACATCGAAGATGAAGAGGATGAGGTCGATGCCACTACAGAGACCGAGGGTGAATTACCTTGCACCGAGGGTGGGCATGCTGCCGAAGCTGGACCCTCTGGCCCTAAGAGAAAACCTCCAAAGATTCCCCTCGAGCATGAACTCAAACCTCATCATATTATCCCCTCGAACTTCAATACCGATAAGGATCTCAAACTGCAAAATCAAATGGCTGACCAGCAAGAGTTGAATAGGAATGTGCCGGTACAAACAACGCCTACACGCCTCACCCAGGCTCATGTGGCGTTGATCCGAAATGAGTGCAGGTTTGGGCCCGAGATAAAAGTTGTTATCCCCGATCCAACTAGTAGATATTATGATCATATAGAAGGTTTGTCCTTCGCATATACCTATCCATTCACCATTGGGTTCTCACTCCCTGTCCATAAGGTGATCGACGAATTTTGCCGATCATACAACTTGTGTCTGGATCAACTTGGCCCCGGTGTTTGGAGGGTTGTGCAGTGTTTGGATTGGTTGAGCCAAAGAGCCAAGGTAGATTTCACCTTTAAATATCTCATCTCTCTTTATTACCCATACTTTCATAAGGCCGGGGTAGTGGTCTTGAACAACCGAGGTAAGTACGCGATTCTTACCAAAAGTGGGGATCATGAGGACCGAGGCTGGTGCGACCGCTATATCCTTTTGGAGACTAGCATTTTATCCACCGAGCCTGATTTTCCAGAAAGGTGGAATAGAACACGTAAGTGCTTTCTTGCTCATCATTCCCTTCGGTTAGTATTCCCTGTTTCTTACCATCCTCGGGCTTTTGACCCTGATTTGTTTTCTTACTTGTAGCCAACAAGTTTGATGTCATCCCTCCAGAGGGTTTGACCGAATGGGTCAAGGCTGTGCCCAAAGCTCGCAAGTGCCCAATTTGGTCTTGGATGGACATGGATGCTAGCAACAGTTGGCAATGCAATAGGCACGGTGAGTCATTTACGATTTTATGCTAGGGGTATCGCCCGAAGCTTTCTTTCTTGTTACTAATTTTTCTCCCTTGCGCCAGGTCTTCTCAGTTAAGAAGAAGAAGTGCAAAAAGGGAAAAGGAAAAGGAAAGAAGAATGATGAAGAGGATACCGACTCCGACGACGATTTAGCTTCGGCGGCGAATCTCATTGGAGATTTGAAGGAACTTAAGTCCTCGAAGACTTGGAGGGGTCCTCGGGCCAAGGGACCTCAAAAGGTGATGTCAGTATCCTCCTCGGTCATTAACTTGTACTTCCACTTCTTCTCGTTTTAGTGTTTGTAAGTTTTCTATGTTGTCCTCTGTAGGTTCAAAGAGGAAGAGAATAACTTCAAAGAAATCCTCATGCTCAGTTCATCCTCGTACCGAGGTGATGACTTCCCTTAGGCCCAAAGTTGTTGTTGAAAAGCACCGGGGGTTGGTTGATGAGCCTAGTGATGAGGGCACCGAGGACTTGGAGCCCCGTAGGGAGGTTGAAGTAGTAGATCTTGAAGGTTTGGAGCATGACTCCGATGCAACTGTTGCCAAGGCTAAAGGAAAAGCTAAGTTTGGAGAAATTGGGGCCTCTGCCGCCGAAGAGGGAGCAACTGCTAGCGCTGCAACGGCGCAGTCTGAGCCTGCAAGAGTTTCGACCTCGGAGGGGTGTTTGCGAAGGCTCGAGGTATCAACTTTTTCAAACCTCTTGGAGAGCTCTCAAAGGGACATTTTGAGCCTTATGCATTTGCTCGGACCAAAAGAGGATGCCATTGTTCAAAAACTTCCTCCGGCTCAATTAGCTACTACTCTTGCTGCAAACGCGCTTAGGGAAAGCCTTAGCGCCTTCACCCTTCCCTTTGTTTTAAGTATTTGCTTACTTTGACCCTTTAATACTTTCAATTCAGGGCTTCATTCTATCATTGAGGGTTGTTGAGCTCGAGACCATAAGGTACGAGGAGGTCCAATGCATCGCCAGTGCTTGGGACAAGCAGAGGGATAGCTTCAATGCTCAAATTGTTGAGTTGAAAGCTCAGTTGTCCAAGTCTCGCTCCGATTAACGCGAAGCAGAGGCTGCTTCGGAGGCTAAAATACATGCTCTTGGTGATGGTTTTCAAGTAAAGCACTCGAGGCTAAATGTCGAAGTTGCCAGGTTCGGTGATGAGTTGGCCCAAGCTAAGAATGAATTCATAGAAGAATCCAACAAGCACCACGGGTAGCTGAAGAAGCACGTGCTCGAAATCCAAAGGCTGGAGGGCCAGAACTCAAAGATCCCGACTCTTGAAACCGAGGTTAAGTTGCTTCGAGATGAAATAGTTGACCGCAAGTAGAGGGCCAAGGTCAGATCCAAAAGGGCGGAGTTGGACAAACGTTGGGCCGTCATCAAATCTCGGTTGAAGCTGCTCAAGTAATGCAGAGATGGTGAGCTTAACTGGGAGGATAAGATCACTAAGGCCTAGAATAATGCGGCTAAAGCCCAAGCTATGATGGATGATCATCCTTCAAGTGAAGGCTCGGACGATGATGAGGCCGAGGATGAAGAAGATAAAGAAGATGAAGGTGAAGAAGACACCGAGGATGCCGATGATGGGACCTCCGAGGAGGGAGGTTGACCCGAAGCATAGCATTCCTGTTTCCATCTTATATTTTGTTTTTGTTTTTACTAAGGCCTTCGGGACTTTTGATGTAATTAACAACCTTTATGGCCTTCGGTCCTTTTTATTAATGAACTTATTTTTCTCCTAAAGTGTTAGCCTTCGTTTTGCTTTTGAAAGTACTTTGGGCCGAACACCTAGAATAAGTTTGCTTTGCAAGATTTTATTCATACAATATCGATGCGAACTTGGAACGACGTCTCGTTTCCCAGCCGATGCATTTAAGAAATAACCTCGGTATATAGAAATAAAGAGATATTGAATCAAGTTTATTTCATTGATGATATCAACAAGCCATAATAGGCTTTTACATAAGGCCTAGTCCGAGTAAAACTTAGGCGTAAAAATAAGTTAAAACATGCCACTACCGGGCAAAAATACAAAGTGCTAATATATTCCTCGGGCATTAGTCCTCGGTTGTCAAATAGATAGACTTCGGTGGGTGAGGCTCAAAGCTGACCTCGACTGCATCCCACTCCTCACTCCCCTCAGTGTTCAGGTGTGAATCTTGATGAAGATCCAAGCACTGAAGATCGTCTTATCCGCTTCCTGAAAAGGTTAAACAAAGTAAAACGAGGAGTAAGTTTAAATTATTCGACCAGAGCCTTCGGAGCATTTTTCGGCTCGGGGCTGTAGTTGAACTTTAAGTGATCAAGGAATGTTTACCTCGATGTTAGAAGTAGTGCTGCTTCGAATTGGAAATGTTCCAATTTAAGAGTTCGGGCTTGCCCTGCAAATCTTCAATTTGATAGGATCCCTTTCCAACAATTGCTTTAACTTTATAAGGTCCTTCCCAGTTCGCAATAAGTTTTCCACCGTTCTTCTCCTTAGTTGATTGGTTCGAAGCCTTTAGTACATAGTCACCAACTTTAAAATCTCTAAGTTTGGCCTTTCTGTTGAGATACGCATCGATTTGTCTTTTCTGTGCTGTTAGCCGAACCAAAGCTAATTCTCTTTTTTTCCTCGAGCAAATCCAATTCTATGTGCATGGCTTGTTGATTATCATCTTCGGTGGCGTGAGCGTACCGAAGGCTTGGTTTGCCCACCTTCATGTGGATAAGTGAGTCCATGCCATAGGCGAGGGAAAATGGGGTCTCAGCTGTGCTATTCTTCTCTGTGGTTTGCATTGCCCATAATACCCCTGGTAACTCTTCGGGCCAAGAACCTTTTGCTTCATCAAGCCTTTTCTTGAGATTCTCAATTATCACTCTATTTGAGGACTTAGCTTGACCATTGGCACTTGGGTGGTAGGGGGTTGACATTATCCGTTTTATTCCACCATGAATTGTGGGCCATTGTCATAAGTGATTTCCCTTGGGACACCAAACCTATAGGTGATGTTCTTTTTTATGAAGTCAATCACCTCCTTCTGCTTAACCTCGGTGAAAGCCCTTGCTTCTACCCTTTTTGTAAAGTAGTCGGTCAACACAAGAATAAACCGAACGCTGCCTTTGCCTTTCGTTAAAAAGCCAATAATGTCCATTTCCCATTTCATAAAGGGCCATGGTGATACAACCGAATGTAGAGGTTCAACTTGCTGATGAATCATTCGGGCATGATGTTGGCACTTATCATATCTTTTCACGAAGGCTTTTGCATCTGCGCTGATAGTTGGCCAATAATACCCGGCTCGAAGTATCTTGCGCACTAAGGATTTTTCTCCCGAGTCGTTGCCACACTCGCCCTCTTGTACCTCCATCATTACATATCTGGCTTTATCCGGACCCAAGCATTTGGCCATTGGGCCGCTATACATTCTTCTATATAACTCTCCCAAGATCATTGAGTATGAGGCTTCTTGAGTGCTCAATTTTCTTGCTTCTCTTTTATCGGGGGAAGAGTCCCTGATTCAAAATAAGAGATAAACTTATTTCGCCAATCCCATTTGTGATTCACTGAGTTGACCTCCAATTTCATCTCTTTCATTTATGCAGAAAGCAACCGAACAACTGAGTCAGTCCCCGAGTGTCCTTCTTCCTCAGTCGAACCCAAGTTAGCTAAGGCATCAGCCTCTGCGTTTTCTTCTCGAGGCACTTGTTTGACTTTCCATTCTTGGAACTGAGCCAAGATGTTTTGTGCTCGGGCTAAGAATTGTTGCATCCTGGGCTCGCGAGCCGAATATTCTCTGAGCACTTGGTTCACTACTAATTGCGAATCACATCTCAACTCAATTCTTTCCACCCCTATTTCTTTGGTTAGTTCCAAGCCTGCTAAAGCTGCATCATATTCAGCCTCGTTGTTCGTTATTTTCTTGAACCGAACCGAATGTCTAACCTTCTTTCCGGTTGGCGCTACCAAGACTATTCCTAACGCCGAGCCTTTAGAGTTGGTTGCCCCTTCGGTGTAAAGTACCTATATTCTCGAAGTCGATCCCTTCAACATCAAGTTCTCTCTTTCATCTGTGGGTAGAATTCCCACACTAAAGTCAACCACGAAATCCGCCAGGACATGGGATTTGATGGTTGTTCGGGGTTGGTAAGTTATATCATACTCGCTTAACTCTACTGCCCATTTAGACAACCCTCCTGAAAACTCTGGTTTGTGCAATATACTCCTTAGGGGGAAGGTGGTAACTACCGCTATCGGGTGGCATTGAAAATAGGGTCGTAGTTTTCGAGCAGTAACAATTAAAGCAAGTGCTAACTTTTTCAAATGTGGATACCTGGTTTCGGGGTCGAGGAACATCTTGCTCACATAGTAGATGGGCTGCTGCTTGCCATCCTCCTCTCGAACCAACACAGCGCTCACTGACACCTCGGACACGGCTAGGTAAACTAGCAAAGTCTCTCCATTTTTTGGCTTGGCGAGCAACGGCGCATTAGCCAAATAGCGTTTCAATTTCCTCAGCGCTTCTCTACACTCTGGTGTCCACTCGAAGTGGTTATTCTTCCTTAGGACAGAGAAGAATTTGAGGCATCGCTCTGATGACCTCGAGATGAATCTACTCAAGGCAGCGATTCGGCCAGTTAAGCGCTGAAATTCTTTCACCCCGGTTAACTCATCGGGGATTTCCTCGATTGCTCTGATCTTTTCTGGGTTAGCCTTGATTCCTCATTAAGAGACTATGAACCCCAAAAATTTCCCGAACATATGCCGAAGGTGTACTTTTCAGGATTCAACTTCATGTTGTACTGACTTAGGACAGCGAAGGCTTCCTTCAAATGGCTCAAATGATCTTCCACTCGAACAGACTTAATCAGCATGTCATCTATGTACACTTTCATAGATTTTCTAATGTAATCTCTGAAAATGCGACACACTAATCGCTGATATGTTGCCCCGACGTTCTTAAGCTCAAAGGGCATTACCTTGTAGCAAAAGGTACATCGGTCAGTAATGAACGAGGTCTTTTCTTCATCCTTCGGGTCCATGAGAATTTGATTATACCTCGAGTAAGCGTCAAGAAGGTTAATAGTTTATGTCCCGCCGTGGAGTCTATTAATCTATCTATTTGTGGCAATGAATAAGAATCTTTGGGACAAGCCTTGTTCAAATCCGTGTAATCCACGCACATCCTCCATTTTCCATTTTTCTTGGGCACAACTACAACATCGACCAACCATTCGGGATACTTCACTTCCCTTATGAAGCCATTCTCCTTCAACTTCATAGTCTCATCTTCGATTGCTTTCTTTTTTACGCCGGCATGCGGTCTTTTCTTTTATTTTACCGGAATAAAACGTGGATCCATATTCAGCTTATGAGTCATGGTCTCCAGATCGATGTCGACCATATCTGAATGAGACTAAGCAAAGCAATCATTGTTGGAATTCAAAACTTCGATTATAGCTTTCTTCAACTCCGGGTCCAACTCCGAGCCAACGAACACTTTCCTTTCTGGAAAATCTTTCGATAACTTGAAAGATTCCAACTCCTTGATGGTTGAGTCCTCGGATTTTTGCTTCCGAGGTTCTTGAATACATACCAGAATCTTTTTAATTTCTCCTCGAGGATCGTCTTGAGGACATGACTCTCCCTCCTCGTTAGACCCTGGTTGTGTTGATTGCTATTTCTTTGGTCCTGACGGGATGACTCCACTCTTCAACGTAACTGAATAGCACTCCCTCGCTACCCATTGCTCCCCCTTAATTGAACGAATTTCCCATGGAGCTGGGAATTTGATGACTTGGTAGAGAGTGGATGGAATAGCCTCCATAGAATGAATTCATGGTCTTCCAAGGATTACATTGTATGCCATATCCTCGGGCATAACTTGAAATGATGTTTCCTTAATAACTCCTTCGGCATAGGTCTTGAGCGTAATTTCGCCTAATGTTTTTTAGGTTGAGTTGTTGAAACCAGTCAATATAGTTGCTTTTGGTATAACCTCGCCCTTCAACCACATTTTCTTAACGGCCCCGTAGCTTATTATGTTGACAGAGCTACCGGGGTCGATCAAGACCCGTTTGATGTCTGAGTCGTTGATCATCAGCATGATGACCAAAGCATCATGATGGGGAAACATCATCCCATCACAGTCATCATCGTCGAACACAATCTCTTTTCCCGAGCCTCCAACTCGAGTCCTTTTCTCCGTTGTTATTGACAATTTTGCAAATTTCTTGGCAGCTGCAAAGTTCACATCATTTACTTCCAACCCCCCCCCCCCAATGATTACATTTACAACTCTTTCAGGGGGTGGTGCACTCGGTGGTTGACCATCACCTCAGTTCTTCACATAATTCTCCTTCCCCTTATCCATGAGAAATTCTGCCAACACACCCTTCTTTAACAAATGCGCCACCTCGAGACGCAAAACTTTGCAATCCTCGGTGCGATGACCGTAGTACGCGTGAAACTCACAATGCAGATTTTGGTCTCTCTTATCCGCAGGGGTCCTCATGTCCTTCGATGCTCTTACTCCAGCCATCCCCTTCACGACATTGACCAACTCCGAAGTTGATATGTTAAAATTATAATTTGGGATCCGAGGTAACTCCTTATTCTTGGAAACAAGAGCTGGGCCCGAGGTGTTCCTTTGATTTTTGTTGGAGTAGACTTTTCCACTGAGCCATTCTCTTACGTGCGAATTTCCAAGCCTTTGGCTAACAGGCTGCCTCGGTGAAGTGTATGGTTCATACCTACCCTTTGAATTTCCTTGTGGCGCCTCGGCACGATATGAGGATTCAGATCGATTCTTATAGTTAGAGCTTCGACCAGCAGCTTTCCATTTAGCTTCTTCCAAACTTATTTTGGTATATGCTCTGTTGTGCAAGTCATCCCACGTCAAGGTTTGGTATTGTTGGAGCTCTTTTCTTAATTCGGCAGCAGCCTCGGAGTTGCGAACATTGATGTTCTTTTCAAATGCCATGATGGCTAAAGTGTCATCCATAGCAAGTAACTCAATACGCTCGGCATGAAAACGTTCAAGGAAGTCTTGATGGGCTCCCTGGGCCGTTGTTTGACTTCGAAGATATCCTCATTCCTTTGGAGAATTTTTTGCGCCCTGGTGTGAGCCTTGATGAATGCATCAACCAATTCATCAAAATTGGAGATAGACCCCGCGGAAAAATGCATATACCAACGTAGTGCTCCCTTCTCCAAAGATTCGACGAACTTCTTCAAGAACATCGACTCCTTTCTATTTCTGATAAATCATTCCCCAAGACTATCGATATGAACTCGGTCACATGCTCAACGGGGTCGGTGGTTCCATCATATTTTTTCAAAAACTGAATTTTGAAAGTTTTTGGGATTGGCGCTGGAGCAGCCTTAGGCTTGTAGGGCATTTGCCTGTACTTTTCAATATCGAGCATCTTTTGGGTCTTCGTCACTCCGGGGACGCTTTCAAGCCGTTTCTCCACTCACGCTTCGAGTCGAGCCTCGATTTCTTTGCTCAATTTTTCAACATTTACCGAAGAGCTAGCCTCAGCCACGTTGGGAACCGTTCCGAAGTATGGCATTGTGCTAGGTATTGCGCCCGAACCCCCAGATGTGGCCCCGTTGGGAGGTCTCCCTATTGTCGTGCCCGTAGGAACGAAGGTTGGGATGCCTCCACTTGGAGCCACGGGTGGAATTCCATTTGAAGTAGAGCTATTCCTTGCCTCCAACGAGGCACGAAATTCAGCGTTAATAATAGTTTGCTCGGCTTGTTGTTCTTGAAGAGCTTTCAGAGTTCGAACGACGAAGGCTTGGAAGGCATCATTGGACCCCGATGAGGAGGGATCTGCTATTGGTGGTACTATAGGCGCATTGGAATTTGGGTTCGCATGAACGCCAGTATGTACATTGGGGGTTGACTGAGTTTCAACGGAATTTCCATCACTGTTAGCCTTTTTTTTTTTGGATAAAAACAAGAATACGAACGAAAAGAACGTTCAACTTTGGAACAAAGCGTTGATGCTTGTATCCTGACAGACATCGCCAATTTGTATTGGCCTAAACTGATTTAGGGTTACAAATTGAATTTGGGTTGTGAATACAAGCAAATCTCAGTATCAAAGTCGAAATAATAACAAGAATAAGCGATTTGCGAGTAAATAAAGGTGATTTCAATATATGTGAATGAGTACTAAATTTGACAGAGTTTCTATATGTATATTTCTGAATGATTACATTGTAAAATGAAGGACTATGTATAGACTGACGAATACAAAGAATTTTAACCATGATTCCCACGTCTCCCACTAGGCTGCTCACGTCTCAACCTCCCAGATAATGGAGTTAGTGGGCCGAAATAAGGGGAAAGCCCTCCGCTGTGAACGAGCCAATTCGCCGAGGCTTGAATTGTTGACCTCAGGGATATGACCTTACAAGGAAACCGAGGTGGCGTTCTACCGAGGTAAACACATCAATCATGTTCCTCAATCATTGACTTCGGTGACCCTATCGTTCACCTCGGTCCATGACTTGCAAACACTTGTTCGGTCGACTCTGAGTCACGCCGCTGAGGTGCCACGTCTGCAAGTCGATTTTTACCCAATACAATTATATCAAATAAATAAATAGGTCTTGTCTATTCAAATTTTGACATTTACTTTCTATATTTTTTTTACTTTACTTTACTATTACTACTATTGTAGAAGAATGGAAGGGAGTAGCTTAGAGATCGTACAGGCTAAGAAGGTGTGTCCCGATTAACAAAATAGTCACTTTGTATGTTTCAGTTGAAGAGGCAGCCAATTTTGCATTACTGATTAGCCACTTTTAAGGTTACTAATTGAAACTTAGCCATTCTTTGCACCGCCTGCAGATTAAGGAGTCGCTTTCAAAGCTAAAAATTAAAGTATAGCCATTTTTTGCAAAATAAGTGGCTAATAGGGTTACTGATCGAATATAAAATTATTTTTGCATAGTTTGCCAATTAAATACCTACATTTAAGATTATTTGATGAAAATATAACCAATATTTTTACTGAAATTCATAAATTTTTAAGTTGTTGGACATGAACTTCAAAAAATATTTCTAGAACTTACACTTTTGTAAGTGCTCTGAGATAGTGTTTGCACAGTTTGTCGGTCAAAAATTTATTTTTACTGCTATTACGTGAACAATGTCATTCAAATACTTGAGTTATCTAACTCTTATGTATGAGTAATGTAACAGAGTTTGCAGAAAAATAGGTCGATTTATAATTTTTATGTGAATTGAATACTTTTCGGCATGGCCTTGATTAGGTGAGCACTTTTTTAGGGTAGTGAATTGTTTATCATTTTTAAAAATATTTTCCAATTTTACCCATGTGTTCCCCAAGGTGTCTGAAGAAGACATTAACTTCCTTGGCAGCTGTTTCAGTGTCTTGTTGCTCTATTTCATCATGGCATCCACTAATTTGAAAACTAAATTTGGTCTTTTTACTACCAAGCAGATTTTTATTACATGAAAATGAATAAGTTTGAAACTTCTTTCACCAAAAAATAAAGTTTGAAAAATTGACTGAACGTGAAGAGCCCCAACTTTGCGATCTTGAATGGAGATGAGATCTGTTGGAAAATTAAAATCATAAACGGTTACAGAAGAAGTGGGCCCTACATTTCCGTCGATAATCGCCATCGTCGAACTCGATGACCTCGCCAGCAACGACGTCGGTGAACTGTATGTGCTCATCATACTTTAAAATTGTTTTTTTTTTTGCGTTTTATAATTAATCATTCTTTGTCCAACAGTGATGACGATTTTGTATTCAAAGTTGTGTTGAAGGTGATAACGATTTGTATTTAAAGTGATAACAATGTATTCAAAGTTGTATTGAAAGTGATGACGATTGGGCTTTAGTTATTTACAAAATATACATATTTATATAGCTCACACTATGAATAAATGATGTAGGATTGACTTTGTTTTATTTTCTTTGAATTTTTGTGTATAGGAAAAATGATGAGGATTTGGTATCATTTAATTATAAAATAGACATATTAATTTGGCTTACTTGTAAGCAAATGCAGGCGAAATGTCTTGATTTTATTTAAATTTTTGAATTTATGTATATGGGCAAAGTGATGACAGTTTGATGTCATTTACTTGTAAAAGAGACATAGTAGTTTAGCTCATGTATAAGTAAATGCAGACGAATTGTCTTGATTTTATATTTTTATTAGCATTTTGTGAATGAATAAAGTAAGTACGATTTGACATCATTTATTTACAAATGAACATGATTTTTTGCTCACTATACGAAAAATAATGTCGGATCGGTCTTATGTTATGTTTTGCTTTGATTTTGTATATGAGTGAAACAATGACGATTTGACATTATTTATTCACAAAATAGACGTGACTTTATGATAAATATCGACAGATTGACAAAGTTTTCTGCTTTGTAGGGAGCAGTGACTTCAAAAAGGTGCGGTATTACTTTTGTAATTACGGAAAGTGCTCCGTTAGTAAGGGTATTTTTGTATTTTCAGTTTCATTAAATATAAAATTGCTCAATTTTAAAGACCACCTTTAAATGCTCAGCTTTTCAAGACCACCCTCTTTTTAACCTATTTTTTAAATACTCCTGATTTACACAAATAGGTAAAAGAATGTATGACCTTGAAGTTCTAAGCACTTTAAAGGTAGTATTTGAAAAGTAGGCACTTTTCGTAATTACAAAAATGTCATTACACATTTTACGTTTAGTGATTTCATAATTACAAAAATGTCATCAGTCTTCTACAAAGGAGAAAACAAGGCCAATCTATATGTGCCTATGCATATAATTAATCAAAATTTATGTCTATTTTGTAAATAAATGAGACCAAACCGGTCTCACTTTGCACATCCACAAAATCATAACTTCAAGTGCTAATATTTATAAATAACGACAATTCGGACATACTTATTTATACAATGAGCAAAATATTATGTACTTTTTGAAAATAAATGATTGGCCTCACTTCATTCATCCACAAAATACATATGAAAACATAAAAATCAAGACAATTCGGTCGCATTTATCCATAAGTGGGCCAAAATACTTTTTCTATTTTACAAATAAATGAGACCACATCATCATCACTTCACTTGTATACAAAAAATCAAAGAAAACATAACATAAGGCGAATCTGGCATCATTTAGTCATAGTGTGAGCCAGATACTATGTAACTTATAAAAATAATTGATATCAAATCACTTTCAATACAACTTTCAATACAAATCGTCATCACTTTCACTATGATTTCCAATACAGATCATCATAACTTTCAATACATGTTGTCGATCAAACAATTAATTTGTATCAAACTTTACAAAATCACTAGACCCGTTTGTTTGTTGCTTCAAGATTCTTCAAACACCTTTAATGGAGCCATTGTTTGCAAAAATACTTTAAAAAAGCGCTCTGTAACTACAAATAAAAAAAATATCTTTTACAACTACAAACATCAAAAACTTAAAAAAAAAAAAGATTATGTGAGTTACCGTGTTTGGAAAATTGAAAATGGGTGAGAAAAGTGACCTAAGATAAGATCTAAAGAAGAAGGTTGGTCTATTTGAAACTCTGTAGATTTGGCTGATTCTTCCTTATCTTGTCGTTGGATTAATTTCTCCCAATTCAAATTCAAGGTCCAAACAATTACTCATCGTCTTTCTTAATTTCCGTCATGTCAAGATCAAAGTCCCTGTAGTGGAGAAACAACTCTTCAAGGTCCTTATTTTTTTCTTTCAACACCACCAGAAGTGGAGATGGATAGAACGATGCTGAAGGTGGAGATGGTCGGAACGATGCTGGAGATGGAGATGGGAGAAAGAGCCGTGGGAGTTGCGGCAAAGAGAAAGAAGAGTCGCGTGAGATGAGCACATGTTTTCTAGAGAGAGAAATTGTGAAAGGAGAAGTTGACATGTGATTGTGAAAAAGTGCAAAAAAATTCAATATTAAGAAAAAAGTGCTCAGAACTTCAAGACCAAGTTTAAAAGTGTTTAATTCGCGAAAAAATTGAGAAAAATAATAAAAATTAGTCAAAATAGCCACTAAAGCAATCATTTAAACTAACAATAACCAATAAATAATTAACATCCAAAATGGATAAGGATGAACTCTATGACGTATTTATGTTGTGCTGACACATGTTTACTTAGCTAGTTTCCTCAATAAATGATGATCATTTAACTTTTCAATTTGAGGCAGGTCCTTTGTCAAGAACAATTCTTTTTTCTTTCGACCTAAAAATCGTATAGCTTCATGTTTACGTGATAATCTTTGTCGTTCACACAATAAATATAAATTTTGATTTTCATTACCCCTTTCTCCTCTCATGAGCCCATTTCACCACCTCGCACCACTCCCCACTCCCAGAATCCCATACGTAATGAATTCTTTTTTAAGGTTTTCATTTCTTTCACGTCCTACGATTGCCTTCAGTGCTTAAGTTTTCAAATAACTGAGGATTTTTTTTTTAAAAAAAAAAAGAAATAGGAAAATTTTAGGCCACAAACATGGACAAAGAAGTTCGGTGAAAAACTTGTCTCATACTTGCCCTTTTTTTCCTTATTTTTTTCCAAATGGGAATAACTTTGGGAGAACTGTATAAGCACAACAACATACTCCACGTAAAGAAGAATATACGCAGAGACCTTACCCTAAAGTAGGCAAGTTGCTTTCAATAGACCCACTGTCGGAAACTTCCACAGAGTCGAACATGAATTCTTTAACTGTGGAACCATTCTTCAGTGGTCTTAGAAGGATATTGCAATTTAAAGAACTACGATGTATTTATTAAGTCGTTGACATACAACATGCTTAAACTATGAACAACGAAATGCTAATGCCCCTAAAGAAAAGAGTGGCACGACAATATTGGTGAATTATCATTTTCAAATTATCAACCTAAATTAGCACGACAATATTGGTGAATTATCATTTTCGAATGATTAGAATTTATTTACACTTATCAAAATAGGATGACTGCTGCATTTCACATAGGTATAAGTTCATCAAATAGTAAAATCAGAACCTTAAAACTCATTTGTGTTGCTTATTCTAGGGGTGAGCATAAAGTCTGAAATACCGAATACCGTATCGAACCGAATTAGTTTGGTATTCCTGAATTCGGTACGAAATTTGGTATGAAAAATTAAGTATTTAGGAATTCGGTATGAAATATGGTAAGACGGTCTCGGAATTCGAAAGTCCGAAATTCTGAACTTTTTTTTGTATATTATATTATATAACGTTTTAAGTATTAACCAAAATACCAAATGACTAATTCAAATACTCAATAACTTATTTAACATTTCAGTTTTAACTCAAAGTTACTTCGCTATATGTATTTTCGTCCAATTTGCCTCAGGTGATATTTCTTTATCCTTTCTATTTTTCCTTTTCTCTTTCAAGGTCTATTTTTATATTTTCATGTGGTTTCGGATCTTAGTAAAGAATATGCATCTTATTTTATTTCAATAAATAACAATTCATCAAACAATCTTGGTGTGTTTCAATAAATAGCAATCCATCAAATCTACTTTGGACCGTGGTGGGAGACTGTGAGGATATATTGCTAGCTTTCTATAATTTCTTTCTTCTTTTAGGGAGTACCATATTTTTGTATTTTATTCACCAACTTTTGCATCTTTTATTGTGGACAATTATATAAACAAGTGCATACTAATTTATATCCTTTTTCCATTTGTTGGCAGCAGGTAGCAGCTAGAAACCATAATATGTAGCAACGAATTAGTGTTCGGTATACCGAAATATCACACCAAAATACCAACACAGAATAAAAGCGAACCGAAATACAAAATATTGAACCATACCGAAGTAATTTGGTGCGGTATTTGGTATGCTTTCTTTGGTAACCGAATATCGAAATACCAAACCGAATTTGACAAAACCGTTCTGAAATACCTAACGCCCACCCCTAGCTTATTCTATATCAAACTTGCTCATAAACTAGTAAGATATGTTCTATTTCACCTTTGTAAGAATTACCCCTTTTCTTCCTTCACCACACCTTTCTAGCAACAATTCCCAGAATAAACTTCATCACTTCAAGTAATTCAGAATGACAAGTAACAATATCACTACAGAATATATACAGGAAAATTACAACTAAACTAAGCTGAACCAATTTCAAGAGAAAACATAAAGAGTAACAAACATGTTTCTTATTACTCCCTCTAATGTTACAGTCAACACCCTTTGGAAAAAAAAAACTATAAAGCTGCCGAGAGCTACTAACCGGTGGAAAATTTTCCATCCAGTCAAGAAGTTTAAATACAATGGAAAGTAAAAAGGTCTCTGATAGTGCAAAGGCCAAGAAAAAGAGCTTTCTCTCTACTTCTAAAGAATAAAATCAGTAGAGCAGTTGAATTTGCTCATTCTGAAGCAACCTAAAGTAGCTCACATACGCTTACAGACATACCAACAGCTTAGAGCAAATGATGTATATCCCGTCATTTACGAGAAAACAACACCCATCTTCTTTGCAAAGTCATCATCATCGTCATCTTCATCCAGGTATTCCTCACCAGCGTCAGCATTCTCACCTTCATCTAAATTGTAGTCTTCACCATCAACCTGCTCATAATCATAATCTCTCTGATCATGGCCTTCGGGGTCTTGATCATCTGCATCTTCCTCAATCATCCCTTCTTCAGCCTCAACCTCATTCGCAACATGGTGCAGAAGAGATTGATCATCAGCTGATGCTGGCTCTTGATGACAATTTTTCTCATCTGATGGCAGATCAGAATCTTCCTTTTGCCCAAGGTCCTTTCTTTCATGTTGATAGACTTCACTCTTATCAGATGTCATGCCCGTTTCACTTCTTCTTTTTCTCTTCAGGATCTCTTGCAGCGGCATTGGTCCTTCAAATGATACATCCCCTCCACCTTGCTGATAGCCATCACGCTTTTGGAACTTACGCTTTCCTAGGGCCTGTTGCTCGTCAGCATTTTGTTCATTGGTCCCAGTAGTTTTCCTACCTTTAAGCTCTGCAAGTCTTCTAGGACCAGTAAAATCAGAATTATTATCGCTTATATCTCTTCTTAGACGTGGACCACTGTTATTTCTTCCAGCATTATTAAGATCCTCTTGAACTCTTCCCTTTATTCGGTCTCGGAGCCTTCCCTGCTGAGAGAAAAGTTGTGGCCTTTCTAAAGATATCCTGCCACGGTCCCTAGCCCTGTCCATTTCCCTATCCAACCGCATGTCCGTCCCATTAGTTGGGGATGATGATCTACTTGGTAGCTTTATTCTTCCTCGAAGACGACCACCAGTAAGGGAACTATCTTGTCGATCCCTCCTGGAGCTCTGGTAGCCCCGACCCTCAACATGCTTTTCACTTGCATAGTCATGACTAATGACTGACCTCAAACCATTAACCCTCTTTTGCTTTGATAAACGATGTCTTAGATCCGACTCTCGAACTTCTTCAGGGCTGTGAGCTCTACCATAGCGTCTCCTTTCAAGATGAGCAGATTGCCCTTGTATTCTCTCAGAAGAAGCTCTATGCTCCACCCTACCAGAGCGACCCTGAAGCCTGTCGTGAGATTCATACCCATACACATCATGGTACATATCTTGGTCAACATCTGCTCCAATACCGTATTCATTCCTTCCCTCATTTCTGCCATATTGATCTTCACCATGATAAAAATCAGTACCTCTGAGTTCATCATCCACAAGAACATCAAAACCAGGCGATAACTCCCTTGAAACATCATCATCCTTGTTCTGAATGCTGTGATCATCAAACCCAACAGATTGCTGAACCCTGCTGGACCTACTGACAGGATTTCCATTTGTAGGAGGCACAATTTTTGGTCTGTTCCTGTGATGTGAAACATCAACGACGGAATTTGGAGGTAGCACATTTTCATCAAAGGCAGCATCATTCTTGGACAAAGGAGTTCCTAGTTTCCCAACGGGTTGTGCTTGTACAGGTAAATCGCTAGACTTCCAAGTATTTGCTGGAGAAATTTTCTTTACTTGCACACACTTTTCAAGCCCACCAAAGGCCTTCTTCAAAGTGGTTTTCTCAGTAGATGCAGTAGACACGGGGTGTGGTGGGGCTTTGTTAGAAACAGAGATCGGTGCATGGAAGAATGGACACCTATCACCTTTTAAACAGAAGCCTTGCTGGAAGAATATGCAGGGTACACCTTGCTTACTGGAAGCATATGGAACCTGTGGTGTAGGAGTAACAGATGCAACTGGAGGTACAGATGACACTGGAGGTACAGAAGATCCGGTAGGAGTTGGCACTTGAGCTCCCAACAATCCATCAAGAGGCTGTAAGAAGAAGTATAAAATTAGCTTACAGACACAGAGCACTCTTTGTTAGCTAATACAAATATAAAATCCTAGGTTTATATCACCACAGCACATAGATGGTAGATGATAAAATTGTGAAGTGTGCTAGTGAAGAAATGACTCACAGGGTGCCGAAACCCGCACTTTGGGTTTAAACAACTTCCATTCAACCAGTACCAGCAATCTCGAGGATTAAGCCGAGCTACATCACTATGGCGGTACTCACACTCGCTACCCTGTTTGAAAAAAAATTATACTATCAGTAAAAGCTCATTTAGATGTGGAGAATAAAGACGCAGATTGATCATCTAGAACATTTACATCATGGAGATACCAATCACATTTGTATTCACTCACACAAAGACATAGATACCATAAAAAGTGTGAATCAACAGCTTTTGTGCAACAACTGTCGTTAGGCCACTGGTTGATTATAAGACAAATTAATGACGAAAAAGCTCAGTAATCGCACGTGAAACATTGATTAACTTTGTCTTACACGATCCGACAAAAGCAAACGACAGTTCAGACCAAAGCCAACATTAAAGACAAATGTGGTCGATAATAATTATATGTGCACGTGGAGCCTTTCACCTCTGCACTTATCTAAAGCATCCAAGTCACTAACTTTAAACTTGCTCCGAGATTTACTCTCTACCCAATACACAAAGCCATCATAAAAGAATCTCTGTTTTGCATTTAATAAAAGACAAACCAACAAGCTGCTAGAGTGGATGTATCAAACCGAAAACACCAGAAACCTAACCGTTACCCAAGAACATAAATCGTGCCCTAAAACAGATACTTCCACAAATGCATACACAATGTGCTGCAACTTGAAGACTTAACTAGATATATACGTTAAACCTCCTACAAAAATCAATGATTCCTCACTTTAGAAAATCTCGACGACACACAATCCATTTAAAATTCTTCAAGATTCTTTTGTTTTGACGTAACCGAGAAATCTTCGAACGCCAAGATTAAAAGCTCAGTGGATAATGGGCCCAACCATCTACCTTTTTCTACTTAAATACAGTTTTTTGTCTTCAGCAAGAACCATAACATGCGCCAATCCCACACATCACAAGCTCCTCTCTTACCACCTAAATCCTTCAAGATTCTTTTTTTAATAACCGAGAAATCCCCAAGTGCCAAGGTTCAAAACTCGGTGAATAATCGGCCCGCCCCTCTAATTACCAACCTTAGGGTTTAGTAGATCAAGTTCAAGAACATAAAGATATCACCTTTAAAATTTACAACACACTAGATCTTGAACTAATAATTCATATACATACAAAGATCTTAATCAAAATCAAAACCTAACTAATTACCACTAATACAACAACTAATTAATTAATTAAAAAAAAGAAACCTTTTTGCATGTAAGAGGAGAAGCAAGAAAGTAAACACAATCAGTGTTCCTTTTAAGAGCTTCTTCTTCAGCTGATGACATGGCTGCCACCGTAGACGGTGGCTGAATTTGCAGCTGCGGCGGCGTAGGACCCACCATGGCTAAAAAAACCCTAATAATAACTCTGATTTAGGGGGTAGATCTATACAGAAAAGACAGATATATATGTGAATGTATGTGTATATATATAATTATGGGGCTACAACTGAAACATAATTGATTTCAGGTAAACTTTGTACCCCTCCTAGGAGGTTAGGGGGGTGGTGGGGTTGGGGGGTTGGGGAGGAAGCCGTTGAGAAAATAGGGTGGGCTTTATTAGAGATGAGGCTTTGCTGAACAGAGCCTTTTAACCTGAGGCAAGTTTCTATATTGTTTTTCTCCTTTTTGTTTTTCCTTTTTTGCTCTGCTATATTGCGAAAAGGAGGAGTACATTTACTCGGGTGAGGATATGGGTGTCAAACGGGTATACGGGTCCGGGTTCGGGTTGTAAAATTGTAACCCCACAGGTTCCGGGTACGGGTCGGGTACGGGTTTAAATTACGGGTTTTTAACGGATACGGGTTTCGGCTAGAAAAAAAAAAACCCGTGCGGGTTCGGGTCTTAGCGGGTAGGGGTACGGGTCGGGTTTTAGCGGGTAGGGGTACGGGTCGGGTCTTAACAAATCGGGTTTGGCTACGGGTTATAATTTTATTTTTTAATAATATTATTTTAAATACTTAAAACAAATTAAAAAAAGATCAATAGGAAAAACTCAAAGAGTTACTTTATTTAAGATACTTGAACTATTAAAGTCTTAAATATTAAACTTCCAAATTTAAAAAGTGCAACATCAAAACTATAATGAAAATTCAAATTACAAATTTAAATATACCTAATTCTTTGTGTAATTTCTTCCATGTCATTTCCATCATGCTCCGGTGTAGGTGCCATTGATGGTGCTTGATCACTTAACAAAATTTCTTCAAGGTTATCATCTTGTTCTAGTGAGTCTTCAATTCCTTGATTTCTTCGCTCCGATCTAATCCAGTCTCGTAAACAAACTAGAACGTCCAAAGCATTATTACCCAAAGAGTGGCGGGTATCACCTATCATTTGTCTTCCTTGGCTAAATGCACTTTCTGATGCAACTGTTGAAACTGGTATAACTAAAACATCTCGGGCCATTGCTGCAAGAATCGGATATCTGATACAGCTTCCATATAATCTGGTTTATTTTTATAAGTCCAAAGTAATTTTCTAATAAATACGATCCCATAATTACTTTGTCCGACTCCAAGTAGCTTATTTTCTGAGGTATATATCGAAATTAATAGTTGAAGTTCTATACCATATTAGAGTAATATATATTCAAACTTCAAAGTGTTGATTTATTATGGAATATAAAGTATTTTTTTAATTAAATAAATAATTTGTTTCTCTTGAACATATTTTACTACTAACAATATGGACACAAAACAAATTAAACCATGAGTGGAAAACTTGTGTATACATTTCTCTCCACGTACAAGTTTTATTACTCAGTTTATTTTAACGGGTATGGGTACGGGTATATCCATTAATACCCCATAATTTTGACGGGTCTTAACGGATACGGGTATTTGTTAAGAAAAAAAAACCCGTTCGGGTAGGGGTATTTTAGCGGGTCTACGGGTTCGGGTCCGGGTTTTTGCGGGTCCGGGTGGGGTCGGGTTTTAATGAGTCCGGGTCCGGGTTTTGACGGGTAGACCCCTACCCGTTTGACACCCATAGGTGAGGAGGTGCGATGGGTTAGCCGCGGTAAATTTACAGGAGGTAGAGGTAAATCGAAAAATAATTGGGTTGAAGTGATTATACATGATATGGCTCATATTCAGATTATCGAAGACACGATCCTAAATAAGAAAGCTTGGAGGTCGATGACTAGAGTTATAGGTTAGATAATAGTCGATTGATTGTTGTCACTGCAATAGTAGTATTTTTATATAGACAGCTTCTATCTTATTTTTCGTTTTTTTTGTTTTTATGGTTTTTGATTTTTTTTGTTTACCTTGTGTGCCTTTAAATTTTTTTATCGTTCTCTTTTTATCATGGTACTTCCATCGTGTTATTTTCCATATATGTTTTCAAAATATTTTTTCTTTAGTAGGGTCTATCAAACATAGCCTCTTTATTTTGATGGAGTAAAGTCTGCATACATCTCACCCTCCTCAAAACTCCCACTTGTAAAATATTAGTGAGTATGTTGTTATTGTTCTAGTATTATTATTTTCCTATTTTTATAAAATCTCATTTTGGGAAAGTTTGCACATACACATTATTTGCTTTTTAGTATGTTGACAAGTCTCTAATAGACTATAAAAGTATCTTTTCTTACTGGATCAAATTTATGAGGCATTAAAAGTATAATATTTATGTAAATAACCAGATTTTAAAAATTGGCCAAACATGTAAGGCTAATAGAATTAACGAATTTGTCTCCTAGACTCATTCTTTTAGGTCAAACATACAAGGTATATGTGTTGGTTTCAAGATTTAGTTATAGTCCATGATTTTTCTTCTCTTTTTATATTGGGCTCTAATACAAGTTAACTTTTCTTCGACACTTCACTGGAGAAACTTGATAACTCTTTATTATCACCTCTTCCTAATATGAGGGTCAGAATTATCTAAGATATAAAATAAATTCGAACATTAGTTCTAAACGTTTTTGTATATGATACTTTGTAGTTTGGAATATCGGAAAATGATATGAGAACAAGTTTGAGTTTGTCTTCAAGATAGTAATAAGCTTCTTTCCTAATGTTCGAATAAGGAGATTTCTCTAGAATCTGTGAAATATTCTCCTCCCGAAGCATTAGATCTTGGAGTTTGTCTTGTACGACGCTCTTCCTCTCTAAGACTTGAAGTTCAAAGTACTCCCTATCAAAAATCGTTCTAAAATGATTATATTTATGGCTGAATTAAAGTTCTCGCGAACCAACCTTTCGTAGTCACCAGGACTGTTCTGGGGAGGAAGGTTGTAGTATTCCTGGTTCTTTCTCTCAAGTAACATTAATTTTGTAACAAAAAGAGTAAGAAAATTGATAACCGTAGTTTCCTCTTCATCATTTTCATTTTAGGGTCGAAATCTTTAGTAATATTCTCGTTTGTTAGCCCCTTTTTATTTTTATTGCTAAAATAGTTCACTTTTTTGTCTCCTCTTATTCTTAACTAACACCTCATAGTTTCAATTACTTTTTGAATAAAGGACAACAAGTTCTACCTAAAATGCGCTGCTTAATGCAATTTGTTAGAAATTTTAACAAGAAGACAAGACTCATTTACTTCTGCTCAATTTATAAATATTAAATACAATCGTATTAATGATCCATCAATGTATATCCTAATTTTCTCAACTATCAGATATTAGATATATTATTACATGAACTGAATATGCACACTGAGAGACATACATACTGCCACGGGCCGCACCTTCCTAATAACAACGACACATAATTGGCTCGTGTAACGCTCGTAATCCCACCTGACTACGAGCCACCCTGCTCCTCATCCCAGGTTTCTAGAAAACTTGTCTCAGTGGCCGAGCTTGAACAGTGCCGAAATGTTCTCCTTTGTGTGCATCTCATATGCGGAAACTTCAATCTGGGGTTGGCTAAGGACCTGCATGTTACTCGCTTAGCACTAAGTGTCGCTCCTGTGCGCGCAGTGCAATCCTCAAGCTTGGCCCTTGCCTTGTGCCCTGACACTTGGATATGCTTCGCCCGAGTAGGACAACTCTTAAGCCCTTGACCCTTGTCATATATGCGTCTCCAAAGATATCTTCCAATGTCTCCTGATATTGGCAAGCGCAACAATCGCATCATGCCTCCCTCCTGAGTAGTGCAGAGTCGCCCCACAACTGCACGTCTAGGCCAACGAGCCCTTCTTTGCATGGTTGAACCCTTGTCATGCTAACAAGTCAATACACGAAGCTCTTGATAGCTCCTCGAGTATTCAATTGACCCAAAGGTCTTTATCTTATCCAAAGACAGCCCGCGTGGCTTAGTCTTTCCTCCCGTCAAGTCTCTGCCGCTCGTTGTGCGCCCAACATTGTCCCTCTAGCCACACGCTGTCCATAAAGTCGCTTGACTCGTGGATACTTGGAACACTCCTCTGAGATGTCTAGGCAGGCCCTTGAGGTCCTTTCTCAAGGCATCTCACTTGGTATAACTTCCTACCAAAGTGCACGGGGAGGATTGGTAGGTTGTCACCATGTCTAACCCCATTTTATATGTCTTAAAAAGAAAAACCGATGTCTTAGCATTGGACATCCTTTATCCCGAAAATCATACAATGACTTAAATTTCAACTGCGACCTCCAAATGAAGTGTCGTTTATTCCTAGAGATTCCTCTTGATATCCTTCACACCTCCATGAAGTTTCATCACATTCGCATAACTGTGGAAAGAGATATAGCCCTCGAAAGATCAGCATAATTACGACAATGCCACTGTTTCTTGACTAAGTCAAGCCCATAGACAAAGAAGCTCCGAATGGCCCCAACCTTGGTATTCTCACTCTATAGCATCTTAGGAATATGACCTTCACCATATGTTCCAAGATTCCCACTATAGCTCCAAAACGTGCGGCACTGAGACTCGATGCCCGCACACAGCTCGCACGACTGACAATCTGCATGCGCCTAGTTGACACTCGTCTACAGCCTTGCTAGCACTCGTCTAGCACATGCCTAACATTCATCTAGCGCACAGTAGACACTCTCACTCAAGCACGCGACTGACACTCATCCACCAGACGGATGGCCCTCGTCCGACACATGACTGACACTCGTCCTGCACACCGCCGGCACCCGACCTAGCGACTGACATTCAGCCAGCCCGCTTTTGGTGCAGAGTCACAGCGCGCGCCAAGGCATCACAAAGGCATCATGTGACAATACACATGACGGTTGGATTTTTCTTTTTCTTTTGAAATTTCCATCTAAGAAGCAAGAACGGTGTAATCGTAAGTGTTTGAGTGAATTTATGTGTTTAACTTTTCTTCTTTCATTTAATTTCAACTGTCAGAAAAAGAGGTTCAATTTTCCTTATTTATTTTTCTCAAAATGTTTTCATTTGAAATTCTTTGAAGATGAAGCCAAAACTTTTCTTTTTAAGTATATTTTTCAATGGCGATGTTTGCATATGCTTATACTGTACAAGGTCTTTTTCACTCGTTTACGGGACCAGTGCCAAAGGAAAGGATTGTTGCCCCTTATTTCAAACTCAAGGAAAGCCTTGATCGATATGAGAAAGATGCGCTCAAGCACCCAACCTATACAAGGGGATTGGAACGACCTATGTTGTAACGGAGGAGAGAAGGTGAACCAGCTTCCTTTGGTCGCCTCTCCCGTCTGGTCGAGTAGCTGAAGTTTAATGATGCACACCATGCCCTTTCCCAGGCGTCGAGGTTGCCTTAGGTTTGGAGAGAGATGGGACCGGTTATATAATAGGGGAAGCAGTCGAACCCTTTTAGAGATAGGGAAACCATTTGCTTCAGGTTGCTAAACACCATTCGTGGCATTCTTGCCTGGGTCTATGTCTTCATCCCGGATTCTTCATGATAGATTCCATTTTCCTCCTAAAAACATATCATGATTGATTATTAGGTTTTGTTATCTCTACCAGCATAAATAATGCTACTTACCAAAATTTAGAGTCTGTTTGGCCAAGCTTCTGGGGAGCCAAAAGTGCTTATTTTTTTTAAAAAAAAATGCTTATTTTGAAAGTTTAGGGTGTTTGGCCAAGCATTTAGGAAAAAATAAGTGTTGTTGAGTGGAAGCAGAAGCTGTTTTTTTGATGTGGGAAAGAAGCTGAAAAAAATAGTTTCTCGAAAAATAAGTGTTTTTGATTATTTGGGAGAATAATACCCATATCAAATTTCCATATATAAGCAAATTAATATTATTATATATCCATTTTCGTAATTTGATAATTTTTTTAAATATTGGTTAAACACAAATTAATAACAAAAGCACTTCTCTAAAGTTTGGCCAGACACAAATTGTTAATCTCACAAAATACTTATTTAAAAATCACTTCTAAAAATAAACTGATTTTGACAACTTGGCCACACAAGCTCTTAAACAAATGAAGAACAGTAACCTACTTGACATCTAATGATTCGAACCTTATTTCCAAAATGTGTCACTCAAACTTTTCAACTACTATATAGCTTCCAGTGGTTTCACTTGATGTAGTTGGATGAATTCAATTATATTATCCACCCTTAATTACAAAATTCTAAGCGACTGACACTAGGGTGTTGCCTGGCCTAGGTAAGTATGGTTATTGTCACAGGGGTAGTTTTCGTGACTGAAAATAGCACCAACCTGTGCAGCAGTCAAGCCTACACGCTTGGCTCAGCCTTCGCCCACACTTAGATAAAAATAGGCAGTCTTGAAGTGGTTCACGAAGTAGGGTCAAATGCATCAATGTTTGTAAGAAATTCCAACACACACAATTGATTTAAACGTAAGGCAACACAACACAAGTACGAGAAACGCTTTCCCAACCTTTATATTAATATTCTCAACAATACAATACAAAGTAATTGACCCTCAACGGTCTATTGACACCGACACATTTTTCCTCATTGAAAAACTCTCACTTTTAGTGTCTTAGGCTACGAAAATGGCTAACTATCGAATATATACAATGAGGGACTGCCTTGGACAGTTTACAAGGGGATTGGGGCGTGCATGGCACATGCCAAGACTGTTTGACACACGTTTTTTCCATCTAAGCCACGATCTGCCCACGTTCCGTAATTTTCTCGGCGCTTGGCCTTGTCAGCCGGCCGCTCACGTGCGCCGCACGCCTGCGCGCGTCTGCCTGTGCCAGCGCCTAAGGCTGACATTATTTCTCGCACAGTTGACATCCAAAATACGCAAAATCTTGCCCATGTCGCTACCTTAGCTCACCCATGCTCGCACAAAGCCAATGCCACACCTACATCGTTGCTCACAATCACGCATAACCAATGTCATGCCAATGGCATGCCCTTGCCTACTTTGCCCACTGCCTCGTTTTGCCTTGGCCTCATGCCATGGCCTACTCTTGCCCATCATTTGCCGCCCATGTTATGCTCACCGGATGCCATGACATGCTCAACTTAGCCCACATCGTAGCTCACACATAGCCACACGCAGCTGCCTTGCCCAGCTCAAGTCTGCCGCCACCACCCACCGGTCACCGGCGTCGCCCACTACCGGCATAGTCGTTGCCCACAAAGTAGTGTCATGAGCCACCATCAAACTCATTGACATAGCCCACAACCGCCTAGGAAGGCCCTTGGCGCAGCCCCCCACTTTGGCCATGTCGGCCCTTCAACACCTCTACCTTCCTTATATATGTCCTTAAAAAATAAACCCAAGTCCCAGGAGTAGACATGTTTCTGCCAGACAATCATACTGCGCCAGCCTATGCCAATACTCAACTATTGGCCCTAAGCCTCCGTTTGACACCACTTTCACTCCACACGACAAGGCCAAAGCCTTGTTAACACAATAACAACACTCTAAGTTAGCCCACAAGACATGTTGTTTTCGCTAACACTTAGGCCAATACCAAGGGACAACACGCCCAACCCTTAGCAAAGTCGTGCCACTCTAAGTCAAGTGATCAAGGAGCTGACAAACCACCCCGACCAGCTGAGTTCGACGTCCTCGTCGAACCAATGTCGCTGCTAGTTATCAAGCCCAACGGACCAGTGAACATTGCATTAATACATTTTCTTTTCTTTCATTTCCTTTTTGTCCTTTTCTCTTTTTCTTTTATTTTATTTTCTTTTCGCGACGAAAATTAAAACGGTACCCTGCGATATTCGAAATAATTCCAACTTTTGCATACAAGTTATACAAAATATATGTAATACACTTGCTAAGGCGGATCTCAAATCGGACTCCCGAAACTCAATATTCAAATTAAATGGAAAAAAAGTCAAATTATTTAACTTTCGGTATTTTAGCGGAAACTAGCCGAACAACCTCGAAATTTACTTTCAAATCAACCTGACTCTGATACCAGTTGTCATGGGGGTGATTTTCAACATATGAAACAACCCACCCGTGCGGCAGCCATGCCCCGACATGACCCAGCCTTCTCAATGCTTAGCTTGATTCATAGGGTCGTTTGAAGAAGATTGAGACTAGACATTCATATAGGCAGCAATATAAATGTAATAAGAACACAACAACATTACGAGAACTATTTTCAATTAGAAGAGTTAGCCACTTGCTTATTCTTCTTAATTTGGGCAGCAACATTCTCAGCACTTTTCCCCTCATTTCTCCACTCCTTAGCCTTTTCTTTGCTCCCATTTTTAGACTTATAAGCAGAGATCTGGGCATCCTCTTGCCTAAAACCACCCAAAGCGTCCGCAACAGTTATGGTACTTGCTAGGTCGTTCACATTCTGCCTACGCAACTCCATTTGTGCCCACCCTTGCAGCCCGAACATAAAGTTGTGCAACTTGTCCTCCTCTGACATGTTGCTAATGCTCAAAATCAAAGAGGAAAACTCCTTGACATAGTCCCTCAACGAACTCACATGTTTCAAACTTTTCAGTTTGTTTCTAGCAACCCAAGAATAGTTACTAGGCAAAAATTAGTCTTTCAACTCTTTTTTTAGCAACTCCCAAGACTCGATCTTAGGCCTGCCCGCATTCTAGTCCTCATTGAGACGAGTTCTCCACCAAAGTTTTGTATCCCCCGCTAAATAAGCCGTTGTCATTGACACTTTTTCTTCTCCTTGACACGAGCAGTTTCAAAATATTGCTCCATGTCCCATAAGAAATTTTCAAGCACAACAGCACTCCTCGTTCCCTCAAATGCCTTAGATTCTACAATTTGTACCTTTGGACGATCGTCACTCCTTGAAACAGTCCCAGTCAAAGCCCTCCGCAGTAGCAGCACTTCGAATCTAAAATCTTCCTTCTCTTTGCGTATTGTCTCTATTTTAGCCTGCGACTCCTCTTTAGAAGCAGCAAATTCTGCCTCCATTTGAGCCATACGTGCAAGAATTGAAGCCATATCACCCGACTCTGGTGCCTGTCCAATCAATGCCTCAAGTTGTTCCACTCTTTGACGAAGTTGTGCATTCGTTGTGCCTCCTGCCATCATCAAGATCTTGCCCCCACAAAGCTCTGATACCAGTTGTCACATGGGTGGTTTTCGTGACTGAAAATAGCACCAGCATGTACGGCAGTCAAGCCTACACACTTGGCTCAGCCTTCGCCCACACTTAGATAAAAATAGGAAGTCTTGAAGTGGTTCACGAAATAGGGTCAAATGCAGCAATATTTGTAAGAAATTCCAACACACACAATTGATTTAGATGTAAGGCAACACAGCACAAGTACAGGAAACGCTTTCCCAACCTTTATATTGATATTCTCAACACTACAATACAATACAAAAGAATTGACCCTCAACGGTCTATTGATACTCACACATTTTTCCTCACTGAAAAACTCTCACTTTTAGTGTCTGAGTCTATCAAAATGGCTAACTATCGAATATATACAACGGGGGATTGGGGCGTGCCTGGCACATGCCAAGGCTGTTTGACATACGTTTTGTCCATCTAAGCCACGATCTGCCCATGTTCCACAATTTTCTTGGCGCTTGGCCTTGTCAGCCGGCCGCTCACGTATGATGCACGCCTGCGCGCGTCTGCCTGTGCTAGCGCCTAAGGCTGACATTCTTTTCTCGCACAGTTGACATCCAAAATGCGCACAATCTCGCCCATGTCCCTGCCTTAGCTCGCCCATGCTCGCACAAAGCCAATGACATGCCCACAACATTGCTTACAATCACGCATAGCCAATGTCATGCCAATGGCATGCCCTTGCCTAGTTTGCCCACTGCCTTATCTTGCCTTAGCCTCATGCCATGGCCTAGTCTTGACATGCTCAACTTAGCCTACATCATAGCTCACGCATAGCCATATGCAGCCGCCTTGCCAGCTCAAGGCTGCCGCCACCGGTCACCGGCGTCGCCCACCAACGGCATAGCTGTTGCCCACAAAGTAGTGTCATGAGCCACTATCAAACTCATTGACATAGCCCACAGCTGCCTAGAAAGGCCCTTGGCGCAGCCCCGACTTTGGCCATGTCGGCCCTTCAACACCTCTACCCCCTTATATATGTCCTTAAAAGATAAACCCAAGTCTTAGGAGTAGACATGTTTCTGCTAGACAATCATACTGCCAGCCTATGCCAATACTCGACTATTGGCCCTAAGCCTCCGTTTGACACCACTTTCACTCTAACGCCAAGGCCAAAGACTTGTTAACAATGCCAACACTCTAAGTTAGCCCACATGACAAGTTGTTTTTACTAACACTTAGGCCTATACCAAGGGACAACACGCCCAACCCTTAGCAAAGTCGTGCCACTCTAAGTCAAGTGATCAAGGGGTTGACAACTATCTAGTAGTTTTTAACCACCACCCTATCTAGCCTAACCAATTTGCTATTTGTGCTTTCTTTTTAGATCTTACACCTTATTACACAGAAGACTTACCATTGGGTATTACAGTAAGTTATATAATCAAACATGCATTTTGCCCAGTGAGTTATATAATCAAAACATCAAGTTTGTCCAGAGTGATGAACTGGCAAGAGATTTGATTATGATGTCAACGCAAAGGTGCATCGTGCTTTGCAAGTGATTATATATGTAGTGTAACTGTATTTCATAATTTGTATGTTGACCACCAGATCGAGAATAACTTGCTTTTATTTTTTGGAATTTTTACACAAAAGTATAATTTTTAGTACTTAATTATCAAACATAGCAACATTTTAGCAAAATAACCTTATATAAAGGAAAACACAAGTTAATTACAAACATAGCAAAAACATAGCAATATTTTCTCATAACATATCAAACCCTTACATTCTTCCTCCTATTCCCCCCACTATCACTTTTGCTCCTCCCATTTCCCCCTATTTCACTTTTCCTCCTACCATTTACCTCAATTTCACTTTTACTCCTCCCATTTCCTCCAATTTCACTTTTCCTTATCCCATGCTCACTGTATCTCGTTGTATCTCACCGTATCTCGATGTTTCTCAACTATCAACCACATCGTATCTCATTGTATCTTTCCGTATCTCACTGTATCTGCACTGTTCTACACCGTATCTAATTGTTTCTGCATCGTATCAAACTATTTCTGCACCATATCAAATTGTTTCTGCACCGTTTCAGGTTGTGTTTAGCACTGTATCAAACTGTTTCTGCACCGTTTCAACACCGTTTCATCACCATTTCAGACTGTTTCAGCACCGTTTCAGTCTGTAGCAGACTATTTCTGCATTGTATCTAACCGTTTCAGACAGTTTCAGTGCTGTTTTAGATTGTTTCAGGGTCGTTTCAGACAGTTTCAACGATGTTTCAGCGATGTTCATGCACACATACACCCATACACAAACAGAAACAATGATTTTCATCGTAGCAAAAATATATAACTGTAGAGTGAACATCGTCAGCGACAATTTTCAATTCACCTAAAAGAATCAACTAGTATATATGAGCGAGACTATGCATATAATATGGAAAATTGAGTCATTACACTTGCCTCAAACAAGAATAATTTACAACTTTAACAGAATAATATGATACAAAGAATCAATTTTACTGAATGTCCTGCTACATTTGAAACAGAGTTTTTACGTGATGAGAGTCCATCATTTCAGCTGAGATAAGTAAAAAAGCAGGAATTCCTTGTTAAAAACTTAGCTGGGCAATGTTGTTGTACTCCAAGGAATTGAAGCAGTTGTTGACTAACGTCCCCTCAAGACGAGACTAAACGCTTGGTCAGGTCAAAGCTGGAATATACCTGATTAAGCTTAACTTGCACTAGCTTTTCTGTTCATCACATCATGATAATACAGAAGCACGCACGTTGGTTGACCAAGAATGCAGAAAAAGCACCAGAACATCATGTTAACCACCTGAAACAGTTCCCGTATTATGTGTTAGCTGGTGCTTCTTTTACAGATCTGGCTGATTCTTGCTTCATCGAGGTGGGAGTGGAGGTGATGGGCGTCATCGGGGGCTGGGGGTGGGGGGTGATGGGCGGCATCGGGTGGTTGGTGGGTGGGGCGGTATCTTAGTTTTGAGAGGAAGAGAGAGTAAATGAGTGATATTGTAATTTTGGGGAAATGAAAGTGAATGTGTTGATTGTTGTAAAATGTGCTAAAAAAAATATTGCTATGTCTTGTAGTTTAAAAAATATTATTATTTTTTTTGTAATATAGTATGTAAATTTATATATTTGTGTAAAAACACCTTATTTTTTTTCCCTTTTGGTGGGTGGGGAGGGAGCGGGATTCGAATCTTCTTGTGAAACGGCCGAATGAGTTTGGTGCTCTTTGTAGCACCAGTTTTACAACGCTTAGCAATCCTGCAACGGTCTTACTACACTTGCATGTATGAGTAATTTTATCCATAAAAATTTAGGCAAAACTAAATTAGTTGTTTCATCCACACTGACCAAAGTATATAACAAAATATAATATTCCTTTCTAGGTCCCATCTTAAAAAGAATAAGAATGAATTACTGATATTTACGTACTCATGCATGCATTACCTTTCGTCCATTATACACTTCACATTATATTATGCAATTGAAAATTTCCCTCAACATTTTGTGCGGCCTCTCTTTATTGATTTAATTTTGTTAGTAGCAGTGTGGCAAGTGTGGCGGTGGTCTATGATGGTAGATTGAGGTCTTGTCCTCGGTCGGAGTCGGGACATGGCCCAGATCCAGATCATCGAAGACATGACCCTAGACCGGGGGGCGTGGAGGTTGAAAATTAGGGTAGAAGGTTAGGTTGTAGTTGAATATCCTTTCCCCATATTAGATGTAATATTATGCTTATATAGATGATTTCTATTTTACTCTTCGTCTTTATGTCTGTAGTATTATATGTCTGTTGATTATGCTTTAGTTTTAACAGTCTCTGTAGCATGATATCACTGGTTTAATCTTCGAATGTGTTTCTAATATGTTCATTCGGCTGATATCACTGGTTTAATCTTCGAATGTGTTTCTAATATGTTCATTCTCCTAGCCGAGGGTCTATTGGAAACAGTCTCTCCACCTTGGTTGGGTTAAGATCTGCATACATCTCACCTTCCCCAGACCCCACTTTTATGGGATATACTGGGTATGTTGTTGTTGTGTATTTTGTGCGGCCTCCTGAAGTTATTGTGCGGTTACAATCCTGGTCATTGATATCGCCAATGGACCCTCTCTGATGGGTATGAGGAATAATCAGAGAAATCTTTTATTTTCAGAGGTAATTAGGTACAAGAATAACCCCCCTCCCTTTACCCCACATAAAACAAAATAAAGAAGACAAAACAAAAGGAAAAGAGAAGCTGGTGCAAAAGCCTATAGTGTGTACATATTTTTGTGAGAAACTATAGTGTGTACATATTTACAAGTAATATACAGTTCACATTAGGAGACTTGAGGAGTTAAGTTTACATCAAATTCCTAACCTCTTTGTACCACATTCTGAGCAGAACTTAGAGGTCTCTCTCAAGTAGGGAGTACCACATTCATCGCAAAACTTCGCAGGACTTGTAGGCTGCATGAACGATGTCGTTAAATTGGCAGTTAAGTCAGTATGACAGATATAAAGAACATAGCAAATAAAGAAATGAGCGGAAAGCACTTCCACGGATGAGAAAATAGATATATAGAGAACAAAAATCCCAATAACCGTCTTAGAAATTGAATGTGTGGCGGTTCATGTAAATTAGATGAAGATTTCAAAAGCACATCAAGAATACATCGAATGATTAGGAGGAGGATGAAGCTAAAATATACGAAGCCGGGAGTGCATGGGCCTCGAATCTTGGAAAAAACAACATGAAGAGAAAATGAAAGAGAACTTCAAAACAAAGTAATATATCTCACCAGCATATGCATGCGCCCTCCTACATGGCCTAATTGTTGTAAGCAAGCCATGTGCGGAGAGATGTTTGGCGACTGCTGAGCATGAGCAGTTTCAGGCAAGTGAGACTGAGGACCACATTGTTGATTGTGAGAGAAGTGGGCTATATGTTGATTTTCGTTGATATGATGCTGGTGGTGGCTCTGCTGAAGAGGGTGAAATTGAGCCTGATGGGCCAGGGGTTGCATATGCTGCTTTGAGGTAGTAGTCTGCTGACTATCCTGTGGCAGAATAGTTGAAGAAAACAAACATGAATAAATCCAGGTATATAAAGTCTACACTGTAGTATAAATAACATTAAAGCATCCTAAGAAACATCTCATACAGCATCGAGCTACACATGGTAAAATAACACAGTTTAATACGCACTGATATCTGTTAAGTTCCTATCAAGTGCTTCTTAGCTATTGCATAAACATTTCCAAGTTCCTGTGAGAAAAGTATGTCGCCTATTTATCCACTGGGGCAAAACTTCTGGAGTCCTCTATAACAGACCAGTTCTTAACAAAAGATTAGCTTCATTATTGAGTTGGGTCCATTTGGATCTAACAAGACAAGCATGGTCTTCAAACTGTTAGGTCTAACATGCTAGACAAAGTTTCAGCGCAGGAACTACTACTGCTAATCCCATCCCATTTTTAGTTAAAGGATGTTAAACTATCAATGATGTAATGTAATTTTTAAGTTTCTTGTAGGATTTTTTGGTGTTGTCAGGTACCCTGAAATTGAAAAGCAAACATAAAGCAAAATAGTTATCCAAAATTTCCAAAAGAAAAGAAAAATATTAAAATAAAATTTGAAGGAAAACAGAACATCTGAGATAGCAAAGAGGACCCTGCGAAAAAATAAGCAACCAGAAATATGAAAGCCATCTGAGAAGCATTCGCTGTGTGTGTGCACGCGCATTCCATATAACTTTAGCAATTCATGAATCACCCTGTTCAATCAGTTTGGACTTGGAGATTTACTTAGACATTCTCCGATATGTACTAGGAGTGAGTTTTTTTGTTTAGAGAAACTGATCTCGAAGAAAAGTTTGTATATGTCTTGAGTGTGCTTCTGGCTGCTCTTTTGTTCACTCAACCGTGGCACAAAGGCGCTTTAAAGTAAAATCTTGCTATTATTTTAACCAGCTTGAAGCTCTACTTTACAGAAGAGGGGCCGCCATTCTGTTAATGCTAAGAAATAGAGAGGTACAAGCCAATAAGCATATAATACACCTACAGGAAGGAGTTTTAATCGTGTACTTAATTGTTAAGATTACCACTCCAGTAATAAATACAGTTAAATAAGAGTTCAAATTACAAGCTTCCCGTACGTGATAACAGAAGCAAATCTGTTTCTTCCTAACTATTGTCTGACATATAGCATAGATGTGTTATACATGTTCTAGTTTAAATTAAATAAAGCCAGAGGATAATAGAAAAACCTTACTTCACTAACAGAACGGTAGCTTTGACCTCCAGATAATGACGAAGCATTGTCTGGACTGGCGAATGCCTGATAGACATGAGCACGAAAATTCTATTCAATTATCAAAACAGCATAATAGGAAAACGGATACGCATGATGACTACAGGATCATCGAAACTTACTGAAAAACCAGCAATGTTTGAGATTGAGTTTGACGCGCGTCTATACTTGTGTCTTGGAGCATAGAATTTATAGTCTCTGTGGGATATAGCAACTTCATTTCGGCCTGTCATTCTTTTGAACCTAAATAAATAGGAATATGGATCAATTTGAAATGCTCTATTTCATGAATATAACATTGACTTACACCATCATCTTTGTCGAGAAAAAAAAATTACTTAAAAGGTAAATGAAGAATACACGGCAGTAGGACATGATGTCCTCTACTGACAAAAAAGAAGATTGTCTGATTAAAAGATGATTAACTTCTAGATTTTCTATCTTATTCCCGTATTGTCTTCAACCTCCACATACATAATCATTTCAGTACGAGAACAGTAACAAAGTCAACTGAAGTTAGCTAAATTTGACAAACTGTTAGTTTTGAAACAACATCACAGGTGGAAAAGCTACTTGAAGCTAATTGGACCTTTGGGGGAAAAAGTTGATAAATGCCAAATAGTACATGCTTTTACTAGCCTTAAAGTGTCTTAAACAGTTAAATTGAAGATAACTAGACAGGAAATCAAATCATGCAAGGATGAAGAGATCAAAAGATTAACATTTTACTTAATATGTCTGCAGCTTGTGGTTGGGTTCTGGAAATCGAATATTTTACAATCTCAGATTGTGCCATGTTCTTTGTTTTTTTTTGAGATGGTAAATGTATTGTATATAAAAAGCACAAAGAATGTGTGAAGTTACATCCATAAAAGAGACCCAAAAAAAAAAAAATCCCTAAAATTGTCTGCGAAGAGCTTCTATGAAATCTATCAGGGATTCCTCCTCATTTACATATATTTACACCAGAAGTAAAGCAAAAGTATACAGTCTGATCTAATCTTCAGTGGAGAGTTTACTTTTCCGTTAAAGATTCTCCTGTTCCTTTCTCTCCATGTTAAAACTATAAAAGAATAATACTGACGTAGAAGCAGAGCAATTAGTGCGACAATCAATATAAGTAATACATTACAATTTTCCCACATACTAAAAGGAGCAAGAATATATAGTTAGAGAATGGAGAACATAAATTAAGGCAATATCTATTCTTGGTGGGAAACAAAAAAAAAAAAGAATTATTTAGATTAAGCTAATAGAATGCACCACATGGACGAAAAAAAGAAGAGTAATAGGGCGCAAGGTACAAAGTACAATGATGCCTTTACAAAAATTGGAATTCATGTGAGATCTAAACTGGATCAAGTCATCAAGGTGATGCTGCCTAACAGATGAACAGTTTTTAACTAACCAAGGGAAATTTCATCAAATATCGCTTTGCACGATAATTAGATTCAACGTTCGTCCTCTAGGAAAATTATACAGAATGAGCCTTTGCATCTATACGCAGTACCCTGCATCTGAATAAATCTGAGATAACGGACTTCAAATAGGCAAGACTAGAGAAGTGCAAGTGGCACCAAAGGATGTCTTTAGCTACTTACCCAAACAGTAATGCCACATCATCTGGTACACCCAGAAGACTTATCAAGAAAATTATCTGACGAAATTTCTTTCACTTGGCTATGGTGGCATATTTACGAAACTAGAAGATTTTAAGTCGCTGTGGAATGTAAATTATCTAGAACAGATGGTCGCACTGCAAAGATAAAGAGAGCAAACACACTAACAGAAGACTGGAATTCTACGTAAAAATAATAGATTATTCAAGATTCGTTCAAATTCAACATTTAAGATGGAAAGTTTGACATACCATTCTGCATCATCAATACATAAACTTGTTGGTTTCTCCACCATGGCTAAACCATTAACCACAACAAAACGAACACGCTTCTCCTCCTGTATCACTAGTTCAGGAAACCTTGCCCTTGTTTCAAAAGATGTAGCCAATTCCCGCCTTTTAAAACTGCAAGGTCCTGTATGTTAATATCGGCAAAGTGGGAGTGAAAAATAGTTAATATCGGCAAAGTAAGAGGTCAACCAAGAAAATGGAATGAAAATAACAGGAATCAGTATCTTTTGTAGCTCAATCTCTGTCAGAAGATGACAAATAGATGAAACGGCCTTTTTGTCACCCTTGTCAGGAAGTGACGATATATGTAACCAGGAAAAGAAGGGGAACATAATAAATACATATGAAAACAAAAAGTTGATGTGCTAACTAGATGCTTCTACTGATCCAAGATTCCTCACAGCTTCATGTTTCTACATGGAAAAAATATCTATTCTCTGGTTCTTTTCACCCATTCATCTTTTTGCTGTCTCTATCGTCCATGCTCATGTAGATGAAGGGGCAGCAACAAGTAGAAAAGCAACAATGGAACCGTAGACTAGCCTACTATTTAGAGCTGACACACACAATTACAAAACTAGATTTCTGCAATTCCAATGAGAAATCAGATAATCACAGCAAAATGACTCAAATGAGAGAAAAAATGTGATGTGATGGGAAAAAGCAAGGACCAACTAAAAGGGCAATGGGCAGCCCGGTGGACAGAGCATCCTGTATTCGCTCAGGGAAGGACCAACTATAGTGTCTAAATGAGAATTTGGAACCTTAGATGTCATACCTTTCCTAGGAAATTTTTTTGCAAGCTTTCTGTATAAACCACCAGCTGCTTCAAGGGCCACACCAATGGTTTTCTCACGCATCCCATTTAACGAAGAGAGCCTTACATTCACTTCATTAACCAATGTTTCGTACATGTTAGCCACATACATCAAGGGCAAAACATATGTAGCATCACCTTCATAATGGATTTCTCTAGACTTTCTCTTGCTCATTTTATCTTGTGAAGATTGAGCTGTAAAATCGGCCTCTGAATCAACGACTTCAACTACATGCGGCCTTATGAAATGATCTACAATAATGTCCAAAAATCTTGTCCTTGCTGTTTCAATTGGTGAAATATCTGGTCCATGAAAACTGGCATTAGCAAATCTAAAACTAAAGGTCATCTAGTTTCTTTCATCCATTTAACAATCACATGCAAAATGATATTCCCAGTTACCATCAATAGTAACAATATTGTAGGAACCCGTTGAAGATCCACTATTCTCAATGCTAGTTCGATCTTCCTCCACCACTAAACCATGAAGTGGTAGTGAGTTTCTGAAGGATTCATGGAGACACTCCTGAAAAGGACTTAGTCCATTAGAGTTCATGAATAATATAAGACTATGTACTATTGGGGCCATAGGCGTCCGAAGTCAAAAAGTCAGTTTCAAACATCAAAAACAAAGCATAGTCTGACTACCAGAGAAGTTTGCTTACTCCAGCTAAACAGGTTTCCCAATTTGGCACAATTAACAGAATGCTAAATGCCATTAAAGAGAACGACAATAAACCACATGGAAAGAAGTTGTCCCGAAGACTTAAAAATCTTGAAATCCACAAAGCATTAAGAGGATATTGAGCATAATGGATGAAAAAGATTCATACATGCGATACCAATCAGCTGGATTAAGGTTAGCATGTAACTTTAGCTCTCACATTCACCTAGGAGTCATTTAATCTTGTTAGAGATTTGTATGCCAATTAAAAGGTAGAAAGCACTTCAGAATGAGAGAAGGTACATTATTGAATATCGGATATTCTAATAAAGACGTTATAATGAAGATCATACAGCTGACCATAACCAACTTGGGATTGAGGTATTGTTGTGTTTGTCAAATTAATAAATTATATGTATAATGAGGTAGAACTAGATATAACAAACCACCACGCCCCGCATCTGTCGTCATCGACGACTGTGCGCTAGACAAGTTCTAGCCCCTGGAGAACACTGCAATATCGTGTCACTTGTGGATAGCTCTGATACCATTAATACAACCTAGGGAGAACCACCCCCAAAAACTAGTATTATAATTAGAACTTAGAAGGGGAGAGCCCCAAGGCTATACTAATCTCACATCAGCCCCCATTAGACCGATGCAGGACTCAAGTCTCATACCTTGCGACGGACCATAGCAACAGACTCTTAACACAAGATTATCTCAAACTTACACATTACAATAAACTAAAACAACAACAAATAATAAATACTTAATTTACAATCAAAAAAGGGAAAACTCACAACAGCAGTGGACTCATCGCCATTATCCATGCTATCCTCAGTTACATCACCTCGATCAACCTCATCGCCGCCTCCACCGCCGCCGATACCCTCCGCATTTAGGTCATGTAGTGACGTCTCAATGTACGAATCATAGTGCTGTACCGGAACCCTAGTTCCCATTTTTCCCTACTATTAACTTCAAATTCACATGAATTGAAGCATTTATTAACGGAGTCTGTGTAAAAGTGAACGGAGAGTGTGAGAGACTGGGAGATCCGCAGGTGCCGGAAACCAGCGGCGGAAAGAGGTGGTGGAATTTGAAGATTTGAAGTTTGACTAACGGTTATACGAAGCTTAAACAGAAAGCCGAGCCAAACTCTGCCACTGCTTTAGAGATTGCGAAGCTGTTACCAAACCTAATTTCCCGATGTTTCCTTATCAGTGTCCGAACCAAAGCCGGCAGGTCAATGTATTGTACGCTGCCCACTAGTACTAATTTTAGTAAGTGTGTTCGGTACATGGCATTAGCATTATCAATCCCGGCATAAAATATAGGATTAAGTTTTTTCATATTTGGTAGGAATTTTAAAATTGGGATTATTAATTCCTGGATTGCTTATACCACAATTGTGGTATTATTTTTATCTCATACCTCACATGGGATTACTAATCCCGGGATTAAGTACTAAAAGACACATTTGTCCTTCTTCTAAGCTCTTCTTCCAATAGTTTTTAAGAAAGTCAAGGTTAAATATGAAAATAAATATTTATCCCACTTTATATCCCATTATTATTCCAATGAACCAAACATTTACCCATAAAAGTATATCCACTAAATAATCCCGTCATTATTAATCTCGGTATTATAATCCCATCATTATTAATCCCGGGATAATCCTTTGTTGAACCGAACACCCCTTCTTATTATTATTATTATTATTATTATTATTATTATTATTATTATTATTATTATTATTTAATCTCATATGGTGTCTGGTATTCTATGCTAAACTTAGAGAAGTCTCACTATAAACTATGAAGCGTAAAATGCAATTAAAACTTATTCCATGCGGTGTTTAAATCAAACTAATTGGCCAATGCCAAATGTTTGCACGTAAATGTTTGCACGTACTCTTTTCTCATTAACTGTTATCACTTGTATGAATTTTCACCTCATTAAAATCTCTTAATCATGGTAAGGGCATTTTTCAACAGTCATACAACGCCATAGTTTACCCGGTGCAGCAATCAAGCACCAAGCAAAGCTTAGCCTTCAACACTTAGTGAAATTTTAAGGCCATTCAACACTTAGAATTATTTTTAGACAACAACTTTGTGTGTTTGAAACTTAGGCAGAAGATTGAAGTTAAAGTAAAGAATCACAACAATCTAATTGTAAGACAACAAAAGAAGAGACAGTATATACAGAAACTCTTTTCCAACCTTTATATTTATCATAAAAATATAAAATAACTCAATACAAAAGCCACCAAGGCTGTCACGTTTTTCTCCCCAGATTAACAATCAATTTTTATCTCAGTATAAACATGAGCCTAACAAATAATTATATGCAAAGGGGTCTGCCAATGCAGTTACAAAAAGATAGGGACGTTTTTGACACTTGCCAGGGTCACTAGGCCACGTTTTGCCCACGATCATGTCCACTTCCGCGCTTTTAGCTTGCTCAACTTCATGCTCAACTTCACGCTCAACTGCTTGCTTGTGCACTGCACGCTGCCTGCGGGCGCGCCCATGCCTACACCTACACTTGACAGTTGTCTGCGCGCCCTGCCCATGTCGTTCAGCCTATGCGCGCATGCCTTGGTCAAGTACCATGCGCCACACCTCGTTGTCCTAATTTTGCCTTGGCATCATAACACCAAAGTCATGTCACCTCTTCGCCTGCTAAATCGTTTGTCCATCGCCCGACACACTTTCCACCCACAAGTTGCCCTTGTGCCACTCATGGCACTGTCTTGACACTAGGCTGACAAGCCATCATGCTACAGTCATTTGTCAAGTCAACCCACTCATGTCTTGCCTCCCTCAAGGCACTTTCAGCATACTCTTGCACAAACTCATAGCTGTCATGTTACTTTCAACCTGTAGTTTTTCATGACAAGGAACAACATCCCAAACCCTTGTCACAGCCCTGCCCACACATAAACCGGTATTTTTAAGGGGCTAACAGTATGCATGTGATTTTTGGTGTAAACACATGGTGCAAGTAAAATCTTACCAGTAAACCGCTCCCTATAAAGACGACTTCCAAAATCTCTAGTTAAAGATGAATGTAGCACTTCACCACAATCTTTGTTGGTCTAATTTTATTATTATCATGATATATCTTATATATGTAATATGATTAAGTATAATTAATTTTAATCGAAAATGAGTATGCACTTTTACTTCATTAGTAATGCTTAATTGTATATCTCAAAAGAAGAAAAATTAACTAAACATTTGCATATATCTTGAGTTTCTTCTACTAACAAAATGGATTGAAAAAATTCGTGGTATAAGCTAAGGATCGAGTTAGCTAGTGTTTATAGAGTTGTTCACATGACACCTTAAGCAATTCTACATCGAAATGGCGGGGAAAGTGAACGACTTTATAAATACATGTTTATATTGAAACCGTTTTTAGGCCCGATGATTGCCCAAAGGACACATCTGTGAAGTCTGTTAGGTCAAAGTAGACAATACGTGACATGAGCTTCGGTTGCGTAAAATATGGTATCAGAAGCATTCTTACAGTATGATGGTGTGACAAACGTCAACGATAAGGCTGAGCCCCTAAGGGACGATGTATGTGACATCCATGTCAGAGGATGGGCTGATGTGGGCATGTCAAGCAACACTGGCATCTAGGCTAGCAAGCTTCTAAAGAAAAATATTAGCATATGACACCTTGGGCGAATCTCACATCGTATTGAGAGAAGAAAGTGAATTGATTTATAAGATATTATATGGCCCTAAACCAGTTTTAGGATCACAAATCGAATTTAGATTCGAATACAAGCAAAACTTCGTATCAAAGCTTAAATGAATGCGAGAATTAAATGTGTACGCGAAAGAACAATTTGATTTCAATATATGACAGTTGAGTACAAATTTAGGCAGAGTTTCAGTATATATTTCTGGATGTCTCCAATACAAAATGAGGTACTATTTATAGGCTTAGGAGCCTTGCCCACGTTCTCCACCATCAGTTTGTGCTTTGTCCCACGATCTTGGCATTTTAAGGAAGGAGTTAGTGGGCTCAAGTAATGGGCTGCAAAGCCGCTGGAACCGAGGTGCTTCACCGAAGTCCGACTACAGGACTTCGGTGGCATGACCTTACTGTTCGATTTGGGAGGGATGTTACCGAAGCTAAGCTCGTGGCTCGCCTTCGGTCGCGACATCGAAGTTCGTCTTCGGTAACTTGATTGATTGCTTCAATCATTCTTCTTCGGAGCGTCGGCTCGTTTTCTCTTCGGTTCATTATGCCGAGGTATTAACCGAGCACGTCAATTTTTACCCAATACAGATAGTCCCCCCACTCCTCGGATGAACGCCGAGGTCGCCGAGGAGTGGAGTGAGTTTGAGCGGGAAGTCGACATGGCACAACCCTATCCAAGAATTTCGAAAAGCTGCGCATCTTTTGGATTACTGTTCCGCATCACGTAGCGGCCGTTGGTTGGCTACCAAACGGTCGCGCCGACTTTTTGTTTGCTCCAACGTTACAATCATCATTACTTCTCCAACTTGCACGTGTACATCTCCTATAAATACTTCACTTCATCTTCTTCTACTCCACTTGAAAGCTTCCACTATACAGTGACATCTGCGAAGAAAAACTCAACCTTCAAAGTGCTCCCTCAATCTTGATTTCCTTTCCAATCTAAGCATCGCCATGTCTGCTACGAATTCTGGTCATGGTTCTAGTGATTCTGGTGAAAGGGCAGAGCGCTTTGCCTCCACGGCCATGAACGACGACATTATTGCCACTGCACCTCCGCTATAGATGGTCGAGGCGGGGGGTAGTGGCAAGGCCACGTCAGCGGCCCCTGCCCCTAGGCGGCGTAAGGAGAGGGCTGGTCGCGATACGGCGGAGGTTAGTTATGACGTCGAGATCGACATTGGTGTTGACGACCAAGATGGGGGCAGGGATGACGTCGAAAAGGATGACGTCACCAGTGCCAAAGAGGCAGGTGGCTCGGCGGGCGGAGCCGAGGCGAGTGGAGGGACCAGTGGCCAAAAGGGCGAGACCGAAGCTGGTACATCGAAGAAGTCGAAGAGAAAGATTCCTCTCGAGGTAGAGATTGACCCTCGGTTGGTTATCCCCTCGAGTTTCAGCAATGACAAGGATTTGAAAGTTCATGCTCAGTCCGATGCCCAAAAAGGGAAGAAGAGGAATATACCAGTCCATGTTACCCCAAGCATCATAACCGAAGACAGGCTTGAAGCCGTTCGGGCTGACTGCCGTTGGGGGCCCGAAGTGGAGATTAGGATCCCGACCACGGACGCGGCTGTTTTTACTCATGTTGAGGGGTACTCTTCGGTTTTTACGTACCCATTCACTATAGGATTCAACCTGCCGGTATACCCCATTATTGACACGTTTTGCAGGTCTTACAATCTGTGTTTGGCCCAATTGGGGCCCGGGGTTTGAAGGGTCGTTCAAGCCCTCGAGTATTTGAGCGACATAGCTGGGCTGCCCTTCACTTTTCAGCATTTGATTTCTCTTTATTACCCCTACTTTCACAAGGCTGGGGTGGTTGCCCTCCTACCTCGGGGATCTTACGCAATCTTGAGCAAGAGCGAAGACCATGGGGACCGAGGCTGGAATGATCGATATGTGCTTATCCTTACAAGATTGCTGTTGACCGAGCCTGGATTTCCCGAAGTGTGGAATGCTCAACGTAAGTGTGTATTTCTGTTTCTCCTTCAGCTTTTGACTATCATAGCTAACATTTATCTTCTTATCCATGGTTTGCAGCTGAGAAGGTTCTAGTTAACCCACCGAATAATTTGCTTGAGTGGGTTACCGAGGTTATGCAGTCGAAGACGCGCCCACGCCGGTAATAGATGATTTTAGCTGGTTTGGAGGGGAACCGATGGGTGTGCAAGAGGCATGGTGAGTTGTGCGTCTACATTTGCGGTTCCTTAGGTTTGCTTCGAGCTGCCAAGCCCTGATTTTTTCCCTTTTCATGCAGGTCTCCCTAGCAGGGTTGTGAAGGACGCCGAGGAGGAGGAAGAAACCGAGATGAAAGCCGATGGGGTAGGAGAGGAGAAAGAGGGTAAGAAAGAGAAGAAAAAGTAAGAGAGAACGATGCTTGACATCACTGAGGGCGTCGCCAAGATGGCGAGTTTGGCGAAGCGGATCGCTGAAGAGAAGAAGGCTAAAAGTTCATCGGGCCAAGGGACATCGCAAGGTGATGAAATTTTCTTAGGTCGGTTTTCGTGCATCTCCACTCCTACCTATTCCTACGTTAAACAAATCGCTCCCCTTCCTTCCCCAGGCTCAAAAACAAAAAGAGCGGTATCAAAGCGAGCGGTCAAGGCGAAGGGACCTCGGGTCGAAGAGGCTGCTTCTCCTGTTGCCGAGGCAACGACTGTAAAGCGCCGAGGTCTTATTGATGAGACCAGTGATGAAGAGATTCCTCCCGTGGCTCCCGAGGTAAGGTCAGAGACGGCCTCTGAGACGATTCCAAAGCCGAGGCCCGAGGTCGCTAAGGCGACCGAGGTGATAAACGTGGAGGAGTTTGACCAGGAGGCCGCCAAGCGAAAGGGCAAGGCTAGAGTGGGTGAAGGTTTGATTAAGAGCACGGTTAAGGCCTCTCGAGCTATACCGAAGCCTTCCAGCTCCACACCTCTGGCCTTTGAGATATTTCCTGATACAAACTTGTTGGATGCCACCAAAGAGGATGTTGCTGCCCTAGATGGCATGCTTGGCCCTGCCGAAGCTCATGCTCTTCGGAACCTTAGCCCAATGAGTCTGATGGGCGTCTCTGCCGCTTCTGCCCTTCGGGTAAGTCTTAATGTATATTTGCATAGCTCGTTTCGCCCCTTTTCAGGTATTGATACTTTGCTTTAATGTAGAGTTTAGTTCTTGCACTGCAAGCTGTTCACCTTGAACGCGCACGAGCCAAAGAGATCCAGGCAGCCGCCGCCGCTTGGGATGAGCAGAAGAAAGGGCTTAGAGGAAAGGTTACCAAACTGGAAGCAAAGTTCGCAGTTTTAAATGAAGAGCTGGAGCGTGCTAATGAAGCTTCGGCCAAGGCTGAAGCTGATCTTCGTGGGGTCGTGGAGTCCGCCGAGGCTAGGTTGCAAGCTGCAACGAACGAGTTTACTGCTGAACGTTCGAGGTTAAGTCTTGAGAACGCCCGCCTCGAGGCCGAGCTTTTCAAGGCTAAGACCGAAGTGCTCGAAGCAGGTGAAAAGTACCGCAGCAAACTTGGTGAATACAATGCCAAGCTCATCGGGCTGCAGGGCCAAGTGGACCAAGTGCCATCCCTTCGGGGCCAGATCTCCAAGCTTGAGGGCAGAATTGCTTACCTCAATGAGCGGGCCGAAGTCAAGGCGACGAGGGCAAAGTTTGAAGAAACATGGGCCGTTGTCAAGACTAGGCTTAGCACACTTGAGCAAGTCCAAGCTGGGCAGATCGTACTTGAAGAGGAGATTGCCAAGGCAAGGGAAGCTGCTGCCGAGGCCCAAAGAATTGTGGATGAACTCCCTTCGAGCGAGGGCTCAGACGATGGCGGGCCCGAAGGTGACGAGGAGGGCGAAAGTGCCGAAGAGGGCAGTGAAGACGCCGATGGGGAGCAGCCTTAGTGGTGGAAAAAATAAAGCTTTTGATGTATTGTTTTTGTTTGGGCCTTTAGTGCCTTTTTGATATCAGCCTTCGGGCTTTGATGTGTGTATATGGCTCTGACTTTCGGGTCGTAATGAAATGAAATTAGCCTTCGGGCCTTTTGATGCGATTTTGTATTTTATTTTATTTTTTTATCGTGTTGGTTTTTGCATGTACCGAACACCTTTTAATAAATAACTTGCTTGCAAGACTTGATTGAATTTAATCGATGCAAACTTAGAATGACGTCTCGTCCTCGAGTCAATGCATTTAAAGTGCAACTTCGGAGTGCAAGATTATAGAAACAAATAGATATGGAATCAAGATCATTTCATTGATAATATCAACGAGCCAAAAATCGGCTATTTACGTAGAACCAGGTCGAAGCGGACCTTGGGTAGAAAACAAATTAATAATATGCCACTGCCGGGCGGGATTACAATGTACTAAATCTACTCCTCGGGCGTTAGTCCCCAGTTGTAGGATAGATAAGCTTCGGTTGGGAGGCTCGATGTCGACCTCGGTATCAACTCGCCTCTCACTCCCCCCAGTGTTCGGTTGTGAATCTTGATGAAGATCCGAGCACTGGAAACCGTTCGGTTCGCCTCCTGAAAAGGTCAAGCAAAAGTGGAACGAGGAGCAAATTAGTATATTTCGACCGAAGCCATAGGAGCGTTGTTCGGCGCGGGGCTGTGGGTGAATTTAGAAAGGTTCAAAGAACATTTACCTCGATTAGAAGTAGTACCGCTTTAAATTAGAAACATTCCAATTTAGAGGTTCAGGCGCGCCTTGCAGATCCTCAATTTGATACGACCCTTTTCCAACGACTGCTTTGACTCTGTAGGGTCCTTCCCAATTTGCAATAAGCTTTCCCCCATTTTCTTCCTTCGTTGATTGGTTTGCAGCTTTTAACACATAATCACCAACTTTGAAGTCTCTAAGCTTGGCCTTCCTATTGAGGTATGCCTCTATCTGCCTTTTTTGGGCTGCTAGCCGAACCAAAGCAAACTCCCTTTTCTCCTCGAGCAAGTCCAGTTCTATACGCATCGCCTGTTGATTCGCGTCCTCGGTGATGTGGGCGTACCGAAGACTTGGTTCGCCCACCTCCACGGGGATGAGGGAATCCATACCATAAGCGAGTGAAAAAGGAGTCTCACCGGTGCTGTTTTTTTCCGTTGTTCGCATGGCCCATAGCACCCCTGGCAACTCCTCGGGCCAATGTCCTTTCTTCTCATCGAGCCTTTTCTTGAGATTTTTGATTATGATTCTATTTGAAGACTCGGCTTGGCCATTGGCACTTGGGTGATAAGGAGTCGAAGCAATTCTTTTGATCCTCCATTGCTTGAAGAAATCAATGATGGCTGCCCCCATGAACTGTTTACCATTGTCGCAGGCAATCTCCCTCGGGACACCGAACCTATAGATGATGTTCTTCTTGATGAAATCGATTACTTTCTTTTGCTTTACCTCGGTGAGAGCCCCGGTTTCCACCCATTTCGTGAAGTAATCAGTTAACACTAGAATGAATCGAATACCACCTTTTCCCTTCGGCAATGGTCCAACGATATCCATCCCCCACTTCATGAAAGGCCATGGTGATACCACTGAATGTAGAGGCTTGGCCTGCTGGTGGATCATCCGTCCATGGCATTGGCATTTATCGCATTTCTGAACGAAGGCCTTTGCGTCGGCACTGATAGTGGGCCAATAATACCCAGCTCTTAATAACTTACGCACCAAGGATTTTCCCCCCGAGTGGTTGCCACACTCGCCTTCGTGCACTTCGTCCATCACATATCTGGCCTCGTCGGGACCCAAACATTTGGCCAACGGGCCGCAATATAAACTCTTATACAGGTTACCCTCGATCAAATGATATGAAGCTGCTTGGGTCCTTAACTTCTTGGCCTCCTTTTTGTCTTGGGGAACAGTCCCCGAGTCGAAGTAAGAGATGAACTTACTCCGCCAATCCCATCTATTGTCCACCGAATTAACCTGCAACTTCATCTCTCTCATTTGAGCGGACAACAACCGAACTACTGAATCAGTCCCCGAGTGAGCTTCATCAATCGCCGAACCCAGATTCGCCAGGGCGTCAGCCTCGGTATTTTCCTCCCGAGGCACTTGTTTAACCTGCCACTCTTGGAGTTGGGCCAAGTTTCTTTGTGCGATCCAAATATAGTTGCATTCTGGGCTCCCGAGCCGTATAATCACTGAGGACCTGATTTACCACCAACTGCGAATCACATCTTAGTTCGATTCTTTCCACCCCCATCTCTTTGGCCAATTCCAATCCCGCTAGAGCCGCTTCGTATTCGGCCTCATTATTGGTTACCTTTTTGAACCGAATCGAGTGCCTGATTTTCTCCCCGGTGGGTGCTTTCAACACTATACCTAATCCCGAACCCTTGGAATTAGTCGCCCCATCGGTGTGTTAGTACCCATAGCCCCGAAGCTGTCCCCTTCGACATTGAGTTTTCCTTTTTCGCTTCGGGCAGAATCCCCACACTAAAATCACCTACGAAGTCAGCTAGGACTTGGGATTTGATGGCTGTACGAGGTTGATAAGTGATGTCGTATTCGCTCAACTCTACCGCCCATTTTGATAACCTCCTCGATAACTCAGGTTTATGCAATATACTCCTTAAGGGGAAGGTTGAAACTACCGTTATTGGATGATATTGGAAATAGGGCCGTAGTTTCCGAGCAGTAATAAGTAAAGCAAGTGCTAGTTTTTCCAAGTGTGGATACCTAGTTTCAGCGTCGAGGAGTGTTTTGCTTACATAGTAGATGGGCTGTTGCTTGCCATCTTCCTCCCGAACCAGCACAGCGCTGACAGACACCTCGGACACAGCCAAGTAGACCAGCAACGTTTCACCTTCTTTTGGCTTGGCGAGCAGCGGCGCGTTAGCCAAGTATAGCTTCAAATCTTTCAACGCTTGTTTACACTCCGGTGTCCATTCGAAGTGATTGTTTTTTCTCAAAACGGAGAAGAATTTGTGGCATCGCTCCGAAGACCTTAAGATAAATCGACTCAAGGCGGCGACTCGGGCAGTCAAGTGTTGAACTTCTTTCACCCCGGTCAGCTCCTCGGGGATCTCCTCGATAGCTTTGATTTTGTCTGGGTTAGCTTCGATCCCTCGTTCAGAGACAATGAATTCTAAGAATTTGCCTGATCCAACGCCGAAGGCGCACTTCTCAAGGTTCAACTTCATGCCGTATTGCCTCAGAACAGCAAAGGCTTCCCTCAGATGATTCAAATGATCCTCCATTTGGATCGATTTGATGAGCATATCATCTATGTAGACCTCCATAGATTTTCTAATATACTCTTTGAACATGTGACACACCAACCTTTGGTAAGTTGCCCCGGCGTTTTTCAGACCGAAGGGCATCACCTTATAGCAGAAACTACCTCGGTCAGTGACGAACAAGGTCTTCTCTTTGTCCTTCGTGTCCATGAGGATCTGATTGTAGTCCGAATATGCATCCAAGAAGGTTAATAGTTTGTGTCCAGTCGTGGAGTCTATTAACCAGTCAATTTGCGGCAATGGGTAGGAATCCTTGGGGCAAGCTTTGTTCAGGTCGGTGTAATCTACACACATTCTCCACTTGTCGTTCTTCTTTGGTACGACCACTACATTGGCCAGCCATTCGGGGTATTTCACCTCTCTTATGAAACCATTTTCTTGCAATTTTGTGGTTTCATCTTCGATTGCTTTCTTTTTGACCCCGGCGTGAGGTCTCTTCTTCTGCTTCACCGGGGTGAACTTTGGGTCCACATTCAGCTTGTGGGTCATGATCTCCGGATCGATACCAATCATGTCTGAATGAGACCAAGCAAAGCAATCGTCGTTGGACTTTAAAACTTTAATAATTGCTTTTTTCGACTCCGGGTCCAACTCCGAACCGATGTATACCTTTCTCTCTGGAAAGTCCTTCAATAGGGTGAAAGACTCCAGCTCCTCAATGGTGGAGTCCTCGGCTTTTTGCTTTCGAGGCTCTTGAACGCATACCGGGATCTTTTCTACTTCATCTTGGAGGTCCGCCTCGCTTGACCCCGGTTGCGTTGATTGCTATTTCTTTGGCCCGTTCGGGGCGACTCCACTTTTCAAGGCGACCGAGTAGCACTCTCTCGCTACTCACTGCTTCCCCTTTATCGACCGAACCACCCAAGGTGTAGGGAATTTGATCACTTGATGCAACGTGGAAGGAACAGCTTCCATGGTGTGGATCCATGGCCTACCGAGGATCACATTATACGCAAGGTCCTCGGGCATCACTTGGAACAATATTTCTTTGCTAACTCCCTCGGCGAATGTTTTGAGTGTAATCTCACCCAACGTCTTCTCTGTGGAGTTGTTGAAACCTGTCAACACTGTCGCTTTGGGGACGACTTCCCCTTTGAGCCACATCTTTTTAACGGCCCCGTAGCTGATTATGTTGACCGAGCTACCAGGGTCAATCAAGACTCGCTTGATGTCGGAGTCGTTGATTCTCAGCATGATGACCAGTGCGTCGTGGTGAGGGAACATCATCCCATCACAGTCATCGTCATCAAACACGATCTCTTTGCCCGAGCCCCCAACTCGGGTTCTTTTCTCCATCGTAATCGACAGTTTGGCGAATTTCTTTGCGGCCGCGAAATTCACCCCGTTCACTTCTGAGCCCCCGGTGATGACGTTCACAACTCTTTCTGGGGGTGTAGCCCGAGGTGGATGCCCATCCCCTCAGTTTTTCGAGTAGTTGTCCTTTCCCTTGTCAGTGAGGAATTCGGCCAATACACCTTTCTTCAATAAGTGGGCCACTTCGAGGCGCAAAGCTTTGCAATCCTCAGTTCGGTGACCATAGTCAGCATGGAACTCGCAGTGCAAGTCTTGGTCTCTCTTGCCCGCCGGAGTTCTCATGTCCTTGGGCACTCTTACCCCAGGAGTTCACTTGACTACGTGGACCAACTCCGAGGTCGATATGTTGAAATTATAGTCAGGGATCCGGGGCAGATCCTTCTTCGCAGTCGAGGCCTGGCCCGAAGAGTTTTTCTGGTTCGAGTTAGGGTGAGCCTTCCCCCCAAGCCGTTGGCTTATGTGTGAGCTTGTGGGTGGGCCTCGTGGAGGTATATGGCTCATACCTCCCCTTTGAGCTCCCCCGCGACACCTCGGCGCGATGGGAGGATTCACCTCGGTTTTTGTAATTGTAACCTCGGTTTTTAAATTCAGCCTCCTCCAATCTTATCTTGGAGTAGGCTCGCTTGTGCAAATCATCCCAGGTCAGCACTTGGTATTGCTGAAGCTCCTTTCGCAACTCAGCAGCAGCGTCAGAGTTGCGCACATTGATACCCTTTTCGAATGCCATGATGGCTAGAGTATCATCCATCCGAAGAAATTCCATGCGCTCGGCATGAAAGCGCTCGAGGAACCCTTTGAGGGGCTCACCGGGCCTCTGCTTGAGTTCACAAATATCCTCCTTCCTCTGGAGGATTTTCTGTGCCCCAGTGTGGGCCTTCACGAAGGCGTTGGTCAATTCCTTGAAGGTGGAAATCGACCCCGCTGGTAGGCACATGTACCAATGTAGCGCGCCCTTCTCCAAGGACTCGCCAAACTTCTTTAAGAACATTGACTCGAGCTCTATCGCCGTTAAGTCATTGCTCTTCACCATTGACATGTACTCCCTTACATGCTCTTTGGGATCGGTGGTCCCATCATATTTCTTTAGAAACATCAGCTTGAAATTTTTAGGAGTTGGGGCTGGGGCCGCTTCGGGCTTGAAGGGCAGCTCCCTGTACTGGTCTATATCAAGCTCATCTTCGGTTTTTGTCATTCCCGGCACGCTTTCGAGACGCTTGTCTACATGCGCCCCGACGCGAGCCTCAACGCGCGCCTCGACGCGTGCTTCAATTTCCCTGGTCAACCTCTCAACGTCAACCGAGGGTGTTGTTTCAGCCACGGTGGGAATCGTCCCGAAGTGTGGCGCCGTACTTGGTAAATTGCCCGAACCCCCAGACGTGGCCCCGTTGGGAGGTCCCCCCTATTATCGCGCCCGTAGGAACGAAGGGCGGGATGCCTCCTCCAGGAGCCGAACTGCCGAAGGCTAGGTTCCGTTCGGTGCCGCGCTGTTCCTCGCTTACAACGAGGTGCGGAACTTAGCATTGATGTTGACTTGTTCATCCTGTCGACTTTGGAGAGCTCTTAATGCGGTGACAACGTAAGCTTGGAATTCTGCGGTTGTCATTGGTGATATAGGCTGTTGGCTCGCCAGAGCGCCAGCCCGTTCATTAAGATTATCACCGTCATCAGCCATAACGTCGTTGAACTGTTAGCTTTGACGAAAAAGGACGTGAAACTTTTGGAACAAAGCGTTTCTGCTTATTTCCCCACAGACGCCGCCAATTTGTATGGCCCTAAACCAGTTTTAGGATCACAAATCGAATTTGGATTCGAATACAAGCAAAACTTCGTATCAAAGCTTAAATGAATGCGAGAATTAAATGTGTGCGCGAAAGAATAATTTGATTTCAATATATGACAGTTGAGTACAAATTTAGGCAGAGTTTCAGTATATATTTCTGGATGTCTCCAATACAAAATGAGGTACTATTTATAGGCTTAGGAGCCTTGTCCACGTTCTCCACCATCAGTTTGTGCTTTGTCCCACGATCTTGGCATTTTAAGGAAGGAGTTAGTGGGCTCAAGTAATGGGCTGCAAAGCCGCTGGAACCGAGGTGCTTCACCGAAGTCCGACCATAGGACTTCGGTGGCATGACCTTGCTGTTCGGTTTGGAAGGGATGTTACCGAAGCTAAGCTCATGGCTCGCCTTCGGTCGCGACATCGATGTTCGTCTTCGGTAACTTGATTGATTGCTTCAATCATTCTTCTTCGGAGCGTCGGCTCGTTTTCTCTTCGGTTCATTATGCCGAGGTATTAACCGAACACGTCAATTTTTACCCAATACAGATATATTGCAAGTTTATGTGTAGGTAATCTGTTAGTTTTTAGTTCAGTTTCTTCTTTAATATGTTTCTTTAATAAAATAAAATCAAACCAAATATTATCATCAAAAAATATTTATTTGTTTATTGCGTTTGATTGGATTTTTGATTTGAATCTGTTTCTCGCCAAATTGCCCGTAGCTGAGGGTGAAGGTGTAGAAATTAACATATATAACTTCCTTAGCAAAAAGGACTAAATCAAACAAAAAATCTATTGTAAAGTTAATGTTGAATTAACCAAGGGCTATCCGATCCATAAACAATGTAAGTAGCATTTTATGATTGCATAGATAATAATCCATTAAAAAAAAAAAAAAGGTAAATTGTTCAATGCGAATTCCTTCAAGTGTCAATGGAGGTCGTCTACCTATGCCATTGACTGTTCTAAGTTCAACATTTTTGCTGCACAATTTTCATTTTGCTTGGACAAAATTATGTGGCTGAAATCTACGGTGATAAGTCTAAAGTCCAGAACCACACACGTGTCAAACAACCAATGGTTCAAACAATCTTCATGCATGGCACAATCTGGAACTGATAATGTTTTTGTCAATTTTCAACGTACATTATGAAAAATACAAAAGTTCCATTACATAGTAAAACTCATTTCTCTTTTTCAGTCCATTATTCTTCAATGGCTATTACTACATCTTCAGATTGGTCATTTCCTCCTTGCATTAACTGTAAAAACAGAATCTTGAAACCCAAAATATGTTATTCTTGTAAAACTTTGCCTTTCCTTTCAAATATTTGCTTTAATTCAAGAACTCTTATTGCAAAGTCCTCTAGCTGTTCTTCTCCAGTCTTAGAAGAAAAGAGTGAAAAAACACACTCCAAAAATACCAAAGTAATAGAATTGGACTTGGAACTTCAAGAATATACTGCTACAACAACCACAAATGCTACTGCTACAACTATCACAAATGGTACTGCTACAACTACCACAAATGGTACTGCTTGTTTGCCTGATTCCAAGGATTTGAATGGTTTAATATGCAGTTTACTTAAGGATCCTCAAACTCAACAAATTGGATATGATTACTATCAGAAAGCAAAGGAAAATAGAGATTTTAGACCTGAAAAATCAACACTAAAGCTACTTATCAGGTATTTGTTGCATTCGAACAAATGGGATTCAGTTTATTCATTGTCTGAAGACTTGAGAAGTTCTCAAGTATTGCCTGATAGTTCTACATGCTGTAAATTGATTAGTAGTTGTATGAAAGCAAGAAAATTCAAGATTGTAAATAGTTTGCTTGAAGTGTTTATAGCTGATCAAGAACTTTCTGTTTTGGCTTTTGATTCTGCAATGAAAGGCTACAATAAGTTGCATATGTATAGCAGCAGTGTTATCTTGTATGAAAGAATGAGATCTGCAGGCCTTGTATTAGACCCTGGCTGTTATTGTAGCATCATGGAAGCATATCTAAAAATGGGGCATTCTGACAAAGTTGTGGCACTTTTTGAAGAATTTGAGAGCAGGAAAGTAGAGTCCACACCTTATCATGCACAAATTTACAGGAATCTATGTGATTCATTAGGGAAAGCGGGGCGTGCTTTTGAGGCTTTGGAGTACTTTAGAGATATGATTAAAAAGGGAATTCAAGAAGATCATACTTTTTATTCCATACTTATCTGTGGATTCGCGAGCATTCGAGAAGTGAAAATGGCTGAGGAGCTCGTGGAAGAAGCTGAAGGCAAGAGAATGCTGAGGGATCCAGCTCTCTTCTTGAAACTAGTGTTGATGTATATTGACGAGGGTATGATGGAAAAGACTCTTGATGTTGTTGCAGTGATGAACCGGGTAAAAATCCGAGCTTCTGATTGCATATTTTGTGCAATCGTGAATGGCTTCTCTAGAAAAAGAGGTCTTAGATCTGCTGTTAAAGTGTATGAAGAGCTTTGTTCACAGGGCTCTGAACCAGGTCAAGTGACCTATGCATCAGTATTGAACTTGTATTGCAAGCTTGGATTGTATTCAGAAGCAGAAACGGTATTTTCTGAAATGGAACAAAAGGGCTTTGATAAATGTGTGGTGGCTTATTCTAGCATGATTGCCATGTATGGAAAAACTGGAAGGCCTAAAGATGCAATGAAACTTGTTGCAAAAATGAAAGAAAGAGGCTGTCAACCAAATGTTTGGGTATACAATGCTCTTTTGGACATTCATGGAAAGGTTCTAAACTTGAGGCAGGTGGAGAAAATATGGAAAGAGATGAAGAGAAGGAAGATTTTTCCTGACAGGGTAAGTTACACAAGCATTATAACTGCTTATAGCAGGGCAAGGGAGTTTGACAACTGCTTGAAATACTACAAAGAATTTACACTAAACGGAGGCAGAATCGATAGAGCAATGGCTGGGATTATGGTTTGTGTTTTCTCTAAGATGAATAGAGTTGATGAGTTGATTAGTCTTTTGCAAAATATGAAGAGGGAAGGTACCAAGTTAGATGGGAGACTTCATAGGTCAGCTTTGAATGCTTTAAGAGATGCAGGGCTGCAAATTCAAGCAAAGTGGCTGCAAGAAGGCTTTGGTGCAGCATGAGTAGTTCTATTTTCCCTTTGTATATACCAACCGCATGCCTGGTGTATCATACCAAAGTGATTGACAATGGAATGCGTAGTAGCACAAGAACTAACAAAGATTTGCCCATTTTAAAGCACTGAGTCACTCTTTAGCAAACTGTATAATTACTTGCTGAATTGTGGCAGCACAAGTGCAGAAAAAGTGCTTCGGCATCAAGCTTTAGAGAATATATGGGTTGGACCGAACCTGATATGTAAACAAGAATGCTGCAAATCCTACATCAATATACTCATATTTTCTACTGCTTTTTGCTTTTAAAACGTTTGTTGATATATAAGTTATATTTCAATTCCGAAAATGAACATTTACATTCAACTTATTCAAAGGCTAGTTCTAGCTATCCCAAGTAAGTTAGGGTCATGTCGCTCCATAAAAGAATCAACATGTGATTTCTTCTAATACTTTGCCAGACTCTTGGGAAACTCTTCGTAATTCTTTGGCTAATATTGCTCCTTGTGGTTTGGTAACTACGCAATTTGCTAAGAGTAGTGTCTTGAATGAAGAAATGAGGAGAAAATCTTAGGCCTCCTCATCTTCAGCCTGACACCCCGATGTTTTGGTTGCTGAAGACATGGGGAGAGTTCAACTTGAAAATCGGCAATAATGATTAATGAACAATATTCATGAACCCTCTAGGATAAACTGTTCATTTTGCACTGAATTAGGCTGTGCACGCTGCAACACCGCTGAAATTACCAATATCATGAATGATGACTTGGTATATACATACAAACCAAAACACCAGATTAATGAAGCCAAGTTAGAATTCAACAAGAAGTCCATTCGCTCTGCAGTTTTAAATGACACACAGATGACCAAAGGAGTGACTGCTTATCGAAAACTTTTGAGGGTATATTAGCATTGTCAACGTACATAACTGAAGAGGTTTAGTTGTTTTCACTGAAAAGTATATAAATAGCTGCCAGCCAATAATTTTATATTCTCACATCGCCTCTTATTTTCTTTAATTGAGTCATTGCTCAAATTTTCTACTTAAAGAACCTGCATAATGTTGGTCTCGACTGCTTGAGAAGATATAATTCACAATGAGATCACAGTAATATGACATGGGAGAAGAAAACATTTGAAGTTGAAACCTTACATAATACTTGAAAAGAGGCTATATAAGTTAGTTGAAAGCATTGAAATGAGTAATACAGCAACACTTGTGTCTCTCTCTCAAAACTCTCACATGAAAAATGTACATGATGATTCTGACTTCTTAGGATACTGTTGCGCCAGTTAGTTCAAGTTGAGTGACTGCCTCGTTAAATGCATCGATGACACTCATTTTACCTGTAGTCAATGCCTCATCGATAGGAGTCTTCTCATGGCTAAAATGACAGCACAGTAAGTTCAGCAAAGAGAGAAACCACAAGTAGGAGCAGCAAAAGCTCACAGGGAAAATCTATTAGCCCTTTAAGTTAGAAATACATCACCTATTTAAGGCTGATACACTTGCTCCAGCAAGAATTAAGCTCTTCACTACCTCAATATGTCCATTTAGGCAAGCCCAATGAAGAGGTGTATTTTTCTCCACATTGGAAGCATTCACATCCTGTTGCATAAAACTAGATTAATCGTGTTTCATCACTACATACGTATCTAATATCTCAAGAATAGGAATGTTAAATGATCAGCTCCAAAGAGAAACTAAACTTGAAGTTCAAGATAGTCCCCAATATCTTGCTAGTTACAAACTATGTTGCTCGGATCCTCCGAAAATGCTTTTGGGTGCGTGTCGGATCCTCCAAAAGTAGTGCATTTTTGGAGGATCCGACATGGATGCAGCAGCATTTTGGAGGATCCGAGCAACTTAGGTTACAAAGAGATGTTATGCCAAATGGTCGGAATTACACTCAAGTGTGTACAATATAGTTTTCTTCAACAAATGCAATTCATATGCATGGAGAACAACAATTATTCATTAAAGAGGGAACGACAGGACCGATCAACAAGAATGTAAACTAGTAGAAATGTTAAGCTATGTATCAATGCAAATAATTAGCATGGTCCCTCACCACTCCATTACGAATAAGATATTCTACAATACCGGAATGCCCATTCGCTGATGCCATATGAAGGGCTGCAAAAAGTAAATAGCCAAAGCAAACAATTAGCTCAGCATATCATATTAGTACTCTATTAGTTCTTGCAAAATAAGTATTTCGAAACTTTGGAACTTGGTTAAGAGTTTGCCAAACCATCTGCTTACTGGTCTTTTGGCGATAAAGAACAAGAAATATTGATCTCACAGCTTAAAAGTCCAGCTGCGGAACCGGAACCATTGTGACTATGTTTTTCCAATTGCCTCCTATTACATTTTTATCCAAGGCTAATATGTTTATTTCCAAGGATACTATCCTATCCTAATTGGGAAGTTCATAACCATGAGAAATGGAAATTTCAGAACGAAAAGGTGCCATTCATTTGTGAACTTTTTGGTAGTCATATGACTTGGTGCTTCTTGTTCTTCTTCTTGTGTTTTTTTATTTGTTTGATGGCTGAGATATTCTCGAGGTCCAGTGGAGTACGGTTCAAATACCCTTCTCCATTTAAGTAGAATTCGACCAAGAACAGTTGCACCCAACCAACACGTCATGTGTTACGCTCTTACCACTATACTAAAGCCTTAAGGGTGCATGTGAATCTGTCAAACCACACAGGAGAAAATAAATAGTGCAGGCCAACTAGGGAAATGCATTGCAGTTCTCAGCTAGTGTAAACATCAAACGATCAAATAAGGCATTTATTAACAATGGAGGAATGATATTCCCGGATAGGGCAGCTATTAAATCATCAAATAAACTGTAACCTGTCCGGCCCTCTGAATCCTTTGAATCAAGAGGAACACCAGAAGATGCTAAGCTCGTGACATCATCCAAATCATCATATCTAGCAGCCTGTTTAAAGAGAACAACGGATTGAGAGATCAGGAGTGTTAAAGCAAAGGACAGAGCTTGTGTACTTGTTGCAGAGTGAATATGAACCATATTTACTTTTAATTGGAAGTTTCAGAAGTTCAAAGCTAGGCAGATATAATCAGAGTCATTGAATTGTTCTTTTCTCGTTTAGGTTTTTAAAATTTCTCACTCAATCTATAAATCAAGACTAAAAAAATACATCTAAACAGATAGTCAAGGTAAAAATAATAATAATAATAATAATAATAATAATAATAATAATAATAATAATAATATGAGGTACCTCAAGCAAGGCATCAATAGCTTCGGAAGTCGTTTCAGATGGAGCTTGATCCACTGTATTTGCCGGTGCACCCATTCCTGTCAATTCCAAAAACAACTCACTGTGTGATTAAAGAGCAATAGAGATAGAAAGACAGAAGAACAAGCTATACTAAGTGCTTTCTCTCATTTTCCTTTATGCCTTAGTCCGGACGGTTCAACACAAATGACAATCTTTTCTGACAATTGGGATCAGTGCTCATCCGGCTAAGATGGATTATTCAATGGATCATCAACTACACTTCAATTCGACATTAGTTGGGACTGCAAACACAAATCCCCTGTATTCATATTTATCCATTTCATTTCGTCCGCGTCCATTTCGTCTCTAGCCATCAACCTACCATAATCCCACTAAATTTCAGGACTGAGATAATTCTTTATTCCATACCCCTGGAAAGTATCCGTAGGACTAGTAGCGTATATAATCCCATTCTCTCCCCTAGCTTTCGTCTCTTAGTGTCAGTATAAGCCCTGCAGACTTAAATACAACTACAAAGTACCAAGGAATCAGATTAAGCAGACCCTTTTTTCCTTAAAAATAACAGTATTTGTTTAACTTGCTCGTACATTCACCAGGTACCTTGTACCTCTCGCCTGCCCAAACAATACTTATTAGGCAAACTGGAAAAAATAAGTACTAAATTAGTGTCGAATATATTCAAGGTAGTTACTTCAACTCTTAATATATATACATTAAGTAGCTTAGGAGATAACCCTATTTTTCCCTTTAACCTACTAACTTTACCCCGTATCCTACTTTTGTGTAACTGATTTGGTATGACCGCGTCATTACCAGGGGCGGTTCTAATGTTTTGTTCACGGTACATGTGAACCCGTACTCTTCCCACGAAACTAGATATAATGTGTATGATGTTCGGGAACTCATACTCTAAAAGTTTAAATAGTTCACTTATATTAAGGAGTAGAGATCATTACCTGTGCAAGTATTGCAGCAAAAAGGCTTGACCGGTGATGACGGCGGCGGCCGTGTTTAATTGAACAAACCCCTGCCTCGTTAGTTCGCAGTGATGTCTAATTGCAGTGTCTCCCTTTTTTTTTTTTTTTTTTCAAAAGCATTTTATTTAAGTTTTTGGAGGTTTTTTTAAAATATTTTTTCAAAAACGGATGAAAACCTGTTAGTTTTTTTTTTTTTTAAAAAGAATCACTCACAAACGGTAACATACTTGTTCAAACATAACTTTAATTTTTAAATATTATTTTTTAACTCAACTTCGAAAAATACTTTTTTAACGCTTATTAAGAATCCGAGTATTTGACCGTTAAATAGTCAACTTAAGATTGTATTAGAAGTATTAAAAGCTCGTGGATATTAAAATCCATAATTTATAAAAGCATCCTAACTTCTAATTTACGAGTTTTTCTCTCTTTTCTCTACTTTTTCCTCCTCCTAATTATTTTATTCTTCTTTCTCTCCTTCTTCATCTTTTTTATTTATCCTTGAGCATTTGGACATATGGTCGATCTAGCAGCTGCCCAAAACATCTGGGGTATGAGGGTCGATAATGGAGGAGGGAGGAGGATGAGGTGAGGAGACTATTGGAGGAGGAGGATGAAGCGGGGAGAATGTTGTTAGAGGTAGAGGAGGGCAGTGAAGGGAATGCGATATGCAATAGGAGTGGATGGGGAGGAGGTGCGGACTTTATGTAAATAAGAAAAGTTTGGGATTTTTTTAAATTAGTACTACTAGTAGTTATTAGTAGGGTATTATTCCTTAGAGTCTATTTGGCCAAGTTTTTGAAAACAACTTATTTTGAAAAATGCTTTTCGTAAAAATACATTTGCAGAGTAGCAGTTTGACCAACTCATTTGAGAAGCACTTTTGTCAACAATTAAGTAGTAATTTGTGTTTGGCCAAGCTTTGAAAAAGTACCTTTGAGTATTAAATTATGAATAAGGACATGTAAAGATTCACTTTACAGTTATTTAAGTATATGAATGATCTTAAATATTTATTATCAAAGACTATATTTTATTTTATTTTTTAATAAAATTTTAAAAATAAAGCATACATAAATGAATATTTTAATTCCATACCTTAAAAAAAGTTATAAATCGATTCAAAGCTTCCAACAATAATAATGTAGGTGTGCATAGAAGAAGAAAAGAGAAAAAAAATGTATGATTCATATATTATAATCATTAGGTTAAATAAATAGAGGTGATTAGGTATATGAGTGTTTTTGGTAAGCATATTTTTTGGATGATATAAATAAAAGGGCAATTTACATAACTATACATACAAATATTTTACTTTACACAAAAATGTCAACATTACCACATTTTCAAAACATAGCAACAATTTTATTTTATTTTTTTTTTAAAAAAACATAACAAAAGCATATAAAAGGGTGGATAAAATCCTATAAGTCCCTCCAATAACCCTACCAAACCTTCCAGCCGTCCCTATAATTCCCCTCTGCCGCTGCCGATTACCGAATAATTATTTTTCATTTACTTTTATATATATTGTATGGCATTTATATTTACATTGTATGGAGGTTCAAACATCGAACATAAATTGTATATACAGTGCACATACATATAGAAGGTTTTATACATATTGTGTATGTAAAGTGTATACCCATTGTATGTCTTACGTATATACACTGTATACACAGGGTATACACCACACATACAATTGGAATAAACAATTCATACATTTCCTACAATCAACAACAGCTAAATACACCACAACAGTCGTATGATCCACCGTGTCCCACTGGAAAAATTCAGCAATAAAAAAAAAAAAAAAAGCAAGCTGCAGCGCTTGAATACACCGGGAACAAAATCACTGGCAAAACGCCGATGCTGCAGCTCTTCGATAGCAGATCCATCACAGCAATGCCTAAACAAGCAACACCGGCGACCGAAGAAGAGCAACACTGTCTCTACTCTGTGATATATGAAGAGTCTGGCGACGTATGAAGCAGGACTGGGACAGAGAAGGCGAGATGGAGTACAGTTGTAAGCGACACAATTGGAAGCAATGGGAACAGGCGCGACAGAAATGTCGTGATGGACGGCAGAACAGTGGCGACGCCAGAGCAAAAAGTAATTCCGGTAGGGCGGCGTCGACAAATTAAACAAGAGGGAGGGGAGAGAGAATTAGGGTTCTTCATATTTTTGCTATGTTTAGTAGCATTTTAAAAAATATTGCTATGTTTGGAAAAAGGGAAAGTATTGCTATAATTTAATAAAGAACTTCCCTACGATAACACAGAGTGTAATTTTTTCAAATTAAAAATAGCTTCTGCTTCTGCTTTTAGGGAAAAGCTACTTTTCCAGCTTATTCCCTATAGTAGAAAAAATAACTTATGTTGCCACTGAAAATCATTTATTTTTCTCCTAAAAATTTGGCCAAACACCTCAATTTTTCAAATAAGTACTTCTTGAGAAACATAAACACTTTTGGCTCTGCAAAAGATTGGTCAATCAGGCTAATGAGGCTATTCTACTTTATTTTTAGAGACCTTTTCTCTTTTTCTTTACAAATAAACTACTTGAAATGGTCTTTAACCAAGAGACCGTGTAACTTTTTTGAATTTTTTTGTAATTCGAATAGAAAAGATTTTCTTGAAAAAAGTAATTAAACTGTGTAATTGCTCATAAAATACAAATTACCAAAACTTTGAACTTTTGGCAATGGATATGACTCGTTACTTGCAATGCCAGTGCTTTCCGGCCCCCACTGTATCCATGTAAAAATATTTAAAGAAGTTTCACCGTGTAAAAATGTTAGCTTCACCATTTATTTTAAGCAAATCTATTCGAATCCAACTTCACTCTGATCAAAGCCTATACAGCAAACGATTATATTGTTCATTTTATAATTTTCATTATTGTTCCATATTAGCTTTCATTTCTCCGTAGATAGAACATTTTATTTTACTATTTCAAGGAAGCTCTGTGACAATTAACAAAGACTATCAATCAAATCACTCAATCTTCTCTTACTATCTATTTACTTTGCGTTCTTCATTTTAGTTACTTCAATTTTGATTATTTGTATCGTTATTGCCCCATCTCCAATCAATTGCAGAATTTACCCTCTATATTAATTTTATAGTAATGCATAAAATGTAGCGATGAACCGTATATTTAACCCAAAAATGTTTCTAACTTCTAAGGCATCTTTGCTTTTGTAAGCATGACATGTTGACAGCTTCATCCCCCTATTTGGTCAATTTCTATTGTTCATTACTTCATTTTCTCAAGGGATGGATTCTCCATGGCATTTATGTTTTCTAATATGCTATTTGAGTGATTTAGCTAAAGCCTAAAGCCAAATGAAAATGGAGCATAATATACAAACAAGTCTCTCTATTCCTTATGGTTGATATATCAAAGCTTTCAGCTAGCTAAAGATAGCTTTATTTCACGATTTGTTTCCAATTCTTTATCAAAGTGATCTTGTTGGGATCACTTTAGAATCAAATCTTTTATTAGCTAGAATTGCACTGGTACGTAATTAGTTGTGAAATTTCGGTCTGTAATGTACATGCTTCACATGGCTGCCATTTTGTGACGAGTAAAGCACAATTTAAAAACATAATATAGGCACATTTTATTAATGATCTTTGTAATATTGTTAAGTAGCTTGATTTAAGTTATATGCACGATGTTAATGTAAAAATATTTGTTGAACCCCAAAAATTACCCCGAACAGAATAAATTTCGGAATATCGACAGGATGGACTAACTCTTTTGGAGTTTTTGGAGTCGCCACCCAATTTAAGGAAAACAGGGAACCAAATTAACAAATGCGTGTAAAAACTCCGTTTTTATAAAAAGACGGTCTTTCTTTCAGAGATTCTAAAGGTAAGAGGTTTTATTAATTTCGGAAGAAGGTTTTTAAGGCACTTCCGAAATTCCGTTAAAAACGGTTAATCCGACAGGTTTCCAAATATTTACAAGTGTGCTTTCCTTTCAAAAGAATTATTTAAAAATAGTAATAATAATAAGAATAAGAATAATTAATCGAATAAAAGCTTATTTGCAAAATATTCTTTTATTGGCACGCATTTGCTAAGACGGCCCCAATTTGCAATAAATTAAATAACGACTTCACAATAAAAGGCAATGAACATAAAGTAAAGCAACATATTAACAATCAAATATTATTGACAAATAAAATAATTCACACATTTTATTTACATAAATGTCTAAGGAAAGGAATGCGAAGTTAAAGATAGAACCCGTGATATTGATCAACTCGCGGGAGCCTTGAATTTTCTAAATTTTCTAAGGTCTTATGTCTTGACTGCTTGAGTTCGAATTTAAACCCAAACGACTCCAATGCAATGGACTATCCACATTTGTAAGTTAGCCAAACACGTTCCTAAGTTTTCGTGCCAAAATGTACCTCGCATAAATTATGAAAATAAAATTGGATTAGTACGATAATAAAGCGTATTAACTAATGAAAATAAAATAATAATAATAATAAAGTAATAAAGTAATAATAATAATAATAAAATATATAATAATAATAGTAATAATAATAATAATAATAATGAGGGGTTTTGTTTTTGCAAAATTTAGGCTCAGATTTGTACGGCGCGTCATGTAGAGGCTCGGGGTATTGGTACGGCTGCAAACACGGAGCCGGTCATGTTGCCATGCCAGGTACCAAACCCACCACTCTATCCGACTTGCTTTGCATTAAATTCATACATTCATCATCGCCTTTTGCTTTAGGGACACGGAAACGGGACGGTTCAAGTGTAGTATCATGTTCAAAATCCGTCAATTCCTTGTGTAGGCCTCAATACGTATATATGTATTTTTTCATTGACCATGTGCGTAGTATTTGTTCAAATCAGCTCAATACTCCATAATGGATAAAATTTATCCAAAATGGATCCCTGCACTGAGAAAAATCCAGTCAACGCACACAGTAGTCCAATCATGTAAACGGGTCACACCAATGATCCAAAACGGGTCAAAACCACAGGAATCAAGCAACGGGTCAAATGCAAAACCAAGTAACGGGTTAAAATAAGGCAACTATGCTTGAACGGTTCTTCATCCAAGCATTTCCGATCTAAACCAATCATCCGGCCAACCGAATGAACATCACTGGACAAAATTTCAATCAAGTCCTAGCGAACCAAAATACCAATACAAGTAGAGGAACGACCAAACAAAACAGGGTCCAGTGTCTTCAGCATTAACATCGCCTAATGGTTATAACAGCAGAACAATGGCAGAGACGATGTAGCAATTAAAACTCCTTTTCACTTTGGAGTTCGCAACAAGGAATTGTTCTAAATCTATCGACAGGGACAATGACCCAGTTCCACCATTATTTCCGGTGAGAAAAGTATAGCAGTGAGCCAGTGAAACAGAGGAGAAGGAGGAGCAACGCCAGCGAGGAGCGGCATCGCTACGACCCTTTCTTTTTTTCCGTTTCAGTTCAAGAATCAACCAAATAAACAGAGGATAACCCACACAAAACAACCAAGGTCAAAATCTCGACGAGATGATGGTGGAGCAGATAAACAGCTAGGGAAACAAAGGTCACCGGTAATGGCATTTTCCGGTGAACAAAAACAATAGCAAAACGGAAAAAGAAAGGGGCGACTGCCAGCGATCCTTTTGACGGAGCCGCGGCGTCACCACCACTCTGTTGTCTTGTCAAGCCTTTGTCCCCATCTATTCAGTTTCAGCTAACAATAAACCAACACAGGAAATCAGTGAACCACAAAAAAAAAAAAAAAACACAGCGGTGTAGAGGAGATCGGGGTTCGCCGGCGAAGGGTATTTCCGGCGACGGGACACCAACAACAATAGAAAGTACTAGCTGAACACAGCCATGCCCTTTTCAGTTTAAGCATTTACGATCTCCTCCCCGTTCCCATTTTCAGATCTGATTCACGCCAGTGGTGGTGATGCCCTTTTTGCCACTGACCCATTTCCCCAAACCGCTTGTCTCCGTTCGATCTGTGTGCGAGTTTGTTTGGTGTGCGTGTGTGTGGTGTGCTGTGAGAGAGTAAGAAAGATGAGGGAGCTGGATGATAGTGTTGTGTGTGGGGTTTTTATGCCGTGTATGTGTGGATATGTATAGTGGGGGCTGATGATGATTAATTTCTTTGATTATAGAGAGAAGATGGTGGTGTATAATGGGTGTAAAAAAAATCGATCCCTTTTTAGGGTTGTAAGAGGAAGATGAATGAATAGTGTTGGTAGTGAGGGTGGGGGTAAAAAATGCGTGGGGGTGTGAGAGGCTAGGGTTATAGATAAGGGTATATATATATGTAGGGGATTTGCACAAATAGGCTAGGAGGAAAATTATGTGTTGCGTAAATAGACGGGATTCAAAATGAAGGACAATTATGGCCTTTTTATGTTAAAATTATTAACTTAATTTATTATAAAAAATTAACCTTATTTTAAACATAATTAAATGCTAATTGAAAATTCCGGGACAAAATTGGGTATCAACAGCTGCCCTCTTTACCCGAAAAGGATGAAAGAGTTTTCAGGGTAAAGAAAGTTGACGTGAAAGCCAATTTTGTCACGGTAAAGCCAAGACTCTGATTCCTAGGATCAAAATGCGAGGCTTATGGACATGGCCGAGCTGCGGTTTCCGAGTTGCCTACATATCTCGGGCCGAAAGAGAATCAGGCCATATGTAGTTCGACGCGATTTGAAAATCGAAGACGAGATAGTAACGACTACTCAAGCGCGGGAAAAGAGGCTTGTAATCACCCAAGTTATGAAAATTTGGTCGACGACACACCCATAAAGAGGGGTTTACACGGACATAGCTTCCACTGCACCTCGATAACCGAGCCATCTTGTCCTCAATCTCAAACCTCAGACTCAGGGTTAACAAGAGACTTACCTCTAGGGTGGATGACTTATGCGGGTGCGATTCTTCAGGTCTTCATTGACGAGTCTAGCTCATATCAACGATTGCCCCGGTTCGTCGCTAAGAAAAGCTCCATGTTATGCTCCAAACGCTGCTGCGGTGCTGCTAAAAATCCTGTAGTAATCTCAACAAACGGTAAGCGTGCAACTGCTAATAAACTGTAATAACTGGGATACGAAATAAATAAAGCGATAACAAAATTGTAAATGCGGGTGGTGATATCATCAAAAGTTCTTCCTTCAATCAACTGACGAGGCGCTCCGCCCGGAGAACCTCTGGGCTGATCCTTATTACGCAAAGTAAAGCAAGTGCGATGCGATTTTGCTGCGGAATGTAAAGGGGTGCGGGAGCAACTTGTCAAATCAACTGGTGAGACACTCCGCCCAGAGGGCCTCGGGGCTGATTGTCAAACTGAAAAGTAGAACAAGACAGAGTAAAGTAGGCGCAAAGACATAAAGTAAAAGCAAATGCGATGCGATTTTGCTGTGGAATGTAAAGCAGTGCAGGACAAATCAACTCGCGAGATGCTCCGCTCGGATGACCTCAAGGATGATTGTCAAACTGAAAAAGTAAAGCAGGATATAATTAAAGCGGGTGCAAAAATATAAAGTAAAGCAGGTGCTATGCGATTTTGCTGTAGAATGTAAAGCAATGCGGGAGCAACTTGTCAAATCAACTGGTGAGACACTCCACCCGGAGGGCCTCGGGGCTGACCTGTTAACCTGAAAAGTAAAACAAGACGTAATACAAAGAAAATGCGAAGGCATAATTTAAAGCAAGTGCAAAGCGATTTGAACAATCTTGACAAATCAACTGGCAAGCCGGTCGGGCACGCAGCAAGGAGGGTCTTGGGGTTGATTGTCGACAAATCAGCTGGCAATCCGGTCCGGCACAAAGCAAGGAGGGTCTCGGGGCTGACCTGTTAACCTGTTAAGCTAAAAGTAAAGCGGTTCATAATATGAAGCAAGTGCAAAGTCATAATTGAAAGTAAGTGCAAGGCAATTTGAACATCTTGACAAATCAACTGGCAAGCCGGTCGGGCACGCAGCAAGGAGGGTCTTGGAATTGATTAACTACAAATCAACTGGTGATCCGGTCCGACACAAAGCAAGGAGGGTCTCAGGACTGACATGTTAACCTTTTAAACTAAAAGTAAAGCAAGTCATAATATAAAGCAAGTGCAAAGGCATAATTGAAAGCAAGTGCAAGGCAATTTGAACATCTTGACAAATCAACTGGCAAGCCGGTCGGGCACGCAGCAAGGAGGGTCTTGGGGTTGGTTGTCGACAAATCAGCTGGTGATCCGGTCCGGCACAAAGCAAGGAGGGTCTCAGGGCTGACCTGTTAAACTAAAAGTAAAGCAAGTCATAATATAAAGCAAGTGCAAAGGCATAATTGAAAGCAAGTGCAAGGCAATTTGAACATCTTGACAAATCAACTGGCAAGCCGGTCGGGCACGCAGCAAGGAGGGTCTTGGGGTTGATTATCGACAAATCAGCTGGCAATCCGGTCCGGCACAAAGCAAGGAGGGTCTCGGGGCTGACCTGTTAAACTAAAAGTAAAGCAAGTCATAATATAAAGCAAGTGCAAAGTCATAATTGAAAGCAAGTGCAAGGCAATTTAGCGTGAAATGTAAAGCAACGCAAAAGCGATTCAGCGAATCAACAGGCGTGAAAGTCCGACAAGAGAGAAACCCCACTTGGTGGTCAACCTGAAAAACGTAAAGCAAGGCATCAATTTTAAAGCAAGTGCGACGACATAATTTAAAAACAAGTGCAAAGAAAAGCAGTGTGGGAATGTAGAGCAATGCAAGAGCCATTTGGCGAATCAATAGGCGAGATAGTCCAACAAAGGGAATTCTCGTAGACGATGGTCAACCAAAGCATAATGCTTTAAGCCATGAAAATGGCAATGCGACGCAATTCGCAAGACAACTTTGGATGCGCGTTCAATAAATTGTTCATCCATAGTGCAAATGATCCTCTCATTGCAAGCTTTCTCGTTCCTGCTCTCAAAGAAAAATTGTTAGCTTTGGGGAGGAAAGGGGAAGCGTTTGATTTGTGCGGACTTCATCCTGATTTTGCTGCTTCTGCTGCTTCCTCGTCTTCATTGGACTTGGATTTGCAAATTGCTTTCAGAAGCTTGGCTCATGAACTCAAATAGCATAGACTTTGAAAAATAGAGGCAAGATAAAATATTTTAATGCAATATAGCGAGTGAAATAAGCATGCAAATTAAGTCAAAGATGCATTTTGAAAATTTTGCCTCGACTTAAACTTGTAACATATCCTAAAACAAACTGAACGTCCTTTGCCTTGAACTTTGCACTGTTTGCTTAACCAATTACAGAATTCTTGCCAACTCATCTTTAATACCCAACGCCGCTTCTTGCAAAATTCTGCCCCAGTTATTATCTTCCGCATCTTTAACTCGTTTTGCAAAATTGCCCCAGTTGTCCTTCTTGGGGGAAAAATGAAAATTTAAATGCTAAAGGGTCGAGCCCGATGGGGGAGCCTACGTATCCCTCCTTGGGAATCAGACCGTGCGTAGTTCTGCATCACTGCTTCAACGCCATATACCAACAAATAAAAGCTGCCCCAGTTGAAGTTCTAACAGATAGTGCGATATTCAAAGAGCGCAGACAATAACTTTCCAGTGCGTCGATTTAAATTGTTCAGTTGTTTTGCCATATGTTACAAGCAAAGCTTTTTTATCAATTTTAATCTTGAAATGGAAACAAATGCAAGCGTAAATAATATAATAAGAATGAGATGCATTTTATTTCAACTTTCATAAATTCAAAATGAGTTGATTCAGATTAACATAAGCTTTAAAGTACAATGCAATTCAGGGCCTCAACCTGAATTAAAATTGAAAATAATGCTACTAAGTTCAATTGCCAAGTTCTTTCAAACAATGCCATTAGCTTCTGGTGCTGCATTATTCACGAGCTAGAGCGTCTACCATCAATCAAATCTCGAATCCCTTGCGTGGTGAATGGTCAGCCACTTCACAAATCCAACATTTGCTAGAGAAATAAACAAAACAAAAGAAACCTCTCAAAGGGTAACAAAGATAGTTTGCATGTCATTCATAGGATTGCATACAAGCAAGCAACACCTACTATTTAACGCATTTTGAGCAAATAAAGCAAGGCCAACAATTAACATGTGACAATCACAAGTAGTTGAGCGTAAATAAATATGCAAACGCGTCATACCCTGTAAGGTGCCTCTTTGTGCTAGAGGTAAGCCTAATCGCGCAAACAAGTGGTAACGAAAAATAGTTCATGCCAGTTCTGAGCAATTCAGACTTAGAGTAAGCAATAAATAATAACAATAATCGATAATAATCATCTCTCCGCCTTGACACTGCAGTTCCGTTATCCCAACTAACTTCCAAAAGTTGGTGTCAACTCGAAATTTTAACACAGCTCATGCTCTCCACAACATCTGCATAAAATTCTAAACCCAAATGCCTAACCTTAAACAATCCTTCATACCTTTTGCAAACATCCTCGCTCCTTCAAGCACAACTCCCAATTGTTTTACAACATCCAGGGAGAAATTTCCAACTGCCTCCACAATACCAGACTGCAAATCACGAAAGGCGCCAATTGGCCTTTCAAAATAAAACCTCACTGGTCCTCGGCTTTAGTCAAGCCTCTCAGCTTCCTAGGTTTTGTAAGGCTCACAGACCTTGTTCATAGGGCTCCTCACTGGTCCTCGGCTTTAATCAAGCCTCTCAGTTTCCTAGGTAGCCAAGACCGCACTGGTCTTCAAGGAGGGACCCCATTGGTCATTTATAGACATAGGGGCTTCACTCTCCTAGTATGCGACAAGCATACTTCAATTATCATGAATGCAGCTAGACAATCAACATAGGCCTGCACACACGCAAAGCCATTCACGAGAGGGACCCCACTGATCCTTTTAAGACACCAGGGGCTTCGCCTCTTAGATCTCACTACACCAGGCCATCTCCAAAACACAAACTAACCAAATCTGCCTAACTTTCTCCGGACTGCAATTCTGTCTATGATCTCAATTCTGCTAAATTCTTCCATTTTCTGACCTAAAAGACAACATAGGAAACAAAATTCCAAATCTGATTTTGCTCAAAACATGGTTAGGACTGAGGATGCGTTATCACACAGCACGTAATATGCATTATCGTTGGGTTTCAAGAACCCGTTGACGTAAGGGCGGTTTCCTAACTATGGAGGCGGTACCAAGGACCGGGTCCAGACTAGGGTGTAAATGCATGCATGCTCCTAAAGCTCCGTCTAAGAGTGGGTTAACAGTTGAGGCTAACAGGTGAGGGGCAAGCAGCCTCGCAGTCGAATTACTCCCACGACAACCGCCGGTGTACCAACTCGTCAGAAGGGTTCTTTAGTGGAAGAAAGTGCGGGTACGCATGAGCGTACCTCACGGATATTTGGGGTGAAAATGCAAGAGGTTCCCAGGAGTGGGGGAGGTATGAACGGAATGCCAGTTTATATGTGCACAAATAAGAGTGTAGTGACATGCTTTTCGTGGCACGCAAATCAGCAGATATAATAAAGCAAAATAAATTAAGCATGCTAGTTGCAAATAATTGGAAACCTTTATGGTCAAAACCTTTATTGCTCCCCAGCGGAGTCGCCATGCTGTTGAACCCCAAAAATTACCCCGAACAAGATAAATTTCGGAATATCGACAGGATGGACTAACTCTTTTGGAGTTTTTGGAGTCGCCACCCAATTTAAGGAAAACAGGGAACCAAATTAACAAATGCGTGTAAAAACTCCGTTTTTATAAAAAGACGGTCTTTCTTTCAGAGATTCTAAAGGTAAGAGGTTTTATTAATTCCGGAAGAAGGTTTTTAAGGCACTTCCGAAATTCCGTTAAAAACGGTTAATCCGACAGGTTTCCAAATATTTACAAGTGTGCTTTCCTTTCAAAAGAATTATTTAAAAATAGTAATAATAATAATAATAATAATAAGAATAATTAATCGAATAAAAGCTTATTTGCAAAATATTCTTTTACTTGCACGCATTTGCTAAGACGGCCCCAATTTACAATAAATTAAATAACGACTTCACAATAAAAGGCAATGAACATAAAGTAAAGCAACATACAAACAATCAAATATTATTGACAAATAAAATAATTCACACATTTTATTTACATAAATGTCTAAGGAAAGGAATGCGAAGTTAAAGATAGAACCCGTGATATTGATCAACTCGCGGGAGCCTTGAATTTTCTAAATTTTCTAAGGTCTTATGTCTTGACTGCTTGAGTTCGAATTTAAGCCCAAACGACTCCAATGCAATGGACTATCCACATTTGTAAGTTAGCCAAACACGTCCCTAAGTTTTCGTGCCAAAATGTACCTCGCATAAATTATGAAAATGAAATTGGATTAGTACGATAATAAAGCGTATTAACTAATGAAAATAAAATAATAATAATAAAGTAATAAAGTAATAATAATAATAATAAAATATATAATAATAATAGTAATAATAATAATAGTAATAATAATAATAATAATAATAATAATAATAATAATAATGAGGGGTTTTGTTTTTGCAAAATTTAGGCTCAGATTTGTACGGCGCGTCATGTAGAGGCTCGGGGTATTGGTACGGTTGCAAACACGGAGCCGGTCGTGTTGCCATGCCAGGTACCAAACCCACCACTCTATCCGACTTGCTTTGCATTAAATTCATACATTCATCATCGCCTTTTGCTTTAGGGACACGGAAACGGGACGGTTCAAGTGTAGTATCATGTTCAAAATCCGTCAATTCCTTGTGTAGGCCTCAATACGTATATATGTATTTTTTCATTGACCATGTGCGTAGTATTTGTTCAAATCAGCTCAATACTCCATAATGGATAAAATTTATCCAAAATGGATCCCTGCACTGAGAAAAATCCAGTCAACGCACACAGTAGTCCAATCATGTAAACGGGTCACACCGATGATTCAAAACGGGTCAAAACCACAGGAATCAAGCAACGGGTCAAATGCAAAACCAAGTAACGGGTCAAAATAAGGCAACTATGCTTGAACGGTTCTTCATCCAAGCATTTCCGATCTAAACCAATCATCCGGCCAACCGAATGAACATCACTGGACAAAATTTCAATCAAGTCCTAGCGAACCAAAATACCAATACAAGTAGAGGAACGACCAAACAAAACAGGGTCCAGTGTCTTCAGCATTAACATCGCCTAATGGTTATAACAGCAGAACAATGGCGGAGACGATGTAGCAATTAAAACTCCTTTTCACTTTGGAGTTCGCAACAAGGAATTGTTCTGAATCTATCGACAGGGACAATGACCCAGTTCCACCATTATTTCCGGTGAGAAAAGTATAGCAGTGAGCCAGTGAAACAGAGGAGAAGGAGGAGCAACGCCAGCGAGGAGCGGCATCGCTACGACCCTTTCTTTTTTTCCGTTTCAGTTCAAGAATCAACCAAATAAACAGAGGAGAACCCACACAAAACAACCAAGGTCAAAATCTCGACGAGATGATGGTGGAGCAGATAAACAGCTAGGGAAACAAAGGTCACCGGTAATGGCATTTTTCGGTGAACAAAAACAATAGCAAAACGGAAAAAGAAAGGGGCGACTGCCAGCGATCCTTTTGACGGAGCCGCGGCGTCACCACCACTCTGTTGTCTTGTCAAGCCTTTGTCCCCATCTATTCAGTTTCAGCTAACAATAAACCAACACAGGAAATCAGTGAACCACAAAAAAAAATACAGCGGTGTAGAGGAGATCGGGGTTCGCCGGCGAAGGGTATTTCCGGCGACGGGACACCAACAACAATAGAAAGTACTAGCTGAACACAGCCATGCCCTTTTCAGTTTAAGCATTTACGATCTCCTCCCCGTTCCCATTTTCAGATCTGATTCACGCCAGTGGTGGTGATGCCCTTTTTGCCACTGACCCATTTCCCCAAACCCCTTGTCTCCGTTCGATCTGTGTGCGAGTTTGTTTGGTGTGCGTGTGTGTGGTGTGCTGTGAGAGAGTAAGAAAGATGAGGGAGCTGGATGATAGTGTTGTGTGTGGGGTTTTTATGCCGTGTATGTGTGGATATGTATAGTGGGGGCTGATGATGATTAATTTCTTTGATTATAGAGAGAAGATGGTGGTGTATAATGGGTGTAAAAAAAAATCGATCCCTTTTTAGGGTTGTAAGAGGAAGATGAATGAATAGTGTTGGTAGTGAGGGTGGGGGTAAAAAATGCGTGGGGGTGTGAGAGGCTAGGGTTATAGATAAGGGTATATATATATATATGTAGGGGATTTGCACAAATAGGCTAGGAGGAAAATTATGTGTTGCGTAAATAGACGGGATTCAAAATGAAGGACAATTATGGCCTTTTTATGTTAAAATTATTAACTTAATTTATTATAAAAAATTAACCTTATTTTAAACATAATTAAATGCTAATTGAAAATTGCGGGACAAAATTGGGTGTCAACAATATTCGTACAAACAATTCATATAAAGGTGCAAGTTATATATAACTCCATTTCATAACACTGATGATAAGTTAGAATAAATGATAGGTATGTTATAGATTAAATTATGTTGATAGTGTAAAAAATATACTACCCTATCATGTATGCAACTTAGAAACGAATTAGTTATGCCAAAATCCTTTAATTGATCCCTATTATGATATACCTTAACACTGCTCTTGCGATTCCACTATATAAAAGAATAAACTGAACTTACTATACCTTAATTATTTTATATTGTTTAAAACTTTATACGTATGACATTATTCTGAAGATTTCTCTGTTTAAATTATTAGAAACTTTTTATGGGCAAAAAAGAGATCTTTTCGGTTGAAGGTTGTCAAAACATAAAACAATAGGAAGCCAAACTGTAATCCATTTCGATCGGTTCTGAAGCTTTTGACTTAAGTAGTATTAAGAAACTAAATTAACGAGGTGCATGTGCAAAAACATTCCTTTTGTTCATCTTATTTGATTAATTAATGGAGCATATATTGTACATAGAAACTAGTTATTGAAAAGGAACAAGAAAAAATTGAAAGCAATATAGAACAGCAGATCTCAGGGAATCTCTTAAACAACTCAGCAATGAGCCAATGACTTGGTTTTGAAGAAATTAGCATGAATGATTTCCACTTAAATAGTACTACTACAATAAATTGATTAAAAATACAATGGTTCGTATCTTTTGAAGCCTATAAGTGGAAAGAGGCCATTCACCAATCCTTGTCAACTTCTCTTAAGCTCTTTTCTTGCCACCTTTAGTGCTCTTTCGTAGCTATGACTTATTACGGAGTCATTTGTATTATGCTACTGCTTTCATTCATGCAGTGTGAAGCTGCAAAGTTAAGTCCAGCATTTTATGAAAAAACATGCCCTGACGCTCTTAGCACAATCTGTAAGGTTGTGAAACAAGCAGTATCACGAGAGCGTCGCATGGCTGCTTCTCTCATTCGTCTCCATTTCCATGATTGCTTTGTCCAAGTAACGTAATCTGACCTTACTTTCGTTCTTTGTTCTTTATTTGAGACCAATTCTAAATTTTTTAATCCGTGGTGACTAAGTATATCATTGCATCTATTACGATTTGTTCTGGCAATAGGTTTGACTTAATATATATGGACTTAAAAAATCATCAGCGTTGCCTAGAGTAAATTTTACTGGCCACACAGTTAGGGCATCTCCCACCTTGTGCACTATTTTTTGCACCAAAATAGTGCATGCATCAAAATGGTGCAAACTAACTCCAACTCAGTGCACTATTTTTACACCAAAAAAGAATATTCGATTTATATTCTTCTCTCTCTTCTATATTATATTATTTTCTTTTACTTAAATTTTGTTTTTTAATTTTATAAAACATCCTTTCTTTCTTTTTTTAACATATTTATCCATGTAATTCATAATCCATTGTTATATAACCATTTAATATTAAATTATTTTATACCATTAATTTTTAAATAATATAAATTGTAAGTAAATATTATAAAATATTAAGACACTCCAAAATTAAGATGTAAAATTGTACTACACTCCAAAATTAAGATGTAACAAAAAATACCATTTAATAAATTGTAAGACACTCCAAAATTAAGATGTAAAATTAATATTATAAAATATTACATAAAAAATTATTAGGTATATTAGGAATCTAAATGTAAAAATTAAAATTTAAAATATGTTAAAATAAAAGTGTTATATAAAAAAATAAAATAAAGTATTAATGAATAGTAATGGGGTAGATGAATAGGTATATTAGGAATCTAAATGTAAAAATTAAAATTTATATTTTAAGTTAAAAGTGTTAAATAAAAAAAATAATAATAAAATAATGTTGAATAGTAATGGTTCATGCACCAAAATGAAGCAAAAAATAGTGCAAGGTTGGAGCTCTATTGCACCATTTTTGCACTAAAATAGCATTTGGTGCAAGAAATTGTGTAAGGTTGGAGATGGACTTACTCCATATAGGACTTTTGCACCAAAATCATGCAACTTTGTTTTGTCACTAGAATCACAACATTATCACATTGGTTACCAAATTGTCACAAAATTAATAATTGAAAATGTAAATTTCCACATATCGGAGCATAAACACTGAAATTATTTTCCTATTCATGTATTCTAGGGTTGTGATGCATCAATCTTACTTGATGAGGCTCCAAATATCAAAAGTGAGAAGACAGCAGTACCAAATAATGGATCCGCAAGAGGTTATGATGTTATTGAGGCTGCAAAGAGGGAGATCGAAAAAATCTGCCCCCGAGTAGTATCTTGCGCGGACATTTTGACTGTTGCAGCAAGGGATGCTTCTGTCGCTGTAAGTGTCTTTTACTCTATACAAATTCATCGTGCATTCATGTGTACTGTTACGCAGCGCCTTCTTGAGTTTGCTTAGAAGGGCAACGTATGCCGGCCAATGGTCCCCTCCGCATGCTAGACTAGAGCGTCAGTGCCGTGCGGGAAAACCGATGTCAATCACAGTGTGTATAAAAAGGGTAATTGAAGAAGAAAGTCGTTGTACTAGCTTGCATTAATCAAAAGCCAACCGATTACAAGAAAGCCAACGTGGTGTCGAGGGGGTGAGACACCAGAGCAGAAATATGAAAGCAACTTACAAATTGTTTGAATCCTTATACCCCCCTATTATATGTTCTTAAAAAATAAACCCATGTCATAGCAGCAACCACTAAGGGGCTAGACAATCATACTAGAAAAATACAGAAAGATAAACCTAACTATATTTACATGATGTGCGGCACTTTGAGGGGCCGCATCCTTGTCTTCGTGTTCATGGCTTGCGCACAGGGCGCAAGGCTTTGGCGCGCGCAGTCGCGAGGCAATCTGCGTTGAGGTGCGCATGCGTTGGTCGCATGGCGTTGGCGCACTCAAGTGCGGGATGGGCAGCATTGTGGCGCACATGCGCAGATCGCATGGCGTTGGCGCACTCAAGTGCGGGGCGCGCGGGCGCTGGCTGCGGGCAGGCTTTGAGGGCGCTGTCGGCTTGCTGCGCGCGGGCACGCTCAACCGGTGGGGCGACATACGTAGATGCGCATATAGACCTTGGCGTGGCCACAACTGTGGCGCTAGGCATATTGAGGCTTGCCAGGGCACCACGGGGTGCGCCTAAGGAGTCATGGGGCACGGCTGAGAGGCCGCCCATGACATTCTCCCCCACCTGAGTTGGCGACGTCCTCGGCGCCTTCCTTGCAAGATACTCAGCTATCAGGTCCTTGAAGGCTTTGAGGTCTGTTCCCCTCTCCCAGGTGTTCTCCTCTGCATCACATCCGCTCCATTTCACCAAAAATTCCTGGTGATCTTTCCTTGAGGCATGAATAACACGGTCATCTAGGATAGCTTCTGCTACTTTCTTCCCTGACCACTTGTTCTTCCTGATGCTCGGCATGGTGAGCTGGCTCCTGGAAGGATCATCCTTGTCTTCTTGGAAAGGCTTCAACAGGCTAACATGAAAAACGGGATGGATTTTCCACCAAGCTGGTAATTCAACTCGATAGGCAACTTTTCCAACACATTTCACAATGGACAGAGGTCCAATGTATTTCTGCAAAAGACGCGGGTCATGAGCTCCCGCGAACAGATATCTCTTGGGGATCTTTACCATCACCTTATCCCCAACTTTATACTCCACAAAACGCCGGTTTTGATCTGCATACTTCTTCATCCTCCTTTGTGCTTTTTCAAGGTAGCTCCGCACTATCTCTAGATTTCTCTTCCACTCTCTTGAGAAACTCGCAGCTCGAGGAGACTTTGACACATTTGGTGCATCAACAGTATGTGGGAGTAGAGGTTGTTGTCCCATGATAATTTCAAAAGCGCTTTTGTTGGTACTTGAGCATTTTTGGGCATTGAAGCACAACTGAGCCGAATCCAGTAGCTTCACCCAATTCTTCTGCGATCCAGTCACAAAATGCCTAAGATATTCTTCAAGCATCCCATTAAACCGCTCCGTCTGTCCATCAGATTGTGGATGAAAGCTGGAGCTGTGGCTTAACTTCGACCCGAGACACTTGAAGAGCTCGGTCCAAAAATTACTAGTGAATCGCGAGTCGCGATCACTAACAATATCTCTGGGCAGCCCCCAATACTTCACCACATGAGCAAAGAAGAGCCTGGCCGTCTCTTCAGCTGCTATATATTTTGGGGCTGCTATAAAAGTTGCATATTTAGAAAACCGATCAACAACTACTAGAATAGTAGTTAAATCTCCGACCTTGGGCAATCCGGTGATAAAATCCAGAGAGACACTCTCCCAAGGCCTTTTTGGGATAGGTAGCGGCTGCAATAGTCCCGCTTGTGTCAAATGGTCGGGCTTGTCCTTCTGGCAAACCAAACAGGTTCGCACATATTGATCTACATCATCCGCCATCTGGGGCCAATAGTATGCGCATTGAAGCAGCGCTAGAGTCCTATCCATTCCAGGATGGCCAGCCCAGAGGGTATCATGGCATTCTTTCAATAGGGTCTTCCGCAAATCACCTCCCTTAGGCACATAGATCCGCTTGCCTTTTGTCTTGAGAAAGCCATCATCCACATAGAACTGACGCGTCTTCCCTTGCTCTATCAGGCTGATCAAATCTTGAGCAGCAGGGTCACGAACAAGAAGATCCTTGATCTGACTCTTAATATTGGTGGTTACCTCGCTCCCCCTAAGGGCGGCGAGCGTACACACCTCGGCTAAGTCGGCCCTCCGACTTAGCGCATCAGCAACTTGGTTTAACTTCCCACTCTTGTATTCTAAGTGGAAATTAAACTCGGCAAGAAGTTCTTGCCATCTCGCCTGTCTCCCATTCAGTTTTGGCTATGTCATGAAATAGCTGACAGCAGTGTTGTCAGTCTTAACAACAAAGGGTGCTCCCAATAAGTAATGGCGCCATAAGCGCAAGCAATGGACCACAGCCAACAACTCTTTTTCATGGGCTGCATAACGTCGCTCCGCATCCTTAAGTTTCCGGCTCTCATAAGCAACCGGGTGCCCCTCTTGCATCAACACTCCACCAAGCGCAAAATCTGAGGCATCAGTCTGTACTTCAAACGGCTTGGCCATATCAGGAAGGGCCAAGACCGGGCTGCTTGACATAGCCCTCTTCAAAGTAGCAAAGGCCTTCTCACGCCTTGGACCCCACTCCCATGGCGTGGTCTTCTTCAAAAGTTCAGTCAGGGGCACAGCAATAAGGGAATAATCTTTCACGAACCGCCGATAGAAATTACATAGGCCCAAGAAAGATCTTAGGGCATGAATATCTGTTGGTGGTTGCCAATCAGTAATGGCCTGAATTTTCCCGCCATCCATCTTGATCCGTCCCTCTTCGACTATATGCCCAAGGAAATCGATCTGCTTTTGGGCAAAAGCGCATTTCGATGGCTTGGCATATAGCTCGTGTTCCCTTAGTCTTGTCAAGACCTTCTTCAAATGCACCATATGATCCTCCATGCTTTTGCTATAAATCACAATGTCATCCAGATAGACAACCACAAATTCATCTATAAACTCCCGGAAGACTTGATTCATCAACGTACAGAACGTTGCTGGAGCGTTAGTTAGGCCGAACGGCATAACTAGGAAATCAAAAGATCCATATCTTGTGACACAGGTTGTTTTGTGCTCATCTCCTTCAGCGATACGCACCTGCCAATAACCTGATCTCAGGTCTATTTTTGTGAATACCTTAGCACCACCCAGCCTGTCAAATAAGTCCGCCATCAAGGGGATAGGATACTTGTTCTTCACAGTAATTTTATTCAATGCTCTATAGTCCACACAGAGCCTTAAGGAGCCGTCGTGCTTCTTTTGAAACAACACGGGCGACCCATAAGGGGACTTAGAGGGCACAATAATTCCAGCATCCAGCATTTCCGTCAATTGTCTCCGAAGCTCGGTGAGTTCGGGCTGTGACATTCGATACGGCGCACGGGCAGGAGGCCTTGCGCCCGGCACCAATTCAATCTGATGATCCACATCTCGCTTAGGCGGCAATCGCCTAGGCATTTCTGGTGGCATCACATCTTCAAAGTCCACCAACATATCCTTCACAGCAGAAGGAATAGGGCTAGATGCCCGCTCAATCTCGTCCAAGCATAAGGTAGCCAAGAACGTTGGCTCTTGTCTCTTGACACCCTTCTTCAGTTGCATGGCGGAGATGCTCCTCTCGTTCAACTTCCCAGACAAAGTTGAAACCGTGCATGGTTTTGCCCCCATGATCAGTAGGGCATCACCATGCGGCAAGACTGCGGTCTGAGTTTCCCGCAAAATTTCCAAACCAAGAATCAATTTGAAATCATCTATCGTGACTACAGATAACGTGATCTTCCCTTCATAGGGGCCCAATTTGATTGGGACTCCCTTCGCCACGCCTCCAACAGGTTGAGCTGGAGAATTAATAGCCTTCACTCGACCACGACCCTTCTCCACGACAAGTCCTAGCCGCTCCACCTCCGTAGCAGCCAAATAATTATGAGTAGCACCTGGGTCTATCATCGCACGAACAGACTTGCCATTAACCCGAACGTCGATGTACATAAGTCCCTTACTTTTGCCAACCCGAAGTTTGGCATCGATTTCAGAGTTCTTCTTCTGACCAACATGATCAGCTTCCTTCTTCAACCGAAGACCTGCATTACTTGATTCACCCACTTCTTGAGAGATTGAGTAGAACGTGTGCGAGAACGCACCAATCGGAGCCTCACCATCATCCTCATCGTCTGCTTCTTCTTCATCAAGAGTTTCATGGGCATTCAGTTGCTTCCTCTTCTCAGGGCAATCAGCAACCCTGTGAGGACCCCCACATTCAAAGCATCCACCTTTAGGAACAAAGGCGGCTCCCTTTCCTTAGTTTTGAGCTACCGTGTTGCTGCTGCTCGAGGAAGAGGCCTTGGAATAATTATTACTCCTCTCTCCCCCACCTTTGCTAGGACCACTTTTGTTGGATTGGCCCCCTTTGTAGTTGTTACCACCAGCAGAACGTGGAGTCGTCTGCTGTCTGTCATTTCGAGTATCCACTTGATAGTCCGCAATGCACTCAGCAGCCTGAATAGCCCTTGCCAACGTGTCCACCCTTTGCCTCTGTAACTCGGCAGGGGCGTAAGGTTTAAGTCCCTCCATGAAAGTAAAGAGCTTATCTTTCTCACTCATGTCGCGAATGCTTAGCAATAGGGCTGTGAATTTACGAACATATTCCCGCATAGACCTCGTCTGCCTTAGTTCCATGAGCTTTCGTCGAGCACTGTACTCAATATTTTCTGGAAAGAACTGTCCACGGATAGCCGCTTTCAACTCATCCCATGTTGCCAGTTCTGGTTCACCATTCCCCCCGGCCTCAACTTTCCCACGCCACCATAGTTTGGCGTCACCCTCAAGGTACATGACCGTAGTCTTCTGATCATCATCTAACCCGCCGACTGCCTTGAAGTATTGTTCCATGTCGAACAAGAAATTCTCGACTTCCTTAGCACTCCGAGCACCATTGTAATGCTTGGGCTCTGGGAACTTCATCTTTTGCTTGGGAGCAAAATTCATTACACCCCCACCTCCATTTCCTCCGCCTCCTCTGAGAAGGCCCTGCATGACTTGAGCCATCAAGTTATTTACAGTGTTTTGCAACGCCGCGTGCGACGCTGCATTCTCATCCAACTGTTGTTGTATAGTAGCATTCTTTTCCTCGCTCGTATCGAGCTTATTCTTGACCGCAGCAAGCTCAACGCGGTCATTCTCCATGTCTTGGCTCATGTTAGCGATGTCCGTCTCGCTCCGATGCACAAGACGACTAAGATCGTCCAGTCTCTCCTCGAGACTAGCTTTGAGATCCGGGACCGTCCCTATGATCTCTTTTAGTGCCTCGACTGTTTCTTCGAGCACACTAATCCTTTCACCATTCATTTTCTGCCCACCAGCCATGTTCCGTATTGTTTGTCAACCTTTTCCTTTGTCCGTTGTCGAGCCTATGCTCTGATACCAACTGTTACGCGGCGCCTTCTTGAGTTTGCTTAGAAGGGCAACGTATGCCGGCCAATGGTCCCCTCCGCACGCTAGACTAGAGCGTCAGTGCCGTGCGGGAAAACCGATGTCAATCACAGTGTGTATAAAAAGAGTAATTGAAGAAGAAAGTCGTTGTACTAGCTTGCATTAATCAAAAGCCAACCGATTACAAGAAAGCCAACGTGGTGTCGAGGGGGTGAGACACCAGAGCAGAAATATGAAAGCAGCTTACAAATTGTTTGAATCCTTATACCCCCCTATATATGTTCTTAAAAAATAAACCCATGTCATAGCAGCAACCACTAAGGGGCTAGACAATCATACTAGAAAAATACAGAAAGATAAACCTAACTATATTTACATGATGTGCGGCACTTTGAGGGGCCGCATCCTTGTCTTCGTGTTCATGGCTTGCGCACAGGGCGCAAGGCTTTGGCGCGCGCAGGCGCGGGGCAATCTGCGTTGAGGTGCGCATGCGTTGGTTGCATGGCGTTGGCGCACTCAAGTGCGGGATGGGCAGCATTGTGGCGCACATGCGCAGATCGCATGGCGTTGGCGCACTCAAGTGCGGGGCGCGCGGGCGCTGGCTGCGGGCAGGCTTTGAGGGCGCTGTCGGCTTGCTGCGCGCGGGCACGCTCAACCGGTGGGGCGACATACACAGATGCGCATATAGACCTTGGCGCGGCCACAACCGTGGCGCTAGGCATATTGAGGCTTGCCAGGGCACCACGGGGTGCGCCTAAGGAGTCATGGGGCACGGCTGAGAGGCCGCCCATGACAGTACACATGTGTCTTAGTTTCCTATGTATCATCAAGAAACAAACTTATAGAATATATAGCAGTCTTAGTTTTCACATATTCGTATTGATTTAGCTAGCTGTTCTCGTCAGTCAATATATACTCAAAATGATTTGATATATCATGGTATCCTAGCAAATTATCAATACGTGTTCAAAATCTCATTACCACCCTTAGTAGAAAAGTCCTACCACTTGCTTGGCAACGTGAAAAATAAAAGTGCAGACTCGCAATTCATGAGAGGATGTGTTAAAAATAAGATTAAATAATAAACGTTGTGCTCATTTTAACAGTTTAAACTTTTTAATGGAATAGTCACATAACTCCACAATAATGACCTACAGGTTGGTGGTCCATCATGGAAGGTTAAGCTTGGAAGAAGAGACTCCACGACGGCAAATCGTACTCTAGCAAACATTGATATTCCCAGTCCTTTCGACAACCTTACAACTCTTATTTCTAGCTTTTCCAAGAAAGGCCTTAGTGCAAAAGAAATGGTTGCCCTGTCAGGTAATTCTTGTTGAATTATTACATAACTGAATTGGAATAGATCCTCATAACATGAATCAATTGCCAAAATCAAACAATGATGTCATTTCTTACCGTGAATCTATCTCAATAATTTGCAGGGGCACACACCATTGGCCAATCACAGTGCTCTTTGTTCCGAAACAGAATATACAATGCATCAGATATAGATCCAAGTTTTGCAAGCATTAGAAAACGTCAATGTCCTATAAGTGGAGGGAATGGAAATTTGGCACCACTCGATTTGGTCACCAACAACTTATTTGACAACAGTTACTTCAAGAATCTAATACAGAGGAAAGGGCTCCTCCAATCTGATCAAGTTCTTTTTAATGGAGGATCTACAGACAATATTGTTTCAAAATATAGCAAAAATAACCGTGCATTCTTCGCGGATTTTGCCAGCGCCATGGTTAAAATGGCAGATATTCAACCCCTCACTGGTCGAGATGGGAACATAAGGAGGGTTTGTAGCAGTGTCAATTAGTAATATTTTCACAACCATCTAGTTATAATTTGTGCCATCTTATGTGGCTCTCTTGATTGTTGTTTCGATCTGCACTTGTAAAAGTGGTATTCAATTATTAATGCTTCAATTATGTTCATTGACAGTTTGTGAGAATTTATCTTTTACTTATAACAAGAAGAAATTTATTCAAATGACATGCATCTTAATAAAGCAGAACATTATAAATGATTCAGAACAGCCTTCTCCTATAATCATTTCGCGTTTAACATCATCAAACTGATAATATTATTACGGGGGATAAATGTACTACTGTGATAGGATGGAAGGTGCACATGCTAATTTGAGTATAAAAAACTAGAGCTTATAAAATGAAAATTCGTGGATCAACCCCATCATCTGCATCCCCAGGAATTAAAATATCACCCAAGGACGCAGAAGCGGACGTAGTCTTTTTGAGCTCACCAATTTCGGTACATAGTATATACTACTACTATATAGTTACGTGAAAACCCAATAATATTTGAACGGAAATTATATGAGCTCATAATTTTAACGGTACATTGAATTAAGCGCTAAGAATTTTAATACCCATTAGGCTAAAATCCTGTCTCTATCTAAGAGAACCATACCTGCCACTTTATTATGAATAAGGAAGTGCACAAATAGCCACTTTACATCGCTATTTAGATACAATGGCAACTTAAAAAAAAGCTTATATTTTAGCAGCTTCATGCCATCGAATCTGAAAATGCCTATAAAAAAGCACAACATTAAAAGAGGTTAAGAAGGAAAGGAATGGCTGAACAGAAAAGAATGAACTCGAACACAATGAGAAAGAGCCAAAAAAGCTTGAAATGGAGGCCAACTTCACGTTTGACACTTTGACAGTCTGTTATTTGAAAGAACCAAGAAACCTCAGGAGTTCCCCCAAACACTTCAGTGGGTACATTCATTTCACTTAGAAAATGGAATAATAACTCAATGAAGTGACTTGAGAGAACTCTAGGGAAAACCTGATCACTTGCTACTTCATTGCCTTCTTTAACTATAATACAAGTCATGCTGGTGCTACTATATATAGTGGTGGTCGTGTCTTTGACATGGTTATCACATTTAAATATGGCATACAATTATTTAATTGCGGCTGACCATATATTGTTCCTAGAACTTTTGTACGTCAAATGTTCATCAAAAAGAACAGACTCAGTTGTGTTTTGGAACAGATAACCACAATATCAATTTTTTAACCCTCCAAAAGTAGAAAGGAAGAAGTATGCCTCTTTAATTACCTTTCACAACACCAAACAATTATGAAATAATAATTTACCAATACTTTATCTTAGAGAAATAAGCCAGTTGGATTCTCTCACCTTTAATTTACTCTTGTTTTTTTTTTTTGTCAAGTAATGTCGGTGTTCGGACATGTGTTCGCAAAATTTGATTATTTCATCTAATAGCTGCTACTTTTCATCGGTACAAATATACGATATTGTCTCTATTGGAATTTGGATGGTTCACGAAGATTTGATTTTGTTGCTTTTCTTCTTGTGATCTATACACAAGTTGGATTTTGTACCCAACTCCAACCAAGCTATGGTGGACCTTCAAAAATATTTCTGGTGTTTCATGATTATTTTCATCTTCTTCATTGATCGTTAGACCACATCCTATTGGAGGCCTCTTGAGTTAACTTTTTACTACAATAAAACCAAATGTATGTAGGTGCAAAACTAAGGTCAAGTTCAGTTAGAATAATAAAGAAAAAGAAAAAAAGATGGAAAGCTCGAGATATTTTGAATTTTGGCCAACTTACAGGCTAGATGAAGTATGAGAATCAAATATACAAAGTTATACTTTTGCTTTTCTACAATTCAATTATCTACACTTCACTTTTTTCGGCTGCAAAAGGTACGTCGTAGAATTTTGTTTCATTATCCTTGGAATATATTCAAATTCTTCTGACTTCACTACTTCATTGAAGCCCCCAATTGAAAGATTATAAGCTAGGATACATTTTACAAGATTTTTCTGCATAGTACTATCTGTCCATTAAGTTCATTCGTAACAGAATCTTGGACGGTGATGTAACAAAGGTTAGAGATTTGTGGTCACTTAGTTACTCTATATGATTCCATTTCTTGAATTCACCCAATTGTAGTGACCAGGTTCAATCTGACCAAATGTATTTTCCTAGTTTTCATGCATGGTTTCAGAAAGGATATGTTATTAGTACTTTCTTAAAAAGCCACCCATGTTAGAGCCACATGAATTAATTCATGGCTTCACTATAAATAGGTAAGTTTCCATCATTTCCTATCAAGTACTAGTAGCTAGTAATCGAAAAGTATTATAGTAGTAAAAAGAGTCGGGTTTCCCCTAGAGTTCTCCTCAGCACTTCATTGGGACTGAAAAGATACCTACTGAAGTGTTTGGGGGAACCCTGGGAGCCGTCTGACATCAACTATAAGATTATTTGTATTGATAATCTAGGAGCAAAATTTATTGAGAAGCTAAGAATTAACTTAAAGTGTATAAGGATTGGCAAAGCTTGAAGTTAGCTTAACATATATGCAGATCAGGTCACCTTGTTGTACAAAATCTTACATTTTATGGAGGCTTAATTGTAGATAATCTATGAATAACTTGATAGTATATTATTTTGGTCTTTATATTGATGGTGTATATAGGTTAAACTCTTATTAATTGTAGGTAATCTAATGTGATTTCTTTTTGACCAACTTCTAAAGCTAGGCCTTGTAAGCATGGGAAACTAAAGCCTATTACTTTCAATGTATTCTTCTAAGTTCTAATTAAAAAATCCACCTTTCTAAAATATTAAGTAATTATAACAATAAATCTTTTTTAGGTTGTTAAGGAAAAAAAAGACATTTTTTGCAATAATTGGACTTTAAGATTTTATTTAATCCTTAATGCCAAAAAATTTCTGTCATTCAGATATCATGATATGCATGTTTAATACTACAAGTTTCAAAAGTTTTATGTTCTTCTTAATTACAATAAAAAATATTCACATAAATGAAACAAAGAGAGTTATATATACAGCTCTCTCAATTCTTCCATTGAACGAATTTGTAAAGTAGGGAATCGAAAAGCTGAGGTTTCCTCTACGGGCAAGAAGCAAAAGCAATCTTAATCATAAAAGTAAAAACAACTGTTCAATTTGGTCTTGGTGTACGTTGAGCTAAACTTGACTCTTGATTAAGTAACAATGCTGAATGCAGTATAAGGCAATGGGTGAATATCCTATACTAACGTTGACTTTAATTTCATATTGAAAATTTTAAAGTTAGGTTTATCCCGTAATCGAAAGTTTTCAGACAAGAGTTGATTAATGGTTTATGATTTTTATAAAGTGATTACGTCTTAAATGGTGTTGTACAAGCCTAGGCTTCACGTTTATGTTACCTGGAAATTTTTGACTAATAGTCACTTTTAGGATGCTCAACAAATTATGGCCAAAGTTTCAGAAGTAAATGAAGCATACATGCAATTGTGCCTCTAGAATATATGCATATTCGTCTGAATGTTTCTCAACTTCTTTTTGAGCTCTGAATTGAATATTAAAAGTATATATGGATCAAGTATCAACGGAGAGGAAAGAAGTAATGAAGCTGGACGAATAAACCCTAGAGGTGAAGAAAAAACTGGAGTTTGAAGTTAAAAAAATCCTAAAGTTCATCATTTTTTTTTTATGAAAATAAGTATTTTTAGCTACAAGATTCCAGTTTTTTTTCTTAAAATCCAGTTTTTTTTAACTATAAATTTCATGTTTTTCTATTTGATTTTAAACTCGAAAAGGTATGGGTTTATTCAATGTCATATTGTTTTGTTGAAATTGAAGTATTAGCTTAAAACGCATAGGCTCTTCTAAAAATTCAACATTTGTTGCTATAAATTTCATGCTACTATTCATCTAAAACATTAGAAGCGCTAGCTATGACGCACTCTAAAAAGTGGCTACATAGCACAAATGTTACTCAATGAAAAGCCCATCCTTCCAATACTCTACTAGTATCTCACATTTTCCCCACTTTCCCTCCTCCATTTCCCGCCAAAAAAGCACAAAAAAATCCTCTAATTTTACCTTTATTACAATCAGAAATCAAAATCACTTCATTCTCAAAAAATTACGAAATGGAAAAAACCGGTGGCGGTGCAGCACCAACAGGATGTTACAAGTGTGGTCGTCCAGGTCACTGGTCAAGAGATTGTCCTTCCAATCCAAATACTTCTAATCCCACTAATACGACGTCGTTCTCTTCGAAGCCCGGTGCCGATGCGGGTGCGGGAGCTGGTGCTTCGGCGTCAAAGCCAAAGAAAGTACCGAGGACAATGCCTAAGTTAACTCCGGATCTGCTTTTATCTGATAAAGGCCTTGGTTATGTTCTCCGTCATTTCCCTCGTGCTTTCAAATTTCGCGGCCGCGGTCATGAGGTACTTACTTACTTTCTCATCTCCTTGTTTCAATTTATGTGTCATAGTTTGTCTGACCACAAAGTTTAACTTGTGGCCTGAAATATATTATACTCCCTCCGTTTCAACTGATGTAAACATGTTTGATTTGGCACAACGATTAATAAAAGATAGGTTAGTTTCAAGTGAGCCATTGATAGTGGTAAATTTGGAGTTTAGTTGTTGCCAAATTTAAAAAGGGGTCATTCGTGTTGGAATGGACTAAAAAGAAAATAGATTCACATAAACTGGAACTGAGGGAGTAGTAACATTTATGTACTAATTATTAATAAGGGGAGCTAGATTGCTTGAGTGTTGGATGTGGGTTCAACTAGCTTTGTTTTAAAATCTTGTATTTTTCTTAGAAAAGGTCATGTAGTATGTGCAAATTTAGAACTATGTAACTTTAAATGAACTAGAACTCTGAATTCATAAGCTTTAAATCATGGTCCCGGCATTGATTTAAAGTGTTTGAAATTTGTGATCTTAAACATGGATATAAAAGCTTCTTGTTTATGGTATAATGAGAAGTTTAAGTTATAAAGTGAAGTTTTGTCATTCTTTATTGGATGGACTAATAAGGAAAATTTTGTTATTCTTTTTGGAACGGAAGTGTACTTTTTAGGCGTACTAATTAGATGGTCATGGTATACATTTTTAGGTTTGTTATACGTGAGAAATGATTTGTACTTCATCTTATTAGTGAACTTTACATAAGATCTTGATTAATGATTCACAAAGTTATGGAACTTTCTGAACAATGTATAATTTCTGCTTGTCAGCAAACTAAAATTAGAGTCCTTTTGTTTTATTAATGTTGCTTATTTGATATATTTACTGCAATTGTGGTTTATAATGTTCCCCATTGCTATGTAAAATTGTATAGGTTGCTGATTTGGGTCACCTACTTAGCTTATATGCTGAATGGCATGCGGGATTACTTCCTTATTACTCATTTGATCAGTTCATACATAAGGTGGAAAAACTTGGTGGTTCAAAGAGAGTCAAGGTAACTGCTTTCACTTCCACAACTTTGATATTCCAATTGTGTTACATATGCTTGTCACGAAATGTTTGTTGTCTTTCAACTGAAAAATTGCTGTTTTCCTGACTCTCACTAGAGTTAAGTTCCAGCATGATGAAATGGAAACCCTTTAATCATGTCTAAACAAAATACTCACAATCTTGGAAAAAGATATATCGACAGTGTTTTGTAACCCCAAGTCATTGAGATGCTAGAACTATTATGTTATACTTTTATGATCTTAAATAGGTGTATTTGCATTTAGTAAACTTGACATTATCTGTGGTCAAGAAGCCATCCGTACTTCTTTGTTGTGGTAATTTGATACTCACAAATAGATAGCTCTTTACTCAATCATCTGCATTCTCCGTCATAAAAGACCAAAGAGGTTATTATTCTTGTAGGTTGACAACCCCGAAATAACTGCTAACATTTTGTAGTTCCGTGCATATGAACACTTCAACTTCTTAAAATGAATCTCTTTGGTATAATTTACAAATATCTCATTGCTGTAAATTTAAGCTACAAGGCCATCTGGTAAGACTCAATTTTTCCTTCTTAGCAACTCTCTTCGTGCTTAATGCTCCATGGTGTTAAGCTTGTTACATGGAATTTTATAGGGTGCTTTCTTCTCTTTTTCGCTTGTCTCTTGTCGTGCCATATACTATCGGTTTTGGTGTCAGACCACCATGACAAGAAGTATATCAACAACTTCCAATAATGTCAATTTTGTCCTCTGAAGGAGCTGAACGATGAAATGATGATACATACCCTAGTCTTCACCATCTTACTACCTTGCCTTTGCTTTTGCAATGCTTACACGCCTCTTTTGCACAAGTCAACTTGTACTATTACCAAGTAATTTATGGCGTCACAATACTTTGATCCCTGAAAAATCACTTCCTATCGGTTATCACTGAAAAGTACTCTGATGTTGGGGAATGCCCTGCTTAGCAGATTCATTCAGCTGCATTTTATTTCGTGTAAGGAAAAAAGAACATTGTAACTTCTGAGACATGGAAGATAAAAGTAGAATAATAGGGTTCCCAACTTAATGCGGATGTTATGATGAATCATAAGCTATGAGATGTACTACTGTTAACCATGAATTTGTTTCAGTATATTAGCTGAAGAAAAGAACATAAATGTTATGTTGCTGCCAACCTTTTTATTCTGTCAGACTTGAAGATATAAACCCTGCTGAAACCATACATATATCTTCTAATACCTTGTGTACATTTCCTATAGTGCCCAGAGCGTCTCAGTATAATTTTTGTGTAATACCTGACTTATTAAACAAGATTGAACTAGGTACTGCTTTGCTAATAATGATGCTAAATATTTCTTGTGTGAGGAAAGGGGTGGAAAGCAATATTTGATCAAAGGAAGGGGAATCCTTTTGAACGACCCAAATTTGTCTGTATTTCCTATTAAATCTTCGTGTCACTAGATTACACCTGATGGACTAGGTATTAAGAACGTTTACCTCTATTTCTTTTGGTATACAGGGTAAAAATTAAAGAGGAGTTAGCCATCAACCAACCCTTCTTTTGATAAATACCAATTTGTTATGTGAGTTAAAGTCATCTTGTCATTTGCTTCTAGGTGTTTTCCTAGTATTTAGAGGCTGAGCACATCAAATGGCAAACCATCCACTTCTTTTTTTCCCTTTCTAGTGACAGCCTCTCCCCTTCATTACACTCCTCTCCCTTTCCATCTTTTGTACTTCTGAATGAAAAGTAATACAAGGATGAGAGTATGACACTTTACGTATTTTAACAAGGCATTCTTTTTCTTTGCAAATGTTGTACTGAGTATTATGTCCAAAATCATCCTTCAGGGTTTCTTTACAAATTTAATTTCCATGAGAGTTTAACCAAGGATTGCATTGCATCATTTGTTACTAAACATCATTCTGAGCATTTTAGGAAGCCTGTTACATGAGCTTAATATTCACTTAACACTGATTACATAGCTGACAATTTACCAGATATGTCTCACTCCATTTGCTGCAACAGGTTGTGTACTCAATATATGATGATTGAAAAATAGTTTACTGTATTACCTTCACTGAACATGTAAAACAATACGAATATGTACCAAAGATTATGCATTTTCATTTCTTCATTAAAAAAAAACTGCATTTTCATTTTCGAGCTTACTAGGTTTTCTTTTATCACATCCTCTTCTATGAACAGCTAAGCATGAAAGGACTACGAGACAGGGTTGCCAATGGAGTGGATCCTGCAAAGCTGTATGAACCACAAGTACAAGAACAAGAAACAAGTCATCAACAGGGTACGTCTCTATCAATTCCTAGACTTTCAAGTGTTCTTATTTTCGAATCTCAAATTACTTCCAGCTGTGAAAAGCAGCAACATACAGTTTCACTAATGAATTACTGATAACATTTTTTTTTTGATAAGGTAAATAATTTTATTAATAAAAAAGGGGGAAAATCCCCCGTATACAACAAGTATACCAAAAAGAAAGGAGCCTATGCCAAAATAAAGTTCTCTATAAAAGTACCCCAATCATCTATATACATCAGAATCTCATGGGTACACCAAAATGAAACTGGAAACAAAAAACTATTTTGCAATCTAATAAAATTACTCTCAACTCCTTCAAAAGCCCTCATATTTCTCTCTTTCCAAAGGATCCACATACTGGCTAACGGAGCAACATCTCAAGCTCTCAGTCTTCTCTTCCTTCTTCTAAATGCCCAGCTATACATAGCCTCTTTCACAGTACCCGACATCACCCAATGAACTCCAAACAAATTTAGAGCCACCGCCTACAACCTCGTTGCCACCTTACAATGAAGCAAAAGATGGTCAACATCTTCTCCCGAGCATCTACACATGAAGCACCAACTAACATAATTAATCCTCCACTTCCTCAAATTCTCTGCTGTCAAGATTACTCCCCCAGTAGCCAACCATACAAAAAACACACCTTTCTCGGAACCCTCAGAATCCAAATAGCTCGATATAGAAAAGTCGCCTCCACTCTAACCAATAGACTCTGGTAATAAGAACTAACAGTGAACAATCCATCCGAACTCCCTTTCCACCTCCACGAGTCGGAAGAGTCTTGCAACGAATTTTGCCTGTAAAGTAACTCATCAAGATTTTGAAACTCACCCATCTCCCAAGGTTCCTCCTAAACCTCAAATCCCAATGAACTTCCCCCGCTTGAACTCCGCGAAGTTGTTGCACAGTCATCTCTTTCTGGCTCGATAGAGTAAACATATTAGGAAAAGCAACCTTCAACTCAAAGTCACCCCACCACCTGATAACGAATTTTACTGATAACATGATGGACTTATTAAAAATTTATATCATTTGCTTTTGTCTCATAAAGCATATACGGAAGTTTGAAAGTACTATTATTTCAGTATTTCGAAACTGAACTTTAGTACTTGAATATCTTGTGAATATTTCAAGTGAAATAATAATTTATATTCACAATTTTAACTTTTACAAACTTTTATCCAAGTCAATTTATGTCCAAGTACTCTTTTTCAGCTTCAACCTCAACTTCAAACTTTCTAATTCTCTTTTTTCAACTCATCCAAATACTGTTCAAATGCCAACCTACTTGAACAGGAGAAAGGAAATTTAGCTGTCCAGTGAGATATTATATTAATTTTCATCAGATGTGAATTCTAATACTTCCGTTTGCAGAGTGCTGCATTAACTCATTCTATGTATTGAGCCTCGATTATTGGATGATATAAGTTCCTCTTCTCTCTTTCTTTCCTGATAAATAGAACCTACTAAAAATCTTACACTGTACTTATTCATCAGCTGTTTATCACATCTCTACATTCTGTGAATTATTTAAGTTCTCATACCATTTGAAATTGATACACTGCGCTAAAAGGTTAAAGTTGACAATCAAGAGCTGTCTTGTTACATTTCACTAACAAATTGATATTTTGGCATACGGTTCCAATGCCAGCTTGACATTCTTGTTCTTTACAAATTGAATGTCTAATACACATCCCTTCTCCTTAAACATTGAAGAACTTCTATGTTGAATTAGTAACTTTATTCATTATGCTGGTGTCATCCATAGATAAATATTCTGCTATGCTCTTCTACTTGTGAATACTTGGATTTGAAATCTGAAATTGCATCTCTGCTGTATATTGAATGCAGAACTCAAGGACTCAGAACCAACTGATTGTCCAGAAGAAACCATGCAAAATCCAAATCCTAAAGATTTTCAGGAAACCATGCTTAATGATGTTTGGGAGAGCATAATTGAGGTAAGCATAATGATATACTTCCAGCTGATATCTGTATGTCAATGTTCGTCTTATTTCCAGAAAATAACTCTTAAGTTATTTACTTTTGTCTGATATACTAAAGCCCAAATCTTACATCTTATCATTGATTATTATTTCCTATTTAGAAGCATACAATATTATTCTGTTTTCTTCCACTTTGTACTACATTGCGTATGTGACAAGTACTTACAAAGTTATGTTTGAATTGGTGTTTTATTTAACAGAACTGAAAACACAACTTATCATTTTAAAGAACTCAGTCAAACCCAAATATGAAGAGAGAATTTATCTAACCAGTGATTACATATTTATTTTAGTCGAAAAAGTCTGTCTTGTGCTATACTTGTTAAATATTTGCCATGGACTTCAGTTACAGTGATTATTAGCATACTTTGCATACCTGCGGCAGCAGTTTTTTGACCATATTGAGTTGCATATATTTGGCAGGAGCCATCTCAACCGTCCCATGAGAAGATTGTTGCTGCTGACACATCTTCTGCAGGGAAAGAGACAACAAGTCAGGCTACTGAAAATGTAGCAAAAACTTCTGGGGTTATTCAGATCTCGGAAGAACAAAGAGCTCGGATGGAGGCTAATAAGCTGAAGGCATTGCAGAGAGCTGCTGCTCGAACTACTACTCATATCAAGTCTACGTGATGGTTTTGGAAAGAGCATGATAGAGATCTCTAACTTATTATATCCTTCTTTCTGTAAATTGTTTATGAGGGGAGTATATCATTATATGCTTAAGAATACCTTGATCTGGAACGTCTAAAGACTTGTAGAAATGATAAATCACTTCATTCCATCGCCATTTGATGTCATTTTCATTAGTTGATAATTTTGACAATTTAAACAAAACATAGAAGATAATTGGGAGGCTGTTTAGTGATCTTTTAGCACTAAAAGGTAAATGGATGAAGTACATTCGAGTTGTGTATTGTAAATTTTAGGCAAAACTAATACCTACTTGATCCATTAGTTACGTTTAATAGAAATGCTTCAGAAAAATAATATCTTATTTTTACTAAAATTCAATAACAAACTAGATAATTTGTGTTTTATTAGAAAGTTTGTAGTAATAATTATGATACTTTGTTGTAATGAATTTGTATTATTCATTACTTGATAGTATTATTTGCACAATCTAATTAACTGTAGATATTTGTTCTGTTACGCTAAGGGAGTGCATGATATACAAGTATATATATTTTCATAATAAAAAATAAATATTGAATTTAATTAAACTCAAAAGCTACTTCAACATGTGAGGATTGACTAAGGCCATGTAAAGAGATAAATATGTTCATCCCCGAATGAGCATTTGGCAAAAACACAATGCGAAGACTACAATCATGATATCATATTCCATATGTGTGTGTTCGAAGAAGAGTTGAGGTAAACACAAGGTACTTCAACTCCATCTTACATCAAAGTCAATTCGGTTGGATCGACAGAATCTGTACGTACAAGCCTAACGGCCAAAGAACGTACGTGAGCCACAAGAAGTGTCATGGTCTTGAGCAACAAAAGAAACCTTGGGGTTTTGGGCAAGATAACCCTTCCTAAAATACCAAAAGATATGCTCATCAGGTCTAGTCATGTTATAAGTTATTTACCATTAAGATTGACACAACCAAGAATTTTGGGCATTGCCTTAAGAGTGTGATGTAACTTCAAGGAGGAAATGTAACTACAATCCAGGAATCACAGAAATTCGAGGAAGGGGAAGCTAGGTCAGGGCTTAGGCCGAGGTGATTAGTTAGGAAATTAGAGATTGAGAGAGAGTTGTAACTAATTGTAAATTGAATGAATGTAATGAGTACAGATTACAATGTATTTATAGATTGAATTCTAATCCTATCTCTTATCTAACAATCAACTGCTATATGGAATCTCTTAACTAACTTGTAACTACCTCTAACTAATTCTATAACTAACTTTTCTAATTGTTGCCACATCACTTGGTTCTTAGCTCACTTGCTTCTTGACTTGTATCAATACCCCGGGGTCAAGAATACCCTTGTCCTCAAGGGTGGAAAGAAGGGAACCTGTGTTGAACTTCAGACAGGAACTCCCAAGTAGCTTGATCAGCATCAAGACCTGTCCATTGAATGACAAACAACCTTACTTCCTTTCTTCACCATTCTTCTATCGAGGACCCTCTCTGGTAAAGAGCAATAAGGACTGGCTAACTTGAATACATGAGTGTGGGATATTACATCAGGTAGTTCATGACATTTATTAAGTAAGGACACATGGAATGTTGGGTGGATCTGGACATCAGAGGGTAAAAGTAACCTATAAGCAACAACTCCAACCTTAGCATCTACCAGATAAGGTCCATAATACTTAGCTGCTAGCTTATTACATAGTCTAGCAGCCACAGAAACTTGCCTATAAGGCTGGAGTTTCAAATAACCCAGTCTCCTACTTCAAAACTCCTCTCACTCCTATGCTTGTTAGCAAGATCTCTCATTCTCTGTTGTGCCCTAGCCAGATGCAACTTAAGTATCTGCAATTTAGCTTCTATTGCTACCAATGTTCTGTCCACTGGCTCAGAAGTTGTCTCTCCTCCTAGATAAGGCAAGTGTATAGGAGGCTTCTGGCCATACATTACCTCATATGGGGTACATTTAATAGCTGTGTGGTATGAAGTGTTGTACTACCATTCTGCTAAGGGTAAGTAAGTCGACCACTCTTGAGGTGCATCAGAACAAAAACACCTGAGGTAAGTCTCCAATGTTCTGTTCAAGACTTTTGTCTGCCCATCAGTTTGGGGGTGGTAAGTTGTAGACATTTGCAGCTGAACTCCTTGCAATATGAACATCTCTTGCCAAAATTTGCTAAGGAAAACAGGATCTCTGTCACTAGTCATGGTAACTGGCATACCATGCAACTTGAAAATGTTATCAAGGTAGCATTGGGCCACGGATTGAGTTGTATGGGGATGCTTCAAGCTCAAGAAGTGCCCATACTTACTCAATCTGTCCACTACCACTAGGATGACCTCTTTACCTTTAGAGTTTGGCAACCCCTCAATAAAGTCAAGGCATATATCAGTCCATACAGCCTCAGGAATATGCAAGGGCTGCAAGTAGCCTGGATAAGCTGAGGCATCATATTTGTGCCTTTGACCTACATCACACTTTTGGATGAAGTTTCTGACATCTTGAGAGAGTTGTTTCCAGAAAAATAGAGACTTAACCCTTTTGATAGTAGCATCCATGCCCGAATGTCCTCCTTGTGATGTTGAGTGCCATAACACAATGATGTGTTACCTTAGTTGGGTCACTACTTCAACCACCAGCCTGCCCTTCCATCTGAGTTGAGAACTGACCCAAGTATAGTGTTTGAAAGGACTAGTCTGTAGCTTAGAGATTATTTATTGTAGCTGCACATCAGAACTCCAACTAGCCTTAATCTGCTCGTATAGATTAGTGTGAGGTGTCAATAGTGTGATTTCTAGTAGCTCAGCATGGATAAGGCATCAATTGCCTTGTTCTCACACCCTTTCTTATGCTCAATTGTGAAATCAAAAGCCATCAATTTAGAGAGACCAAACACCTAGAAATCAGTGTGAATAATCTGTGCTAGTAAATGCTTAAGGGCCTTCTATCAGTTCTGACTACAAATGAATTTCCCAGCAGATAGTGAGACCACTTACTGATAGCAAATACATGAGCCATGAGTTATCTGTCATACACAGATAAGGCTTGGTGTCTAGGGGCCAAAGTCTTACTGATATAGGCAATAGGGCGCCCTTGCTGCATCATAACAACACCAATTCCAACTCCACTAGCATCAATTTCAATGACAAATAGCTTGGCATAGTCAGGCATTGCCAGAACAGGAGCTGTGACTAGAGCTTGTTTGAGTTGTTCAAAGGCTGTTGTAGCTTCAGGGCTCCAATTAAACCCATCCTTCTTTAAGAGATCATGTAATGGTCTACAGATAAAACCAAAACCCTTGATGAATCTTCTATAGTACCCTGCTAGGCCTAGAAAACCCCTTAACTGCTTAATATTTGTTGGCACAGGCCATTGTTGAACTGCTGAGATTTTCCTGGGGTCAGTAGCCACTCCTTTGCCACTAATAAAATGGCCTAAGTACTCCACTTCAGTCACTCCAAAAACACACTTAGATAGTTTTGCATATAATTGATACTGTTTCATCAGCTCTAAGACACCTTTAAGGTGGGAAATATGTTCCTCTATAGTTTTGTTGTACACTAAAATGTCATCAAAGAATACTAGCACTGACTTTCTTAAGAGTGGTCTGAACACTGAGTTCATGAGATTCTGGAATGAAGAGGGTGCATTAGTCAAGCCAAATGGCATGACCAGGAATTCATAGTGCCCCTCATGAGTTCTGAAAGCAATTTTGTGCACATCTTCCACTGTCATTCTTAGCTGGTGATAGCCAGCTCTCAAATCAATTTTAGAGAATATGCAAGCTCATCCTAATTCATCTAGTAGGTCTTCAATGATAGGTATAGAGAATTTGTCCTTAACTGTGATCTAGTTAAGGTCCCTATAATCAATACACAACCTCAATGTCCCATCTTTTTTACCCACTAACACCACAAGAGAAGCATAGAGGCTGGTGCTGTGCTGTATCACCCCTTGTTCTAGCATTTCCTTGACTGATTTTTCAATTACATCCTTCTTGTAAGCTGGGCATCTATAAGGTCTCTTACTTACTGGAGCTGCCTTTTCTATGAGGGGAATACTGTGATCAAAGGACCCTCTCTGAGGAGGCAGGACAGTTGGCAAGTCAAAAACCATCTGATACTCTGCAAGCAAAGAAGACAGGTCAGGATGGAGATCAACATTCTAAGTTGCCTGTATAGTATGACAATGAGCATTTTCTGCAGTAGTGACTATTGTCATCATAAAGAATTGTGAATCTTCTCTAGGTTTCTTGGCCAACTTACTAGCCTTCACTTGCTTTACAGAGCCTACTGCACCCCTTAACACATGCTTCTTGCCTTGGTACACAAACTCAATGATCATGTTCTTAAAGTCAAACAGAATCCTGCCTACCACTGGACCCCCAGTACCATGTCTATATTGCCCAAAGGTAGTAACAACATATCAGAAATGAAAGAGGTACCTTGGAATAACCACTGGAATTCCTTGCAGACTTCAGCAATATGTAATTTTCTCCCATCAGCTACACTTATAGACTGTTCAGCTATAGGACTTGTTTGGCAATTCAGTTGCTTGGCTAATTCAACATCTAAGAAGTTATGTGTAATCCCAGTGTAAATCAAGATGTGCAATGCTTTCTTTTGGTGATAAACTGTTACTCTAAGGGTATGATAACCATTCACCCCATTCAAGGCTTGCAATGAAATGGCCATTAGCTCATCTGTATCCAACCTGAGATCTTGTTCAAGTTCATTATCAATAACTTCTTCTGGCACTTCATCCTCCTCCAACTCTACTATGAATAGTTGTTTCTTGCCTCTACAATTATGTCCTAATTCAAATTTCTTATCACATAAATAACACAGTCCTTTAGCCCTTCTATCATTCATCTCTGCAGTTGTTAACCATCTTCTACCCTTATTAACATTGACAATTTTATTAGGCCTTGCAAATGTGTTTTTCTCCTTGTATCTTAGGAGTAGGTAACAAGGCATTTTGAGGTCTGTATGTGATGGTATTTGATCTAAAACTTTGGGGTTTAGCTGCCCTTTCCTTATCCTGCTCCAAAAATACCTTTTCACAGACTATTGCCATCTTATAAGCATGCATTAAGGTGCGAGGCCTCTATAGTTGGAGTGAGTAGTTAATGGATGGTTTCAACCCCCTAATAAAATAGCTAATAGTATTCTCAGTATCCAAATTAACCCTGGTTAACAGTCTATCAAATTCAGCTTGAAACTCAGGCATAATACCTGCTTGTTTTAAGTTCATTAATTTCTGCATTGGGCCATCAAACTCACCCCCAAATTTTTCATTCAAGGCCAAGATGTATTCAGTCCAAGAGGGCTCTACAGAGTTACCCCTAGCTTTAAGGAAAGATCTATGCCATGCTATATCATCTCTATCAAAATGAACTGAAGCAATTTTAACTCTTTCATCCAATGGAACATTATCTATTGTAAAGAATTGTTCCACCTTATACAACTAGGTTCTTAAATCAGAACCACAAAAACGTGGGAATTCTACCTTTGAAAGTCGAGTAAGATAACTGGAGTTATTGGAGTGGAAATGGGAATCTTTACCTCTCTGGTGCTGTAAATTAGATCCAGAAGCATGCATATCTTCATCTGAAATTTTATTTCTCATTGGATCCTTTCCTCTAGGTAATTCTTGTGTCATCCCCATTGCTTTTTTAAGTTCTAACAATTCTTTATTTATTTGTGCATTTTTAGCAGCCATAGTAGCTATCAACTGCTGCAATTGTTCTTGAATTTATGTCAGCTTGTTTTCTACAGCTTCGGTTGATTTTTCCTAGGTCATATCAGCTTTTTTCATGATATTAGAAGCCGAAGATTGCTGGCTCTGATACCAATTGATGTAACTTCAAGGAGGAAATGTAACTATAATCCAAGAATCACAAGGAATTCGAGGAAGGAGAAGCTAGGTCAGGGCTTAGACCGAGATGATTAGCTAGGAACTTAGAGATTGAGAGAGAGTTGTAACTAATTGTATATTGAATGAATGTAATGACTACAGATTAAAATGTATTTATAGATTGAATTCTAATCCTATCTCTTATCTAACAATCAACTGCTATATGAAATCTCTTAACTAACTTGTAACTACCTATAACTAATTCTATAACTAACTTTTCTAACTGCTGCCACATCACTTGCTTCTTAACTGGTTCTTTTTGACTTGTATCAGAGTGACACCTCTCTCCAATTGAATGATGAGTTATAACTTGGTTTGAGTAGAGGAAATCAATATGCGTCTCTATGAAGTAACAACAACTTATTTAAAGTAAAGAGACTTGGTTTGAGCAGAGAAAATCAATATGTGTCTATATGAAGTAACAACAACTTATTTAAAGTAAAGAGAAATAACTACCATGATTGTAAGACCAAAAAACATCATATATGTCATTTGGGTTTGATTTTTGAAGCATCTAAAAAGGAGCATGCTTGGTTCCTACTAACACATTCCTCGTGCGTGCTAACTGCAAGCCCTAACAAGTGATCCATAGAGTGCCCCTTTAAGGGCCGACTTGGACTACCTAAATTAGTATTTAAGGTTTCATATGAGTTAGGTAACTTTATGATGGCTCATAGCCTCAGTGTTAGCATTGGATCCACAAAAATTCCGAAAGCTCGACATAAGTGATGGCTATACCTATCTTTGAGAAGGATAAGAACTACCTCATATCGGTCGGGTGCTTAGGGCGCCACTCCTAGCGAGCCTCGTATGTAGACTTGTGAGCCTGCCTTGATTTCAGTTATGAAAAAGGTATGTGGGGTGACGGTAAATTATGTGGAGCAAAAGCATGCTATGAGGATAATATTTGACAATGATACAATAAACTAGTGGGTACTATACAACAAACGCATGTGACATAGGCCAACGACTTAGATATGTCTCTACTCGGACAAGGCATATGATGTGTGCTATATTAGGCAGACACATCGTGAGAATGATATTGAAGAGATGGACTGTGTATGTACGAGACTACGAGCTATGGGTAGTGCTAAGTGGACGATCATATTGTCAACCTCGAGTGCACAAATAAACAAGACACAACATAACACATACACACCAGGAGTACATTAGCTACTAAAGGTCGAAGCCTTGACATGAAGCGTGCGACACATTTGAAACATATCTCTATGTCAGTCAGATGCCTAGATTAGAGCAGTTTCGCCATGAAAATAGAGTCACACCAAGAGACCTAGGATAAGAGAAGGTTGATGTTCGGTTGAGCAAGACAACAATCAATGCACATAACTTTTTTGTGTCGTTGCCGCTACAGAAAAGTCGATCTATGACATTATTCGTGTTATAAGCATAATACATAATTAGTAATTCTATAATGACATGAAAACATTAAACATTTCAATACATCATACAAAATGTAGTAAATTTTTTTAGAACATAATAAAATTTCCAAAAAAGTTAATACAACAACAAATGAAAAAATGCAAGTTAATTACAGTTTTACCCCCAATATACACCAAGTCTTTCAAAAACCCCCAACTTTTTTCCCCAATCACCGTTCCAAGTCCCTTTTGTCTGTATATTTTCGCCAACATACAATTTCTCACCACCTTTCTCCGTCGTCACCGCCGGTATATCTCCACCCACCTACCCAATCAATTCTAATTTAACCCTATAGAAAAAGCCCTTTTATTTCACTCCCAATTTTACGTCGTGTTTCGGGCAATTTTAATCGGGTACTGAACGGGTATATATATTTCAGAATTATTGAATTTCAAAATGTAATCAATTGTTTTTAATAGGTAATTTTAGCTCATAATTTATTCAATTTCCTAAAAAATGAATTTGTTTTTATCTTTTTATGTCCAAAATTTATTTTAGTTTGTAAAAATTAGGGCTTTTTATTAGTTCATTTAATTTAATTAGGAAAGTTATGTTTTTTGTGTGTTTATTAGTTGTTTGTTGTTTATTAGTTGTAATTAGTTGCTTTTAGCTCTATTAAGGCCATGATCAGAGTATTGATCATAGTTAGATTATTGCTACTCGGGTTGTTAACGACTATACATTGCAAAGCTCACATCTTTTTTGATAAAGTAAATACATTTCGTTAGTATCTGAGCTAAAGCCGCCCGTATACAAGTAGCATACTTAAAAAGTAGAGAACCTACAAAAAGATATGGTTTCTTACGAAAAACACCCAATCGTCTATACAACATATATAGAGAGGAGTTGTTTTAAGTTAGTTGAACAATAGTTGTGTTCTGCTTGAGTATTGAGCTGATATCGGGGCTTATACCCGAAATTTTGGGCTTTATTGAAGTTCAGCTCTAGGGAGTTTAATGTAAGTTAGTATTGATGAGACCGTGACAATTAAAAGAAAGGAAAAGGTCAGAGTCGTCAGACTCCAAAAGGGAACCCCTTTGTTAAGAAGGAAATGAAAGTGTGCCTTCCCACAGAGCTGCCCAACTCTATAACGTTTGGTCTCAAACAACAACTACATTTTATCGAGTTTTCTCTTGCTGTCAAAAGTGCTTACTTGTAGTCTATTGAGCAGTTGATGATATCATTCTGGACTAGTTTCCAGATATACGTCAACCATACATACTGTTTTCTCGTTTAGGAGTTTCTTAAGATTAAGGTTCGAAAGGACCATGCTGCAATGAAGTATGAGTTTAAGACACTATCTGAGAGCTGCCTTAGCTCAAGATCAAGAATTCAGGAGATGACTTCTTAAACGTTATGAATGTAATTGTTGGTTTAATATGGTTAGTATTATTGTCGTTCAGACATGATATCAGTGGCTTGGACTGTGATTTTAACAGCATTATAATGTACTTTGTTTAATATTTTCTTAACAAGCGAGATTTCATCACTAAAACACAAAGTCAGTGTTGAAAACTATGTACCATTTGTGTCTATGACTCAACTGGGGTCATACACAGTCATCTGAAGTTACTTTGTTTATATGACCTGCCTATCTCTCTTCCAGTCTCTGAATGGGCAACATGATCACTGGCGGTTCTTTTACTTGGTGTCAAGTGATGTAGTAGTATTTACTACAATTTTTTCTATTCTTGTTCATTTTATACAACATAGTTGTTCTTTTGAATTCTGTGTAGAGTTTATTTGTTTAGTGAGGAAGTTAACTGGAGTCACGGTTATACTGGGGACATATTGCCGTAACTGTTGCTTGTCCTGTTGTTAATATACATCAGAGTAGTTATTTGATTATTCTCTTTTTCTTCTTCAGTTACATCATGTTGCAGCTACTATTTTCGCTAATTTCCTCTTTCAGATTACAATTCCTCTTGTATGCGTTTTAAATTATGTTATAAATATCTTCTATTTATCTTTGACCAGCTAACAAAGTATAATTTCAACAGCAGGTTTCATAATGTTCTCAAAATTGATTGACCAGCTAGTGAAGTATGGGATTCTCACCTATTTGATCTGGTGCTGGTACTCCAGTCAATGAAGTATACCTTATCTAGAAGGATATATCATACAAGATAAAAATGAATTTCCAGCATACGCCAGGCCAGATCTCAGGGCAGGTTCCAAATCAAAGTGGCACTTCTTTGCCTGGGATACCCCAGCAGAACGGAAATCCATTTCCTATGCAGATGCAAAATCCGGGTGTCCATCGAACTATGCCCAATATGGAGCCCGAGGTCTTGAAAGCTCGCAATTATATCTCCAATAAGATGTAAGATGCTATATCTCTCTTTTTTTATTTTTTTTTATCTTTTTATCTTTTTATTTTTTTTCCTTTTTGATGTGAAAAATCAGCAAAAGAAGATCTTAAAATGTTTCAAAAATAAAAAATGAAGATAAATTAATATTTTTAGGCAACCACTAATATTTTCCTAAGGTGATTTTATTTCTTCCTTAGTCCTTTAAGGGAGGGATGTTGAGTTGGATATTGTCGACCGACTGAGGTTAAGGGTTTCTATAACCTTTTATTACCATCAGTTCAACACATTCTTTCTGATAATGGAAGTTCTCTTCGCTGTTGAAAGAATGTCTTGAGGTAGCACTTTGGAGGTCATATGTTAAACTCAAATGTTGGATACACATAATTTTGTCCCTTAAGTTATCTCCGGTACTAACTTATCTGAACAGCCAAGTCTTCTGCTAGCACTGCCTTTTTACGGAGGCAAAACTTATTTGTTGTTTGACATCTGGACATCTGGTCAGACTTGCTATCTGTTCATCTGCTGGGATCCTTGCCATCCTTTTACTCCTAAAGCACCGACTCTTGAAAGCTGATTCAACAAGCTATTGTGCTGTGTTAGCGGTGAACGTTATATAAGTATTTTTGCAACGACTTCCGAATTTGTTGCAACATAGCACCAACTATTGAAATTGTTGCAACAACTACTAAAACTGTTGAAATAAAGTGCAATAACTACTGAAATTGTGGGATTTTTCGAAAGAGCAGTTTTGGTAGTTGAGGGGGGGAAGCGGGGGAGGAGGAGACAATGGAGAAGGCAGAGATAGAGGAGGATGGAGAGGTGGATGAGGAGGCGGAGGAGGAGTCGAAGGAGGAGGCGGGGGATGGAGGAGGAGGAGGGAGAGGTGGAGGAGGGGGGAGGGGTGGGGGGAGGAGGGGAGGGGTAGGGGGGTTTTCGTAAATAAGAAAACTTTGGTATGTGTCATTATATATGTTACCATTCTCAAAAAAAAAAAAAATATCTGTCATTAGCACTAATCTTAAAAAAGGCACCTATAGCCAATACTTAAAACTTGCGACACCTTTCTTACAATAGAAGATTCAAAGGACACTTCTAGTCAAAAAAACCTTGAGATGCCTGAGTGCTTTTTATGACTTCGATGACATTGTTTGTGTAACCTTGACTCATTATTTTCAAGTCTTCCATACTGTACTCTGTTCAACTGGTCCAAAATGATGCTCCTGCTTTTGCTTTGTTCATGACATTTCTTCCAAACATTCCATTACTTGTTAAATCTTTGGGATAATTTCAGAGACCCCCCCCCCCCCCCCCCCCCCCCCCTCAAGTTTGGCTTCGTAACACTCACCTCCCTCGTGGTTTGGAATATTACGTCTACCTCCCGTATTTTGATTTTCTTGTAACAATTCATTTAACTTATTTAAAATTAATTAAAAAAATTACAATGTGACTAATTTGCCCTTATATTATAATCTTTTGTTTAATTAGATTTACAAACGTATCTATTAAATTTTTTCTCAAAATAAACTTAGATCCCTAATGTAAAAGAGTAAGGATCGACTTATAAAACCTCTCTCCTATTCCAGATGCAGTAGAACTTGAAAAATGCATCGGTGTGTATCCGCAACTGGGTTCACGTCATGATCAGTGGTTCATTGTTTTGATTGTTTTATCACTTAAAAACATTTTTGCATTTTTCTTCCTTTTCTTGTTTACGCGGTTTCTCGAAATTGTATCAATTTATGTTTTCTGCGGCTATTGTCATCTTTGTAAAGAAGTTGAAATAGATGTCATTATTTCATTGCTCAGTGGTTGATTCATCAAAGGAGATTTGCCTTGACTCCGCTTCAGAATTCAAGTTTAACAGCCAAACTTATTTAATATATGGGTTTTAGCAATACAATATCAGTGCTTTGCCTACGAAGTAACCTCCATAGCAGGAAACATCTATTCTACTTTTAAGATGTATCTTATATCTGTTCTTCCTCCTTGTTTATGACATTAATTAGAAGAAAAAGTTACTGAATAAAGAAAGGGAAAATTAGTCATACTGTAATTTTCTTAATTAATTATAAATAAGTTAAATGAATTGTTACAAGAAAATCAAAATAAGGGAGGTAACCGTAATATTCCATACCAAAAGGGACGTGAGTGTTACGAAGCCAAACCTGAGGGGAGGTCTCTGAAATTATCCCTAAATCTTTTTTATGAAATTGGTTCTACTGCATTGCTGCTGACTCACCTGATGATAGCTGATGCAAACTGTACAACCTTTCTATTGTCCAGCTATGAATATCTCATGCGGCGGCAGCAACCCCAGGAGGTGCAACCAAAGAAAGTGATGGAGAGGCTTATGGATATAGTTAAACGCCTGGAGGAGAGCTTGTATAGGAGTGCTTCGTCAAAGGTTTAATCTTGTTTCAGTTTCGTTTGGTATATAGTTGGCAAGATTGCGCTGTCATGAAAAAGTCATTTTATTTATTTGCACAATGACGCTTCATTTTTCTCATTCTGTTAGGAGGAGTATATGGATTTATCAACTCTGGAGAACCGATTACTTGCCCTCATTAAACGCCTTCCTATGAATAATCATAACCAGCAATTTTCCCAAATCAATTCGTCCTCTTCCATTGGTACAATGATACCAACTCCTGGCATGCTCCGAAGTGTGAATTCCTCCATTATTGGGACATCATCTGTGGACAGCTCGGTGACTGCTGGAAGTACTATTCCATCCTCTGCAGTTAACGCTACAAGCTTCTTGCCGAAGACCAGCTCTAGTAGTATACATGGTCTTTCATTTTTTATGCTGATAGTACCTTTAGGCATTATTTCATAATTAAGAAGGTATTACTTTACTCTGGTGTAACAGAACTCATCCTTGCAGGCTCCTTGGCAACTGGATATCACCAGTCTACATCCAATTTCTCGATCAATTCTGGTGGGAACAACCTGGTACCATCCATGGGTGGTCAAAGAATAACAAGCCAAATGATCCCCACTCCTGGGTTTAGTAATGGCGATAATTCCAATAATAATACCAGTGCACAATCTAGTGGTGCTGCCTTTTCGGGCGTTGAGTCCACAACTATGTCACAGCCGCTACAACAAAAGCATCATATTTCTGGTCAAAACAGCCGTATACTGCATACTCTTGGCAGCCATATGAGCGGTGGAATCAGGTCAGGATTGCAGAATATAACCTATGGACAGTCAACTGGGGCTCTGAATGGGGGCCTTGGAATGATTGCGAACAATTTGCTGAATAGTCCGGGAGCCTCTGAGGGCTATATATCAGCTACCATGTGTGGGAACTCCCCGAAGTCAGTATCTCAGCATTTTGATCAACATCAGCGACCAGTAATGCAAGGTTGCCCCCTCAGCAAAACACATACGTTTAAGCTATTTCCTGCAAATGCTACTTTCTATGTTTTGAGTTATGTGAGAACTATTTCATTGTTTTTTTATTACAGGTGATAGATATGGTATTAGCAACACTGGAACTTCGGTGTCTGGAAACTTGTATGTACCTGTGTCTTCTGCAGGGACGGTCATTAATAACCCGAGCTTGAGTGCTGTAGCCTTACAGTCCATCTCCAACATAAACTCCCCTCCGATGAGCAATCAGTCAAAATTGACTGCCTCTCAGCAGATGCCAAATGTAAAGGTTCAACCTGTTGATCAGTCGGAGAAGATGAACTTTCAGTCCCAGCATTATGCGGGGGATAGCCATATACCTTCTCATCAGCATCAACAATATCAGCAGCAGCCTCAGCTTTCCCATCAACAACATCAATTTGCTCAGCAGCATTCCCAACAGAAGCTACAAGGTCAGCAGCAACAACTTTTGTTAAGGAGCAATGCTTTTGGTCAAGCTCAGCTGCCATCTGATCCTGGTACTCTAGTAAAATCTGAGCCTGAGAATCATGATGAAGGCCTGCGCTCTCAGATCTCTGCTGAGCAATTTCAGTTTTCTAATATGCAAAATCAGTTTGAACAGAATACCGTGGGAGACCAATCTAAAGGTAATCAGTTGCTTCCTCCTTCACCTAGCCAGCAGGATACCTGTTCATCTTTATCAATCTTCAGATCCAGTGCAATAAATGTTGGGCCCAGATCAGTTTCAGCTGATTTTTGGTATAAGCTGTCTCTCTAACGGAGTTTATTCAAGTGCAGTATTGCAGGGTCGGTGGTATCCCAAATCTCAAGATGGATCTCAAATACCAGGTAGCTTCTTTGAGCTGAATGCCCAAGAGGAATTGCGTCAGAGAACATCCACACAAGAGGAAGCTCAGCCCAATAATTTATCTACGGAGGCATCTTTGGTCAGTCAATCTGTTGCTAATAGAGCAGTTGAGACCAATAATTCGAGCAGTGCCATGTGCAGATCTGGTAACCTTCCTCGTGAACGGCAGTATTATAATCAGCAGAGGTGGCTGTTGTTTTTGTCTCATGCACGTTATTGTTCTGCTCCTGAAGGAAAATGTCTTGAACGCAATTGCATACATGCACAAAAACTATTGAGGCATATAGAAAAATGCAATAGATATGATTGCCAATATCGTCGGTGCCCTGAAACAAGGGTTTTAATTAATCATTATAAGCAGTGCAAGGATGTACACTGTCCTGTTTGTATTCCTGTCAAGAAATTCAGGCAGGCACAGCAAAAGTTGTTTGCTCGCTCTGGCTATAGTTGTAATATTGCAAATTCTCTCAATGGGACCTGTGATACTGTTGAAACTGCTACTAAGGTGACTGCCAAGCTGATTCCAGTGGCAGTTGAAACTCCAGAAGATTTGCATCCTTCTCTTAAGCGCATGAAGATAGAGCCTCCTTCTCAGCCTCCAATCTTGGAAACTGAAAATAATGTGCCAGTTTCGGTCAGCGAGTCTAATATTTTCCCAAAAGCTCAGCTTGTTGAACAGAATGACGATGTTGTGGCGATGAAGACTGAAGTCCCTGAAGTAAAGATAGAAACTCTTGCAACTGCTCTGCAAGTTAATTCTGGGAGTACTGATATAGAAAAGGACATTTTAGATGATTCATACTCTCAAAGGCCTGCTGGTGATTCTGGTGCATCAAGTACTTCAACTTGTCCTGTGAAGCAAGAAAACGTTATTAATAAGGACATGAATCAGCCTAAACAGGAAAGTTCATCAGCGCCGTCCGAAATCACGAGTGGATCCAAATCTGGGAAGCCTAAAATAAAAGGTGTTTCAATGATAGAACTTTTCACCGCAGAGCAAGTCCGGGAACACATCAGAGGTCTGAGACAATGGATAGGCCAGGTCAGTCCATTATGGTTTTGGTTATCCTGGGATATAGGGTTAGTTTGCCCACGCTTTGTTTTCTGACATACTTCCGAGAACTTTGCAGTTTGGTTGCTAAACAATTTAAATATGATTTGATTTACTTTTTTCTTTTCTTTTCTCTTTATTAAAAAACATTTTCTTAAGTGATATTTTTTTTTTGTAACTTGTAAATAGTACCCAGCACTACCTTTGTGCTGTCATTTATAAAATATGTTACCATTCTAAAAAAAAAACGTTTTCTTTTCCTTTTCTAGATAAGAATTCATAACCCAGTTGTTAGTTGAAATAACGATGTTGTTGATCTGCCTTATGAAGAAGTGGCTAGAGTTGCTTAGAGGATTAAATAGAGGACATGTTTTGGGATCTGTTTACTCTTTTAGCAGTTCTGCACCTTGACCAAGTATTAAGAAGTTATGAGCACATCCCAAGAAATGACTTTTGCATTGCATCGAGTTGAAATAATTTTTCCAATTCCAAGAGCATGTGTTTGCTGTTGTAATTGTTGGTTGGATCTTTTATACTCTGTTATCGGTAGCCAAAGGTGTCTCCTAATGGTCAATGAAGCTAGAATGGACCATAGAAGACCGTGTTCAAATCCCAGTAGACGCTAAAAGCACTAGGTGATTTCTTTTGTAGTGAACCATATTTTGATGTAGGTTCTCTACTTATACGGCTTGTATACAGGGTTTTCCCCTTCAATTATCTTACCGAATAAAGAGACTTGGTGGGTGTCTTTGGTAACTTCGCTAGTGGGAGGTAGCAGTACCCGGTAGATTTGTCAGGTTGTGCAAGTGGCTTAAACACCATTATTATAAATCTAGCTGAAGTTGCGATCAAGATGGCATTCGGGAAGTTTTTGCATCTTAATTTTCTTCTGGTTAGTAAGTGGTCAATCAAATCTATAGTGAAGTAGCCGTTTGGCCATAGATACCAAACAATAGTTTGGAAAAGAGTTTTTGAGGTTGAGTTGAAAAATTATATTTGGAAGTTGAAGTTGTATTTGGACATTCATATTACTTGAAAAAAAGTGGAAGTTTTGTGAGTGGAGAAACCTTTTTGTTTTTAAAAAACTTGAAAAAGTTGTAAAAATTACACTTTTTTTTTTTTTTTTCAAAAACCCTTTTTGAAAAAAATATCCAAAAACTCCCCCCCCCAAAAAAAAAAAAGCAAAAACTATGTATGGCCAAACACCCTCTAAATAACTTTAGCGATATTGGGAGGGAAAATTCCCGTATAGAACGAGTATACTAGAAGGCGGAGAATCTGCAACAAAATATGATTCTCTACAAAAGATGCCCAACCATCTATACATAAAGGGACCCGATAGGTGCACCAAAAAGCAATCAATGACAAAAGGCTATTCCTCAAATGTACAAAATCATTTTCAATTCCATCAAATGCTCTCTTATTTCTCTCTCTCCAAACTACCCACATAAGAGCGAGTGGTGCAACCCCCTCATATGTTTTCTTCCCCAACATCTTCCTGCCGAACCGTGTAACGCGCTCTAACCATGGATTGGATCACCCACCGCAGTTGGAAATAATTTAATACCAAACCTCCACATGCCCGATGCCACCTTGCAATGCACCAAAGATGACCAACTTCTTCACCCGAACATTTGCACATGAAGCACCAATGGACATTAGTAATATTCCTCTTCCTCATATTCTTCATTGTCGAGATCGTTCCCCTATTTCTCAACCAGGCAAAAATGCAGACTTCCCTAGGCGCTGGAATCCATACAGATATGTGTGAAAATCTAGAGAAGCATATGCTATTAACAGGAAATGTAATATTGTAACTTCTTTCATGTAATCCTTCTTCCATATTATGCGTTCTTAATGAAACTGGTAAAGATTTTCTATTAATCTTCAATTCATGTGGTTAGACAAGTGGCTGATTTGTTTCCATCTATGGTCTTTATTCTAGTCACATGTTTGGTTTACTTTCTAATCTGTACTTGTTAACATTTTCCATGGATGAAGTTCTATTCTATTTTGGTTGACAGAGCAAAGCGAAAGCAGAAAAAAACCAAGCAATGGAGCATTCAATGAGTGAAAATTCTTGTCAGTTATGTGCTGTCGAGAAGCTAACGTTTGAACCTCCACCCTTATACTGTACTCCGTGTGGTGCTCGTATTAAACGTAATGCAATGTATTATACAATCGGAACTGGTGAAACGCGGCACTACTTCTGCATTCCATGCTATAATGAGGCCCGTGGAGACACCATTGTCGTTGATGGATCCACCATGCCAAAGGCCAGGATGGAGAAAAAGAGAAATGATGAAGAGACTGAAGAATGGGTATTTGACTAACTTTTTGCATTTTACCTGACAAATATGTTACTATCTCATTTTTGTAGAAACATGTTATTGAAAACGAGGTTACTGCTTTGTGCAGTGGGTGCAATGTGATAAGTGTGAAGCTTGGCAACATCAAATTTGTGCTTTATTTAATGGTAGAAGGAATGATGGTGGGCAAGCTGAGTATACCTGTCCGAATTGCTATATAGCAGAAGTAGAAAGAGGTGAGCGTAAGCCCTTAAAACAAAGTGCTGTTCTTGGAGCAAAAGATCTGCCAACAACAATTCTCAGTGATCACATTGAGAAACGATTAGCTAAGCGTCTGAAGAAGGAAAGGCAAGAGAGAGCAACGCTTGAAGGAAAAAGTTTGGATGAGGTAAGTCAATTGGCTTGACTTTTGCTTACTTGTTGAAGCTTTGTAGTTTAAACTAATCAATGCACTGGGACTTGATTCCTCTGTTTGATAAGTAGAGGCAGAATGTTTTACCAATAGTTTTCATCAAGGGGTTCCTTCGCCCAGGGGCGGACCTAGGCAGTACTAAGGGGTATACCTAGGCAGTACTAAGGGGTATGATACCCCTTCGCCGGAAAATTACACTGTACAAGTAGGTAAAAAACTTTTTATATGTATATATATCATATGTTGAGCACCCTTGATTTTTTTTTTGTACATTTAATTATTTATATTTTGGTACTCCTTAGTGAAAATCCTGGTTCCGCCATTGCCCTCTCCAATAGATAAAGAATAGGCATGTTCACTATTCCAACGGATTTTTTTGTTTTCGTCAGTAGGTTTGAATGATTATCGATTGGTTTGGTTTTTAAGATTGTTTATTAGAAACTGACCGAAATAAGCGACACATAGAAAATTAAAAAGGAGCGTAAATTTTGTAAAAAGGTAATATTTTGATATAAAAAAAATAGACGATATACATGTGTTTGTGTATGTACACTTACTTTTTCCCAGGTATGGCTGAGTGTTCAGACCTGACTATAGCCATGTTTAACAGCAGATGCAGTGTTCTTTTCTTCTTTCCTGAACTCCCTCATTTCCACTTCAGTTGCCTACTCGATCTCTCTCGAACTTGTTGTCCAGTATTTTCTCAACTCTCTCTATTTCGATTTATGTCCATCTTCATCCTCTCATTCGTCTTGGTCCCAGCTACTTTGGTCTCTCGGGTGTTTGAACACCACTCCTCCACTCCTCGGGTGTCTAGATGTTTTTTTGTTTTGAAATTTTTAAGAAATCTTTACTTTGCTTTTTATGATATCCTCTACGTTCCAATCCCATGTCAATGATCTTGCAAAAAAGAGGAGGTTTAAAACCCTAGCGGACTAAATATTTGCACACTGGAATAGGACTTCAACCCCTCCTCTATTGATCTTAACCCCTTTGTTCATCGTGCTTTTCCTTCTCTCTCTATTGCCTTATCTTTTCTCCCTGTTGAGTTATAGAGTTGTGCGAACATGGTTTATGTAAGGGCTTCCTAAGGGATTTACAAGGGTTTGGGCTACAACATCCATTTTGCTTAAGGTTTTGGATTGGGAAAACATATTTTTTCACATGATATCAGGCTGCCTTTGATAGGCTCTTTCTTGCTATCGTAAGTCTGCATACCCGATATTCAGGTTACACGTGCGAGATGGTGTTGGCTTATTTTGTCGTCCCACAGGTTATGTAAGGTTTGGGGCCACTCCACTAAGGTTTTGGATTATGGATGCTCAGATTCTTTCATATTCCCCTTCAAATTTCTGGTCTTTCTTCCGAGTTCTGATATGTTTTTTTGCTTGCTTTCCTTGTCACCTTGTTTCATTTGTGCTCCTAGGGTATGAAGTTGTTTCAATTCAAATTCTTACTAGGAGAGATGTGATATTTAGCATCTAATCTTGGAATTTCAGGTAAAGGAAAATATAAGATTGTACCTGAAATCTCAACGAAGAAGTTGAAATGGAGAAGAGAGCTTAAGAAAAAAGAATTTGGCCCATTCAAATTGTCCGAATTGAATTTGTAACTGAATGGAACCAAAGTTGAATTCTGCTGGCCTCACATTTAAATTGTAAAACCATAGTTCAGACACTTAATTGAATAGCAGTTTAAACTGACTTCAATGAATTAACATCCACTGTCAAGAGTCCAAAGCAGATACCAGGACAGCAGTTGGACTCTATAAAATTAGTACTCGTCCTCTGTCCCAATTTATGTGGCATACTTTCCTTTTTAGTATGTCCCAAAAAAAGGTCACATTTTTTAATTTAGAAAAAATTTGTTATAAACTTCTTATTTTATACTTAATGAAATGATTTCTAGCCACACAAATTTCTATTGCTTGCTTTAGACCACAAGTTTCAAAACTCTTCCTTTCTTAAACTCCGTGCTAAGTCAAACCATGCCATATAAAATGGGAGGGAGGGAGAAGGTCCTAACATCCACAAATCAAACTCTCCTTAGTTCTGTGGATGCTGCATTTGTTACTTTCAAGTTTTAATCAATATTGCTGTTATTATACTCCAGAATATTGATTATATCCAGCCATCGAGAAGAGAAGCAGGAAACTGTAGTTCTATGATCCTGATTTGCAGTTATGTGTTTGGAGATGTTTGGAAGAAAATTTTGCATTTCTCTGTAGCTTATGGATTGTTAGTTATTAGTGGAATAGTCAACTTTCCTCAATGCTCTTTCTGCTTGGGAAGAATTATCTTCTTTAGTTTGTTCTAACATCTGCTTCTACATTTATTGTTTCCTAGTAGTGTTAACAAGTATGCTTATGCCTCCCTAATTTAGTTCATGCTTATATTGGTTTCCAGGTTCCTGGAGCGGAAGGACTTGTAGTAAGAGTTGTGTCATCAGTGGACAAAAAGCTAGAAGTGAAACCACGGTTTCTTGAGATATTTCAGGATGATAACTATCCATCGGAGTTCCCGTATAAATCAAAGGTATTTTCAGGAAATGCTGTTTATGAATGCTACAAAGTTTGGCTTTAATGATTTGAATTAATGTTAAATATGTTATTGCGAGACATTTTTATGTTAGAACTAGATCTTTATCTGGCACTGTCTAACTGATTAGTTGCAGATCTGATAGGTCGTTCCATTAAGTAATCAAAGAAACAATTTTTGATATATGAAGATAAGTGCTGGTGTGCCATCAGGAAAAAAGCTTTTCACATGCAAAAGATGATGGTTTTGTGGTCGTTTTTATGCCATATTCACGTGTTTCATCTTCCGTGACCTGAAATATTGTCTCAAAAGTTTTCCATCACAAAGAAAAGGTATAGTTGGGTGAGGCTTAACATCCATAAAAATTTAGATCATAATAGGACCGCGAGGGCAAGTTTTATACATAAATTAATAAATTTGATTAGTAAAAGGGCGAAAACATGCCCGTATACAAGAAGTATACCAAAAATAGAAAGCCTTACAAAAGGATATGGCTTTCTACGTAAGACGGCCAATCCACTACACCTATAGGGACCTCATGAGTAATCCAAAAAGAAGTAAGAGGCGAGGGCAAGTTTCAAAGGATTGTTTCTGAAATAATCTAATGGATTAATCGTACTCATGATTTACTGATTGTTTTGTCCAGGCATTCTTATGCATATGTCGTGTGCTAATTGCCCCTCATTGACTGAGAAGAGAAATACTAATGGGTTTATAGGCGTAATGGGCTCTCCCGTCTAATAGACTAGTCTTTTGGGTGGCTCTCCAGTTTGGTCTATAACACTTGTATCAGAGTAGGTCGATCAACATTTTGAGGCCATGACTCGAAGTGGCGACCTGGTGTGCCAAGAGTGGTGGCCTGGACCCAGAAGAAGTGCCAGCCGTGACCAACCGGTAGGGCGCTAGGAGTGATGGCGTGGATCTGAGAGGGGTGCCAGCCATGAGTCTTTGACCAACTGGGCCAGAGAGATGGTAGAACTTGTGGTTTAGATAAAATATGGGCCAGCCGTGACCTAGGAGGTTGTTGGTCCTTAAGCGGGTTCTCTGTTGTGTGCCAATTGTCCCTCATTGACTAAAAAGAGAAATACTAATGGGTTTATAGGTTAAGTTGTGCTCCTCCCACCTAATGGGCTAGTCCTTTGGGTTGCACTCTCTTATAGGTTTAAGTCTGGCATTAGAGCTTAGATTTTTTTCGTTTCATTCGGCGATAATTGTTTATGGACTGAAGAGTTGCATTCTTCAGGTGTTATTGTTATTTCAGAAAATTGAAGGTGTGGAAGTATGCCTCTTTGGCATGTATGTTCAGGAATTTGGATCTGAATGCGCACAGCCAAATCATCGCCGTGTTTATCTCTCGTATCTAGATTCTGTTAAATATTTCAGGCCAGAGATCAGAACAGTGAGTGGGGAGGCTCTCCGCACGTATGTGTATCATGAAATTTTGGTAATCTTTCCTGCCATAAATTCTAATTATTGATTCTAGATATTTGTTATTGTCTGTATATTAATACATTTGATTCCACCCAGATTGGATATCTAGAGTATTGTAAGATGCGTGGTTTCACGAGCTGTTATATTTGGGCTTGCCCCCCATTGAAGGGTGAAGATTATATATTATATTGCCACCCCGAAATTCAGAAGACCCCAAAATCTGACAAACTCAGAGAGTGGTGAGCTTAGTAACATATAGGTTGCCTTGTGCTTTATTTTAAGGTATATTTTTCTCCTTTTTGTTATAGTGGTTTGACATGTGTTGCTCATATTTCAGGTATTTATCAATGTTAAGAAAAGCTAAGAAGGATAATATAGTTGTTGAGCTAACTAATTTATACGACCATTTCTTTATATCCACGGGCGAATGTAAAGCTAAAGTTACTGCAGCTCGTCTGCCTTATTTTGATGGGGACTATTGGCCTGGTGCTGCGGAGGATATGATTTATCAACTTCAGCAGGAAGAGGATGGGAGAAAGCAACATAAGAAGGGAACTATAAAAAAGACTATAACAAAAAGAGCTCTTAAAGCATCTGGTCAATTGGATCTCTCTGGGAATGCATCTAAGGATCTGCTTCTAATGCACAAAGTAATTTTAACTGCTAAACATCTTAATTTACTCATTTTCTATCTTTTTCTTTCTACTATATTGTATATTGGTTAATTGATCTACTGTTAAAATGGGAGTTGTGGCGTCTGCTTCCTGAGCGATTTAAACTATGATTACGTATTCTATTTTAGATTGAATTGTTGCCCTTGGTTTGCACCCAAGGGTGTAGCTTAGCGGTCAATGAAGTGGGTGAAAATCATGGGAGACGGGGGTGAAAACCGTAGCAGAGACAATAAACGATAGGTGGTTTCTTCCCATCTGCTCAAGCTTGGCCCTGGCGGAGTTGCACAGTACCTGTGCCGGTGGGAAGTAGCAGCTATCCAGTCGAATTATTGAGGTGGGCCCAAGCTGGCTGAGACCAGTGTTGTCAAAGGCGCGTTTTAAGCACGCTTAAGCCCTAAAGCGAGGCGCACAACATGCCGAGCGCTTCGCCTATCTTAATGGGCGTCTCAATGTTGTCATCAAGGCTCTAAGGCATAGTTCTCTGTGCCAATGAACATTATGTTGAAGAGCCGACGCTAAATAATTGATATTTCAATTTATCTTAATTTTTTTCAATCTTGTCCATATACTATTATTCATGCTTATTATTATTTGTCTTGGAATACACGTATACTGTTGTATATTTTCTTTAGTTGTGCCTTTCTTTATTAAAGCCCACACCTTTTTGCACTTTGCGCTTAAAGCCCAAATAGACCCTTAGCGCTTTTTTGCGCTTTTCGCTTTTGACAACACTGGCTGAGACACCACTGTGCTTAAAAAAAAATTGTTGCACTCGTTTGTCATCATAGTGTATTCTTTTCCATTCTTTGTTTCGAAAGCTGATTGTACCGCCAGATTCTTTTTCTTCATTAAAAAAAAAGCTGATCGTGCTGCCAGTCTCCATTTTAGTCTACAGTTCTTAACTCTGTCCATTTCTTTTACTTGCCACAGCTCGGTGAAACAATTTCTCCTATGAAAGAGGATTTTATTATGGTTCATTTACAGTATGCATGCAGCCATTGCTGCACTCTAATGGTATCTGGAAATCGTTGGGTGTGCAAGCAATGCAAGAACTTTCAGCTTTGTGACAGGTATGGATCTCATCTCACACTATATGCTACAACTTGTAAAAGTTTTCTGGTTGTTACAGAATCATGCTCGTTAGAATGTGGATTGGTAAAAACATTTCTCATCTGTAGATAATGTACTTGTTTATTGTTTTTCTGCCAGACTCACACACACAATGAATTTAAGTCTTAGTGTAATGCCAAGTGCATCCTTGATTTCTCGAAAGGGGCATAAACCAGAGCTGTCGCATTTTCCTACTGTTAAATTGTTATTTATTTATTGTACGCAGTATCAGAGGTACCAGAGAGTTCATATGAAGAAAGTCATACGAGGCTAGACAAATGCAGTATAATATTGAATGCAGGAAAAAAACATAAACCGATAGAGGCTCTAAAATTTTAGCTTGTAGCAATTTCTGTCATTACTACAGGAATGGAGCTGTGCACTGCACAGTTTTCAGTTTATGTTTGAACCCCAGATAACAAGATTGTCAATCTTTTTAAAGGCATGCCCAGTGTCTATAAGTCTTCTCATTTATGAGGCTTGGACTTGTACTCTCTGCGCTACAACTCCTCATTGAATGAAAAACCTCCACTTTCTCATAATTGGTGTGTTTCACCAGGACATATGGGTTAGAACATATAGTGTCCTTCAGTGGTTGTAGTGCCATTTGCCTTTGTTTGAGCATGTAGTCTTTTGCATGCTCGAGACGGACAAATTTTCCATCTATCTGGACTGAGCTGGTTGTCCATTTCTGGCATAAAGGAGGATGGAATAGAAATTTTACTTGATTCGTTGAAGGAATTTGATAGATCTCTTCTCAACAATCCATTTCCTGGCAGAGAAATGTAGAACCACCCTGGTGGTGGTATGAGTTGCTGTCTAGGTGGGTGAACTCTATGGCCCAATTTTTTATTCCGGTTGGATACTCTATCCCTTCCCCCTTTGTTCCCCTCTCTCAACCCCCTTTCTTTCCTTTTTTGGTGAAAGCGAGGGTAAAACTAATGTATTGATTGATTGAAGTTTCTGAATTTTGATGCTGAGAAGGTAGTGTGTGAAGAATAAAGCTTGTCCCAACAGAGCATCTGTAAAGACCCAAATATATATCACTTGCCACATGAAAGAGTGTTTTTTTCGTTGTTTTTTTTTTGTTTTTTTTATGAGGTAAATAATTTTATTCATGAAGGGCCACAGAAACCCATATACAAGAGGTATACAAAATGCTATGGTTCTCTACGAAAGGCACCCAATTTTCTATACAACAAGGGACTTCATGGGTGCACTAAAAATAAATAAGGGAAAAGAGGCTACTCCTTAATGCACCAAAATTCATCTCTACGCTTTCAAATGCTCTCCTGTTTCTTTCTCTCCAAACTTATCCCATGAAAAAGTATATCATGCGAGGAAGCTCAGTTTTTTGCTACATGGCAGCCCTGCACACATTTTAGGCTCTTAGCTCTAAAAAGGTTCTAGATCTCTACATTATGTGTTCCTTCTCTATATATATGACAAAAAGTGGATGTATTTATCAGTAAATTATCTTAGGAACCGCCTCCCCCCCCCCCCCCCCCCCCCCCAAAAAAAAAAAAAGACTGCACTTGCATTGTGTTTTGCTAAATTCTTCTTTTGTGCATGAAAATTTTTAATAAGAGAAACCATTTGAGGATGATAGCTCTGTAAACCCTACTGTTTTTCTTTGTAACATTTGGCCTGTACTGGTACTGTATCAGGTGCTATGAAACTGAGCAAAAACTTGAAGATAGAGAAAGACATCCTATTAATCAGAAGGACAAGCACACACTTTATCCAGTAAGTACTTGTATTTATTCCCCCTTGAAATAGGTATTGGGTTCCATGATTGAAAAATAAGATGACTTCATAAAAAATGATTGAGAAATTAGATGATATTTTCCAGGAAATCAATGACGTACCTAATGATACTAAGGATGAAGACGAAATTCTCGAGAGTGAGTTTTTTGATACAAGGCAGGCATTTTTGAGCCTCTGTCAAGGAAATCATTACCAATATGATACCCTGAGGCGTGCCAAACATTCCTCAATGATGGTCCTTTACCACCTTCATAATCCAACTGCACCAGCATTTGTGACAACTTGCAACATTTGTCACCTTGATATAGAAACTGGTCAAGGCTGGCGGTGTGAAGTTTGCGCAGATTATGATGTTTGCAATGCTTGCTATCAAAAAGATGGTGGAATTGATCATCCTCATAAGTTGACTAATCATCCCTCCCTGGCTGAGCGTGATGCGCAGAATAAAGAAGCTAGGCAGCAACGAGTTTTGCAGGTGCATCTTTGGCCCTTAACGTAATTTGTGGTCTCGTGATGTTTCCTATGTTTAGTTTATGAAATCCTCTGTTACAACTTTTGGGTCTGGTCGCGGCCCATGGCACCTACCGCTGCTTTTTTCTTTTGTAGCTCTTTCATCCTCTTTGATTCACCATATGTAGTCCTAGTTGACTTCAGCTTCTACTTTTTACTTCTTCATCCTGTTTGATTCACAAGAGGTTACTACTCCTAGTTCTACCATCCAGGTTCCTATGAGATGAGCTAGTATATTGCTAAGTCTTGGTGTATCACACCTTGAGGTTAAAGTTTGTGCTAAATGGTACTCCCTCCGTCCCAAAAAGAATGACCTAGTTTGACTGGGTACGGAGTTTAAGGGGTGAAGACTTTTGAAACTTGTGGTTTAAAACAAATAATAGAAATTTGTGTGGTTGTGAATCATCTCATAAAGTAAAATTATGACTAAATCTAGAAAGTGGTCATTCTTTTTGGGACGGACTAAAAAAGAAATGTGGTCATTCTGACGAAGGAGTACTGCTTTTCTTGCTCAAAATTCCTTCTACTACCATTGTCCAGAATACTTCCCTTTGGAATAAATTTTCATTCGTTAATATAACATTCCAAGTTGTATTTGTGCAGTTTAGCATGTCGCTCAAATATAGTCACTTGTCAAGTTATCCTACTTATCTATGCAACAGGGAACTCTCTTTACACTAATACTTTATTTTATTTTATTTTTAATTTTTGGTTTTAAGTTATGAGGTCTCTTTACATTAAAAGTTGTAAATGGAAAAACAAAAATGATCTTGTATGCTTTACATATATCTTGATATTTTGGAATATTATCATTTTTCCAAATACAAATAAGACAATATAGTTTAGTTCTCCAAGTAGCTTTCTATTCATAGACAATCTTCGGGCTCCTACTTGGCATTTGCTTCATTCATTGTCATTCTCTTTGAGAATCGGTAATTGCTTGATTGATGGACAGCTAGAATACAGGGTTTCCATATTTGTGTTCCAAACTAGAAAAGCACGTCTGTCTTTTCTGTAGTCCTTACACTAACAGCACTAGCTCACAGCAATTTTTCTCTCAATTAGCTGTTATGGTTGCATCCTGCACTCTTCACCAAGTATGAAAGCTACGTTCTTTACTGCCTTGACCTAGATATATTCTGCATCTCCCTTTTCTATCCTCCTCCAGATAACTCCATATATATGGAAACCATTAAAAAAAATAATGGTTACGCTCTAGACCTTCTTTCCTTGCTGACGGCAATTTCCATAGGAACTGAACCTCATTCCGTTCTTGATCTTGGATGTCCCCTGCAACTTAGTTCCAATGTGATCCCCTGCCATCCCCTCTCTCATGGTTTCTCATCACAGCCTCTCTATCATTCGCTCAACCAACCAAATGTGGGTACGCCTCCTACAAAGTCACCTATCACAATGATCTCCACCCATCACAATGTAAAAATCAGCACAGCTATTCAACTTGTCCTTCTCCCTCAAAATTCTGGATAATCTTCATAATCCCTTTCCACAAATTCACAAATCAAGAGTTTGTCACTAGATAATTATCCATTATTAGGTGATATTTTTGGCTATTGCTCCTCCATAAAACTTCATCCTCTTGAACAGATCTCCATTGCCATTTCCCAGTATCGCCATGGTAAACTTTGCTCTGAAGGATGATGAGCTAGTTCAAATTAAGGAAGAGTCTAGCCAATAGGGAGATAGTTGCAGTGCGAGCTACAATTCCTGGGCCAATTGATATTTAGGAGGTGTTCGTTTTGTAAAGCTTTTTGAATTCTTGCAAAAGATCATCAGAAAATGTGTGATGTTTTCTTTTCACAAGATTATTTGTTGGAAAACAAATGTTTGAAGACTAGTGCGTTACAAGTATGTTACTAATTTTCAAAATTCCAGTATGGTGTGAAGCTCCAGTGCAGTGGAGGTCTGATGGGGAAAGTAGGGTACTTGATCAGTTGGATAGGATAGGAGTCTATAAAGCTGCAGAAAAGGGGATGGATGGGATTGGGCACGTGAACCAAAGGGGGGACTTTTTGAATTTTAATCCAATGGGTAATAGAGGGGTGGCCCCAGAAAATTCTCATGAGGGTAATATTGGATCTTTTGCTGGTGGAAAAAATAAGGTAGTAAATGGGCCTAAGCCCACAAACGTGGTGAATAGATCAGGACTTTCTAAAAGCTCTGAGTTGGGCCTCAAAATTATCAGTGAAAACAGATTCTCTATCCTGACCCAAGAAGAGCCACACAATCCAATTAATTTAGAAGAGAATAATATTGCTTCTTCCTCCAAGACTCCAGCTTCTTCTTCTAAAGAAGGGACTATGGTTCTGACTGACCAAAATCAAGAGAGCGCTTTGGCAATCATGCATGCAAGCGAAATCACAGAGACGGGGGAAATCAAAGGGGGAGAAGTAGTTCCTTTCAAACCTCAAATTACCAGTGGAAATATAGTTACTGTGAATGAAGAGATCGAAATTTGGTCTGATGATGAGGCAGATCCTCTTGATTCATTTGTTTCTGATGCAGAGATGGATGCTTCTTTATGGGTCCATAGGAATGTGATGAAGATGAGCAAAACTTATGGGGTAAATTTTGAAGGGTGTGAGAGGGAAGCTCTGTCCCTGTTCATGAAAATTGACAGAGGTAGACAAAAGAAGAGATTGGCAGAGATGATGAATAATGTTAATACTCCAAGAAGGAAGATGGGGGACAGGGAGGTTAAAAACTTAGTGTTCAATATGAACTTTCCGGAGTCTGGGAACAGAAACAGGGGGAAATCCACATGCACTAGTTATCGATGAAGGTAAACCTAATTTCTTGGAATGTCAGGGGATTGAACAGAAGAGCAAAAAGAAGGCTGGTCAAGAGCCTTATTAGAAAATGGAAAGCTGATGTTTATTGTCTGCAAGAGACTAAACTAGAGGGAAATATGGAGTTTTGGGTGAAGCAGCTGCGATTTAACAGGTGGGTTAGGTTTGGTTGTGTGGAGGCTAGTGGAAGCAGGGGGGGCATCCTCGTGATGTGGGATAGCAGGGTATGGAGAGGAGAGGTGGTAAATACGGGAATCTATACTATCACTTGCAAATTTTCTTCTCTTTCACATAACTTCGAGTGGCACTTAACAGGGGTTTATGGGCCTCATTGTAGGCTGGAAAGGGAGCAGTTGTGGTGGGAAGCTGCAGCATCGAGGGGTATTTGTGCAGGGCCATGGATGGTGTGTGGTGATTTCAACACCACGAGATTTCTAGGAGAAAGAATAAATAGCAGCAGAATTACTCGAGCAATGACTGATTTTTCAAACTTTATTGAGGAGCTAGAACTCATTGATCCTGCTATGATTGGGGGTAACTATACTTGGTTTAAAGGGGAAAATCACCGTTCAGCATCTAGATTGGACAGATTTTTGTTCTCTACAGAATGGGATGAAAGTTTCAAGAATATCAGGCAATTCCGACTTCCAAAAGTAGACTCTGACCATAATCCTATTCAACTTATTTGTGGGGATTGGGAGAACAGTAAAACTTACTTTAAGTTTGAAAATTGGTGGTTGGGTTCTGAGGGGTTTATTGATAAAGTGAAAGCCTGGTGGTTATCTTTCGAAGTGCAAGGTAGGCCGGATTATATTTTGGCTCAAAAACTCAGGCTATTAAAAGGAAAATTAAAGGAGTGGAATATCACACGAGGGGGAAACTTGGAGGCTCAAAAAAATGAGTGCCTAAAAATCATTGCTGATCTAGATTTGGAACAGGAAGGAAGAGCTTTAAATGAAAGCGAGCTTTTGTTGAAAGCTAGTCTTTTCATGGATTTAGAAGATATTGCAAAAAATGAGGAAATAGCATGGAGACAGAGAGCCAGAGTCCAGTGGTTAAAAGCAGGGGATAAAAATACTAAATACTTTCATAAGGTTGCAAATGCTCACAGAAGAAACAATACCATTGACAAGCTCTCTATCAACGGGATAGAGGTAGATGATCCAACAATCATTAAAGAGGAAATCTTAGCCTACTATCAGAACTTGTACAAAGAACCAGAACTCTGGAGACCTGAATTCAACTATCTGGATTGTCCTAAAATCAGTGCAGAAGAGGAACAGTGGCTACAAAGAAGTTTTGACGAGCAGGAGATACTAGCAGGCTTGAAGGCTTGTGCTGCAGATAAAGCTCCTGGTCCGGATGGATACACCATGGGTTTTTTCATTGCCTGCTGGGAGATTCTAAAAGATGACCTTGTTTTAACAGTGCAAAATTTTCACTCCCAGGAATATTTTGAAAAGAGTCTTAATGCTACTTATGTAGCTTTGATTCCAAAAAAGATAGGGGCTGTTGAGCTCAGGGATTTTAGACCTATAAGTTTAATTGGAAGTGTTTACAAAATCATTTCCAAAGTGTTAACTGAGAGGTTGAAGAAGGTGATACACAAGGTAGTGGACACACATCAAATGGCTTTCATTGAAGGTAGACAAATTATGGATGCTTCTCTTATAGCAAATGAAGGTGTTGATTCCAGGATAAAAGGGAGGATGCCAGGGGTGCTTTGCAAATTAGACATTGAAAAGGCATATGATCATTTGAATTGGAATTTTCTACTGAAAGTTTTAAAGGATTTGGGTTTTGGAGACAAGTGGATTAGATGGATTGCTTTTTGTATCAGTAATGTCAAGTTCTCAATCTTGATAAATGGTAGTCCTGAGGGTTTCTTTCCATCACAAAGAGGTTTGAGGCAAGGCGACCCACTATCACCATTCCTCTTTATTATAGCTATGGAAGGTCTTAACAACATGATCAAGAAAGCTAATCAGAATGGGTGGATGGGAGGCTTCAGAGTGCTGAATAGTGGAGGGAGTAACATGGAGATCACCCATTTATTGTATGCTGACGATTCTTTAATCTTTTGTGATGCTGATTTGGAACAGGTCAAGCATCTGAGGCTAATCTTAATTATTTTTGAAGCTATTTCCGGTCTTCATGTGAATTGGAGCAAAAGTTTGATTTTTCCTGTGAATGAAGTTCCAAATATTCTGTTATTGGCAAGTATCCTGGGATGTGAGATAGGAGCACTTCCAACTAAATATTTAGGGTTGCCTCTAGGTGCAAAAAACAAATCTGAAGAAATCTGGAATGAGGTACTTGAGAGATGTGAAAAAAGGTTATCTAGATGGAAGAGAAATTATCTGTCACTTGGGGGGAGGGTTACTTTGGTAAACAGTGTTTTGGATTCTCTACCAACTTACATGATGTCTTTGTTTCCAATCCCTTCAAAGATTGAGAGGAAAATCGACACCTTGAGGAGGAATTTCATTTGGCAGGGGAACAAAGAAAAGAGAAGCTATCACTTGGTGAAATGGAAAACATTGATTACTCCTAGAAAGGAGGGGGGCCTAGGCATCAGAAATTTGAGACAACAGAACAAGAGCTTAATGATGAAATGGCTATGGAGGTTTTCTATGAATGAGAATGCACTGTGGAAACGAGTAGTTTCTGAAAAATATGGTGAAGGGGGGCAGTGGTGCACTAAAGCCGTCTTTGCAAGTTATGGTGTTAGTGTGTGGAAGTCCATAAGGAATCTTTGGCCAATTTTCTCAAGTTATGTGGGTGTTAGGGTGGGAAATGGGATGAAAATCTCATTTTGGAATGATCAATGGATAGGAAATGAATCTTTAAAAGAGCAATTCCCTGATATATTTAACTTGGTCCAACAACCAAATGCTACTGTAGCTGAGCTGTGGAGTCAGCAGGGATGGAACTTGACCTTTAGAAGATTTTTGAATGACTGGGAGGTGCTTAGACTAGTTGAATTCTATAAAGTGTTGGAGGACTTCAAAGGAATCTCGGATCAGGAAGATAGACTTCATTGGAAAAGGGACAACAAAGGCCTTTTTACTGTGAAGTCTGCTTATATGGGACTCAATAGCTCAGGACAACATAGTGAAGGATGGCATTGGAAACACTTGTGGAAAATGAAAGCACCTTTTAAGGTTGTATGTTTCTGCTGGCTGGTGGTAAAAGAGGCTGTTTTGACACAAGAAAATTTGCAAAGAAGAGGCATGCAGTTGTGTTCAAGATGTTCTCTATGCGGGAAAGAAAATGAAACCAATAGTCACCTGTTTTTGCACTGCCGGGTTACTTGGAGTCTCTGGCTGCTATTTTTAAACATGAAGGACCTCAGGTGGACAATGCCAAGATCAACGGGAGAGCTCTTAGCATGCTGGAACAATCAGGGTGGAGTAATTAGCCAGAAAAAATGGTGGTGCATCATTCCTGCATGCATTTGGTGGACAATATGGAGGGAAAGAAATTCCAGATGCTTCGAGGACATATCTAATCCTGAGCAGAAAATCAAGATGAACTGTCTTTTTTTACTTCACTTTTGGTGCAAAGAAAAACTTGTAGAGGAGGTAGGATCCCTGTTAGATATAATTGAAGGTCTCTGAAGGATAAAGGCTAGTATATCTTTGGGGATGCTTTTTCCTATTTTGCTATGTAATTATCTGTTTCTTTAGCACTTTCTTTGTGCTATCGAACTTTCTTTTTTTCATAATAAAATATGTTACCAGACTCAAAAAAAAAGTATGTTTTCTTTTTGCACAAACCCTTTTTTTCCTAAAAACTTTTCCGAATGTTATTTAGCAGCTCCTCGAGTATTTCTTGATTGAACATCTGGGAATTCATATGAAACAGACTAGCAAGAGAAAACTGTAGACGTTTTAGGAGCCTCCATCCTTATAGAAAAGATAGGAGAACAGTGATCAAGCAACCCCTCATACTTTGAGTATCATTCTAACAAAAAAAAAACAGTTTGTCATTCTGTGGTAGAGAGGGTCCTGCTTATATAAATGAAACTCTTTTAGCCAGATTATATTTTCTTTCATTTATCAAAAAAAAATATAGTCGACATGTGATGTCTGATATGATTTCTCCCTTTTTAACTCTACAGCTTAGGAAGATGCTTGACCTTCTGGTGCATGCTTCTCAGTGTCGCTCTTCAGTTTGTCAATATCCAAACTGTCGCAAAGTTAAGGGGCTTTTCCGCCACGGTATACAGTGCAAAACACGTGCTTCAGGTGGTTGTGTCCTCTGTAAAAGGATGTGGTACCTCCTTCAACTTCATGCTCGTGCGTGCAAGGAATCTCAATGCCATGTGCCACGTTGCAGGTTTGTTAGCTGATGCTGCCCTAGATGTTTGTAGTCAATCACTTGTCACTGATAATATTTTTACAAATAATAATGATGATTAGCCAATGCTACTATTTTTACAAATAATTATAATGATAATATGAATGCCACGTTGCAGGTTTGTTGGCTGATGCTTCCTAGGTGTTTGTAATCAATCACTCATATTGATATTATTTTTACAAATAATTGTAGTGATGATCAGCAAATGCTCTACTATTTCCAGTTTCTAGCAGCAGTGGCCAATCCAAACTAATTGGTGTTGGTGAATTAGCTATATCCATTTTGTTCTATTTCTCCAAGTAGTCGTCATAGTTAGATAGTAGTTTATGCTTTGCTGTCAACCTACGGCAACCCTGCTTTAGCCGTCATCCAACTGGGATTGGTTATATGCTTTTTAAGGTCACATAGGCAGGATTATAATGATAAATAAGATGAGCAAAAAATTATGTTACTGCCATCGCTTTATCTGCCCTTCTGCTTCCCTTTTTTGCTGTTCACTTCAGAATTTCAGCTTTATTTTGTTAATGACATAAATTCCTGTATCTTTTACCATTATACAGAGATTTGAGAGAACATCTGCGTCGGCTGCAACAACAGTCTGATTCTCGGCGGAGGGCCGCTGTTATGGAGATGATGAGACAGCGTGCTGCGGAAGTTGCAAGCGGTCCTGGTTGACCATATTGTAAATACTGCAATAGCCATAAGTGTTATCAGATGTAGGATTATAGTCGTGAGGAAGTGTGGGCAAACCTGCTTTGAGCAAACAGGCGTGTTCAACCCTTAGAAGGATGCTCTCCCATGACAAAAGAAATTTGCTGTGCCTGGTTCACTATCTCTGTAATGATTCCTTCTGTGGCACATCTTTGGATTATCTCTATAGTGAAGGTTATATATCCAAGCTGCTCATGACAACCAGTCCCTTGGGAGTACAGTATGCCAACGAGCGTCATCTGCCCGTGGCTCATAGGTGATTCTTTGATTTCATTCTCTTTGTAGTTTACCAAAAGTAGCTATCATTTGATGGCAGATGTAACATAGCTTTCCATATTTAACTTAGCATATGGTCTGCGGAGGGAGAAAGTAGTTTTTGCTAGTGAAATTGTTCTGTTCAGTTCAGTTCTGCTCCATGAGTTCTCAAACTGGACTTTGGGTCTCTGGATATTTCCTTATTTATCGATGCAAGAGTTAAAAGTAGCAAGTTGCTATTGCTTCTGTTTTGAAAGCACCAAATGTTCACAATATGAGTGTAATTATTTTCCTCTTGCCTTCCTTCTCCATAAACAATCACAATTTCCTACTTATCTTGACCGACAATAAATTGGATGTTTAATCAATAAGATCAAATATTTTTTTTGGAGATTTTCTAGTTTAGGCATGTCGCTTCATATTTTGTTTACATTGGTGTTAAGATGAGTATTATATGGACTTTCCTCTGGAAAAACTTTAGCAGACAAGATATATGTTTGAAGTGAAAAATCAGTTACTTTGTGCACTTTATTCTTATTACATGATTAACAGAATACATTTGGCCATACTAAGATCAATGGAGATAGGTGATAATTGATAATTTTAATTGTGATTGAATCCTACCATTGACTGGTATATAATAAGTTTTACGACCCACCTTTAGTAATATTTATTTTTTGTTTTTGTTTCTTTTCTATTTCTATTTTTACAACAGAACTGAATTCTGTTTGATTGTATTCACGACAGAACCGCCTCAGTGGGAAAATAAAATGGAGCACCTAACAATGCATCCATCAGATAATTACTCCTCTACCCAACAATCCAACTCATGTCTGATCGTGGAATATTAGCAGCTCATACTCACCAACGGAAAGGAAATCATTAGAAGTTAAATAACCCAATATAACCTCATATATTATGTTCATAGTTAGTGTACTTTGGAAATAAATAACTTTCTCCACGTACTTCACAAAGCAAAACAAGTCAATGAAGAAATACCAAAGGTGCTGTTTCAGGTACTTTAACAGGTATAAAGCGGCAAGCAATAATGGGATGTTGAAGTACTTCACCGTTACGTACTATGCAACATTTGACACTGTCTTCTTATGATAACCGTTCCTCTTCTCTTGCTACTAAAATAAAAGAAAAAATGGTTCGGTCGAAGGAGACAACAGGATTGTAGAAACTGTTTTCACTAATTTCAACGCGCTTAGTAGACTTAAACCTCATTATGCTAATAACGATGGTGTCTAGATTAACTTATGCACACCTCAACAGTCCAGCCAGTGAAGAACCTCATTACGTGCCGTGAAGTTGCACATAGTAAACCACGACTAAAATGACTTATCACTTTAAATTCAAAAAAGAATTTCAGGATGAAGAAATACACAGAAAAAAGGGATGACCAAAATTTGCCGCCAACAAGAATATATACCTCATTGTAATATATTTTGATGTTCTCTTTTATGATCTATCTATACCATTCATTTGCTTTGGTGGGGTGGGGGGGTAAGGGAGGAGGGTTTGAGTTGTTGATCTGGTTAAAATGTTAAAGAGTGTACAGCAGTTGACAGAAGATGGAGGAAGAAGTTGCCCAGCCTGCAACAAACAAGAGAATAAGCAATTTTAGTTCAGTGCTCAAGCAAGTACAGAGATACAATTACAAATGTAAACAGAGTTAAGCCTTCCTCAAAATAACTAGTAAAAATGAAGGAATAGTTTTATACTTATGTTGAAATCCCTATTTTCCTACAGAATTCCTCCGTGTTTGTACAATTAGCACCATTTGGACCAACTCTGTTATCACCAGTTGACAATTTATACTTAATGCTCCAAGGAAATTAAAAGGAACTATCAGACTGCTAAAAAGTTGCAACTAAAACATCTGCTAATTTAAAACACGGAAACTTTCATTAGGAAATATATGATACTTTTTCGATCTGAAATTAGACCAAATAGCAAGCTCATAATTGCCAATTCAAGATTTTCATGGTAAATTTTCAATGCTCGGCCAATATTAACTTTTTTTAAGAGCTTCAAGACAAATCAACAAATAAGCAAGGTCGTTCAATGGACAATAACACCCTGAAAAGTGAAACCCAACCTAAGCGGTATGTACCAGGACAATAACATATAACTCGCACTACGTAACCACCCGCTACAACATCACCTAGTTTGGAACTGAGTCGCAGACATCCCAGTTTCCTATATGAAAGCTGTGTGCAGTGTACTACTGTACCCTAGACCTCGGCTCTACCGATCATGAATCTCATTAATACATTTCCCTTTTGTTCTTGCAGAAGGTTTAACCAGGAAACTGTGCATGATGAACACATCCTTATAAGACCCGGTCTCTTTATTTGATATGATTGTAAACATTTGACTTGTGATGATTACGATGACAGAGAGAGTTTGAAATTACCGATTGTTTATTCTTAAATAAGGAAATAAATAAGAAAATGTTGACTTTTTATTTCTCGTAGTAGAGAAAAGAGCTGTAGTGAAAAGAGACATACTCCAACTTTTTGTAAAATATAGATGTTCTTATGAAGCATTACTGTGGTTTTCCGTTAAAAACATGTCCAATAAAATATGGAACACATTAGAAAGGTGATGAAAAAGGAAGCCCAAATAAAGTGGAAGTTCGTTTTACGTTTAGTTGTATTCCATGATGAAGCTGATCTTTGAATGTTGGTTTTCTTTTTACTCGGTATGCATGGTGCCATGCTCGCTACATAGGCTAATGTTCACACACTAGGCAGAGACAAGAGTTGATTAGTATAAAAAGCAGAGTGTTTCCCTTTTTAAGTTAACATTTATTTCTCTCTTGGATATTGATAACTGAATTGTTTTATCTCTCTGTAGGTAATCAGCATCGCTAACGACAATTAAATCATACAATAAAAATGCTTATGAGGAGAGTAAAAGCCAAGAAGGAACAAAAGTTGTCTGCATATATAAAGAATGCACAGTCATGCACTTAAGGAATCAAAAGCAAATTAAAAAAGAGGCAGAGAAACTAACAAGAATAGATACCACAGTTGATCTTAGGCAAAAGGCAAAAGGCAAAAGGCAAAGGTATACATCAAGAGGTAGAGAAAAATGAGTTTAAATAGCAAATGCTGTGAAAAAGTGAGTTAAAGGTATAGGATCAGAAGAACAACGCACCTCAAATGGAAGAACTACATAAGGTAAGGACTACGACAAGATCTCCGTTCGGAAAAATCCAGAGTGGTGACAGCTGTGTGGTTTGGCAGAATCATTCCAGCAAAAGCTCAAAATTGTATTCTTTACAGGTACTATCAATCTTTACCAGGTGCTATCAATCTTATTTTGTTTCATTAATCAGGGATTGAAAATGCTTGAACCACTGACATTGAGAGCAATTAGAACTGAGATACTTGTAATAATCGCAAGCCAAAACAGGGCTGATTCTGCAAATAAGAGACATTAATTGATACATGCAAGAAGTGAAAAGAACTCTAAGCAATTCCCTGGGAAAAAGTGAACTGGATTTGAATTATTTAAGGCAATGCAATGCAGTTTACCTCCAACATTTTCAGGAAGAGTATCAGAATTTTGTTGTACAGATCCAGCAGGAGTGCGCTGTCTTGGTGTTGACACTCTAGTTTTAAAATCATCTGTAGATTTAATATTGCCTGTTTCAGATGACACGATCCCTTGGAATTCCTCACTGACAATCAATGCTGCTAGTAAATTCACAAATGATTCTTTATCTGTTCCACTTGACACACTCTTTCCTCGCTGCTCATAGATAGCGGTATCTCGTTCATCAAAGTCGGATAATTCATCATCTGATGCATCCAAATTCACGGATCTTGCTTCAATCTTTTCATCCTCCTCATCCTCGACATAAGCTTTATATGTCAGTCGGAGTAAGATCTCTCCCACAGGCCTCGGTCCCAGTAGTCCCCAACCTCTGAGAACCACAATCATGTCCGCCGGTATAGTATCTTCGAGAGATCCCAGATCAACCTAGAAACGGTAGTCATTAGCAGGATACTTTTCTAAAAAGTGCAAGTTACCCTATCTTTTGTTCTATACATCATGAAAACCTCTAAAAAAAGGGAATTTTAACCCATTCTCACCTTATATTGCAGAATCTAAAGAACAATAAGCACAAATTCATTTTAAATTCTAGCAGCAGCCACCAACCTTTATTAAGTTCCAAGCAGAAGTTTGTAACTTGGTTGATACTTGGTTCTTTTCTGAACTTACCAAAGAGATAACTCTCATGTAATCTAGATTGGACTAACAAATGATATTAATATATTATTTCAATATTGGTAAACTATGAAAAAATGAAGCTCAAGCACAGGCTTCTATGGATGTCAGAGTCAGATCTCAAACCTCATAACAGCCTTTCTACAGTTTCAAACAAGACAACACAATTCTTATACAATCTAGTGGAGTTGAATACGACTCCTACACATATCTGTCTCATAGTAACAGTCGTTCTTATCTCCCCCACCCCCCCTCCCCCCTTAATCAATTCGTATTACTGAACCCTGGCACCCAAGGGTGTGGCATAGTGGTCTCAGAGTGTGTGCAAACCTTGGTGGACAGGGTTCAAATCTTGACAAAGCTAAAAAACACTAGTTGATTTCTTACACTCTGCCTAAGCCATGGTGAGTTCACCCAGTACCAGTGCTGATGGGAGGTGCAAGTACCTAGTAGAATAATCGAGGTACGCACAAGCTGACCTAAACATTACTGTTATGAAAAAGATATTGCCAAACCTTGTCTCACTCCTATCGTGATGGTCGAAACCAGTTGAGGCAAACTCATGGAAATACCCCTAATATCGCATAACCTTATTGCATTGAAAAAAACAATATGACTCTATGGACCACTTTTCGGATGAGTCAAGTGTGGGTACCTAGTATCTATGGAATTACAATCACCATCACTGCACACTTTCTATCTATGTATCCTTTTCAATCAAAGATGTCCATGCCCCCGATAATGAGGCTCGACAAAAAAGTTATGCTGCCAATCCATAATAAACTCATTAGCAATTAGCAACATTAGTATAACTGAGTCGCTCCGACCCTTCAAAATCCCTGCAGCACCCCTGTCGATCCGACACGATTTGAGTGTGGGTGTGAGATGCATCCCAAATTTGGTCAACTTTGGTTGCTTTGACTACATATTTTTCTTGATAAAGTAAATAATTTTATTAATGAAAAGGGGGTAAGAAAGAGCCCGCATACAAGAGGTATACCAAAACAGTAGAGAACCTACAAAAAGACGTCGTTTTCTACAGACGACACACAATCTTCTATTTAACAAGGGATTTCATGGGTGCTCCAAAAGTAAATGACAATGAAGGGGTGCTTTGACTACATATAAGACAATATGGTATGATTATTTGGTTTAAGTTTTGGGTTATGTCATATATGTATAGTTATATAAAGTACGATGATGATTTTCTATTACACCAGATAATAGATATCTTATGAATAAAAAAATTGGTGTTTATGAATTATTTATTAGTTTTAGTTCAATAACTTTAATCAACCGAACTATATACTCAAAGATGTCGTGATATCCATTTATTGGTTGTATGCCAACACTTCCCAAAATTCCCAAAGTTTTTGTGATGAAGAAATCCGAACTCTAGACCCGCGCCTGAGTCCGAGCAACATCATTACCTTTTACTTTTTATAACAAATTAATTCCATCAAGAATTTGACCAATCCGAGTTGGGCGTGAACCCTGCGGCTAGGTGCATTGAAATATGCACTTCACACCTTCACCTTGCTTAGGCAACAACTTAATTCAGGGAAGAAATCACTACGCCATGCACCTAATTGTCCAAACTCATCTAGGAAAAGGCAGCATTAAACAATAATATGATTAACAATGTAGAATATTATTAACTGTTAAATAGGCACCTATGAATGAATATGTTAGTAACTATAAGAAAAAAATTAATTTAAATAAACTGGTTACTAAATTTGAATCAGAGTCTTCATGGTGGAACTTTGCACCAAGAAACATAACATAGTTTCTGAATTTGATTAACGTAAGTTTTGGTGAGCCCCACTCCACATCCAATGCTGGCTAGTTTTCTTTTTCTTTTGCATAGTCGGGTTGCATTCTGAGCATTTTATCTCATACAGTTTGTCATAGAGGCTCCATATTATTTTGTTTTTCTTTTTTAATCGATTCATAGAGGCTCCATAGCTTTCAGCTGGGTTTTGTATATGTTATGGGTCCTCTTCATGAATGGAACTCATTTGATATATTTTTTTATTTACATGATGAGGCCAAAAGTTCCAATTTTTGTTTTACAAATATGATTTGAGCTGCATAATATATTGCACATAAGGGAAATTGTCGAGTATAGCATGCTAGATGGTTAGCCGGATGGGAGTATAAGGCATTCGGTGCGGATCACAGGCTCACTCAGTTTAGAGGCATGACATCATTAATATTATAACTTGCCTCACTGAAAAGGCGATAGGCCAACAGCATCCTTTTCAAGTTGCCAATATACAATACCTATTCATTTGCATTTTTAGAGGATGAGCATTGTTGTTATGGTAGAGTTGCTCTTCGGACCCGTAGGTCTCAGGTTCGGAGCAAGGAAACAACTTTTTTTCTTAAACGCGAAGGGCAAGAATACGTTAGTGTACTCACTCTCCCCCGCCCCTGCACTACTTGGAAGTACCTTGTGCATGAGATAAGCCCTTTATTCATTTGTATTTCCATCTTGTGTGGCGCATCAGAAAACCAACAATTTTAGATGGATTGCCTTTCAACAACAAAGACAATAGATGAATATTTTCATGTACGATGTTTTACCTCTCCTTTACCAATAGTCAGATCTGTAAATCCAAGGGAATCCTTTGCTTCTATATATAGCTTTTGGCTCCTGGGGTTTGTGACAAGCATGTGAAAATCCTGCCAAAGAGAAAAGAAACATGGGCAACGGATGTATAAGTTACAGCAAAAGATTTAGCAAGCCGACCAACAAATAAATTCTACCAGCCTATCAGGCCAACATATTTATATTTAACTCACCTGATTCCATATAGGCTCTCCAGGAGGTCCAATAACAGTAGTTTGACTGTTTCTTTTGCTGCGTATTACTTGATCTCCAAGTCTTAGAATAACATACGGATCAGTTTTGCCTAAATCATAGAGGCCAGGAGAATTTCACAAAGACAGCCATGGGAAAATAAAAGAGGAAATTGCATTTAACAGAAAAGGAGGTAATATCTATTATTCGTGAAACGAAGCAAGAGGCCTACAAAACTTCCATCAAGAAACTGCACTTGCAGCTTAACAGGAGCCCCCAACCAGTTTTTTTTTTTTTTTTGATAAAGTAAATAATCTTATTGATAATGAAAAGGGAAACCCCCATATACAAGATGTATACCAAAAAGTAGAGAACCTACATCACATGGTTCTCTACAAAAGAAACCCAATCATCTATACACATCCCCCAACCAGTTAAACATGTGTACTACGAATTACATAAAGCGGAGAGAGGTAGCAGCAGAAATTTTTTGGTACCATTCACATTTTAACTTCACTTTTTCTTTTTTCATAGGGAAAACCATCCTTTCTTCATTTATGATACAAAAATTAGAGTTAAAACTATTCTCGTGCCACAAAGTTTTCTTTTCCCAATTTCAGTATGATGCGATAACCTGATCTAAACATCTTATGTGCAAGGCTCTCCATGCGCAAACTAGTATCTGAATCCAAAGAATGAACATCGGTATTTCTCGGTGGTGATCAATATCGTTGATCGCATATAGAACATATTCCAAGCCGTGGTTGGTAGTGAAAAGAAAAGGCAAAGGGGAGGAGGGGGCGGCAGTAATTTAAGGAACTCAAATATTTATAATAGACCATTAACAATGTGATTATTTCAGATTCGTCAGTAAGCATAGTTGAAAGTCTTCGCATTTCCTTCTTAATAATGTGATTTCATTATTAAGCAAGCATGTTGGCAGCTAGCCGAGTAATCTTGACAGCTGACAATTTGAGGAAGCGGAGGATCAACTATGTTAGTAGGTGTTTCATGTGTAGATGCTTAGGAAAAGATGTTGACCATAGTTTGCTCATTGCAAGGTGGCGACACGGTTATGGGCAGTGGCTCTAAACTGGTTGGGAGTTCAATCGGTGATGCCTGCCACTATGAAAGAAGCGATGTATAGTTGTTCATCCTTGCAATGGAGGGTTTAAATCACATGATGAAGGTGGCAACACAAAATGCTTGGATAAAAGGGTACAAAATAGCAGGTAGAGAAGGAAATTTTGTACAGGTGTCTCATTTGCTATATGCAGATGACACATTGGTTCTATGTGATGCAGAAGAAGAACAAATAAGATATCTCAGGGTCATTCTCACAGTCTTTGAAGCAGTCTCAGGATTGCGTGTTAATTGGGGAAATAGTAGACTTTATGCAATTAATGAGGTGGGGAATTTGCATATTCTGGCAGGACTATTGGGCTGTCAAATTGATCAACTGCCTACCAATTATCTAGGAATGCCATTGGGGGCCAAGAACAAATCTATAGAGATATGGGATGGAGTTATTGAAAGAGCTGGGAAGAGGTTGGCTAGATGGAAAGCACAATACTTATCTCTTGGTGGCAGATTGACTCTCATTAGTTCAATTTTGGACTCTTTGCCAACTTACGTGATGTCACTTTTTCCACTACCACTAAAAGTGGAGAAAAGACTGGATGCTCTTAGAAGAAATTTTTTATGGCAAGGAAACAAAGAAACTAGAAGTTTTCATCTAGTTAAGTGGACTGAATGTACTAAAAGAAAGAAGAATGGAGGACTAGGAATAAAGAATCTCAGGAAGCATAACACAAGTTTGTTGATGAAATGGTTGTGGAGGTTTAACAGTGAAGACCAAGCATTATGGAAAGAAGTGATTGTTCAGAAATATGGAATGGAAAAGAATTGGTGCACAAAACCAGTTAACACAACATATGGGGTGAGTATTTGGAAGACTATTAGGTCCCATTGGACAACACTAAATCAAAATTTCACAATTTTAGTTGGTGATGGTAGGAAAACACTTTTTTGGCATGATAATTGGTTGGGTCATGGTCCTCTAAAAGACAGATATGCTGATCTCTTATCCATCTCATTGAATTCAGAAGCCACCATTAATCAGTTATGGTCTCCTCAAGGATGGAATGTAACTTTTAGAAGATTGTTGAATGACTGGGGAATTGGAAGGGTGGCAGCTTTAATCAATGAATTAGAACAAATCAAAGTTAATGTTGATAGAGCGGACAGTTTGAAATGGAAATTGGATCCTCAGGGTATCTACACAGTAAAGTCTGCATATCATCTTCTTATGGAGGAAGGGCAAGCACAAAATACTTGGCCTTGGAGAAACATTTGGAAGACCATCGCACCACTTAAAGTTGCTTGCTTTAGTTGGCTGGTAACCAAAAAAGCATGTCTAACCCATGAAAATCTTCAGAAAAGGGGAGTGCAATTGAGTTCCAGATGCTTCTTGTGCCAAGAAAGAGAGGAAGATATAAATCACCTTTTTTTGCATTGTAAGGTGACCTTTCAATTGTGGCAAATGTTTTTGAGTCACACAGGATTAAATTGGTGCATGCCAAATTCAACAAGGGAGGCTATTAACTGTTGGCATAGAGCAGGGGGAAACAAGACTCAAAAGAAATGGTGGAGATCAATTCCATTGTGCATTTGGTGGACAATATGGAGAGAAAGAAATGAAAGATGTTTCGAAGACAGGGCTAACTCAATCCAAAAGATCAAGTCTAATTATCATGCTTTTATATTTTTGGTGCAAGAAGAGTAATGCAGAACACACAAGTGCACTTTTACTTTTGCTAGCATCTTTGTAGATAAGATCTTTTGTCTGTTTTTTATATTTGATGATTTTGTTCATGGAACTGTATACTTGGTAGCCAACATTGCCTTAATATTGATGAATATAATGTTAACCTTTTCAAAAAAAAGAGGAAGAGAAGACCGAGAGTATGGGATGTTGTTCTATTAGCCATTATGCGGATACTATGGAAAGAGAGAAATACGGGAGCTTTTGAAGGAGTAGAGAGTGACTTTGTTAATTTGAAAAATACTCTTTTTTCTCTACTTTCTTTTTGGTGTACCCATGAGGTTCCGATGTGTATAGATGATTGGGTATCTTTTGTAGAGAACTATATTTTGGTGTAGGTTCTCTACCTTTTAGTATACTACTTGTATACGGGTTTTCCCCTTCATTATAAATAAAATCATTCACCTTATCCTGGAAAAAAAAAAAGTGATTTCATTTAGTAATTTTTTTCTAAATCTGCATTTAATCTGGTAATTCTTCTATTTGAATAAGGATGATATATTATGTTTCCATTCACTTTGATTATTGCACCAACGATGAGTCCCCAAATCTATGGCTATTATACTCACTTTAGGTAGTTGTTCATGCAATGGGGATCACATTCTTTTGACTCTTCCATTGATTTTCAAATAAGCAACTTCTTTCTTTTTAATAGCTTGTAGTTCATGACATGTTTCTAGTGTAACTAAGAAGCACATTAGAAGATCTTGAAAAGATTGAGACCACTGATGATGGAAGAACAAATTCATACCATAGATGATATAAGAGAGTTTCCTTGCATCAACAACAGTAACTGATAGTTCTCCGGCGAAGTCCTTGTTCCCTTCTTGCATTTCTCCACCCTTAAGTTCATTTTGACCAGGCTTAAGATCATTTGGGACTGGGCCCACTGCTTTCCCTTTCTGAAAGTCCAAAACAATTTTTTTTGGACGGACGAAGAGACGCGGTAAATCCTCAGTGAGAAGTTTCTTCAAAAACCTGAAACATCCATAGAAATAAATAAAAACTCTAACTCATCGCATCAGTGAAAAAATGAGATAGTTTCATACAATATGGTAAATTGGTAACACGTCAGGATTCAAAATGAATATGATATTAGAAGTATATAGGCCTAGAATTAAATATAAAGATGATTTGTGCTAAACCCAAAATGCAACCATTATTGTAGACCATTTCAAGTGATACAAACTTGAACTGAATACACGAGACTTGACACAACTTAACTGGAAATTTGCAAAAGAATCAGGGAAGATATACATATGAAGAGAGAGAGAGAGAGGGAGAGAGAGAGAGAGTGAATGTGGAAGATTCATGAAAAAAATGAATGTGTAACATTTTCAAGAAAGACATTACATGATTGATGACAATTGAATATGACCCATTACTTTAAAAATGTTACACTGAAAGAAGCATATTTGACCGCAAAAGTAATTTGCATAAGATCTTAGGACTTAGGAGTAAACGGGACTGCCAGATAAAAAGAAAAGAAGTAAAAGGGGTTTGCAGAATGCATTCTCCAATCAGCTGCCCCCCTCCCCCTCCCCCCCCCCCCCCCCAAAAAAACCCACCCCACCCCAAAAAAGGCCAAAAAAAGGACTCGTCAATGAGTTGATAAAGATAGCCAAAGAAAATTGGATACATTAATGATGGAGAAGGATAAGAAACTGATACAGAAAGCGTATATGTAATAAGAACAAACTAGTAGATAATGGACGAAATACTACTTACATTGATAGAACGGGAATTGCTGGTGTTGCCCAAATACATGCAAGAAAAGAACGTAAATGTGTGAATATCCTAATATCAGCCACATCAATAAAATCACTCGTCTAGTCTATTCAGTTTTGGAAACTGAAAAAGAAATAAGCAACCGACAATTGAATGATGACAACTCAACATCAGTAAGTAATCCAGAGTTAGTAACTTTTTTCTGATAAAGAATCAACAGTAACTCAAAAAGAGCTGGTATTCACTAATCAGGAAATCAGGTTTATTTGGAAGAAGAATATTATTAGGGAGCAGATTTCATAGAGAAGATCATACAGTCACAAAGAGAATTAGATAAAGAAGGATGCAAATTTATCTCATAATCTCCGCGGTATGCTAAATAGTTGCTAAAGCCTCGAAAAAAATTTCATGTGTTATTACAATGTGGTCAGGGCTCACATGTTGCTGGAAATTTTATAAGCCTGGCGCCACAAAGAAAGGTGTGGAAGGGGTTATCCAAAAAGAAAAGAAGGGAAGGATGCTAATCATGCTTTAATATGACTAGAGGACACAAGTACAGAACAATACCATGAAATCTTTTGTTGACTTTACTTAAATTACATATGATATTCCAGCATGCGCATATGAATGAATGAACTTTTCCAAAATAACACTTGCTGGGATATCTTTTAACTGTCTACATGTCTTGTTTACAAGGTTTTTTTCCCCTTCTGTTTAACAAACTAACATAACCTCTGCAAAAACAATACACTTTTCCTGAATCCAAGATATTCCACTCAGCTAAAGAATGAGCTCACAACATACATCTCATTATTAAGATCACTGGGAGTGATAGAAAGAGAACGAGAGCATGCAAGATAAACTACAATGACTGAAAGATCTATTTCCTAAATCCTCTGCTAAAAACAAAGGCAAAGATTCACAGCTGTCACAGGATTCATCTCACAGGTAATAGCCCTAAAGGTTGAAATTAACATACCCATTAGGTTGAACAAACGGAATGGTGACAAGTCAAGCTTTATTTTCGGAAGTGAAACGAAAGCCCAAGAAGCAGCTCCAACCCAGGGCTCTGATTGTATTAGTCGTAACTTGACCCAGAGTTCACCATCAATATCAAAGTTTCGAACACCAACTGGCACAACGATGGGAATAACTCCAAATTTTAGTGACAGCATTAATAGCATGCGAGCACCACCAGTGTATCGGAGGCCTATCTGATACCTAAATAGCATGAAAGAATCCACAAATCAATTGACAGATTCCATGAATAATGAACTTTCAGATAATAAGGAAAAGTAAAAAAAGAGTTGTGTTTTTATCATGTCAGTTTGACCAGGGATAGAGAATTTTGTATCATAACTAAAAGTAGAGAAGATTATAACCACATAAGCATTATGAGTTCAAACAATAAATCGATATTTATGCTCAGTTGAATGACAAGGAAAATGAAAAAGAAATAGAGCAAAACGTAGAGAAGATTATAACCACATAAGCATTATGATTTCACACAATAAACCGATATTTATGCTCAGTCGAATGACAAGAAAGGAAATGAAACAGAAATAGAGCAGATGTAGAGAGATAAAGTTCAGTTGTGAATGCCATAAAAATATATACTTTCCCTGGTTCAGAAATAAGATTTTCTGGGTCCCGATGAAATTTCACAACATTATCCCTCATTTTTGTAAATCTATGTGAAACTACCTTGGCACAGAAAGGGAGTACATGATGAATAGCTCCACAACAAAGTTTATCAAGGAAAAAAAGACTGTAATTATGAGGTTTAAATTGTTTCTTCAATAGATCGAAAACAAAGAATCTCTACATCAACAAAAAAACATTTACCTCCTAATTAAGTAGTAGGTATAATTTCCTTCTGGTTCTAGAGGTCAACTGAATCAAGGCATGTATGCTAAGGAGAAAATAACAACTCTAAGGCTTTCAACCAAGAAAGCTTCACAAGGAAAGAGCTTTTCTCTAATACTTTCTGCCTAACACTATGTTGTATGTATATATTTCCCTTTTAACTATGGACCTCAGCTCAATTGAGGAATGCAGGCTAAGGATAAAATATCCACTCAAAGATCTCCAACCAAGAAGATAGAACAAGTAAAGAGCTTTTCTACAAAAAACTTCAACCCTTTTTCTTTTTTCAGTAGGACTTAGGGGAGGGGGTAGAAGGGATATTAGCAAGAAATGTTAATTGAGGAATGGCTAAGTAGAAAATATCAACTAAGAGACTATCAACCAATAAAATAGAACAAGTAGAGATCTTTCTTTATATTTCAACACATTTGCAAGAATTGTTACTCACTGCAAATCATTGATCCGACGAGAAGTTCTGCGCTCGACACTCCTAACAGAAAGAGGCTCATCCCCGAGCGAAAACTGCTTAATCTCAACTCTTTCTACATAATCAGGCTTTTTCAGATTATCAATAACAGGCTGAAGCAAACCAATGATCCAATTCTCAATCCCACCTCTATAAACTTTCCACAACTTCCCTAACACCATGTTTACCCATTCCACTGATTCTTTTCTTTGCAAATCTTTCTCCAACAATGAGGAAAGATACGTTGGCACCTGCGCCTGCGGCCATATACCATTCCCTGGCTTAGGATTATTACTCTTCCTCGACGTCCAAACCTTATCAGAAACAACACCAACAAAGAAAAACAGCGCGAAAAGACCGAATATACTCGGATTTACCGGAGGTGAAGGTAAAGGATGAATCACACCTAATTGAGTCCTTAACTTATCTACAAAAGGGTCTTCTTGAAAACTAGCAAAATTGTTACTACTACTAGAACTTCTAGAAACTTCTACTTCATCAGAAAATCTCTTAATTACAATATTTTTAGCTCCTTTTCTTGTAGCATTATTACTAATTTGTACATCAAAATTATGGTGGTCTCCTCCACCATTCACACAAGCATGAATTACCCATTTATCTAAACTTAAACCCAACTTTTTCAAACCCTTTTTCTTCCTGAATAGTGAATTCTTGAAATTTCTTTTACAGGGGCAAGGAGATGGGTATAGAGCTGCCCGGCGCACAAAGCATCCAACGTTCACGCAGGGGCCGGGACAAGGAGATGGGTACACTAAAAATAAATCAGGGGTAATAGCTGATGGGAAAACCATGAATTACAAGAACCAAAAAGGAGCTGCCTTTAGAACTATTATAGTAGTTAACAACAGTTCTTGAAGTACACAATGAAGTACCGAGAAAGGGCAGCCCGACACATAAAGCATCCCGCATTCATGCAGGAGGGTCCGAGGAAGGGTCGCACCCCAAATCAAAATAGCAGAAGCGAGTAGTACTAGTTTTGAGAATAGAAAACAACATTAGAAGCTATAAAAATCTTTGTTTTTAGCAAAAATGGACGCATTAGAAGTGGAGAAGAATATTAAATGGAGATTCTTGGTGTGTGAAAGAGAGAGAGATGGGGTGGACAAAGAGAAGATAGGAAAAGGCTAAAAGGGGAAAGGTGTAACAAAATGTGGTATAGAATATTAGGAATCAACAATTTGATCCTGATTTGATTTTGGCAGAGCAACTTTCAAGGCCTCAAATATTTGTAGCAATTTTGACACCCCTTTAGTACGTTGTGAAGTACAACCCCGATCATACATACCCCACCCTACCTCGCCATGTGTAGTGGGGAATCAATTAGTTTTGGACCTTGACTAATTCGATTAAAGGCAATTTTATTTTCAAAATTTGAATTTAAGACATTTGATTAAGGATAAATAGTGCATGCCTAAGAAATTTAATATTGATTCTCATTTTTCATTTTAAGTATTTATGTTTCTTATAAGTCAAGCTCCCTTAAAATTAGGATTTTTTATACTATATACCCATGAAATTCAAAGTATTTACAAGTCATACCCATTAAAAATTATACTACCCATAAAATTAGAAGTGTTTACCCAACCTACCTATTTATTAGTGTATACTTTTGTTATACGTTATGGATGTATACCTCTATGGTATACTGCATAAATAATAGTATATAAGTCTAGATGGGTAGCACATACCTTTATGGTATACTGCATAAATAATAGTATACAAGTCTAGATGGGTAGGGCATGTAAATAGTTTATGGATAGAGATGGTAAATATAAAATTTATGGTAGAAATGGGTAAATATTTTGATTTTGATGGGTATTTTCGTAAACATCCCTTAAAATTACAAGAATTTTTCATGAGACATTTTGATTGAGATCTTTGCCTATTAAATACTTAAACCTTATTTGATATGTATATAATGTGTTACAATAAGCAGAAAATATTTCTCGCACTTCTCTTTATTAGTAGGAAAACTTAAGAAAATAATTTAAAAAAAAAAAAAAAAAAAAACTACCCCATCATCGCTCCTCTTTATTATACGCGAGGGAGGGGAAAGAAGAAGAAAGGAAGAAGGTTGGGGTGAATTCAATAATAGACGCTTGTTGGCATTCCAGCCTTCCTATCCGGAAGGGGGGTTGTGTGGATATTATTGATAGGGGTGGTTTTGAAAGTAGAAAAAGTGCTTGGGGAGAAGATACAACAACAACATACCTAGTGTTACCTTACAAGTGCGGTTTGGACCGGGCGAAATGTACGCAGACCCTCGGCTAAAGAAGAGTATTTCCAAAAATATGTTTGAAAAGAAAAAACAAGATGATTATACCATAGTAAAGAAAATATTGACATGAAAGCTAAAGTACCAAGGTAAACAGCAAACATCAATAGCAATAAATACGAAGAATAAGATAGAAATGTATATATACAAATAATACTAATGCTAATATGCCAGAAAATGCTCATTTACTGTCTAATCTTCCACCCTAATCATTGACCTCCATGTTATCCTGTATAGGATCATGTCCTCGCTGATCTGGGGGTGAACCATGTTCTGTTTAATAACATCGCCCCAATTCTTCTTTGGTCAACCTCTGCCTCTCCGTAGACCCAGCATTGTCGACCCCTCGCACTTCCTTATTTAAGCATATATGTTTCTGCTCTTCATATGACCAAACCATCGTAGTCTCGCTTTTTGCATCTTATCCCCACTGAGGCTACTCTCACCTTATCACGTATAACCTCATTCCTAATATTATTAATCCTAGTATACTCACACATCCATCTAAGCATTCTCATCTCTTCTACGCCCATCTTCTGAATGTTTCTCGACCGGCCAACTCCCTGCGCCACCCAACATAGCTGGTTATAGAACTTACTTTTAAGTCTAGGTGGCACTTTCTTATTGCATAGGATACCGGAAGCGAGTCTATACTTTATCAACCTTGTCCCTATACGATGTGTGACATCATTGTCGATTTTTCCATTGCCTTGGAGGATTGGACCAAGATACTTGAAGTTTCTTTTCTTGGAGATAGTTTGTGTACCAAGCGTTACTTTCATCTCTGACTCCTGAGAAGCATTACTTAACTTGCACTTCATGTACTTTATTTTTGTCCCTGCTCAGCCTGAAACCTTTAGATTTCAGAGTCAGCCTCCAAACCTCCAGCTTATCGATAACTATGTGTGTGTCTCATCAATCAAAACAATATCATCTGTAAATAACATACACCATGTAACCTGTCCTTGGATACTATGTGTTACTTCATCTATCACCAGAGCCAAAAAAAAAAAAAAAAAAAAGGGCTAAGCATTGACCCCTGGTGCAACCCTATTTCGATTGGATAGTGATATGCGTCTCCTCCTACTATTCTTACTCAGATTTTGGCTTCATTATACACGTCCTTAATCGCTCTGATGTATGCTATAGGTACACATTTAGATTCCAAGCATCTCCACAAAACCTCCTTTGGGACTTTGTTATATGTGTTTTCTAAGTCAATGAACACCATATGCAAGTCCCTTTTCTTATCACTATATTGCTCAACCAACCTCCACAAAAGATGAATGATTTTCATAGTCAATCGTCTAGGTATGAATCCAAATTGGTTCTCAAAAATAGTTACATCCTTTCTCATTCTCTTCTCTACCACCCTCTCCCATAATTTTATAGTATGGCTTAGTAGATTGATAACTATATAGTTGTTGCAATTTTGAATATCGTTCTTGTTCTTATACAATGATATCTTTGTACTCCACCTCCATCGTTCAAGTATTTATGCAGTCTGAATGATGACATTAAACAACCAAGTCAGCCACTCAATACTTGCTCTGCCTATGCTTTTTCAAAATTCTACTGGAATCTCGTCAAGAGCGGTTGCTCTTCCCTCCCCCCCCCCCCCCCCCCCGCCAAATCTTACAAGTGGCCTCCTTAACCTCTTTAAAATTTATACCCCTGCAATATTCATTCTCTCGCTAGCTCTCGAAATGCTCCAAAATGATCCAACACAATATTCATGTCCCCCTATTTGTTTAAGAGTTTATGAAATTATGTATGGCATATCCATTTAATGTGAGCATCTTCCACTAATATTGTGGCATCCTCGTCTTTAATGCACTTTATCTGTTTTAGGTCTAGCGACCGCATCTCTCTTGGAGCCTATACAACTTATTTTCTCTACTTTTGTTCGCTATTTACTTATACAGGCGTTCAAAAGCTGCCGTTTTAGCGTCTGTAACCTCTAACTTCACTTCCTTCTTCGCAATCTTATACCTTTGCCTATTCGTCTTTTTTTCTTCCTCGTATTTGCTCTCCACTAACTTCAAGTATGCAAACTTCTTGGCCTCCACTTTTCCTTAAACCTCTTCATTCCATCACCAGTCCCATTTGTGTCTACTGGGTTACCCTTTGAGACCCCTAACACTTCTCTAGTTGTTCCCCTAATACAATCCGCAGTCTAGTTCATTTATTGTCCACATCCCCCTACTTTCCCAATCCCCCATAGCAATTAGTTTCTTCCCCAACTCTTGACACTTACACTGTTCAAGGTCCCCCACTTAATTCTAAGTCGACCATTCCCGACTATCTTTTCCCTTCTCCGTTAGATCTCTAGATCCATAACCATGAGTTTATATTGGGTTACAAAGTTCTCAATGGGGATAACCTTACAATCCAACATATACTCATCTATCACTCTTCCTAAGAAGTAGGAAGGTGATTTGAGTCCTTGCCATCGCACTACGAAAGATGAACAAATGCTCATCCTTCTTCTGCATGCAGCAATTGAAATCTCAAAAGGTAAACAAGTGAGACTCCTCTATCATTTCTATCTCTAAATCCATAACTACCATGCACATCACCATAGCCCCTCGACGATATCCCGTTGCAGCAATTGAAATCTCATCCTATGAAAAGTTTCTCAGTTTGAGGGATACCTAAAAAAATACCTCATCCATATCCTTCCAAAAGTGTTTTGTAACCTTATCGTCAAGCCTGCTTGAGGTGCGTAAGCACTAGTGATGTTACAGGTAAGCCCTCCAACAACCATCTTAATAATCAGCATCACGTCATTCACCCTTCTGTCCTCTACCACTTGATCGCGAAGGTCCCTATCAACTAAGTTGCCTACCTCATTCCTACTCCTAAAGGCTTTTAAGTATCAATTTATACTTGTTACATCTAGAGCCTTAGATCCCACCCACTTGGTCTCTAACCCTCATTCAGACTATAAATGTACTTCGAAGGCAGTCTCCGGACCTACTCCAGATGTTTTTGCGGATATATGATTTTTGGACCTACTCTAAAGTTTGGTTCCACACTCTGCACAAACGACCTTACTCATCACCCTCAGCCTATGGTTCCGACTTAGGGGCTACCTCGCTCCCGATCGACTCTATGCCATTTACAGGCTCAGCAACACTATGCGCCATGTCAAGTTATCATAGTATCATTAAAGCCATGTTCAACATATCGATCCATGCCACGACCTATCCTAACTATTATTAATCGGGTCTTAAAAGGATAAGGCGTGCGTCTAACATATCCCATAACTACATTCGAAGATTAACGGATGAGTATAACGCCCCCAACTATAGATTCAACTCAATAGCCTAACAGATACCTTATAAGTCTGCTTAGACTCCATGCATCCGACCCTCTATGTATAACCTAATGAGGACAACACCGGAAGATATCTGATTGATCATGCAAATTAACAATACTGACTTCAGCTCGCTTTTTCTCTTGATCTAATACACTTAAATATAGTCTTGTACTTAGGCTTTCTCCTTATAAGGTGGCAATAAATGATAGTGTAAAGTAACATTGTTTACTTTCACTAGCTAAAATGTGCCAAACTTGAGAACTATCGTATTAATTATAATTAAAGTTGGAGGGATTATAACTATAATAAAAATCGAATAAGTTTCACGTGGTCGGAACCGACTTTTGTATTACTGCTACTTTGCTTACACGGCTGGCGCATCTTCGGTCCACTAAGTTAGGTGGCTGACCAGTCATTTGAAAGGTGGATCCTATTTGCATTGAAGGTCCATTTGAATAAAGAATAATGATAGTAACCTTTTGACTTCAAAATGAAGTGTCATGTGGCCCTAATATTAAAACTAATCAGAGTATGAAAAACCTTTAAAAATTATTACAACAACAAAATATTCTGTATTATTCTACAAATGGAGTCTCAGAATGAAAGGTAGCAGACCTTATCCCATCAAAGTAAAAAAATTATTTTCAAAAACTTTTAATTATTATTTAATTTATAATTATTTATAAAACTTTCTCGATGTAAATGAGATAATGATTTTACTATAAAAATCGCATTTCTTCCTACAATTTCCATATATCCTATTATTAATTTGTGGGTTGATGCTCATGTTGAACATGGACACAATGAATTTCATTTGTTGCAATTGTTGTTATTGATCAGTTTATGTTTTTCCTATGAAAAATTATTTTTTTTAAAAAAGAAAAATAAATACAATCCTAAATATCTGAGGATCAAGTAAAGAATGTTGATACAAACAAAGCAAAAACATTTGTGTACTAGTAAATTTTAGTAGTAAATTAATTGAACTGTTCAAGTCTTTGTCATACTATTAAAGCCCAAAGTAAATGTATGTCCCGAAAATATGCTTGTATTAGCTAGTTAAGCCTGAGGACTGGATAGGTAATGCTAAAAAGGAATTGGGTTTTCAGATATCACTGAAAAGTACCCCTCAAAAATATGGTTGTACAATTTAACACATGCACACACATCATAGTAGGCTGATTGCCTAAAATATCCCAAATCCAGGTAAGCGAGGAGCTCAATCTCTCCCTTCTATATAGCTACTAAACTAATACTTGATACATATATACATACACACACACACCAATTTTATTTGATATTCTACTTGTCTTTCTTTCCCAATATTTACCCGTTCTTCTGTTTTGAGGCTTCTTTTACTAGTAAGGAGTAAGGACAGACGAAGATATTCCGCTCATACATAATGATTTTAAAAAAATTGTAAAAACTCTCTCGTCTCAATCTATGTGAACCTATTTGAATAGATATAGAGTTTAAGAAAGAAAAGATGATAATTTAAATTTGTGGTACTAAATTAACCATAACAGTTGTGTAGCTATAATTTCTTGAAACTTATGGTCTGATATGCCATAGCATAAATGTGGTTATACAAGCTTACCGTTGAGGGTAAAAATTAAAAGCGTGAGTTAAATTATTTTCAAATTTAGATATGACAACAAAGCTTGTACTTAATATTACCTCTCCAATTTTCCTTAGCGACACTTTGGCTAGCGTTGAAGCTCTTTACGATCAGAAGTTTATGTACTTGCTCTTTTCTATCTTTTTTTTTTCAAAGAGAAGTGAAACAACACCCTGATTTGATGTGAGCGCCCATGCCTCTCTCTCCCTCGCTCCCTCTCCCTCCCCCTCTCCATGACAATGAGCCCGCCATTTCCCCTTGTTCAAAACATGTAATGTGCAGGTTAATGTGTGCACACGGCGACTGTGAACCACCCGATACTTGTTACCTCACACAAGCACATGTATCGAGCTATAGGCTGGTGGAAGAATCACCTCATGTTTGTAGTATCTACTTGGATTAGTCTCCCTCACCCATTTCATTGACCGCAAAAGCATACCTTGGTGCAAATATCTGTATGTGAACTGCTCATAGCAATAACCAAAAGGGCAAAGGAACAGGAGCTGAAATGCTTGCTAAATTGAATTATGTACAGAACATGACTTCCATTGTCAGCAACTCGGTGGTGCTTACATTTTTAGAAGGATTGATGAATGACATTTGCATCCAATCGCCTTCTAAACAAACCTGAGGCCCTTTCCAGAAATCTAACCTCACAATCAACTATTCACAACAAAGAATGTTACTATAAACAACTTTCTGGAGGGAAGACAACTTTGAGACCCACAAATTCATAACATTCCTAGTGTCTATAGAGATGAATCAAACAAGATCTGAAGGATCTAACTTTTTTGTTGGATTTTCTGATGGATTTCTATAAATACCATCAAAAGGTAGATTGAAGTCTCCAACCGAATCGTCCATGAAGAAGGTATTCGCCAACCTATTAGAATGCTTCAAGCCAACGTGGTCGTGATCGTGGTCGTGCTCATCTAGACTTCTGTCAGAGAAATGGTCATAATAATCTTGAGGGTTGCGGTTGAAATTTGGAGGCTCAAGAAAGCTTGTCTGGGGATCTGTGTGAGGATTGTTGATGAACTTTGGAGGTTCAAGAAAGCTTGTCTGGGGGTCTGCGTGAGGATTGCTGTTGAAATTTGGAGGCTCAAGAAAGCTAGTCTGTGGATCTGCAACATGCCGTCGATCTCTAGCCCACCACTGGCTCCTGATAGATTGTGCCCTGCTACTTGAATCATCATGATGTAGGATGCTCTCCCTCAAAACAGGAGCTGATGTAGTTGCTTCAAGGTGACTTTGTGCTCGGTCCTCAAATAGGTGTCCCCAGTCATCATCAACCGTATCCTTGATTTGCACAATATGAGATGGCATCCAAGGATCTTTAAGTTCGTTATTGCCATGAAGAGGCCTGGATTCAATGCCTCGTGAATCACTACTCGTATTGTGAGGATGTGAGGTGTAATACCAATCAAGAATATAGGGATAATTCCTCTGTCCGCCATCTATCAACCACATTGAGCCAAATCCAGCTCCCAAGTTGTTGAGAGGCATTTCCCTGGAGAACAAGTTATTCCTATCACTTGAGCCTCTAAAGTGTGGATTCCACTGTTGTAACTCTGAAGGTCGATATGCAGGTCCTATTTCCTGCACCTGCAGCTTTTCCTCTCTGAAGGTTTTAAGTGTTGAAAGGAACTGTTTTCCTTGATCATCAGGTTCCCAGGAAGGATAGCTACTTTGAAAGCTGCAATCATTTGACACACACTGTTATTCAAAAACCTCTTATATCCAACAACAATCTCAAAGCAGGCTATACCTCAGGAATGATTTCTCCATTTTCCCCTGAGAACTTCTCTGCAAGCAAGGGGAATTAAATGGCGATCCATATTTGCTATTACCATGACTCTGAAAATCAAACACGCTAAAGCTGCCCGGAGAGACAATACATCAGTGTTTAAAAAATGAATGAACATGCTACACCAATGGGAGCCACTAAAATATGAAAGTATAAGCAAGCAAGCTATAATAGTTGCTGACCTGCAGACATGACCAACCCCCTCAATGTGAACAGTGAAGTCCGCAATGAAACGCAAAATGTCATCCACCCTCTGTGGCAAAAGTAATCCAAATGTCAGGAACTATAATCACAAGGATTCTCAAGGTGGGAAAGATGGGAAAATTATCCTTAAAACGAAGATACCTTTGGGACAACACATAACAGCAGATATGGTGTAAGAAAAATTGAGGCCATTTCCTCAAGTAGCATCATTCCAGTATACTGCACAATGAGATAATAAGAGAAGTCAATAACAATCTCACACCGTAAAATGAAGTATCGCAATCTGTCAGTCTACAGTAGATTTCTTTTTTCCTGGTAACAATTTTATTCATCTACCATAACCTTGTTATATATCAGACAAATTCTTAATTGATAAATTGTATTAAAAACAAGAATTACATTCTGGAGAAGATTATTACTTACAAATAAAGGCATCAAAAAATCCTACAATTGGAGCTTTTTGATAAGATTAAACTATCATCTGATAAATTGCAACAACTTTAAGAAAAACGTATGCCCACAAAAAGAAAAGAAAAAAAGTCGAACTTCGAATCTAATACATATAAGCCAACCTATCCTCAAGCACAGGAACATGAAAAGAACTGAGAGGGTTAAATCACCAAGAAAGTGAAATTAAGAAAACAAAATCACAATAATGGTCTGTTTAGTCTGGATTTTGAAAATTGAATTCAATTTTTAAACAAATAATTATCAGATAATCAATTAAAATAAAAATAAAAAATTCTACTAAAGTATCATCTACTAGTTATATCTCCAAAATTAATTGTTTAAAGAACCAACCACTTACTGTGGTACTAAATGATTTGCTTAATTTCATAAAAATATAAATGATTTTTTCTTGAAAATAAAGTACTAATACACAGAATGAAATCCTTAAATCTAGACAAGAGTTACTGCAATGGAGTGCTGGAATTCAGTTTTTTTTTAATTGTTAAGTGCTGAATTCAGATTTATCTGCTTATAAATAGCCGTAGGGAAAAAAAAGTACCTGAAATAATGTTTCAAACTCAATTCGTACAGCCGCAGTATTTTCTTTCCCTCGCCATCTCTTTGGCATATGGTGTGTATGTTGGACTACAAGTGACATTGCTCCCTGCGGGTCAAGGACAAGAAGCTCATCTGTTATTGCAGCCCGGCTTATAGCTGTTATAGCTCCAAACACAGCAGCATACCAGAATAAGTTGCGACCAAATATCTGCAAGATTTGAAGCAAAATATAAGTAACAATATCAAATTGCTCTAGCAGCATAACCAAGCAGCTCTCCAAACAATTATTTGTTGGTTAGGAGAGTGAAGTATATTACATGGCCTTCCAGCAGAGATTCTTCTAGAAACGCAATGATAATAAGGACAGCAGCAAAGCCACCAGAAACAAAAGAAATGAACTTTGCGACGATAGATATAATCGGTGATGGAAATTGCTTTAGATAATCAGAAGCATGTATGACACTGCTGTTGATGCGATGCTTAAATAAATGGTCAACCTGAAGACAAAGAAGACATGCATAAGTATAAAAGCAAGCAAGAGCCATTGGATGAAGATGGAAACTATCAACAATTTGTGGAGCAAAAGAGCTAGAAACCATAGTCTCACATCCTCACAAGATAATGTCAGCTCACAATATATATATACACTCACATAAAATCCATAAACTGCGCCTAAAACCTAATTGGGTCGGCTGTGTGAATCCTCTGTTCATTCCGCTTGACATTTCATTTAGCTCAAACGTGATTGTTACATAAACATGTTATAAATGTCTATCGTGCAATGTAGGGACTGCAGAAAATATAGCACCAATATACAGCTGTAAGGGGAATAAGCTTCACAGGTTGTAGTGACATTACCATTCCACACAAGTAACCTGAAAGAAGGGGAGGAAAGCGTGGTATACTAAACTCCTTTTCCCTCACCTTTCCCATCCCTCACCCCCAAAAGAATCAACCAAATAAATGGGGACCAAAAGGAGGTTAAAGACAGATCCAAGATAACAATTTCATATCATTGCACGTATCAAGTTCATACAGGAGAAAAGATACCTCGTTGAATTCCCTAAACATCCACTTGGCAAGATTTGACCATCTTCTAGATGATGCAGTACTTGGATGGTTGTAGAACTGTTCAGCATGCCTCAAGAAGAGATACACCAGCATGAATATGACGAGAAATGGAGATAGGAAAAGCATTAAAACCCCAACAATCATAAGTCTTTTCTTTAAAGTTTTCGGATCAGAAATGAAGTCCCTCCGTATACAAAAGTTTCTACAGAAATAGAGCACCAGTTTAGATCATAGAAGTGGAGAACAAATTAGTGAAAACGTATGGAAGAATATATACTTCAATTACTTAAATTAAAAAAAACATGGAAATTTGACTGCAAAATGATTCGGGCATATTGTCACATACCTGTCAAACATGCTCTGCAGTATGCACCAGTTTAAGGTCCATTCAAGGGTTTTTGTCAGTATTAAACGACTAGGCACACCATTGGGGTCACATTTGACAGTTGGACACGCGCCAGGTACCCAGTGAGAAATAGGGAAAGCTAGGACCCCTTTGTTAAGCATTCCTATCAAATAATTTTCTTTCCGCATTAATCGCATAACCACATCATGAATAGAGAGATTCTTCACTACACAGAGTTGTTGCAATTCTTGTAATTGAACAACCCTTTGAAGAATAGATGCCCATGGAATGGTCTGTATCTCACTGTCGGTCACATGAAGACTGCACAGAAACGTAAGATCATTGTGATTAGCTAGAGGAATGGCAGATTCTTGAGACTCTCACAGTGATGAAAGAAGTATTGGAGAGCAATGAGCCAATAACATGCAAAATTGCAATACAAAAAAGATATAATACTTAGAGCCTGTTTGGGTGAGCTTATTCTAAGCAGCTTATAAGCCAAAAGTGGCTTATAAATCACTTTTTGAGAAGTTAGGATTTCCTAACTTCTCACTTTTGGCTTTTTTTAAGCACATAAGGTTTATAAGCCCATTAAACTTTGAGTTGCCAAACATTTACCAATGAGCTTATAAGCTTATAAGCCACTTCTAAGCTCACCCAAACGGGCACTTAATCAACATCTTGAGTTCCCATTAATTATAACAAAAGCAAGAAAAAGAAATGAATGATGTGTCAGCAAAATTGACTTGAGAAAATCTCTTAATATTTCAGCGCACCTTCTGCAGTAGAACTGACGGATCGCCAGGGTTTCTTTTAGCTGTGCAAAGAACCTTAAGAAGCAAAAGATCCAGTAGATAGAAAATATCCCCAGGTAACCCAAAACAATGGCTTTAAAGAGCGTAAAAGGCTTCAATGGGTGCAGATGAAGAGCTTCATTGGCCAGATCACACGGCTTGATTCCAGATTCCACAGCATCCATTCCACACTTGGCATTGCGGAGCCCATTCCAATCAACATACAACAGGAAAAACCCAGAAAAGCATATGGTAAAAGCTAGGCTCAGAAGCTCGAATATCCACTTTATAATAATGCACCATAATCCTTTCTCGCAATAATAGTTGTAGAGCCTCTCGAAGAACAAGTCCAGATCAGCAATTGGTTCAACATTTAAGCTATCACCATTAAGAAGCCCAGATGGGCTTTCACTACCTGGACTTGGTGCTCTGCGATAGTCTGACAGTTCAATTTCAGGAGGCGCATCATCAAGCAATCCTGCTCTCAACGATGATTCACCGTGCCATTTCCATTTGAATATGTTAAGGCCATTAGCGCCTTTTTGTCCACTGAACATCATTCATATATGCTGACAATATGCAAGCACAGCGTGACCATTCCCCATGAACCAAGTAATTAAAGTATAGCCCTGAAAAGAAAAGAAAAAACACCACGTCATTCTTCAGATGGTCTTCAAAGTGTGCATAATTATGTCCCTATCTCAATCGGCTCTTCGTTGGTTGTTGAATAGCTTTAGGAGAAGCATCATGAAAAAATAATGTGGAATCATGTTTTAGCATCACATAAAAAACAAGACCCTATGGTGCATAATAAATCATCAACCATTGTTATATGTAACATTTTTCATGTTTCTATTATTAGTAACTACCTACTGGTTGGAAGTACCAACATTGTAAAGCGTGACAGTTTCACATAGCTCCAATCCTTTGTGCTAGTAAGTACCAACTACTTAGAAACAAAAAGGGAAGCAAACTCTCTATTTAAGCCTTGAGTAATATATCTTTTGGTCTGTTGAGAGATTATTGAGTGAATAAAGGTGTGCTCTCTCTAATAGCTGAAGCTTTTAGATGAGATGGTCATACAATTCAATATGGTATCACGCCATGCGTTCAAGTCTCACCGCCACCCGTGCTTGGCCTATGAAAACGAATCAGGCCAGCACGTGAGAGAGCCTGTTGAAGAGGTAATTAAGTGAGTTAAATAAAGTACGTTCAGTCTAACAGATTAAGCATTTAGTTGAGATGGTCACACACTTCAATATGGTTTTAGTCTTGCAAGACCCAGTTACGAGATAAACTCAAAAGCATGTGCCAAAGATAACATGAAAATGAAGGTCAAGGTCATCACTCATAAGATCGGCGGATCCAAAATGCAGAATTTAGTTACAGAATACACTTGCTTGTCAGACTTCAAATAGTAAGATGCATGACCTTTTAGAGTTACCAGCACTCAAGCACATCCTGAGAAGTTCTCAGAAGTTCAGAGCAAGTTCATGTGACTCTGAGCCTGAAGTTGCATATCTCCTCTCAATCATAAAGAGGAATAAGTCTTAAATTCCTTTCCTCCTAGTATTAAAAAAATAATCAATGGTGTTTGACATGTTAATTGGTGTGCTTAGCGCTTGATGAGAAGGCAGTGAATCTTTTATGACGATTAAAAAGGAGTAAACCAAGGTTCATGGTTCATTCTCTATGAAAAGCTGTTATTCATGGCTGACATGTTCCTCCCCCTCTTTTCCATTCTGGCCCTGGAAATCTATTTGGAAGAATAAAGCTCCGTACAAAATCAGATGTTTTTCATGGATAGTCGCACATAGGAAATGTCTCACTATTGACAATCTTCAAAAGAGAGGCATTATTTTGTGTAATAGATGTCCGTTATGCGACGAAGATGCAGAAGATGTTGATCATTTATTTCTTCATTGCAACTTCACATGGCAGATTTGGCATTTCTTTCTCACTGTTTTGGGGTTTCATTCGTGTATGCTATCCAATACAGTGGATTTTCTCCTATCCTGGCAGAAAGTGGATTCATCAAAATCTAACAGGAGCATTTGGAAGACCATCCCAGCTTTGGTATGGTGGGTTGTATGGAGAGAAAGAAATTCTAGAGTCTTTGATGGCAAGAAGAAAAATGCAGTTAGTCTTAAACTTGAATGTATTTCCTTACTTTAGTTTTTGGTGCAACGGAGCTTCGGCATATTTATGCGTTGATTGACTTTCTTAGTTCTTTACATTCCCGGTAAAGTTCACTGTTTCTGGATGTACTCTGCCTCAGCATTTGCTTAATGCTGTTTGGTTTACATCAATAAAATCTTATTACTGATCAAAAAAAAAAGGGGGTAAACCAAGGACAGGACCCGTGGACCAGGAAAAGGAGCAGGAGGTCAAAGTTGAAGAAACATGAATACTTGAACAATTATGGGGAGCAATGAAAGGTAGCGGAACTAATCTATTTATTTTATCCATGAAAACAGAAAATATTTCATGGAACGGACGGATGTTAAATGAACCAAATAAGAGGAAAATGATAAAGAGGCCTCATAAACAGAAAAAGGAGGGTGATAAAGGGTGCCACTCCGAGGTGGCTTCTTAGTCCCTGCTGTGTTTATATTCTCTATTCCAGAGACAAAGTTGGAATATATAGCAGATAGAGTTCTAAGCATAACGGGTAACCCGTTCATTGGGTGGACGAGCCTTTTGAATGCAGAGGTACGAGGGGAGACATTTAGTGATCTGAATAGTCGGCGTGTGTCCTTCTTGGTGACATATACATTTCAAGGTCCATCTCACGTAAATCAGATGACATAGCTAATACTTCTAGAGGACGTTCTCTGAAGTACGAGAATGTGGATCCAACAACAAATTATTATAGGGGGAGTTGCTGAAAGTAAGGAAGAAGTGGTGAGGCAATAGTATCGAAACTTTTCTAATTTCATCAATGAAGCTGGAAAATTTAACTTACCAGTATCAGGAGCATTGTTCAAAGGAACCAACATATAGTATGCTTTCTGCATTAACAAAATGCTAATATATGCTGAATCGAAGTGAGGTTGGGATATATTACCAAAAAACATAATGGATCAGGTATCCGATCATGAGCTGATAATGCTCAATAGCACCAGAATACGTAGAGGTCCGATATCTTTTAAATTTGAGAATACATGGCTACTACATGGGGACTTTAAGGAGGCAAACAAAGCATAGGACAGTCATCCAGTTATGAAAGACCAGTTGCAAATAACCAAACAATTTTCAGCCAATAAAGGAGGATTTGAGGAGTTGAATAAGGACTTCTCAGAAGAGCGGAAACAAGCAGGGAGATCTGAATAGCACAGAAGGTGAGCTGGAGACAAGAATTGATGATGAAGTGATTAAGGAAGGGAATGGCAACACTAAAATATCTCCAGAATGGCAAAGTCTGTTGGGAAAGATTGACAATTGCTAACTTAAGGAAAGAAGGAAATCCACGATGGAGCAGTACAACTTTATCAACAATTCTGAAAAGCAACGATGGAAACCAGTTTAAAAAGGCGGCGCAGAGCATCAATTGTCCTCTTTTCTGTTAGGTTACTCTTACTGCGTAATTAACATGACCATCTGTCGTCATAGTTGAACAAGGGTATTCCTAAAAATATAATGCAACCATAGTCAATGTAGCAATCTATTACTCTATTTCATATAGTCAACCCCAACTAATTTGGAACTAAGGCCGTCACGATATTCCAAAAGCTATAACTTTCTAAATACCAGCTCAAATTATCTCATATTCATGCATTATACATTATCAATCATGACATCATACAAAATGCCATCTAAAGGTCATGGGTTCAAACCGTGGAATGAGCCACTGATATTTGTGTCGGGGTAGGCTGCCTACAATACACCCCTCTGGAAGCAGCCCTTCCCCCGGACCTTGCGTGATCGCGGGATGCTTCGTGCACCCCTTTTTACATTATACAAAATACCCACTAACCGAATTTCAAGAATCACATAAATCATAATTCACATTAAACTATTTACCAACATAACTACAAATTATACTACACTAAACAAGCATTATCCAAAATCCTAACAAAAACAACAATACAAGATTGGATAATAAAAGAGAATAAAGACAATTTACCTACAACAAGAATTCACTGCCTCCACCAATATCCAGCTGAAATACTATATATACCAAAAAAGAAAACAATTTGTTAAACAACTCAAAAATCCCAGTTGGGAAACTGATTCTTTTTTCTTTTTTACTTTTTTATACACGGTGGTTTTCGGACCAGCTTGCCCGTAAAAGATTCTTTTTTATGCCTTAAAGTTTTTGGGTTTTTTTCTAAAAAACTACAAATTAAATTTAAGTAGCAAAAAAGGGTAATCAAGACCCTTAAAGTAGCTTTATTTAAGCGGTGGCTGAAGAAGAAACGCCGCCGTACGCCGCCGCAATAAGGTGGAAGAGTTGGGGTTGCGTAGGGGTGGGGGATTAAGTAGGGGGGGTGGGGGGGTTTACGTTAGTTTTCGTGTACTATTGTAGATTGTATTCTTGTTGTTTTTGATGTTCTATGAAGACTTCTTCTAAGTACAAAATGTGTTAAATTTGTGAAATGATTTGTATTCCCTCTTTCAATATTTATAATAAGATAAGTTTAGTTAATTAAGGATTATTATTAAGGAGACGTGAGGATTGCTACTTTGCTTTCGTCTCCTCTTTTTTGGATACCCAATATGTTTAAGAGTTTAATTATTCATTCAAGTCACCCATTTTCAATCTTGCATTTTTCAAATTTATTTTCAAAAGCGTTTTCATTAAATTAAGGTTTATCGAAAATAGTTTCTTTAAAGTTTACGTATACGTCACTACTTGTGGAACCTCATTAGTATATTATTGACTTCTTGTTGTTGTATTTTAGTGACCGATAAAATTATACTGAAATTGAAAAATAACTCGAACTTTAGTGTAAATATTTGACTAAGAGTGGAGAAATTTTAATTATTTTTTTAATCAGTTTAGGATGGACAATTCGTGATTAAGGGCCTAATTTTTTATTTATTGGATATTGGTTGTCCTAAAATTAAGAGATCCTTATTATAGATTTTCTTTTTATTGACGCATAGTTGTTGTTGTTATTATTATTAATTGATACATTTTGTTTTAAGTTTAATTTTTTTATACGTTTAATAATTAAATATTTTACATCAAAATTGGTTAACCGAAAAAAACAAGTTGAGCCTCTTTGCCTTCATTTTACCTTGGAGAAAATGTAATCATATTTTAGTGCAAAATAGATAGTATACCACTAGGTCCACTACAAATGACTTTAAACGGACAAATCACTTGACATATCTTGCCTTGAATTTGTGATGCTATGAATAACAGAGATAAAATATTTTTTAGAGTTATAAACTGAAAATAAGGAATAATCATACTTCTTAAAGAAATGAATATAAAAACTTAACCAGAACACTGAGAAAGCTATAAATTTAATAGAATAGAATTAAACTGTATGTAATTTGTACATCCAGCTGGAACTATGTTGATATTTTTGTCTCTTAAAAGGGAGATTTTCAAGTTTTTGCACCTATTAGACACTTTTGACCATCAATTTTTTTGTCCTCACAAGAACTCTCTTTGTTTTTTAGCCCCAATTGTCGGGCCCCACCATGGTATTTGTTGACACACCAAATTTTAGTTAAAAATTTATTGGCCATTGTCATGACTCCCATAAATTTTTGCACTGAAGTCTAGCAATTGGACTAAAAATGTAAGAGTTTTCTTACGGGGGCCAAAAATGTGAGTGGGCCAAAGTGTCTTATTTTCGGGGGGATTTGCAAAAATATGACACGGGAAGCAATGGTTTGCCTTTTTGCCCGCGCTAAGAGATGGTTTGCAAAAATGCCTTGTTAAGATTTAATGAAAAAAATCCGGGGCCAAGACTTTCCGTTATATTTTTCCGCTTTTCAGCACTTATCCCTTCAAGTATTGGCAATAGGCAATACTTGCCGCACTTGGCCGTAAGTCTTGGCAATTGCCAAGACTTGCCATTGACCCCTGCTCGATTTTCCAACACTTGCACGTCAAGTATTGGCAATAGGCAACACTTGCTGCACTGCGTTGTAAGTCTTGGCAATTGTCAAGACTTGCCCCTTCCAGTTTTCCCTGCATTCTCAACATATAACTTGAAGTATTGGTAAAACAGCACTTGCCCTTGAAGTATTGCCAATTGCCAAGACTTACAAATTTTATGCCTTGAAGTCTTGGCTTGCGGACTAAATAAGGGCATTTTGCTAAAACATTCCTTAGCGCAGATAATTTTGTAAAACCACTCCTTATGGAGGGCATATGGTGAAATTTTTTGCTTATTTTCCTTGAGATTTTTGTAAAAATTAGGCCTCGTAGCCACTTTACAGGGCGCTGAAAGAAACAACCAAAAAAAGCTTTACAAAAATAGCCATCATTCAAAAAATATGGAAATTTTCTTATAAGTAGCATCAAAAGTCCAGTAAATCTTCCTGGAACTTTTGAACTAACTCCCAAAAATTTTGGGATTTAGTTCAAAAGTCTCGAAAAAATTTGTTAATTCCTTGTAACTTTAAACTAGTTGGGATTTAGTTTAGTTCAAATTCTCAAAACTTTTTCTGTGGCTAGTCTTCAAAAAAATACGTGTTTTTAACTAAATCCTCTACGCCTTAGTGGTAAAAATTTTGCATATAGACCACTTTTGCTGGTGATCTTTGGTTTGAGGCCACTTTTTTATTGATTTTGCATTAGAGATCACTTTTTGAAACTTCAATCCTTGTGGGCTAAACTTCACACCACAAAGGTTGAAGTTCAACTTCAGCCCACCACAAGGGTTGAAGTTCAACTTCAGCCTACAAGGCTTGAAGTTTACGCATCTATGCCTAAAAGTTCAGCCCTTGTGGGCTGAAGTTGAACTCCATACCTTAGGCATGAAGTTCAGCCCACAAGGTTTGAACTTCAGCCTACAAGGATTGAAGTTCCAAAAAGTGACCTCTCATGCAAAAATAATAAAAAAGTGACCTCAAACCAAAGACCATTGCTAAAAATGACTATTCATGCACTTTGCTACCTTAGTGGGAGTAAAGTTTGCGTACATCTCACTTTTTCTAAACCCCACTCGTTAGATATCATTGGGGTATGTTTTTGTTTTCAAAATTTGACTACTTCTCTTAAAAATTGTAATTGTTAGTTGTTTCTCTTTGAGCATCTTATAAACTGGCTAGTCATCAAAATCTCATGTTTTTTGCCCGGTCTAATCGTGGGCTTATAATTGTTCCTACTTGTTTTTAAGAAATGGATGGGTCTATTGTTGCTGGTACAGTTTGGCCCTTGTAAGGAAACTCTTACATATTTGTTCTGTTAGGAAAAGCTATTAGCTAGCATCATAAGTCACCGGGAGAAATCTTTTGGCAATCGCCAGATCTTCCTGCTAAAAAATCGCCATGAGCTTTTCCTGATTTAAGCAACAAATGTCCGACTTTACTGATGCAGCTAAAACTGTTATGGAGCGCCATATATGTCCTATTTCTATAAATCACCTTATCTTCATGTGCACTCCTAAGGTGGTTCTACATCAGGCTAACTATGGGCTAATTGCTTTTCATTTTGATTTTTTAGTGAAAATTGAGCACTTTTGGACATGATCTTAAAATTTTGGCCATTTTTTCATGGTCTTAAATTTTTGAGCACTTTCCCACAATTACCTAACAACTTCTCCTTTCAATATTTCTCTCGCTAGAAGACTCTTGTTTCTCACTCTACACACACACTTTCTTTCTCTATACACCAAACCCTAATCTCACCATGGTTTATTGTCGGAGTATCTTTACGTTGTCGAAACCGCCTAAGAACACCATTGGCCGCCGCCAGCCGTCAGCAGAATTTGCAAAAATTACATCCCCAACTTCGTCTTGGCCTCCTAGTACGAGCTCTGATGGGGCGGAGCATATTTTGGAAGATATGGAAGAGGCGGATATATCTAGCAGACCGCTGACTCGCTCCAAAACCAAGAATTTTCAAGGATTGCTTATTAAGGAATTGCATGATCTTCAAAAATTGGTTAGAAGGTGTTTGGAGAGCCATGTTAATGATTCATGCAAGGAATATCATGTTTGGAAACTTGAAGATGATTCAGGGACAAGTTTAGAGTCAAGAATTGGGTGTTGGCCAAGCTTCTGACAGTCATTCCATAGCATGAGGTTAGCACACCATTGTTGCTAAGTTCATGTCATAGCATGATCCACCCTGTTTAGTAGTAACTTGTGTTGCGTTCATGCCATAGCATGGCAATTTCAGCAGCTTGTGCAACGTTCATGCCATAGCATGACGAATTTCTGGAATAATATTTAATGTTTAAATTTTAGTTGCTTTTGCCTAATTTTAGACTAAGTGTAAATAGAACCTTAGACCCATTATTTTGGAGTAGTTCTATATGATCATGAATAGTATTTTAGAGATATGATTAGACCTCTGTTAGATTTTCTATTTAATATTTGTAGCCCAATAAGGTTAAGCCCATGACATTTAATATTTAATAATGAATAAATCTCGTCTGTTTACTGGTTACTTGATGGACGTACCAGACTAAAAGTAAAACACTATAAATAGGTCCTCCCTACATCAATTAGGATGACCACCTAATATTACTGCATATTCAATAATTTCCATGTCTGATGGCTTTGGTAACGTAAGGCTGGGGCAAGGAGGTAGAAATATGTTTATTCACGCTTCCGCTAATGGCTTCCGCTACAGGTATGTCTACTTCTCTCGTAAGATTATTGTGTTCAAGATCTTGTGTATAGTACATGTATTAATAATTTTACCAAGACAAATTCTTGCTTGGACTATTAAGGTGTATGGACGGAAATTACTCTTAATCTCATGTACTGAAATTGTTATAGTTTTGCTACAGTGGTGAGAATATGTCAAAAGTGGATAATCTTTTAAGGCTGCTCTAATATAGCAATTAAGTTGGATTAAATCCACATATTTTTTCCCTTAAATTTGGCTCCTTATATTTTATATTGAAAATATGTATTAATTATGGAGTCAATAGAAGCCTATCAAGTAGTAAATTTATATAATATATGTATGACTCAATTATGCTTCAATGTGATAGTCAGAAGCCACTTTAAGCTATTGAATAATTTTATTTTGGTTATTAATGTACTTGGGCATTAAGTTAGTAAACTTTTGTCACTGTCGCAATATGTTTCAGTTTGATAAGTGACGAATTTTGCTTCTTACCCTAAAAAAGTAGTAATAATCAATGTATGTGTTTGAAGTGATATAGTTTGTTAGTCACCAAAGTGGCCGAACTAGAATGTTAAAAATATACACATACACTTATTTTATGTATGTATTATGATATATATAATTTGTTAGTCACCAAAGTGGCCAGACTATGGAACGTTTAAAATTTACACATGCAAGAATTATCTTATGTTTATATATGCGTTTATGTTCTATATAGTTTGTTAGTCACCAAAGTGGCAAAACTAGTAAGTTTATGAAAGACATGCATATAAACTTGTCATTTATCTATCATTATCGTGAAATGCCTATTATTGAAAATAAATGGATAAATTGACGTTTTATTATTGCTAGAAATTAATAATTTACCCAAAGGTGAATTGATTATTCTATAAATAGTGGACATAATGAGAAAAATTAATATTTTTTGTCAAATATATTTGTATATCCAATGATGCCATGTATGTTTGATTAAGAGTATCTAATTGCCTACTAAATTTTAAAATGACATTTAAATTATGATAGTATATCGTAATATCTACCCAAAGAAGAATTATGGTATACTTTTATTGTTTTATTTGAATATGTTGATTCTAATTTATGAGCATGTATATTTATTTTGTAGTTGTTTATCTTCATTCGCAAGATTTATCTGTTAGTGTGTTCAATGGGTTGATCTTCTCTAAATAGCATGAGCAATTCCAGTTCCACTTAGGTGTAATGGATATTTACTTGGCTCTGCTGGAAAGTAAGCATGCTGTTATTACCGATTCGAGCAGTTCAAGACCTTCTATAAAGCATGGTATCACTCTAACAGGTTGAGCCTTATGTTCATGCGAATGACTATTGCCAAAAACATTAAGAGTGTTATTCCACAAACAGAAAGTGCCAGAGAATACCTGAAGTTTGTGAAAGAACGTTTTCGTTCTGCAGATAAGCCTCTCGCTGGTATAATAATGGCACAACTCACGACCATGAAGTTTGACGGGTCGCGTAATATGTAAAACCATATAATCGAGATGACTAACATTGCAGCAAGGCTTGAGTCCTTGGGGATGAAAGTGGATGACTCCTTCTTGGTTCAGTTTATTCTGAACTCATTGCCTCCTGAGTATGGACCGTTCTAAATTAACTATAACACTACTAAGGTAACACGACCCAAAAATCGAGTACGTGATGGCACTTAAGAGCTTTTACTCTTAAGCGAACCAATTCATTAAAACCTTCTGAGTTAAGTTTATTTTCAAGAAATCAAGGTTTCAAAAGAAAATCGGACAAGAAAAAGTTAACCAGAATATTAAATGAAACCATTAATAATGTCATAAATCTAATAATTGAATAAAATAATAAAATAAATTATACCAACCCAGAACCCAACAGCTAATCATGGAGCATGTATGAGTGTAAGATATATAACAATGGGTTCAAACCCAACTAAAATATCATAACGAAAGACTAGACACTACCACGAACTATGCGGCAGCATCCATGTACAACGCTGGAAGATAATCACGATTGGGACCAAGAACTCCAGAAGTGTCTCAACTAATAAACATACACACAAAAACTATGAGGGAATGAGTCACCCTGACCCAGTAAGATCCTCGACGAGCCCTCCTGTCCTTACCGTTTTTGAAAACTAGTCTAATAAATAATAATAAAAATAAATCCATGCAATAGTCCTAAGATAGGATCTAGCTTCTTCGCTACAGTTATAAAGTCAATCGGAGATATAATGAGAACCTAGCTCAACCGAAATATTAACCAAGGCATCTCAACTCAACCATAATAACAAACCAACTTGGCTAGACCGGTGGCTATATCTTTTCCGTAGCATAGACCCTCACCATAACAGGCTAGACCAGTGGCTATCAACTCAGTAGCATAGGCCCTCACCATAACAAGCTAGACCAGTGGCTATATCAACTCAGTAGCATAGGCCCTCACCATAATAGGCTAGACCAGTGGCTATATCAACTCAGTAGCATAGGCCCTCACCATAAAAGGCTAGACCAGTGGCCTAACGATCTAGATACCAATAAGGAAATAATATCAACTAAAGGATAATTCTAACATAAAAGAAATATAGCCCAAAACATAACTCCACATCAAATGGATAATAATATCACTTGGATAACGCACGCTAAATATGCATATTATGATGCCATACACAATATTAATCGAAATATTCTATATCATGATAAGATATCTCTACGAAATAACCTCTGAGCTTCACGAAGTCATAATAGTACTTTCATAAAAGATCACTGTCACAATATGGTTAAACTCACGATATTCATAATAGATTGTATACTATACTCTCTTTACCAAATTAACTGCAAATCATATTTTTGATATTCCCAGTAATTCAAATTAGGTCTCGAAAGTTTATCATAATCGTTTCATAGATAATGCATTGTAACAGCCCAAACATACTTCAACTAGAGAGCTCATATTCAATAGTGTTAAACCTTTGAATAAAAAATATAGTTCTAACGAGATACATATTATGCTTATACAAAAAACCAAGCAATTAGAAGTTCAAGTCTCCCTTACCTCGCATCCGGCGAAACATCAACGACCAATCCAAATCCAAAGTCCATAAAACGTCCTCCAATCGTTCCAAACTATTCAAAATATGAATCTAGGCGTCAAAATACGCTAGGGGACCAAAGCCCATGGCTTTCAGACAAAGTCAATAAAAGTCAATAAAAGTCAACCAATGGGTCAACTCCTTAGATTCCGAATCCAAGTCGGAATTTCGATGACCCATTACTCAACGAGTTCATACATACAAAAATTAAGTCAATCGGACTCTCATAACATCCCCAAATCCCTAAATTAAGGTCTCTTAAGTTCACATACAACACGACCAATCAACACTATTCATCATCTTCTTCTTCTCAAGAATACTACTAAATCCATAAACTAGGGTTTCATATTTCACACTTCCAACCAAAACAACTTGAATGAAATACTATAAATCTCATCAAATACTCATGAGAAATAAGTTTGAGTTGATGGAATTATCTTCTTGAAATATTTCCTAAAAAATTCAAAACTTGAGCTTGATACTATTTGGAAGCTTCAACCAATAATCTTGTAATTGAAAATATGAATGATGTTATAATCCATGTTTAATGAGTAAAATAAAGTCAAAACACCATATAGAACTCACCTTAGTTAGTAGACAAAGTCTCAAGGTTGATTTCCAATATTAGAACAAAACCCCAACTCAAAAATTTCAATAAAAGAGGCTGCCCCGTTTTTTTATTTATAGCAGTCCAGCTGCATCAGCAAATTGTACCATAAGTTGTTCAGATTATACTTTACTGGAGAGCATTTAATAAAATACTCATAACATTTTGTACATAACTCTGATTGACAAATGGTTTAATTTTATGGAAACTAGATTCAAAGGGCTAAAATTTTTGTATTTTTACTTTTTCCAGATTATGTATAGATTGAACGCTATATTCATTTGAAATCAGATTATGTGTGCGTTCACTAGAAATTTTAGTTGCTCATCGGCTCTAAGGTTCCCTCGGGGACTATGAATCACTTTTGAAAATTTCTACCAGCCTTAAATAATCATGTAAAGCTAATCGATCATCAAATGGAGCTTTTTACTCAACATGATACAATAGTTTATTTTCTAGCCAACAATGAATCTTACCGAATGTTCGATTCAAACCAAAACAAACGACCTCTGAATGACCTCAAATTTCGCATACGAGTTATAATCATAATAGCAAAGAAACTAGAAGTTTTGACACGTCAAACATAGCTCTAAATCTTGAAGTTAGAGGGTCGGGTCATTACATAAGGATAAGTGGAATGTTAGTGAATTGTCCAATATGCTTACTTATGAGGAGTCAAGGCTAAAGAAACAAGAAAGTCATTCTATTAACCTCATGGGACATGGAGCTGGGAAAGGACTTAAGGCCAAGGCCAAAAAGATGAAGAAGAAAGCACCTGCTAATGTTTCACATGATGCAAAGAAGGAATACAAGGCAAATGTGTGTCGTTTCTGTAGAAATGAAGGACACTATTAAAAAGATTGTCTGAAGCGTAAAGCTTGGTTCGAAAAGAAAGGTACTTTTAGTGCTTTTGTATGTTTTGAATCAAATTTCGCAGAAGTTCCTAATAATACTTGGTGGCTTGATTCTGTTATAACTACTCATGTATCCACTATGTAGCAGGGATTCAATACGATCCGAACTACAAATCCAAATGAAGATTTCTTGTTCATGGGAAACCGTATGAAGGTTCCAATTGAAGACATAGGAACTTACCTTCTGATCTTGGATAACGGAAATCACCTTGATCTTTTACTGACCCTTTATGTACCTTCACTTTATAGGAATTTGATTTCTCTTTCAAGACTTGATGTTTCTGGATTTAATTTTATGTTTGGACATGGATGTTTCAATTTATATAAGAATATTATTCTTTATGGTTCTGGTATTCTTTTTGATGGTTTATATAAACTGAAACTTGATAGTAAGTTTTCTGAATCCCTCTTTACTTTGCAACATAGTGTTGGAATTAAACGTAGCTCATTAGATGAAAAATCTGCTTACTTGTGGCATAGACGTTTGGGTCATATATCCAAAGAAAGGTTAGAAAGATTAGTTAAGAATGAAATTCTTCCGAATCCAGATTTTACAAATCTTGACATATGTTTGGATTGCATTAAGAGAAATCAAACTAAACATAGAAAGAAAAGTGCCACAAGAAGCTCTCAGGTTCCAAACTAAACATAGTAAGAAAAGTGCTCAAGAAGCTCTCAGGTTCTTGAAATTATATACACTGATATTTGTGGACCCTTTGATGTTCCATCTTTTGGTGGAGATAAATATTTATCACCTTCATTGATGATTTTCACGTTACGGATCTGTCTATTTGCTAAAGAAAAATCTCAAATTACGGACGCTCTCCAGGTGTACGTTAATGAGATTGAAAGGCAATTAGACAAAAAGGTAAAAATCACTAGGTCTGATAGAGGTGGTGAATATTATGGAAAATATGATGAATCATGATAATGTCCAGGTCCATTTGCAAAGTTCCTTGAGAAACAGAGCACATGTGCACAGTATACTATGTCAGGCACACCTCAACAAAATGGTGTTGCAGAAAGGCGTAATCGGACACTTATTTAAATGGTTAGGAGTATGATGAGTAACTCCTAATTACCCAAATCTTTGTGGACGTATGCTCTTAAAACCGCTGCATATTTTTAAACAGGGTTCCTAGTAAGGCAAATCTAAAGACCTCTTTTGAACTGTGGAGTGAAAGAAAACCTAGTTTAAGGCACCTACATGTTTGGAGTTGCCCACCGAAAGCTAGAATTTATAATCCACATGAAAAGAAATTAGATTATCGAATGATAAGTGGTTACTTTATTGGTTACCCAGAGAAATCTAAAGGGTATAGGTTCTACTGTCCTAACCATAGTTCAAGGATTGTTGAAAATGGTAACACAAGATTCATTGAGAATGGTGAAGTTAGTGGGAGTGTTGAACGTCAAAGTGTGGAATTAAATGAGGTTAAGGAAAATGTTTCATTGCCCATAAATGTGCATACTTCTACACCTTTGACAAATGTTGTTCCAGTAACTGAAGAACAGTTAGACAACATTGAACAATATTTGGATGAAGCACTTCATGAGGAAGCTAATGAACCAGTACCTGACAATAATGAACCACAGTTATGCCATTAAGAAAATCTCAAAGAGAAAGAAGATCGGCTATTTTTGATATTTATGTGGTTTATTTACAAGAGTCAGATTTTGACATTGGACTTGATAAATACCCGATTTCGTTTTCACAAGCCATAGAAAGTAGTTAGCCTGAAAAATGAATCAATTCCATGAAGGAAGAGTTAAAATACATAGAATATAATAATGTTTGGGATCTTGTTGAATGGCCAAAAGGTTCTAAAAGAATCGGGTGTAAATGGGTCTTTAAGACCAAACGCGACTCAAAAGGCAATATCGAATGATATAAAGCCAGACTTGTTGCCAAGGGTTATACTTAGCAATATGGTTTGATTATAATGAGACCTTTTCACCGGTCTCAACAAAAGACTCGTTAAGAATTATTATGGATTTGATGGCTCATTATGA